>OX376166.1:8691445-9991677 GCA_947363495.1 Euzophera pinguis
CACTAGGAAAAACCATGGCAGGGAGTTCATTCCATAATCGCAGTGTCCAAAGGAAGGAAATACCGTTTGAAGCGTACTGTACGCGATAACATGGGATCTAAGGTATGGGGATGAAATCCCTGACGATGGCGAGAGGTGCGATGGTAAAAAGTAGCTGTTGGCATCATGTCAAACAATTCCTCCTAGCACAGCCCATTATATAAGCGTTAGAACACTCATAAAGAAGCGAAGCCTCTCCCGAGACTCAAAGGCTCAATACCGCTTGTAATCACGGGATCTTCGGCAACTCTGACAGCGCGTCTCTGTATTGAGTCAAACGGCCTAAGCTGACATTCAGGTGCTCCCGCCCACAGGTGACAACAATATTCCATATGTGGCCGCACTTGCGCCTTGTACACTTGCACTTGTAAAAATCGCTTTGCCCCGTTGAGAACTCCGAACTTTTTGGATGCCATTTTTGCATTGCTCTCTAAATGACTACAATACTGGACATCGCTGGAGATGTCGATGCCAAGAATTCCAATCTTGTCTGATATGGAAAGAGGGGCCAAGGAATTAAGGACCATCAACGAAGGGAGCCTTTTTTGGCGGTGAATCTTCTGTCTTAGATGGGTTGAAGTTGACTATAGATTCTTACGTCCCAAGTCAGCAATTTTCTCCAAAACGATCTCGGTTTCGGACACAAGTTTTACGCGACTCTCTTCCACGACGGATCGAGGAATATTTGCACGGCCAGAGTAATGAGTGCTCCCAGTCTGTATCTGCAACGCTTGCACGGCTGCACCTTTTGTCTTTATTCAATGTTTTTTAAGGATATAATTGATTTACGAATCATAGGCTCCTTTTTTCAATGACCAGCCCTCAAGGAGCTGCAATGGCAGATGATGAAAACACATAAAACCTGAAGGAACCTGAAGGAAATGTACTATGAATAGTACATTTCTTTCATAGTACATCGACATTATAAATCGATAGGTGGAACTACCCTCACACATGCATATGACTCTGTTTTGCTGGAGCCATAATCTAAATCAGCCCTTTTCTGTACACACATAAGTGCTGATTTAGGTATATTATAGCTATCTATATATTAGAACACTCTAATCTAGGTACTATCTAATCTATCTTTAAAGGTTATCCTAATGTGATACTGTAATTTAAAACCTCTTCATAGATTCCGTACGAGTTGGGTAGTACTTACTATTTTAGTTAATCTAATACCATAAAACCATACAATAAAACACCATACGACAAAGACCACTAGACAAAACTAGATTATTTTTAATTACTCGAAATCAATTGAATCAATATAATACTGTATGTAATAATGTTCATAGCCATTCCCAAAATCATGGAGTAGCTGAAATCGAATAAATTGCACGCGGTGAATTGAAGTCGATTCGCACAAACCAGTTGTTTAAAGGTTTCCAACATATTTTTGCGAGACGGATCTGTAATATCAAAATTATTCTAAAATAAAATGAAAATATCTTTATTTCAGGCCATGCTATTATGATTTAGTGATTTTATAACTAGGCCGCAATTCACTCAAATCCCACTGCTAGTCAAAAGCGTCCTATTTATGTATTCACATAAAGGTGGGAATCGTCTCTACCCTTTTTTAAACTAACTATTTATGTCCCACGGCTGGGCAAAAGCGTCCCCTCTTTGTTTCAAAACATTACTGTCAGATACACATATTTTGCTTCTACTTCTTTACTCATCAGGAATTCAATGCCAAGACATGCCCATATTTTAGGATGCATCTAATAGACGTGCCCTGCCCAATTCTACTCGCTTTTTCATATTATTAAAATAATACAGGCTATATCCATACTAATATTATAAATGCGAAAGTCTGTCTGTGTGTCTATCTGTCTGTCTGTTACGTTTTCACGGCCAAACCGCTAAACGGATTTTGATGAAATTTGGTATGAATATAGTTGAAGACCCAGGGTCAAACATAGGCTACTTTTTGACGCAGGTGGAGCTGCGGGAAAAAGCTAGTAATTTATATATAAGCAAATGAAAACTTACTTTTACTTACCACAACGAAAATTTATCAAATTTTTGATCAAAATCATTTCTGTGACATCCACCTGTTTTCGCATTTGATCGCCAACATAAGCACCTATGAAACACCAGAAGTACGGCAAAATAGTTTTAATGCTTGCCATCCATGGGACTTCTACCTAAAAATAATATACTTAGGTAGGTATAGCACGAAAATGTTGTCGGTGTTATGTGGCATTGGGAATATTCGAAATGACTTCAACATCAATGTTATAATCATCATCATTTCAGTCACAGTCAGTCCACTGCCGGACATAGGCCTCTCCTAATGACTTCCAAAATGATCGGTTGGCAGCAGCCTGCATCCATCGTTTGCCTGCAACCGTTTTCAGGTCATATGACCATCTGGTCGGTGGATGTCCAACGCTGCGCTTGCCGGTTCGTAGTCACCATTCGAGAACCTTTCTTCCCCATCGGCCATCGGGTCTCCGCGCTATGTGCCCGCCCACTGCCACTTCAATGAACTAATCCGCTGGGCTATGTCGGTGACTTTTGTTCTCCTACGAATCTCTTCATTTCTGATTCGATCTCGTAGGGAAACACCGAGCATCGCCCTCTCCATAGCTTTCTGGGTGACCTTAAGCTTTCTTTATGAGGCTCATAGTCAAGGACCGCATTTGAATGTTATTACTGTACTTATTTCAGAGACTACCGCGTTCAAACAAACAATTTTCTTTTTAATATATAAACATAGGTATCGATAGTTATCGATTAAAATATATGTTCTAACTTAAATAAATATTATGTTATATCGATAACTATCGGTACCTAAAAATAAAATCAAAACGTATTTTTGTAACAAGCTAGTACTAAGCTAGGGATTGTTATTGCGATAAGGTATTTTCTAAGTGCAATAGGAGGAGACATTCTTTCTTTCCCAAAATTAATATTTAAATAAATAAATGTTAAGATTTATCTAAATGAGAAATTATTTGACAAATATATGTTGGTAGTATGCGACACGTGCAAACATATGCAAACTAATGGTGGCGGGCATGTTGGGACTAACAGTAGTGGGTGGGTGCCGGCCGGCAATAGTTTGCATGAACTAACTGGTGGCGGAAGCACGCAAAATAATTTGGTAAGTGCTTGTAACTTTAACTTCCGCAAAGTAACGCCTGAATCAATTAAAAGAAAAATACAATAAAAAATTGAATAAACCAAACATTTAAGATCAAACTCAAAACTTAGATGTAAGTATAACTTACTCGATTACAGGCTATAAGAGCGACACCAACGACTGCATTTGAAAATGTTAGCCAAACTACTACAAAAATCTGCAACAAAAAATATTAACAAAGACTCATTTTTAATATTGTTAAATAACGTTTTATTTGAAATTGTTTTGTAGTATTCTTGTAAATAATACCTGCAACCCGTGAAGTTTTTTTAATAGTTCATAACTTGTGACCATGTTGTCATAAATCTTACAAAGATGTATTATATCAAATACTTTTGTTTGTGGACTTTGTATTTCTTCCATAAAACTAATTTCTGGATTAAGGAAGTATTTAAGAACATTGACATTTGAAACCTCAGCGCTATTAAACGTAACTTCATTGCTAATGAAAGTAATAGAGTTCAATTTATAATTTAACATTTTTAATAGAGCTACTAAAAAGTACATGTGAAATATAAGATGGAAAATTGTTAAAAATGTCGATATTTTGAATATCAAGACGTATGGTGAATTATCATATATAATCTCTAGAATTAACGAAGCTATAAAAATAGCACAAGGAAATAAAAACCACAAATATAGCTTTAAAACAATAAGCTTCACCAATTTTTCGTTTACTCCTAGATCATTAGTGATAGCAATGATACAATTATATAGATTTATAGTTATATCTTCACCACAAATCATGTGTGAATTTAATATGATAACATTAGCTCCCAAGTCATTTAGGATTGAAATTTGTATCAAATTTTCTTTTAGGTCAAACTCAAGATTTTGAATAGTGAAATAGTAGCTGGCTATTACTGCTAGTGTCACAATCAAGTTCCAAATTTTATGTACTATTCTTATGTTAGAAATTTTGTCATCCGAAGAATATGATGGTTTTCTAACGCCAAAAATGCTACAAACAATATTGAACGATTCCAAATATTTGTATAACATTTTTTATTTATTTTCTGATTATTATAACAACACTTGACTTTCAGTGAATTTGACTGTTCTTCTTGAGCTTCAAATTAATGTTAAGCTCGAGCTTTGTTGTGTTACATTTCATTAATGAAATATAAAAAAGATGTTCGAATGTATATCAGTGCGGTGTTATCTTCAACCATTAAAATACTATTAGCTTTTAATATAATTTATACCACATTACTGAATACCATACTAAATAGTAGGTACTTTTAATGCATGCTTCATGAAAACATATTGTTAAAAACGAGGAGCAATAAGGTTGCCGGAGCAACAAATAGAGGAAGACCAAAAATAAAATAAATTAAATTAAATATCATTTATTTCGGACAGTGTCCATAGAGTGTTAGTATTACAATTGCTATTTGACTTATATACTAATGTTAGTAAGACATTGTTTTTATTTATTTTATTTTTTTTACATATGTTTATTTCTTAATAAAAATTATTGTGGAGCTCCACCCACCTATTAAGAAGGGGGGACTCCCACCTATCACAATATACCTTCACAATGCTGTTAGGGCTTGCTCGTGTTCGACTTAGGAGCGACGCACAGCGTTTTCGCATGATTGCCTCAAAACCATCCACGTATGCATCCGCGAACATGCCAGACGCACTGCAACGACGTGGCAGCCCCAAGAGCATCCTGAAGGCATTGTTATACTGGACGCGCAGGTCGCTGTATGCCCGGCGCGTGAAGTTCACCCACAAACTGCACGTGTAAAAAGACTGGCAGAATGCTCTAAAGAGTGTGACCTTTACTTGTTCCGTACACCGTGCAAATCTGCGGGCAAGCATATTACACCGGATAGCCAGCGACCTACGCTCCCTCTCAATATCGTCACTATCACTGAAGTCCTCTCGTACCCAGTGTCCCAGATATTTAAAATTAGTAACTCTGGTTAACGCGATACTACCGAGTGTGACTTCAGGCACATGGTCGTAGGTTTTTGACCCCGCCTTAAATAACAAAAATACACTTTTTTTTGACATTGTATTTAAGGCCATGTTTTTCGGCATAAGACTGGCATATGGAAAGGAGCCTTCTCAAAGCGCCCACCGATGGACTCAGCAGCACCATATCATCAGCGTAACTGATGTTGTTCACGCAAATTCCGTCTACATGACAGCCGACGGTAGCGCCGCTAAGCTCATCAAGTAACTTATTGATGTATAAGTTGAAAAGACGGGGAGAAGTCAACCCCCCCTGACGCACCCCGCATTCCAACCCATACTCATCAGAGTAAGCTCCTCCCCACCTTACCTTGTTAGTCTGGTTGCCATACCAATACTTTAGCAGACTTGTAATCTCGTGTGGTACAGTAGTTTCTGCCTTAAGTTTATCCCATAACACGTCATACGATACAAGATCGAATGCACTGGAAAGATCTAAGAAGCAACCAAATATCGGAGTTTTCCTGGCGGTATAGTACTGTACAGTCTGCTTCAAACAATAGATAGCATTTTCTGTGGAAAGACCAGGAGCGAAATCCGAACTGTGCGTCATTAAGTGAAATGTGCTTTTCTATATGCTTATCAAGCAGGCTGTCCAGCACCTTTGCGATTACAAAAGCAAGCGATATTGGTCTATAATTTGCTAAGTCTGAGGTATCCCCCGTTTTGTTTTTAATAATTGGGACTATCACTGTACGCATCAATTTTTCAGGCAGATATGAATGACCAATACAAAGTGAATAAAACATGGCAAGTACCCTAGAAAGATGAACACCAGCAAACCTCAAGTGCTCGATGCTGAGGCTGTCGTGATCCGGACTCTTTCCTCTGTCCATGCCCTTAATCACCGCTGCTACCTCTTTTGCACTAAAAGTGACGTTGCGCTTCATCACCACAGCCTCATCACCGGTCGCACGAGTCGCTGGTCCCAGAGCAGATCTAACTGTAAAATGCTCTTTAAACAAGTTCGCAACGTCACCGGGCTCATGCACTCCTCCTACACTCGCGGGGAGCCGCGCCTTCTGATGTAACGTGTTTGTATTTTTCCAGAATTTGCTAAAGTTCTTATTTTTATGATGCTCAGCAATGATATCCATTTTTATTTGCTGTTCATTATTTTGGCACCATTTTAATTTAGATTTAAATATTTTTCTGGTTTCATACATCCTGTCATAAATTACACCCGACTTAGGTTTACCGCGAGCACTACGGACATATTTATTCCAACCTGTGACATATTTGCGTTTACCTATAGTTTTTCCAGGATAGGACGATACGGCCGCTTCAGAAAGTATAGATATTATCTTTTCATACATATTATCTAATAATAGCCGGTGTTCCACGTTATTACATACTTTGTCACAACACACACTAAAGTTTTAATCGAAGTCTATTGTTCTTAACTTAGAATTGTTCATGATACTTACGAGTCTGACTTTCATCACGCTCTCCCCATTTAACCTTATCATAACTATTTTTAGGTAAGAATATTTTCGGTTTTATGCTGTTGATGTTACATTCTACCTGAAGAGGCATGTGATCAGACCAATAAGCACCATATAGAACAGAGATATTCACAATAGTCTGTTTCGCTGCATCCGTCACTACGCTATGGTCTAGCCATCGCCGACACCCGTGTATATCGCTAACATAAGTGAACATATCAATCGGCAACATCTGCATATCTATACACGACCACGAATGTTCACTGCAAAAGTTCAATAATTCAGTTGAAAACGACTCACCGGGATGTGCATTAAAGTCCCCGAGCATGTAAACACATTCCACGTCCTGGCTGTCCACAATTGCATTTAACTCACCAAGGCACTCCGTGAACTCAACTAAATTTTCACCCTTGTCGGTTGGCATGTACACTGAAAAAATGAGCAACGATCTATCGCCCACTTCAACCTTTATTGCTGCCAGACGTACACTATCACACGTTATAACGGACACCGTAGGAAACAACGCCTTCCTCTAGAGCAGTGCTACTCCACCATAGGGCCTTCCGCGGAGTACTCCGACGGAGGTGTCCACGGCAGACTTGCCAGTGAACGCGAACCCGTCGTCAATCGTGCTAAGGAATGGCACGTCGTGGGGCATGAGCCACGTCTCCTGCAGTGCTACAATATCAGCTGATTTGCACAGATTTCTGACACAATCCGCCGATCTATGAATATCTTTGCAGTTGAAAGTGACAAATTTCGCAGTAATCATTATTTAGTTGTTTTAGGGCTAGAAACCAGGGGCTTTTCCGTTGCTTCCTTATATTGCCTAAAATTAATAAATTGACGGTAAGCAATCCCCTCGGGCCAAAAATTATCCTGCATAAACATTTCCAAACTATTTCTAGGAACAAAAACGTTGAACGCGTCATAGGGCTTCTGCGTCTTCATATTTATTTTATCGATCTTAAATTAAAAAATAAGATGGTTGGACGGATGTACCCTCAACTGGTTGCTTTGGAGGCCAGATTCCGCATACCAATGTCTTGTTTTTTTAAAATTGAAAACATTATACGGTAGATGTGGTATGTTGTAATGCTGGCACCACACTTGGCCATCGCCTAATGTGTTTATTATTGGATGTTTTGCAAAATATCACGTACTTATTTGTTGTTGTTATGCAATCAAAAACACAAATAGACGAATAGTTATGTGTTGTGCTAGCATAACACTTTTACTTTTATATACCACTAGTTGTCTCCCGCGACATATACCTTGCGATTATTTTACTATATAAATATAGCCAGGTTCCAAATAGTAGGCAACACTCAAGGAGTGTCACTTGCGTGTTCACTCAAACAATTTTGTAGGCAAACAAACAAACGGTCTACCAGCTAAAAGGTCAAAGTTGTCAATAGCATCACCTGCATCTTCTGGAGTGTCACGTGTGCATTGCCGACCCTTAAACAATTTAGTAGGCAACTATACATATGGCCTGCCTAATGATGAAATTTCACAGTAGTCTTTAAACAGCTACAACGCCTGGATAGTCACATGCGCAGATAAAGAATATAAAAAGTTTTCTTTGTTTATTGAATAAAAAATGATTATTTGTTTACTTGGACGACATGATCGTCCAGATATTTTTTCAGTTATTTTTATTTTATAAGTAAACTACTAAAACTACTACTACTACTACTATTTTTTAAAGTTAGTTAAAAAGAACTAAACAAATTTTTATAGGTTGGGGAAAAAATCTTTTCGCATATAGTATGTATGAACTTGTAATAAAATCTCTTTGGCTTTGTATTTGGCTGGTTTTGGTAGCATTAAAAGTTTAAATTTAAAAGAAGATAATTCCAAATTAAAATTAGGAAAATGTGTAATTTTAATTTGTTTTTCTTACTGTCAAGATGAGTGAATCTAATGAAGAAATTCGATACATTTTAAAAATGCAACGCAAGCCGCGACAAAAATTTGTGGTGTTATGGACCTAGTGCAGTGTCTGTGAGAGTACTCGTAGCACAAATTTGGTTTAAGCGTTTTTAATCCGGAAATGTTGATGTCAAGGATGCACGTCGCTCTGGTCGCCCTATTACGGATAAAATGGATGACATTTCTGAAAAAGTGGAGCAAGATTTGCATATCAGTAGTTACGACGTAGCTGAAGAACTGGGAATTGACCACAAAACAGTTTTGGCGATGGTATTTGAAAAAATCTGGGTACACAAAATAGCTCGATATTTGGGTACCTCACGAGCTCACTAAAAGAAACCTTATGAACCGTGTACTCATTTGTGATTCTTCATTACGACTTAATGAAACCGAACCATTTTTGAAGAAGCTAATAACTGGTGATGAAAAGTGAATCACGTACGACAAGAACGTGCGAAAAAGGTGGTGGTCAAAGGCCGGTCAGGCTTCACAGACTGTGGCGAAACCCGGGTCAACTCGTAACAAGGTGATGCTGTGTGTGTGGTGGGATTGGAAGAGCATTATTCATTATGAGCTGTTACCACCAAGCGAGTCTGAACTCTACTGCGAATAACTGATGAGATTAAAGCAAGTTGAAAGAAAGCGGCCGGAATTAATAAACAGAAAGGGTGTGGTTTTTCATCATGATAACGCTAGACCTCACACAACTTTAGCGACTCATCAAAAATTAAGAGAGTTTGGCTGGGAGGTGTTAATGCATCCGCCGTATAGACCTTCAGATTCGCACCTGTTTCGGTCTCTTTAGAATTCTTTAGGCAGTGTCAGGTTAACATCACGAGAGGACTGCCAAAACCATTTGTCGCGGTATTTTGATCATAAGCCTCAAAATTTCTATAGCAATGGGATCATGTCAACCATGATTACTTTTTGCCATCATGTACCTACAAGATGGCAAAAAGTAATCGAACAAAATGGCACCTACATGCTTTAGTTAAATGTAAATAAACTACTTATATTAAAAAATGTTTAGAATTTTCTTAAAAAATGCGAAGAATTTTTTTCCCCAACCTATTACATTCTGAATATCAGCAAAATCCGACCACCGGCTTTGGAATTATTAAGAAATATTTGTTGTTACTTTAATGCAAATACTTTAAAAACTACTGAACCGATTTGGATGTCAAACGAACTTGAAAATTCTATGAATGGCTCCTATCCACCTTCAAAATTTCATCGAATTCGGACTAATGGCTCGAACAAATATATATTGGATACAAACATGCATACAAACAAACAATATTTTTTCGTCCCAACTTGCCATTTATATTACTTATCGATCAAAAATATCGATTTATCATAGAATTTCACTAATTAATTAATAATTCATCTATAATGCTGACATTTGTTCTGCTATAAACACACATTGCAAAAAAACATATACCTAACATGATACCGTTTGAATTATTTAATGAAAAAAAAACACACTTAACCTTCTGGTAAGCATATCTTCTCCTGCCACTCGCTGGTTGACTGTAAGAGATCCCTAAGTGGGATAAGTCCGCCATTGTACTTATTGTTATTTCATGCTTGTGTATGTAAATTATTTGTTTTATTTTGTACAATAAAGATATTACAAACAAACAAACAAACAAACACTTATTTAATATTATTTAATAAGGTTTATTTCGCTAGGCATTATAATCTAAATGAGACGTTTTATCTAATCATTTCATAGAATTCGTGATAAACATATGCGTAGTCGATATTGCAAAGTGTGTATAACTGAAAGTGACGTGAGACGTGCATTTCTTTGTTTTTGTTGTTATTTTAATTTCCAAAATGTCTGGTTGTAAGTATATTAGCTTTCTTATTCTCTAAGATATTTAATCCATTCCCTAATTTATGCAGATAACGTAAAATCTCAAAAATACTTTGTTTATGAAGCTGAAGGAAGTCAGTACCTATAGTATAAAGTAAAGATAGAGGTATTATCTAAACCTACTGTTTCTACAGGGTCTTTAGTCGTTTGTCACCACATGCGATTCGAACCACGGTGATTATTAATTGTGGGTATCTATATTATGGACCATCCCCGGAAATTTTTAAAATTTTTCCGCACGTTCAAAATTTTCCAATGTGCAATATTCCTGAAGTTAACGGTAACAATAAGAATAATCCTATAAAACAATGTTTCAATTTCTCTGGTAAAGTTGGAATATATCCGCTAACACATCTCTAATATAATGAATCTATTATCAGCACGTCGTCCGCCACGTCACTTCAGGCACAAGGCGCCGGCGCCGATGCCCATGCAGCCGGGCGTCACCTATGTACCGACGCCGGTATACATGCCAGTCTACCCGCCACACCTGAACCCACCAAACTCTACATACGTTACCAACATTTATCAGCACCCACCGGTGGTAGCTGAGCCTGTAGTTCAACCAAGAGAAGGTAAAATTTGTCCTTTTATTCGAGTGGGTAACAGGGTCAATCGACCCTGAATACCCAGGTGTCAGAGTTATTCGGAACCGCTTTTAGGTCTCTAATTTGTGCTTCTAAATAAATCATCACGTCTTTTGCATCCTTGGCTACATGACTTTAGCTCCCAGAGTTTGTAAAAGACCATGCTGCTCTTTTTCGCCTTTACTACATTTTAAAACATGTTATAATAACCCTTTGAGAATGCTGTTGTTTCTGGTATCCGCCACCAGTCAGACAGGACTTTTGGCGGGAAGCTGTGAAGAGCAGTATCGGCGCTGTATTTTATTTTCCAAAATTTGTGTTTTTTTTTTGAGTGTTTGTGCTTAATAATGGTGGATTATTATTCGCAAAGTGTTCGATGACAAGCGTGAGTGTTGGGAAGTGTTACAGTGTTTGATTTATGTGATTTCCATGCTTGTTGCCAAAAGCTCCTAGTAATCGCTAAATGCAGTTTTTCTACCACTTCACTTAGCCTGATTCTTCTGACTAGACTTGACTACCGACTAGACTTTAAGACTTGACTAAGACTTGACGAAACCACACTGTAGGACTGAAGAAGATTGAAAAATTAAGAAGGGCTATAAAGGACTTGTATCCATGGCCGTAAAACTCATGACTAAAAAAAAACCAGTCAGACACAGGTACTAGTTAATTAAGACCACAAGGTTTTATATCTTCACCTTTTTATGATATACCACTTGATCTTAAGCGATCTTATCTGCCGAACTTATGTTTTTTTAATTTAGATAAAACTTGACTATTATTAATTTTTCAGCTGACATAGACTGGATACCAGCAAGTTCTGCGACCGTACAAGCCATTGAACACAAAGCATTCGTTGGCGGCAAGGAAGGTTGGGACGGAAGCCCACTTGTGGTCATTAGAGCTCGCCATAATGGCGAGTATGTGCCTGGCAAGTTGGCAATCAAACACAGAAGTGCATACATCCCTTATGCGGGGCAGGAGGTGCCGATAATGAATTTCGAAGTAAATATACTAGTTGTCCGGAGTTGTTCCCGTGGGAAGTCTCCCTGTTTAACTATACTTATAAATTGTTTAACCTATTAACGTTTAGTAATAACAACATCTTGGTTTCATTATCTCGTATCTTGGATATCGTAAAAAGTGACTAATGGATGAATATCATCATCATCATCATCATTTCAGCCGCAGTCAGTCCACTGCTGGATATAGGCCTTTTTTTTTTTTTTGTTTTTTTTTTTTTTTTTGATTTCGCAGGGGAATGCTTTTACGCACGGAGTGTGGGACTCCTGGGCCGCTAGACGGCCCAGACTACCCACTAAACCCCTGCGGGTGCCGTCGGCCGCATTGCAGGGAGGCGCCTCGGATCTGACTAACACAAGACGCCTCTGCGACTGGCCGGTTTCTCACCAGAAACCGGACTCACCACTCTCAGAGGTCCTCCGACACCTGGAGGACCTCTGCCGCCGGGTGGGACTGCTCCAGTCCCACCGTTTACGGGGGCGCTTCCAGGCGCGCCAAGTAGCGCCTGCGTCGCACCCCCCCTCTCCGCCGCCGGATCGGGTCCGCGACGGGATCGTCCTCGCGGTCCCTTTCCTCGGCCTCCCTCTGCGACATGACGACCTCGCAGAAGGAGGCCATTGCATTCCAGGCTCTGTCGCTCTCGAGCATCGCGTTGGCGACACTCGGGAGCGACAGGTCCGTCCCGCCCAGCGCGGCGGCCAACTCCTGGCGCTGCCGGCTCCACCTGGGACACCGCTCAAGGACGTGTTGAGCGGTCCCCCAACCCTGGCGACTGCAGCCTTAATCCGCCGCGCTGTAGCCGCATCGTTTAAGCCCGTCACGCGGAAGTCCGCGGTTTTGACGGGCCTGGACACTTCCGCGACGCCGGACAGCGCCACTCTCAAGGCCGAAGCAAGAGCGTCAGCCTTGTCTGAACTGGACGAGCCGGGGATTTCGATTAGCCTCGCTCCGGTCGCACTCGGGCGAATCCGAAGCGAGCCAATGCCCAGCTCCTCCAGGTTCACGTCCTGCTCGGCCTTCAAAAGGTCAGAAGCGTATGAGGCCCCGTTTTGCGCTGCCTCCGGCTGTAACTTCAGAATTACAGCCGAGGAGCTCGGGACCGTCAGCTTCTTTGCCTTCGGTGGCGCCGTCTTGGGTGGTGCTTTACGCACGGTTGCGGGGGCCGCCGTGGGTCTCCCCGTGGGTGTCGTCGTGGGTGCCTTGGTGGGTTTGGGCTGGGACATTTTCCCCACGCCCTTCCCCTTCCCTCGCACTTCCACCCAGGGGAGCTCCGGGGATGCCTCGGCCTCGGTTGAGGTCGAAGGTTCGAAGGGCCCCCCTCCGCCGCCTTCTCGGCCGCCCCCTTACGTCTCTGCTTCTTGGAGGCCGGGCGTGCTGGGGCCAGGACCTCCAAGTCCTCCACTGCCGCTGGCCGCGCAGGCTGCGGCTCTGGTCTAAGACCAGAGGCCTCCTCAATGGCCGCCCTCGCAGACCGCGCCACCTCGGAGTTGTCGCCCGCCAGCGGTGGGCGGATGACCCTGCGAGGTAGGCGAGACTCCATGTCTGCAAGGCGGACATCAATCATTCTTACCATGGAGGCCTCCAGTCTCTGCACCAGCCCCTCCTCCATGGAGGAAGCCGATTGGCACTCCGCAGTCCGCGCGGCCTGGCCGACCTCGCGACGGGCCTCCTCAAACCCCCGGCGGAGCGCAGCGACCTCTGCCTTCATGTTGGCCACCTCTCTTTGGAGGCGGCCATTATCGGCTTTGAGGCGCCGAACCTCATCAGACTCGCTGCGCGCAACCAGGGTATCCACGATATCCCTGATATCGGTGGAGGCCCGCAAAATTTTTGCACAATAGCCCCCTTTGAGGGCAGTGGTCTTCCGGACGAGGCTGGTTATCAAACCAAGCCTCTCCACCGCGGTGTCCATGAGGCCTTCGGCTCCCATGGAACCGAAGTCCCGCACCTCAATAGGGGCCATCTCCGACCCCTCGTCCCCACTCGGGGGTCCTCCCTTCCTGAAGGCCCGAGCCTTCAGAGTGGCCGAGAAGGATGCCTCAGCATCCCCTTCCTGGCTTCTTCTTGCCTCAGCCCGGGCCCTCGTTGCATTTGATGCACCCCGAGCCTTCCCCTTCTTCGATACCGCCAATTTCGGTCGCGGCGCACCAACCTCGGTGTCGGAGCCGCTCGCCACCTCTGAATAGAGGCGCTTGGCACCGAGCACCGACTCCGAGAGCGAGGTGATGGAGCCTAGACTGCCCAGCAGGCTTCCCAGCCTTCGCTGGCCTACCGCCGAGCCATCGGACAGCTCCTCCACCTCAGACTCCCTCCGACTCCTCTCATGCTCGGATCTGGACCGATCCGAACCCTTCCCTCCCCCATCTGAATGTTTCCCCCCCTTTTTCTTTGTTCTCCCTTTAGGTTGGCCCTGAGAAGGGCCTTTTTTCACAAAACGCCCGGAGGCGTCTCGCAATTGTTGCGACTCAGACATTGTATGCACTAATTGCTCCTGCAGCACAGAACTTATTAGCCGTCGGCCTTTTTTTTTTTTTTTTGTTTACGGAGGGGAAATGCATTTACGCACTGAGTGTGGGACTCCCGGGCAGAGTGCCCGGACTACCCACTAAAACCCCTCCGGCGTTTCCGCACCGGCCGTTGAGGGCGTCATGGGTTCGCTTTCGCATTCTACCACGACGCCCTCCGGCTTAGCCTTACGGCCCGACTATTGCTGGGCGAGGCGGGCGTAGCGCGCCCGCCGTCGACCTCTTCCTCGGCCTCGCCTAATGCGGGGCGCGTCGGCTCTCGCCTCGCGCTCCCTCTCAGCGGCCTCCTTCCGTGATATGACAGTTTCACAAAAGGAGGCCACCGCATCCCAGTACCCCTCGCCACACAGCATCTGCGTTATGACGCTGTGCAGCGCGAGGTCCAGGTGCCCAAACACCACCCCTAGCCGCACCCTCTCTGGTGCCCACATTTGGCAGTCTGCCAGAGTGTGTTGGGCCGTATCATCCGGCTCCCCGCACTCATGGCAGACCGGGCTCTCTTCCCGTCCTATGTTGTGCAGGTAATGACCGAAGCACCCGTGTCCGGTCATTACCTGCGTTATCCTAAATGTCAGCTGACCGTGCCTCCGGTCTAGCCACTGCCCGAACGATGGGAGGAGCGCCCCTATGGTACGAGTACCATATGGGGAGTTCTCCAGCTCGACTCTCCATCGTTCCCTCAACCTATCCACGGCCAGCTGACGGACCGCCCTCATTTCTCTGGGAGCGGGCTCATCACCGCGTGCTCGCACTCTTGCCCGCTCCCAGTACATCTCGGCTTGAACCTCAGCGTCCATCTCCCATGGCGGAGTGCCGGCCAGGGCACATGCTGCTGCCCATGACACCGTAACATAGGCCCTTGCCATACGGTTGGCCACTATTCTTTGCGGCCTCCGAAGCAGGGCCTTGTTGGCTCTGGAGAGCCTGTCTGCCCATATGGGCGCCCCATATAACGCCATGCTGCGCGTTACGCCCGCGTACAGACGACGGCATGGGGCACCCGGCCCTCCAACATTGGGCAGCAGCCGGCCCATGGCCGATGCTGCACCGACTATGCGGGGAGCTAGCTGTTTAAAGTGCTCCCCGAAGTCCCAGCGCGAGTCCAGGATGAGGCCCAGGTACTTGATGTTGGGCCTCACCGGGACTCTTTCTCCGCCTATGGGAATGGACGCTCCAATCTGCGGGCGCCACCTCCTGCCTCTTCCAAAGGCGATGACCTCGCACTTTTCAAGGGCCACCCTCAGTCCCAGCAGCCTGATGCGCGTCACCAGCAGGTCTGCTGCGACCGCCGCCCTTCTCAGGGTTCCCTCCATGTCGCCACCCCGGACGGCCACCATCGTGTCATCCGCGTAACAGATGACAGTCATCCGGGGGAGCAGAACCCCGCGGATGGCCCAATCATAGCCGATGTTCCACAACAGGGGTCCCAACACTGACCCCTGGGGAACACCGCAGGTCATCGCCCTCACCTTCCTTCTTCCGCCTCTTTCCTCGTAGAGCACTACCCTCTCCGTAAGGTAGTGCCCCACGATTCTCCTCAGGTAGAGGGGAACTCCGTGATAACGGAGCGCCTCCTCTATCGTTTCATACGGGAGGGAGCCGAACGCATTGGCTATGTCTAGAGACACAGCCACAGCCCCCTCCCCCTCCTCGGTTGCCTCCTCCGAGAATGTCCTCAGGGCTCCTAGGGCATCGATGGTGGACCGCCCAGCTCTAAAGCCGTACTGGCAGTCCGACACATTGGGCCCCGCTCCCTCAAGGTGCTGGGTGATCCGGGAAGCGATGATGCGCTCAAACATCTTCCCAGTCTCATCCAGCATCAGCAAGGGCCTCCATCCCGAGGGGGAATCCTCGGGCCGGCTCTCCTTCCTTAAAAGGCAGAGCCTGCCCTCCTTCCATGGCTTCGGGAACCGCCCCGTCGACAGACAATCGTCGAACAGGTCTCTCAGGCGGCTCCCGAGGTGCCGAAGTGCCACCGGCAGGACAATGCCGGGGACGCCATCCGGGCCAGGGGCCTTTTTACAGGCCCGCAGGCGCTCTATTCCCCGGTCGAACTCAAAATCCGTGACCGGAGGCACATCGGCCATGGGTAATTCCCGCTCGGGATTTGACATCCTCGGAGGCACAAAACCAGAGGCCGCCGGAAATAGGCCCTCTATTATTCCGCTGAGGAGGTCCGGCTCAATGGAGGCCGTAGGGGGGGCAGATTTCATCTTGTTACGTACAACTCTGTACGGCCTCCCCCACGGGTCTCCGTCCAATGTGGCCAAGAACGCCGCATAGGCTTCCTCTTTGGCCTTGGCTATGGCCGCCGACAGGGCGCCCTTGGCCTCCCGGAGGGCGTGGTAGTAGACGGTCTCTTCCACTCCTCCGGGATTATTGCTTCGCCGCCGTCTGCAACGGGTATAGTCACGGCGGGCTCTGTTGCTGGCGAGTCGGAGCGCGGCAATTTCGTCCGACCACCAGTAGACCCGCCTCTTGGCAGACGGCGGACCAGACCTCCTCATGGAAGCGTCGCACACTTCTGTGAGCGACGCACGAAAGCCCATTGCCCTCTCCTCCACGTCAAGGGAACGGCTTGGCGTGGGCATCCTCCATACAACCACCATGGCAGCCTCTTCAGCCAGGTCCCTGTCCAGGCTTGCCATGTTCCACCTTGGGAATTTACCTCTGCGTCCCCGCTCGCCCTCTAAGGGCAGCTGGGACTGGGGCGTTTTGGAGACCGTCATCCTGATGTAGAGATGATCGGAGAGGGTCTCCACGTCCCCCAGGACACGCCATCCCGCTACTCGTGCGGCAATGGCAGGGGTCCCGATTGTGATATCCACAATGGACCCCCCGTTATGCCGCACACACGTGTCGGCGTTGCCCTGGTTTAGGACTACTAGCCCCAGTGCCACCACCCACTCCAGGAGGGCTTCCCCTTTGGAGTTGGTGCTGGGACACCCCCACGCTGTACATTTTGCGTTTAGGTCTCCCAGCACCATCACGGGAGCTGGTGCCGCGTTCCGGACCACTCGACCCACTCTCTCGAGGAAGTCCTCGAAGGCACGCCTCGGCCTATTGGGGGAGAAGTAAACTCCAACGAGTACAGTATCTCCCCACTTAGCCGCGACGTATCCCGGACCACTTTCTATCCTCGAGAGAGGAGGGCGATCACCTATCCGCGGAACGGTGATCGCCACCAGCCCCTCAGTGTCTCCCAGCCAATTGGGGAGAGGGGGGACGCAATAGGGCTCCGCGATGACAGCAGCTGCAATGCCCCACTACGCCACGTGCTGGACTAAGAGGTCCTGGGCACGGGCGCAGACGTTGGCATTGCACTGCAGCACCTCAAGATGGTGTGATGGCCGCCTGTCCATCAATGCTCCATCGCGGGGCCCTCCGAGGTCGCCGGCTTACCGGACGGCAATTTCCCCCTGATGCGCGGGGGTTTGCAGGATTTGCCCCCCATGATGTGTTTGGCCGGCAGTTTGGCCTGATGACACACGGCGCACCAGAGTTCCCTCGCGTCACAGTTCGAAGCGGTGTGACCCGGCTTACTGCAGCGGTGGCAGTGTTCCGTTCTGTCCACTGGGGAGGGGCAGAGGGCTCTAGTATGGCCCATGCCCATACACTTGAAGCACCGCATTGGCAGTGCTTCGAGCCCCTTCACCATGGCTGAGGACCATCCCACTGACAGGCGGCCTGCGGCTATGAGCGCATTGGCCGCCAGGACAGGGCAAGTCACGATGACCGCCCCGGTCTGGTCCGGCGCCATTCTGATGGCCCCTACTTTGATTTGCCCCAGTGGACATTTGCCAGCATTGGCCACCGCCTCCTGCAGTTTCTCCGGCGTTACGCCCTCATTAAACCCGGAGACCTTGATTTGGGCCGTCTTATATGGCCGGGTCACCTCCACCTCTTCGCCTACTATCTCCCTCAATTTCGCCGCCAGGGAATCGGCGATTGCTCCGCTGTCAGCCCCAGGGACCTCGATAATTCGGGCCCCGGTGGCTGTGCTCCGTACACCCACATGATCAATCCCCACCGTAGAGAGATCCAGCCTGGTGGTGACCGTCGTCATGACCGATTTATAGTCGGTCCTGGCGCCAGGCTTGAGGGTCACCACCACCGCGCTTGACCTAGGCGGGGCAAACCGTATGGATTTCGGAGCCTGTGGTTTGGGAGCCTCCACTCGTGCAGTCTCCAGTGTGGGAGGGGACTTCTTCCCCTTCCCCTTTCCCTTCCCTTTTCGCGCCACAGTGGCCCACGTCCCATCCGTTCCCTCCTGCGAGGATGTGCCAGCAACCTCGGCCGAAGGTCCTTGCGCAGGCACCTGGGAAGGGCCCTGCGCCGGCTGGGATGGGGCTTTTGAGGCCTTGGGGGCTCGCTGTGATGGTCCTGGCCTGGCTGGGGGCATGAGGGTGGATCCCGTCGATGCCCCGGATGTTCCCGCCTTGGGTTCCACCGCAGCTTGTACAGCCGCCTGCCGGTTCGCCGCCTCAGCCCTTTTCTTGTCCGCCGCCAAGGGCGGGCGCAGAATCTGCTCAGGCGCTAACAGGCCCCTCTTTTCGGCCTCCTTGAGGCGGTCAGATACCATCCCCCCCAGAGACAGGAACACTTCCCTAGAGAAGGACTCCTTAAAGTCAAGAAGGAGTTCCTTGACCTCCTCCAGGGAAGGGCCCGCCGAGGAACGGGCTCCAGCCACCTCTCTTTCGGAGAAGGCCGTGCGGAGGGCCTTCGTCTCCTTTTTGAGGAGGGCCAACTCTTCGCGCATCCTCCTGTTGTCCGCCCTGAGGACGCGGACAACTTCATTCTCGTCTGACTGGGCCTCTATTTTCTGGGCCGCCTGGAGAATATCGTGGCAGGCCGCCTTCATGTCCCGCCAGGTCGTGCCCTTGAGGTTGCCAGATTTGGAGGCCTCATCTAGCACCCTCCTTGTCGCCGCGCGGACTACTTCCAAGCTCTCCTCCACGGCAGAGGCCGGCGCTGACTTGGACTTCTCTGCTCTGAGGTAATTCTCAGCAGATCGGTCAGCCTCAATTTCGAAGTCGGCATAGTCTGCCGACAGATCCCTCATTCGGGCTTTTGCCTCGCCAACCTCATATGTGCGGCGCGCCGCAGGCCGACCACGTGCAGAGGAGGAGAGCTTGGTCCCCCTTACACCCTCACCTACTGGCTCCTCAGCCTTCCTTTTCTGGGGAGCATTGGCCCCAGTTTCTGTATCGCCCAAAATCACCTCAGGGAGGCTATCCTCCTCGATGTCGGAGTGATCGGTGCCACTCTCCGACACGATGCGGCTGGTAACCACCTCCCTCTCTTCTGGATAGGGATCCAGTTCCTCCCCAGGGGTGGGGGGCCTACTCCTTGAGGAGCCAGACCTCCCTCTACCCGAATTAGGTTGGCCCTGAGAAGGGCCTTTTTGGCCCTGAGAAGGGCCTTTTTTCAGGAACCGCCCGAAGGCGTCTCGCAGTGGTTGCGGATTTGCCATTTTACGCATTAATTGCGCCGACTATACGAAGCTTATTAGCCGTCGGCCTGCCACTCCGTTACGGTGGACAGGACGCGACGTTACCAGGGGACGCGACGTGGACGCTAGTTCTGTGGGGTGTCCCCCGGATATAGGCCTCTCCCAATGATTTCCAAAATGATCGGTTGGCAGTAGTCTGCATCCAGCGTTTGCCTGCGACCTTTTTCAGGTCATCTGACCATCTGGTCGGTGGATTGGCCAACGCTGCGCTTACCGGTACGCGGTCGCCATTCGAGAACCTTTCTGCCCCATCGGCCATCGGTTCTCCGCGCTATGTGCCCCGCCCACTGCCACTTCAAAGAACTAATCCGCTGGGCTATGTCGGTGATCTTTGTTCTCCTACGGATCTCTTCATTTCTGATTCGATCTCGTAGGGAAACACCAAGCATGGATGGATATAGTGGCACGTTAAGCCGTTGGTTCCGGCTGCCGTGTGGTGGTCTTTAAAGAAGGAACCACGCCAGATGCCGAAAGGTGGTTCCGAAAAATACCAGTATTAATTTTCTAATGATCACGTTTGGCAGCCAACCACAGAATGGAGATGGTCTGTCAGTGGAGTTGTATTAAAATTAAATTGAGATTGGGATTGATTTCGAGAGTAAGCCAGCTCTTTCGACAATTAATTCCAGTTCTATCAGTATTCCTGAGTATGATTGACATGAATCAGTAGGAGGATCATCGGAAAAGTGCTGGTGTAGTATCAACTTATTTTTAAGCTCTTTATGTAGCTTAAAAGGTTTCATATCTGACATATGAAGTACTGAAGTGAGATCCTTGGCTGGCATTAGATTTTTGTGGTTCGCTTTTCTGTACGACAATTAATGTGTTTTCAGGTGCTGTGTGCGAAACCCGGTGTTTTACGGTGGTTACCATCCAGTAACGGACAGGTTCCTGTGGGAGCCATACCAGCTGGCAATACAGCTGGTGGTGAACCACTGTACGTGGCCAGAGTGTCACATCGGGGCTCCATAACTCCTGGAAAGGTAACACTAACAACAACTTCTAGATAGACCAGTATTTGCAAAATCTCTAAGTATACAATCTAAAAAAAATCTAATAGCGTGAAAAGCCCCCAGCGTCCCGTAGGTAAATGGAATAAGATTGATGATCAAAAAATTATAAAATATTAATCAAAATGACAATGAGGTAATGAATTGATTAATGAACACTTTATTGCGTAATTTACATTTACATAGATGAAATAGGTTAAAAGTAAATCTATACAATAAAAATATTATAAAGCTGAAGAGTTTATTTGTTTGTATGAACGCGCAATCTCAGGAACTACTGGTCCGAAAAAATCTTTCAGTGTTGGATAGCCTACTTATCGAGGAAGGCTAAATAGGTCTGGGAAAGTCGGGACGGGTTGCTAGTAATACAATATAATAACAAAGCAAATTAATACAAAGGCGGACATATCGCAAATGCAATCTCTATCAACCAACCTTGAGGTTATTGGTTTGATGATATTGGAAATGTAATAATCTGTATAAATGAAAGAAACGAAATCATTTATTTTCAATATCTAAGTATACTATAATACTATAAAACTGAGAAGTGTGTTTCATTACTTTTTTGAAGGAACTACTGGTCCGATTTGAAAAAATCTTTCAGATCCTCCTTCGATAAATAAGCTATCCTGCTGGATAGCCTATTTATTTATCGAGGGAGGAGGCTAAAGGCCCGGACAAAGTTTAGGACGGGCTGTTTGTAGGATATAAATATCACTTATTGACGTCAATTTACTTATACGAGGGGCATGCCAAATAATACTAGATACTCAAAAATTTTAATACTTATTATTTATTACTACTATCTATTTTTTAAAGTACGTTTCCATGCGTTTATACCACTTGGAATGTACCTCTGACCACTCTTTTCCAGATATCTAAGAAATTCCGAATTTATAGGGAGCTAGTTCATCTTCTTTACTCTAAAATATCTTCCAAGAATAATGGTTTACATTACTACTGATCCAATACCCAGTTCTCACTAAAGCTCTACACACGAAATTCATAGGTTTCTCCTGCCCAAATTTCAACTGCTTGAACATTTCCTCGAGTGACTGCTTCAAAGCTTCCCCACCCCCTTTTAAATTCAGCGAACCAATTAAAAAATGTTGCTTGTGAACAAATAGAGTCACCAAAAGTTCAAAACATTGTTGTGGTTTTAAATCTTTTTATAGTTAGTCACATAAAATCACATAGCGAAAAATCACGTCAACCAACTTCCATTGTACCAAACAAATTTCCGCCAAATTCTTACCAACATAATCGTTTTTTGGAGAAAAAAAAACCACTCAAATGTTCACTGCAGCATTCTCTGCAAAAGGTTTCGGGTTCAACAAAATTTGGTAATTTTTATTTAACCTTCCGACCTGAAAAGGAAAAGCATTTTCTCAAAATCGTCAATTTACAAAAAACAACTTTCCAATAATAACTAACATGAGTTCACTAGTTTGTCAACAATATTTAATTTTCAGGTACACAATAGTCATGGATGTTGCTATATTTCTTTCGGAGGCAAGGAAATATCTTACAAGACATATGAAGTTCTTTGCCGGGTCGTCGGATGAAAGGACGTAATTCTCAAAATGTTCTACGTGATATGGAAGATTTGAAAATTTATTGCAAAATTAGAAGAAATTTGTAATTTTTTAAATAAAGATATGTGTATATTTAGTATACTTCAAATAAAAAGGAGTAGCATATATTTTATAATTACATTCAAACCGACATGTGTACCTACTTACGTTTATTTAATGAGTAATCGCAAATTGCGAACCATGTGAACCCATTTTCGAAAAGCTTTAACTTAAATAATTGTTTCTTTTTTGTTTTGACATTTTAAAATTAATTTGAATTTGAAGAACTTAATTCCATTGTCACCAACGAAGTCATGCGAATAATATCAGGAATACCAAAATCAACTCCTCTTCTATAGGTTTCTGTACTACCGCACATTTCACCACCTGAGCTTCGTAGATGTAGAGCATCTGCCAATGAATGGGAGAAGTGTTCTTAGTCTATTTATTATTTATTCCAGGTTCATGCCCATTAAAGAAACACTGGATGAACTTCCATATTTTCGTATTTAATCAAAATATCCTGAATCTGGACAAACGAAAGTATTAAAAAAAGCCTAACCAGCCAGACCCTATCTCTTGTGGTAAACACATGCCCACTTTTGCCCGGGTGAAATGTCGGAACTTCACTAACTCACACCCAGCGCTGAAAACTGGTTAAAAACCTAGACATACGATTAGAGATTTGACCCATAAAGGATGAATGCCACATGCAATGATAATAAACCCTCCTGTTCTAGACAAAATCTAATTACCTACCTAGACACGAAATCGTGTTTGCTACATTTTTACTATTTAATTAATTTGTTCAAATATTTTTAACCATGTTCATGTGATAGTCATAATCTTATGTTGCTCATCTAATTATGGAAGGCTTCGATCATCAGGAATAAGGGGAGAGTTATCTGTTAGAATAATAATTGTTATCAAAGCAGCTGTAGTAGTATTGGCACGTAATTAGTGCCGATTTGCGCTCGATATATTATATGTTCAGGAGTATGGAACCCGGAAAATAATCGTTTTTGGGCTTGGTGTAGTCTTAATATTTGTAGTACAGAACTTTAGATTTATGTATTTGTTTATATAAAATACAAAGTTATCAATAACTCTATACAAAAAACTCATATTTAATTTTTTGGGAAAATTATATATCTTTTTACTACTAGCAGATACAATAAAATTGAATCACCTTTTACAATCTAAAGAAGGTAAGGGATAGATAGAGTTTCAAGGAAGAGATAAGCTGAATATCTACATGACGTAGGTAGTATGGGGTCAATGTCACTAAGTATTTGACTAGTATTTGTGCCCTTTTTATTGTTTTTCAATACCTTTGACACAGTCGTGTTTGTCCGAAGAAGACGCAACAATCAGATGTCGCAAATATTTAATAAAATTAACCAAATAAGTAATGATTTATTGATCACATGAAATATAATTAGGGAGAATAATGAAGGTTTTCTAGATGGCCCTAAGGTTAGATATCAAATTCGACTAGCAACTTTTTTAATTGTCAAATCAAAATTGTCGAGTGAATTTGACTTCCAACGGCTTCTTCATTAGAACTAATAGAGAAATTAACAAATGGACCTGACTGTTCACGTCGAGCGTCAATTAGAAAACCCTCAATATTTAAAACATCTATTATGCTCATCTTCCGACGCCATCATTGCCCATAGGTTGGTCGACCACCATGACTGGCCCAGGATAGCCGTCGCCGCCCCCAGGGGCATGGTCCACCACATTTACGCCTCCACCGGGAGCGTCTCCACAGGAACTGCTGCAAGCACCCTTTGTAGATTCCTGTAAAACAAATTAATACAATAGAGGGTATAGAGAACTTCGCAAGAAATTTTTTAAACAAATACATTATGTGACACAAGAGCGGCCATGTCGCCTAAGCAACCCAATGATCATTAACTAAGGACCAATTTAAATTTCTGACATATTTGCGTTTTCAGCTTAAGAACTAGATGATCAGTTTAATTGGTTCGATGGAAGTGATATGGGTTATTTTGAAAATCATTAGGAGAGGCCTAAGTCCAACAATAGACTGACGAACTATGGAAACATTAGGAAGGAAATTTCGACACTATGTATGTCGTAAGTAAGCGAAAAGCAAAAAGAGAGATAGTATTCCCATGATGGGCACAGATGTTGGGTTGACACTTGAACGGTTAAAGGTCATTATAGTAATGTGAAATGCTGTAGATTATCTAGTAGGTAGGTCCGTAGGTAGCATTGATTTAGGATAGGCTGCGGCTGGACAAATTCATATTTCTATAGTACTCGTGAAGGCAAAAACTAAGCAAGCACTCAAACATAGTCTAAAAGCAATTCTAAGAGAGAAAATTGAAAATAATGTGAGCATACATGTATCTTCAATACCTACGCTAGGTTGTTTCCAACCAGTCGATATGAGAGTAATGATCTATTTCTAGCAGTAGAATCGTTATAGCTTAAATTATAACAGCCACAATACTGTTTTCTGTAATATATTTTCTACTGGAATGTTACTACGAATAATATCTGAGTATATATTTTGAACAAATACATAAACCTAAACAAAAACCTTAAATTCATAGATTAATAATTGGTCTCCGACTAGATACCGCGCTGTGAAGACAAATCAGTTTCCAGAATGCGGCAACTTATTAGGAAAGTGTGTGTACAACAATGTGCATTTACGCACACTAGCATCGATTATGGTGTTGCCAGATACTTGACTGGTGCCCGACCAATAGGGAAATTATTAATTGCTGTGGTCTTCTTATGGATTATAAAATGTTACTCAGAAAATCCTTTAATATGAAATTAAAATAAAACTGGCCAAGTGTGAGTCGGCTCGCGTGGAGAGGGTTCTGTACGATTTTTTATTTTTCTTCATTTGGACCTCCTAAACAAATTCAAAATTATCTCATAGGTTTTCCTGAAATTTATGCATCGAAATTCTGGAATCGATAGTTTCGGAGATAAGGTACGAGAAATGGTTAATTTTTTTCTACTTTATATGATTTGTTATTACACAGCACAGTATGTTAAACGTTACTTTTAATTTTGAGCTTTAAAAGCTTGGAGCTAATTGATTACTGACCTCTTTTTAGTTGTAACCCGGGTTTAAATACAAATAAATAAATAGACATATACATACACATTATCACGGCCTTTTTTTCATACGGTAGTGTTGCCGGAAAATCGATTACACATCGAATATTAATCGATTCTTCGTATCGATAGTATCGATATTGATACCATCGATAATATATTTCTGTAAGTACAATATTTTTTCTGTGTGAGTTGAATGACGATGATTTGTGTTATGCCCGATGTACATCCCGCCGCCGAGTTCCGGTATATCTGTATAGTACCGATACCTGAAATGCTTGGTATTTCAATTGTTAATCCATTAATCGATTATTTTTCATACATTGTCAAAAATCAATACTACATATTAGATTATATCGATACTATACATGGAGTAATTATAAAGAGGAGATGCCGTAATAAGCGTTTTGTAAGAAAGTATTTGTGAGGCTACACAGGGCGGAAGGCAGACGTGCGGGGTGCTTGGTTTCGGCCGTGGCTCCAACCATGGAGCACGAGCAATGACAAACTCCGCCCACTTTTGTGTCGGCGAGGCGCCAATGATCACATCACTGCGCCATTTCAAACGGTATCTCCTCTTTGTAATTGCTCCATGATACTATAGATACATAATCGATTAATACCCATTAATATAAACGATTGACGAACTATGTCGATTAAATCGATATAATTGTTTGGTATTGCAGTTAATAATCGATTATTTTCGATTAATTGTCAAAAATCGATAAAATTTATTAAATCAATACTTTCGATGCCCTAGATTATTTAAAAAAAATCGATTCATCGATTATCCGCAAACAACACCCTACGGGGTACCAACTACCCAAAGGCCATATTTAGAATGTTGATGGGCGTAAAGTGGAAATGGAATCAAAATAGTGATAGGTTGCTAGTCGCATCGCCTACTGATAGATATGGTTTCTTCGATTTTCGCCCACTTCCTCGGCCGGCTTGTATGGTTGGAAGAGAGCAGCTAGTACATTCCACGTATTTAATTTCTTCTAGACCAGCTTTGAACAAATAAGATGCTACAGACAGACAAAATTAAAGTCAAAATTATAACATCTCTCTTTTGGTGTCGGAAGTTAAAAAACAAAATATCTAAATAATAAAAATAGAAACATAATGATTTCTTATGTTTTCGCGATTGTTATTCATTAAATTAAACTATTTTAACCGTATTAAAATAGTTTAATTTAATAAAAATCTGCACTGAGCTGTACTTCGCGCCATATTTTAGGGTTATATTATTTTCGTGAGTAATTTATGTCCATATTTCGAAATTATACAATACTAACTGATGGTATGTAATACCAGTATCTTTCTTATTTCTTTTAGTATTATTCTTACACAGTTTGACTACGCAAACTGCACATTTTGCTTCTGCTTTTACATTAAATTTTTAATTTATCTAGACATACAACTCACTCATCGGTTGCGGCGTGACTGACGCGAGTATGCCGCAAGTACGCCGAATTCGGCGTAGTTTTAGTTTCCGCATTTTTTTTAGTATGCCGACGGTATCGAGACGAGAGCGCGAGACCAATTATTAATCTAAGCGTAAATTATTAAAACGCAAAGTGCCTTTGGCGCATGGTAAATTCCAAAAAAATTCCCTAAATGAATTCTGAAGAGAGCATTTCCCAGTTAAAATCACCAGATAAAAAAAACTAAACTTGGGCCCTAGAGACGTCCTAGGCGTGTTCAATAATACCGCATTATATAGATCCATATATATACAAAAGCTTTGCTAAAGTCCAAAAAATTCACATCAAACTGTGTGAAAATCCAATAGATGGAAATGGGTATAAACAATTTAAATACTTACAATCACTGTCTTGTCTTTGTCGGCTGGGATGCTTCAAAGCAAAGTTAAAATAATGTAATGATATATAAATACTAGCTAAGTGTTCCAATACAGATAAACAGATTTAGTGATAAGCATTATCGCGATAGATAATAATGATATCTGTTGGTCCTAACGCCCATTATTCATCATACCTAACCCACATAGGAATGGCTTCATATGCGTTATAAAACTTGAGAAAATGTTAATTCGTATTATATGGAACAGTTCCACCGCAAAAATAAAATCCTTAATCACATCAAATCGCAACAATACTTACCTAAGTAGGTGAAGGTACTTATTTTATTTTACAAAAAATATTGGTTGGCTAAATCGTACTCATCTGTTTAAATAAATTATATTTTTACAATATGAATATTTTATGTCAAAAAAAATACTTTTTCTACCGTTTCCCTATTATTGGTTCCTTTGTGTTTATTTATTTATTACATTTTATTACCTATCACGCAAATGGCGGACTTAAAGCCAACACAGTTACAGATTTTTAGTTTGCCGACTGCCCAACAGCAACACATTCCTATAGATCACTCAGTAATAAATTCCCACCTTTGCTCCATATATTTAGGACTAGAAGCCCGTCCCCAAAGATTGGTCGTTAGATAAAGCTTTTAGCGTTAAGTACACTTATCGCGATGTACTATTGTATATTTTTTTTGTACAATAATGTTTAAATAAAGAAATAAAATCTACAATGCATGTAGATTTACTGTTAAGCTTTTCTAGATCAGGACTGTATAAAAGCGTCGTGGCTCAACTCGGTAACTCATTAGTTATCTATAGATTATTAGTTACTGAATGATAATATATGTTAATTTCAAGAATAACCCTTTATTCTGAGATTAGGCAATACAAATAACCAAATGTTCCAATCGATGATCCACAATTGGATATATGCCGGCTTGATGTCGCCATAGAAGAAAAGTGTATACTTAAATATTTATTGCCGTAAATAAGAAATGATAATGGATACCGTAGAGCATGCGAAGGATGAGAGAGGTAATAAGTTATCCCTACAGACTTCATGTAAGAAATAAAATAGGAGTATTTGAGGGTTTACCCTGAGTTCAAGAAGAGGTGAGAAAAGTCGTGGCCTTCGTATTGCCGTGACTGTCGTGCCAGTGACATGAAAATCACGTCGTCATCTCAACGTGATTTTGTCACGTCAGTCACGCCCCGGTCACAATTCGGCCTAACAGTCAGTGGGGAAAAAGAGGTATCCTCATATCTAATTTCGTCGTAACCTCGTTTCTACTTAATTATGAAAATTGGAAAACCCAAATATTTATAAAAAAAAAACAAAAGAAAATATAATGACTTTCGAATTGCCGTAACGGTTGTGCCAGTGACATGAAAATCAAGTCGTCATATCAACGTAATTTTGTCACGTCAGTCACGCCGGTCACAATTCGGCCTAACAGACAGTGTGAAAAAAGGGGTATCCTCATATCTAATTTCGTCGTTTCTACTTAGTTATGAAAATTGGAAACCCAAAATATTTATAAAAAAAAAACTAAAAGAAACTAAAATAACAAAGATATTTGATAACATTAATATAGTTTAATAATAGTTTAATATAAATTACGATTGTAAAATAAAATTTATTTTATTTAATTATTTCTTTACTAATGGAAATTCCGTAATCAATACTATCTACTGCCTATAATATCTTGGCCTACTTACTACCACAGATTGTTAAAAGTGATTCGAGTGACTTGGTGACTGCCACACAGTTCACAGCGTTTTTATCAACGTGACGCGATTTATCACACACCTCTAAGTTAAATACCGACCTGAGGAAGGTCGCAGGCATGCGCTGGACGCATGCCGCTTCTAACTGATTATTTTGGAAATCTTTGGGAGGACTATGTGACAGTGAATAATTGCCTGCACCTGAAATGGCGGTGAACCTGAGTTAAAATTATAGAGGGAAATTAGCCTTAGTCCATTGCCCGCGGCGGCAAGAGCAGAAAGAATGAAAGAATCAAATCAAAATAATTAAAATACAGAACGATTATATTGCATTGCAGGTTGTAAATAAATAAAACAAACTAGATTTAACTTTTATATTAATAATAACACAAACTAATAATGTTATGTACTCGTTCACGTAAGTACTGGGGTGATTTTGTTAAAGTAGAAAAGTTAAATTTGTACGTCCATTTCGCAAACGAATGGCTGCTTTTCATGGCATTCCAATGACCTCAGATATAAATTTCTGTTTTCTCTCAAAATGGCACCGCACTCATATTTTTCATTTTGATCATAATAGTGGCGCCTGTCCGCATCTCTAACACTCTGTCCTGAAAAATAAATACCTACTTGATACGATTTCTTTTATTTTGTAATATATTCAGGATTTTTTTTATATATATTCAGTAAAGACATTATTTAATCGTTAAAATAAAAACAAAATATCCAAGACCTAACTCTTTAGGCACATTCGATAATTAATTAAGAAGTACATTTAATTATGTAAGGGTGTGTAAGTGTATGTGTAATGTCAGGTCAGAGTGTATATAATATATTAAATTTTAAGGGTAGTGATAGTTCAATAGTATAACTGTATAACGCTTAGCACAGAATAAAAAGAGTAATATTATTTCCTCTTATTTACTTTGTGCCCTATCAGAGTTGACTGAAATTATATACACGGATATATAGAACAATACCGGGATTACAGCATAGATTATTTTTCTCTTAAAATAAATAAATTATTTAATTATACGAGATCTACACCCCGGACAAGATATATACAAAAATAATAAAAATGGAACTCCACCGATAGGAAACTAGTTCTTAAATGTTTGATGACGATCAATAGGCTAGTTTCCAGGGTCAAAAGACTAACATTAAAATTAGTCCATCATTTAGGGAATCAAAATATATTAGTGACGTATTTTTTCTTTTGTTAATTGAACGATAAATTATAAAGATATAACGCATCAAAGTTTAGGAGTGGGGGCTCGTGACGTCACATATTGCAAAAAAGTGTAGCACACTGTGACGTCACACGGAACTTTAACGCGCCATGTCTTTACCATTCTTTGTTTAATTTTCAAATGGCTAATTATATTTTTTTAGGTAACTAGGGTCATCAACCTAGCGTTGTCGGCGGTTGCATCCTCCGCTGCTTGCTTCGGAGCCCAGGGTCAGCTTTCCTAGTTTTTTTACGTCTCCACTTCGCCCGGTCTATCATCCTTGGATCGAACTCAGTAGGTAAGTACTTACTAGCAATTATCTAAAACGAACCTTTCATATTGTAGTACTCTTCACTGGGAGGGATCCTTCTAAAACCAGCATGATATAAAGTTCCTTTATCGATCAAATTCAGGAGATTATTGGCTTCAATGTTCACCAAAAGACCACCTTCCATCACGCAAGTGTTAAGAGCATCATACCACGATTTCGGGTGTTTGTTTATTTTGTAGCATTTTTTATTTTCTTGCATGTATATGTAACCTAAAATCATTAATAATATTAATTAAACATTCACGCCTCACCTAAAATCTTATTTCTTTCCATTTGGTCCTATGGTAGAGAATGCCATATATGATATTTGTACAATATGATTTAATTTGTGAAATAAAGTTTAAATACGTAAATTCTGAAAAACGATAATTAATAATTAATTATTTAAAAAAAAACCAGGAAATCGACTGTAATGTATCTTTAATTTTCAAGGACACTGGGGATGCAGACATCGATCCGCCAGTCACTGAAGCACGTTTTTTGATAATTCATTCAACAATAGTCACGAGCGTTACTTAGGTTACTTCGATACTTCCACGCGGATATTTATTTATTTATTTAACTTTATTACATAATTGTAAATGGCGGATTTAAAGCCTGGAGTTTATCTACCAGTTAACCAAATGGGCGATGCTGAGAAAGTTAAGCGATATTATAAGTGCGAAAGTCTGTCCGTCTGTTACGTTTTCATGGTCAAACCGCTGAACGGATTTTGATGGAATTTAGTATGAATATGGTTGAAGGCCCGGGGTCAAACATATGCTAATTTTTGACGCAGACGGAGCTGCGGGAAAAAGCTAGTAGTATATAAATACGTAGTACATAGTGGTAAAGGTCCGAAGATCATGGGTTCTATTCCCACGGGAAGCATCATTGCTGTAGATGTTTCCAGTTTGGTTAGTCTACATGATCGATAAGCCGTGTGAATGAATAAATGATGCAGATATAAATAAATAACCACCCTGATGGTACTTACCATGGTCAATAGTGGGGCATGATACGAGTACGTCTTCTACTTTCTTACAAACGTACGATGTGATCACAGGATCGACATTTTCACATTGTTCAGCGGACAGCATTCCAGTTTGTACATCCATAGTAGTACACAAACGACTTGTTTGCTGTTGGTCGTAATAATAATTTGATATTGGTGAAGGAGTAGGACGGCCTGAAAATGGCAACAATATTATTATTATTTAATAATTGAGGTTTGCACAGCTTCATGGAATGCCCTCGCAAATGAGTGTTTGGGTTTGGTGTGAATATATCCTCGATGCCTGCCAAGCTATAGTGCTCTTTGTCGAATAATATGGCAATTTTTTTTTTTTAAATCAACTCGCTTTTTCCAAGGTTCTGCTACCGTAGTATCCGTTCATTTCAAGTATTAAATTCACTGTCTCCTGTCTCTGCGCGGGGAGTAAATAAAAAAATTATGAAGATAATTCCGAGCTTCCAAAAGCACGTTAAGCCGTTGGTCTCGGCTGCCATCTGGTGGCCGTTAAAGGAATCACGTCAAGGCTGCATGAGATGCGGTTCTGAACAACCCTGTCACCAAGGTATACAGTGTGCTTTGCTCCGCGTTGACTTCTATGCTAGATTGCAACTTATTCATAAGGGCATCGAATTTATCTATCATGAAGTATCATTACTTTTTAAATTTTTGAACCATGTCGTCATCCCAATTATAACTACTAGCGTCTACACGCAGCAATACCCGGTTCCTCCAGCATACTGGTCAATGGACTATGTAACCTACAGGCAATGATGATGATAAAAAATAGATTTGATTAAATGCGATCGGAACATGTAACTTATTACCCATTTCATCCAACAATCTGAAAATTCAATCGAATCGCTCAGTTCATCTAAATAACGAAAATTCTACAAACAATCATTCAACGACTATTGATAACTAAACCAAAATCAACTTATAGTATATTAATAAATTTTTAAATAAGCTTATACCTAAATATTATGATTTAAAAATCAATTTGAATGACTGTATAGCAACCCTATTGGAATCCACTTGAGGATTGTCTTACCGTCAATGGTTAAGAACTCTTCGATTCCTTCATTTCTTATTCCCGTGTATATGTGTGATATGTTTTCAACTGAAAATTCTTTTGCTTTAATGAGATTGTTAACAACAACCCATTCTTCTGGAGCTCTTGGGTAGAACAGTTGAGAGCCTTCGGCTTCACATCCGAAAAATGCCGTATTCCAACTCAATCCACTATCATCTGTATGGAGCTTATAAAAAGCGTCAAAATCTTCAAAATAGGTGTAGTCTTTTCTGTAAAATCTGTCACGACCACATAGCACTACTGAAATACCTAAAAGAAAAATATACTAATTTTACAAATGGTATTACGTCTGACATTACAATGAAAATTTAAATTTGGTGGATAACCAGGCGGGGAACTTAGAAAGTTAGAGTGGTTACTCTGAGAGGCGTAATTCGAACTTCCATAGTTTGCCGAAATAGCTCTGTTTCCTGCAGGGGTGAAACGAACTAAAGATTTAATTTTCTATTTGATTTTTATAGGCAATAAAAATATTTATTTACGTATAAATATAGTGCTTGTACCTACAATATAAATAAATAAATAAAATGGGATCCCGGCTCCTCCATGTTTAGACTTATTTTGAAGAATAGCAAGTGCATTTCTTTTCTAAGAAATTCGAAAAGTCCTTTAATTTATTTGAAAGAGTAACAAAAAACTTACCAAAAGAAAAGATTAATATGTTTTGAAACATGATTGCGTACGTGCGTATAGTTACACGAATGCAGGGGAAATAGATCGGTGACTGGTTAGCAGGACGGTCATTTGATCCATCAATTTCGTATATTTCAGTGCTGAGATATACAAAATGTGTGGGTAGAATGCGGTAAATACCCGGAATATTTTCCTAATAAACATGGTGTTCCTCTATTGCTTTTGAATCGCATGCTATAAGAATAGCAACATTAAAGACACAAAACTTTTTAATAAAAAATCTGAGTTATTTGCAAAAACACAGTACGTGTCTATTTTACAGTAAAAAATAGCTATAACAAAATATAAATTTTGCAAACACTTTACTGAGGTGTACCTTTTATCATAGAAAAAGTTTTCTATTCCCATTGGACTCTAAGCAATTATATATTGTGACGTCGTGCCTCCATCAACGGCTGCCTTTCCCCGCTTCCCCGCGCCGCATCACCCCGAGGGCCATATATAAGCCTGCGCGCGTCCACCAGAAGGCCTGCTCGGATCATCTCGTCATCTCGAAGTTAAGTGGCTGGCTATTTCATAGCGGCTGCTTGACTGGATCTCGTGCCTACTTCGATCTCACGACCCCTATCTATATTTCTTCGTATATAAGAGTCTAAACTTGTAAAGTAGAAATAATAAATATTGTGCTATTCGCTGAAACCTGGATTTATCTTCTCTCCTCACACATACCTTAAGTAGTAAATATTAACTACGTTATAATATATAAGACCCATACTCTTATACCCTCACTCAAACTCTACTCAACTTTACTTCACCTCCTTGGTATGATTAGTCGTCACTAGCTTCCTTGACTTAAGGAGATTCCTCATTGGAGGTGAGTATCGAGCTGTCAAATAAAAGGTTGGTCGAGAAGTACCTTAAGGTCTCGAAAGTGGTTATAAATCAATTTTACTACATCTTAATTTGTTTATTTTTTACTCTATTCTTTTGTGTTTTTCAATTTTTGTGCTTCGGATTGTTATTATAACATAACCTGTGTCTTTCCTCATTGGAGTCTGCTCAAGCAACCAATTAAGAATGTCATTTTCAAGGAAAGTTCGAGGACTTCCTTAAGGCGCCCTCCATTAAGTTTGAGTGAAGGACGTCCTTATGGTTATATTTAAGAATACGGGGGTAAGAGTACCAGTGGCGTAGCTAGCATAGGTGGCACCCGGGGCGGATTTTATAGGTGTCACCCCAAAACTCAATCGAAACTGTTAAAATAAAAAAGTTATAATCATTCACGTTTTATTAAAATACGAGTACCTATTACAAATATTTTTATATTATGTGAAACAAATTTAGTTTGTTAAAAATTAAAATTTCTTCCTTCTAGATTTGACACTAGCGAACTCCGAAATCACGTCTTCAAAATGTATATTTTGTGTTGCTTCATGTTCTATCGTTAAAATACCAAGATTGTTTAATCTGGTTTCAGTCATTGTAGACCGCAAGTAATTTTTAATTAATTTTAATTTGCTGAAACTTCTCTCACATAAAGCAATTGATGCACATATTGTTATAAATAACTTTAGTGCGACCGTTAGATTCGGAAGAGATTCTGTAAAATCCCATTCCACAATAAATTTCAAAAAGTCCAGTGTCACCCAATTAGAGACAGTAACATTAGCCGCTTTTAAATGTCTTCTCAATCTTGGTATTTCTAAAAGGAGTTCTGTTTCTGATACTTCATCGTAAAGGTTAGTAAATTTTGATATAGCAAATTTTAACTGTTCAGTGTTTGCCGAAAGCAAGGTCTTTGACTGCACAACCTCAAACAACGAAGCTACGTCTTTAATGGACTTAACTCTTATTTCGAGTTCAATACTGAATCTGTCAAGACATTCTAACATGTCCTTTTGAAGTTCCGCTCTAAGTGTAAGTCCAACATCGGTGGACGATGCTAAGTCACCGGGCATGCGTTTCTTGCGACGAATTCGTCTTTCCATCGAAATGACTATATTAAATCGGTTTTTATAAAAAAATGTTGTTTATAATATCTAATAATTTTTTTTTTATTTTTTTTTATTCATTCATATACAAAAACCTTAACAGATTTGTGTGTATATCTGATTAAATTTTACAATTTGTTTTTGTTTTTCTTTACACTTAACTTACTTTTATTAACAAACACTTTGCACTAGACGTTCACACGTTCACGTAAGAGAATATTGAAATGAATGCGGTCGGAAACAAAAGAAATGGCCCAATCCACAATACAAGTGATGAGCGCTATATCGAGGGAATCCCCTGACTAACTTGGTTATGCGCGAACGGGGTATTAAATTTTGGGGGAATCCCTAATCGATTGACAGTGTGCACATTGATTTTTGTTTCTAAATATCAATTTATTATGCTCGTGGTACGATATTATAGTTACCTAGATAATTTTATTAGTGGCGGTTATGCTCTCTGCCACAGATTTACGATTTTTTATAGATAGAAAGAACTATAACTGATGGTCATAGTCGGGCTCGGGGTGTCACCCCAAACGGGTGACACCCGGGGCGGGCCGCCCCCGCCGCCCCCCCTTAGCTACGCCACTGAAGAGTACTATACCTTGAGTCTTACTGTGCCTACATTATTGTGATTGGCACGTTTTACAGACCCTCTTAATTTATATAGCTTTTTCGATAAATCTTATTATTAAATTAAACTATTTTATTTCGGTTTTATCGCTATTATAACATAATTTTGTAAATTTACTGTCACTAATATTGGTCATAAATAGCGGGGTTAGTGCAATAAATTTCTAAAGCATACCCGTTAGTAAAGGTGGGAGCTAGTCTTTGCTCGACAGGCGTGGCGTTAGCATTGGTCTTAGCAGACATAATGTCAATTAGTTGCATAATTTGTTGTTGTTGTTCAGCTGGCGCAGTAAATAAAATATGGCCATGTAGTGTAGTTAGTTAGCACGGTGGACATCAAATTGAACATGGTTGTGATGACAGATACGTGCACATATCCAATAGCCGTGATAAATAATAATTTAGACCTATTTAGTGACGTGTTAGCCTTTGCAGTTTTCAGCTCTTCTTCATAGTTTAATATAATGTGTAACAATCGCAAAAACAAAAGGAATCATTAATCTTATCTTAACGACGTACAAAGGTACATTCCCCTAATTTTGACATACATGAAAAGAAGTCACATGGTAACCAATAGGGTCGTCATCATGATGATGATCAAAATGACAGGCCAGGGTTCCATATTTTCTATTTTAAATTTTCATTGTAATTAGAATACAATTTAAATAATAATATTTCCAGTTTTTTGGCGATATGTAGACACATATCGCCTTATTCATAAAAAAGTAACGAACATTCGTTAAGCCTAGTTTAACTATAATATATTAGCTTTCTTATCGATAATTTGACGTGAAAGAGCAAGACAGGACATATTATAATTAAAATCGGCTTATCAGACTTTGGGGAATTAAGTGAGCCCTACAAGGCCAGAGAACTTTACAATCTAAGTTGACATATTTGCCAAAAATTTAATTTCACTGAAAATTCACTTACAAAAATTTTGGGAACACAAATACACCTAAATGTTTTAGACATTATTTTAATACTTATTTTACTTATAATAATATTTACATCCATAATATACTTAAATTACTTCCTCAGCCAAACTGCACTTAATTCACGACAAATATTTACAATATGTAAAGTTTATAATCTGGTGAAATCACCAGCGGCCTGGACCATGATGCCCGGGAGGTCCGTGAAGAGGCGGGCCATGGTGAGGAGGACCATGGTGTGGTGGACCATAATGGGGCGGGCCATGGTGTGGCGGTCCGTGATGAGGCGGACCGCAACATGGTCCACAGCAACAAGAAAATATCAATCCCATGCTGAAATTAGACAAACAGATAAATTAATATCTATTAAAAATATTTCAAGTTAATTGATAATGTAGGTACTAGTATTTGCATGGTATTTGTAATTATATATTTTTTTAATTTAAATGCTGATTTATTGTGATGATATAATTAAATCTCCTCTGTTTGCGATTCCACAAGCGAGAACCAATTTACTGAGACAAGCCTCAATAACCAGGGCCCTAAAAGCTCTGAATGGTGTGGCGGACAAAAGAAGATCTGTTCAGTTGTACTTTGATTGAGTTCACAAAGGCAATGAGGTACGAATTGTGTTATAGAAATAACTAAAGAAATTAATTGTAATCGTAATAGTAAATTTAAATTGTAATCAACTGTCCTATCCTATCGTATTGGGTATGTAAATAAATAAATAAAAAGATTAAAAGTTAATCATGATGTTTAACCGATTCAGGCGTTACTTTGCGGAAGTTAAAGTTACAAGCACTTAATAAATTATTTTGCGTGCTTCCGCCACCAGTTAGTTCATGCAAACTATTGCCGGCCGGCACCCACCCACTACTATTAGTCCCAACATGCCCGCCACCACTAGCTTGCACATGCAACACGTGTTTCGCCTCTACGCGAGGCATCTTCAGGCACTAGACCAAGCTGTTAATAGTCCGACGTATAAACGACGAATGACACAAAACCATCGTACCCTTCCTATTATACTACTACCCCCACCACTAAGAGGTGGGATTATGAAACATGTTAAGTAATGGAGAATTATTTAAATCAGTTTGTTTATTAATTAAGGGAATTTTTAAATTTTTATGTTTATTTATTTCTAACTGCTCCAAAATGTTAAGCTTTAACCCTTTCTCTTCAACATGTAATATTTCATATGTATGATTAGGTGACAAATTATGATTATGTTCTAATAAATGTTCCGCAAAATGAGACCTCTCTGGGTGTTTATTTTTAAATGCGTTTAAATGTTCGTTATAACGAGTTTTGAAATTACGACCAGTCTGACCAATGTATATATGTTGACAATCATCGCAGCTCAATTTATATATGCCCGATTTTTTATCTGACTTAATTTTGTCTTTTGTATTACAAATGCTCCTTAAAGTATTATTTGGTTTTAGGGCTACATGCACATTATTTTTTCTAAATATTCTAGTTATTTTATCTGTAACATTACCTAAATAACATAAACTCGCCGTATATTTATGTCCTGAACTGGAAAAAGCTGCATATAATAGATGTTTTATAATGTTTTGATTTTTCTTTTGTATAATTTTATTAACTATATTTTTTGTATAACCGTTTGATTGAGCTATTTGATATATAATATTCAATTCCTTATTATAATTATCGCTGTTGAGTGGTACAGTCATTAAACGATGTACCATAGATTTATACGCGGCGAGTTTATGCTGCCAGGGATGATTAGATGTCACAGGAATTGTTGTATCTGTATATGTGGGTTTGCGATATATCGAAAATTCCACTTTATTATTGTTTCTAGTAATAGTTAAATCCAAGTAATTTAATGCTTTATTTTGTTCTAATTCTATTGTAAATTTTATTTTTGGATGAATCATATTTAATTCGGAAACAAAATTGCTTAATTGTCTGTTGGTGCCAGTCCAACATATGAAAATATCATCAACATACCTATAATAATGAAAAATGTAATTCGATTTCCCAATAATATTATTTTGTTCAAAATTATCCATGAATACATCAGCCATAAGTGGACTAAGGGGTGAACCCATTGCTAAACCTTCCTTTTGAACGTAATATTTGTCATTAAATTGAAAATAATTTTGAATCATACAAAGTCTCGTTAACCGTATTATCTCATTAATTTCACCTGGATGTAGTTTTTTCTTTTCCCATTCCGATTCCAAAATCTTCAAACAATCATCATAAGGAACGTTGGTAAATAAGCTTTCTACATCTAAAGATATTAATTTTGAATTTGCCGGAAGGTCTATATCTTTAATATTTTCAATCAACTCTAAACTATTTTTTAGACTATTTTTGGGATTAAAATTTATTTTATCCCTAATGTAATTATTCAAAAATTTTGCCAATTCATAAGTAGGAGCTCTTATGTAGGATACAACTGGTCTAACAGGTATATTGTCCTTATGTATTTTCGGTTGACCATATAACATAGGAGCATTTGAATTCATTGGTATTAATTTCGACTTTAAATAAGAATTTTCAGAAAAAATAAACTTTGAATCTTTAATAGCTAATTTTAGTTGAGCTAAATATTTATTAGTTGGATCACGATTTATGTTTTGGAATTCTGGTTTCTGTAAAATGTCATTTACTTTCGAAATATATTCACCACGCTCCATGACGACTATTGTATTCCCCTTATCTGCCTTTGAAATAACAATATTATTAGATTTTAATTTTTCTTGGACGGATACCAACGTTTTTATTTCTTTATTTGAATGATAATTTAATTTACATAATTTTATATTTTGTGCAATGGAATGTCTTAAAAAATTATCTTTTTTATTTCTGATGATTGCTGCTTCTGCGTCAACTGCTAATAATTCAAGAGAGGTTTGCGATAATTTCGGTGTAATACTATATTTTAATCCTTTTTCTAAAAGTGAATTTTCCTCTGATGTAAATTGAATATTTGTTAGATTTTTAATACGAGGGTAAAAAGTATGATAATTGTTATTATTATAATTATTACTATGATGATTATTATTTTGTTGTTCTGAAATGAGTTTGTGAAGCTTATCATTTTGTGATAAATATTTTTTATGTACTGATTTTGATGCAAGTTCCCTAGCTTTTTGATCAACTAAATCAAATTCTACAGGATGTAAATTATAGGCCAATTCAGTGTGAAGTACTTTAAGATGTGATTTTAAATTATCTCTAACTGAAAACCACCGACGTGACTCTTCACTTAGCCAGATCTGCTTGGCTTTACGAATAGCTGTATCAGCCGCCAGGGAGCATGAATTTGTTTTTAAATTGATGTAATTTGGAATAACATTATTGTGTTTACATTGTTGATTGAACCAAATATTTTGGACAGCAATACGATGAAGTTTTGTAAGTTTTAGATATATTTTAACCTGATCAGCTATGCATGCTGTTTTAAGATATTTAACCGATTCAGGCGTTACTTTGCGGAAGTTAAAGTTACAAGCACTTAATAAATTATTTTGCGTGCTTCCGCCACCAGTTTGGAATCGGAATGGGAAAAGAAAAAACTACATCCAGGTGAAATTAATGAGATAATACGGTTAACGAGACTTTGTATGATTCAAAATTATTTTCAATTTAATGACAAATATTACGTTCAAAAGGAAGGTTTAGCAATGGGTTCACCCCTTAGTCCACTTATGGCTGATGTATTCATGGATAATTTTGAACAAAATAATATTATTGGGAAATCGAATTACATTTTTCATTATTATAGGTATGTTGATGATATTTTCATATGTTGGACTGGCACCAACAGACAATTAAGCAATTTTGTATCCGAATTAAATATGATTCATCCAAAAATAAAATTTACAATAGAATTAGAACAAAATAAAGCATTAAATTACTTGGATTTAACTATTACTAGAAACAATAATAAAGTGGAATTTTCGATATATCGCAAACCCACATATACAGATACAACAATTCCTGTGACATCTAATCATCCCTGGCAGCATAAACTCGCCGCGTATAAATCTATGGTACATCGTTTAATGACTGTACCACTCAACAGCGATAATTATAATAAGGAATTGAATATTATATATCAAATAGCTCAATCAAACGGTTATACAAAAAATATAGTTAATAAAATTATACAAAAGAAAAATCAAAACATTATAAAACATCTATTATATGCAGCTTTTTCCAGTTCAGGACATAAATATACGGCGAGTTTATGTTATTTAGGTAATGTTACAGATAAAATAACTAGAATATTTAGAAAAAATAATGTGCATGTAGCCCTAAAACCAAATAATACTTTAAGGAGCATTTGTAATACAAAAGACAAAATTAAGTCAGATAAAAAATCGGGCATATATAAATTGAGCTGCGATGATTGTCAACATATATACATTGGTCAGACTGGTCGTAATTTCAAAACTCGTTATAACGAACATTTAAACGCATTTAAAAATAAACACCCAGAGAGGTCTCATTTTGCGGAACATTTATTAGAACATAATCATAATTTGTCACCTAATCATACATATGAAATATTACATGTTGAAGAGAAAGGGTTAAAGCTTAACATTTTGGAGCAGTTAGAAATAAATAAACATAAAAATTTAAAAATTCCCTTAATTAATAAACAAACTGATTTAAATAATTCTCCATTACTTAACATGTTTCATAATCCCACCTCTTAGTGGTGGGGGTAGTAGTATAATAGGAAGGGTACGATGGTTTTGTGTCATTCGTCGTTTATACGTCGGACTATTAACAGCTTGGTCTAGTGCCTGAAGATGCCTCGCGTAGAGGCGAAACACGTGTTGCATGTGCAAGCTAGTGGTGGCGGGCATGTTGGGACTAATAGTAGTGGGTGGGTGCCGGCCGGCAATAGTTTGCATGAACTAACTGGTGGCGGAAGCACGCAAAATAATTTATTAAGTGCTTTTAATCATGATGATTATGATAACAAGCCCATTTTGTTCGCTCAATTCAATAAAACATGAGGCGAATAAATAATAATATCTGAAAGTTGTACAGCTTCACGAAAATAGAGTACTTTTATATTTTACTAGCTTTTACCCACGGCTTCGCACGCGTACTTATACAACGGGAACATTCGTTTTCCGGCATGAAAGGCTTAAGGTACCGAAAAACTATCCTTCTCCGTACTCCTAACTATGAGTTTGCGAAAAGAAGATTGATTCCGGAGATAAAGCTTGAAGATAACAAACAAACCTACTTTCGCTTTTATAATATTACTTTGTTACTTACTATTTTATTAACTGGAACATCCAGTGTTGTCCAATGATATAACTAGTGGCTCTGTGGGCTGTAGACCTCGCGAGCTTAGAGAGATTGCAGATCGAAGGAACTTATCACACCATATGTTTTACATTGAATATTAAAATCTTGATAATGTTCGTTCCGCTAATCTTTTTTCCTCCTATGTTCTTAACAGAAGGAGTAGTGACAATTACAATAACTTGGCATTTATACAAACAACGATGAAGTAAATCATTCAATTATAATAATCAATTCAGTATTTTTTTTTCTTTTACCAGCTTTTTATTTAACTTGCAATCTATGTATTTATGTTCGGGTCAAATCTCGTAAGATAAATTTGATCTACTTTTCGGTTTCCAATTAAGCTGAAATTTTGCACACATGTATATATCGCGTGGCATTGCAATATTATGATGACTTGGAGCTGGTCTGATGATGGAGCTAGGAAGCGGTTATAGAAACTCTTTAATCCCATTGAGTTTAGACTCGTTTACTATGGTCTTACAATAAAAGATTTTCAAAAAAAACTTCTTAGTTTAGTTATACCTAAATGAATTCTTATAATATTTTCCCCTATTTCGGTCCAGTTTTATGTCTAATTCATTTACCTTACAAGCCACACGGCTCTGGAATGCTCTACCCGATGACATCAAAGAGACCATTACTAAATTCGCTTTCAAAAGAAAAGTCAAAATTCACCTCACTAGCATAATATCACCCTAAATCGTCATCTTTTTCCGTCTTCACCTCTTCTTTTATGTATGTTTATGTATGTATATGTATAGTTATGAATATTGTATGTAAATCTATGTATGTTTATTTAGCAGTGTTTTTTTTGTTTTTTTTTTTTTTTCTCTCATTATATTCTAAAATAATTCGCGCCTCACATAACTTTTCTGTTTTTCCTAATGGTTGACTGGGAGAGAATGCTTTTAGCATTAAGTCCGCCAATTGTAAACTTGTGGTACAATAAAAATTTATAAATAAATAAATATTTTGGTAAACTGGTAACTTTGGTAAAGTAGACTAAACGAATGTTTCCTGTAGTTACATAATTCCCAAGAAAACAAGTATACTCGTACTTTTAAAAAACTTTTAAAATAAACTTCAAGATACCGGTCGCAAAATAAAAATAAATACATTGATCTAAAAAGAGAACACCTTCTGGTGAGATTCGAACTAAACGCTTAAGTAGATCAGATCACCTATCTTTTGACAAAGCTGGTGAAAATATACATCTATTGTATGTCATAATAGAAAATAAAATTCCTGTGTTATTTCGTTGTCATTATAAACATAAAATGGTCGTAAGAGCCATAAAATCCAAAGGCGCTTAGGCCCATTGTGCCAACTCCGTCATTTACAAAAAATTCAAAAAAATGGATTTAATATGTTTATTAAACCTGCTCCTAAAATTTCACGAGAATCGGTTGAGAAATGCGACCTCTAGAGGAAAACACACAGACATACCAAAGCATTTTTGGCCAAGTCGAATTAGATTTTACAATTAGAATAGAACATAAAGTATGTAAGTACAAATCGATCTAATCTTTAACATCAAAACATTTCTATGAAATTTGTCTACACAAAGGGATTGTCGTCCTTTACGTAGGTAAAATAATAATTTCTCTCTCTACTAACTCTAACTAGCTGAAGACGCTACCGGAAAAGCGTTAACATGAGAGAGAGTAGCATTTTCTCATATTTAACCGTATTTATCTGGATCGCGACAGGGAGGGTGCTATTGACCATACTGCATATAACAATCACCACATAGTAATTTCTTCAAGCAATACTGAATGTATTCAGGTCATTCTCTAGCACCATCCCGAAATTTGTTGATGAACAATGAACGAACAACTCACTCAGCAAACTTTTTATTTTTTCTACGTTATTTCTGTTTTTACACCAATTAAGTTACGTTTATTGAGTTTATTGAGCTAGTAGAAGGCTTTACATCGAAAATAATCGTTATTTAAACAGACATGCTAAACAAAGGTTAAAGTCAAAATACCTTCTTAATAAATAGCTTTTTTGAACTGTTAACAATTTTGTATGTTATAATAAAAAATATAAAACACTCTGTATTAAACTTACGATTTAAAAATTGCACACTAAATGTTATTTAGTATAACGCAGACGCGGTTGAATTAGACTAGGCGCGAGTAGAAAACTATAGGTATACAAAATGATAAGGTTGCTAAAATGCATATCGATAAACCAAGATAATGATAAGTGACTCGTTATAGTACACGAGTTGTATCCGCCAATATTGGGATTCATAACATGAGTCACCAATGTAACATTAGGATTGGCGGTGAATGTGTGATTCATCCAAAGGCTAGTTGGTATATTGAGATAAACCTGACATTGTTTAAATGTAATGTAGTATTTTGTTTTCCTACAACAAGCAAGCAAAAAAAAAAATGTCATACATAGGGCGCACTGTAAGTTTCCGGAACTGGCCACTTACATAAACAATATTTAAAAATTTATTGCAACATTTGAAAATAGAACTCTTTGGCTGTAGAATGCAGTTTGTTTCATCTGACTGTCTTTTGTTTTTACCTTGTGGCGCCATTTAAAAAATTGTGTGTCTGCATCAACATGGATTTAACTCGGGAAAATTTTCGTAGTATGATTTTCTACGATTTTAAGTGTAATTTGACAGCTCAACAGAGCATCGCTCGGCTTGAAACAGCTTTTGGCAATGAAGCACCATGCAAGACAACTGTTTATAGCTGGTTTGCAGAATTCAAGCGTGGTCGTATCAATCTCAGTGACGAATCTCGCGATGGTCGGCCGTCCACCGCTGTGACCAACAAAAACATCAATGCTGTGCGCCGTATGATTGAAACAGACAGGCATGTGACCTACCATAAAATTCGCGCATCCTTAGAAATAGGCATGAGTCAAATACAATTAATCCTACACAAACATTTGGGTGTGAGAAAGCTGTGCTCGCGGTGGATCCCACACAACTTGACCGAGGCTCAAAAAACGGACCGCGTCACTTGGTGCAGTGCCATGCTTACCAGATTCAACGAAGGTGCGTCAAATTTGGTGTGGGACATAGTAACAGGTGACGAAACATGGATTTATTGCTACGATCCCAAAACAAAGCAGCAATCGAGCGTATGGGTCTTTCAAGATGAGCCGAAACCAACCAAAGTGGCGCGCGTGAAAAGTGCATCTAAGCGGATGATTGCTTCTTTTTTTAATAAAACTGGACACGTGGCTACTGTTGCTTTAGAGAATCGTCGTACAGTGAATAGTGACTGGTACACGACCATTTGTTTGCCGGAAGTTATTGACGAACTCCGTAAAAATAACCGTAAACGCCGTATCATCCTGCACCACGACAATGCTAGTTCTCACACGGCCAAACAGACAAACGACTTTTTGAAGGCGAAAAATGTAGAACTCATGAGTCATCCTGCATACAGTCCCGACCTGGCACCTTGTGACTTTTTTCTGTTCCCAAAAATTAAGAACCAATTACGCGGTCAACGATTTTCATCACCAGAAGAGGCTGTCGAGGAGTATGAAAAACACGTTTCAGAGGTCACCAAAGAGGAGTGGCACAAAAGTTTTCAAAACTGGTTTCATCGAATGAAAAAGTGCATAGACGCCAAGGGAGATTATTTTGAAAAACAATAAATTAATTTTGTACCTTCAATAGTATTTTTTCATATTCATTCCGGAAACTTATAGTGCGCCCCACGTATTTAGGAATATAATCTTAAAAAAGACTCTACCTAACTAGTCGTCACACTAATTTTATTTCAGCTACAAGCAATCCACTGCTCAAAAGAATTCCAAATCTATGTCTGTACCAAAATTTTCTATGGATTGATAATTAGCGATTGTTGCCCAGTATATGAGATATATCCAGCATTCAACGTCAGCGGCTTAAAATAATTTGTAGACGATCCGATTCATGACGCACTGATTTGGTCGACTTTTACACAAATACACAGAAAATTTAATTTTAATTAGTTTAAAAAAATAATTTGCTAAAAAAATACTTAAGAATAAATCTAAATACAAATTAGTACCTCCTTTCAGTCCACCCACATTCAAACTCTCTGCTTTACTTTGAATGTTTGTTAATCTGATGGTAAATGATAATGACAACATTAAGCCCGCTTGTTGTGCTTTGTAGTTTATAATTTGTGAAATAAAAAAATAAATAAATAATAAGTTAACCTAAAAATACATACACACGCACATAGAACCTCCTCCTGTCGGTTAAAAATAGCATAAAGAGTTGATTGACCACTCTGATACCAGGATATTAAGAATCGATTGGCCTTTGAGGTCAATGAGGACTCGTACGCGACCCGCGTATCCGTAGCGATACGCGTGTCAAGCGACGACGTGACGCGACCACTATTGAATTGGTCGCCATTTTAGTGGCATTTTCTATCTTGAGCTCCTCCGTGCTTCGGAAGGCACGTTAAGCCGTTGGTCCCGGTTGTTATCAATAGATAGCAGTCATGAGGCTGTGTCAGATGCCTTAGGACAGCCTGAAAAATTGTGACAGTGTTGGCCACTAACACACCTCAGGTCATGTTCCTGTTGGTCTGGTTTCCCTGTAAAAAGGGTTACGGAGGTCAGACGGCAGTCGCTCCATTGTAATTACCAGTTCCGTCAAATCTAGAAATCGGACCATTACTGACAGCGTACCCTAGGCTCCGAAGCGTAAGCTGACGACGCAACTAGGAATACACGCTAGGATGATGATGGCCTTTGAGGTCAATGATATTCCATAAGTATTATCCGCAAGGAAAACGATGGTCTTTGGAAAACTATTTTATGATCTAGCAAGCAAAATAAAAAGGTATTAGATCAAAAATATTGAATTTTGTTTACTTGGCTGATCTCATTATTATTTTCTGATTGTGAGAGCCCCTCCCTTTTTGGATTTTAGAAGTCTTAACAAGGAATTCTTTAACGTGATTTTAATCGTTGTCAGCTAGGATAAATAAAAAAAACTATTAAGTAATAAATTTATTTTTCGTATACAATAAACTTTTACCTTAATATTAATAAAGTTTATAAGAAATAAATTATTCACAAGCACTTACCACCACCACATTCAGCACCACCACTGGTGGCGGAAGCACGCAAAATAATTTGGTAAGTACTTATAATTTTAACTTCCGCAAAGTAACGCCTGAATCAATTAAAATAAATTATTCACAATTAAGAATTACCGAGTAAATTGGATTTATTTTTGTCATCGTCCAGGGCCATGACCATGGGGTCCGTGGGGTCCGGGAGGGCCATGATGAGGAGGCCCATTAAGAGGCAGCCCGCCTGGCCCTGGGGGCGGAGGATGGCCACATCAGCAAGAAAAACATGCTCCCATTCTGAAAAATATAATAATAAATACTTAGAATAATCAATATAGAAATTAAATTTATATCATCCACAAAAATTATGTTGGCAAGATCCGTCACCGAAATTTGGAGAAAAGTTGAGACCTCCTTTATTCAATCAATCGTCTCTTACGATAAGGGTGGAAAAGAGCGGATGGCATATTCATAAGCCGGAGACCACAAACACGAGCAATTTTAGTTCTTCTCAAATATGGAGTTCCTTTTTAACCGACTTCAAAAAAGGAGGAGGTTATCAATTCGACTGTATGTTTTTTTTTTGTATGTATGTTACGCGATATCTTTGTCAACCGTGAACCGATTTTGATGATTTCTTTTTTATTTGATAGCCTTTACTACCAAGTTGGTCATATTAATTTGTTGAAGACATGATGAAGAACTTTGGAGATATGAAAGAAACTCCTTAATATCCTACAGCATTTCGCGTAATATCTTCACCTAATGTGAACAAAATCTTATTCTTTACTATCTGTTTGGTGAATTATTACGTTTTTTACGATAAAATAAATAACCTGTATATGTAGATAGAGAAGAAGATGATATTTGTATGGATAAAGTTTAGTATGGGTATGGACGCACTCTTGCGCAGAAACAAAAGTTAGCCATTGAACGTGACGCAAGACGCATGCATGGGTGACTCAATCATTACCAGAGTATTATATCTAAGCCAATTAATATTAGTTCCAACCATTAAGAATATTTGATTATCACAAGTACGGTATCATTTCACCACTAATACTTCCGATATTTTTAGTAAACGCATGGTGATGATTCATTACTGTAACTCCTATATGGGTTTTGATAATAAAATTCTCAGTTACCATAAAGAAAACTTATATATAAGTACTTGTAACTTTTAGAAAAAGATTTTCATTTTAACTAACCATCAATGATCATTTTTCATCACTTTTTTCTGGTTTCTCCATATAAGGTGGTGGAGCCTTAGTGTTCAAGGGTAGATCGCAGTAGGCTGGAGGGGGCTCTGTGATTGGTCGAATTGTCCTGGACTCTCGAGAGAAATTGACGTCATCAGACTCACAAACACACTTGCAGCAGATGCAAGGTATGAAGCAGCAGCAGAACGGTCTCACGGTGACCTTGAAACCCATCCTGAAAGTATGATCAAAGAGTGTAAAACTTGTACAATATCACTCGGCACGCGTGGTAAAACATTAGGATTGATAACAATATGATTTAGTTTTCCCCAATTTTTTGTTTATCTGACATCTGAATGATCTGCTGCATGAACATTGACAACAAAGTTCTTTTTAATTCTTCATTGACATAATTTCATTTAGTGACTTTTCTTTAGCCGCCATTTATCTTCGAAAAATATGAGGTTCTCAATTCGATTATATTCTCTTTAGTACAGCTTTAATAAAGTAGTACTAAGTAGTACTGTACATAAGGAACAGTAGCTCTTAACGCTCAACAAGTTCTAGTGGTGTCATTGATTTTTTCCCCTATGGCACGATAGTTCTCAAGGAACTAACTGTTTTCTAGAGTTCTACTTGTTGCAGTTGTGCTAAGGTCAGTAAAAATCTGCAAATACGTATAGTAAGTATAGAGTGTCAGGTCCTACATGGTCTAGTTCACAAATATCATAAGTATGTATATTACATAGGTAAATATCGCATAAAATGAATAGTTAGATTATTTCACTTACCTAATTAACTACTTCACAACAGATACCAATAGCCGTCCGCATCATAATAAGTAACTTGTAATAATATCAGTAATATCACATAAGAAAATCACTGAGTTAAGTTGATGCGTCCGTTACGTGCACCTGCTTCAAATTGATTCTAACATTCTGTTCGCGCCAACACCACTACAGCAAGGTCGTCGAAATCAATTGTGTGGACGGATTGAGTAAAAAAACAATTAAAAACAAGTTGTCTATACGCTTCACAAGTCCTTAAACAATATCTTGATCTGTTTAAAGGTGGTATTGACGCGTTTCTAGTCTTGTTTTTACCTTATAAAGTGCAATTATACTTACACGTAACTACTCGCTTTCAAGAGTTTCAAGTCGTACAGGATTGTCATGTTTTCAATGATGACATACATTTTTGTTTTCGAAAGTCGTTTTGTTTTCAAATTGTGACTTTGTCTACGGGCCCATAGCTTTCATTCATAACGCTTTTTATAGAGAAGAACAATGTTAAATTTTCCAATTGCTAGATATTTCCCTCTACAACAGAGTCCATAAATTTCTATACTTCTAGATAGATATACTCTTCTTACTCTTTATTGTACTATTGACAAAAAATATTATTCTATTTAGGGGTTAATTTTTTTATACCATTTGTAATATCTTTATAGTTCATTTACACAAAAGGATTGTTAGAAACAAATACGAGATATTTGCATTTAATTATTATGTACTTACATAATTTATTTAATAAAATATCTATTATTATAATTGTGAATAAGTACATATGATACTGCTGTGAACTTTCCCCGCGTTCATAGTAATATGAATATGTACTTACATGCAGATGATTTTAAGAAACAAATTACAATGTGGAAGTAAATTTGATAACCCAGATGATATTACCCAGGTGTCTAGAGTGGAATAAATCCTATATCAAGCATAAAAATAAATGATAATAACCACTAGAGAATATGCGTTAGATTAAAAGCTGAATATAATAATCTTGTTAGTCAATATTTTCATTGTTTATTTTTATAACTAAGCAAACAATTACAAATGTTCAACATTATATGTTATAATAACCCTAATATATTACAATATAATTGGTTGATATTAATGCTTTACAGTTTTAAAGAATGCAATATATATCTCATAATGCTTGTAATATACATCAGATTTGCTCAGTACTAGTAATAGTACTTACAAAAATTACTTGATTTTTACATAAGTATACTCAAAATATTGGGTATTGATACATTTTGTTGATATTTTATTGTTAAATCACTCAAATATACAGAAATAATGCGATCATCCTATCTAGGAACATACAAAACATATTTTCTTTACGAACTAGGTAAAATATTTTATAAACAATTAGCATATCTACAAAAAATACAAATCTATACATAGGATAAAATTTTGCCCAACTTAAAAAATAATGACCTTGTAGCTGTTCTCTTGAATGTCCTTAGATTATAATCAAGTTCTATCAAACAAATATGGTGATTCGAAAAATCTATACATTTCACCTCCCTGTAATCACCTTCCTAGGTATCTATCGAACAAATATTATACGATAGAATTTTACCGTAACAAATCAAAAAAATCCATAGGAAAGTGATTGAAAACATATTAGAAAAAAACCGTAACATATATTTACATCGAGTAATATTTTTTTCTGTGCTCATACTGCTATTACGGTTATTGTTGTACATGATTTTTCAATCAAATTAAATACAAATGCGTAGATGTCTCACAGAAAAACTTAATTAATCCCAGTAGTCAAATGAAACAAAGTAAGTTTTAATTCTACATGAATAGTAGTAAAACTTACAAGTGGAATTGGTAAAATCACAGCTCATTTAATAATATAAATAGTTGGCTTTGTTTATTATAGTGTCAAAATATACTTACCCCCTTGTTTATAATAATTAAATTACATTCGTTAAACCTACATTAACTACAATTATTTCTATTCTGTTTTATCTATGTTTGATGTAAAAGAACAAGACGAAACATATTTTAGTTATTAGTTATTATGAATTGTATTACAACTTAAAACATGGAATTTGTAAAATCACAGCTCATAATATAATAATGTAAATAGTTGGCTTTGTTTAAGTGTCAAAATATACTTACCCCCTTATTTATAAAAATTAAAGAACATTCGTTAAACCTACATTAACTAAAATTATTTCTATTCTCTTATCTATGTTTGACGTAAAAGAACAAGACCAAACATATTTTAGTTAATATAGACTTAACGAACGATCGTTAATTTTTATGAATAAGGTCGCCACATGGTATGTTCTACCAGTCAACTATAGAAACAAATACAGATATGCAATATTTATAAAATATTATATTATTATAGTGCTTTAAATGTTTATACGTGATATCGTTCGTTGCGTTAGATGTAGCATTATTAAATATATCGTAAATATTGTTCTAGGTCCCTTAATTTTAGATTTTAATTTTTATTCTAATTAATTAGTTTATTTTTATTAATTGCAACTGCAATACGGATCACGTGATTAAAGAATTATTATTAATATATGGTTAAGCAATTACCTGGGATTACGATGTCAGCACTTTATAATGATAAAGTGTGATCAATACTAATCATATTGCAGGTATGTATTAATGTAGTATATGTAAGATTGTACATATAGACTCAGATAGATATTCTTATAAGAAGGTAGAAATGTGAAAAAAAAAGTCTAACATAGAGATTTCTCTCAAATGCCAAAAGTTTAAAACTGCCCTTCCGAAATGATAGAGCGGCGTTCTAAGAACCACTAATCAAGAATATCACATACATTAGTTTTTTTAAATCTTTAACTACTTAAATGTTTTATTAATAACAAAAGCATCTTTAACGTCCATGAAAATAGAATTTTACTTATCATAACGATTCACACCAATACCTTCGTCAGAAATAATATGATTATTTTTGACTTTCTAGGGTTGTCTCTACCACTTAGTAGTATATGAAAGATGAAAATAAAAAATAAAACAATATGACATAGAAACAATGCTCTACAAAACCAGAACTAAATAACTGTCGATATTATAAAGTTAGATGTTATTTCAGGAAAAACATCTATCTATATGGAGCTATTGGCTGGTTGATTATTACTTGTGGCTGGGGAGCCGTGTTGACGTGGTGGTGGTGCACCACGGTAGTCTACGAAGGGGGGTGACCGAATACAAAAACATTATTACGTAGAAACAATGCTCTGCTAAACCAAAACTAAGAAACTAGCCGATACACTTTAAATTTCATGCTTATTCCATAGTTAGATGTTATTTTAGGAGAAATGTCTATCTGTAAGGAGGTGGTGGCTGGTTGATTATGACTTGTGGCTGGGGAGCCGTGTTGACGTGGTGGTGGTGCACCACGGTAGTCCGCGGAGGGGGGTCACCGCAGCAGTCGCAGCAGAGGCAGGGGATACAACAGCAGCAACAAGGACGACACGAGATGTTACAACCCATTCTAGAAATTTAAAAAATCCATATTTATAATTCCATATCCATCCATACTCCAAACTATGTATTATAATTACTATAATCCATACTATCCATACTTACTAATATCCACACTTAATATAATACAAAAGTCTGTATGTCTGTCTGTTACGCTTTCACGGAGGTTTGGTGAAATTTGGTAGGGATATAGTTGAAGACCCGGGGTCAAACATAGGCTACTTTTTGACGCAGGCGAAGCTGCGGGAAACAGCTATATAGTAATATTATAAATTAATGCGAAAGAAGAATGTCTGTCTGTTTGTTACACCTTCACGGCTAAATCTCTAGACCGTATTTGATGAAATTTGGTACGTGTTGGAATAAATACTCGTTGACGTATTTCTGAAAGTGGTTCATCCCCACATCGTCCGCTAGAGGCACTGTGTGTTTCGTTTCCATGGTGCTGTTACTTGACTCCTGTTTTTACCGCAAGCCGTAGGTATTCGCGTACACGCTGTGACTTTATTATTATTGTTTAATCCGACAATATAGTATTTATTTCCTATTCCGTGATATCATTTCTACAGTATATTGTATACAGTTGAAGACATTTCTATAGCATTTCTACAGTATATTGTATACAGTATATAGTTGAAGACTCGGGGGTATGCGTAGACTATTTTTTGACGCGGGTTTTACTTAAAACAGCTAGTAGTTGAATTTTTATTTATTTGATTCTGAATAATTTTAAAATTCTTTCAGTGATAAATAATTTAGACATTATTTCACTTATTCTGCTAATTCTAAAGAAAATCTTTCATTGAATAATTATCATCAACTCCCTTATACATTTTCATTTCAGTATATAACAACGACTCCCTCAATAAAAATTAGATTTGATTGAAATTTTCCTAATCTGGAATCATATTTAGAGGTATTCTTATCGTTATAATTCGTACAACAAACAAGATAACGTTTTGGTTTTTTTTCTTATTTTTGTACCCAGTGTCACTTTCACAGTAAATACGAATCTAACGACATCTCTCAAGCTAAAATCCATCGAGCCGTTCAGGCTGCAGGGCATGCCAAACAATTATATATACATAGATACATACATACTACATACATACTCTCGAAAAACATAACACTCCTTCTGGCGCAGTATGGTAAAAATAGTATCCACTAACCTTGTAAATTTATTGCTTTATGTAAATAAACGACAAACAATAATATGCTACGTACAGTCAACACTGCTAGTTATCTCACCTGACTAATTTTGAAGCCAAAAGTACAGTCAATACAATCTAGCCTTTTATCAGTTTAGATATACATAAATAGAAAAATAAAGATATGTAAATTTCACGAATTGAAGGACATAATATATGTACCACATATATTATCATATACATACATATATTTTTCAGTGTTTACTATGACTACATGACTAATGTAGATGACGTGGTAATCAACCTTTCCTCAAATGACTACAAAGAGATCAGATGGTAGACTATATAGTCAAGGAAATAAAACGATGTTTGTTTTTTTTTTCTTGAAACAATGGTACTTACTTGGGTATTGATTAGATCATCCTGGAAGTTTCAGTCAGTTAACAGGAACCTATATTTGGTAATATATTACGATCTATACTTTGCCCTCCTATGAATGAAACCACTAGTAAATCTTTCAATAAAAAAATAGGTTTTCGACCTCCCATACAAAATCCTGTCATATCCATACTAATATTATAAAAGCGAAAGTCTGTCTGTCTGTCTGTTACGCTTTCACGGCCAAACCGCTGAACGGATTTTGATGAAATTTGATATGAATATAGTTGAAGCTATATTCATATTCTATAGTTAAAACAGCTAGTAATCAATAGATTTTTATAGGAGGTCTAAAAATATTTCTAAAATGTACTACCTAGGTACTATAAAACAAATTGTGTAAGAATTGATGGCGACGTAATTTGTTGATAATCGTATTTAATAGATAAGTAATTTTTATCCCAAAAATCCTACGGCGACGCTTATATTAGTTATGTAGGTATGTTTATCAACATAAAACAAAAATTAATTCACCCCTTCCCACCACAGAATAGATTATATGCACAGAGAGCGAATTTATGGTCGTCCACTAATAAAGCATCGAGAAATAAAACTCACCTTAATTAGACTAGAGATTATCTTGCTACCGGGTACTGCGGGTATCCCGGCTGAGGATGTGGATACCCTTGTGGTGGCGGCGGGTAGCCGTGAGGTGGATATCCTTGGTCGTAGCCTGGGTACAATCCTGGAGGCGGGTAGTACCCTGGAGGAGGTGGCGGCTGCTCGACCACCACCGGCGGATGGTGCACCACGACTGTCTGAGGAGGTTGCTGTTGCTGTCCACAGGCATTCGGGCACAGACAAGGAATCAGACAACACGCACTCAGCGCCATACAACATGGGTTGCAACAGATGTCGCAATCCCCACAGTCCATCGAAAAGCAGAGCCCCATCTTGTTTTATTTACTAAAAATTTAAAAAAATCCAACTTAGAATAACGCTGGGAAACCTAGCAATGAAGAAGAGCGAGGGAGAATAGTGCATTTATAAAATGGCGGCCCGTTATCACAGTTAAAGTATTTGTTGGACAGATAGTTTATCTAGTGATAAAACGATAACAGTTCACGTTGTGCACAAAGTATACTTAAATATTATAATACTAATGACCCTCTTCGTCTTAGCGTGTTTTCCTAGGACGTAGGTCCTTAACTAACGCTTCGGAGCCTAGGGTACGCTGTAAGTCATGGTCCTAGATTTGGCGGCACTGGTTATAAAAATGGCACGACTGTCATCTGACCTCCGTAACCCTTTTATACAGGGAAACTAGACCAACAGGCACATGATTCCAGGTGCTTAAATGGCCAACACTGTCAATTTTTTTCATACTGCCAAAAGGCATCTAACATAGCTTAACGACTGCCATCTATCGATAACAACCGGGACCAACGGCTTTACGGGAGGAACTCGAGATAGAAAATGCCACCAATTGGCGACCAGACTAATAAGGGTCGCGTCTCGCCGTCGCTCGACACGTGCATACTCTGCGTGCACATCGTACTCGGCAATCTAGCTCCTGAACTAAATAACTCTGGTCTGGCTCTAATTTTAGCCAAAAAAGCCTAAGAGAAGTCTATAATATGGTTAGTACCATTTGTGGCTCAAATACCTATAGAAAACATATTTAAAAGTTTTGGAGTCTGTTTAATTATTCTTTAGTTAGTTTAACTGAGCCTCACGCAGATTGCTAATTTAAATTTTGATTTAAGTTTAAAATTTTTGGTACTTGTTTCGGCAAAGTCGCGAACACGCGGCCCTCATTACTGATAAAGTTAACATGAAAACGTACTTTTGTAGAATGGAAACAAACACGTTTAAATAAAAGTAAGTAATTAGCACACAGGTAAAAAATGGTTGTTGTTCATTACATTAACATGCCAATGGGATTGGTATATTATGACTTGTTTATTATACCGCAGAGACAAAGTCACACCACATTATTTATGTTAGTAAGTATTTGCATTAAAATGACATCTAATATCTCTAAAACAAGACATTTCAAAATTATTTTGTAACGATCTGCACAGGAATTTGTAAAAAAATACACAGGAAACCCACAAGGAAGGTTTGTAAGTTACGAGATAAATCGTACGTAGGTGTGACAAGGGGATATTATATTTTAAAGCAGAAATCGTATAGCAATCGTAGAGGACTGTTCACAGTAAATACGAATCTAACGACACCTCTCAAGAATCGAAAAACATAACGTTGGGTAAAAAGGTTTCCTTTTGATTCATGAATGTTTTTATAATGAATACTCTGTATTTTCAAAATAGTTGCTCAGTTTTCTTTTATTTAATTGTTATTTGAAATAAAAAATATCCGTTCTCGTTGCTCAGTCGACTTGTGTAATCGACTTAATAATACCTTATAATAAATTTCCTACTAACACGCATTCAAACGTCTGTCAACTTGAGTCGAGATAGGCATATGAATTAGGAAAATGAAAATATGATGTCATATGTTACATCCTACTGTCGTGGTAAACACCTAAGATAATGAATTAGTTGCCCACATTTACTTATATCAATAAAAATAAAATGACAGATTATGAATTGTTTTCAAGTATGTTGAAAAACCTAGTATTAAAAACGAAGTAAGTTTAAAACATTATCTGGCTTAGAACTGTAATTACGATGCACCATCATTAAGGATACCTCTAGCAGATATTTTAGATTACTTTACTCCGTGTGCACTCTCAGTGCATCTGTACTCATTTATTGACAATACCTTGTCACCGAAGAGGTTTTCTTCCACAAAATCATCTCAAAGTATAATTTTCCAGAGTCAACTCGCTAAGAACCAATAATGCGAATCTCAGCTGTTTATTGGATAAGTGACACTTTCTCCCAGCAAAAGTTTTTCCTAGGAAAGTTGATGTGAGCTTGACGATTAATGGAGAAAAAATGTTGAATCTGATATTTAAAATCATATTTCAAATAGTAACAATACCCACACAATGAAAGAAAAAGCATGGGTTTTTGTATTTGCCACACACGTACTTTAGGATAAAACTAGGACAACGCTAACATGAAACTGTCTGAAGCTAATTAATTTACAAAAATAAATGAGTCACTCACTTAATGGTCAGGTGCATAATAAAATATGTAGAGACACAAACTTAATAGGTAGGTGCAAAATCAAGATAAAAAAGAATCATATGATTTCTAAAACATAACTTAAAACATATTTTTTTGTAGTAAGACGGTGAAATCTAAAATGAAATAAAACTAATATTTACGAAACTCTACACTGATCTGTTCGGCTTTACCGTGATATATTCACTGGATTTCACTTTAAAATATTTAAAAATCTTTATAATAACTAACTATTTACAAGTTTTATTGATATGTAAATAGTAATGTAAGCTTCTGTAAATGATTATATTGATGACTTTTAGTGTTATAATTAATTATCTAGCTAAGTGTATCTAGACATATTATAATGCAACTTCCTCTATCAAGCAAGACTATGTAGTACAAAATTGCGGAGTGTGATAAAAGACTAAAGTGCATAACAGTTACAAAAAAAAATAACAATTATTTCACTTGTTTTGGTATCAAGAGGTTGTGGTGGCCCATTAACGCCGACGACTTAACTGGTTTTGCTCTTGACAATAACAAATAAGTTAAGATAAATAAGGCACGTTGGTTTTCTTTTGAACAGTTCCAACCAGCTTGCTTTAAACTTTTTGGTTATTAAAAACATAAAGAATCTGGTTAAATAATTACATAGACAATTAACTTATATAAAATTGCTTACTTACTTTTGTAATGAAATATGCCAACGATGAACTAAAAGCATCACGTGATTATATTTTACTTTCTATTGTTAGTGGACGACCAACTGTTAGTAAAAGCGGTTCTTTCAAGACATAAACAATAGTGCTACCGACCTTGTATCCCCGTGGAATATAAAACATTAGTTTATTATTCTTTAGGAGTTCAATCGCAGCAGCGACACTTTGTAAAAACAATTTAAACTGGAAATGAGTGGACTGTGCGCACTACAGTTTGTCATAGTGGTGGGAAAACGACGGTGACGCAGCGTCGACGACGACGCCTGCGCATACTGCTCCGATCGGTTCTCTCAGAATAACTAGACGAAAAAACAAGGACAGGTATACGTAATATTACAATACCCGTCACGACGTCACCGAGGAAAACAATATCAAACTTACCTCGCTACCGTAGCACGTAGCCATCATTAAAGAAAAAATAAGGGCAAATGTTTTACTCGTTTGAGTCATGCAATGAAATGGAAATTGCATGCTCGTATGAGTTTATGCTGAAATATTTTTCTATTGTCATAATAAATAACAATTTACTACTTACTGTTTTAGCTTCTTTACCCTAGAAGGAAAGGAAAACAAAGTGTTTATGGGCAGGTTTTGCACGTTCTATTTTAAATTGGTGTAGGTAATTTTGGAACCTAGTCTTTACATATGGTAAGGCGAATAGAGATAGACTCTACGAGTACATTCTCATCGAAGTACTGTAATTTATTCTTGTAATTATTCTGAGTCAATCGTGACTTAAAACAAAATGTTTTTATATTTGTCCTCAATTTATCAGTATTTTTATAACTTTGTCAATCTGAGGTTTGCCCTGAATTTTTTTGCTGGTGGTATCCTAGAAGAAAATTATTATACAACCTTTTACAAAATCCATAATTATGAGAAGGAAGAACTTCTTTGTATGAGAAAAGAAACGACATGGCAATTATTGGTAGGTATGCCTTTTGGTATAAAATTTTGGAATTTTTGTGTCGTGAAGCAAATTTATTACAATATTTTCTTATTACCAAAAGACAATGTTTAGTAAAATCAAGTTTTGTTGCGGTTGATTTAGTTCACGGTACAAACTACGGAAGCCGGTGTCTCGACCTCATAGCCTCATGGCGATTGCACACAAGGCCGGAATGAAGTTTGTCACGCTGTTTTTGTATTGAATGATGCAATGCAAACTCTACGTCAAACTTCTTTTATTTATCGTTCAGGTAAAAGCAAAGAACATCGCAACTGAAGTTTTTTCTCAATGGGTAAAAGCAAAAGAATTGCTCAATTTCAAGAATGCATTCCATCTATCGTTATTTTAAGAGTTTAAATTAAATACTTATAACATCTTTTAAAAATGTAAAGGATTAGTTAGGTACTGAAATAATTATTGCTAATGCTACAATATCAATTGATATTTTAATTTTACTTGTGCGTTAACTCTGTGCTGTATCAATTTTGTATGTAAAATCTGTAGAGCGCCAATGGCAAAGGTCAATAATCTGCGTTATAACACTCCATTGTCACTCCTCCAACTGCCTCTTGTGGTCCAGTGGTTAAGGCGTTCGCCATCGACCCGGGGTGGTGGGTTTGGTTCCCACCGGAAGCATTCTTTGTTTAGTTGTTTCCAGTTTGGTTAGGACTTTGCAGGCTTGAATCGCCTGATTGTCTGATAATAAAGATGATTCCATGCTTCGGAAGGGACGTTAAGCCGTTCCGGCTGCCATTTGATAGTCGTTAAAGGAATCACGTCAGAGGCCGATAGGCGATTCCGAACAACTCTGACACCAGGGTGTACATGGTCGATAGACAATATAACCTACACGAAATGACGCCAACATCCAACAAACTTGTTATCCATGTCATGGTAAGGCGATAGGAAATCAGACTACAGGCTCTATCTCGTGGAAGCATAGAATCGAAGGTATCTACTTATTTATTTACTTCCATGCGTAGAAATTTCTATAATCTGTTCAGGTTTTCTAATTTTTACCACGATTGAGTTACGAATAATTTATATCTTTATGTCGTGCCCACGAAATACTAATCGATTTTTGTCTAGCACTCCGAGATGTTTATACCAAAAGCATAAAATTGTTTTGTATAATATACTAGCTATTTCCCGCAGCTCCGCCTGCGTCAAAAAGTAGCCTGTTTGACCCCGTTCAGCGATTTGGCCGTGGAAAACGTAACAGACAGAAATATAGACAGACAGATTTATTTATTTATTTAATACTTCTTTGCACACAGCACAGTAAAACATAATTATAAATATAATACACGAAAACACTTTTAATAATATTAGAATTTCGCACTTATAATATTAGTATGGATGGCAAACAGAAGTGTCCGCACCGCTATGTCCCGGGAGAAGCTTTGAAATTATAATTGGTAAGATACCTACTGTGGCCCAATAAGTATTTATCATCCATTGCCAATCATAAAATTGCATTCTACATACACATTACTACATAATCAGTTCCACCTGAAATCATTGCTGATCCCACAAGATCCACGAATTAAAGACGTAGACGTTTATTTGTAATCATTATAATCTGAATATCTTATCTCAGAGATACGTCATACTCAATCAATGCCAAGAGCTAAGCACTCACTCGGTCGTGATAATCGACTAGCGCTGCTTCATAACATGTGAAAAACGACGCAGAAGTTATGAGTGTGGAGGATTTTTCATTGATTGCTCTAGCAGAAACAACCAAAGACTACGTCCAAACTTATCCGTCAGAAGAAACATCTAAAAACCGCCAAAATAATAAAAGAAAAAATGCGAAGAAAACATCGTTATTGCGAAGACTGCCGAGCTTTCAATCAGCGCTGAGGCCGAATTTCGGAAAATTTCAAAAAGGCATGCGAAAAATGAACTGCTTTAAAAGTGTCGAGGATGACGATGAGGACCACGTACCGATGATGGAAGTCCCAAGACACAAAAGTATCGATATTGGAGTGGGGTTGGCGCGAAGAGTCTCTCTATTCATCTTCACAAGGAAGACTGTGGCAGCACATCCTTACCATCCTTATACACCTAGTCAGACATCAAGGAAACTGCATTGGTTTACAGAATAAAAACATTAAATAAGTGTATTGATTATAGCCGAAAATTGTTATCGTTCTAGGAAATCCTTTTGGAAACGCAGAATAGATTTCAAGTGGCCGAGGAAATCATGAATCTATGTGAATCGACTCTATTGACGTGAGCGAATACGTGATCTCTTTGTTAGGCTTATTAAACTGAAGTCTGTAGGTACTTATCCAATGTATGGTTGTTTTACTTTAAGGGCAGTGCATAAAATGAAGGGTGTCTTTTGTTATATACTTACTTACACGTAGGTTTTTCGTACGTATAAAAACTTGTGAGTAATAAAATGATGACGTAAGTTTTTATAATAAATTTAATGTATAAATATTTTTTAACCTTAATAACATATACATACCCCAAATATTTTTAGATGGGAATTTTCTGGTCTTTATAACCAGCAATATTTTCTTAGTAACATTTCATTGCAAAGGAGCTCTACCATTTGCAAACACAATCGCCAACGAATCCGATAACTACTTTATACAAAAATGCAATTTTATTAAGGTAACTACCAATATCCATACAAAATCCAAGTAACAAAACCCAAGATTACAATTGTTTAGACATGTGACTAAGACAAAATTAAATGAGGTGAGTCGAATGATTATAAGTAGATCGATTTCGAATGTTTTTAATTCGAAATAATGAGTGAGTCTAACGATTTTCATTAGACTCGCTTCTTTTAGTCACAGAATAGGTAATTCCTTACTTTGTCCAGGAGCAATCATGTAGTGGTGGCTAAGGGCTCACCACAGAACTATTTACTTATTACTTCCATGGGGCTCACAAAAGGAACGGTGCGGTTTCGATGTTCTTTACATCAATACGATGAAGAAGGATGACTGGTAGAGAATAGGTTTAGCATTAAGTCCGCATATAAGTAAGTACTTTTTCCTTCGTGTCAATGGCACAAAACTACACTAATTTGGCCCAGTAAGACACAAAATCCGCGTCCGCGGTCAAATCATTTAAGTACTGTATAAGTATGATTACTTGTGGTACAATAGTTTTAATAAATAACTAAAAATCCTCCTTTATCAATTTATATAAAAAGTTATAATTCCATCGCGTTAAGTCATAATTACATAACAATCAGTAGGAGGTATTACTAAAAGAATAAAACATTCAGAGATAGAACAAAAGAGCTATTTTTGAAAAGGGTGTCTCACGCAAAGACGATTTTGTTCGATATCGAATGATTTTTTGAATAGATTAGTTGAACGATTTTCATTCGATATTTTAGTAACACATTTCAAAAATAGGGCTCCAGATAAGAATATTGACTAACCAGGAAATATCTTTATGGATATTAATCTACACTATTAACTGATTTATATGTTATCATCATGTTGATGACATGATCTTTTTCACGAAAAACAAAAACCGACTTCGTTTATCGTTTACCATCTTGAACATAATAGGTTGGGGGAAAAGTTTCTTTGCATTTTTTAAGAAAATTCAAATTTTTTTTTAACATAGTTTATTTACATTTAACTAAAGTATGTAGGTGCCATTTTGTTCGATTACTTTTTGCCATCTTGTAGGTAGGGACATGATCCCATTGCTATAGAAATTTTGAGGCTTCTGATCAAAATACCGCGACAAGTGGTTTTGGCAGTCCTCTCGTGATGTTAACCTGACACTGCCTAAAGAATTCTGAAGAGACCGAAACAGGTGGAAATCTGAAGGTGCAAGATCAGAACCATACGGCGGATGCATTAACACCTCCCAGCCAAACTCTCTTAATTTTTGCTGAGTGGTTAAAGATGTGTGAGGTCTAGCGTTATCATGGTGAAAAACCACACCCTTTCTGTTGATTTTAATTCCGGCCGCTTTCTTTTAACTTCTTGCTTTAATCTCATCAGTTGTTCGCAGTAGAGTTCAGAATCGATGGTCCCGCCTGGTGGTAAGAGCTCATAATGAATAATGCCCAATTCCAATCGCACCACACACACAGCATCACCTTGTTGCGAGTTAATTCGGGTTTCGCCACAGTCTGCGAAGCCTGACCGGCCTTTGACCACAACCTTTTTCGCACGTTCTTGTCGTACGTGATCCACTTATCATCACCAGTTATCAGCTTCTTCAAAAATGGTTCAGTTTCATTACGTCGTAATAAAGAATCATAAATAAGTACACGGTTCATTAGGTTTCTTTCAGTGAACTCGTGAGGTACCCAAATATCGACCTTTTTTGCACAAAAGCACAAATTTGGTTTGGACCACAAATGCGCCAAAGCTGTTTTGTGGTCCAAACCAAATTTGTGCTACTCTCACAGACACTGCACTAGGTCCAAAAACATTGCAAAATTTTTTTCGCGGCTTGCGTTGCATTTTTACCTTTTTTGTATGTATGGAATTTCTTCATTAAATTCACTCATCTTAACAGTAAGAAAAACAAATGAAAATCACACATTTTCCTAATTTGAATTTGGAATTATCTTCTTTAATATTTAAACTTTTAATAATACCAAAACCAGCCAGATACAAATAGTATAGTCAAAGAGATTTTATTACAAGTTCATACATACTATATATGCGAAAAGACTTTTTCCCCAACCTAATATTCTGAACACAGGTTCATACACCAGGGCAGGGAAAGATACATTACAACTGGAAAACAGACGCTTAGATGAAGGTAACAAGGCAAACAGACTCGATTAAACCTCTAATACCGGGGTGTAAAAGATCGATTGACCATTGGAGTTAATCCCATAAACATGGATTTTACCCAAGTAAGATCGACACCAAAAATACCATAATAATGGCCGTCAGGTGGTTTTATAGTACTGACAGCATATGGGATTGAAAAAACTTTTTAAAAATTAAGTAAACGAGTTTAAAAGCAAATTCTCTCATATTTTCAATCATATTGGTTTTACATTGTAACTAATTATCTAATTGAAAGTACTAATATCCTTTCAAACAAAAATAATAATTTCGAAATGGATTCAAAAGCAGTTTAAGTTTCAAACAAAAATAATAATTTTGAAATGGGTTCAAAAGCAGTTTAAGTATGTAGTTAAACTGTACGTAAGTAACACAGACAGATATAGGTACAGAGGACTCTGAATTTGAAGTTTCACCACTAGAAGACAAAATACTTAGTATTGTCGTTTTATCTACTTTCCCCTACAATTTCTTCACTGAGACTTCGCTGTCCAACTATCCGTCTGTCACCAGGCTGTATCTCATGAACCGTGATAGTTAAGACAGTTGAAATTATCAGGTGATGTATTTTTGTTGCCACTATAACAAAAAACACTAATAAAACAGAATAAAATATAACTTTTGCTGTTTTTAGGGTTCCGTGCCTCAAAAGATAAAAACCCTTACAGTCTCACTCGTGTCGTCTGTCACAGTCGATTTTCTCCGAATCTACTGGACTGATCAAGTTGAAATTTGGTACACGCAAGTCTGTTTGGAACCCGAAGGTAGGATAATTGAAAAAATAGTTTTTTTTTAAATATGGAGACTAGTTTTGTTGGGTTAAGTAGTCAATAAAAAAAAAAGTTTTTCGAACTGTGTCTTGTGATATATCAAACGTAAGGGCTTAGTTTGAAGATATTCACGATATTTTTAGACAAAAAATGAGCGTTCCCCCTAGGCTATCTCCAAAGTTGCTAGACTTAAAATTACGAAAAAAAATCAGTAAGTAGACCTTGTGCTGAAATATACAGGAAAAATAAAAGCACGTGTTAAGAAAGGGGGGTAATTTTTGCTGGGTTAAGTGATAATTTTTTATTAAAAGTTTTTTGATCTGTACCGTGTGATATACCAAACGAAAAGGCTTCTTGTGGCCATCTTAAATACATTTTTTTTCACATCTGTAAATAATCAGTTCTTAAGTTATTTAGAAAAGAAGATAAAAGCGTTCTATCTCCGAAGTTACTGGACTTAAAATTTTGAAAAAGTTCAGAAAGATACCTTGTGCTGAACTTGACAGGAAAAATAATCAGAATCACGTCCTATGAAAGGGAGGTAATTTTTGGAGGATAAAGTGGTAAATATTTAAAAAGTATTCCAATCTCTACCATGTGATATGCCGTATGAAAAGGTTCTTGTGGCAGTCTCAAATGTATCTTATTTAATTAATTAAATGTTTATTAATTACTAAGGGAAAATAATCATAAAAACCATTGCCGCCCCATATCAATATTAATTCGCCAAATTGGCTAATATGCAATTGGCGTGGCCGTAAGAAGCTCGGTCTTCAAAGAAAGGTTCTGGGTTTAAATCCTGGTCGTTACCTACGTACTTAGTTTTTTTGTTGTACTTCTTTTTTATTTGTTTAATATTCATTTTTAGGGTTCCGTATCCAAAGGGTAAAACGGGATCTTAATACCATGGGCTTCCATTGTCATTAAAAAAGGAATTAGTTCCCCTGTGTGATATAAGCGGTTATGCGCTTCAAATAGAAAATTCTTTATATTAAGTAAGTACTGATCTCGCTTATTTTTAGCGAAATGATGTACAATGTAAGTACATATTCAATGTATGACGGTTGAATATTTGTAAAGCATAAATTCTGTAATCTGTGCTATTACTAAGACGTGAGGGCTGTATCTCATGAGATGTTCATGAACTGTGATAGTAAGACAGTTGAAACTATCACAAATGATGTATTTCTGTTACAGCTACAACAAAAAATAAGTACTTGAAAACAGAATAAAATAAATATTTAAATGGCCTGTCATAAGTACCACACATAAGATAGGTAGGTATATCTGCGAAGAAATTAACGCATTGTTTATAATTCGCGAGCACCAACAGGTTTTCTGCGATCATATTCATTTTAACTATAAAAGCATGTAGGAATCCTTGACACACTTGATATAAGGTCCTACTTGTTCAGTTTCAAGGGGTCTTGTTCGAGTAACCAGTAAAATGACATTAAACCTATTTTCCGTCATTATTGTTACGTATTTAATATATCAAATTGCTGCAAAGAATTTAACGAGATGCGATTTGGCGATAGAATTGCTGCGACAAGGTTTCCCTGAAGAACATATACAAACATGTAAGTTATTTCAGTTAACTAATTTGTAAGTCAGCATGTTCCACTGCTGCTAAGCTACCTATTGGTGCAAAGACTTAGGTAGTCTGTAATTAAATATCCACGTAACGTTGGTACCCATCATAGATCAAGTTTAGTCAAATGTGGAGTAGTCACAATCTGAATTGCATTTTTTTCACTCAAGCTTCGAGAGACTCTACAATTAGTATGTTATTTTTTTCCCAAAAGACTGGCTTTCATTCGTTTCTATTTGAAGATAGATTACATAGGTAGAAACATTGTATTATTCATCAAGACACTTTTAAACTACAATCCCCCTTTTCGCATGGCGAGGTTGTCGTCTACTTTTTTCTGACTCGATATGCAGAAATAGACCCAATCATAAGATACACGCTGACAGTGCGAGAGCCGGTACAATTGATAACGCACCCGTTGGAGTGCCTCATGAGCCCTGCTAAGTGTAGCAGAAGAGATCTTATGGGGACAACGGGTGCGACTCGTGTAGCAGCATACTAGGCATAAAAAATTTGAGTCATCGACACAATGAAGAAGAATGCAATCAGACGAGGCAGACAAATCAAGTTTTTAGAGGACATAATACAAGCAAATTATACACGCTTGATGCAATTAGAATCGAAGCTAAAAACAGTGAACCACTTTCAGGGGTGTGTATCGTAGAAGCCGAGAGCTCAAGGCGAACCAACGTGATTGGGGGCCCAGATGACGACGGCTCTTACGACTACGGGCTCTTCCAGATCAACGACAGATACTGGTGCAGTACTAGTGGCAGGCCTGGTAAAGGTTGCAACGTGCTGTGTAAAGGTAGGAGTAATATCAAGTAGGCGAATTTAATTTAGCATACTCTCTCTCTCTGTAGACATTCTGTGGTAGTCACTAAAACCGCGACAACGAAGCATTGAATGACTGTTGGTACTGGGTTCTTATAACAATGTCCGATTCTATAATAAATGAAGACACTATTCCACACTGCTTTGAGACAGTAATCGGAGAAGTAATAGTAAATCTTTTTTTATAACTTCCCTGATTTTTGTATATAGTACAAATAAATGCTTGTGTCAAACACGCTAAAATGTTTATTTATATTTCAGATCTCATAACTGAGGACATCACTAATGCATCGGCATGCGCTATGAAGATCTACAAACAACAAGGTTATCCTGCTTGGCTGGGCTGGAAGAACGAATGCGATGGACGTGCCTTGCCTAGCCTTGATGAATGTAAATATATAAGGATTTAAATATGAATTAATCTTTTTTTAAATTTAAATAATAGTATAATACAAATACTTTCAGTGCTAAATTAGTAAGTTATATAACAGATTTATGTTGGTTTCATTTTCTACACGCTAGTTTTATACAAGCTAGTTGTTCATAACAATAAAAAAATACTTAACATTGAATGAAACATGTTCAAATTAGCAGATCATATGTATTGTTTTATTTTTTGCATTGTCTTTTACAAAAAAAAAATCCTTCTATTTTACTAATACAAGTATTTGAAATTTTATTGCTTACTAAGATCACAAAAGCTTGGGCTCGTGCATAAATCACAAATAAAATATATTAGACCATTCTTTGTTCACGAGAGTTGTTCTCTTCTGAACGTGTGTCGTTTACAAAATATTTTTGTCAGATATTAGATTTAATACATCAGAAACAATTTATTATATAACAAAATAATACATAATTGTATTTAAGTACTTAATAATTGGCTACTTATCAATACATAAAACATTAATAGATTCATAAGTAGATAACAAAAAGCGAGATTCTAAACAAAATAACACAGAAAGTCACAGCAAAACAAAATGCGCAGCAAAATACTGTCACAACCTAGATTATTGCGTGTCAAACACAAGCTCTTACATAATGTGTATTAAAATAATAATGTAATTTTCATAATACTGAATAAATAATTCGTATTAAAATTATTAATATATTTTCACAGATAATTTATCTGAAGTTTATAGGCCTTTCTACGCTAGTTTAGCTTATTAGTGTTAACACATCAATACCTATGTATAAATCTTTTAAATAAAATACAATGAGTTAAGGACCATTCAAACTGACGCGAATCCCGCGCGACTGGCAGGACGCTTATAGAAATACGAAATGGTAGAAGTGCCGTATCTTATGCCAAAATTAACTGGCCTGCTAATGACTCTTCTATAGATTCTTATTTCTGTGGGCGTCTGGCTTTACATAGCCATAGTGATTGTACTGAAAGCGACATAACCCCATTTAAATTGTTTAATTCTATATAGGCATTCAAATCTAGTTTGTGCAGTGTGCTACACGTTCAAGTTTTTATTTGTATCGAATAAAGTTGTATTACTTTAAAGAGGTAATTTAATAAAAATGAGTATTACCATTATTTGGACTACCTATATAAATTAATGAACTATTTCCCTAAAACATTTATATAACTGAGAAAGCAAACACTGGGTGCTACAATCTATAGTCCCCGTCACGAGAGATATTTTACCGACACGAGATAAATTATGTAAGAAAAAATAGTATTTTTGTGGCATGTGTTTATGTTTAGAGAGAATTTAAATTAAAGAATGTTTTTAGATGATTCTGTTGAACGCTGCAATCACCAGCGTATATTTCATAATTGATTAGTTGTATTATTTTTTCTCATTCATTTGTTTCAAAAGTAAAAAGATAAGCCATCATCAAAATAAAATGGCGGACCAAATGTTTACCTACATTCACTGAGCTGAGATCGTCAAAATATAAAGGACTAATTGGAATTGGTCGTTAGTTTCATATTACCTCTATAGTAATTTAAGTCAATTGTATTTGTAAACTCATAATTTAGTCGCTAGGAAACCACCCACTAGACCCCACCTGAGTAGATTAGATTGTTTACTAAATATATGCCTTCTCGTGATGGCGACTTGATAATGTTTTTTCTCAAAACTGGCTAAAGAGAATCTCTGTTCTAATAATATGTCTGTTTTCTAGGAACCTGTCCTCTTTCATTGTAGATATTTAATAATTCTACATACATACCATCACGCGTTTTTCCTGTAGGGGTAGGCAGAGACTACGGATTTCCATTTGCTCCGATCCTTACAGACTTGACTAATAATTCTACTGGTGACATTAAACCTTCACTAATTCACTATATTATATTGTTTCCCATATCTTGTCATTTAGGTAGCAGCACTGCCGCCATACACTTGTTTACTGCTAATATTAATAATAATCGTAGCATTAAATAACGTCCATGTTTTCTGCTAATAAGTATTACCTCTGTTTTGGTATTTGTTTAGATTAAAATATGACTTATCATACTTCTAATCCAATTTTTACACATTGTGTACCCAAGTGCAACCACAGTGTCACCCTTACGATATATTTTAACTCAAAGACTAGTTAATGCTTTTAGTAAAATTTCGCCTAATGAACTTTTTTGAAGTCTACTATTTAATGTATTTCATACATAAGAATTTAACAATATGTCACTACATCCAGTGTAGTTTATTTTCAGATGCTAGAATATTCCCATGTATATACATAATAACTTTCTATTTAACGGCTTAACATCTGAGCCTTACATACAAAATAAATATTGTCAACATAGCTCATACTAGTCATGGTGAAAATAAAATAAATTCTAATAAATTTCATTACTGTGCGAACGAAATTTGTACTAATTCAAATCTAGGATTTCTAGATTTCATTACTTCTTTCCTAAATCTCGATTTCTTAAAGTTGATGCTTCAATGGCGTCAATTAGTGTTGCTCTGAAATATAAAAAAAATTGGGACTCCTATTAATTTTAAAAAAAGATTTGTAATGATTATTTAACACACAGTATAGAATCAGCATGCATGGATTTTGTTAACTAATTCTCACAGCCTACTTTTTATAAGCTTGTATGTGCCATCCTCATGATCAGCCGCAGCCAGTCCACTGCTGGACATAAGCTTCTCCTAATGATTTCCAATCGGTTTTGTAGTGTTTGCCTGCAACCTTTTTCAGGTCATCTGACCATCTGGTCGGTGGATCATCAAAAATAAAATTTACAGTAAAATAAACAATACAAAACTTTAACATTTGAATTTTAGCAAAAACAAAGATTTAAAAAATTTGAAATTTTTTAAATTTTAAATTCACCTAATCTTCCCTTGCTCCAGAGCAGTGACTCCGCAAATAGTAGAACCGCCTGGTGAACACACTTCATCCTTAAGAGCTGCTGGGTGTTTCCCTGCCTTGAGTACCATCTGCCCACTGCCCATAACCATCTGGGCAGCCATGCGAATGGCCGTGTCACGAGGAACACCTTGTTTCACGGCTCCGTCTGCTAATGCTTCTATTACTATGTACATCTGAAATATGATGATATGATGGATTAATTTAGATTTTTAAATGAGAATAAAATTATACCTAACCATCAGTTCGGGTTTAGGCAGCAGCACTCAACCATTGAACAGGTGCATAGGGTTACAGACCAAATTAGGGGGGCACTGGAACGAAAAGAGTACTGTTCTTCAGCATTCTTGGATGTCCAACAGGCCTTTGATAGGGTATGGCATGAAGGTCTACTCAGCAAAATTAAGAAATGCCTCCCTCACAGCTACTTTGAACTTCTAAAGTCATATCTGTCTGGAAGACTTTTTCAAGAAAAGGAGTCAGGAGAAACATCTAATTTCCACGAGATTAAAGCAGGAGTCCCGCAGGGATCCGTTTTGGGTCCTGTTCTTTATACCCTATTCACAGCAGATTTGCCAGATGTGGACGGAGTGACCACTGCTACATTCGCAGATGACACCGCTTTAATGGCATGTGATAGAGACAAAGTAGCAGCTTCACAAAATCTACAATGAGGTCTAGATGAGGTGTCCAATTGGATGTAAAGATGGAAAATTAAAGCCAGTGCCACGAAATCCTTGCATGTTACATTTACACTTAAGAAAGGAGATTGTCCACCAGTCCATCTTGGAGACAAAACCCTACCTCATACACAACATGCTAAGTATCTAGGCTTACACCTAGACCGCAGAATAATCTGTAGGCGGTGTTCTCGGTGGAGAATACGAGCGGCATGACAACTACATTGAACAACCCATCCGCTCATACTCGAAAGACTGATTGCAGATTTAATACAAAAAAAAAAAAAAAAAATTTTTGATTTTGATATTTGAAAGCATAAGTTATCGAGATGTTCTCATAGATAAAATAATCTCTTATCATCCAAATCAAATATTAGGAAAGAATTCTTTTTCTTTAAAAATTCACAAGAATAATTTAATATGCCTGAGTAGATATTTTTCTCTTAGTCATAAGACTCGCAGATAACTGCAATCCGCATGTGGTGCTATAAGCAGACGTGTGAGAAAGTATAATTTTATGTATGAGTGTATGAAATCCTTTCTTTAAGGTATTTTTGGACAAGAAAATAAATATCAAATCAAAATACTTACAAAAGCAGGACCACATGCAGTCAAACTGCCAAGCGAATCTATCAAATACTCTGGAACTTTCTCACACAGTCCACACCCATTCAGCAACTTTTCCAGCAAGAGACACTGGTCTTCAGATACAGTTCCATCAGGTGTGTATAGACATGCCCCAGCACCTACCATCATTGGTGTATTTGGCATTATACGGATGACATTGACATTGAGCGATTTTAAAGCCTGGAATCCCAGAACATCATGATAAAACTTTTGCTCTTTTACACTGCCAATAATACAATATATTTTTGTGTAATAATAATTGACTCACATACACAGAAGAAGACACTAAAAGATATCACTTAAGAGTGATGATTTGATAGTCAATAAAATTATTTGTATACAAGGGTACTAAAGAAAATAAAATATTGTTCTATCTTGAATGTACAAGTATACTGTGCAATAAATTAACCTTATGTAATTGGTCTAGAGTAATTCCTGCAAGCATAGATATAAACAGCACTGGTTTAGAAGTACCACCAGGCAAAGTATTAATGCACTCCTCAACAGCTGTGTTTAACATGCCCGGCTTCACGCCTAGAAATACCACGTCGCAGTTGGCAAATACTTCGCCATTTTTCGTTGTGGTGTTGGCCCCGAATTCGCTCCATTGCTTCAGGTTGTGTAATCGTGGACCTGAGACCCACATGTTTGACGCCGGATGAGAATCTGTTATAATAAAAAAAAAAAATAATACTTCTCATAAAAAAATTTAAATCTGGTTTGTTAGTCCGGCATAATAAGGCGAATACAACAAGACGAAGAAACTTAAATAGTATGCCTTAAGTCGTACTAAAATATACATTTAAAAATACATACTATCGCTTATAATTCCTTTAGCTATTGCTGTGGCCATGTTTCCTCCACCAATAAAACCTAAATTAAACATTGTAGAGGAGTTCCAGTCAGGAATAATTTTTATGATCGATGTTCAATGCCAATGTGGAATAATTTATTCCTTTATAAAATAAAATTATCCCATAAAATTTGCTTGCTTGCGGTCACCTGTGCCTTGACCAAAGAACAATATTACTCCTAGCGGAGGCCTTGACTTTTCATTGCTTGCTTGCTATTTTCCCACTTTGATTGACGTATTTTACTTTTTTTTTACATCGTCTCTTTTTTTCTTAAACGAAAATTTCTTGTTTACTATGGCTTTTACTTTTGTTTTTAAGGGTTCTTCTCTACACACCTCAAAGATATTGAGACATTTTTGTATTCACGAAACAGTGGGGATGCTTCCAATGCGTCTAGGATTGCAACGTGTTGCCCCTTTTGCTGGCTGGCCCAATATCAGCTGACCGTGCTTACTTCCTAAATTGCCCCAGCTGGCCTACACCACGGAGCAATAACAAAACTTGATCACTTAATAGCTAGCACGCACGACACAGCGTCTGTAGCGTGAACGGAAAATTGGTTGGCATTGCTGGCAAGTATTTTAAAATTTGGCAATGGAAATATACAACACTTACACCCGTATTCTTAAACTTATCCTTAAGAACGTCCTTAACTCTAACTCATTGAAGAACGCCTTAACAAATAAATTTCTCGAACTTTCCTTGAAAACGACATCATTAGTTGGTTGCTTGAGCCACAGACATTTAAGACGTACACAGACGATAAGATAATAGTTATACTTATGCACCATGTAATTGTTGTTACCCTTTTTTCACGTACTCGGATCTATATGGCGATATCTCTTTTTTACACCTGTAGCAACATTCACTCACACATAGATATTAAGCAACGCGTGGCAATTTTTGGCCGTGACGCCATTTTGTAAGCTACGTTGTTGATTAGGTGAACACTAAAAATAATAGAGTAGAATAACGTATAAATGATCTCAGATCATGCACTCCACACATTCATTCACATTCATACATTTCTTGAAATCATGTGGAGCATTATCGTAAACATCTTTCCCTAGACTAGATACAGCCCAGGCTGCATAGTTTTGCATGTGTGTGTTTTTGCTACGCTAAGTAATAGCATGCCTTCCGTCTGTTTACGTCTTATATGTCTGTGGCTTGAGCAAACTCCAATGAGAAACGACACAGGTTATAATATCAATCCAAAGCTCAAAAATTTGAAAATTTAAAAGAATAAAGTAAAAATAAAAAAATTAAGTCGATACCTAGCAAAAAACTGATTTAATAACCACTTTGTTTCATTTCGAGGACGCCTCAAGGTACCTCTCGACTAACCTTATATTTGACAGTTCGATACTGACCTCCAATGAGAAATCTTTATAAGTCAAGGAAGTTAGTATCGACTAATCGTACCAATGAGTTGGAGTAAGGTTGAGTCTAGTTTGAGCAAACGTTTGAGAATATAGAGGTTATTTTCACATTCGCGACTTCGTCCGTGTGGAATAGTTATTTTGGGAATCATGGGCGAGCACTCATCATGCGGCGCGTGTGAATTTTGTTTCAGAGTTATTTTAAAATTGTATTATCTTATAAGATGTTTATTGAAATAAGGTAATGTTAAAGACAATTTTGTTCACAGTTAAATACTCTTAATCAATAACACATTTATTTGGATAAAGATTAATATTATTATGTTGATACAACTCTGACAAATAATTTCTAATAATGCATTAATTTCGACCAAATTTGATTATCATAAAAACGGTTATTGTGAGTTAATCTTAAAAGATAGACATATACTGTCGCGGACATTTTTTTAGATAATTTAAAGAGGAATAATTCTTTCATACATATTTTCTGGGTATCTCGAACTGTTTTCGCAGCGCACGCAACGGAAGCCCTCAAAGATCAATAATTTTCCCCGTTTTTTCCACATTTTCGACTGTTTTTTCGCTCTTATTAGTCGCAACGTGATGTTATATAGCCTAAAGCCTTCCTCGATAAATGATCTATCCAACACAAAAAGAATTTTTGAATTCGAACGAGTAGTTCCTGAGATTAGCGCGTTCAAACAAACAAACAAACTCTTCAGCTTTATAATATTACTAGCAGCCCATCCCGACTTCGCCTAGACCTAAAGCCTTCCTCGATAAATAGGCTATCCAACACTGAAAGAATTTTTCAAATCGGACCAGTAGTTCTTAAGATTAGCGCGTTCAAACAAACAAACAAACTCTTCAGCTTTATAATATTAGTATAGTTATGTAATAAGTATAGATATATATATATAGTAATAGTATTACCTGTCTGTCTGTTACGCTTTCACGGCCAAACCGCGGAACGGATTTTGATTAAATTTGGTAAGAATATAGTTGAAGACCCAGGGTCCAACATAGGCTACTTTTTTATGCAGGCGGAGCTGCGGGAAACAGCTAGTGAAGTAATAAGCTAAGTGAAGTGGTAGAAAAACTCGAGGAGATCTATAGTCGAGCGCGGCCCGCGTATCTATTTAGTGGCATTTTCTATGTCGACCTCCACCGTGCTTCGAAAGGCACAATAAGCCTTTGGTCCCGATCGATAGGTAGCAGTCTTGAGGCCATATCAGATGCGTTGCTGCCAAAGTCTGTCTGTCTGTTACGCTTTCATGACTAAACCGCTGAACAGATTTTAATGAAATTTGGTATGAATATAGTTAAGGATCCGGGGTCAAATATAGGCTACTTTTTGACGCAGGTGGAACTGCGGAAAACGGCTAGTAAATAATAAATCAATCATCATCCGAGTGCAGCGCCGTTCTGCCACATTTGCGGCGGAATAGCGCTAAATTCTATCTATAGCACTCGCATGATTAAAACGTGGTTAAAACACATTAAAATGTGTCCACTTGATTCCTTAGAAAACTGAATAGACGCGGAAAGCTGAATGGATGCGTACGCGTTTTTATACAAAATCATTTTTTTCTATGGACAAACGCTGAATAGAGCTGATTATATGTCTGTAGAGCTTAACTAGCAGAACAGCCATCATAAGCCTCAACTTAAATTTTAAAAAAAAATACTAATTCTACCAAATAAATGGTAGAAGAGCTCCTTGTCGTCATCTCGTTCTCGATATATTTAAAATTTTGAATGGCAACACTGACAGTTCGTGGCTTCATTTTCTGGGGTTGAGGTGTAATTTGTATTTTTCAAGTATTTTGATAAATAATATCAATTTATAATGCTAAAATAGTATTAGAAACTGGAAAGTGCTCAAATATGTGTCGTTGTAGTGCTTCATCTAATTATAATTTGTGTAAAGTGTAGTGTCCAACATGTTTCGATGTATACCTTTGTTCAAATGTAATCGCCAAGTGGAATGTGTAGACAAGCGGCATTGCTCGTTGCCAACAGTGCCTGAAGAGATATTGCGATACTCCAGAAGTTTGGAGGAACTGTTTTTGGATGCTAATCACATACGAGACCTGCCGAAGGTAAATAATCTTAAGACGCGTGGTAAAACTACGTGGGCGTTCACCTTATCATTGCGAAGTGTAAATAACATCAATACGTTTTGCCAGTGGATCAGCTATATTTTGTTTAAGCTTGTACAATTATTTATGCAGTTTCAAAGTTTAATTAAATTTAAAATATATGCCAATGCAGAATTGACGTTTTAGAGGTAAGATGATAGGTAGATAAATAGGTGATTGAAGTATTATAATGTCATCATCAAGGTATCATTTAGAGCCATATGTCAATTACTGATAATATTTAAGATTCCATAGGGTTTACTGTTTTATTTGAGCATGGCAATTCATTCTCTTTTTTTACTCAGTCAAGAATGTCATGAATAAAATATTTACATATTTTCTCTATTTTCGAACCGAGTCCTCTTAAAAATATAACTTGGGAAGAAGGATTCATGGATCAACACTTTGCCTGCTGTAAACACTGTGTTTTGCTTAATCAATCCAGCACCTATAGTTACGCTCACTTATGATGTTCTTTATTATTTCCATTATTTTGCAGTAGTAATTCTGACCCCAGTTACTATGCTTGTCCACAATTGGAATGTTAATTTATTAGTCCATTTGTCCTGTCAAAGTCTTAAATACTTTGATTTCACAACTTATAAATAATGAATTATAATAAACAAATGATTGCTAATAGTTTCAATTGATTAATAGCCAGCAACTTGATTCTCACTGCCCAGAATAAAGAGAGATGGAGGTGTCTGAAGAAGGTCTACACCAACTCTTTGCTAGACAAAGGCTGTAAGAAAAAGAATAGCTAGTTAGAATTGTTTAAGGATAGAACCATTTATGAATACTTAATTCAAGTCAGACTTAAAAAATTGGAAAAAGAGTTTTTGAATTTGTTATTTTGCCTTTATTTATTTATTTACATAAAATGTGAACACAGTATGTATACAAAAGGCGGCCTTATGGCTCAAGCGATCTCTTCTAGGCAACCTTAGGGTAGTTTGAAATATAAAAGAAAGGAAAGATACGGACATAGATTAATAATTGGTCTCGCGTGCTCGACTAGATACCGCGCTGTGAAGAAAAATCAGTTTCCAGAATGCGGCCACTTAATAGGAAAGTGTGTGTAAAACAATGTGCAAAGACGCACACTAGCATCGATTATGGTGTTGCCAGCTACTTGACTGGTGCCCGACCAATGGGAAAATTATTAATTGCTGCGGTCTTGTTACGTATTATAAAAAGTAGCTCAGAAAAACCTTTAAAATGAAATTAAAATAAAACTGACCAAGTGTGAGTCGGCTCGCATGTAGAGGGTTCTGTACTATTTTTTATTTTTCTTCATTTGGACCTCCTAAACAAATTTAATATTATCTCATAGGTTCTCCTGTAATTTATGAATCGAAATTCTGGAATCGATAGTTTCGGAGATAAGGTAGGGGAAATGGTTAGTTTTTGTCTACTTTATTTTATAATTCTAATATAAAATCCTATAATTGCAAAAAAACTTTCTTTTGATTTATTATTACACAGTACAGTATGTTAAACGTTACTTTAATTTTCTATTTAGCTTGGAGCTAATTGATTACTGACTTCTTTTTAGTTGTAACCCGGGTTAAAATACAGATAAATAAATAGACATACACATCCTATTAATATTATAAACGCGAAAGTTTGTAAGTATGGATGGATGTTTGTTACTCTTTCACAACTAAACCGCTGAATTGATTTTCATGAAATTTGGTACGGATATAGTTCAAGACCCGGAGTCAAACATAGGCTACCTTTTGACATACGAGTAGATATTAACATGGCCTTTTTCCATACAGTAGTGTTGACGGAAAATACATTACACATCGAATAATAATCGATTCTTTGATAGATGAAAATATATTCTAAGGTATCTATAGTGATCATATATCGATAGTATCGATATTGATACTATTGATAATATATTTCTGTATTTTTTTTCTGTATGAGTTGAATGAAGATGATTTGTGTTATGCCCGCTGTACAGTAGGCTGCAAAAGTCCATAAATAGCTTAAAGACGAAAACGGCGTGCACGTAAATCACACACACATTGACATAAACTATTGCAAATAAATATCAACCTTAATACTAAAGTTATAACGCTAACACGCAGTTGGCAGAAGAATTCCATAATAGTTTAATGACTAAAATGGCGTGCACGCAGATTACTCACACCTGACGTAAACTATAACAAATAAATACCTATCAACCTTAACTGAATAGACATAAGGCTCAATATATATCTTTACGAAATGGCGAAGCGCTTATATTGTAACCTCACAGCGTTTGCTTTCGGAAATGATTAGAGAGATTCTTTATTTCGACTGATGAATCATAGATGCAATGGTCTATCGGTATACACATCTACTTGGAAAAGCAGTGACCTCGGTTCAAATCTGACTGTATTTAATTTCGTTTCATTTTTTTTTATTTGTTATCAATTTGTTTAGTGTGTTTAGTTTATTATTTATGTAGATTAAATATTTATACATATATTATAATATTTATATATATATATAAAAGAGTCTGACCTCCGCAACCCAAAGGGTAGACCATACCAGAACCAATCCTAGGAAACGTGTTTGTGATATTCTATATATAAGCTGTGTTGAGCTTGTATTTCCTTAGTCGCCTTTTACGACATGCACGGGAAGACTTGGAGTGGTCCTATTCTACTTTGCCGGAATACACACGGCTTAATAGTATAGTAAGTCATAGTATCTATGACTTATTATGATTATATTATACATATACTTAAATATATATCTCTCTTGCCGTTTCCGGCTGTGGTGACTGGCGATGAATCATATCGTATTTATTGAAGGTATTTTTCATTTATATTCAATACCAAGAGTAAAAGCACAGGGTAAATAAATACTATGTGTTGAATCAAAAGTAAATAAATATAAAAAGTAGTAAGTATGTAATATAATTTTTAATATAAAAAACAAAACAATATTAGAAGAATTTTAATTCAATGTTTGACATAATCTTGTTACACATTTCAAATTCCTATTTATTTCATATGGTTAGTTATAGCTTAAGTATTCGTTTTCGTGATGAAAAGAAAATTGAAGCCAGCTAACCATAAAAATATTACAATTGTTACTATCATGCGGCGGCGCTGGACTTTTTTTTCGGTGGTTAGATAATTTAAAAAAAATCTTCTCATATACTAAATACACTATTATTTACTTACTTGTAGAAAATATCTTCCTTATTCTTACATAATATAAAAAAGTCGCCGCGTCTGTCTGTCTGTCTGTTCGCGATAAAATCAAAAACTACTGAACGGATTTTTATACTATTTTCACTAATAGACAAAGTAATTCACAAGGAAGGTTTAGGTGTATAATATACACTCGTGCGAAGCCGGTGCGGGTCCCTAGTTTTAATATTTGATATGGCCTCCTTTATAATCAATAACCGCAAGCAAGCGCCGCCGCATTGATCCGACAATATTTGAACAAATTTCTGTTCCTCTTAAATTTTCCCACACTTCCATGCAATGCGCTTCCAAGGCCTCTGCAGTCCGTTCATTCCGCATGTCCCACCTCTGCACCATTAAGCCCCATAAATTTTCTATTGGATTTAAATCCGGCGACTTTGCTGGCCAGGGAATTACGTTTATGTCATTATTTTGTCTGAACCATTCACGCACTACTCGAGCTCGATGCACAGGACAGTTATCTTGCACATATGATAAGAGTGGCATATCTATGACTGGATAGACACATCGCACAGTTGGAATCATGTGATCCTGCAGCACTTGCACATAATGAGCACCTGTAGCGCGGCCTGCTATGGACACCAATTCGCCAGGTCCAGCGGCACTCATCCACCCCCACATATTTACTGAAATGCGCCCAGACTCCATATTTGCAACTACGTTTTGTTCATCATAACGAGTTCTATCCCTCCGCCATAAGTGAAGTCTACCGTGTTGGGATGACATGAACGATTTCTCGTCGGTAAATATAGTACCGTTCCAGTCAAAATCTAAATACTCCCTTGCAAATGCCAATCTATTTTGTTTGTGGCTCTCGGATAGGTAGGGTTTTTTAGCTGGCTTTCTGTGGTGAATTCCTTCAGCATGCAAAGCTCGCCGGACAGTGTTCATACTCGTGTCGAATATATTTGCAAACACAGACGTCGGCACAAAGCCATTTGCTTCATATTGCTGAACCATGAAGCTCCGCTGTGATGCACCAATATGCCGCGGACGCCCACTACGAGGTCGTGTGGTTACAACGCCTTCTTCTTGGAAGCGGCTTATCCACCGTTTTACTGTTATCCACTGAAACAAATCCACACTAAATAAATACTTACATAAAAATATTACACTATTTTTTTTATAAACTACTCGCAAAGAAAATAATACTTACAGTAAATCCAGTCTTATCAGCAATTTGAGATATGTTATATCCCATATTATGTAATTCCACAATGCGCATCCTGTCCTGCATATTAATATTAGATTGCATAGTTATTGGAACTATCAATACGATATTCAATCAATTTTAACAACACAGGCACCTTCGCTAGGGAACTAGTAACGACAAAGCATTAGACAAAGTTAAAATCAATCGCTGTGTAATTTACTCGGTTACCGTCAACTTTTTGAGTTCTTATGACATGTTAAACGTGTCCTACCCTTCAATTTTAAGCGTTCTTAACCTAAATGTTAAAATTGTTGCTGTTTTTATTAAAGAAATTTGAAAGCGTTGTTTAGACAATTCTCATACTCATAATTTCTGATCTTTAAAAAATATTATGATATAAAACTTAAAAACCCTCTACCACCAAATGGGATTTGAACCATGAACCACAACTATCAGAGCCGGAACAATTCCCATCGAGCCACAGAGCTTCTAATGGATGGCGACGAAATTATTGATATGTTTCTTGGCTAGCTAGTAGATCGACTAGGAGTTTATTGGTTTATTTGTGTAGCTGTATGAGTGAGTATGACGGCTGGATGCGATACTTTTTGCTCACTCTATATGGAGTTTTGCAGCTTACTGTACATCCCGCCGCCGAGTTCCGGTATATCTGTATAGTATGGGTGCCTGAAATGCTTGGTACTGTTGTTAATCCATTAATCGATTATTTTTCATAAATTCTCAAAAATCAATACTACAGATTAGATTATATCGATACTACAGATACATAATCGATTAATAACCACTGATATAAACGATTACCTTTGTTAATTAAATCAATATAATTTATATCAACCCATTTCAATAATCAACTAATTGTTTGATATTCTAATTAATGATCGATTAATTGTCAAAAATCGATTAAATTTATTATATCAATACTTTCGATATCCTAGATTATTTAAAAAAAAAAACCAAATTCGATTAATCAATTATCCGGCAACAATACCCTACGGGGTACCAACTACCTATAGGCCATATTTAGAATGTTGGTGGGCGTAAAGTGGTAATGGAATCAAAATAGTGAGAGGTTGCTAGTCGCATCGCCTACTGATAGGTATGGTTCTTCAATTTTCGCCCACTTCCTCGGTCGGCTTATATGGTCTGCGCGGGAAGAGAAGCAGTAGTACATTCCACGTATTTACTTTTCTCCCAGATCAGCATTAAAGAAATAAGATGTTAAAGACAGACAAAATTGTCAGAAAAAGTAAAAATTACAACATCCCTCTTTTGGAGTCGGGAGTTAAAAAACAAAATATCTAAATAATAAAAATCGAAACCTCGGGGAATTTGGGATTATTTAATACACGGCAACATTGAGCACCGAGCGGTACTTCGCGCCATATTTGAGGGTTATATTATTTTCGTGAGTAATTTATGTCCATATTTCGAAATAATACAATACTTATTGATGGTACGTAGTACCAGTATCTTCCTTATTTCTTTTAGTATTATTCTTACACAGTTTGACTACGCAAACTGCACATTTTGCGTCTACTTTTACATTAAATTTTATATTTATCTAGACATCCAACTCACTCATCGGTCGCGGCATGACTGACGCGGGTATGCCGCAACCATGCCGATTTCGGCATGGTTTTAGTTGCGAATTTGTGTAGTATGCCGACGGTATCTAGTCGTAGCGCAGCGGAGACCAATTATTAATCTATGGATACGGATATGGTGCATAAAGAACAGAACAACGCTAGGCAGAATAACAGTAGGACACGATACATAAACTACTTAAAATAAATACTAATACACATAAATAAATAACTATAAAAATACAAGAGAAGTGGAGACTGAAACAAGATGTACTGAAAAGGAACGAAGCTACAGTTAGGACAGAAAGTGGGACTTGCGACTTAAAACTGGTCAGTTTGAGCCGTTCGAATAGGCAGCGGAAGGGAATTCCACAATTGCGTTGCCTTGACCGTAAAAGAATCAGAGTAGAAGGTAGTGGAGTGCGCAGAGGTTCTTAGCCGTAGATTTTCAGCACTACGTAATTTACATTTTTTTTTAATCTCACTGAAGAATTCAAAGCACTCTCTTAAATAAGCACGGGATAAAGAATTGAAGACTCAGATTCTTTGATAATCCTTCAGCTGCCAGAGGGAATAATAGCATTCATAATGTTATCCTGCCCATTTAGGGCTCGTTATTCATTGTTCACATATTAATTGGTCATCATTAACTAAATAATAGTTATTGAAATAATGTAGATAGTTACGAAGCTATTTAAAAAAAATTGGTTGTCTAACTATACTGTGACCAAATCGCAGACGTATATTAAAAAGGGACACATCAGTAGTACCCGTAATCGACGAGCGTGTATGACGACAGTGATGAGCATAGAAGAAGAGAGGGAAGTCTGTAAGGATCGTAGCAAATGGAAATCCATAGTCTCTGTCTACCCCTATGGGGAAAAGGCGCGATGGTATGTATGTATATTGTCTAACTCTAGCTCATAATTCATAAAAAGTAACGAACATTTGTTAATCCTACATTAACTAAAATATATTAAGTCCCTACCATTCAGTCTTCATCAAAATTTTTCAAATCATCTGTCCATATTAATTTGCTGGTGGAGTGCAGTGTGATATTTATTACATAGTCTATCTGCAAGACATCTAAAATGCTATGCTCCATCGCTTGTTGACACACCTTCAGTTACACCGATTAACTTAGGCAAACAAATAAAGAGTTATATAAAAATTATAAAACCAGATAGTTGGCACTATTTGCCAAATAATTGCAGACTAGTCGCTGACTACTATATTGGCTGGATAGTTAGTAGGCTTTACCAACTATTCTGTTTATTGAACATGATTTGTTACTTTCCTATAAGGGTTTTAATTTAATAATTAATATTACCTAATCTAAAAATTCATCAGCCATCAGCCTGTACGAGATTAGGATTGCCCTTAAACAGCTCAAGAACAACAAGGCGCCGGGCGAAGACGGAATCACAGCAGAGCTTCTGAAAGCGGGCGGAACGCCGGTACTGAAAATCCTTCAGAAGCTCTTTAATTCCGTTTTGCTCGAGGGCGTGACGCCAGAGGCGTGGAACAGGGGCGTGGTGGTTTTGTTCTTCAAAAAAGGTGACAATACCCTATTGAAGAACTATAGACCCATCACGCTCCTGAGCCACATCTATAAGCTGTTTTCGAGGGTAATCACGAATCGTCTCGCGAACAGGCTCGATGCCTTCCAGCCTCCCGAACAAGCCGGTTTCCGAAAAGGGTTTAGTACCATAGACCACATCCATACGCTTCGGCAGGTTATACAGAAGGCCAAAGAGTATAACCGGCCACTATGCCTAGCGTTTGTGGACTATGAGAAGGCCTTTGATTCGATCGAAATGTGGGCGGTGCTTCAGTCTCTCCAGCGGTGCCGCATAGACTATCGGTACATCGAAGTGTTGAAGTGTTTATACAGCAACGCCACCATGTCAGTCCGAGTACAGGAGCAGAGCACGAGGGCTATTCCATTGCAGAGAGGTGTAAGACAGGGAGACGTCATTTCTCCGAAACTGTTTACCGCTGCTCTGGAAGATGCCTTCAAACTCCTGGAATGGGAAGGACTTGGCATCAACATCAATGGCGAGTATATCACTCACCTTCGTTTTGCCGACGATATCGTGGTCATGGCGGAATCGCTGGAGGACTTAAGTACCATGCTCAGCGACCTCAACGTGGTCTCCCAACAGGTGGGCCTTAAAATGAACATGGACAAAACCAAGGCAATGTGTAATGTCCATGTTATGCCATCACCGGTTTCAGTCGGGAACCACACCCTTGAAGTTGTAGACCAGTATGTCTACCTGGGTCAGATGATCCAGGCTGGCAACTCTAGCTTCGAGGACGAGGTCTTTCGTCGAATCCGACTCGGATGGGCGGCGTTCGGGAAGCTACGTAGCGTCTTCTCGTCTAAAATACCTCAGTCCCTTAAAACTAAGGTATTCGACCAGTGTGTGTTACCAGTGATGACATACGGGTCCGAAACGTGGTCTTTGACTATGGGCCTCATAAGAAAGCTCAAGGTCGCCCAGAGAGCTATGGAGAGGGCGATGCTCGGTGTTTCCCTACGAGATAGAATCAGAAATGAAGAGATCCGTAGGAGAACAAAAGTCACCGACATAGCCCAGCGGATTAGTTCTTTGAAGTGGCAGTGGGCGGGGCACATAGCGCGGAGAACCGATGGCCGATGGGGCAGAAAGGTTCTCGAATGGCGACCACGTACCGGTAAGCGCAGCGTTGGACATCCACCGACCAGATGGTCAGATGACCTGAAAAGGGTCGCAGGCAGACGCTGGATGCAGACTGCTGCCAACCGTTCATTTTGGAAATCATTGCGAGAGGCCTATGTCCAGCAGTGGACTGACTGCGGCTGAAATGATGATGATGATGATGAATCTAAAAATTTGTAAATTTAATTAGCCTGATCTAACTATGATCAATTGACCATAAGCATAAAGCCATATTTTTTATTAAACAGAAATAACTGTTCATTGTTCATAGTTATTAATATTTTTAAAAATTGTACAACTAATTACACAAAAATAAATTTGAAAAAAAAAACTAAGCTATATACCCTAAATTGGCTGAAAGATGTGTTGATGAAAGAAAATGGGCTAACTAATAAAATAAAGTTTTTAGGGTTCCATCCCCAAAGGGTAAAATAATAATAATAATAATATAACTCTTTATTGCACCAAGAAATCAGAAATACAAAATTACATATGAGATTTGCAATGTACAATGGCGGCCTTATCGCTATAGCAATTTCTTACAGGCAACCAACGGGTAGGAATTAATAAAATAACATGGGTAAGGCGCAGATATGTAAAAACAAAAAATATATATGTTAATTTACACTTTAAAAAAAATTAATAAATAATAATAATAAAACTATAAAAACAAGTAGTAAAAAATAGAATAAAATAAATATTTAAGGGAGCGCCCATACCAATGTCTATAAAAACTCAAAAAAATCATGTTTGTATGGGAGCTCCCTTAAATTTGTTTGGTTAATTACAATTACAAAAATACTTACAGCAAAAAATCAAAATCTGAAGTTGGTTTGCTATAACATACAGGTTCTTATTTATAATTTACTAAGAACTACTAAACCATTTAGTTAAAGACTAGCAGCCCGCCCCGACTTCGTCCGGGTTATACAAAGTATGTAGTAAGTTAAAGATAAACACTTCATTATCCATCTCTTTCAAAACCGGCTACATAGATCTTTCTGGCGCCGAGTAGTTCCTAATCCATACTTATCCATATTATAAATGCGAAAGTCTGTCTGTCTGTCTGTCTGTTACGCTTTCACGGCCAAACCGCTGAACGGATTTTGATGAAATTTGGTATGAATATAGTTGAAGACCCGGGGTCAAACATAGGCTACTTAAAGACGCAGGCGAAGCTGCAGGAAAAAGCTAGTAACCTATAAATAATGTACGAATGTATTTCCAAGGAAGATCGAAAGTATAGGCATTTGCCCATAGAGCCATCAAGATCATTTTTTCAGGGGAATTAAATGTGATTATTTTTAAAAATTAATTGGCTGATCCTAAAAATCTGATATCTTTTCGAATAAAAAGAAACCTTATTCTTACACCAGAAAAATAATCAAGGTATCAATAATTTTCATTATTGTGACTTAAATATAATAGTCAGACATATGCTGTCGCGACATTTTTACGAATCCAAAATATTTTCAAGCGAAAATTATTAGTTTCCGCACACGACCGCTGCGTAGGGAGGCGACCGCGCGGCGACCACGCGACTTTTTTCTAATAGTTTTTTGAACTCGTGATATCTTTTGAATGGAAAGTCCGAATTGAGTAATTCAAAAAGTTATATAAAGGTATTGAAGCATTCTTAAATATGAAGTTATTTATTTTGATAAGGATTAATACGAAGGTAGAAATAAAGAACCTTTTCTAACGGCGGCAATTTAAATAAATTTTTAAAATAAAAAACCACTTATTGTGACTAAAATATAATAGTCAGACATATGCTGTCGCGACATTTTTTGTAGATAATGATGTGTTCTGCAAAGTTGTAGTACATTATTTTGTTCTATCATCAATAGTTTTCGCAGCGCACTCGATTTAAGCAATTTTTTAGGTCTTTTTGCACCTTGGGTTACATTATTGCAGTTTTTTTAAGGATCCCTAATGTTTTTGAAAATAAAATATAGCCTATGTTCACCGGGAATAATGTAGCTTTCCAATGGTGAAAGATTTTTTTTAATCGGTCTAGTATTTTCGGAGCCTATTCAATTCAAACAAACAAACAATCAAATCTTTCCTCTTTATAATATTAGTATAGAAGTATAGATATAATCTCTTAGTTCTTTGCAGTGTTCAAATCTTTTGTTGTATGGATCCAGCCAAAAAGTTAATGTAAACAAACAAAACATAAGGTAACCACTAATCCATACGAATATTATAAATGCGAACGTCTGTCTGTCTGTTACGCTTTCACGGCCGAACCGCTGAACGGATTTTGATGAAATTTGGTATGAATATAGTTGAAGACCCGGGGTCAAACATAGGCTACTTTTTGACGCAGGGGGAGCTGCGGGAAATAGCTTGTATCTAATATTTGGGTGATTATAAGATTTTGGCCGAAAATGCATAATTTCTTTGACAAATTTTATTTTTAATTTTTACATATTAAAAATAACATATATTGTAGATGCGGCCAGAACCTACAAATAAATGTATTTGTCCCTCAAATTAATTTTGAAGTTTTAGCCATAGAAAATTTTGATTTGACCTGTATTTATAACAGTATTTAATTAAACATAGTATAATTTTTCTTAAAACATAATATACATTGAAGGTGCTGTGGAAACCCACAAATAGGGTTCAAGGTTTTAGCATTATTAAAATAATTTTAGCAATTACCTCTATATTATGTAAATATTTCAGAAAAATATTGATCAATCTTCCTAAAAATAATAAACATCATACATACAGCCAAAAACTACAAATAAATTCATGTAGCCCCTAAACGAATCAAGTTATTTTGAAGTTTTATTATTTATTTTCAAATTGTAATTGGCTAATTTGTATGAGCTTTATAATTTCCTTGTACTAAATCTAATTTCTTTGGTGCTGTAAGTATAAGAAATACAAAAAAATAAGGGACAAAGAAATTAAAAATCAAGTTTTTTCTCTTTTTCTTAAAAATACTTTGTAGAATATCAAAACACCTTATTGCCATGTGTATGTTAATTGAGTAAGAGAATTCAATAAAACAACAAGCCATTCATTTAGATTATTGCTTGAAATTGAAAATGGACACCGAAGAAATTATGCACACCAAAGAAATTACATGACGAAAGTTCGAAACCGAGGTGAAAAATGATTGTAAATCGTTAGTTTTATACTTGACGAAGGTCTGCCTTAGGTGTTTGGATAGTGGGTTCCAGCATCTTTTGAGGTATTGATAATACCAAATGAATGAGTAGCTATGCTTATGAACAGAGCTAGATCAACGTATTTGCCGCGCCAAAGAATTTAGGTTTCTTTTCGTGGTAAAAATTGTTTTGAGTATTATGGCGAAATTAACAGCTTATAATAGACAAAAATTGATATGCCTCAAGCATGAAACAAAATAAAATGATAAACATAATTTTGTAGATTTAGTTACATAGCTATCAGAACAAAAAAATTGAGTGTTGAATGCACCAAAGAGCTTAGAATTAACCACTAACTATTGTTAATTATATATAGCTTCTGCTGCATACTCTAATATCTGTGAAAATTTCATTCACATCATTCAAATCTTTTGCTTGAAAGAATACTACCTCTCACTTTGACTTGATACTGCTGTTATTTTAGCTTAGATATTCATACAGTACATATGAATGTTACATTATGTAAGTTATTTATGTATGTTTATTTAATATGCAATATTTATGTATGTTTATAATTTTCAACTGTATCTGTTACTGTACCCACTCTAACTTAACTGTTTCTCTTTAACCTCGTAAGGGTTGACTGGAAGAGATTGTCTAGCAATAAGTCCGCTTTTGCTCATATTATGTTGAAGTCTTTGTAAATGTTATATTATTTGTTACTGTATGTGTATTGTATTGTATTGAGAAATTGTTAAGACTAGGCACAGTATTATATAGTTGACCTCTGACGGTTGCTAGAAATATATACAAAAGAAAAGAATATTTGCTCAATCTTGTTAAATGTATGTACATGAGGGATGAGTACATTAGCAAAACACTACTTATGATACAGAAATCTTACAATTTTTTATTTTTTTTTCAGAATTTCTTCAGACTACACCGGTTAAGAAGATTAGGACTTAGTGATAATGAAATTTACAAACTTCCACCAGACATTCAAAATTTTGAAAATTTAGTTGAGCTAGATGTCTCTCGCAATGGTAAGTACTAAGTAATATTTTTAACAATCTTTTATATTATATACTAGCAGCCCGTCCGGGTTATACAAATTATGTAGTAGGTATGCTAAATGAAGATTCCATTTAGATCTCCCGAAGGCCGAGTCAAGTAGTCCTATTAACCGTTGAATACCATATGAATTCATCTTATGATGTTGTGGTGAATCCCGCCACCGAAAGTATTTATTTCCAAGGAAGATTGGTCGTCCCATGTATGCTCTCTTAACATCGGTCTACCCAGCTGACAGTATCAGAACTCTCTTTTAAAACATCCACGGGGAAAACACGTAAAATTAAAACGTAAATATTTACTACAATTTAAAACCCCTAAGTTTCGTCATCAGCTTCCGTTTTCATGGCTCATGCCTTCCAGTTGTTTCCCTTCCTATTATTATATTTCTTGGCATGTTTTTACTACATCTATCTCATTATGGTATAGCCAGCGTTTGCAATGTAAGAGCAAAAAATGTGGCAATTTACGACAGCACATTAGAAACCTCTAAAATATCAGTGTTCCTCTACTATATTATGCATGTATTATACATATAAACCTTCCTCTTGAAACACTCTATCGATAAACCCGATCTAAATCCGATGAGTAGTTTTAAAGATTTAAGCATACATAGGGTCAGACAGACAGGTAAGCGACTTTGTTTTGTACTATGTAATGATGATGTCAAATTAAAAAAACATAATATGTTTGGTAAATATGATGTTTATGAAATTATTGGTTTTTCTATAGTTGTTTTTAAAATGATCATTTTTCTATCGTTATTTGTCAAACACGTGGGGTTCCCTACCTACGCGCCACGGGAAGAAAACGGGCCTACTTAGTACCGCTTCGTCCGGGTTTTGCGTCCGCGCCACGCCAAGTGATTGAAACTCAAAACAAAATCGGTAATATCTTTGGACTGGAATGTCTGATTTCATTTATTCAAAGAGTAATCTACAGGTATTAAAACAGTCTTGAATATGAAATGATTTATTTGGATAAGGATCAATACCGTGGAACGAATAAGGTGTCCTAGTTTGTACCGGCGTTACTGTTGTCAATTTTAAGTGAAAAAGTAGTTGCTGTGACGTAACTGCAATAGTTAGACATATGGTATCGCGGACTTTTTTGTAGACCTTTGTAAGATCTACAATACTGTAGTACATAATTTTGATATATCTCACAGGGTTACGCCAGCCTTTGCAATGTAAGCGCCAAAAATGTGTTAATTTACGACCTCACGTCATAAACCTCTAAAATTATCAGTGTTTCTCTACTATATTATGCATGAATTATACATATAAACCTTCCTCTTGAAACACTCTATCTATTAAAGAAAACCGCATTAAAATCCTTTGCGTAGTTTTAAAGTTTTAAGCATACATAGGGACAGATAGACAAAAAAGCGACTTTGTTTTATACTACGTAATATAATGTAATGATATATTATGTATATATATAAAAGGAGATGTTCCCACTGACATATAGAAACATGCACAAACGTAACCGCTAATGGTAGAAACGTAAAATTTTTACAGTTATTTTATTTCAAAATGCTACTAAGAAGGGATTTTGAAAAATTTTAACCCTGAAGGGGTAAAATAGGGGTTGAAAGTTTGTATGAAAAAATATTTAAATCAGCTACTATTTTTATCAAAATTGAAATTCATGCTTTTGAAAACATTTTATTTCTGTAGTTTATTGAAATTTTCCCTCGAAGGGTGCAATATAGGGGTTGAAAGTTTGTATGGAGAATATTTAAAACTTCCATGAAATGTATTACGCTAGCTCCTTAATACACTCAGAAGGGATTTAAAAAAAATTAACCCTAAAGGGATGAAATAGCGGTTGGAAGTTTATTATCCATACTAATATTATAAATGCGAAAGTCTGTCTGTCTGTCTGTCTGTCTGTCTGTTACGCTTTCACGCCCAAACCGCTGAACGGATTTTGATGAAATTTGGTATGAATGTAGTTGAAGACCCGGGGTCCAACATAGGCTACTCCTAGACGCAGGCGGAGCTGCGGGGAAAAGCTAGTTTAAATATAAATAGAAGATGGTCCCACTATGCATAGCCGTGAATGTGAATTTCAAAGTAACCCTGTCTACATGTTACCTTTATAAACGACTAGACAAAAATTTGGCATAAATTTGAACCATCCCGATGGACATAGGCTACTTATGGTCGCAAAAACCGAAAGCTAGTTTACATATAATTTGCCTTAGTTGTACCACATTACAAAGAATTAACTTGCGGTTATGGTATGTCAGTACTATTATCTATTTGTGGTGTGTATTATTTGTATTAATGATTTGCAATTCCTGGAAATTTTTGGAGACTTAATATTTTCGTTAACCTATATATCATTACATAGTATAAAACAAAGTCGCTTTCCGCTGTCTGTCTGTCCCTATGTATGCTTAAATCTTTAAAACTACACAACGGATTTTGATGCGATTTTCTTTAATAGATAGAGTGTTTCATAAGAAAGGTTTATATGTATAATTCATGCATAATATAGTAGAGAAACACTGATAATTTTAGAGGTTTCTGACTTGAGGTCGAATAAATTAACACGTTTTTGGCGCTTACATTGCAAACCCTGTGAGACAGATCAATATAATAATGTGTTAGAGAATATAATTCCAATAAAAATTTCGGGCGGTAGTTTTGTAATCTTATGACATCAAAGACAAATGTTAACTTAGTCTGCCTGCGACCATGAACGCTGTAAAGTGTTTGAAACGTCAGGTGTAAATAAATAAGTAATAAACGCGATAAAACCGTATTAAAATAGTTTAATTTAATGAATAACAATCGCGAAAACATAAGAAAACATAATGTGTTAGAGTATTGAATATCTTACAAAGCTCTACAAAAAAGTATGTCTAACTATTGCGGTTATGTCACAATAACTACTTTTTCAGTAAAAATTTGCAACAGTAACGCCGGTACATACTAGGCTACATTATTCGTTTCACGATATTAATCCTTATCCAAATAAATCATTTCATATTCAAGACTGTTTTAATACCTGTAGATTACTCTTTAAATGAATAAAATCGGACATTCCAGTCCAAAGATATTACTGATTTTGTTTTGAGTTTCAATCACTAGGCGTGGCTCGGACGCAAAACCCGGACGAAGCGGTACTAAATAGGCCCGTTTTCTTCCCGTGGCGCGTGGGGTTCCCTAATGTTTGACAAAAACGATGGAAAAAATATTATTTTAAAAATAACTATAGAAAAACCAATCATTTGACAAACATTTACCAAACATATTATACTTCAAAAGTATGTATATCATTTAAGAAAACACAGATTTTAGAAAAGTATTTTTTTGAAAATATTGCAAATGTTAAAATAACATTGTAAAAAAAAGATTTGACCATGTATACTACATTTATAAAATGTATCTACCTTTATCTACCAGTGTTTATCTACCTTTTTTACTTAATAAAAATTATGTGTTAGAAAGCAAGCTTTGTAAACTGTCGCTACTTTCAAAACATGATTGACGCTCGCTCGCTTGCTCATGTCTTGGTCACGGTATAACCATATCCTAACCTACCTTCTGAATCAAAGTCGGAGTAATAAGGGTTCCGCACCTCTAAAGGTTTTTTAGTTAAACTTATATTTTTCACCACCACCACAATACCAAGAAGGGAAAGCGTCTTGGAAGCGCGTCGAAGTCGAAGCGACTTTATTACAGAAAATAGATTAAGTTACGGTTGTACAGTGACCGTAATAGTGAGCGAGCGAGCGACAGACCTTAAGACAGAAGTGGCAGAGTGTAAAAAGATGACTTTATGACAAAAAGTAGTTTAGGTTATGGTTATACAGTGACTATAAGGGTAAGCGAACGAGCGACAAACTTTGTGACAGAAGCGACCGAGTGACAAAAGAGGACTTTGTGTCAAAAAGTAGGTTAGGTTATGGTTATACAGTGACCATAAGAGTAAGCGAGCGAGCGACAAACTTTGTGACAGAAGCGACCGAGTGTCAAAAGAGGGCTTTGTGTCAAAAAGTAGGTTAGGTTATGGTTATACAGTGACCATAAGAGTAAGCGAGCGAGCGAGCGAGCGACAAACTTAGAAGCGACCGAGTGTCAAAAGAGGACTTTGTGACAAAAAGTAGTTTAGGTTATGGTAATACAGCGACCATAGCAGTGTGCGAGCGAGCTACAGTCTTTGTGACAGAAGTGACTGAGTGTAAAAAGACGACTTTATGACAAAAAGTTGGCTAGGTTATGGTTATACAGTGACCATAACTGTGAGCGAGCGAGCGACAGACTTTGTGACAGAAGTGACTGAGTGTAAAAATACGACTTTATGACAGAAAGTATGTAAGGTTATGGTTGTACAGTGACCATAACAGTGAGCGAGCGACAAACTTTGTGACACAAGCGACCGAGTCTCAAACGGCGGCAACGACGACTTTATAACAAAATAGTAGGTTAGGTTATGGTTATACAGTGACCATGCCAATTAGTCTTGTTTTGAAAGTAGCGGCAGCTTACATAATAACACGCACAATTGTTCTTGAACACTATTCGTTGTTTATCACAAATTTTATAAACGTAGTACTTAGTCAAATAATATTTTTTAGAATGTTAGTTTAACATTTGTAAAATATGTGTTTTGTCAAATGTTTACTTTTAAAGTTATATGTTTGGAAAATGTGAAGTTTGTATCAAATGATTGGGTTTTCTATAGTTATTTTTAAATGATCATTTTTCTATCGTTTTATGACAAACATTAGGGTACCGTGTTCAAAACTGTGTTATGAAATGGCTATTTCATCGTTTTGACCCAGTGTATAATTTTAAGAAGAGGAAAACATATATTATAACGAAATTGTAACTACAATACGATTGTCAAGGTCCATTCGGAAGAGCAATGCAATTTGCACTGCATTGCTCACATGAGGTTTCCGTCGACATGTGCGAATGCCACACTCAGACGTAAATCTCCGCTTAGCGCCTTGTAACGAACCATGCGGCTATTAACGGTGTGACTTTAAGCAAGAACTTTTTTCCATTTTTATCGACATATCTCATATAAGCATGAGAGAGAACTCCCAGAACCTTTTATTCTTACGATTTCTCTTGTTTTCATAAAATAAGGAATTTCCCGATTTTTTACTCATATTTTTACAAGGTTCAGCAAAACATAGAAGCTTTCAAAATAATTGCTCTATTACAGTCTCCACTATGTTGAAAAGGTCGCTCAAATGGAAACTTCGTCATGAAGTAATTTTGTTATCGACACTGTAAACTTCGCCTTTATCACGATATTGTTACAAACTTCATTTACTTGTCTTGATTGAATATTTTTATAATATTGTTATTACGAAAGTACTATACATATACATAGGTACCTCCATCTCTATATCCTTTATGTGGCATGTATCTATTTATCTGCTGATTTCTCGAGACATTTTTAATAAAATCAACTTTCCTTATAAAAATATATTTCTTCATTGCTCTTGCTAAATAAACTGATCTAAAGTAACTGCACCAATGTTGTATGGTCTTAGGGTTAGGGCAATCCATATTAATTCATTAACTAGTTACAAGTAGAGATGGGCAGCGGGAAGAAATTCAAGAGGGAAAAAATAATTTATTTCCCATTTATTCCCGGGAATTTTTGAAATATCCGGGAGTAAATGGGAAATTTTCCCGGAAGGCGCCCATCTCTAGTTACAAGTCTTAACTACTGTACTGTATGTTTCCCAAATGTAAATAAATAATCTTTTATGCACTTATCTCAGTGCAAAAGCACAATAATGTGTTTTTTAAATTCTATTAATCTGAGATTTGGTGTAATTAAGTAAATTATTCAAAACTTACTACCGCGGCACGTAAATAATCTGGTCATATCAGTTGCACAGTATTTTAACGTATGTACTATAATTACCGGCAAGTGCGACATGAGCACAATGAACGTGCATTATAATCTGCCGTTGTGTATTGTCATTGAGGATGATTATTTAACCGGCTATTTTACGATTCTATCACTTGTGTGCTATTCTAAATTACCAATGCACGAGCGTAATGAATCTTGAAACGACGTCATTATACTACTTCAACAACAACTATTGTTTTGAATTCACAGGATTATGTATTTATAAACTTACAAGAAACAACAATTAATAGTCAGAATATTATTGAAAGAAGGACATACCTAAATTGCTCAAAGTGGACAGAATGCCGTAATCTGTTTTTATTGAGCTCATACAAGCGGTTTGTTGGATGGATACCGTTTTAATGTCTTTGCCGAGGTCTAAAGAGTTTGGCCTACGTGTGGTCTAAGCTTGATGTTGTCTGTCGAATAATGCACTTATATACAGTATTTTGAACAGTTACTAGAGAAACGATGATGATTTGACTTGTGTTGAAACTTGCTGGCAAATCTACTTAACTAATTTTGAGTTTGAAAAAATATCTATTTTTCTTTCATAGATGTGAAAATTAACTAGTTGGAACTTTATACAGGTTAACATTGTGAGTGGAATACCAACCAGGTATTCGATAGGTCGACGCGGAAGTATACTAATAATGGCGGATGTCATGTCCTTTTAACACGTTCATACTCTTTCTTTAAATGAGTGCTGATCCAAAGTCACGCCCAATGACTTCCACTTGTACCACATATTTTACCGCTAGATGTGACGTCACCGTAATGCATGTTGAGAACTCATTGTGCAAGAAATGTTTCCCACATTAGATGGAATGGTACTACTATCAGTACTAGCAGTAGCTCGCGAACTTTAAAAGTACTAACTATATAGGAAATATGTTTTGTAAACAGACGAGATTTATATGTAGATTGCAGAGGTCATGGGGCATGATTTAAATTGAAAAAGTTATGTGACATTATTCTAGTTAGTCTGAATTATACGCAAATATCTTATAATTCCTAAGAAAATTATGAAATTTTTACAAAATCATCTATCAATTACCAATTTGATCCATCAAAACCATGGATGATTCCATAAGGTATCCATACAGTTACGCAATAACGATGGTAGTCTAACAAACCCACGAACAATCTAACCTAGGGTTACGTTGATCTCGGTTAGTTTAATTAAGGAGGGATTTGTCCAAGCCAGCTATAAGCTTCACCTTCCTGCGGGTTTCATTTACTCATTTTATAAACTTTCCTGAGAATTGTTACTTTGAATGATCACAACGCCCTATCCGCAATTTAACGATCTTTCCACGTCAGATAAATAGATAGAGATAAAAATTAGAACAAGAACAGAAGATTTCTATGTAATATATACTCTTAAATCTCATTCATAATGATGCCAATTAATCTATTAGACCTTTAAGGAAGCAAAAGGGATCGTTTTAATTTTATTTAAAAATGGCTGCGTGCATTTCCTCGGTATCGCGAACGGCAGCTGTGAGCAGGAAGCCCCATTGAGTTTCACTTCATTAGCTTATTTGACGAGGGTGGTCTTCAGTCAAATGTAATACAATATGAATGACTATCCATTTATCTCTTACTCCATTTGACAAATGCGATGCTTCAATAACTCTTTCACTTTATATATGTTACGAAATTACTGATACTCACGAATTTAAGAACTTGTCAATAATACTAATACGTCCGTACTTCCAAATCCATAAGATATTATAAATGCTATCTATAAGCTATTGTCTGTCTATTACGCTTTTACGGCTTATCCGATGAACAGATTTTGATGAAATTTGAAATGGTTGAAGACCCCGGGGTAAAATTTTTTTTTTGGTGTAAAATTTCGATAATCTTTTTTCTTTTAACTTTTAAACTAACACACTGCATATTTATAACAAAATTACAGGATACTTCCGAAGTTGAAACCGTGTTATAGCGGCCGTGGTATTTTATTTATGTTTTAAATCTTTTTTCATTCCGACGATCGAGAGTAGATTTTTTTTAAATTATTACTATATTTATTACTATATTTATTTATTAATTAATTAATTTAAGCTTTATTGCACAATACAAAAATTTGTACAAATGGTGGACTTAATGCCAAAGGGCATTCTCTACCAGTCAACCATGGGACCAAACAGAGAAAGAAAAGTTGGCGATAAAGACGAAATCACGAACACACAAGAAAGATAAAATATGATAAAATCAACTTACAAAAGAAAAGTAATAATACATAAGATTACATATTATACATAAATATATAAAATAAGTATATAAAATATATACATACAATACATAGGATATAAATATATTCTCTATTCTATATTATAACGTGACCTTAATGGCGTTCAAACAATGTTTTCAGCCATATTACATAAGAAGAAATTATTGAAATATCTGTTGGAAATTAGGAATTAAAACTGATGTACAAATAAATCTTTCCCATTTCTTGGCTGATGTGCATCCGATGGATGCATGCTCACGGTGAAGCACTTAATCGGCCAACCGCCACACTCGTAAATCTCCTCTATGAGGTCATTAACCCCAAGTTTTAGGATACTCAAATCTTTATTACGTACCGTGTTACTATTTGTGTTTTAGTTATACCTTAGTACATTTCTTCACGGAATTAAGTTTAAACAATAGGATAGTTTCCAGGGTTTCAAAGACTAACATTAAAATTAGTCCGTCTTTTAGGGAATTAAAATATTAGTGACGTATTTTTGCTTTTGTTTATTGAGCGATAAATTATAAAGATATAACGCATCAAAGTTTGGGAGTGGGGGCTCGTGACGTCACATATTGCGAAAAAGTGTAGCACACTGTGACGTCATACGAAACTTTAACGCGCCATATCTTTACCATTCTTTGTTTAATTTTCAAAAGAAAAAATACGTCCAATATTTTTTATTATCTAACTGACGGACAAATAAATATTTTTAGGAAACTAGCCTATTTTATTCGTTGCGAAATGTTTTGGATATCAGTTTGAAACGAACATACCTGTTGATAATGAGGAAATTTGAGAACGATCATCTGTTCTGTTCTGTGCCCTCCCAAGACAGAGTTTTAAGCTGCAAGAGTACAGAGCTGAGCTTCAATTCGGGGAGGTGTAGCTGCCCTGTATCATTGAGTTAGTCTGTTCAGAGATGCACTGGCGCTCTTTCTCGTCAAAGTGCAGCTTCGTCGCTCCGCGCTCAAATAAATCGACGAGGATTAAAATAATTATGATTTAGTTAGCCCCAAAGTAAAGTTATTGTTAACTAGTTCCTACTCTTTTTTAATTATTTTAACCAAATACATGAATGTAGCTTTTAATACAAGTAACTATATTTTCAAAAAAATCTTTTTATGAAGGGAAGGGAGCGGTAGTTATATCTAAGCGCATGGTAGTGCGCAGACAAGTTCCAGCAACAGGCCGCTTATTAAATTTGGCGGGTTTTCGTGCTGTATGTAACACTTGATTAATTGTATAATTAAATTTATTATTTATATAATTAAATTTACCTATTTATATCATTAAATTAACCTGCCAAGTTCAAATTTAGAAGTATTATAATTTTAGATATTTTTAACCAAGTACCTACTTATTTTCACAACTATACCATATTTTAAGTTGGGTGTATGGTTAAGTGAATTTCGGCCAGATGGACCATTAACGTGAATAAGGTGGCGGGTAGTGGCTGGATGCGGAAGGCGGAGGACTGGGTGTGGTGGCGAGTCTTGAGAATGGCAAATGTTTACCAGTGGATCAGGCTGTTGATGAAGATGATTATGATCGATTTTAAAGTGCATCTAAACTTTGCATTGGATTGGATTTCAACCCTTTTTTAGGCGAACAATTAGCCGATAGGAACTTGGCCCCCTTTTTAACAGGTATGTTTTTGGTGAGATTATATTTTACGGTATATGAATCGAGTACGGTTGCAACGACCCGTGGAAATGAACTAGATTTCCTGTTACATCGCAGCCTCCGTTATTGTATTCGCAGTTGGCACTATCTTTTCATCCTATCACTACGAATAGCTTACCTTCTGTGTTGTTGGATCCGAAATAATATTGTATTTAGAGATATGGTGCAACTGTAACATATTAAAACAAACTTGAACAAACTTAGGTACGTATCTGTTGTGTCACGCACGTCACGATAATGGTAGCTTCTTAGCTATCACAGTCTTCGTCTACGCCTATCATCTTCTCAAATTACAAATAAAAAGATATGTTTATAAAAACGAAATCTTAATGACGATTTTGTTTTAGTACGTAATAACTATACTAAATGCGCGTTGTGTGAGTTTTGTATGTAAATGTAGTTATGTGAAATGTGAACTTCAGAACCACTCCAACAAACTATTTAAAAAAAATTTTAGGTACATTACATACCATTTTAACTTGTGAACAGAATACATGGAAATTTGGTTCCCGTGGTTTACCTGGAAAAACATAAGGATAATTTTATTCTCACACTTTTCATTCAATGTAGTAATAAATTAAAATTCAATGAATGGGCTACTACAGGTATTCACAAGAGTAGACAAAAATTGTTTGACCTGTATGCCCAAAAACAATACACGTTTGATAGTAGTTTTGTTAATCATGTCAAAAATTATTCAAAAACATTCAAAAAAGTGTGTAAGGTGGCTAAAGCCAATTATATTAGGAAAAAGATAAATAACGCTCCTAACAAAATGAAAGAGACTTGGAGGGTTATTAGCAAAGAAACCGGTAAATGTAAAAATAAAGAAAATATACAAGAAATTAAATTTCAGGATAGTATAATTTCTTCCCCTAAAGAAATAGCCAATTCTTTTGAAAATTATTTTTCGAATATTCCACTAGAAGTAACTTCAAATATAAATTCAAGCCCTCAGACTGCTGAAACACTACTTAAAACAAATGTCACCCCTTGTGAGTCCAACTTTAAATTTTCGCATATTGATCCCAGTGATGTTATTAAAACATTTAAACAGCTTAACCTGAAAAAATCTGAAGATCACTGGGGTATGTCTGTTAGTGTAATTTGTCACATCATTGGTATTGTTGCTCCTGACTTGGCTTATATATTCAATGAATGTATTGATCAAGGCATCTTCCCAAATTTAATGAAGTATAGTAAATTAATCCCATTATTTAAAAAAGGAGAGAAGTTGGAGCCTGGCAATTATAGACCTATCTCTATATTGCCCGTATTGAGTAAAATATTCGAAAAGATTATGCTCAATCAAATGCTGCGGCACTTTAAGGTCTATGATATTTTTCATAGCCAACAGTTTGGTTTTACTGCCGGCAAATCAACAACCGATGCGGGAGTGGCTCTCATCACTCATATTTACACCGCCTGGGAGGAGTCTCAGGATGCTATTGGAGTGTTCTGTGACCTTTCCAAGGCATTCGACTGTGTTGATCATGAGACACTTCTGCTCAAGCTTGCACATTATGGTTTTGACGCTAAAGCAATAAAGTTATTGAATTCATATTTAAATGATAGGCGTCAGACTGTTGACATAAATAACGTTAAGTCAGGCGGTTCAACGGTAAAGATAGGCGTACCCCAAGGCTCGATACTAGGACCCTTACTCTTTTTGATTTACGTCAATGACTTGCCTTACGCGGTTGAAAAAAAGGCTGGCATAGTTTTGTTTGCAGACGATACGTCTTTGATTTTCAAAATGGATCGCCATAGCGGAAATGTCGACCATGTGAATGATGCACTGTCTACAATATCAAATTGGTTCTCCGCCAACAACTTAATGCTGAATGCTAATAAGACCCAATGCATAAAATTTTCTTTACCAAATGTGAGACAGACGCAAGTGGACGTAATGTTAAATGGAGGAAAGTTAGTTCTTGTAGATGACACCACCTTTCTAGGAATCAAAATTGATTCAAAATTGCAATGGGGTTCACACGTTTCAGCTCTCTCCAAAAAACTTAGCTCTGCGGCATATGCTGTCAGAAAAATTAGACAAATAACAGATGTGGCAACTGCTAAGCTAGTCTACTTTAGTTACTTTCATAGCTTAATGTCTTATGGATTACTGCTTTGGGGAAGGGCAAGTGACATACAGACAATATTTATCTTACAAAAGCGAGCAGTTCGTGCCATCTATGGTTTAGCCCCAAGGGAATCTCTTAGGGAGTTGTTTAAAGAAATAAATATATTAACAGTAGCTTCTCAATATATATTTGAAGTTATCATGTATACGAGGAAAAATATTACTACTTTTAGAAAGAACTCGGATATAACTGATAGACCCTTGCGCAATAAAGATAAATTATTTTTACCTTCCTATAGACTGTGTAGGGTTAAAGACTCTTTTGTGGGGAACTGTATACGTTTCTACAATAAGCTTCCTGAATCAATCACTAGTTTGCCTAATGGACAATTTAAAGCCCATGTTAAAGATCTACTTTGTAAAAAGGCTTATTATAGTACTGGTGATTTTCTTAATGACGGGAATGTTGAACATAAGCTTGGTGCAGAGTCCTCGGCAAATTGACATATCATTATATGTTCTGACATTTCTGTTCGTTTGTCATTTTTTTTTTTTAATTATTATTTAATTTTTTTAATCAATTTTTATTTAATTTAAATAATCTGATATAACCATTGTGCTAAATGTTGACAAACATGTGAATTCGTTCATTTAACTAGGTAATTAAGCAAAGTTTTTCTTATTTGTAAATTGACGTTTTGAAGAAAATGCTGCAGTGGAGTTTGTGGCGCCGCTTCTTCTCCACTTGCGCTTTGGAAGTGGTGGTAAACTTAAAATAAGTAAATTGACGTCAATAAGTGATATTTATATCCTACATTGAGAATAAACAATTTCATTTCATTTCATTTCACTTTATTTACGCAAAAGACCTGGGAAAAAATTAGAAATAAATTATGCTCAAATTAACAAATAAAACTCTAGTTATAGTTATTTATTCATATTAAATTGCGTAGTGTACAGCGGGCGGGGCGGTGATATTTCAGTTTATATGCAGTTGACAATAAACTCTGTAGCACCAAAATGATAATCACAGAGAAACTAATTACGAATTCAAATAAACACAAGTTAGGCACTTCGCACACGAAGCGTAAGCGTATCGTTATGATGCAACGCGTACGATACGCGCGGTCTTCCGCAGACAAGTCGTCGCATAGGCGTAGTGCTGTAATTAGACTTTGTATGAAAAGTCGAAAAAAATAAATCTGTTTTCGCTTATATTTTATTATTGAAAGTAGTTAACTTTCACGTACTAAAACACACTGTAAAAATTTGGCTGGTGTTTAAAAAATCAAACACACAAGAAACAAGAGTATGTTTGAAAATTCAACAATTTTTTTAGCCATATCAATACTAAAACTCGTAAGAAGTTCAAAGTCATAATAAATAGTAATTTGATTGTTCAAATTTAAGAATTTTTTAAATAAGATAATAAAAAAAAAAAAAACAAAATTGGGTTTTTACGCTACGCCTGTCGTAATGGCGATACGCGTCTCTTACGATACGCTGCAGCGACGCTTCGTGTGCGGACTTGTTTGAATATGTATGCGCTCGTACTGTACTCGTAGTACGCGCGTATTACGATACGCGTACGCTACGATACCGTGTGCGAAGGGCACTAACGGTGCTAAGGGTTAGTAACTAGTCGTGACGTTATTTAGTTCATTCAAATGGTCTACAAGATTGATTGATTCATTGCGTTTGGTATACATATAAGTGGCACATTAACGTCTATGAGGATAATTACTTAGATTTAGATTTATTACATAGCCTCATCAAAGTTAATACGAGTACGTAATAAAATATAAACAAAAAGAAAATTACGGTCGCTAATCTTAAATTTTGAAAATCGCCTGAAGGGGATGGCTGCTCTTTTATACTTGCGCATTCAAAAAACTTTTAATACTAGATTTCATTTTGCGAGAAACTCAGGTTCTTAGGATGGGATAGTTTACTTTAATATATTTATGATGATGTAGTATCAAACAAGGTGCATGTTAAAGTGAAAACTTAATTATGTTTTGTGGCTTATATCAAAACTTTCCATGATATAAATGTCTGTATAAATATTTTCTTTATTTAAATCTTTAGTGTGTACCACAAGTAAAAATAAATTGACAATTAGCGGGCTTAATGCTAAAATCGTTCTATTATATTCAACCACGAGGAAAACAGAAAAGTTTTATGCGGCGGAGTAAGATAAAAATAAAATAAAACACCTTTTGCACCTACATAATCATAGAAAGATGACAATGGTTAACAATTATAGGATTCGGTTTTTTTCTTAAAAAACTATTTAAAGTAGGGCCATTTTAATAGGTCACATTTGACACTTCATTTAAATTCAACAATGTGTACTTGTAACGGCGGGTACTCAATTATTTGTTTTTGCAAAAGTGAGATTTAATTAATTTTTTAAGCATTTTCTGTTTAATTCATAAATTATTGTATAGTGATGACAGAAAACGGTATTATTACCATTTGTTTCGATTAAAGAGACATTCATTTTGAATGTATGTAAAATACAAAGCTATTTTTTTAATGAAATCTAAACGTCACTACAAAGTCAGCTCGATTAACGCTTTTTCTTTTTTATCACTAGAGATGTACCACAAAAAAAACCCGACAAAACCGAATTAGTTGAATCGATATAATGATTTATGTATGTGTAATGACTTACCTACGTGTGTACGAAAAAATATAAAACCATAAATTGTTTATTTGTGAAATATGTTTAATTACAATTATACTGGAATACTTAAGCAATAACTTTATATTAAAATATTTAATAATATTTAGTATAAACTCATAGTATTTAGTATAACTTATTCCTGGCAACACTTAAACCTACAGTGACGCCACTGTAGTGCGAAGTGACTGTGCGATTTCCGTGTATCCCTTATTATCTTTTGAACTGGCTTTTCTTACTGATCGGATCTTCCGCAAACGTTTACCTGGCTATCATTTGGACTCCGATTGCTTATTATTTGGACTTTGTTCTGGTTTAACCATGTCTAAACGAGGAATAACCTTAAACAGCCAAGCTCGCTAACAAGTGGTAAAATTATACACTTATTTCGAACGTGAGTCGGCCAACGGTGGGCCTCTTTTGCCTGTGACACAAACGAGGGATCGCGTTGCTGATGCATTAGGAATAGGGAAGAAGACTGTAACGCAAATTCTCAACGAGAAATATGGACCCTCAGGTTTGGAAGAGAATAGATTACGAACACCGAAAAAAAGAAAGAGAGAGAAGAAAGTTGTCGGTATTGACAATTTTGATGCTGCTGCAATTCGCAACCACATTTATGGATATTACTCAAGAAAGGAATATCCTACAAGGAAGAAACTAATTATTTCATTAAATGAGGCAGGCTTATTTTCTGGCGGAAGAACGTCACTGTCAAAAGTTTTGAAATCAATTGGATTTAGATATAAAAAGGCAGACAAGCGGAAAATTCTCCTAGAACGCTATGATATTGTTCTGAAGAGACTGACATTCTTGCGGCAAGTAAATAAAATTACAGATTGGGACAATGTTGTATTTGTTGACGAAACATGGTTAAATGCAAACCATACAGTCTCACGGACGTGGACTGATGATACAGCAGCCTCAACATCAAAAGTACCATCAGGAAAAGGAGCCCGTCTTATTATATGTCATGCGGGTTCAGCTTCACAAGGATTTATTCCAGATTGCCTCCTAGCATTTGCATCCAAATCAACAGGTGACTATCACGAAGAAATGAACTTTGATGTTTTTAAAGAATGGTTTGTAAAACTACTTCTTAGCCTAGAAAACCCCTCAAAAATTATAATGGACAATGCTCCTTACCATTCGGTACAGGTTGACAAACCACCAACTCAAGCCAATGAAAAGAATGAAATAGCTTCGTGGCTCGAAAGACATGGTGTGGAAGTTAATCCAAATTTATTAAAAGTCGAGCTAATGAATTTAGTGCATACAACTATGTCGTCCAAGCCACGCTATGTTATCGACGAACTAGCCCTAGAGCATGGACACGAAGTGATTCGATTGCCTCCTTACCACTGCCAGTATAATGCCATCGAGCTTATTTGGGCACAAATAAAGGGTCATGCAGCACGAAATAACACCGAGCCACCTTTCAGCACAGGAAAAATGCTTACGCTGTTAAAAAATGCATGTGACAGTGTCTCTGTAGAAGATTGGAAAAAGTTTGTTGAAAAAACAAAGAAAATCATCGAAAGTGATTTTGAACGCGATATTAAAATTGACAATATCATCGAAAATGAGTTGATTATATCTGTAAGTGCGGACAGTAGTGATGATGATGACACTGATAATAGCTGTAGTTCCACTGAATAAATGGATTTTTAAACTAAATTATGTCATTTCATTTAAAAAATAAATTATTACATATACACAGGGATTGATATTTGATTGAAGTATGTACAGTTATTTACTTGTATTAAATTAATATTACAACAGTTTGTTTTTTATTTATATTTCTTTAAAAGTATAATACCAAATCAGTATCGATTTTGAGTTTGTATCGATATTTCTCGGTATTCAATTAACAAGTCACTTCACTATGAGACTAAGATTGACAGATGTCAAATGGGACCTATTAAATTGACCTTACTTTAGTACGAATTTTGTAGACCTACTTAGTGAAAAAGATCTAAGCACCTATCTCAGTAAAATAAATAAAATTGTAAGGTTTGGAATTCCCTACGATATTTCTGGCTAGGCACACCCTTCTACATTGTTACGAAATAGATAACACCGTGAATTTCCACGTGCCGGTACAAAATGGAATGCACCTGACGTGATAACATGAATTTTACTTAGATAAGGTTGATAGAAGCATATTTTAATTTTGAACAGTCAAATGTCTATTCCACAATGGCGGACGTAAAGGGTTTTCCCTTTACCTCATCTCCAAAATCAGTCTCAAAGGTCTACGCATGTAAAAAATACAGCAATATTTTATTCGATGTGGTAATGACCGTAGTCATTAGTCAAATGTCTAAAATTTGGCATTGGCATTCGTCTGTATGTCGCGCGCCGCCCGGCACACTAGCTGCAGGGTCTAGCTCGGGCGGGTGTTGAACCGGCGACCGCTAGTTATTGTCCCGTCTGCTATGCTCTCCCACGCCATGCGACCTGCTTAAATCTGTGCCAGACACGTAGCTCCCATGCATTTAATTGTTAATCCCCACAACCACCTTTCTATTGTTAACCTCAAGATCGTTCTTTAAACTTTTTATAGAGATTAACGTACCTAAGCGGGCGAATCATCAGACAGTGAGGTCACTTGGCGAACAGGTTTAGATTCGATAAGCGAGACTTTTAAAAACCTTGTTTAGTAACGAACGCTGTGAAAAGAGAAAATAAAATAGCCAAGCGCGTTCGAATCGCGTTTTTAGTTCTCCGTACCAGGGAATAATCAAATTAGCATCACTGATAGATAAACTTGTTTGTTAATTTATGTAGGAAGTAGTTAGTTATTTGTTGTAATTGAGCAAAAAAGATCTGTATGAAAATTTGCTATTATGCTTCACAAGATACTAACTACCCACTAATAGAGAGAACAAAGGCGGTAGAGGCTGAGTAAAAGAGGTTTCCGTTTTCATACTTCGTTTACGGATCCCTAAGAGTGAGCATTTGGAGCATTTGCCATGTAATTGTTTATTTTATCAGCGCAGTTTTTGTGTTATTTACGAGATTGTACAGTACAGTTGCGATACGATTTGTGAAGCATTGCTTACATACTTGCCCAATTGGTTCCGTTTTCGAAATCTGGCAAGTCACTCAAAAGTTTTAATAATATATCGTTTGAAAGACTTGATATGAAGTGACAACCGCAATTTATGAGGCAATAAACGGTTTCTGTAATATTAAACTCTGTAGAAAATATACAACGAAGGGTAATAAAACGAGGTAATATGGAAAGTAACTGCTCTCGGTACATTACACTCTACTACAAGCAGGTGTGACCAATCTTTGCTCGTGTGAATATTCAAATTGTGAGGTGTGAGCACGTGCAAATAGTATCGTGTCGGTGCCTATCTGCTATCGTTTTAAATTTATTAGTAAACAAATTTAAAGTTTTCGAATGCTATCGGCCGCCACATGGTGGCTACGGCGAGCGTTGGGAATAATCAATCATCCAGTAACTATGTTTAGTGTTTACACTGTGTTACCGACTGACCAATTGCTGAGAACCATTAGTTACCAGCCTCTCGATCTAGTTAGTATTTGTAAAATTAACGATTATTTTTTCGACAAGGAGACTATTTGTACGATTTTTTCGTAATAAATTCGATAAACATTTCTTATCTATATAGCGAAAATCACTTATCACGAAATCTCGAAAACTACTAAGCCGATGAAGATGAAATTTGGCAGGAAGATAGATTGTGGCTAGGAGACGTCCGCTAAGAAAGGATTTTTGAAAATTCCATCCGTAAAAGGGTGAAATAGGGGTTGCCAGTTTGTATGAATCTTCGTCATTTTTAAAGTGAGATACATGAATTTTTTTATTTATTTTTGTAGTTAGAAGAAAAAGATAATGCATTTATTAGATTTTGAAAACAACATCCCTATAGGGGTGAAATATGGGTTGCAAATTTGGATAAATCTTTGTCATTTTTAAAGCGAGATACTACATATTTGAATTAATGGTTAGTAAAAAATAATAATTCATTAACTGGATTTTAAAAAATCGCATCCCCGGGCGTTCTTTTGGGGTTGCAAAATATTATCTACATATTGACTGATTAATCAACACTCAGCTTAAACCTAAAAGCTATAAACGTGATATTTGGACGAAAGTTTTATGTTATTACATAGTGCTCAGATAAGAAAGGCTTTTACAAAATTAACCCCCTAAGGAGTCAAACGGAGGTCCAAAATATGTTTGGGGGAAGGAGATTAATTAGTCCGTTTCATTTGAAACTTCACAAGATTATTAATTTCGATAAATTATTAGTTACCTGTTTTAAGGTTTTTCAGAATTCACCCGCTAAAGGGAGAAAATGCCCCCTTCACTAACTTAACGATCACTGATATCCCAATGAATTTTGACGTGTGGGTTCTTCAGAAATTTATTTCTTATGATGAAAGAGTAAATACCTATTTCAGATGGAATGGTCGCCATTTAGTGGCATTTTTTTCTCGAGCTCCTACGTGCTTCGGAAGGAACGTTAAGTTGGTCCCGGTTGTTATCGATAGATAGCAGTCGTGAGGCTGTGTCAGATGCCTTTAGGCAACCTGAAAAATTCTGTCAGTGTTGGCCACTAACATACTTCGGGTCATGTTACTGTTGTTCTGGATTTTCTGTAAAAAGGGTTACGGAGGTCAGACGCCAGTCGCTCCATTGTAATTACCAGTGCAGGCAAATCTGGGAACATGACTTACAGCATACCCTAGGCTCCGAAGCGTAAGCTGACGACGCAACTAGAAATACACACTAGGATGAAGAAGTATTATGGGCCGAGAACTTCTAAATACACAGGAAAATCCTGAGAGACGCTGCCATAAATAATCTAAGTGATTCAAATCTCATTGGAAATACCTTTTGATCAGGCGGGCGAAGCCGCGGGCAACAGCTAGTAACTAAATATAGTTAGGCCGCTGAAAGAATGCGTTCCTGACAGGTCGTAATCGAACTCACCTTGTGACTTTGTAAGGGCGTCAACCAGCCTGAATAATATGTATGTTGTCTTTTAATCCTACTTACAAATAATTAACTATTAAAATCAAATTATTATCTGAACTGACAATCAATGTAATGGCCATGTGCTAAATTTCCTTTAAAATAAATTAGAAAACAAAATTTTTTTAATCAATGCTACGCTGTTACAAAACTATATGTGCTCTTTGTTTTCGTAGAGATGAGATATAACAAATTATCGTAACCAAAATATGTAGTAACGTTTTTTTTATTTATCGTTTTAATTTATTTACATATTTATTATACGTTTTTATTTTTAATTATTTAATAGTAATGGATAATAACTACAATTATTTTCGTATTTAATAAAAATATTAATTTTTTAAACGATTGCAATTAATATTTATAATAAATATCTAAATAATACTGACATTTTTATTTTCTTCTCTAAAATATCAAAATATGTTATTATTTTATTTAACATAATCGACTAATAACAATTGGGCATTTCTCTACTAAATGGAAAATCGCTGTCCCAAGTAAATTTTATATAATTAATTCCATCTTATCCATTTTTTTTGGGACGAATATGGACAAAAATGTGGTATTTTTGGTTCACCATTGCTCATTAAGTAATTTATTATAATTGATTTCGAGAAAAAAAACGTTAAACACCTCAAAACACAGTCCCCTGGTATGTCCCTTTTCCAGAATTACAAGCATTTATACCTATATATTTAATACTTTGCCATTTATAACTGAATAATAAATCATATATTGTTTAAGAAGATTGTAAGCATCTTTTAAAATTATAAATTATATGTCTATAATATAAATTTATTAAAAAAAATATGTACGAAGGCTGTCCTTAAATTATTATAACAGTCCCCTGGTAAAATTTCAAAACGGCGCGTAATTCACTTTCGGTATTGGTCCGAAACATTACGATCGTGAAATGGAACGCAACCGGTGTGAAATTCGTTCGGATGTATAGGTAACAGACAACCGCCATTTTCTCAGTTGGCACCACTGCGTTTCGTAGTGAACCACGCGTCTCGGCCGTTAGTAGGAACAGTCCACTGGTGAGTATTTGTTTTCCTATTTCAAGAGTTTTAATTAATATCATTTGTTTAAAATAGTTTATTTACGAGTATGTCTTCACATCTGTTTTACAAATGTGATATGTTTTAAAGATTTTGTGTTATTTAGTTTTCAAGCAAATAAAACAGTTCCCTGGTCAACAGTTCCCTGTCATTTCATTGCACAGGGGGCTGTTCTTGATCTCAGGGGACTGTTTTTTCAAGTTTTGTAAAGACTTATATGCTAGACAGCGCATCAATCTGCTTCAACGTTATCATAATATATCCTTCTTTTTCGTAGGGAATTGCTCAAAATGCCACCTAAAAAGAAACTACCCAAAACAAGAGAAGAAATATTAGAACAAAAACGTATAGCTGAACGTTTGAGATATCAACGACTTAAAATTGACCCTCAAAACCAAGAAGAAATTAAAGAAAAAGAAAGGCTGAAATACCAAAAGAAGAAAGAAAAAGGTAGCAGAAAGTTGGTTAAGGATATGAGTCGTCGCGAGCATAAGGCTGCTAAAAAGACTCGGAAAGAGCACTGTTCTAAATATCACCAAAAAAAAAGAGCCATGAAAGAAATAACGAATAATTTTGTGAGGGAAAATACACCTGATTCTATTGGATCAACATTAGAATGCCCGGCCTTTAAGGTCGTCAGAAAATGCACTTGTTGCGGCAAGAAAGAAACAGGCTAAGAAGAAACGTGCGAAGATATTGAAAGACAAAGACAATAAGATTCAAGAATACAAACAGAGACTGGAAAAGTATAAAAAGAGATTGCAACGGTTGGAACAAAAACTTAATAAAAACAGTAAAAAGGATGAGACACCTCAAACGAAACTAACACGAATGTGTGACACTCCATCAACTCGCAAAGACGTTGTTAAAAAGGCACTTTTTGGAGAAGTATTGAATAAACAATTAAAAGAAAACTATGCAGGTTTAAAAACACAGAAAGAGAAACAAATTTTCGGAAAAGTTATATCAGGTGAATTAGTGAAAAAATATAAGTTATGGAGGAGCCAAGAAAGTGCTGTATCGTATAAGAGGCTTCAGAAAATAAAAAATCGGTCATTATTAGCCACAACACGGATTCGTCTACCACTCATTGCATCCGAACATGTGAAGTCGGTACAATTTTTTTATGAAAATGATGATAATAGTAGAATTGGTGCAAGAAAACGGGAATGTATAACCAGAAACGGAGTCAAAAAGCAAAAGAGATTTTTACTAGACACAATGACCAATTTGTACCAGAAATTTAAGAGTAATAACTCTGGTCTTATCAGTTATCAGACATTCTGTCGTTTGCGTCCATTCTGGGTAGTAACACCCAAAATAAACGAACGGGATACATGCCTTTGTATCAGACACGCAAATATTGATATGAAATTGTCTGCCTTGTACTGCCGGAAGATTTTGCGCTACGATAATCACAATAAATTGCTTGAAAAAGCTTGCTGTAATCGTTATGATGAGCAATGTTTATCCTGGGAATGCCAACGTTGTTTCAATAAGAATCCTGATTACCAAGAGTTTGATAATAGCAAGCCTATACTGTTTAAAAAATGGATAGCTGAAAAGCAAGACTACAAAGATCCAAAGATGAATAAGGTACGATCTATAACAAAATATGTAAAAAGAATATTAACGGTTAGTCCGCGTGAACTAATACAAGAACTACACGATGAACTGGATGCGTATTACAACCACGAAAGAAACTTGTTTATTTTTAATAACATTCTAAAAGCTGACTTATGTCATACAATTTGTATTTTAGAAAGACTGTTAAAGTAAGTTGATTTCAGTTAGTTTATCACAAATGTTATCAAAATGTCTTTATTTAATAAATGTTCTTCGTTATGATCTCGTTGATTATTTAAGTAATAATTACACATTGTAAGTGGTAATAAAAATAAAGCTTTTATTATTTAAACTAATAAAAATACTAGTTTTTGTTCTTAAAATCATTCCCCTAGTTGGTCACAACAGTGTTCTTGGCTTGGTTCATATCAGCGCTTCAACTAAGTACCCCGACGTAGGATGTGTTGATTGTTTTCTTCAGAATGATAAAATGTGATAATGAATTCGACCTATATTTTAAGTAGGTGTTCATTTGACTGGGCGTTTTGCAAGTTTGCAATTTGTTCTTGTTGTTGTCAATGTCGTCGACTGCCGATATTGCGTCAAACGTATGATCATATTACAAAGTATAAAGTACATTCTTGAAATCATACGATGTTTTCGTAATATGTATTTGTTTCCGTAATTTACTTAATTAGCTCTATGAATTGTTCTATTGAATATCTTTATGTTATTAGCTATTGTTTGCGAATGATTTTTCAACCCTTTGATTAATAATTTTCCATGATGTGCATTGCATGTACTCCTTCTGAGTTTCCAAAAGTTATAAAATGGAGATCCTTCCCAGTCATCTGTGTGCAGTAAATATCTTGATATTTCAAAGATTATTCTTGATCATAATATAAAGATGTTGTCCTGTTGGACGCAAGAACTTCGTTACTGATTGCAGCGAAGCTTCAGTGATTGATATGTTGATAATGTTGGTGTCCAGCTAGACGTGGTGGCTCTGTCTCCTTGATGAATTTTGCACGAAACTGTCCATAACTCAAAAACCAAGTGAAAAATGTGTAGGCTTCTTTAATATATATATTTGATATACTATTGCCTTTCTTTGTATTGACAGACATTCTCAACATTTAATAAAATTTGCTTAGGACAGTCTTGTATGGATGAGTTTCCAAATAGCAGAGAAACACCCAATTACCAGCACCACTAATGCGAGAGTAGCATAACGTGTTATTCTTCTGTGATTTTTGTGCCCTACGCTACTATGACAGTACATCAATAAATTACCAAAAGTTAAATTTATTTGTTCAAGACTATTATCACATTAATCCTAGCTTTCTTCTTTTGGTCATGTTGAATTTTCTTTCAATTTCAATATTGTTCCGTATCAATAAATTGCTGTTCCTGGGGTGTCATTACTCTGTGGCGTCAGTCCATCCGTCGCTTTGTGTTATGTACAACTCAATAACGCCATAATAGAATTCACTCGGTGGTAAGCCACGCGAAACCGCTCGGCCGCCGGCTGTAACTTTTACTGCAGTCCACTTTAATCAGAGAATGGCTGCTCTTATCGAACGTCCATTGTTTATGCAGCTTGCTGACCTACAAAACGCTTCATTAAAGTCCAGTTAAAATACAGGTAAAACAAATGAAGGCGTATTTTAGGTGTATTGGCGAAAATAAGCATTTAATTCCATGACAGTTGTAAAGATATATTTGCGCCTTAGGTTTCCTGTGTTTCTAGATAGCAAGAACGCTAGTGGAAGTTTTTTATTATGTCAACTTTAAATAGGAAAAAATAGTTTTTTTTTTACTAACATAAGATGTGTAAATACAAAGCAATGATTTATTATATGTACTAATGACAAACAGCATTAACTACCTAACATGAAACAATATTCCGCTCCAAGATGAACGCCAATTTCCTACTAGATCTTCATGCCCCATTCTACTTTGCGGTGTGTTCCGAGTCGGATATAAACATGTAATAAATGAAAGTAATGTTTACAAGTTTTTTTTTTGTAAATAACATGTAAATTGGATGACACTGCCATTTAAAACAATAGAGGTCAGTAGGGCGCACTGTGGAACCGACTAAATTAATTTTTATCATTTATACGAAACACTAGCTGTTTCCCGCGGCTCCGCCTGCGTCAAAAAGTAGCCTACGTTTGACCCCGGGTCTTCAACTATATTCATAACAAATTCCATCTAAATCCGTTCAGCGGTTTGGCCGTGAAATTGTAACAGACAGACAGACAGACTTTCGCATTTATAATATTAGTATGGATTTCACTACCAGAAACAAAAACAGAAAGATTTTTTAAAATCCGTTCTTAAATAAGTATGATATAAGCCTTTGAAATTCGGTGGAAGGTGTGTAGAAAACTGTCAAAAACAAGAAAAGGATGCACTGTGTGTGCAGTGACGTCACTGTCATTCGGTTTCGTGCGTACAAAAGAGATAGCAAGACGTCACAACCACGCTCCCACTTTTCTTCTTGAAAAACCTTTAAAATCCAATTACTGCCTTAATTAACAACCAATTTTGTTGTTGTTTGTTTTTTCATTATCGGTTACTTTTTAGTGTACATATTGTGTCGTATGCAAATATTGCCCAAGTATGAATACAGTCAAGTAGTCTATTATCGCTATCCAGTGTTTTAAAATATTTAATTTTGTGATCGTACATAATGTTTTTTTCGTAACTATGTATCTATGTATATAACAATTGTGAAGCCGTAGTTACTTGGATAAAGCCGGGCGTTACAGTTGTAAATTTTAAAGTATTGGCTATCTATATTCTTCCGAGACAATTTTTTGGGCAAAGCAACGCGCTGAATCATTATAATAAAATATTGGCGCTACTTCTTTTACACGTGATTGGCTTCATTTCATTGTTTAGGTTAAAGTGCCTACATTTTTTATCGTGAGCAAATGTGAACGTTATCTAGACATTCGTGCATCGACCATTGTGTTGTTTTATAAATAAACGTTTTTAAACCTCTTAAACCGAACAGCGGAAACAGCGTTGCCGCAGGCTTCGCAGAGAATAGTGGTTCGTGCACTGCGCCCATAAAACAAAGCGGTGCACTCAAGAGACATATTCCCCGTAGCCGTAGCTGCATACCTTTCCTCAAATAGCATCTCTCACATACAACGAAAACATTTCTCGTTCCCTTTGAAAAATCAGTAATGTAAACAAAAGGCTCCACCTATGAAATGAGTGTTTCATATGTTACGAAAAATTGTTTCTCGTAACATCCGCACCATCGACCAATTGACAGGAGATGCTTGACCTAATTGCATTGTTTGAAAAAACGATTGATAGCAATTCTACTTTACACTCGTAAATGTCTACACCAGTCAATGACTTCATTCACCCGTAGATTGTGCTTGTACAGTATCATGTGCCTGTGCCCCATGGCTTGACAAATAATGGATGACTCGCCGGCTGGAATTCCAGCCCATAAACCGGAAACCGGGGCGCACTACCGTTAACATCGTGAAATTAGAAAACCAGACCGGTACTTGATGTCTGTGATAAAACTATTACAACAATGGAATCGAAATATTGAAAATTACAACATTGCTCATCATGATGCAACAGTTTGGTAAATCTGTAGCATCCGAATTGTGACATTCAAATTATTTGTCAATTTAGTATCAAATTGTGATTATTCATATAGAGTAAATAACGAGTATTTTTAAATGTGTCTGCTTGAATATGATAAAGAGATAAGTTTAAGTAAATCTCATGTGTGGATAGTATGTTTGTACTAAAATCTCCGAAATCTCTGAAATGAGAAGCTGTTCTAATGTATTCGCAAAGAACAGGTAACAAGTTTCTGAATAATAATTATCTGTATCTATCGCTATAAGAGGTATTTGAGCGGAGCGCGCTGAATTGCAGTTAATATGCATATCAGCTGAAGCGTGCTACTGTTTGCGTCAGGTTGCACTCCACACACGTACATCTATAAGCAGTGTTACAAATGTATTTCCCAGCGACACAAAAGTTATTCCCGTATATGCGCTTACTTCAAATGAAAACCGGTTGGGCTTTTTCAAAAAAGTACTATGACAATAGGCCATCTCGTGGATACTAAAGTACCTTTTGCATGCTGGAGAATTTCATTACTTGATAGAATATTTGATAGAAACAAAACAATGGAGTTTTATATGAAATATACCACAATGACGCACGTCAGGTCTAATAGATGTATTTTTATCTTTCATGAGGCAAAGCAGTTTCAATTGAAGCCAATAAATGTAATCTGTTAGTTTCAGTTTTTTTTGCGGCCACGTGATAACTTTGGGATAATATGTAAAAACAAATGTGACACAATACAAAGGTTATAATATCGCTTCTTTCTGTGATATATTTTCTTTGAACAAACTAATCTCAGCCACTGAAGAAGCAAATGCTTTACAAGTTTCTGGAGGTACACAATTTAGATGTCTTGAGCCAATCGCAAAGTTCATACACACAGAAATGCAATGCAAAACTTATGAGGCAGAAATCAAACAGCAGAGAATGTAATCAGGAAAGATGCCTTTTAAAAATGCGTTTGGTCTCATATATTTTAACTATATTATATAGGCAGAATATATCAGTACTGAAGTAAAGGCATAATCCATACTAATATTATAAATGCGAAAGTCTGTCTGTCTGTCTGTTACGCTTTCACGGCCAAACGGCTGAACGGATTTTGATGAAATTTGGTATAAATATAGTTAAAGACCCGGAGTCAAACATAGGCTACTTTTTGACGCAGGCGGAATTGCGGGAAACAGCTAGTTAAAAATATTTACAAGTATCAGAATGTTTAGCTTACTAGTTTATTTGGCCTCGTTTTCGATATTATTTACATGGTTTTGTTTTACATCTCAAAACATGGAACAATTGCACATTATTTTGTGGACCGCAGTGTTTACACGTCCGTGTGCCAATTATTCTCGTATCGACCTTCGGCGGCCCTTACTCGTACATTAGCTGCGTCAAGACTGAGTGCGGACACTTCTTCAAGGTCCTGATTAATCAAATGCACCGCAATCAAAATTACATATAATTCCTGCCATGTATGGGCAACTCAATGACTTTCTTTCGAAATACAAACCAGTCTAGACTGACTGGCATTAGTCATCATTATGTCATTGGGTTTTATAAAATCTTGTGCCTTGTGTATGTTTGTATATTATTTCGTAATACAATTTGGATTCAGTAAACTTCTTTGTCGGAAGACGACAACGACCACTATCGTTGAAATCAAATGCTAACAACTATGTTGCGTCATTAATTTTCAATTTTGTTTAGTTTGGCTGAAATACACTATAATAAATTGACAATTGCAACTCATTCTTGTAAAAACAAATAAGCATAGGATATTATAGATATCACATTCAGTTCAAACTATTCTCAAGTTTATCAGTCATTCTCAAAGAGCAACGAGGACTCTGCAGTGCAACCTATTAGTCCTATTACAGTAGTTGATACCACAGTTTTAACGTTTAGGACTTCAACATGATTTCTTCATTTGTCCACAAAGTATTCATAAAATGTTGTCCGCAGACATTCCGGACATCCCCGAGGACATCAAGAAGCTGCGCGCGCTGCAGATCGCGGACTTCAGCAGCAACCCTATCCCTCGGCTACCGGCCGGCTTCAGCCAGCTACGGGCGCTCACCGTCCTGGGCCTCAACGATATGTCGCTCACCAGTCTTCCGAGCGACTTTGGAAGGTAAGATATAAATGACAATAGGAATTTTTGGTCTACGATTGAGAGAGAAAAAAATGCGCGGCAGTCTCAAATTACTACGCCATATCAAAGTACTTGATATAAGAAGCAATTTTTATTATGGCTGCTGCCATATACTAAAACCCATAGCGACGTTTTCCTAGCAACGGTTGTTTATAGTGTTAATATTTTATTTAACAATTTGGCGACGAGGATGTCTTATTTAACGAAAGAAAAATGTATGAAAGTGCGCTCTTGTTTAAAGGGCACCCTCACCAGAAGAACAAATACTTACGTAAGTACGAACGAAAATATTTCAAGTGAAGAAATAGAAACCCGAATACAACACACGTTTATCTCACGAATCCAAAAACAAGATGAGGCAATAGGGATATATGCAGCAGAACTTAAAAAGCTTGCTTCAAATTGTGAATTGAAATGCCAAAATTGTGCAAAAAGTACGCTTGAAAGCTTTTTAGTATTGCAATTTATACGTGGCTTGAAAGATGGTGAAATACGTACAAAAATATTACAAGATCGTAACACGCCAAGATTTTCTGATTTAGAGATGATGATATCAAATGCATTCCTGATTAGATAAATAGAATTAATACAGAACCGAAATCGTAGAACACAGATTATGTCATCTACGTCATCCAGAAGTTAAAATATGGCAATCACTATTAAAGATCTACAAGGGACATGTTTCAGATGCGGAAAATCAGATCATCGAGCAAATGAATGTTGAGCAATTAAAACTACTCGTGCTTGCAGGTAATGTCAAAAAGAAATACACTTAGCCAAAGTATGTCTACAGAAAACAAATGCTGTCAATCAAATAGATTATGGATTAGATACTATTAGCAATGAAAGTACAGGTAATATACATTTGGTTAAAAGCGAAATGTCTGATAGATACATGATTACAGTAAAAATAGAAAATGAACAAATACCGATGGAATTTGATACTGGAGCTACACTCACCACAATATCTTTACATAAACTAAATAGATCGAACATTAAAAAGAAAATATACAAGACAGATATGAAATTACGAACTTATACAGGCGAAATAATAAAACCCTACGGAGTCATTTATGTCAAATGTCAATACACTTAAAAACACTCTCCAGCTTCAAGACACAAGTGAAAGACCATTATCTTTCTATCACCTAAACCTCTTCCCGAGAAAATCTTTTCGTCTGCTGTTCGTATATAACCCGCCATAGTTGTAATTTTAACATTTATTGATACGCTTAAAATAAGTATGTATATTTATTTACATTGTGTAATGCATGCGTATATGTGCACCATATATATTTACATAGGTATATTTTTTTTGTATGTGCTGCATAGGTACGTTATGCCATTATGTTTTACTTTTTCCCAATTGTTAATTTGCGCCTACCTTCCTGTTTCATATCATGAAGTCCTACCTGTTGGTTGCCTGGAAGAAATTGCTCTAGCGATAAGGCCGCCTTTGTACCATAGATAATAATAATATTCATGTACTTTCTACAATTTGGTGCAATAAAGAGTTTTTTATTATTATTATTACAAGAATCAGAACTGCCACGGTAAATTGTACATTATTGACAAAAATGTTGATCTAATATTTGGCAGAAGTTGGATGAAAGAATTAAATATAGAGCTTGCAGATATGCGCACAGTAGAAACAGTAAATCATGACAGCAACTTACATAATATTTTTGAAGAATTTTCATCAGTATTTCAATCCGATCTTGGTAAGATTCCAAACTAGAAAGCACATTTACATTTAAAGAAAACACACAACCTATATTAATTAAACCACGCACAATTCTGTACGCCCTTAAACCAAAAGGTTGACGAAGAAATTGAACGGCTTTGTGCTATCGGAGTCATCCGTAAAGTAGACCGATCTGACTTGGGAACACCCATAGTTCCAATAGTAAAACCGAATGGATCGATCCGCTTATGTGCAGACTACAAAGTTACACTTAATAAAGTAATTACAGACGAACAATATCCAATACCTATTATAGAAGATATTTTTTCTAAAATTAACGTAGGTAAAGTTTTCTGTACGTTAGATATTACACAAGCTCATCTGAACATGGAAATGGACGAAGAAAGTGCGGTACTAAAAACATTACGTACACATAAAGAAACGTATAAGGTGAACAGATTAATGTTCTGAGTAAAAGTAGCACCAAGTTTATGACAAAAATTTATGGATCAGTATTATTTATTTATTTATGGACTTCAAGGAGTTAAATGTTTTTTTGATGATATTATTATATAAGGTTCATCTGAAGAACAGTTATGTCACCGATTAAAAACAGTTTTACTAAAAACTTAAAGACAATAATCTAAGAGTAAACAAGGAGAAATGCACATTTTTCAAAAGAAGCATAAACTAGCACTTGGCCATACAATAGATAAAGATGGATTACATAAAAATGAAGACAAAGTAAAAGCTATCATAAATACAGAAATACCTTCCAATATAAACGAATTACGTACATTTCTTGGGATGGCAAATTATTACAACAAATTCATACCTAATTTGGCTGCTATTACCAAGCCTGTTACGGACGTCTTAAGATAGATCTAGAAGACGCCGTAGTTAATAAATGTAGATATACTAACTACGGCTTAAGTATTGTAAAAACACTTAGTCTATAAGAAATGTATGTAAATATTGAATTAGTATAGGATTTAATTAGAATGTACATATAAATAAATAAATAGATAAATATTGAGCGACAGCCTGAATCGTTGCCCCGTACAAGCGGTGACACCGATAATGAGTAGAGGGGCAAGGCTGTATCGCGCCACGTGATTGGCGGACGGAACGTGATCCGCGCTATGATTGGTCGAAGGATAATAAACACGAAAACGTGACGTGTTGACTACCGCGCACAACAAATATATATGTGCCTAATTTCTTGTTTTGACTTGACTTGGGAAAGACCTCAGGAAACCCGAGAGTTACAGGCCTATAACCCTCCTAAGCGCCCTCTCGAAGGTGTTCGAGAAGTTACTGCTCCAGCTGCTGCTCCCGCACATTACGCCACGTGCGGAGCAGTATGGCTTCCGCCCGGAGCACTCGACGACGCTCCAGATCACCAGATTGCTTCACAAGATCTCAGAAAGCGCCAACAAAAAGGAGTACGTGGCCGTGGTACTCCTGGATATGGAGAAGGCGTTCGACAGAGTATGGCACGAGGGGCTGCTGTACAAACTGTCGACGTCCACCGCCCCAAGAAGACTGATCAGGATTGTGGCCTCCTTCCTGAAGAATCGCCGATTTAAGGTGGCGGTCGAAGACCAGGATTCAGCCGAACGACCGGTCCGCGCGGGCGTTCTCCAAGGAAGCTGCCTCTCTCCCGCCTTGTACGCCTGGTTCACCGACGTCATACCGGTCACCGGTCAGACGCACCTCGCTCTGTATGCCGACGACGCGGCGTACTACGCACCGAGCCTCAACGCGAAGAACGCTGCGACGAAGCTGCAGAACACACTGGACGCCCTGCCTGACTGGCTCTCCAAATGGAAGTTGTCGGTGAACGTCGGGAAGCCGCAGGCGATGATCACCGGGAGCGCCCCGCTACCGCCACCTCTAAAGCTGCTGGGTGAAACAGTGCCGTGGCAGCCACATGTGAAGTACCTGGGGGTAACCGTGGACAGGCGCCTCACTATGAAGAAGCACGTCGACGGAGTGGTGGCCCAAACGAAGATGGCGAGAGGCAAGCTGCATCCGTTGCTGTCGTCGAAGCTGCCCCTGAGGACGAAGCTAGGGATCTACAAAACTTATGTAAGATCCCGCCTTACGTACGCGGGCCCGGCGTGGTACGCGTACTGCTCGGAGACGAACAGGAAACGTCTTCGAGTTCAAGAAACCAAGAGTCTCCGAGTGATCGTCGGGGCCCCGCGCGGCGTGAGGAACGCGGTGATCCTCAGGGACCTGAAATGGGAGGGACTGGATGAGTTTGTTTCTCGCCTGGCCGAAACCATGTTTGAGAAGGCGGACAGGTCGGCGTTTCCCCACCTGCGGGGGATAGCGCCCCTCCACACACGTCCGCCCGACTCCAAAACGAAACCATCGCCAAGAGACACCATCATTCCACTGATACCAGAAGAAGAAGAGGAGACGCCGCTGCCAGCGGCGCCTGCCGTCGTTGCCCCCAGATAAGGAAGGTGAAGACCAAGGCCGTCACGGCCTAATACCGAAGACCCGCCTGTAGTGACAGGCGGCGGCAGCTTTCCACTGTAGAGGACCACAAGTCCTGATCAGTCACCTCTCCACCTCTTAGGAGGAGGAAGAGAAGAGCCCAACGGTTTTGACTTGGTGTGCTAAGAATTTGCTGTGAATTGTGAATACTCAAAATTGTGAACTTTGGAATTGTGAACCTGTAGTTGTGAAACCTGAATAAAAATATCGGGAGGAACCTGAATTTAATTTGAAGAACATCATGATACAGTCCACTACAAAGCCTTTGAACAATTTACTGAAGAAGACCTACGTTTGGACAGATGAATGTCAGAGAAGTTTTATGAAAATAAAGAAAGAGATTTTAAGTGAAAGGTTTCTTACATACTTTGATCCAAGAAAACCTTTGATTTTAGCTATGGATGCCCCACCAAGTGGTTTGAGAGCTGTTCTCTCGCATAGACTATCTGATGGTACAGAAAGATCAATCGCATTTGCGCCCAGAACTTTCACTAACAGCGAAAAAAATACAGCCAGATTGATAAAGAAGCAACAGCCAGGTTTTGGGACCTTGAGATATTTTTTCCCTATTGTTACTGTCGAAAATTTACTAATCACAAACGTTTAACTTCAATTTTTTATCCAGAACAGACATTACCAGCTTTAAGTACAATGCGATTATTTCATTACGCACATTTTCTATCTGGATTTGATTATAACATAGAGTATCTTCGAAACATAGTAACACCGATTAATTTTCCAGTTGAAAAAGTTAAAGATAAATCAGTTGATCAACATACTATATTTCAACTTGGTCAAATAAATCTTTTAGAAGTGTGTCCGGAAAATATACCAATCTCTTGCTATAATTACACACACAACAGGACTATCACTGAAAAATTATGGTTACAATGACAACGAAATGACTCTGCAAGATGATTGTATATTAAAAGGTACCAGAATTTATACGCAGGTCATATAGGGATACTAAAAATGAAAATGTTTGCTCGAAGTTAAGTCCTGTAGAGCATGTCGTTTACAACAAAATTCACCTGCCAGAACCCATTGCACTTACTACAGTGTACTATGACCTTTTATCATCAAACAGGCCATATGCCTGTTTGCCTACTAAATTGTTTCGGGGTCGGCAATGCGCATATGATACTCCAGGTTTTGCAGGTGTCTTTAGACAGATTGCAGACAAGCAAGTGACACTCTCAAGTACTTGGATCCTATCAGCGACGTGCACAGACATTTACCTCAGGATAGGCACATTTAGGACTTGGGGGAGAACTTTGCCCAGCAGTGGGACAATATAGGTTAATAAAAAAAAAATGCATATTTAGTACCTACTTGCATACGTTACATATGCATCTTTAGTTCGTATCGTGTGGTTTATGTGGTCAATCGACCATGTACACCCTGGTGTCAGAGTTATTCGGAACCAATACCAATTGAATAATGTTTACCTAGTGTTTCAGTGTAAAAAAACATAATTTTTAGTAACGTGTTAAAATCAGGCGTAAACGCCGCAAAGGTTCGAAAACAAAATTAAAAAATAACTCACATAAAAGTTGAGGCTTGTTCATTTACTATTCTAGACTAAGGCTCGTTCAGACACAGACACTCATCATTCGAAAATCTTGGCACTTACAGAAGTCTTGTTCTCGTTGTATATTGGTTTAACCACCTCAAGTATCCATAATTTAATAGAAATGGAAACATATTAATTTGAGGATACCCGAAGTGGCCTTTATAAAGACCAATTTGCGTTAAGTTTACGAACAATGAATGAAGGGTATCAAGATATCGAGCCAGATAAACGCGTCATATTGTTTTATATTAAAGTAGCTGTTTCCCGCGGCTCCACCTGCGTCAAAAAGTAGCCTATGTTTGACCCCGGGTCTTCAACTATATTCATATCAAATTTCATCAAAATCCGTTCAGCGGTTTAGCCGTGAAGGTGTAACAGACAGACAGACACCTTCGCATTTATAATATTAGTATGAATTTTCTAGTTATTTTTAATTTTCATTTGAGTTAAATTTAACCTCGGTTGATATCGTCCATTTAATATTATTAATGACTTTTTTTCATTAAAGTGAGATTTGCAAACGAGTTATTCTTTAGTTTTTGTAAACAAGCACTCGGCATACAACAATCACACGAAAACTTTTCGATTTTAAACTAAAAACAAGTACCTAATAAACTATGTTAATAAAAGAGAAAAATAAAGTTTGTCCTTCATTCACTTTCACTGTAAACAACAGAATGCAAAATGGTTGTCGAAATATTTTCGGAAACTATCACTCAATTTAGAATTTTAAAATGATTATCCTACCAAAAATAGTACACTTCCTTCATCTACGAAATCTTCCAAAGTATATGACTTTTTAAATTTGCAGCAATAGACATGGTATTATCCAATAATAACACGCGATGTCGCATTGTTGATTGCAGTCGTTGATATTAGCTAATCAAAATAAGTAATTATAATGCCCGATTCTAATTGGCGAAATGAAAGTGAGAGGGAGCGAAACAAGATGTCATTCTAACCCATTTCTAACTCTTGGCATTTCGGGTGCTTTCGTTGTATATTCGGGAACTCTCGGATAAGACACAGGCAGCTGGATTTTCGACACACATCCATATTTTCACTTTCATATGTGTATGCGTGTAAATTGTTTACTAACACAACTAAACGCGCAAAAGGCTCGTCTGTACACAACACAACATAGTGATTTTCTTATGTTTGTAATTTTTTTGAGTTTTTGGAAAAGGCTGGCCACGCTCTCGCCGCCCGCGGTTTCGTTTAGGTTAGACGTCGTTGACCTCGTAGTGCGCGAATAAGTACGTACGCTATTATTTATAAGGAGCGAATGGAAATTTGGCGCGCGGCGTTGTTTTTGAATTATGTAATTATATTGTATGAAAAAATATGTTATTATTTGTGAAGTACAGAGTAGGCAGTGTCTTTTTGTCTATATGGTATGCACGCCACTGGGGAGGCTAATCTACTTGGGGAGGTTAATCAAAAATATTAGTCATAAATAGTAAAAATAATCTTGCACCTAAGATCAGCCAACAAAGATCCGTTTCACTTAAGATTAGCCGAAATGATGCCGGGTATGCTAAACTTAAGTTTAGCCATCCCGGGTCGGCTACACTTCAGATTACTTGTACTTTGGACATTAGTCTTAAGAAGTTAATTGATTATTTATAAAATAATACAGTTCATGAGATTTCAACATCAATCACGTAACTGAAATACGGATGATACCTAAGACTTACAAAAAATACATATCCCCATATATTCCTCTTCCATTTCGCTTTACCTTTTCTTGTTTAATTATTCAAGAGCATAAGAAATCCTATCCAAGCCCGAAAATTATTTGTTACAAAGAATCCTTTTGAGGAACGACTGTTAAATATTTATTTTCGTTTCAATGTTTACAAGTAAGTTGGTCCTGAAATTTTATTTTATCTAAATTTATTGAAGTCTTTTTGAAAGATTTAAAAAAGAAGGAGTTTCTATTTCTTATTAATTATTTAAATAAAGAGTAGTTTAGGAAAGGACCATATCTTCCAAATGAAGTTGTTCTTTATAATATGAGATATTTTAAGATAGAAAAAAAAAAATGAATATATTTACTGAGAAAGAAACTCGATAACAGAAAAAATGCTTTCTCAACTGTCTATTAACTTCGACGTATTGTATAATGAAGCTTTGTGTTCAAGCGAAAGCGAAAGTTCTGGAAAGTTTACTGGACATTCGGTCCTTATAAAGACGACGCGAGGCTAAATCTTGTTTTATGGATTATTGGTTCGTATGTTTTTCGAGACATGAGAACAAATGTTGTTTTACCTTTGTATCTTTATTCTAATTTACTTCTCTGCGTCAATTCAATATCATTGGTGTAAGTTGATCTCCTACGCATTCAAGTTTATGTGGCCGCGTCATCATTGACTGAATTGTCCAAGTATGACTAATACAATAATAATATTCGTTTGGAATTATAATTAAATGTATTTTATATCTAAATTCTACAATCTTCAACTTGAGAGCCTGTTTATAATAATAAATGTCATTTCAGTTTAGGTCTTTCCTTTAAAATTTCCTAAAAGACTTCCTCGTTCCACTCTACTAGTTAACATCAGTGTGACGATATCAAGAGATTATGTATGTATGTATGTATGTAAAAACTTTATTGTACAGAAAGAACATCGTTACAACAAAATAGAACACAACAAGAGGCGGACTTATCCCTGATAGGGATCTCTTCGAGATTATTATTAATAAATATATTCATTTTATTTTATTTATATTGTACACATACAAATATGTAAAGCAAAATAGGTGAGGCTAAAAGCATTATCTAACAGTCAACCTTTGGGTTGAGCAGAGATTTATGTGGGTGTAAAATAAAGTAAAATCAACAGGAAATTTTTAATAATAAGGATATATAAATACTTTATACTTACATACATAATTGTTCACTAGTTATTCTTAGTTCCCACTGATATTGTAAATAGAAAGCTTGTATGTTAAAATGCTTTTATAGTAACTAATTGAAAAATATTCTGCAATTTATGATTTAAATAAAAACAAATGGTCAGTGGGTGCAGAGTAGTACAGACTCGACAGAAATTAAAAAATCAATAACAGTCGTCTATATGTTGACGAATTAATTAACTGTTCCTTAAATGAGGAGCCGACCCTCTTTTAATTTATGAACTGGAGACCCCTCTCTGATTTGAATAATAACCCACTTAAGAGCCAATTAGATATCGTCAAGAAATAAAAACAATTTTGTTTTTGTTGATTATTCGACCAGTTTGTCAAATAATAATTAAAAATAATTGTCAACTTTCAAACAATTTGAAAGTTGACAATTATTTTATTTTCTTATAGCTGTAACAAGTGGGAAAATGACAATCATGATAATAAACAATCGTGGTTTGTCCGATCGTAATTTTTATCACAGTAGGTATGTCTTGTACGTGGTACCGTTATACCTGTGATACTAGTAGTATCAAAACATATTGTTGAGCATTTAAAAAAAAAAGTGTGTGATATTTTTCACTTAATGGTATTAAACAGTATTGTACTCGGCTACACTCAGTTTATCGTCATATACGAGTTCTCAAGAGGCCTGAATGATTCACTGCGATGCCTTGTGTTGTGTACAAAACCATAGCTAAGTACTTTGACATCTGTTTAGGAATGTGGCCTCCGGTCCGTACGTGAGGCTTGTTGCGTGTTATCAGCAAACAATATTGTTTTACGCAACAGTTCATTATTGTACTTATCAGAACTTGCTCAATCGAAAACTGAAGAAGATCAATTTTTGTTTCAAGCGTACAGTCCATGGAAATGTAAATTTAATACATATCATTTTTCCCTAAACTAAAAATCGACTTCAATTCGTGAAATAGCGATGTCCCCTGTCATGCCTAAACTATAAGGATAATGATTACTATAAGGTTATTGTTCCTTAAAAACAAAATATGATTTGTTGATAGCAATTCGAATTAAACAAAAAATTGTATGCCTCCCAGAATAGCCTCCCATTGAAATTAATTTTTTAACTAGTTACTATGCTATTTTAACTAAAACATCCACATTGAACATACTTTACATTACAACGTAATACTGATATTTAGCACATGCTTAAAACACGTCAAGTTAAGGATGTACTAAAATAAAAACAGATGATACTCAAATCCCACAGGAGTGAAATCTTTGTCAAAACTTGTTTATTCAGTTTTAAAAATAATAAAAACCATATAATACAAGCTTCGAATTTTAATAGCTTTTGCGTACTATCCTACATTACATAAAATAATTCTCTCATTCTTTAACCTCGACATCCTGTAGTAGGTGAAACAAAGACAATGTATTTTGTTTTATATTACTTTCCTGGTACTTTAATAAAGAATACACAGAACTTTTACGTTATGAAATCCATTGAAGTTGTTTTACTTATGAATAAATGCATTTATGCTTCACTAGCGACCCTCTCTGGCTCTACATGGGTTTCTATTCGAAACGTATAGTATGAATAGTGTACATACATCTTTATTCTAATTCCTGTGGAATACTTATTTATCATTGTGATAAGTTCTCATCTACATTTCAACATTTTCAACACATATTACCTCGACTTTAATATCAAAATCAAACAAGTTCTGTACAATTTTAGTTCAATGCAATTAGCATACACATACTATGGTTAACCTGTACCCACGGAGTAATTTACAAAGCCTGTTCCAATAGTACTTTAGTACTATTTATAATTTTTTGACCATACTACTCTATATCTGCGTCTATTAATGACAGTTATTTATTGTATATATCTATGATTGTAGAGCAGTAAATAGAAAAATACCATTATGTTTTCTGTACAAACCTTCTCGTAATACAAGTTCGTATGTACACATTATACTTATGCGGAATATTTTAATTTGGGCGCGAAGTAGCGAGAAGTAAAAATAAACGCCGCCATGTTTGTCAGTCAACTGAAGAAATAAATATTACCAGGTTTTTTTTTATCCGTATTACGATATTATTGTTATGATTGAGATAAGCTTCATATGTACGTGGAGATTTTCATTTGATGAGATTAACATTTTTTTTATCATCTTTGCATTTACATTTTCTTATCCTAAGTTGTGTTCCTGTTAACGAATACCAATTTTATACTCAGGAAAACCTAATGATATGGAAATTAGCCACTCGATTTAAAATTATTAAACCGGTCTGTGTGCAACAACACTACTTGTTGAATGTATTTGCACCACATTCCTAACAGGATAATTTTCTGTCGGTTCGACGTGTGACACGATGCAAAATAAATGAAACCAGTTCACGGACTCCGACGTCAAGTCGCTAAGGTTACTACATTTTATATACCAGTTGTTTTGTATTTCAGCTATATATAAAACTGCAAACGGATTTTAACTGCCATTTTAATTTCGCCTTATTTAAAAAAAAATATTTTATTATGATAAAAACTGATTCAAGTATAATTAGGATTCGTACCAAGCTAACTGTTTTATCGAGTAATAAAAATTTGCTAATTATTTTGATAATGACAAGATTGATTGTCAAAAATCTCTGTATTTACTGCCCACTATATTCTATAGATGGCAGCTTTCTAAAGATCTATGAAGCTGATCATGAGGTTGTCAAATGGATTGGTAACCTCTCTCTCTCTGTATATTACTTTGCTGCAATAACTACATCATTCGCAAATAAATAAACAATTGTACGTTTTATTCCCAAGCAATACCACTATAGGATGTGATTGAACTCCTTAAGCCTCAAAATAACTTTGTAAAGGAATCCTCTAGTTAAACATTCGTTCACGACCTATACTCGGCGAACATAATTCAGTGCTGTGATTATATGATTAAACTAACCACATGGTATGACAACCTTGCACTGGTGCATTGAGATAGTGCCGGCACATCGTCCTATGCGGCGTAATTCCATTGTGTTTCCACACCGGTGGTTTGTCTCATCAAATTATTATGTCATACCCATAGCCAGCGAAGGTTACCGCGGTTTCCTATAAAACTAAAACTGTCTTCGTAACAGTTTTGTGAATCAATGTTTTGTAAGATCTTTAGGGACTCCTGATATGTTTAATGTCTTCAGTTTTATATCTTGCCGTTATAATTTGATGAAACGAGCAAGCCAGTCTTGACAAGAAAATTATGAGTCATTACTCTAATGTAAAGTCAACATCGTATAGTTTATACTTACATGGTGATTTTATTGATTGATGACTAATACGATAATATCGTTCTTTCCAGCTTGGGATCACTTCAGTCTCTGGAGCTGAGAGAAAATCTGCTGAAATCGCTGCCAGAGTCCCTCAAGAACCTCACTAAATTGCAAAGGCTTGACTTGGGCGACAACGAAATCGAAGAATTGGTAAGTTTAGTTTTTAATACTTGGTGTTTTCTTAGTTAACTATTCCAAATTATAATTGATTAAAAAACTATTTTGTTTATTTTTTTATTTCAGCCTGGTTTTGTAGGCGAGTTGCCTGCGCTGGAGGAATTATGGCTCGATCACAATAAACTCCAGTACCTGCCCCCAGAAATAGGAAACCTGAAGGCATTGGTGTGTCTCGACGTCAGCGAGAACAAGCTAGAGAAGCTTCCAGAAGAGATCGGAGGATTGTGTTCCCTCACCGACCTGCACCTCTCACAGAATATGTTGGAAACGATACCCGACGGCATCGGCGAACTATCCAAGTTAGCTATACTGAAGTTGGACCAAAATAGATTACATACGTTAAATGAAAATGTAGGAAGGTTAGTACATCGTTCGGTTTAATAAATACTTATAGCAGTTTGTTTATCTCTAACTATTTATAGCACTAATGATTTCGTGTTAACTTTCAGGTGTACAAGTCTACAAGAGCTTATATTAACGGAGAATTTTTTAATGGAACTGCCCAAATCGATAGGGAATCTCAATGAACTGACAGTACTGAATGTAGATAGAAATTCTTTGGGTGATATACCGCTTGATATTGGGAATATGACACTGTTGGGTGTGTTAAGTTTAAGGGATAACAAGCTAACAAGACTGCCGAACGAACTAGGGAACTGCAAATCGCTACATGTTTTGGATGTCAGTGGGAATAGGTAAGTCTACATTAAGTTTTAAGAGTCTTTTTGAGCATCTAATCCATTTCTGGGTGTATTTATTATTTATTTATTTTATAACTATTGCACCAGGACATATTGGGTTTGAGTAATGAAAAAGACTATCGATGGATTTGTTAGTGTGATTTATGTTTTCAACATAAAGTTATCTGTGAGCACTTGCTATGGATACTATTGAAATTAGATTAATAAGGAAACGGCTTACATACTAAATTTATGCTGTTATGATTATAGCATTGTTACACTTTTACGACAGTTAGTAGTTACAATGTGGGAAAGTAATTAAATGGTCGCATTAAATGTTTGTTAATGACAGCGGATAAATGTGACGAAATTAGCGGATGTTACAATTTGATGATTTATGCGCTTGTGAAATCAGAATACAAATGGATGGAAACATAATTGTCACAAAATTTGGTTTCTCATTAAGATTAAAGCTTGTCATACTAGGGAAATAACAAATTTCTACTTTGCCTAATTGAAGTTCTTACAGCTTGTAAATTGGATCATTTCGAAGTGATACCTCTCGGAATGGGATAACCACCCAGAAAATGGTGTAACATGTAACAAATACAAGCCAATGTTGGGCAGCAGTCTCAAAACCAAAAATATTATGCAACTGCATTTACTAACGAGTTTGCGCATCGAGAAATGCAAGAGAATAGAAAAACTATCATAATACTCTATGGTAGAGGCCTACGTCAACGATTAGACTATATTTTATGTTGATGAAATAAAACAATACCTACCTAATATTAATGTTATATTCCAGGTTACAGTACTTACCATATACACTAGTTAATCTAGAACTGAAGGCGGTGTGGCTATCAGAGAACCAAGCTCAGCCTCTGCTGACCTTCCAAACAGACAGAGACGAAACCACGGGCGAGAACGTACTCACATGCTTCCTACTCCCGCAGCTCAGTTATACGCAACAACCAGGTATAAAGTGTAATATTTATGTTGATTTTGGTGACGTTCCTTTTGTATCATTATTTCTTTCACGTTCGTAAATAAACTGGTTTTCTTGGGAAATGATATCTTACGCGCGACTGCTAATAATAATCGTAAAAAGGGTATTGAAAATATTTTTATTTACTTGCCATAGGGTAAGACATAAATAATACCTAAATGATTTATGCATTTCTAAACTTGGCTGGCCGTTGTATATTAAACCAAAATCATTAGTGGATATTTATCTGCTATCTGCCGATAAGCAAGTGCCCACAAAGTTTACTGATATGTTACTATAGATTACAGAGATGTCAGCTTCGCTATATGTATTTTTTTCTTTTATTATTTTAATATAAAATATTTAAGTCTTCCATCGCCTAAAACTTGTCTCAAAATCAGTAGAAATCATTTTCAATGAAACCAGTTTATATTATGAAATCTCGAAATGCATTTGTCAGTCGCCTCTCTCATGGTGGCTGCTCATTTAGACTGTAACAATAGCCTCTTTAAAACCGGCGCTCTCCCCATACTGTCTGCAGTTCAAGGTTTTCAGTATCATCCTCGGTAATTTACTTTGAGGTCATGTTGCGTAGCTGTGTCTATGTGGCACGGCTGACGAACAATGTTTTATAAATAGTGATGTCTTTTCAATAGTACTGTTTATCAAAATTTTCTCTTATAAGATGACAGATTTGAGCTATCTGCTTCGTTTGTGCATTGATACACAACTACAAATTTCAAACATGAAAGTCCAAACTTGGGACAAATTCATGACTGTAAAATGTTTTCAAGATGTTTCTGTAATGAAACTGTTGGGGTACTCGTACCTACCTACATTTTAAAGATAAAAAAAAAAAAGAATTAAACTTTGCGACAATGTGAAGTTTGCAGATTGTGTGAGGGGTCACGCCTCAACTATGTACATTTTTCTTCTTTACATATCTTTTTCTCAATATGTTTCCCTATTCACGTGTTTATTTGCTTACACTGATGCATCATTTGCACTTTAATTTTTTTTAAAGTATGTAAATCAAGAATCTAGATTTAGATTTTTTTTTTCAATTATTAACTATTAATAATGCACAAATGAAAATTTTGAATTGTTCGATAGATTCATCTACAATAAAAATAATAGTTTACATGAATGATATTAATCTTGCAATTAGTGTCAATTATTGTTTATTTAATTTGTTTGGTTATGATGCAGTTTGAAAACATATTGTGACGTCAGCATATGGTTTCGTGTTGCCCTTGCAGCTTTTTGTGCTTTTATGATTTGGTAAATATCAGCAAAAACTTTAACTATGTAAGAGAAATGTCATCTGGAATATGTGTCAGATGTTTATATTTTTGTAATCTCAAAATATAAAACGAACCAACAAAACCAGTACAAGTTAGATATTGGTTAATATTTGCTAATCGGCATCTTAATGGAAAATAGTTATTCGACGCCAATATTTTTTCTATCAAATAATAGGATGTCTTTATTTCCTAAAAAGTTTTTGCTGAATATTGCCCGTTTTGTTTTTGCTGTGTAAATATACTAAATGCCACTTGTCACACAATGAATAGAGCTGGAACACACGTCAGAGGTCGGCAGTCAACACTGGTACAGGGACAGATTTAGTTCACGATCTCAAGACCTGTACACGCAAGGTAAGGGCTATAATGAACCGAGTCATAATGGGTAAAAGTCATACGAGGTTAAAGGAGACGCGCTTGCATTAGAATTCGTTTTTAATATATTCCGTGCTTCGGAAGGCACGTTACGCCGTTGGTACCTACTGGCTGCTACCCGGTGGTCGTTAAAGAAACAACGTCAGAGGCCGGAAGGCGGTTCCTAAAAACTCTGACAGGGTGTAAAAGGTAGGTTGACAATGTTGCCTACTAGATATGAATGAATGAAATAATGAACGCTTCAATGCACAAGTGACAGCCGCCTGCGGTGTTTAGTTATGGATCCTATTGTTACTTCCGTTAGGTAACTGAAGGATTTGAAGGATTTTTTGAAAGTGTAACTTTCTTGTGACTATGTGTACCTACTGAAATTTTTAATTTTGTTTGCACGATAGCGTTTAAATTATTTAAGATTTAAAGAAAAAGTATTTTTTTTAAGAAGCATTACCCTTTACACTCGTATACTTTTACCAACATTGACTACACAATTACAGTAATATAGAAACACAGACACACTGCTTAAACAGCCCTTGATCACATTACTAGTTTGCACACATTTGTAAACACCATTATTTTATTTAACTTGAAATCTTTGATAAGTATTTAACATCTCATTTGGAAAATCAATGTTATTTTTATAATCATAAAGATGAAATTGCTTGTATAAAATTTAAGACGCACTTATCAAAGTTGTCATTCTGGTATCATTTAATCTGTGGTGCATTAGTTACGTGTTTTATTTTTCGTTGATTGTTTTGTATGTGTTTGTCTGATATATGTTGTCTCAATCTATTTTTTTTTTTTCATTGTTCTTATATAATTAAAACTGCCTGATTTTGTACTCAAACTCTAATTGAGTACTATTTCTACACTAGTCGAATGTGCTATGCATTAGACTAGTACCTTAAAAACTTAAAATCCATCCACAAAATTAACAAAGTGAAGTCGAGAAAGGTTCAGCGCCTAACATATAAACCACAGTACCTTGAGATACTCTATCGTCATATCAGTTTTGTTTGTATGTTGTCACCACACTCTAGTATGTGATGTTTAGATTAGCAAAAATCGAGTGAAGTATCCAGAGCTGACAGAGTGCCTCCCTTTGTAGGCACTTTAAAAAGAAGAAGCTACTTGTCGCCCAATACACTTCAATTATGTGCTCAAATGAGACTTAGAGACTATCTCATAAAACGTAGAAGCTATAGTAATAATTAGTTGGTTTCTTCGCAATTTTAAACATATTTATTAAATTACCAGACACAAGTTCGCGAGATCGCGACCTTGACGACCCCGACTGGCAAGAGAAAGAAGAGTCTAGAACGCATTCCGTCAAATTTACTGAAGAGTACACAGAAACGAAAGAGGTGAGCCTATGCTGTTGTTATTATACAGTATCTAAAGTAAGATATTCGCATGACACGCGGCCTAAGTCGGATATACACGCTTACAACTCGCTTTTACGAGAACCACAATGCTTCCACGATATTGGTCGCACTGCTAGAGGAAAATACAAGAAAACTAGGGGTTGGTTTAGGAGACATTTCATAGAGAAGTTACGTTTGCGTAGGGCATATAACACTTTAAGTACTATTCTTGTTGCTCTGGATTAAATTGTATAAAATAATAGGAATAAAGTAATGAAGCTAAAATCCATATATCGGGAAAGCGTAAGCGATCAAGATGATAATATATTTTTTATCGTGTTTCTATGCAATTAAGAGCCTGCCCAGTGTTAAGATATTTATGTGACTAGGTAGGTACTTTAATTACAACAATAAAAATATCCTTACACTTTCGTTTGTCGCACCTGGTGTTGTTGTCTTTAACTTTATCGGAACTGCATTATAGTAAACCTGGTTTTATGCAAGAATGCAGTGCAAAATTGAGAATATTTTCTACATTTGTAATTTTGAACAAGTACTGAGTAAGAGAAATGTATATTTTTGTAATCCATCTTATAGTTTTGTATTTTTATTTTGCATGTTTTTATTTTATTTTTATTTTTTTGTATTATATATTGTGTATAAAACGCTTTTTATTTTTTATCACTTTTCCATTTGTATCAATACTCTTCATTTATTATTATTTGTTTGTAATATTACCAAAATCGTGGTGTTAACCTTGAAATAAAGTATGTATGTTTTATCTTAAGTTATTTTATTTTGATTGGTTTATATCTATAATAATTACAAAAGAAAATTTATATTTACGAAAGAAATGGCAATTTTAAGATGGCATTAGCATTTAAGGTAAATTTTATTAAATACAGATAAGTATTTTGTAAGAATATGGATAAGTAAATATATAAAGTTTCAGTTTACGACTGAACTACGAACTTATTTAGGGTTTTAGACAAAATTAATCTTATGAAGTGATATTTATATTTCGATTCGAATTCAAGTTATTACAGAAAATTTACCTTGAAAATAAAAACAATCTCAAATATTTTGTGTGTTAGGGTTTTAATGTATTGAGACTCCATTATAAAACCCTTTGTAACACTTAGATGGGTACTGGAACAGGTTGTTATTAATACCATAACTAATCTGAAGAAATCTTTGTTCCAACGATTTTCATTCGACATATCCATACTAATATTATAAATGCGAAAGTCTGTCTGTCTGTTACGCTTTCACGGCCAAACCGCTGAACGGATTTTGATAAAATTTGGTATGAATATAGTTAAAGACCCAAGGTCAAACATAGGCTACTTTTTGACGCAGGCCGAGCTGCGGGAAAAGCTAGTGAGTCATAAATTTCAATAGTAGGACTGCTGGTACGCATGTATTGGTAATATTTTGGTCATTACTTCTCTTACAAGGCTAGAACGGTTTCAAATTAAACAAAAACACAAATGAATATATTTATTGCAATATTTGTGAAAAACTTTTATTCTCGATTGTGCTACACAAATCAGCAATAGGGCACTGACAATAAAAATGTTTTAAGGTGCCATCGATTCAGGAGGAGAGCGAAGATACCACGCCCTCTGACGTTGCACCACAGATGTTACTAGGCCTGCGCAGGCCTCTTAACGTAGTACGCAAGCTAGTCACAACACAACGGAGGAGTTCTCTGCAACGGCTCTCCTCCTCTATTACTAACCTCGCGGAGGTACGCGGCAAAGCGTCTTCACGGGTGCAATTGCAAAAAACTTGAAAGTCAATATTACACTTATTGATATAGGTTGTCTTTACGTATCGTGTCTTAGGAATGATATTATATAACTCGCGAATAAATATTATTTATTGTGAATGCACCCGGAAAGAGTCTGAATGCGCTGTCCGCCACCAAACCTCTTGTTCTTGTATCAAGTTCTGTGAAAAAATAGAATTAGATTATGATTTCGCTGAGGTAGACTTATGCCATTAGATTTTCTTTTCCTTAAGCATTAATTTCGACACACTTTCTTAAGTCACTTAAAATCTTTTCACAGTCACTTAGTATGAATGCAAAACCGCTTGCGACGTACACTTTCCTCAAATCACTGACATTTTTATACTGCAACGAACCTGCTTTGACAGGACTTACGCAGAAGCGCTCATCTTCGCAAGGCACTATATTTGGTCTGCACTTAAATGGGATTAGTTTGTTATCAACACAGACGTCGTAGTTTCACGGAGGCGAAACTGCGTGTGATATCATATCCTGTGATTCACATGGCTCTTATTACCTCATGTATGTCATGATTATGTGTGTGGTTAATAGGTTAATTGATAATTATCTCTTAGAGGATATTTGAGACATTTCTACAAGGTTTTAGGTCAAACTTGAGTTTCTTCTTTGTTGACATTGTATTGCTTCTGCCATATCTTTGCATAATATTGTGATATTTGCGCTCTTTATCACTACATTCAACATTACTACTTACTACATAAAATGTATTAAAGATTCAAATAGTTCTTTAACACAGTACTTCAGACCACTAAATATGACATTCTTTTCTATGCCTTTATATAAAAATGCCTATTAAGTCACTGCTTTCTTCATTTTCTAGCTGCTTTCTATTAAAATACTTATTACGCACTATAACAAAGCATGTGCACGTTTTAATCAATTTTAATTACAATTTTTTCTTCCGTTAAAGAGGTAGCACTCCATTTTCTTCGTATAAATACTAACTTGTGTCATGTTTTTCAGACTCCATTCGTGCGGCAAAATACTCCTCATCCGAGAGAATTGAAAGCGAAGGCGCAAAAGATTTTCGGTCGATCGCCAGAGGTCACTAATGTTGAGGTAGCGCACGAACCGCCCGCGACAAATGGTCTTCCTCTATCTCCGCCTGAGCCTTTGGCCATGGACAACAATGAGGTAAGATGATTTTTTGGGGTATTCGATTTGTAGGGTATTTGTGGTAGACCGCATACTACGAAGTTAAAGCAAAATACTATCAAATTTCTAAGCATGCTCGATGCTCTGACTTATGTTTTCATGAAGGGTTCTATAAAAAACAAACTCCTAGACCAAACATATAAATTTAACTATTTGCATGAACGAATATCTAAGTCCGCAATACGGACGTTGAGACATCGTACATAGAACATTGTTTATTCATTCATTTCATTCTATCACTATAAATTGGTGTAGATTTTGATATATTTTTTTTTGTGTAGCATCACGACACACAAATACCCGATACAAGAGAAGAGGACAACGAATACCAACAAGAAATGGACCGGGAGTCGTCTGAAGGTGAAAACGACGACGACAACGACGACTCTGATGAACTGGAGGTAAGACTTTGTATAATTTTACATAGATACTTTAGAGTATCTGTCTGGGAGCTAACAAATTAATTATATCGGACCATGTTAAAGCGGAAGCATGTAAAAGGAATTTGATGCATTCTGAGTATTTAAATATAAAATAAATTCTTGAATATCTCAAATAGGATCTCTCATAATGAATATATCAAGGACTTGTACAATATAGATATGTTAAATACCATATTAACTTGGTTCTTTTTTTTAAATAGAAATTCCTATTAACTGAAGGCAAAGTATTTTTTTTAAATATATTTTTAATGTAGAAAACTAATGACAAATAACCCACTTTATGAAGTAGTATTAACAGTACTAGTAAAGTGGACCCCTAACACAATTGAGTTTTTTTTTAAATAAGTGATATAGACTTATTTTATTTTTGATTTCAAAGGACAGTATAAAAAAGGTTTATCTTTTATTATAAATACGTATAAAATTATGTATAATAATATATAATATTTAATAATTAAATACATATATGCTGCTAATTAACAATAATGCAATGTATTTTGTCCTTTGGAGTCAATGTAAAACTTATTATTTTTCTTGATTCCACAAAATCCAATCGTAACACTCTGACCATCAGTAATTCTGATTGAGTCCTCGCCTGGTTTATAATTAACATTTTTACAGAATATACTTAAAATAAAATTATCAAAAAATCTAATAAGAAGAATAGAAGTATTAAGACACTCAGATTTATTTTAATGAATGAACGTACGTGGATTTCTTATACTTAACGAAGTTTTGTGTTCTAGTTAAACTTTAGAGTTTTGAAAAATTGGTTGTTTGTGGAATCGAGAATTGGGTATAAATAACGGGTGTATGCCGGTGGCGGGTAGCGGGGGCCACGTCGCGTGGCTTGGCGCGCCACGGTACAAGAGCGTGCGCCCGCGCCGACCGGCGGCCGCCTTCACCGGCGCGACACCCCCCACCACTTGAAGAACAAACGCGTCAACCAGATCGACGCGGGCAGGGCGCGCGACTTGATTGCGCAGGTGCTGCTTTGCTTGTTTGTTGGTTGATTTGCATGCGAATTTGGAAGTGCCTGAATCGCCTGTGTGGTAGACCGCTGCCGGAACAACCTAGCACGCTGAGGCTGCATAGAACCTTCTTTCACACCTAAATACGCTAAATGTCAAATATTGTATTTACAAAATAGTACCTACCTAATTTTACATCCTACGATCCAATAATGTCCTATAATCCAACAATATGCTTCGTCAAAATGTATCTTGAAATTGATAATGGTTAGAGTTTCCTTTGACGCGGAGCTGAGCTGAGTTGCCTGTGGATTAACCCATTCACAATGCTGATGCATTCTGAGTTCAAAACGAAAGTTTTCAGAATTGTGATTGGTTAATTCACTGTTTCATGCTTTCCGCTATGCCCTACTCCGCATCTGTGGAAACTATTAAAATAAGGTATTATAAATACATCTTGTTTCAACAATTTGTTGAAATTAAGTTATTACCAATTTGCGAATTTGTAATAACGTAGATATGTTTTGCATGAGCTTTATATCTTCCTGTGTTTTACACATCCCAATTAATGCAAGATGCCTAATATTACGTTATTGTCCAGCATTTTCTCTGTACGCTTAATCATATGGACAAAATATGCTAATGAAATTGGAGAGTATCTACCAATCAACTAACCGGTGGAGCGGAAAGTTCAATTTTTTTTTATTTTTACACGACTGACCAAAGAGTGTTATGTTTTTAGCGTTCGTGTATGTGCGATTCTTTATAAGTCAGGAATGGGGGCTTATCGGATATAAACGAATGAGGTGTCTTTAGATTCCTTGCTTTCTTCCAAACGTCATAAGGTATGTGGCGTCATCATAAAAACAAAATGGCGGACTACATTCGCAATAAAAAATAATTACTGATTAACCTAATTAAAATGAAGAGGGTACGAATAAAAATGTGAATTATTATATCCTTTGTTCGCTATAGTCCTTTAGCAGTTCCTTTGAAGGAATTACATTCAGCAGTCAGTCGGGGTTTTTTTAAATAATTAGTTTGTTCATTCGATGCAAAAATTACAATACATTTTTCAACACTGCCTTCGCCTTACTTGTATTGGTATACCTACCTATAAAGTGACATGGAACATGTGCACGTGTCAGTGAATCGCGCATATACTGATAATGTATGTTTATCAATACTGCACCGTTGTTTGATTGAAGGGAGAACCGTGCCCTACTATATATTTAGGAACGTTTTGCGACTGCTTTCGTTTTAGTTTTTCTTATAATTTTAATGTCGCTCAGTGTCTATAGACATTAATAGGCTACTTGACTGTATTCAGACTTGGTTAATATTGTTATACTAAACAAAATATACACTAAAAAGTAACCGATTCTGAAAACAACAACAAAATTGGTTGTTAATTAAGGCAGTAATTCGATTTTAAAGTTTTCTCTTAAAGAAAAGTGGGAGCGTGGTGGGGACGTCTTGCTATCTCTTTTGTACACAAGAAACCGAGTGGCAGTGACGTCACAGCTCACACAGTACATCCTTTTCTTGTTTTTTGACAGTTTCCCCTTCCACCGAATTTCAAAGGCTTATAACTTATTTATTTTTGAACGGATTACAATTTTTTTTTCATAATTCTGTTTCTGGAAATAAAAATATTGATATGAAAGAAAAAATAAAATTTGTAGAATACCCAATTATGTAAATGTCCTTTGTACTTATTGGATATACTACTAAATTAATTGTAAATACGTAAATGCTTCGTTAATGCATTTTGTATCTGTAACTAACTAGTTATGTACATAGTATAGTTTAATCACACGATGAGTATTTATGGAACATCTGTAATTACCGTGACTGTTATTAATGTTCTGCATTCTTAGTTGGTAAAGTTGTAAAATAAATATTTGATTTAGTTCTACAAAATAATTTATTGTAACAAGTTATTTAAAAATGAAAAACACACCTCGTCTGTATCTAATAACTCGTCCAAGACATATGGTGGCATAAAGACATACATACATGAATGCTGAAAACATAACACTCCCATTCATTTTTTGGCCAGTCGTGTAAAAATATGATGTGTTTAGAGAAGCGGGTGGACTTTTTCTTTGCAGTTGCACTCAATAGTATCTTTAAGTTAGTACAGGTATTTCATAATAAAAGTTTAGAATTGCTTGTGTAGCTGAATTTATGTGATTTTCCTTTATCTCTTTAATGAGGTATCACATCATTTTCATGTCTTCATTTATTCATGCATAAGCTCCACTAACCGAAAGGGTAAAAGTTGACAGAGGTGCGCGTCGATGTTTCTTGTTTAACGGAGAATAGTTGAAACTTAAAACAATAGAGTCGTGAGATTGTTTCGCATCGCACCTATAAAGCCTGTGAACACAGTAACGAAGAAATGTCAGCAATACCACGAAACCGTTACTTTCTTTACTTATTTTTCCAACAGAACTTTTTAAGCCTATCATCTAATGAATTAAGTCAATATATAGGCAATCTAATAAAACGGACAGTTAAGATCAAAGTGAATCGTGTAAATTAGCAATAAATCTGTCTCGGAATCGCTCCGTTTCTGCAACCACGCCCCGGCCGTGGGTAATTGTTGGAATACGGCGGGTGTTACGGGCTGCTGAGCGCGGGCCCTCGACCACGACGCTCGCAGTAGACCCTCCGCGAGTCTCGCAGAAATGACTGTCTTGCACCGAACCGCTTCTAACAATGCTTCGTGTTCCGCGATTAATCGATAAGTGAAGTGCGGGAAGTGCAGCTTTCTATACCAGTGTTGTGTTAAATAAATCGCCAATAAACACCCACCTCGGCTTATCGACACTTATTAAAATGAGGTGCTTGAAAGTGGCAGGAGGATGGCTCGCCCGGGTGAGATACGAGCGAATATAATGCGGCATAGGACGCGAGATTTCAATTTAGATTCACCTGTATTTTGTTTGGCTTGCCTTGCTTGCGTATTGTGGCATAATGACCATTAGTTTAGGTGACATTAGTGTCCTTTTCGATCACATTCACATCTCGCCTTTTGCACAGGCAACATGCGACCCTCAGTTGAATGGAACAGTTAGTAATGCAAGTTTATTTTCAGGCGATCAAAAAACGCGAGCACCAAGACGAACATAAGACTGACAACGAGGAAGCAGTCGAAGACATTCCTGACGGTAAGTACCTAAACGTATACAAAAAATATGATCCAGGCCGTTTTACTGTTAGTACTTAGTGTGCCGATATTCTTCATAAATCTTGGCTATCAAATTAAAAGGAAGTTTTCATATCGGTTGGTGATTTCGATATAACTTAACGCGTAAAAACAAACTCTTTGGCTTTTTAATTAAGTTCCGATTTGTGAATTTAATGACAAAGTTCCATTGCAAAGTTTGTTATAAAATGCTTGAGCGAAGACGTTGTGAGTATGCATAAAGAGGACATAAAGACAGTTAGTTGACATCGGTAATGCATGCTCTATCTGTGATAGTTGTTGTTCGCGACATTATTTTACACGGTCGTGACCGTCACAAAATAAATAGAATACAGAATTAACAGTTGTTTGTCTTTGACAATTGATGCTTGTTTTACCACTCCTGATTTTGACTTATTCCGCTATCCGTTATTTCTATAAATAGGTATAATACTGCAGCTTTTGAAACAACAGTAACACGCCAGCTTAATTGACTTGATTGAACTGCTATAAAAGTTCATAAAAAAGTTTATGTTATTTATTATCTATAAGAAAAATACGAAATAATTCCGGGCTCTCATTATTTTGTGCCTACCAAGCTAGATCACGAGCGTGAATCGGCCTGCTGTCACTCTCCGTCATACACAAAGGCGCCAGCTGTACTTATTTTTATGTGAGAAATGCAGCTTAACTTTCCAACTTCTTTTACCTTGTACGTAAAAATTGTATCAGAAATGTATAATGTCGTGAAAGCCTTAAAGTTATTATTGTCAGTAAAATTCAGACGGGAGGACAGTATCAGGTTTTAAAAACATGGTTATCAAAATTTGACACTGAATATGACACACATTATCACACACCGTTGCAAACAACATTGCGGGCAAACAAGTAAACCAACTTACTCTCGATACCCAGTTTTTTATAACACCTAAAGAAGTAGACAAGGATCTGTTAAATGAAGTTATTTTGAAGATTTATTGTAATCACATTACGCAACAATACAAATAATAAAGTTATAAAAATAATAATAAAATTTATCATCAAATGTGAATATGCAGGTTTCACTAAAAATCGGTTTTACTCGATTTTCGCTATGTCTAACATTAGTATCGACGACGTTATCAGCTTATCTCCCTCGCCCGCGTGCCATTTCGCTACGTGGTCCGAATCCCCTCAGTGTTTCGCTGGCTAGCGACTGATTTCATACTCTTCAGCATCTGCTGGGAAAATTTATAGTAGATTGATAGTGTCGCGTGACACTGCGTGTCTTCTCAATGTAGATGTCACGATCAGTGACACCCAAAGATATCTACGTAGGTTGACCGTTGTACATGAATACAGTCGATTAGTATGAAAACGGTTTGCATTGGTGTTGTGTCTAACATACGCTGAATTTGGAGGAATTATCAAGTGTTTGTGTTGAATCTAATGCAGTATTGTTTAGTGAAACCCGCGCTTTGTGTAAAAATATTTCCTTTTATATTTAAATACGTTCAGTTGTGAATAATCAATTTATTTGCCAAGTTCTAAAAGTAAATATTAAAGTGATACTTGTTTGAATCGTCGCACATAGCCGAGCGTATGAAGGTCAAACTTGGTTATTGTTCGTCATTATAAACAATGTACTTATAAATTCTCTAACTATCTGGGTTTTGCCGTTTCGTCTTTTGTATGTATACCACCTTACACGGAAGTTCTGTTTTGCTCCGTTTACCCTAAAATTGCAGGTTGTACCCAGCACTTAAGAGTTGCTACTTCAGGTTGCTACCAACTTTCTCTGTGCTTTAACTGCACTTCACACAGTGCCCGAGTTTAATTGTTAAAACCTCAGCGTCACTATCGTTCTTGTTGCAACAGTTTATTACTTTTTCACATAACTAATATCGGGGATCTATTTAATATTTTTATTATCTTTATTAAGTTACTATTGTTAGTCATACTTATTTCGGTTTCATGTCGGTGGCGTGGCGATACTTGCTATATAGATAATAGTATGTTTGATTCACAAACAACAAGATTCTTAACATTTGGGCTTACACCGTGTCGAAACGTTTACGTTACACGCTCATCTGATACGCGATAACATTCCAAGAGATACGATCTTCGCGGTTTTTCTTCCACAAATGGGTCACTAGCCACTAGCATACTTTTGTCCTATTTGTTCTTACTTTGAAACCTTAGTAGAGCATGACAACTCTACGACAATTTTAATTCTATTACTGTTTGATTACATTTCTTTAGAAAAGCGTTAATTACTGCTTATTACCTATTTTACAGTACATGTTTGTAACTGATACAGAATACTGATTGCAGTTAGTTAGCGTTTAATTATTGCAACACGTGAAACAGTATATTATCACTAGAACAATGATTCGAGTATTCATAGTGACCAAACATGTGTGTTGTGTGGAATGAACAACCTTCACCTCCTTTTTTACTTACTATAATATGTTTAACTGTTTTCCATCGCGAAGGACAGTTTCATTGACTTTGTATAGAACGTGTCCTGGGCGTTAAACCTGTTTTGTAGTAAGACTGTACGCCTTTAGGGAATTAACACACAATTACTTATTTGTTCTTGCTATTGAACTGACGGACGGCATTATCTTATCAATTTCAATATTGATGTTTCCACTGCCAGTCCACTGTTGCATTCTATCAAGAAATGATGTGTTAAAATAAATAGTGCTCTATTTCCGCGAGTTACTGTCATCATTCAGTTTTACATTTTGTGGTTAAAAATGACTCATTTGAAATTACATTTAATTACTTACCTAGTGGGTGAAATTCTTCAATATGCTACGTGCACTAATTTCACTGCCTTTACTCGCGAGGTCAAAGCTGAGCTGACCTTATCTGAGATCATAATTTGATTGATACCGATATTGATGTTATCACACTATCCGATATACGCATAGCTTTGTGTGGAAGATTACATAGTAATAATCTCACGATTCGCTATCGATCGTCGAATTTTCTCTTGTCAATTTTTTTTCTCATCCGTCGTTTGGAATTTTGATAGAACCTTTGTCTGCGTCGTGTCGATGTTTCGGCTTTGCTATTTGAACCTCAATTAACTCCGACAACGGCGTTCTTGTTCTCTGCTTGTGGTCATTTACTAATACATCAGCGATCATTACTGATCGCTGCACGTTCAAAAAAAAACGTTGCAAAGCTATTCGTGCACGATCGTGCACGAATAGCTTTGCAAACGTCTTTTACTTTCGTTCGTGATAAGTTACTTTGTTGTGTAATAAGCTCTATGGCATGACATGAATTTCATGTGATTTTAGAGAGAGTTTCTAATTACACATATTTAAATAATTGTTATTTATTTTTAACACATACGGAAACAGGAACTTAAAGTGACTCATACAGAAGATTAGACAATCAAATTGACTAACATGAAAGATAAAAGATTGGAATTAAAGATTAGTGTGCGCGGAGACGGTTCACTAAGTAGAAACAGCAACTTAAGGAGTAGCAACCGTAGCAATCGCAGCAACCGCAGCATCGATAGTAGTAGAAGTGGTGGGTCTGGTCTCCCTATGAGCGAAATTTTTGCTATCGACCGTTTTGAGCCTCCGCAGAATAGGCCCTTTCAATTACTTAATAGACACAGGCGGCAACCTATTCAATATGGATATCCGGGACAAAGTTTACAGACGCTAAATCAATACGAACCAAGAAATAACGCGTACCATCCAAGAGACAGAAGAAACTCTTACTTCGAGCATCCCGAAAACGAAACATTATACAAAGATCGATATCGATATCGACCAGATTTCCAGCAATTGCAATATCAGCCAGTTTTTGAAGAGACACCCCGACAAATTTATGGAACACTGCCGCGACTAGCTCCGGCAGTATACCATGACCAATATGGGGAACCAAATGCTGGTCAATATACATTACCGACGAGATCGGGGCCAAGAAGAGTTCGCATAAGTGAGCATAGGCCCGTTGTGTACGGATACGGTACGTCATAATCATAAGTCAATTAGATATTTTTATATTTAGATATTTATTGCCCTGAACGAAAAGCAATTTTATTGCTTCTTGAGTTCAAATATTCTTAATAGTGATTCCTTTTTTATAGTGGTATATCCCCGGTTTGACTTATAATTAGTGGTTTTTAAATACATAATTATTTTAGATTAATAAAAATAATACTATCGGCATGCTTTAGTTTATTGCGGAATATAATTTGTACTTTATTAAACTCAAGTACCCATAATTTTGAAAATTATTAAACAGCCTTTAGTTTTATCGAGGAGAAATTGTCTAGAAAGCTCTTAAATGGGAACTAATCTAGTCGTTAACCAGTAATATATCACAATATATTGTATGTATGGGTGCTCCTAACATACATTTTCACTTTTAACGATCTACTGTATTTTGTGACATCTATATAGTTTAGAAATCTGTTCTTGAACACTTAAGTGCGTGTATCAGTGTATGTACCTACATCTATATGTAACAGTATTATGGCATCAAACTTAACAAAAGCATATTTTGGATATTTGTTAACTTTATAGCGGGCCAAAATGGTATTCGCTAAATAGCGTGTGTGACAAAATATGTCAAACATTTCAGTATTTGTAGACATTTATTAGCCAATTTTCCCAATGTCAATAAAAAGAGTTTTACTGTTTTATAATATTTTTATGTGTGTGCGTAACTGGGACGAAAGCCGGCCTCACTCTCCCTAGGGATGGACAACAATAGCTGCATCAGGCTCCCCGCGTGTACTGGTGCGCTCTAATGAACCTGGCGAAATCAGGTGCACGCCGCCCCTGGCCTCAGTGTTTCACACCGGTATTTAATATACACACGTCCTGTGTCCAGTAAAAAAAAGAAAAACAGAGCTTAATATGGCGATCACTAGATCGGCCATCCGCGGAGTCATGTGTTCCATCATGGAGATTACTTTTAAAGCAAGTAAGATTTGTATCTTTACTGCACATATCTTTCACTAGAGAAAGTCCTTATAATTTAATTGTACTCATTATTTTTTATCTATTTTTCTTCAATATCTTCCAATCCGGATAAAATACGCCAGTATACCGTTACAATTCGTTGCGCCTGATATTTCTGAAGTCATCTCTTTGGTATGTGCTCAACACGAATAGATTCCTGTTTTAAACAAAAGTGTTTGACAATTAAAATCTTTTGTTTTTGTTTGAAGATAAACTTTAATACTCATCGCAAATTTTTATTGACTATTCGAGTTATGATTTATTCATGACGAATTCTGTTATTCTTGAAGCAGCTATTCTGATGTCTGAGATGGCATAATAGATAAACGAGTATATTTTCTTGATTTAAGCTTTGTATACAGCCTATTTGAAAGTTCAGATACGAGACCTTTTATATTCTTTATTTGGGAGCCTATTTTGGTACGGATTTATGTAATGAGTTTTTTTAAGCAACAAAAGTTAGGCGGAACCGTTATCTTGATTCAGTTGCTGTAACAATCCAAGCGATATCTGATGGAAAGTGTAACAAGACTTGGTGGAGCTTTGTACTTAGACTTTTATACAGAACGAATAACAAATCTTTAAGTCGAATTGAAGCGGTGGTATTATCATCATTATACATTTTCATGCCGTTTTAAATCAACACATTGTGATAGGATTATAGAAGTGACGTTATAACTTTACACCAAACATAGGTAGAGCTTTTGGCTCGCTATCTAAGTTGGAGTTACCTACAGTTCGTGAGTAGATGCCCGATAGAGACAGAGACGAGCACGATTGACACTGTGAACTCACAGCGGCGTTGAAAATAACTAGTACCTTACAAATATAAAGCCTTATACAGTTAGCATTCCATATGCAAATTTTAATCGTACATATTATACTACTACTAAGATTATTCCTAGCTACTTTCTCAAACTGTTATAAAAATTATAATTCGGTACGAAACATGAAATCAATTCGAATAATACAACTGTGAAATCCTGAATCAATATTTCAACCTGTCCATAACCACATCAATTTCACTGGACATGGGTTTTTCGACATCATTACACAAATCCTACATCCAATATCTCATGGTATCATCGTCGACGATCCTGGAATTCACTGGTGGATCGTAAGGGTGGATTCAAGTGGAATGAGGGGATGCATATCTTAGGTTCCGCACTTGTTCTTAAAAATACATTACCTAAATATTTGTCTCTTTAGAATTTTTCTGTCTCTGTTTTATTGACTCCATTTCCTCCACATGGTAACTCATACAATGTACTTTAATGGTTGCGATTACAAAAACACACGAGCATACAACTTTGCTGCCAAAACATTTAAATAAGTAATTTAACAACTTATTCTTAGTCATCTTTCTACATTTTTTATTTCGCGGTATGTTGGATAATAAACAAAAATGTTTCATTGCATTAGGGATCTGTCAGTCATGAGTATAAGTTTAAATTACTGGGTACTAATAATAATTTACTTTCGAAGTGCGATAAATTAATGTCATAGATTGTAATTTGGGACTTGTTATTATGTTATACACAAAAACACCTTTCTCTATGCTGTAATTAACGTGCACAGTGTACTCACGTTTTTCTTTTACAATATCAATCTTCGTGCATCCGCGTCTCTACATTGTGAAAGTCCTTGTTATTGTACCGGCCTTACGAACTTATTGATTAGAAATATTGCTATTACGGCAACGCAATGCCTTTCCGGCTGCCATTGAATTCTACCTTTCCGATTCCCTACATGTCTATGATTTTATCTTTTATGTGGACTATCTATCAGTTTCACTCCGGTACTTATCTCTGCGGAGTAATCTGGACAGATTTGCCATTATCTCGTCTTTGTGTTCTGTTGGTGCAGCAATCTAATTTATTCAATCTGTTTGAATCAATCTTGAGTTAATGATCTTAGCCTTAGGTGGGGTTTCTCCAATTTTTGATTTCGTTGGCGCCGTCTAACCGCAAAATGCACACAACCACAGTTCCAAGCAGCTCTATGCGGTTTACATCCGCGCTCGAAGGCGAACCTGGAAAATTAGTTAGTGAATCACGGATACAACACCTTACAAATGCGATAGCCAATGCGTTATAATTTATTTTACACCTTTATCTACGCTCGTGATTAAATCTTTTATTTACTTGTCATTCGCGAACACGATAAACTTAAATTATCACTCCCTTTCCAAAGCTAAATCAAAGGTTAGATAAAGACATTTTGCTGTTAGTTTACTGTTTACGAACCACAAAACTAAAATGGTGTGAAAATATTTCTACGGACTCAGCTAAACCAGCATACAATTTTTGGTGTTGTTACTTTCCATAACGTGGTCTAAGCTTTGTTCGCCTACTCAAAAGTTTTATTTTGTGTCACGACACGACCACCTAAAATCGACAAAATCTTTGCATATAATTTTAAAATGTTGTCACTCAAAACCGTTACTTGAATAACTATCAGACGAAAACATAATTTGGAAGGTAATATCCTTTTGAGAACGAGTTTGATTGTCAGTGTCAGTGGGTCTAAGTGCCCATTAATACACGGGTGGTGACGCGTGCTGTATATAATTGGCATCCTTGCATATTAATGGCAAATCTCTAGATGCATGCTGCAGTCTATCTAGATCACTTGTTAGACGTCTATTTCGAATGCATGCGGGTCCTGTTTATTAATCGGATTTATACTGAAAGCGATATCCCGGCGAGCTTGCTCAGTTTCTAATTTTCTCTAATAGTGGAACATTATTCATGGTTGTTACCTTTCATTTTAATGTACAGCCGGGAACATTTAATTATTAACATCACTGTTTTACTAAATATCTTCATTAGTATTAAATAGATAAATAATGGTCTTTAGAGTAGCATTCACATGAGCGCACTACTGGAAATGTTTATCAGTGAGATGCTTTTTTATTAAGTACCTATAGCATCCAGAGTGTTAAATAGTTAAGTATCAACTTTATGTTTTACCTGTAATTTTATTATGCATATACGGCACTCGGATTTAATCCATCACCATATTTTCTGATTGATTTTATGTAGGCTTTTGTGTTGATATCATCCATATTATTTCTAAAAGTTCGTCTGATCGGTTTCCACACCACCAGGTTAACCACACTTAACCTTTTATATCATGCTAACACTTTTTGGCATGATGTAAAAGGGTTCTTCTGTATCTAATAAAATCGAAAGTATTCCTATGAGATTTGAGATTATTTTAGATGCTGTCTATTACGCACAGATAATGAATAAGGGTAATAATAAAAGGAGTCGGTATGCGCCTGGTTGAGACTTTCTATTTTTATCGTGCGGAGAGGTCGCGGGCGCGGGCGCCGGCGCCGCAGCCTCCGAGGCGGTCCGGTGGTGCGCGGGCATTCCGTCACTGATTGCGCCCCGGGCTGCGCGCACGCACGCGTAAACTCGACACTACCAAACACATTTTTTGTTTGTTTTGTTTACATCACAGAATTCTCGACCTCGTTCGAACTATTCATACGCATCATCACTCACTTGCATCTAATCATAATGGACAATGACCGGTTGGGAATGCGTTAGGCTGAATCCGTACAAGTTGATTGACATCCGATACTAATATAGGAAAAGCCGGTAATTCTAGATCCGCCTACTGATAGAACTGCCCCTAATCAGGAAATAAACAGTGGAATGGGTGTTATAAGGAGGAAAAAGCGTAAGTTGAATTTTATGACTCTTATCTATAATGTAAACCTTATTTGAGAAAAACTGCAAGAATAATGCTATTGCATGACGATTAAATGTAGATTACCTACATTAATAATTAACACCAAAATTTGACATCTAACTGTTTATGAATGTCAATGGTATGGTTAGTAGAAGAATATTTGATTTTAATTTTTAATGGCAGGATCAAAAAAAGAAATATTCTAAACCACTGATACTATCTGCAATCATAAATCCATACTAATATTATAAATGCGAAAGTCTGTCTGTCTGTTACGCTTTCACGGCCAAACCGCTGAACGGATTTTGATGAAATTTGTTATGAATATAGTTGGAGACCCGGGGTCAAACATAGGCTACTTTTTGACGCAGGCGGAGCAGCGGAAAACAGCTAGTCTTTTATAAATTGATAATTTTTAATTTGGTTGATTGTTGTTAATTCAAAATTATTAATACCTACCTAGAGTATTGTTTAGATTTATAGATTTTATTCAATTGTGGTATATTATTATTAATGTTATCTTATTAAATCACGGTACATTGTTCATTATGAAGTTTAGTATTAGTATAAAGCTTCACATTTACCCCTAATCTTAACTTCATTAGTATATATTATATACTAAGCAAATTTCGAATGAAGTACTTAATTTAATTAATTTTAATGTTGACAACAAAAAATACACTTTGTTGGTTGCTCTATTTCGATTAATTTAAAACCAAAAATAATTTAGTTGAACTCACGGGTAGATGCTGTATAAAATAATGTAAACAAATATTTATTTCGAAAACACAAAAAAAAAAAAGTTAACGAAAAGAATGCTTGCGAAGATCAAGAGTGATTTTTACAGAAAGATCCTAGCTAATATTTAACAAGAAAAAGTCGCGAAACTGCAGGCTTAAATAAGTTTTATAAGTATTTTATCGTAATTTATTATTGCACGGATATGACTATCTATGTCGGCGATTACCAGTTGGTTGGAGATTAATTTATTATTCCTGTAGGAAATTGCACCCATTATCAATGTCGTAGTAAAATCGCGATTACGGTGATCTAGCTAGAGCGATTTATTGATTTGTTAGTCGTGATTGTGATAGTGAAACGGAACAGACTGCTTATTACCGGTAAATACGTTATATTAAGTACTATTATGAATTCTGTAAGATTAAATTGATTAAATGCATTAATCATCCACATAATACAATCTAGTGTATTTGTTTAAATGTGAATAGTTAAGTTAATCTGACCAATTAGTTGTAATGTTTTAAGTATAATCTGTAAAAAAGCGGAAATAATACGAATGGCTTATATAATAATACTCTACGTCGGTCACAAAGAATTTGAAACGCTTTTTACGAAAGGAATATTGCCCATAATTGATTTGGTTTTTTCGCTTCGCCACGATGCCAATCGGATCGAAAAAAAGAAATTAAGATCAAAAATACCGGTGTTTTGACTCCCTGCTGAGAAAACAATAGCGTATTTAGAGTGACTAACGGGGATCAGTTTTTTAAATTATATATACTGCATGTGACTTTAATATTTCTTTGTTTTTACCATTATGCGCTCTTAACTCCAGTGTTCCAATATGGATAAATGGTTTCATAACTTCATAACAAGTCGTCTGTTGTTTACAAGAATAGATTCTAAGGGGACATTTTGTAGGACATGTTTGTCCTACACTACGTCAGGTCACGCATTGTACTCGGTTCCATCATGTCAAAAAGTAGTTTTTATCATTCTCCGGGATTTTAAACTATATCCATATCAAATTTCCTCAAAATCTATTAAGCGATTAAGCGCGAAAAAATACATACAACACTTTTGCATTCTAAATAGCTTGTATGGATATTTATTATTAGGGATGTATATGTATGTTTCTTTTACTACCATGTACTTAAAATATTGTATCTATATTTTTGTGTTTATTCACTTACACTTTCTTGCTTACCTACTACATATATCTTGGTGACCAAAGTACCTAGTTGAATACTAGTGAACGTACAAGTAACAATTGCCGACAACACTGCAAACATAAAAGACTCTACATCATTAAAATTATTGGCAAACTATCAAGTTTTACAATTATACCCAGCATTCAATATTACTCGTAATATGTTCTGTTCAATAGACCATACGTAATTTGTTTTTATGTTCTTCCAAAATACGTCGCGAAGGTGAAACAGTAGTAGTTGTGATGCGGTCATCGCTTAAAAATTTGTTTGGGCTCGCCGTAAGGCCGTTAACACACGACATCATAAGGAATAATATACTTATATGGCACGCGCTGACGGGGTACAGAATTGCGTCTTATATTTAAGTTAGTTTCCCATAAATTATTGCCTACGTTATGCGTTTTTGCTTGTGAAATATGCATTCTGAAAGTTATAACTAAATGTAGAGGCAAAACATGTACGTTTTACACGGTAGACTTACAAATCTAGATGAAATGTTGCAAAACAACACCGTTTCAATTTGTATCTTGATTGCATTTGCCTAATAGCTTGCTGGCTTCCGTGTAGTCTTGACTTTAAGTAACTTATATATGTGTATTTCGCAATTGCGTAACAAGAATGATGTTTGTTTATTCATGGTGTTATTGCCACTAAACTACTCGATATGAATGCTTTGTGGACTTTTAGGTAACCTTCGATTATGTCAATTCGAGGACTAGGTAAAGTATTTTTGTAGTTGTTTTATTGATATTAACAAAACATGAATTAAACTATTTCATAGTTTAATTTGATGTGTAACAATTGCAAAAACATAATTCAATTATCAACACGTCTATTTCTCAAATTCGTAAATTGCAAAGATCGTTAGAACGTCAATACTCAAAATATTTCAAAATTGTGATCTTAAAATTACACGAATTTCCACCAAAGCATCCTTTCTTTTTGGTATTTGTTATAAGCCTTGACTTTTGTGATTTTGGCATTTAGCTGGTTTGTCGTCATCATAGTAGGTATGTAAACCACCTTCCTTCAGCGTTTCTTATAACTTTACTGCAAGGATATCATAACTAGCAGTGAACAGATTAATATGACGATTGTAGGTTGTAGGCCACATGAGCCACATCTGATCTCAATGATGTATGAAGTCATGTGTTTTGTAGTACAGCCTCGAGGCCATAGACAGCGGTAGTACATAACTGGCGCAGTTCGCGTACTAAACGTTTTACACCCATTACGCATAGTCGACCGCTGTCATTAAATCAAATTGTCCCTCTTAATTTAACTTAACGGCAGCCTCCAAGCTTTTACCTATCATAACTGCAATTTCTTGCATTGCACTTACAATTTCCCTTATTAGACTGATCGCCGCACCCGTCTTTCCCACAGACGTAACGGGTGCAATTTTATCTTTGCCACTTGGCGTAATCTATCGAGATAAGCATGACACTTGTATTTATATCCCTACTTTCACCTGTCTTGAGTTTCAATCGGTACTAAATTACATCTGTACCTAGAAAAGAACATTTTCCAATAAAATAAGACTACTGTTACCTTAGTCACGAATCCCACTGTAAACTATCACGATTCGATTCCTAGTACAATAGTTGCGTTGTTATTCTATTAAGGTTATCCCGGGGTGAAAGTATCGTCTGATTGACTGTACTGACGGACGCAGGACGTTCTGGATCATGATTTCACTGCGGACCATTCATCTGTCTTGACATGTTGATTGTCGTGCGAAAGCAATACTCGCGATCGTTTCCTATACAAATCTCCGCCTGCTTTGTTACTCGTTGCATAGAATGTAGCTAGATGCCTGTCATCAATTGTTGTCAGTTGGATAATACTTAGTTATTTACCACAACAAAACTCGGTCTACGTTATGGCTATGGACAGTATTGTGAGGAAATCATTCCTGCAAGGGAGTGGTCTATTTAATCAAAATGAGTTTCGTGTTCCATGCACCATCAGTTGTTCCGGAATGTAGAGTTATTTAGCAACCCTTGTGAAAGTCGTATTATTAGATTGTATTTCTGGTTGTTAATGATCTTCAGTCACGTGATGTCGTGACAATATCGTTTCAGGATCGTGACGCCAGTGTCACAAGGTTATACTTGTGAATGAAACCACATTGCATCCTCCATGCATTTGTGCGTGATTGTCAAAGGGCAATCTACATCGGCTCTTTTTAAAACGCCCACACTCTATTAAGATGATTCAATTGCAACTTGACTGCAGTTCTTCTTTTATTGAGCATACTGGTAATTAGTTCATTATGTAGCCCAATGTATAAAATCTTGGTCCCTAATACAGAAATACAACACAAAAACTGCTTATGGATTTAATTTATGTAGGTGTTCAATAAATACACTTATTCAAAGGCTTTTAATTTTTCGAAAGAACAATTTAACCAGTCGATTACTCTAATTATGTTTGGGCATTTTAGTTACATAAATTGGTCTCAATTTACTACATCGATGTGCGTTTCTAAGTTTAATGAATACACGCTTTCTTTCATGTTTTAATCGACCCTATAAAAATATTTTTTTTTTTTAAGTTCAAGTTACCTGTTAAATTTTCCATCACACTTAATACACACAAAAGCATATCTACATACAAACGATACAATAAACGACTATGTAGCGACCTTAAGGGTGATTAGCGATTGCCTGCATCTTTTAGTGACGAAGTCTGCTGTTACATAAAGTGTCAGATAAGATCTGCTCGCATATAATTTGTTATGTTATTGTTTACAACAGTGATTTATCAACGTTGATTGTCGCGACCGCAACAAAGCGTAGTATCACGACTTTCTAATATTTTCGGTGCTAGCTGGCATTTTAATAACACTTTTGATAGATAGTCTAAGTAGGGAAATGTTATATCCTACATATCATTCGAATTACCTTTTATTTAATACGTGGGGCGCACTATAAGTTTCCGGAATGAATATGAAAAAATACTATTAAAGGTACAAAATTAATTTATTGTTTTTCAAAATAATCTCCCTTGGCGTCTATGCACTTTTTCATTCGATGAAACCAGTTTTGAAAACTTTTGTGCCACTCCTCTGTGGTGACCTCTGAAACGTGTTTTTCATACTCCTCGACAGCCTCTTCTGGTGATGAAAATCCTTGACCGCGTAATTGGTTCTTAATTTTTGGGAACAGAAAAAAGTCACAAGATGCCAGGTCGGGACTGTATGCAGGATGACTCATGAGTTCTACATTTTTCGCCTTCAAAAAGTCGTTTGTCTGTCTGGCCGTGTGAGAACTAGCATTGTCGTGGTGCAGGATGATACGGCGTTTACGTTTATTTTTACGGAGTTCGTCAATAACTTCCGGCAAACAAATGGTCGTGTACCAGTCACTATTCACTGTACGACGATTCTCTAAAGCAACAGTAGCCACGTGTCCAGTTTTATTTAAAAAAGAAGCAATCATCCGCTTAGATGCACTTTTCACGCGCGCCACTTTGGTTGGTTTCGGCTCATCTTGAAAGACCCATACGCTCGATTGCTGCTTTGTTTTGGGATCGTAGCAATAAATCCATGTTTCGTCACCTGTTACTATGTCCCACACCAAATTTGACGCACCTTCGTTGAATCTGGTAAGCATGGCACTGCACCAAGTGACGCGGTCCGTTTTTTGAGCCTCGGTCAAGTTGTGTGGGATCCACCGCGAGCACAGCTTTCTCACACCCAAATGTTTGTGTAGGATTAATTGTATTTGACTCATGCCTATTTCTAAGGATGCGCGAATTTCATGGTAGGTCACATGCCTGTCTGTTTCAATCATACGGCGCACAGCATTGATGTTTTTGTTGGTCACAGCGGTGGACGGCCGACCATCGCGAGATTCGTCACTGAGATTGATACGACCACGCTTGAATTCTGCAAACCAGCTATAAACAGTTGTCTTGCATGGTGCTTCATTGCCAAAAGCTGTTTCAAGCCGAGCGATGCTCTGTTGAACTGTCAAATTACACTTAAAATCGTAGAAAATCATACTACGAAAATTTTCCGGAGTTAAATCCATGTTGATGCAGACACACAATTTTTTAAATGGCGCCACAAGGTAAAAACAAAAGACAGTCAGATGAAACAAACTGCATTCTACAGCCAAAGAGTTCTATTTTCAAATGTTGCAATAAATTTTTAAATATTGTTTATGTAAGTGGCCAGTTCCGGAAACTTACAGTGCGCCCTATGTATCGGCTTAGTACATGCTTTAAATTAATTGTTAATATTACTTATTATATTTTATGATTAATTAATATAGATAGATGATGATTTCAATATTTATGATTCACATTGTAAAATTAAAACAATATTTCGCTTGTACAGAACTTTTATCAGTTTATTTTTGTTACGCGTTTCAATTTATAATTTGTTCCACAAGTATAATAACGTTCGAGACATCCGAACTATAAATGATATACACATCGATTATAATCCTATTTACCATTCATTCATGAGCGTATTTTATAAATAAAATTGGTTTTATGCGTCTGTTATTTACTCGTAATTTTACACGGAGAAATGATCAAAGTTGTGAAACTCCACAGATTTATCTATATATAGACGCTTCTGCCATTAATAACAAATACCTATATGATATGATCAATATTTATTAATTACAGATTTTTATAAAATTACAATAATCGCGACTTGGGTTGTAGGTCACTTACATACAAATTAAAAGACACTCGTACTTAGTTGTATGAATGTAGGTATATAAATTTTGTTACAGATGATTTTTTTAGAAAATGACTTAAACTTTCGCCTTTAAAAGCAAGTGAAATTACAAATTGGTATGATAATGTTGCACTTAAAACTAACTGACTTCGGCGAATATTAAAATATCCCACAAGATCACATCAAATGCTTTACATGCTATAAAATTTATACAATACAATACAATATATCTTTATTTCTCATATTATATTATTTTTATATGGTATAGTAAAGCATATCACTCTGTGAAAATACTTACGTTTTCCTGGTTTACTTTCATATTTATTTCGAGGGAATTAAAGATATAAAACATTTTCTTGGGCGTAATATGCTCCCGAATCATTTCTTTTACGTTTAAACATATTGGAAGACAGCATTAGATGTTTTATTAAAATGAAAGAAATCGTAGATGTATATTCTATGGTCGGAAAACATACAGTGTACTGTTACTGTACGTGTGAACCTATGACTACGTCTATATAAATCGAAGTCGTCCACGCACTTATAAATTAATAAAATTTAACAGTTTTTTATTTATTTATTAAATAAATAAATTTATTCTTAATCACTTTGACTGTGTGTTCTCGATAAACTTTTAAACTACCAAACTCTTTATTATTTACAGCAATCACCGCCATGAACTAACGCATTAAACAGCAATTAATCAATCGATAACATCTATTTCAGGCGAATCAGTGTCGGAGCGAGCAGAAAGTGAGACGCGAGTGGTGAGCGACCAACGATGCATAGAAGTGCGGATTGCTCGAGCGGCCGGCGGACTAGGGTTGAGCATTGCTGGCGGAAGGGGCTCCACGCCTTACATTGGCAGTGATGAAGGCATTTTCATATCGAGAGTCACGCCCAACGGACCGGCTTATTTGGCTGGGCTTAGGGTAAGTTCATAGACTAAAATTTGCATTCGTAGTTACTGCAAGGCAGAAACTTGACTGCCCATTACTGTATTAGGGTGTCACAACACCGACTTTGCATAGAAGTGCGGATTTCCCTGGCGGTCCGCGGACTAGGATGGTTGAGCATTGTTGGTGAAAGGGACTCCACGCTATACATAGCAATGATAAAGGCATTTTTGAAGATGAAAGTATGAAAATGAAATATCCTGTGGTTAAGAGGATTTCTTCCACCGCTGGTCTCACTTATTAGGGATTAGATTTAAAACAAGTATGTATTTATCGTGAATAATATTTTGTGAACATGAATAGCCCAGGAAAATATTATATCGATTGTTTGAACGGTTTATCATCGCCGCGGAAATGTATGAATGAATGACATTGATGATAATGTTTTTCTAACCTTGATTGTAACGTATTATTGTTTACAGAATATTTTGATTATCGAAACATCAATAGTTTATGTATGAAAATTCTTGTCATGATTTACAAACCACGGAAGTATAGTAACCATTATTTCGAGATCTATCAGATAACTTGCATGTAAGGAAACTTGGTCATGTTGTTGTGCAGTAAGAATCTTTGGATTTATGTATTGTCATGCTAAATAAAAATAAATTATTTAATTTCGATCGCAAGGCCGCTAAATAAGTTTGTTTGGGAGGGTCTCATCTCCTGAAAGCACCACAAATATTGGGATTTACAGAGCCTGGGAGACGTTCGGCTAGAAATGAAACGAGTAAGACGAGAATCGGGATTAAAATTATGAATGGTGGGTTACTATGATCTCTTTATTCCATCCAAATGTGTATGCGTAGGCGAAATGGCGCAATACAGAAGGCGACATCTCGCTTACTCACATTTGGATGGAGACACAATAGTAAGATAGCCGGATGGCGAATCCACATAATGTCAAATAATAAATTTATGTAAAACAAAATAAAACTTGTGGCACGCAAATAAATAATTTGAATAAAATTTTCAATTATAGGTTGGCGACAAGGTGCTATCCGTGAACGGAACATCGGTGGTGGAAGTCGACCATTACTACGCCGTAGAAGTCCTAAAGGCGAGCGGTCCCGTTTTGACCCTAGTCGTTACCAGGGACTCTCCTAATTCGACAAGGTAATATTAAAATGTATTCGCACTAGGTATTCTCTGGTTATCATGTAACGTTGATGAAAACGCAAGACATACAAAACATTTTCAAGAAAAATGCAAACATGTTTGATTTGATCTAGTCTATACGAGTAGCTGAATAACAACACAAACAAACTGTTCGAACAAACAAATCGATAACCAAATACCTACTGAAACATGTAATTTTTATTAGTTGAATTTTCCAAACGTATGGCTTCCTCCAAACTCGTGGAACGTAACACTGGAGTCAATTTACTATTGTGTTAAGTATGTAAGTTTGTTTTTTTTTGTTAATTAACAACATTATTGTTAAAAACCAACAAAAAAAATTAAGACCCCACTGATTGTGTTGTCACTATCTCACTTTTAATAAACAATTTAGCAATAATAATTTCACACATTTCTATTAAATTAATTATGAAGCACTATTGGTTCTCGAATGGCGACCACGAACCGGCAAGCGCGCCGTTGGACATCCACCGGCCAGATGGTCAGTTGACCAGAAAAATATCGCAGGCAGACGTTGAATGCAGTCTACTTCCAACAGGTCATTTTGAAAATGAAGGAGAGGCCTATGTCTAGCAGTGGTCTGACTCTGGCTGAAATGATGATGATGATTGACGTCTTTACGAGTAGCATTTAACATCAGTTGCAATTATTGTAAGAAGGTTCCCAAGCCTGGCTTCCGGGAGTAAACGGATACGCAAGCGATACACTTGATTTGCTTTACTGACATTCGATACTTCAAACACGAAGCTCTTGTTTACGGATGGAAGGGCCTGTATTAACTAATTATTTTAAAAGAAAAAATATAATAGCAAAAATGTATAGAAAATAAATGAGTTCATTTATTTTGATAACTGGCAATATGACAATAAATTTATACAGACCAAACATCGTAAATCAATTTGAGATTTTGCTTTAACATGAAGTGAGGCCTAAAGCTCAAAAAGTGGGTAAAATTTTAGGGCGGTTGATTTTTTTGGCACATTGTCTTGTTCTAAAGAAAACAAAATCCTCTCTGACTAATGTTACGTTGTTGTCCGTGTATTGTTGCACGTGAGTAGTTTCCCAATTTCGTATAGGTTTAACATTTTGTATGTTGTCTGAATATTAATCGCCAAAAGATAGGTTCTTAACCTCTCTACACCATTCGACGCCATGTTAAACTAAAACACAAATTTTTGATTTGCTATTTTGAGCGGCTGAAGGCAGCTTGTATAATGCGGCCCATGGTACTGACGATCCCGCAAACTGGAGTCACATTTGTGGTCGCGATCCTCAGACGGACCGATGAAGATCTTTGTGTGAATATATGGAACCGGATAAAATTATTTGATTTTTTAGGACGCACAGTCGCGCGCCGAGTGGGGCAAGCCATCATTCCGTTTCTAGCACCACTGACACAGTATCCACGCTTGAAAATGGGCAGGTTTGTATGAATTAATTATATTGGATATATAGATTTTTTTATTAGATCAATATAATATTACTTAAGTGCTTTCACCCTTTGACGTAAATGGGACACCAGTAACACCTAAATAAAGTTTGTATAAAGAGCAAAGTAGTTATTTATGAACACTCTTATTTATTTACAGGTGCCAACTGGCCGCGGCATAGTAACGAAGCCTCTGATAATCGGCAATCAATACGCTCAAGAATTCGAGCCGGAGTACAAGGAACATAAAGTTAGCAATCAGACGACGCCGATAGCGACACCTACCGTGAATTTCAGTGCGGTGCCGAATGTTCCAGTCGCTACTGAAACTTACCAGCGATTGCAGGCTTCCCCGCCACCGCAAACTACACCTTATATCCCTCCTGGTAAGGATCAAAATTAAAATAATTGTTCAGGTTGTCGGCAACTTGATAAAATCTAAAGCTATTTCTTTCGTCAAATATGCGTTAGAACCGAGACATGCCTGTGAGCAAGTTAGACAACTGCGATTACAGGCTTTCCCGCCACCGCGGACCACGCCTTATGTCTTTCCTGGTAAAGATCATTGTTGGTGCACACTGGTTTCAAAAATAGCAATGCAACAATTGTTATTGTTTTTCTTGACTAGATGTATTGTTTTCTGATTAAACTCAAATTTATAGTACGTTGGGGAATTATATTGCATTTAAGTGTACGACGGTCTTAAGTTGTGATGTATACTGATTGTAATTTTTGTTTTCAGTATACCAACAAAAAGTCCTGGTGCATACGACGTTAATTCGAGATGGCGCGGGACTCGGGTTCAGTATCGCGGGAGGGAAAGGTTCACCTCCATATCGAGAGGACAGTGACGCCATCTACATCTCGCGGATATCTCCGCAGGGTGCCGCTAGTAAGGATGGCAAGATGATGGTTGGCGATAAAGTAGTTTCCGTGAGTATTCTTTACTTATAGGTATCTTTTATCGTTGATTCGGTACTAGGATTCAGTAATGCGAGAGGAAAAGGTTCTCCATATCGAGAGGACAGTGACGCCATCTACTTCTCGCGGATATCTCTGCAGGGCGTCGCTAGTAAGGCTGGCAAGATGATGGTTAGCGATAAAGTAGTTTCCGTGAGTATTCATTACTTAGAGGCACAATACAAAACCCTTATTGTATAAGAAAAATAACATGGTAAAAGTTAGGTAGGTATCAATTATTTATGGATATATTATATATTGGATTGGATTGGAATTATCGGCAGTAGGACATCGAGAAGACAGTGATTAGTTTAAAACTTGGAACGCCCAATTATCGACGAGATGTTCAATATTTGTCTATCTCCAGACCACCACGAACTACCGCGCAGCCAAATACATGTTGGCTTGTCGTCTTCTCATGTGACGCATGTTCCATTTGGCACCTATTGTCAGCATTCTGAGATGAGTTTTCACTCTCTGCAGTCGACATCCAATTGTCGAAAGTTACCTATTTAACCTTACCTATTTTCAGGTAGAAAGGTTCCCTATGTCCTTCGCTGTACTCCTAATGAGCATGCGAAATTTCTTCAAAATTCGTTTAGCGGTCTGGCCGTGAAAATGTAACAGACGGACTTCACTTATAACATTAGTATGGATTAATTATGTATAGTGCATTATGTGTTTTACTGTCTTAGGTACTTACTAAAAATACCATCATTATTCGTACAGATTAATGGTGTAGACATGGAGAACGCGCCGCACGACGCAGCCGTGTCTTTGTTGACCGGACACGAGAGGTTCGTGAGGCTGGTGTTGCAGCGGACTATCATTCCAGAACAAGGTATATTTCATTCAAACCTTATTAATTTCAGCAACAAATGCACAACAGGTTCTCATTTAAGTTTCATTCATCATATTTTTTATATAGTTTTTTGGTATAGTTATTTAGTGATTATATTTAAAAATCATGGTTGTGTTGTGTAATAAAGATTGATTGATTGTTTACCTGAATAACAAATGTTTATTACTCTTTTTTTTTTTGTCTGAATGGCTTAAATTGTTATCTACCGGTTTATACAGTGCTTAATAAAGCTAATGTCCGCCCTATAATTTAAAAAATTGAATTGATTTTTAGTTGTTGACACACACAGCCTTTTCGTATTTTTTACTTTGAATTAATGTTTATTATTTTCGTAAGCTTCGCTTATTCAACAATACTTTTGTACAGGCGAGACGCTACCGCGGAAATCAACATCAGACGAAGTGAGAGAGCACAAGACGAGTCTTCAGAATGTGAACGTCACGCCCACACCGAAACCCACCAATCACGTGACAGCACCTCTCGTGGGAAACCACACGCACACATCGCCGCGCGTTTCGCACGTATCACCGGCACCCACACCGACACAAGCACCCGTTTTACCGCAACCGCAAATTAAACCGCAACCGCAGAAACAAACTAGTTTCGCACCAAATGTACCACCGCAACCGGCACCGCGGAAACTGAGTCAAACCAGCGGACAGGTGAGGCTTAGTTGTCGCTTTAGAAATCTGAGCTTTTTTTAAACAAATACCCAACGTCTCATAATTTTGCTGATAGACTGTTTTTCGTACCGTTTCGTAAACTATTGAAACAAAGGGACGCAAATCTTGTTGTTGTGTCTAATAAAAATTTTACAACAAAATAATGCGCTCGTGATAAATTGTAGGTGCTAAAAGATTTCAATTTGACAGTTAAATTTTGCCGACATTGGGTGTCAATAAAGTATAACGTATAATAATAGTTAGCTTCAAGCAGTAGTACGCTTTGATATGTTTTAGAGGGCTTGGGAAATAAAGTAGTTTAAACTTAAATTTAGTACTTATTTGTTTTACAAAAAAGTTATCATTTACAAGCTAAAGAGATTTGATTCAACACAAAAGCGAAATAGCATTCACTACGCGTCTAATAAAAAACAAAGTAGCTAGCTTCAACAGACGCGAACGCAAAATAATCAGTAATAATTCCACCGCAGGCGCCAAAATCAACGACTAACAGTACGAGCACGCCGCTAACACCGGGAAATAACACGCACAGTTCAAATGACGACGTTTTCGACGATATACAGGTGAGCGATAACCTAGTACCACGTTATTAATGTCCTCAGTCGTTACGCAGGTGATGGTCGTTAACACGTTCACATCGCGCTTTACTCGCTTGCAGCCTTTCACTATGTAGTTAAGACATTTGACTCGAAAAACGATCAAATTCTCTAATTGATTTATATCGATTTTATTTTCGAGTGTGTTTTAAAAAATGTCATTTTAATAAAATTTTGACGGATGCAAATCAATTATTGAGTTCGGTCGATAGTCGCGAAAGATATGAAACCTGCTGCGTTTTGAAGTACCGAGCTCATACTTCGGAATGAGAAGGTGTAATATCGATTTCGACTATACATACAGAGTCCGATGTAGCTAACACTAAAACGCTTCATTTCACAGTGTTTACTTTTCAGAAACGTTTAGTCGAGTCCAGCTTGTAATTGAAGTCGGGCATATATAACATTTGACTTATGTGTGTAATATTCATTAAGTAGGCCCGACAGATATTTTTGTAGATTTGTTTCGGTTAAATCCTCTATATTATTTGGGTTCATTTATCATAAAAATAAGCTTGCAATATGAGCAGACTTTTTATTGCTATCATGCTTGTTATTTTTAGTGTTTTACCCAATTATTATTTTCTTTTTTTACCCAGAATAGGAATAATATTTACTCAATTTAATACGTAAAAGCAATTTTTACAGGAATGTTGCCACTGCTGCAATCTACTGAATTAAAATAAACTTTGACACACTTTGCATGCAGAGAGTTCTGGCTAAACAATCAATATCAACTGGCGATTTGAACGACTAGTTTATGAATCTTTTTCGCAATGCGTAGTAATAAATATCTGACTATCTCATGAATAAATAAAATACTTAATCCTGAAAAAATAAATAATCTTGCTGTATCCTCTTGGGGTCACTTCTCCCGTGTGAGAACTTGAAATTATACACTGTCGTTGATAATAAACTTAAAGAAATGCACAATGGTCAAACTGCCAAAAGAACAAAGTGTCAACGAATAAATGAGAAAATATAACAATTGCAATTGCAATTCTTTTTTTTTTTATATAAATTATTTTTCTTTTAACTCAAGTGGCGCGTTACTTAGGGTGAAGTGTCAAATCGTATCTGTTTTTCTATGCGCAGTAAAGACATAACAAAAATTAAAGGAAGCTAAGCACAAAGTCACAAATCTTATCTCTGTGACGTTTGTCCATTTTATTTATTTTCTCCTTTCTTATTTTCCCTAAATTATGAAAATATTTAACGAACGAATTAAAGACGAATCGGGTATAAACATTTGGCCTACTCACTGCCGGACTTAATGTTAAATATGTACTCATTCAGTCACCTATTACAAATAAAAACCGGTCAAGTGCGAGTCGGCCTCGCGCACTAAGGGTTCCGTAACATCATTGTGACGTGCGAGAGTATAAATAAAAACTAGGGGGGGGGGGGGGGGAGTGAAAGGCCCTCCTATGTCGGAAGAACCGTTAACTTAAAGAGGGGTAAATCGGTACTATCCTGAGTCAGTCAAATGGCCACATTTTGTGAGCTGGGCTTGTCTGAAGGCTTCTTAATGGAATCCGGACCCTGGGCTAATCAAATTCTTGATCCAGCCCTCAGTTTCTACGTAAGAGTGGTGACCAGCCATTTTGCCACGAGCAGGAAGTGATGAAGGGCAGGACGTACCTACGAGTACTTTTACCTAATGCAATTTCTGTGGCCTGCTGGACATCACTAAGAACAGAGTTCACAATATACAGTCATACCACATTTAAACAAATGAAACTTTTCTAGAACATTTTTTGAATTGTAGCGGGCGGTTAGAAGTAAATGACGCGCCCTGACAATACTTTCACTGAATAAGCAGTTTCCATGCAATGGAACCAAAAATATTACTTTTACAAAAGAAAAAAAAAACACTTGTTCGGAAACTACTTAAGATTGCCACTATAGATTAATAATTGGTCTCCGCGGCGCTACGACTAGATACTGCGCTGTAAAGAAAAATCAGTTTCCCGAATGCGGCGGCAACTTATTAGGAAAGTGTGTGTAAAACAATGTGCAAATATGCTAGTGTGCGTGCATTATGGTGTTGCCAGCTACTTGACTGGTGCCCGACCAAAGAAAAAATATTAATTGGTGTGGTCTTGTTACGGATTATAAAATGTAGCCCAGAAAGTCCTATAAAATGAAATTAAAATAAAACTGGCCAAGTGTGAGTCGGCTCGCGTGGAAAGAGAGAGTTGTGCTTTAAATACAAATAAATTAATAGAAATCCACGTACGGACCGATATTATCACGGCCTTTTTCCATACGGTAGTGTTGCTGAAAAATCGATTGATTACACATCCATTAAGAAATAATCGATTCTTTGATAGTTGAAAAAATTATCTAAGGTTTCGATAGCGATTATGTATTTGTAGTCTCGATATTGATACTATCGAGAATATATTTCTGTAAGTACAATAGTTTTTTCTTTATGAGTTGAATGACGATGATTTGTGTAACGCCCGCTGTACACTCCCGCCGCCGAGTTCTGATATATCTGCATAGTATTGGGGTAACAATTGATTGAAATACCAAGCATTTAATACCTTAAATGCTAAAATGTATTTTAATTCATCATCATCCTAGCGTGTATTCCTAGTTGCTTCGTCAGCTTACGCTTCGGAGCCTATGGTACGCTGAAGTCATGGTCCAAGATTTGGCGGAGCTGGTTATTACAATGGAGCGACTGCCGTCTGACCTCCGTAACCCTTTCTACAGGGAAACCAGACCAACAGGAACATGACCTGAGGTGTGTTAGTGGCCAACACTATCAGAATTTTTCAGGCTGCCCCAAGGCATCTGACACAGCCTAACGACTGCTATCTATCGACAACAACCGAGACCAACGGCTTAACGTGCTTTCCGAAGCACGGAGGAGCTCAAGATAGAAAATGCCACTAAATGGCGACCAATCCAATAATGGTCGCGTCACGCCGTCGCTTGACACGCGCATTCGCTACGGATACGCGGGTCGCACTCGACTAACTAGCTCCTCGTCGTCATTTATGGATTATCAATTAAAAATGTATTTTAATTGATAATCCATAAATCGATAATTTTCGATAAATTGTTTAAATCAATACCACGGATTACATCGATACAAAACCGATTGCGTATGTCAAATAAATCGATTATATCGACATAATATTATATCGACCCATTTCAACCATGGGTTAATTCCTTGGTATTGCAATTAATAATCGATTAATTTCGATTAATTGCCAAAAATCGATTAAATTGATTATATCAATACTATCGATACCCTAGATTATTAAAAAAAAAAACAAAATCGATTAACCTATAACCGATTACCCGGAAACACTACTCTACGCGGGTATCCAAAGGCCACATTTAGAATTTGGTGGGCGTCAAGGTGGAAAATGGAATCAAAATAGTGATAGGTGGCTAGTCGCCTACTGATACGTACGGTTTCTTTGATTTTCGTCCACTCTTTAGGTCGGCTTGTATGGGCTGCGCGGGAATAGAAGCAGCTAGTACATTCCTCGTTTTTACTTTTGTCCCAGACCAGCATTGAAGAAATAAGATGCCACAGACAGACAGACAATCAGACGAAAATTGAAGTCAAACATTAAACATCCCTCTTTTGGGGCCAGGAGTTAAAAATCAAAATATCCAAATAATAAAAATATAAACCTCGGGGAATTTGGGACTTTTTTAAATATACGGCAACATTGAGCACTTAGCGGTACTTCGCGCCATATTTTAGGGTTTTATTAATTTCATGAGTAATTTATGTACATATTTCGAAATTATACAATACTTACTGATGGTATGTAATACCAGTATTTTTCTTATTTCTTTTAGTATTAATCTAACACAGTTTGACTACGCAAACTGCCATTTTGCTTCTGCTTATACGTAAAATTTTAAAGTTATCTAGACGTCCAACTCCCTCAATGGTTGCGGCGTGACTGTTGCGGGTACGCCGCGAGTACGCCGAATTCGGCATAGTTATAGTTGCCGCATTTTTCTAAGTTTGCAACTTACCGAATTTTGGATTTACTCAACACTATTAACTGATAATTCATACTAAGTGTATAATAGTATGTTTTATTTCCATATAAATACATTTTAAATTATCGGTCACGTCACGTATGTAAGGAACCGCTAATAAGAGCGTGTTGTACGTGCTAGTTAAAAATAATGCGAAATGAGTCGCCGCCGGTCTCCGGATCGATATCAATGCTGTGCATCTTAAAATACCCACCAATATCGAACGCCATGTTGCAGACACTTATCAGAAGTCACTTATCAGTCGTTTCCTAGGTGACCAGATTTTAACGAAATTCTGAGTCAAAATGTCAAATTGTTTCGAAATGTAGAAATAATATTTTAATGCAGATTTGTTTTATTGAAATATTAATATTTCTTTTATACAATACAAATACTCTTTATTGCACCAAAATACAAATTTCACAAGAACAATTTACGAACATAAAAATTGAGCTACAAAGGCGGACTTATCGCTAGAGCGATCTCTTCCAGTCAACCGCGATGGCGCAGTATAAATATATATATATACCACATACATATGACATGTACATACAAGTCTACGTAAATACCACATACAATCAAATATAACAAAATATATACATATATAAATAAAAATACATTTATAAGTAAGTAGTTTACAAGTATACAACAGATTAGGAAAGAGAGGAAAGGAAATGAGACTTTTATCTCTTTTTGTTAAGTTCTTTTTATAATTATATGTTCAGTTATAAGTAGAAATTGTAAATATAAGGTGTTTTATTAATATTAAATTATTAAATAACGTTACTACGTTACATAGTTAGTATTTTGCTAAATAAACGCGAACGGGACATTTTGCGGTTTAGGCGGGTATAGGGATGCTCATATTTTAAATGCTATCCAATTTTTCTTTTTACATCCAATTTTTTTTTTTCATCAATAACTAACTTACACACATAAGCCATTTGTGTTAACAAAGTTCGCTCATCTTTAAATAACTGGACACGACTATCGCCTCTATACTATACTGATACGATGTGAACGTGTTAAACGTGCAGCCCTCACGACCAATTACGAACGAGGAGTTCCAAGCAATGATCCCGGCGCACTTCCTCGGCGGGCCTCGGCCAACTTCGGAACCTCCCGAACGGGGCGTTCGGGTCACCGTCGAGAGGCCTTCGACTGCGGGAGTAGTACTACCCCCCGCCCCTTCGACCCTCGGCCGAGTCACGGAAACCATCACGAAGTCGACGTTCACGGAAACGACGGTCACGAGGATCACGGACAATCAGCTCGTCGCGCCGCTCATCATTGAAGTAAGAGACGTGTCTTTTTGTTGAGGTTTACCCGCGATTTTTTAAATCATCAATCCCCGGTTTTTAAACACGGTTTTAATTAGTTTTTAGTAATTTGATTAAAATCGGGGGTAAATCTTTATGAAGTTTCTGTATTGTAGCTTTCAGCTGAGCCACACCTTCAATATGCGGATCCGACAAAATCTATTCTAATTATGACTCTTCAAGATTTGTATTTTTGTAAGAAATATTATGGTATCCCGCTCAAATAGCCTAGTATAGTCCCAATATTCTAGCCCGCATTATAAAAAAAAAAAAATATCCAATAATGTATGTCCATTAATTTTTTGCGAATTAACCTATCTAAATAAATTAAATTTGCTCAAAATGTAAATAAAAAAAACATAATATGCAATCTTGTGACCACTTGTTTTTTCACAAATCTAGGGTATGACTGACACAGCAGCTTGTTTAAAATTCTAACGTAATTTCACGGAGAGGTAGAGCTACTGTCCGTGGAAATTCGTTTGTACTCACTATGCTTCGGTTACTATGACATTCTACTGCTTGTCCACTTGTAGTAAACTTTTACAAAACATTTATGGAAAATGTATTAAATGGATTTGTTAGAATTCACAGTAACTGGTGTATAACCGTAATACTCAAAACAAATATACACAAATACTAAATGAATGAGTTATGCGTGTATGATAGCGCTGTCTCTTTTTCTTTGTGAAGCTAGAAACTGCTCACATTTTTCCGTCTCTGTCAGAGGCAGCGTACATATTATGTCATTCGCGGTGTAAGTATGGCACTGTCTCTGTCTAGGCCATAAAATTAGAAAAGGACAGCAGGATAACGCGAGAATCTCATTGCGTGTGAGTGTACAGTCTCCGCCCTCATATTATTGTTTCTATTACATACAATATTGTTATAACGCAATGTTTTTCATTGTTTCAGGATGTGGTATTAGTAAAAGAAGGCGGCTCATTAGGCTTCAGTATTATAGGTGGTACAGACCATTCGTGTGTGCCATTTGGTGCTAAGGAACCTGGAATATTCATATCACATGTAAGTTAATACTAGACTTTTTTTTATTTTAATTTTAGTATATATACTAATTAATATTAGTATAGTAAATATCATTGTTTATTGAAAGGCAGTTATTAAAATTCTAAATGCATGTTACAAATGGTAACTGGTAGAAATAACATTCAAATCTGCCATTTGTCTTTTATCTTCCTTTCTAATTCACTTAAAATATTAGTTTTGGTATTGGATCACAGAAAATATAATGATTTTATCTATCAATTTTTCTTCACAAAAGATCTGCGTTTTTTCGGGGATCATATGCTTAAAAAAATAATGTATTTAAAAACTTAATTGTACAAATAAAACATTCAAGCATACAAAACTAACGAAATAGACCGCAACAAAAAGCGGACGTATCCACAATTCTACACATTCTGTTTGACAGATCGTACCAGGCGGAGTAGCGGCGCGGTCAGGCAAACTCCGCATGGGCGACCGGCTGATCAAAGTGAACGGTAACGAGCTCACCGGGGCGACACATCGCGACGCCGTGCAACTGTTGCTGCAACCCGGATCCACTCTCACTTTGACCGTGCGACACGACCCGCTGCCGAACGGATATCAGGTCAGTGTGCGAAATGGATGGACTGGAGGAGAATGGCACAGGATTCGTTGAATTTTCATGTTTATAATCAAAGCGAATTGTTAGTAACATGACATTAGATTGAAATGTTTGTCAAAATTTTGTGAGCAACTTTTTGAGTTGTACTACATCTATTATAAAAATATTAACTTTGGTTGAAGGTCAGTTCGTATAACTAATAGGGAAGGTGATAATTTTGGTCGGCAATCCTGTGCCATGTTTTTATCGTTATTTGAATGAATGCAAAACGAGTGAATTTTGAAGTGCTTAAATTGAATTTAAATTGAAAGCGTATTCAGAAGTGAGTTTATTTGAAGAAATGAACTTAAGTGTGTACTTACACCAGCCGCAATGTTCTGCATGAGTGCAAGCCAAATTGTGGATAATTGACATAAAATATATAGGCGCTATCACACATGCACGTGTGTGCGTATTTCAGACGATTGGTTGAAAGAGCATTTTGTGTTTTTACGTGCGACTACTACGAACTAGTTGCGCGAGTTTATCGTACGTATACTCGCGCAAACCGCGTCTGATATATGCTGCAAAAAGTTTGTGTGCCATCGCCCTGATCGTAATGTGAAATTAAGTAGAATGAGTTATGGCTTCCAAGTAGAAATTTGGCGGTATACAAAGGAACGCTTGTGCACCATAATATCCGGCTGTAAGGCATCTAGACTATCTGTGCTGCGAATACTATCGCTTTCTGCAGACAGAGACACTAAAACATAACACCTGAAAATTCAAGGAGCTGTAATTGTTATAAAAACGTAAAATGTTTTGTTCCACACGTACGCACGACGGCCACCGCGGCAATATCAGGGTCTCATTCAAGTTGAGATTGTTGACGCAACTGTAAGTTTGAACGTCGCCCGCCGATAACGAACCTCTGTGTGTTACTTTACCGATTTATGTCAGTCCCCATCCAGTCGATCCGTGTGCCCAGCTATCGTCATATCCTGAATGGTTAATTAAAGCTTTCTTCTACTGTAGTCCACATACAGTATCCGTATTTGATTATTACACAAAAAGGTTTTGAGAGATACCATTTGCTAGTCTTGGTTTTGTAGAGCACTACGTTTGCACAATGCAACACATTGCGATAGCGCTCTTCGAAAAAGTTCCGCGATGGTATCTTTATTAGCTGCTATTTTTGAAATTTGTTACTCACGTGTATTGATTTCAAAAATAGACTTGATACGACTCGTGTAATATTTGATTCCGGATATAGTTCCTCATTGATACTCTTGAAGCTGTATGATTTCCGTAGCTTACACGTTTACAGTTTGGTTTTGAAACATTTTATACCATTTTACACTTTAATACAGCTGTTGTCTTGTGCTAGGTTGTTTTTATTTTTAGACGAGTTTTGGTGTCTTGTATAAAATCTTCATTCAGAATGCATGAGATGTGGTTTGGCTTTGCATGCCTTGTTGTGAATTAAATCATAATTTGTACTGTAAATTTGTTAAAATATTTGATTATGAAGACATTGTATATGATGTTAGTAGACATGAAAATAATTATTCTTGTCCTTATCAGTTCAATAAAATACCTAAAAAATAAAACTGATCTAGTGTGAGTCCTATTTTATAAAGATAAAACATTCTAAATTTTGCATACATATTTATTTTTTAATTTTTGTAATATCATGATAAAAATAAATGTAATTTAAAGCCCAACGTAAAGTAAAAAGAAACGTAAAGAAAAAAACAGAATAGCGAAGGCTATTCTGTTTTGTCGTTTTGTCCTTTGGCCATGGAACCCTAAAAAAGATTCTTCATCACTCAAAATAAAATGTCAAAATATATATTTTCGTCATTCTTATTGACTTTCAATTGTCCAGGACCTCACGATAGTGAAACAAGAGGGTGAGAAGTTGGGCATGCATATCAAAGGCGGGCTTAACGGCCAACGCGGCAACCCTAATGACCCTAACGACGAAGGTGTCTTTATATCCAAGATCAACAGCGGCGGCGCGGCTAGGAGAGATGGCAGATTGAAAGTAAGTGCATAAGTTAAAAAGACAAATAAAACATTTTCCTTGATATTAAGAATAATTTGTTAAGTCCATGTTAGCTAAAATGTGTTGCGTCTCGTGCTTTTACGCTAAATATCGAATTAGAGAAAAAAGGTCGAAACATATTTTACCTAATATGTGCATAATTAAAGAAAGATTTTTAATGCTGTGAAACTAAAAGCGTTTGTTATTTCTAATCATAGTATCGTAATTTATTATCGTAAATAAGTCCAAACGTGATTCGGTGATTATTAACATTGCATAAGCATTTCTTGTAAGAAAAGCACTGCATATTTGGGTTAAGCTGGTCACAAAGCCTACTAGAAACTATGAAGTAGTTTCTATGAATAATCTCTACCAGATGAAATAACATGAATTACAAAACAGGTCGGAATGCGTCTCCTTGAAGTGAATGGAGTTTCTCTGTTGGGCGCCACACACAACGAAGCGGTAAATGCTCTCAGATCTGCTACGAATGCACCTCTACATCTCATTGTATGCCACGGGTACACTCGACCAGAGAAATACACTGTAAGTTGACCAATTTTAAACCTTATTACAAACATGTTTCGATTCAAATTCTTGTTTACATGCATCACGCTTGCACTGTGATTAAAATCAATTTGCTTATAAAATGCAATTCACTGTTATTGATAAGTTCTCTGTTGTAATTACCGCGATATGTTATTTTTGTGGGATGCAAAACAAAGAGCTAAAGTAGGTTTCATTCGGCACTGTCTGCAGTAAAATTTGCAACTTTATGGCCGATCGCTTAGATGTTTGAAGCAATGAAATACATACTCGTAATGTATGTATTCTTGTGTCGGTGATGTCTATGCAGAATAAAATGAGTTCTATTGTTTAGACGTTAGATGCTTCTTCCCACAGTGCATTTATTTTCACTATAGATATTTTAATTTATGTTCATCGGAGGCATTGCCTTAAAATATTTCTAATCTCTTTCTTTTTATTTTAAAGCTCAGAGCTTGATCTTACACGCAATACATACGCTTCTGACTTTTAACACCTTTAAGTAGAAGTAGTACCTACCCACACGATTTGTTTAACAGACTGGTAGCGAGAGCGGGACGGCAGATACTGGCGGCTCTCTGTCTCACTCAACGTCAAGTCTGGATCGGGATGAGCCGTTGCATCATCATCAACAGGTGAGCTTTTGAAGATCAAGGCAAATTTGCAGTGTATTTTTACCCGACTGCGCCAGAAGGAGGGTTATGTTTTTCGAGAGTATGTATGTACCTCATATTATGGTCACTGCATAACCTATAACCTAACCTACCTTCTGTAACTAAGTCGGAGTGTGTATAATCCTTACGTAACTAAGCTTTATGTATTAGATATCCTCACACGGTATAATAAAAATATTGCGTTACATTTTACACAGCCTTGTGCATTTCACATTTAGGATTTATAATGTAAGGTTAATTGAAAATTTCATATTTAGAGATTTGGTATTTAAACATCTGACATATTAACGTTTTGGTATTTCTAATTCGGGCATTGTAAAGTAAGGTGTAATCGGTTCGGGTATTTTAAATCTTAAAGTATTTTGATTTTGGATATTTTGGGCTCGTAAATTTTAAGTTAAGGCGTTATGTTTATTGGCATTCTAATATGTAACAAACAACTTTCACTGGCAGACATTTCCACTTGCGATAAAATCTACCTTCAGTACCCCAAGCACGAATATTTGCAAGTTTCGTAACGTAAACGTATCGAGTAGTCGACACGATAACGGAACACAACGAAAGGTGGAAGCACGAAGCACTATCGTAATCGTATCGAGACCTCGACACGATAACGTTAGTGACGTCATGCTAATGTAAATAAGGATGAGCAAAATTGAATGAAAGATCTAAAAATTGAATGAACATTTCGTTCAAAAACAATATCCGTATTTAATTAATAAAAAAGATTGTGATTCCAGGGCATATTAAACCTTAAAACTCGTCGAAATTTGATGCAATATGAAGAATTTGCAGTAAAAGTTTATATTCACTTAAAAAAATGATTTCGTTGTTTAATTTAATAATGAACTTTGTTTGGTGAGACTGCCATGCCACGGGCCGTGCGTTTCTAAACGATCGACGCGGAGGTACCTAGCACTTGAGACGATAACAAAGCTCATTCACTAATCACTTCAAGGACAACCTTTGTTTTGAAATGAACTTGTGTCGTGAAACTTGTGATTTATAAAAAGTTTGGACTTATTTTATTTACTTTAAATGGATTTTCAGTGGATATTTCTGTGGATACTTGGAATATGTTTTTTGTGTAAGTTATAAAAGTGCTAAAGTGTATATTCTGAAGAGGTACTCAATTAAAGAAATTAGGCTGGTCATATTTATTTATTTGTAAACAAAGTGATTTTTAAATAAACTGTGATGGCGTGTAAGTATGTGCCTTATTTTTGTCAAACTCTTCTTCGTCCAAGCATATTTTCCGAGTTAAATATTCACCTTGCGCTTCAGAGTCTAGGGCACGTTTCAATCATATAACAATGGAGCGACTGCTGTTTGCCCTTCGTAAGCGTTATTAGGAGGCTAGGAGACTGTCTGCTGCTTAAATGATCACGATGATGATGAAGCCTGCATGTCCTAACCAAACTAAAAACAACTAAACAGAGTATGCTTCCCGCGGGAATCGAACCCGCGACCTCGGGGTCCTCGGAAAAACGACTTTATTAACCACTAGACAATATAAGCAATTTTTGGCAAATTATATACAAGTATAAAATAAGAAGATAAAATATTTTTCAAATAACCATTTTTACTTTAAGAAGATATTGTGTTTGTACATGTGGAACAATAAAGTATTTTAATATATAAATGAGATATTAAATAGTACAAAATACGATGTCGAGGGGTACTTCTTGTTTGAATGAATCATTTTATAATAAAATGTATCAATAAAATCACTTTTATTATTATTTTAAGCTTCCAATAAACTCTGACGAATGTTTTCTCACTGCAAAATTTTAAGTGACAAAACTTTCGAGAAACTCGCAAGCCAGCCTTCGACAATTACGATACCATACGTCATTTTAAGCATTCGTGCTCGCTATCTTCATACAAACGGCTTCAAGTTACGTTACTTATTCGATACGAAGACGATTCGAAACCTAATGTAAATATTTGTGCTTCGAAAACTAGTTCTAATTACGCACACTAGAGGCGCTGTTCAAGTGCCCATACTAAATGCTCACGTTAACGATACGACAGTTTTTTCGATAGTGATTCGTGCTTGGGGTACTGTTTGTACCATATTTATTACATACATGTATATGATATAGTTAACAAGCATTACGATATATTGGTGGTTGGAATTCGGGTATTACGGACTTCGCATTTATGTCTTATTTAAAAATAATGTTGGCGCCAACACTGAACGATAAGTTATTCGTAAAGTAGCGTGATATAATTTTAAGATTCGTTCAGCATATAATTTACATCACGCCAATATTCCTAAAATCTTGCAATATATATATATATATTTTTTTATTACAGGAGCAACAATTTCATCAGGATCTAGTTGAGTTTGAACACGAGAAAACAGTCGCAGAATTAAGAGAAAAGTCTACGCCAGAAAAGGTGATCACAAAATGACTTTGAATAATTATTTGTAGTTGCCCACTAAAATAACTTAGACTTACTTTGTGACTTACATGTAACATCTATAAATTGTATTTTATTAAAACTGATAATAAAATTATTAGTTGGGACAACGGGTATGGAAAAGCCAATATTACGTATATAAAGTTTTTTTTACAGCATTATCATTTGACCTATAAAATGAGTTTCTTATATAATTTAAAATAATGCAGGTACTGGATATTGTTCACGCCGTAGAAAGTATGGCTTTAGAGCCGGTACCGCCGACGTCTCCCGAGCCACAACACAAGACGACCACAGTCGTCATGTCCAAACATACACTTCAACCTCAGGTGAGAACTATGGAAGATTGTACCCCGTAGCTTAAATAATGTTTGCTAATTAGATACAGTTCTTATGACGAAACATCGGATTTGTGTGACGTGTGTTTACACAAATGGTCAGGAAAAAGTAATTTAAATTGCAATTTCATAGCAATATGTACGATAATTGTCCCATGAGGATTTCCCGAAACTCCTTGCAATAGATTCAAGTAGTAATTTCATGATGGTCTGAACTTCGTACTTTGCTTCATTAGAGTAAAGAAACATTTCATATGTTACTTCAGTAATTTTATTGACTATCTTGATAAGACGAATGATTTCTCTTGCATCTTTCGCTAGTGTACACATTTTATTGTAGTATCTCCTCCTCGCTTACTCTTGTATTAGGTACTAAAACTCATCTGTAGTAAACTATTGTACAAAATGATGTTTGTGCAATAATAATGACAAATGAAGTTTAAGACCATCATATCGTATCACAAATCTCATGTTTTGTCATCAGACAATAGATAGATTATAATAACAGTAATTTTGTTTGGGAAATAATGAGTGGTGCATAATTTGATCATGTAAATATTTTTTTATATCGCCACAAAAATCGCAAGAAAAACAATTTAAATTCTTCTAAGAAACTATCAAACAAGCATGCAATTTTCGAAGTAATTATATATTGTACTTAACAAAGTATTAAAGTCTTTAAAAAAAGCTTTATAATTAATGCTAATTCTAGCATGAAGTAAATTTAAGCTTTGTAATATACCTTATCTTTTTTAACTTATTATGGCCAAGAGAAAGATGCAATATATTTTTGCACGATTACCAATCTTTTCTACTTTCGCGGCATGCTATGTATATTAAGTAGTGATAAATTTCCGGCTTGCATGAAAATATGTGTAGTTTATTTATATCATACATGTTTAACAATTTATCTTCCAAAATAAATGTTTAGTATATTTTACATATAGCCTTATTATGTAGATGATATGTTGATTGCTATGGATTAATCCAAGGGGTCGCACATTACAATGAGTTTATGGTACACCTGTTTACGTCGACCTTTAGGTTTATTACTATATTGTAACTTACCTTTTATATCTAGTCAATGAGCGATATCAATGTTTTGCATGAACCCTCTAAGTTCGACCGTCTACCAAATAATTTGAGTGTAGGTACTTGAGATCCTAATTGTATTTATGTTGGTCGTGGAGTCTGTTTCATCATTCGATAAAGTGTCTTTAATATTAAATTATCGGCAGGAATGGAAAATCTGCTCATTTTCGTGCCCATATATAAATTTTACAGCCGTTTTAGTTCCGCTCAACCAGTATTACCCACAAAATCACGGTTTCTTTTGCAAAACCGTTATTTTTGGGTAATAAAAATTACCAGTTTCCATCCCTGGTTATCAAAACATTTGTCAGAAACTGATGAAACATGCTCTCAACACATTTTTGACTTACGGTAGCTTAGATCGATGTCGTCACGTGTTAGCTTATGTACCGGCTATCTCTAAGAAGATATGCTTAAATGGTTCATGCTATAAAATGTATTGACATAGAAATTACGTCCATTGCAGAATGCAAACCCAGAGGAAACGGAGGAAAACACATAGTACATCATGTATGACATCTGTCCAAAATGTAATTGTAAAAAATAGCTGATATTAACTAGGTTATACTGAAACGGTTTTTGTCCAGTCTTAAATTAATTTTATACCTAATATTACTTAATTACTTACCGAGGTGAATGTACCGATCACCTTTAGTCGACAATATCTCAAAAGTCTGCAATCTATTTTGTATCAATGTTCGTCCTCATTGACATTTTTTTCAAACAATGACAAAATAAATTATTGAATCGGTGCATTCGCGCTAATCGTTTAAGTTTAAAAAAAGTGTTTTATAAAGATAATACAAAATTTAATGTACGTTTTAATGTAGTCAATATTTCAGAGCAGATGTCTCAGGACTTATGAGTGTGTTCTTGATAATTGTCATGTATTATATAAATAAATATGTGTGAGCACTACGAAAATTGGCATGATGACGTCTTCGCTTGAAAAGTCACGTGATCTTATGATAGATTATTTATAAGTATATAATTTTTATTAAAGCTAATTTCGAAAGTAATTAATTATTATAAAACAAATTACCGTCGATGGGACTAACAAAAATGAAGCAAAATTCATGGCTCTGTCATCATAATCGCAATTGATGTAGGTAGCTAAAACCCAAAACAATATCAGTCAATATTAGACAGATTTTAAATGGCTAAAAGTTATTAGAGTGTAACTTCGTTTTGAGGTCTCTTGTCATCATGTCCATTGTAGAAAATGACATTCGTATTTTGAGTGACAAGAGTGGCTCGTGGTTTAACCGAAGCATGAAATGTTGTGTGTATTTTAATATACATTTATGTAAATAAAATATTATACATGCTATAATCATTTATGTAATGAATTATGAGATGTAAGAACGGATGATAACACATGGATAGATTTATAATTTGATTTTTTCACTTTACGGAAGTGAGCGAAGTTGTTATAGTAAAATTTTCAGAAAATTAAGTTGTTGGCTTATAAAATACTAGCTGTTACCCGCAGCTCCGCCTGCGTCAAAAAGTAAGCCTATGTTTGACCCCGGGTCTTCAACTATATTCATACCAAATTTCATCAAAATCCGTTCAGCGGTTTGGCCGTGAAAGCGTAACGGACAGACAGACAGACTTTCGCATTTATAATATTAGTATTGATAACGAGCACAAACATAAATTTGTTTGTTAAATTGTACTTTTTTTTATTATTTTGCAATAAACAGTTGTGATTTGTAAGATCTTCGAATTGAATTTATGGAAACGTGGTCTTAGACTAAGCCTAAAGAGAGAAAGGATCAGTTGATCGCTATCTATCCAAGATACAAGAGCATTAACTTCGTTTTTATCATTGCGTATCATTTCACATATTTAAATCCCACTGAAACTACTTTTTCCGAGAAGAAAGGTACCATTTATGTTCTTCTCAGTATCTTTACCTATGTCTATCTAGGTATATCTACACACACACCATTGCCAATGTATGGAATGGTGAAAAATAAATCTTGTGTCTAACACCGACTATGCAATAACTGCAGGCCTGTCCTGTGAGAGCCTTTAGGGAATTCAATGCGTGGCTCTTTACTTTTGTATTAAATATAATAATTGAATTGTGACGGAATCACACTCATCGCCGCGTTTCTTTGTATTTATGAGTATAGAGTATCTAAATATAACATTTGTATTATTCTATTTGCATTTAAAATAAGAATACGCCCTTTTATACCATCAATCTCTTAAACGTTTACATTCCATAAAGACCAATAACTTACAACTATATTTTTCAATCTGAATACAGTCTTACGTACCTCTATATAGCCATTTTGTATGTAACCTTTACTGGTACAGACCAATTTTATACGTATTTAATCTCCTTTTTGTACCCTTGTTACGAGATTCATATGTCTAACGTTCAGATAAACAATTACACATAACCGTATTAAAAATACGTTATTGATCATTTCCTTTATGTATTATAAAATTTATCAATATCTGTGTCACTCGTAAAAACATATCGATGATATTCTTTTACCCATGTAATTCTTTGTATTGGTGATAAAATCATAATATTATGTCATTATATCAAAAAGTTATTATTCCCTTAGTCGAATATTAAATAAGCTTGATAAGAAATAAATTTAATGTTGTTTTAAATTTACGTAAGTTGTGATGTTTGGCCAAATTTACTGTTTGTAACTGCCGATTATTTTAATGTTTGGTAAATTATTATGACGTGTAATCCTTTTAATGTTAATTTTAAAAGATATAAATTATTGACGTTATGTTCTAGTGTTGCATTCAAATACATGATGTTTCCGAAAAGAGTTTACTTTATTTTTACGCCAGCATGTTTTTATCAACATTTATTTTGGAAGATTATTTTTTTTGTTATTTAAACGAGCTTACCGACTTCGTGATTTGTGCCAAATTATTTTGTGATTTGTTTCGCTATGTTTTCGTGCAAGTAGCTTTGCTAGTAAAGTGTGAGATTTAATAAAATTTATTTTTAGTTACTTTATTGACCCGTAATCTTTCACTTTAGCCTTTGATTTAGTCTTGTTTAGCTAATGTGTTGCATAAGTACCGAAAGGTACATGAGTATATTTGTGTTGGTTTGGTTAGTCGTCTAGTTCGCAAGCGGCGCCCCCCTCGCCACTCGCGGTGTTCACCCAGCAGAAGGTGAAGACGCCGCCGCCCCCCACACCACCTCCCGCGCCGTCCGACGGCACGTCCGTGGATCCGCCCGTCGCGTCGCCCGTCGCTCCGCCCGCCGCTCCATCGACCACGAAGCTACCGCCGCAGCGACCGCTCCAACCGCCGCCGCCGCCTCCCCCCGTCAAACAAAAACCTCAAGTGCCGCGCAAACCTCAAACGAAGCGAGTTAGTTTCACCCGGGAACCAGAATATGAGCCCGAACTGTACGAACCGTTGTCGATGAACGAAACGAAACTGACCCCCATACCCCAACCGCATGAAGTGCATGACGCGGGACCTAGAAATATTGACACTAACGATGCATGCGCGGGAGTTAGCTCATTACTAATCCGAGACCGACCGCCGAAAGCCGAAGTGGAGGTATCGCGGTCGGTCCCAAAGGCGAGTCTTGTCCTTCCCGAAGACTACATCATCCCCCCTCCGCCCTCCTTCGATTCGAACGTAAGTGACGTTCCTTTACAAAGTGAGTTGTGTGTGCCGCCTATAACTGTAGTCCCCGAGCGAATAGTTCTACCCGAACCAGCCGTTGCGGAAACATCCATGCAGTTTTCGAATACGACAAACTCTCCCGAAACAGAAATCCCTCCTCCTATAAACTTTGATGCCTACCCGGCGGCCATTTCTAAACCCGTGATCATAGACGATCCGTCTCGAACTGCCATAATTTCTAATGTGCCTTTATATCAAGTTTTACGAACTTCAGATGAACCTTTAATAGATAGTGAAGAGTACAACGAAATATTATCAGTGAGTCCCGTAGGTGAACCTGTTCCCGAATTACTTCAAGTACAATTTAAGACTTTACCTATAGTTTCACACATTCCAAACTCTTCATGTAGTTTGCATCCAGACCAGACGCTCCAAAATGACTCTTCTAAAAATTCTCCGTTGCATCAATCGTTGCGAGATTTGAGAGTCAAAAATATATCGCCTGGAATGGTGCATTCCACAACTTACCCACCTGTAAATCCTTATCCGTCTTTGACGACTGTCGCGGGAACATTCAATCCATATACTAACACCATCCCAGTTTGTACAAATCAAACGTCCCAATATTACAAGCCTCAAGTGTCCCCGTCTCTACCCAGGCCGCTTGAGAAGGATATAAATGCAAATGTCACTCGGACAGTTCCCAGTGTTACGCCTAAAAATGTTCATTCAGAGAGAAGAGTACATTTCGGCGATGTGACCGCTGCGCCCGAGTCTGATATGAGTAGATTGCCGAACAGTTCGGATCTCTTAAGGGAAGAGAGCTCCTCGCCCGCGCCAACCCCGAAACCCGCATGGAGCAGCAAAATCAAAGCCTTCGCCATCGGCGAGGTAAACATTAATGTACGGCATCTTACCCACACACAGCTTCTTTTGATTGTGTTCGTCGACAACCCAAATTGAATAAAACACCCATCAGTCGTTCATCCTTCCATCTCCCATTATTTTGTCACTTACCCGATTAAACATTATTGTTTATTAACTTGCAATTATTTATATTTGCCATGATTGATTTTAACATACATTAGCATCCTGGTTTTATTTTGAGAATTTCGCTGACTATTAACAACTATTTTACTGACTGCATGGTTGTTGCCCTGAACAAGGGATTTTCATGGCTTGTAAATATCATAAGCTTTTTACTAACTCATTATTGTTTCTTTAATTTTGTTTTATTATAGACAAATTTGTAGTGAACCTTAAATTGACACTAACGGATTATGTCCACAGGCTTCCCCACCTCATTCTGGTAATTTTGTGAAGGCATCTGTGAGCGATAAGAAAAAGTTCTTCGAAAATGCAATGGAAGAAAGTCATAAACCATCGCCGAAGCCAGGTAGTTAAATATTTTAATAATATTCTTATGTATTCAGAAAACGATGATGATTTTTAAATTAAAATTATTGCCTTTATTGTGCTTTCATCAAAAATAAGATAAATTACTTTTATACTTCAGAGATTATCCGCACTTTAATTATCGCTGCAGCAAATTGTTTAAATTAGTTTTAACGACGAGTGCTACTGTATGAGAGTAATGATTATACAGATTATGTATTTTTTGGCTCATAAGAAATAAATGTTACGAATATTCTTTTCCAATGTTATCATGTCTTTTATTGATTGATTAACTACGTTACAGAGCGAGTCTTCACATTCTTATCCGCGGATGAAGTGGAGAAATTGAAGCAAGAAGAGGAAAAGAAGATGGCGTCTCTGTCACGTGCGGAGCTCGGCTCGTGGTCCCCGGGGGAGGACCGGCAGAGCGACAGCTCGCACTCCGACGACGAGCCCTACGAGAATGGCCACAGGTGAGCAATAGGCTAGTTTACTAAATTTTCAAATGTACCTAGGTATTATTATACGTCATTGTGTAGTATATTCAAGAGATGTTGTATTTTTTTTTTGCAATACTTCAGTCTTACAATAGTATTTTGTATTTAAAAAACACATTTTGAATATCGTGCGAAAATACTCTGCACTGTCATTGCGATTCGAATGATGTCATAACTTTTTGTCGCTGTACACTCTCGCCGAGCCATACAGAAATAAGGTTAAGTTGTTATTTCGTTTGTAGGCCAGTTAAACCTCTTGAGTCTCAACTTTATATGGACAGGCTGAACTGTCATATTAAGTTAAGACTCGAGAGGTTTAACCAGCCCACTTTCAGACGAGAGTGTACAGCCGCTATGAAACAAACATTAAGCCATTTTGAAACATGTGTCAATGTCAGATGGTCACAATTGTTTACCTGATTTGACAGTTTTATAGAGAAAGTGACTATTGTAAAACGTCGACATCAACAACAACAACGATGTTTTACATGATATGACGCAATCGCTTCTGATTGGTGGTCAGTGTCTCGTGATGAAATGATTTTATTTTCTCAAAATGTGAAAAATGATTTCTTATGTGTTCGCGTTTGTTACATATTAAACAATTTTTATGCGGTTTGTTACTTATTCATTTACATAAAAAGCGAGTAAGGTCTCAATAGATCGTAGCAAATGAAAATCCGTAGTCTCTGCCTACCCCTGCTGGAAACAGGCGTGATCATATGTATGTATGTTATTTGCATCTAGCGTTCATGTTCGCAGGTAGACTAAGTTAATATTTGTCTGTAATGTCATAAGAATACAAAACAAAGCGTATTAAAATAGTTTAATTTACCATATTATGTCCAGTTCGTACAAAGTTTACTTAGAATTACTACAACTGGACACGATAAAATTTTTCTTCTGGTAACGTTGGTTATACGTCGATCTCGCTTACAATCGAGAGGAATAGAAGAAGCTCTGCCGATAAGAGCCCAGCTCTTATTATGATAAACGTTAGTTGGTGATAACTACCGTGATGTGGTGGCTTACAAAGAATATGTTTCCCGTACAGTGTGTCCCTGGGCGGCGTGAGTCCTTCAGCAAAGTCTCAACGAAGACGCGCGGCTCGCGAAGGATCCGACGGCGAGAGCCCGGACGCGCGGGCGGCGCGACGAGCGGCGTGGAGGTCCGCTCGGCTGCGGTCCTTGGAACAGGTACTGTAGGCTTATGTATACAGGATTCGTTTAAAACTATTGTCCAAATTTTACAGCGTGCCTACATGAAATTAGGAGCTTCACCAACCGCGCGTGTCAAGCCGTATTAGATTGGTCGCCATTTAACTGACATTTTCTATATCGAGCTCTTTCGTGTTTGAGAAGGCATGTTAAACCGTTGGTCCCGGTTGTAATCGCTAGAAGGCAGTCGTTAAGCTGTGTCAGGTGCATCGCCTAGGCTCCGAAGCATAAGCTGAGGAAGCAACTAGGAAAACAAGCTTAGACAAAGAAGAAGTAAATGAAACTTTACCACTTTCAATAAAAAATTTCAGACTATTTTATACACACTAAAAACAGGGTCTTCAAACCAATCCTGTATAGATATGGTATAAGGGGAAGCCTCAAAAAGGACGCGCGGCCCGCGACCTTATATGTCAGTAATCTGGTCGGTTAGTTAGTACCGAGATCGTGGATATGGACATTGTAGTATATAGCCACTTAGCCAGTGTCAACTTACTAATAGGATATCTTATCTTTATAAGACTTGTCGTGGGTGTATCATGTGGGGCACGACTCGCGTCAGCAATGGCCCACGTTTAAGAGACTTACAGCCGCACTCAACTGCAGTAACTGAGCTTCTTCCATAGTAACACACCTTAAAACTAATAGGTCTCCAATGGGATCAGAGATAATGAAAGACGTACAGTAGGGGTGAGACAAACTTCGGAAACGTTACACCACTGTGATGTGATCATAAAGGATACGCCGCAAATTAAATAACACTAATACATCAAATTATAAATGACTTTGTTTTTATTGTTTCTAGGAAGCCATCGAATCGTCTAAAGTGATAAAAAACATGGTCGGGCCAGCAAATGATATTATAGGAGAAATACCATCGAGAGACAAATCTCCGTCCGAGGTAATATTCAGTTTGTGTTATCATCGTTTCATTTGAATGTTGTACTGATAAAACTACTAAGGACTCTGGGTGGAACATATGAATCTTATGGATAAATGTAAAATTGCGCGAGACAATATGTAGTTGCAGCTCAGAAACCATATTTACATACATAATAGTGTTAACTTAATTTGTAAATCATATTTATTTTCGGAGTGTAGCTAACGCATCCACTTCAAATATCCACCTGTTGTGTAACAAGTAACGACTAAAGTCATGTTAACATTTTAGTAGAATAAGTTGTTTTTATCCATAAGAGTTTATTTAAAAAAAGGCGGTAACTAAACTGTAGTTTTGAATTTGCGTCTTTTAAAATGAGAAATGTTACCAAACAGGATTAAATTTACTTAAATTAGTGACCACTTCATTCCATAAGCATGTAATTCTATGTTCCACCACAGACTAGAATGTGTTGCCATGATCTAATTATTAAAATTCATGTCTGTAACAGTTAACAACGAATGTCATTAACAATGTTTAGTTGGTGTTTCGATGCCCTTGAATGAATTTTCATCTTTTCAAAACCACTATATAAAACACAATAAATCTAATAAATGTCTATTTCCACGTATACTGGTAACACGTTACTGTCACTAAAACTTAACATGTGGTTATTAAATGTGGGTGGGGTTCAATGTCGCTTGGTTGGCGTAATGTCCGTCCAATGGGTTGTGAATGTCAAATTGGCTTTACAAATTATAGAAATGGCCTCTTCCACGTATCGCGTTACGTACAAAACCGGGGCCTATACTAGCGGTGAAGGAGAAGGAAAAACTGGTAGACGAGAGAATAACACTACGAACTGAAGAATACCTGTGCCCTTCCACCGGCGAGATGAAAGTGCGGACAGTCGAATGCATTGAAAAGGTGTTTGAGAAAGAGGTACGCGTCGCCAACGCACTGTAAATTGTGCTGCATAGTATTACGACGCTGTACACAAAGCAATGCCGTGTGTGGTTTTATCTATTGTATTTTTTTAAATATCGCTTAGCTTTCTACGTGCAGTTATTTTGACTCATGACTGTTCCCATTTACACTTGAGAGATGCGATACGACAAAATCGCTGGAAACCCTTGTTTACCTTGAACAATTTTGCGAACGAGTAATGTCGCACACGGTTTCCAAAATTCAATTTCATGAAACTTCAGTTTTACACAACAAAATACTTCGTCTTCGATCTTGACCGATCCTCTCACTCTCAATATTTTAGTAAAAAACTATCGTTCTATGTTTTCTCAAGTGTAAATGTGTTTGACTCAAATGACAATTCGTGTGTATAGTCGACTACGTGACATTGAATTGACTGACTTATTAACTTGTGTACAAACACTTGGTATTAATAAAGCGGGGCCTTTTAAAACGCACTCGATGTTATACACGTGAAACACCATCGTTGATTTATAATAGAAAAATTAGTTAATCACGTAGAGAACTCACACTTAACCAATTAAATATGGTGATTGGGTAGACTTATGGGTATATAGTTTAGTTTAAAACTGGTGCCTGTTTACTAGACCTTAATAAAATATACATGGATCATGTAACAAATTTCATCACAAACATTTCCGGGATAAATTGTAGATTAGTAAAATAGGAGTCAGGGCCTTGTGTGATGCTTGCTGAATGAATATAATAATGGAAAAATATATTTTTTATTTCTCTTTTAATTTTGCTGCTTCAGTTTTGCATAATCCTTAAAGTGGTTATATAATAATCAGTCACATACTTTGTCAACCCTTAAAGCATTTATTATATTCAATTGGTATTAAAGTGACTTGTCCCTTGGGACGGGACAATATATCTTGATATTGCTAGGATTTTTACAATTTCTGTTAAATGATCCAAAATTCACATGAATTGACACCAATTCACATAAGCATACCTATTGAATGTTGTTACTTGTGTTGCATGTTGTTATGGCATGGCATGCTAATATGATTGTATGTTATTTGTCAGACGATACCTGGATTCTAGAAATGGACACTTCACCGACAGTCAACGGTTTGTGCATTTATTTTTATGTATTTATATAATTTGACTGCTTTTATGCTGAAATATAACGCTTTTCACTAACGCTTTTTTTTTTGAACAAATAATGTTGGTACCATACTCGAAAAGGATTTCGGTATACACTGAATAACAAATTAAACTTACAGCTACAATATATTATAATATTTGTCATTATTACAAACATGTTTTTAAATGCGACGCGTATAAAGGCTTTTCGTGTATTTACATGTTTTATTGTATATATTTTCATGTTGTGGTTTAATTTTACCTAGTTATAATAAAAAAGATGTTCCGAATATATTCTCTTTCTTTAGCCTTTTATCAAAATGCAGTATTTATAAAATACTAGCTGTTTCCCGCAGCTCCGCCTGCGTCAAAAAGTAGCCTATGTTTAACTCCGGGTTTTCAACTATATACTTACCAGAATTCATTAAAATCTGTTTAGCGGTTTGGCCTTGAAAGCGTAACAGACAGACAGACTTTTGCGTTTATAATATTAGTATGGATTATTCAACTTGGTCAATTAAATAGTAATATGTAAATTGCAACAGTGAGTTTCCTAAAGAAAAGAATAAGAATAGTTAAATAACAATGTCGGTATCGAATAAAAATACACTCCTTAAAAAATATATGATAAACTAGCTATTTCCCGCAGCTCCGCCTGCGAAAAAAAGTAGCCTATATTTGACCCCGGGTCTTCAACTATATTCATACCAAATTTCATCAAAATCCGTTCAGCGGTTTGGCCGTGAAAGCGTAACAGACAGACAGACTGACAGACTTTCGCATTTATAATATTAGCAATATTAGGATGGATGGATGTAAAAAAAACAACAAATTTTATTTTTCTATCACTTTCTTGTTTCAATGTAATGTTAAAATTATGAAAGTTTTCTTTCATCCAGGTGGAGACAACTCAAGAGAAGATAATATCACTAGAACTGACTACTAGTCCAAGTAGTGAAACAGCGCCCACTGACCTAGCAGAGGCCGGAATAAGTTTAGGGGAAGGGGAGACCGAGGGGGGAGACGCGTCCCTTCAGCCCGACATCGTTCAGGTCGTTAACCCGCTCCTGGACGGCAGCGCGGGCCGAGTCACGACCATTCCAGTGGGCCCCGCTCAGAGACTCACCGCCTACACCGACCAACAACAGTAGACGTCGACAATCTCCGCCTCAGATATACCCATGACAAATTATCGACACAACACAGTAACCGCGACTCGATCGAACTCGATTGTAGATTTCTTCAACGAAACGAACAGCGACATCGCACTGAACGACCATCATAATTTTGTATTATAAACTGTGATAATAAGTTTAGATTTCCACCACCGATTTCTTGTGTTACGTAAAGGCTATTTTGAAGAAATCCACCACCGAGAGCACTGTCATAGTGGCAATTCCTGATCACAATTTAATTTTTTTAATTGTACTATTTTTGCGACGGAGATATCGGTTTAGTTATAGGTTATTCCTGTCTATTTTGATAAAGAACATTATTCTTTGAATACTTTATGTATTTAATTTTAACGATTTTCATTCCGTGCAAGTTTTTAATGTTTGACTGTATGATGCATTACCTACTAAGTGAATAGTGTTGAGATTATGAATGAAAAATAGGTTACAATCGCGTATTAAATAATAAAAAGGGTGTAAATACCATCGGTATCAAAAGCATTAGATATTTTAATGCATTTGATTGATAAACAGAGCATTAATTTCTTTTCATAATTTTATTTAGTTAGCAATTATTTGTGCATTGTTATTGATTCTTACAGTATTTGTATTTACTGGTTAGCTAGTATTTTTAATGTTTTACGTTTTATTTTATGTATGTGGTGCCTTCAATTTTCGCATATTAAATACATTTCAATCCATCTACTCTACGTGTTACAAGTTGTCAGATCAAATGATGACCAATATAAATTTTATAAGTTGACTGTATATCCTGCTTGTTGTCAATCATTAATCTCAATGAATAATAAATGTATATTTCCACAAGTGAAAAATAGTATATGATAAATATTTAAATGCGAGTATTGAAATTAGAATTTGATGTGCTGTATGGCAGAATGTTTATATGTGTGTCCTTTTTACCTTTTTAAGGATCTTTACCGATATATTAATTGTAAACTAATGAAAATATTGTATGTTTGTCCCAATTAAATGGTTTAATATATATTTTAATAAAATGATTACTTTGTTTTATTTAATCTTTTGTTAATACATTTAAATGAAATATTTATTTTTCGAAAACATTGTAACAGTAATTTTATGTGAGATGTAATAAGTAGTGAAGGATCTACATTAAACTAACGTTTAAAAAAAATAACAAAATAACATACACCGTACAAGTTTAGTACGGTCAATCGTCTAGCAGGTACTTTTAATAAAACATCAATGTAATAATGTATAAACATTTACTATTTATAATGCAATATAACACAATTTAATGTATAGTTCACTAATTTTTGTAACTTTGTAGAACACAATATCATTAAAATGTAACAATGTTAATGAATTAATAGTACGATAACATAAACATCTTATAAATAACAAATACATGCACATTATTTCTTCGGAGCGATGATTCCTTCCAGTTGCGCCTGAAATCAAATCACCAATGATAAGATATTTCACATTATAATGCACTTGCACAACTAGAAAGCTTGAATAGAAAAACAATTGTACGAGGTAAATGACACTATAGCTTCGCATGCGTTGCAGATATTTTAAAAACTTTTAAGAACTTAAAACAATAATTGTACCCAAAGTCATGATGTCCATTTAATACCAGGCAAAATATTACCGGAATTGGACGTTCTGGGAAGATGTTTTAGGAAGTTGTCATGTTGTTGTTCCCAGCCTGTATGGGAATGTAACTCCTGATAGCTAACGCTCGTGACCACGTATTACTTTTTTAATTTTACCTTAAGTTGTGCGTTCGTTTTCTTCAAAGCCAGCAACTCTTCTTGATGTCGTTTCTCTTCAGCCGCTCGCAACTCTGCGGCGCGTCTCTCGAGCTGTTCCGTCTTCTGTTTCAGTTCCATGCACTGTTTCTCCAGAGCAGAACGCTCGGCTTCCAACTTTGCTACTTGATCCATAAGGTCGGATTTGCCTTGTTCAGACTGTGAAATATTTCATAATAATATTTTTTCATAATACCAAAAACATCACTCAGTGATTTTGTAGTGGATGATTCATCCCCTGCTCATCATTGAGCGAGGATGATGACCAAAAAGTAACGTAGAACAATATAAAGGAAAAAGTTGGGCCGCGTTGAATCTGGTAAAGGCTAGCGGAGATACGATGGTCTAGGAAGACATTTCACAAAAATGTGCGGCACAACTCCTAAATTTTAGACAGATAAAAGAACTTACTTGCAATGCCTTCCTCATGCCAAATGCTATTGAGCTGCAATAAAGAGTTTGGTATGCTTCCATTGTGATCCTCGCTTCGTCACGTACTCGTAGAAGTAAGAGACCTCTTTCTCCACAGTTTATTGTTACCTATAAATGAATGGCAAATTTGGCAAATAAACGAGATTTTATTTAACTTTCTCTAATCTCTATCTCATGCCTTGTCCGTGGCGAAATTTTCATTATCACAAGTATAGTGCAAGAGTCGACACGCCAAGAAGAAGAATATCATTGAAACCGTCTTGAAGGAAATAAGATGTGAGTCGTCAAAGTCCTGCTGGATAGCTTAAAAATTATTGAAATATCAAAAGAAACTTCATATGAGGAACAAAGTAAAATCTTAAAAACGCATTTTCAACTACCATGGTGACGAACATACATAATAGATGAAAGAGAAGAAAGTCGACCAATATATTGACGGTTTCATCTTACTCGTAGTAAGGCTTTCATAGGATGTGATCGTAAGAGTGGATAACTCTAATAACTGTGGTAAAGATCTATTAGGCCTCTGACGTCTTTCCTGTACACACAATAACATGGAAACCTGTCTGATAATTTCGTCGAAGCATTGCGTGTACAATTGTCGCCGCACCGGACAGATGCCGGTCTCGCGAGCCTGCCTCTGCTGCAGGCGAGTGTCCAGCATCTCTTGAAGGTTGATGACGTCCAGGCGCGTCGCTGGAGTTGATGAGATCTATAATCACAATATGGTAAGAGTAGGTAATATTTTTTTTAAATCGTTATCAATATAAAGTTCTACAAACTAAAGGACTGTAGGAATTTTGCTTCAGATGACGTTTTGAAGCTCATACATTTCTTCAGAAATCTTGTCTACCAAAAATATTTAAAAATAAGCTGTCATTTATTCATTCATAACTAAACTTAGGTCAGTTTTGACAAAACTCCTTTATAAGAATGACCCGCCCCATCTTTGCGTTAGTAGTCTGGCCATGCTGGCTTATGGGATGTAAGTTGTCAATTACAGAGAAAAAAAAATCAATGAAATTGCCATGCATTCATGTAAAATATATATATTTTTTTTTTAATAAATGAAATGTCTGATGACAAGCGGTCACCGGAAGCCCACGACACCAGGAGCATCACGTGCGCATAGCCAACCCTTGAAAAGTCTTTTCACGCTCTACGAAAAGCCACCTTTTACCTTTTGGGTCCATATTTGTCCATCTTCCTCCCATTCCTTAGGTGGTAGAATAGCATTCAATATTTCTTCAGTCTCACGTTTGGCTTCAGTCGGCACACAAGGTTGAATCACATTGGCACTGCGTGGCGAAGTCTGAAATAAAATTAATGGGTACGGTAGGAAACTCTACATAAGGTACACATAAAACCGTATTGGAAAATAAGTTACAAAATGTTTGAGCGGGACAAACTATACTTATTGCTTCTTTTTATTTTTGGGGTTTCGTACCCAAAGGGTAAAACGGGACCCAGTGCCGGATTAGCCATGTAGCAAATGCTACGGGCCTCGCGAATTTGGGGACCCCGTGCTCCTACGCCTGTCTGGCCGTAATAAAAAAATATTAATTTAGATTGGAGCGTAAAATATCTTGCATGCCTTAAACGCGAAGCGCTTAGGCTATGCTTTAATTCCACTAAAATCTAAAACTCGTTTTTGTCACGTTAAATGTAAAAATAATTAGGTAAGTATTTTACGATCTTTTTAACATTAATGTTTTAATGTTTAATAATAATCGATATATTAGGTTGTGGATAAAATCTCTTTGGCTATACTATATTTGTATCTGGCTGGTTTTGGTAACATTAAAAGTTTAAATTTTAAAAAAGACAAGATGAGTGAATTCAATGAAGAAATTCGATACATTTTAAAATTTTACTACAAAAAGGTAAAAATGCTTTTTCAATCCGGAAACTATTACAGATAAAATGTATGCCATTTTTGAAAAAGCGAAGCAAGATCGGCATAACAGTAGTTACGACGTAGTTGAAGAACTGGGAATTGACCACAAAACAGTTCTGGCGCATTTGAAAATAGTAAAAGTAAAGAATATCGAGAAAACAGGCGAACTATTTAAATTTTATTAACTCAGTCACGATCCAATCTACTGTGATTGGTTGATTTATTATAAAATATATGTTATGACTGAATATAGCTGACCTTTTTTTGAATCGATTATCATATCGATCTATTTAATAACTTGATACCCTAAAACAAACCAAGGGCCTCTTGACAGAATTTACAGGCCCCGCGCTGTCTTAATCCGGCACTGACGAGACCCTATTACTAAGACTTCGCTATCAATCTGCCACCAGGCTGTATCTAATAAACCGTGATAGTAAGACAGTTGAAATTTTCACAGATGACGTATTTCTGTTGTTGCTATAACAAATACTAAGAACCATAACAAATAAATATTTAGGGATGATGGTACGGAACCCTTCGTGCGCGAGACCGACTCGCACTTCGGTTTTTATTTAAATCAATTTAACAAAATAGATCACTCGCCTTGTTTTTACTGTCAGATCAATCTAAAAAATCGCATGCACATTGCACACACAGGAGCTACTAGTTTTTGAGAGAGATGACTACTCGGCAAGCAAATCTTAACGATTTGCTTGTAGATCCTACTGAACTGATCAGTTCATGTAGGTATCCCCTGGGAGAGCAGGCTGGGGATCCTGGTGGACGAAATGAATATAAGATACTTACAACTTTATCTGGTTGCTTAGTCACTAAAACAGGGTTATCGTAGCGAACTAAAGTGTCTTCAGCAGATACTGGAGCCCTTTCGGCCATTCTGCAGCTTATGAAAATTTATATTATTCAGACTAGAAACAATGAACCAATAACATCTTCAAGCTAGCGGCCATAGCAACCACGTTGCTAAGCAACTAGAATATCGGTTTGACCAAAACGTTAGCTACTATTCTCTTTCGTTTGATATGAAATGAGATTGTGAGAACCATAGCCTTTCTCAATGGGTGAGAAGAAATTTTCCTTCCTCAACAACACTTATCATGAAAGTATAAAAAAATAAAGTTGTTATTATAATATTTGCTTCTAAACATATTTTGTATGTACCTATTGATTGAGAAAAAAGAGATTTCTCTTATGAAATTATTCAAATTTTTTTTTTTTTTTTAATTAAACATATCTTTATTTAACTAATTAAATTATACACAAAGAAAAGAATAAATATATTACACTATCCTATCTAAAAATAATAAACTAAATGAAAATTAAAATTTTCAGAACGTGCTAGAGTACCAGATCGCCTTATCATTCCCAGATTTAAAACTGCTGCATTCCGTGGCAGTTTCAGTTATACTGCAACAAAATGTTGGAACAACATCCCACCTCCAATCAGAAATGCTAACAATGTTAATCTCTTCAAAACAAAGTTAAAGAAATATTTCTTAGATGCTCAAAAAAATTGCAGTAGTTCAAATACTAATTAAGTCACATGATTGTAAAATTTATTTATATCTCATAACTTCTTACGCTAGTTACATTTTAGTTGTGAATCACATTTATAACTGTTTCTACAGATGTGATTTCCACCTATGAATAGGTAGTTCTTACGCAACAAATGTTTTAAATTATTTTCTGCTCTACTGATTAGTTCTACAGGTAGCTCATTACAAAGTGTGGGTGTTAGCTATTTCCTCGTACGCTTACCGTATTTATTGTTGACTTTCCGGACTATTAGTTTATCCCTTCTTTTAGACGTACTACGGCTTTTGTAGCGTTAATTGCAGTTATTATTATTATTATATTAACTAATACAATTTATGTGCATATTTCCATTATTATTTTTTTTTTTCTTTTGTCTTAATTGTAATTTATCTTATAACTGAGGCATCCGCGTAAGACCAGTGTCGAGGCTCAGGCCCCGACTTATGCTGAGCGGAGACCTTTTTGGTACTACACATGTTTTATATTACTGTACTTTTAAAATTTTAAGTATTTATGTTTAGTAGTACCAAATAAACATTTTTTCTTTCTTTCTTTCTTTCAAATCTAAATTAGGTCCCCTGGGCAGAGTTCCCATCACGCAGGCAGCATTCCCGCGTTGAATAGCTATGGCTATTCGCTGAGCAAGAAAGCTGCCCGCGCGAGGGTCACCCGTTGCCTCTTTTAGGCGTCTACTGATCTCCTTGTGAAGACCCCGCGCACCGGCGCCCCATGGACCTAGTGTCTCGACACCAAAGGCTGTGAACTCGTACTGAGGGCCGAGACAACTATATTTATTGGCTTTAAACCGTTCGCGGGCGTCCGCCGCTGCGCCGGCCTGTTTGCTGGTGGCTGGGAGGTACGTAGCTGCCATAGTATCGGAGCACGTGGCGTCCCAGACAAGGGCTCGACCCATCCTCCAAGGTATCAATGACATCCCGTCAGGGCGCTTGCCATCGTCCCGCACAATTTGAGGCTCCAGAACTGCGGGTACTTTGGCACTAACGAGCGCCCTTCGTAGGATGTCATTGATGGCTGCATGGCGGGTTTGGCGACCGGCGCCCGACGAACAAGCGAGTCCATGGTGACCGAACCGATCCACGGGGGCTCCACAAGCAGCGCAGCTGTGATCCACGCACACTTCGGCTCCGAGCCGGAGACCTACAGCTATGCGGAATGTTAGCGGGTCAATAAACGTCCCTAGTGTAGGAGACGGATACGCATGTATTCAAATTATATAAATATCCTATTCTTTCTACAGAGCCTATGTTATTATGTATTGTTTTAAACTGATTATTTTTATGATGATTTTGATGAAATTTGGCATGAATAAGTTTGGAGACCCGGGGTCAAACATAGGCTACTCTTTGACGCAGGCGAAGCTGCGGGAAACAGCTAGTAAGTTATTACATTCAAGGATAAGTAGTACTGGGATTTTTGGGCAGAAAAACGTTCGAAATTATTCTTAGTATTATAATATAGAAGTACTTAACATTACTTATATTACTAAGTACACCATTAATATTACTTATTATAATTTACACATATGTTCATCACAATCACATTTTTAAACAGTCTTGCCAGTTAAAGTAAACTAAAAAATATCCCTCCGGAGCTTCATGACAGAGTCCAGCCTGAAAATTTGTTTCAGCAGTTAAAACGTGAGCTTTAGACTACGAGGTCGTGGGTTGGATTCCCACGAAAAGATGGGATGATAATTGAAAATAAATTAGTTTCACCAAACTAATTCTTAATTTCGCGCCTTGTATGAAAAATATGGCTCAATCGAACACCTTTTGTACCCTTGAGTTGATCGTTGTAAAAAGGTTGGATGTAGAATCTTTCACATGGACTCTTTATTTGTCTATCCATTGTATTCTTTACTTAATCAATATAGTATACGGCCGGCGTAATATGGGAGCACTGTGCCCGTAGCCTTAAAATACCTCGAGGGAGCAGCTCGCGCCATCTGTCTTCCCTCAATCGGAAATGCATCAACAAATGGACATTCATATTGTGTGGGTAACAAGATGATTTGACGCACACTCCAGTATTCTAAGAGCACTATTCATTGCGAATCGCTGCTGGAGCTGGAGCTAGAGTCGGTGGACATGACCTCGACGTCTTCTTGCGTGTGCGCATCCTTGCCGCGGCCGTCGATCGCCACGGAGTTGCCGCCTCCCACCGACATGTGGAGCTCGCCTGTCGGGTGCCACGTGAATTGGTTTGTGGCGGATGATGGAACTGAAAATTAAAATTTATTTTTATTTATTGTACGCCCGCTATGAGCAGATCACAGAGGTACAATCTTTTTTTATCACCTAAATATAAAAAAGGAGGAATTTGCTAAAGTAATTATTTCGAGTATAAGTATTATTATGTCTCTGAGTTCGGCTCTTAATTCTCCTTTTCTGTTGGGCACTACAACACAGATTTTGTTGTTTTTCTCTTTTTATTGTTTGCCATATATGAATTGCCTAACCAGCAAGTCTAACTTTTGGTTTTACTGTAGTCAAATGACTTATTCTCGCAAAATCCGCTCCATGCATGGCAAGTACACAATTAAACCCCTAAATAATAAAAAAATATTCTTGGTCTTGGAGGCCAAATCCAGCAGTGGACTCCATGCGGCTGTTATAGTAATGAAGATCTGCTAAAATGTGATGTTACAGTCAAGTCACGACGCTTGAGGGTTAGTCTTGAATACTAATTCACAAGGTTTTTTTCTGATTAAATTTAAAATCACTGCGAAATTGGTCTGTCAAATCTACTCAGTTCTGTAAATGTAATGAGCACCTACAGGGCACCAACCTACTGATGAAGTAGGTAGGTAGCATGCCCTCAAACTTTTGTTACCACTGTCAACTGTTGTAACTACTGTCATTATCCAGAAAACAGATCGCCAACAGGTTGTCTTGTTGCCTAATTGCTAAGAAAGTGCAGTTTTTCTACCATTTCACTTAGCCTGATCCTTTTGTGTATGTGTGTGTGTATTCCTAATGTTTACTTTCAAAATAAACACTACTATTGTTCATTAAGGTTTGAACAAGCGGCTCTAAGATTTAAGTTTGAGTCATGGACAGAAAAACCCCTAACCATGATAACAGGTGTAGTTAGTGAGTCACTGCCACCTATTAATTTTTTTGGCCAACATTATTTTATTATACCATGAAAGGAAAATGATTGAGAGACACAAAATCATGCACTTAATGCATGAACTAGGGTTCTTGGTATTGTGTTATGAATAATGTAGAAATACCTCCTCCTGTAGTGATTCGATGTAGCTCATTTAACGTGGACGGTGTGTGGCCATTGAGTGGAAGATCACAGAGGCGGCCGAGCATGCCCAGTCTCATTTCCAGATCAGTGGGGTATGGACGACGAGGATCTCCAGGTTGCCAGGATAACGGAGCACTCACAGCATTTGATGCACTAATTCTGTAATCAACAATTTATAAGGTAAGTGAAGTGCTGATATGAAAATAATAGCCAAAAAAGAATAATATTGGCAATCTCTGAGATTTAAATAACCATATAATAATTATATATAAAGAGAAAATTAATTTTAAATGAACAATGAAGAAGAAAATCAACACATTATTTTATAAAGTGTTATTTTATTACTCGCATGACTATGTGAAGGGTTAAAGTGTTCAATAAAAGTTACTAACAAGAATGATTAGTGTTACCATTACCTATGTGCAAATTTGATCAACTCTTCAGATGGAACGGGCCGTTTTCTTGATTTGACGATTGACGCTAGTTTTTGTCGAGCCTGGTATAAAGATGTGGCTAAGATCTGTTCTGCATCCTTCAGTTGCCTTTGCAGTAAGTGTATATCTTGATCCTACAAAAATAAATAAATTTGAATTTAAAAATAATATGATTTGAAAACTTAAGTAATTACTCATGCAGAGGAAATTGACACATCAGAGTAGTTCCAACAAAACAATATTTTAACCCAACCTTTTAAGCTTAAACAACGAACTTTCTGCAAGCTAATATTGTATTAACAAAAAGTGTTAAGCTTCATCACATTTTGGTATAGGGGCAAGTTTCCAGTTTGGGATTCAGTTGAAAATGGAAAATAAAGTTATGAAGAAACTTGTACACTTCTGTGTGTATTTAAAAAAAAAGCTTTGGGCCTAATTACCTTATTATCCACTTCTGCCTTTAGTTCGTTCATCTTTTGTTGTATTTTTGCCTGTTCATCAGCTAATTCTAATGTCTTTTTCAACTCGACATCTTTAGAGAGAAGCAAATCTGTTAATTGTGCGAAATCCGCTGCTGATAACTTCTGGGGCTTGGGTGCTATAGATACCTCAATAATCTCTCTGAAAAACGTACAATCAATCAAATATTTATTTGCATAAAATGTAGGTTGTACAATGATATTGATATAAATAGGTACCCAAATACATTTTACCTTAGCAAAAGGTGTGCAAAATAATACAAAAATACATAATTAATAAATAATATTAACAATATTAAGTATTACACAAATAAACGTCTAAAATTGAAAGCATTTCTAAAACAGCACATTTCACGTTGCACTTACTTTGCAATTAATTCTATATCGTCTACGAGAGATAATAGGCGATCTTTTGTACTTAAATGAGATGCCATGGTGAGCTAAAATTTACCAAAAAAATATTTATTTACGATAAAAAAAAGCAAGGAAATTTTCAAAAAACCAATACGCAACAAACAACCACAAATTAAAAATAGCAAACATCCCACAGAATAGTGTTAATCAAGCTGTCAAAGTCAAATTGACTTGACACATGCTTGACACACATTTGTTTTTTTTAATAATTAGTTTTACGGCCATGGATACAAGTAATCTCAGACTCTTTTTCTCTATAAAAACTTTTAACCCTTATTTTGCACCCTTAGGGGGTAAATTAAATTACAATAAATTACGAAACACGTGTTCAATGATATGTTTTTAATAGGATGAATCAATAGCACTCCAGAGCACACAGAGACTACAAATAGAAATCACCAAAAAAGCATAAATAAATCTTCTTTTCCACAATGTTGAATTTGCAAAATGTTGGATTCTTATGATGTCGAATTCGCAAAATGTTGAAAACCAATGCTGAAGTCGTAAAAATATTCGATTTCCCACCCCTAAAATGTACAGAGTATGTACAGTCGATAGCATTGGCAGCATAATTAATATAAGTAGATGATATTTAGTAAAAAACTCTTTTTTTTTTTGGAGGTACATTTTTTTCAACTATGGAATATTATGGATTAACAGAATAATAATTCTGGGTAACATGGACTATGGGCAAATATATATGGGGCTTGGTCTATAAAAAAATTTAAGCAGTAGTCTACAGAATTACCAGCACTTGGTTTGGGCTTTTTATGCTAGTTTTGGAGATTTTTAGGTTTTTAATTTTTTTTTATTGTAAACTAATTTCATTAAAACAACACAGTTTAATCATTGTTTGTATTGATACCGCATTAATAATACATTATATATTACTTTAATACATAAAATATATTACATACATGTACATGGCGCCCTGTCATTAATATTTTGAAAATAGAAGCTGTCCGGCTCGAGGAACCATGAAGTGCTTTTATGTGTATATATGTTACGGCTAATGATCAGTGCTTCGTAGCGCAAAACAAATGGAGACCTCAGCTTCGATTTTGTAGAGACCAAATAGATATTGTTGTTTTATGACAGAGAGAGAATTAAAAAAAAGTAAAAGTGCGGGTACGCTTAAGATTAGCAGGCTAAGTGTCGTGCCTACCCAATAAAAAGTTTTTTCCCTTAATTCGACGGATTTTTTTTGTTATTTAATTTGTATAATTGTCAAAGATTTAAATTATTAGCTTGTTGGGGAGCTTAGAATAAAAATATTTGAAAAATATACCTATTTCAGTTTCCTGAAAAACTTACGTCCAATATACTGGTCATTATCAAGTTCTTAACAAACGGATCCAGTCAAATTATGTTCAGTATACTTCACATTGTCAAAGAGAAAGACTAAAATAAATAAATTATACCCTTAGATTATTATTAGGTTGGGGAAAAAGTCTTTTCGCATATAATATGCATGAACTTTTAATAAAATCTCTCTGGCTCTTAGTACTATTTGTACCTAGCTAGTTTTGATATCATTAAAAGTTTAAATTATAAAGAAGATTTCAAATTAGGAAAAAGTGTGATTTTCATTTGTTCTTCTTACTGTCAAGATGAGTGAATCTAATGAAGAAATTCGATACATTTTTAAATTGCAAAGCAAAACAAGCCGCGAAAAAAATTTTCGATGTTTATGGACCTAGTGCAGTGTCTGTGAGAATAGCACAAATTTGGTTTAAGCGTTTTCAATCCGGAAATTTTGATGTCAAAGATGCACGTCGTTCTGGTCGCCGTATCCATCTTATATTATATTATCTATCTATATAAATATAAAAGAAAGTCGTGTTAGTTACACTATTTATAACTCAAGAACTGCTGAACTGATTTGGCAAAAAAATTGGTGGGAAGGTAGATTAGAACCAAGAGAAGGACATAGGATAGGATTTTTATCCCGTAGGACGTGACATAAAACGTGGTATAACAAAACAGTAAAAAAAAACAGTCTAGCCGTTCATTTGTTAAAAATGGTCTAGCAAAACAAAACGTCAAAGTGCGTCAGGTGGTCAAAGGCCGGTCAGGCTTCACAGACTGTGGCGAAACCCGGTTTAACTCGCAACAAGGTGATGCTGTGTGTGTGGTGGGATTGGAAGGGCATTATTTTTCAATCAAGCAATCAATCATTTATTTCATTGTGAATTATATGTTGTATTCTTTATGAGCTGTTACCACCAGGCAGGACCATCGATTCTGAACTCTACTGCGAACAACTGATGAAATTAAAGCAAGAAGTTGAAAGAAAGCGGCCGGACTTAATCAACAGAGAGTGTGTGGCTTTTCATCATGATAACACTAGACCTCATACATCTTTAGCCACTCAGCAAAAATTAAGAGAGTTTTGCTGGCAGGCGTTAATTCATCCGTCGTATAGTCCTGACCATGGAGCAATTGCAAAGAGGAGATGCCGTAATAAGCGTTTTGTAAGAAAGTATTTGTGAGGCTACTAGGCAGACGTGCGGAGTGCTTGGTTTCGGGCGTGGGTGGCTCCAACCATGGACCACGAGCAATGACAAGCTCCGCCCACTTTTGTGTCGGCGAGGCGCCAATGATCACATCACTGCGCCATTTCAAACGGCATCTCCTCTTTGAAATTGCTTCATGGTCCTGACCTTGAATCTTCAGATTTCAACCTGTTTCGGTCTCTTTAAAATTCTCTAGGCAGTGTCAGGTTAACATCACGAGAGGACTGCCAAAATCACTTGTCGCGGTATTTTGATCAGAAGCCTCAATATTGCAATAAGCAATGGGATCATGTCCCTACCTACAAAATGGCAAAAAGTAATAAAACAAAATGGCACCTACATACTTTAGATAAATGTAAATAAACTATATTAAAAAAATCTTTTGAAATTTCTTAAAAAATGCGAAGAAATATTTTTCCCCAACTGGGTATTCTACTAATTTTTATTTTTTCTTTCATATCAATATTTTTATTTCCAGAAACAGAATTATGAAAGAATTTTTGTAATCCTTTCAAAAATAAGTAAGTTATAAGCCTTTGAAATTCGGTGGAAGGGTAAACTGTCAAAAAACAAGAAAAGGATGCACTGTGTTAGCTGTGACGTCACTGCCACTCGGTTTCTTGCGTACAAAAGAGATAGCAAGACGTTCCCACCACGCTCCCACTTTTCTTTTAGAGAAAACTTTAAAATCGAATTAATGCCTTATCTAACAACCAATTTTGTTGTTGTTTTCAGAATCGGTTACTTTTTAGTGTATATTTTGTTTAGTATAACAATAATAATCAAGTATGAATACAGTCAAGTAGCCTATTAATAATCTCAGATCATCACCATAGTAAAAAATACGAAAATATTCATCTAATAAACAAAAATAGGGTCATAGTTAATTGCATAAAACCCAATTAGAAACTTAATAACAGGTCAAGCGCGACTCGAACTCGCGAACGAAAGGTTCCGTACCATTTATCTATAAAAACAGCAAATAAAAATGTATGGGAGCCCTCTTAAATACTTATTTTATTCTAGATTTTGTGTGATTTTGTTATAACGGCAACAGAAATATATAATCTGTGATAATTTCAAGTTTCTTACCATCACGGTTCATGTGATACAGCCTGATGACAGCTCGGACAGAGAAGTCTTAGTAATAGGGGGACACTAAAAACCAAATAAAAACCTATGATAAATACATAACTAATCTCACTTATGTCATGGATATAATTATTAAAAGTAGATACTTATGTTTTTTATAATTCATTCACCATTATCATCTATGCTCACATTCATAAGTTGTATATATACAGGCCAGTGATTATGGCCATCAAAACGTAAAGAGACTGGGGGTCTCTTTACGTTTGACGTACAGAGTGGTCTCTTTACGCTTTTTTTCGGTCAACAATATCATCAAATATATTGTGGGAGAAGAACAGATATTACTTTTACTTATTTTTATCCGAATATCTACATATTCCCATATTTGAAATAGAACCTTCCAGGCTTTCACATTTCTACCTATCCAACCAGGTACTTATACTATAACAATCTCGTTGTCTTTACAAATAGTTCATAACCACAACTGCAATGTTTTTCCTATGAATGTTTTATGTGTTATTGAATTACTCATAACATGCAACAGCGTCCGTGTCTGCTGTGCAAACTGCGAACCGGCATTTCAAGTTGTGCATGCGGACGATGCGTGAACAGATGTCAGAGGGGGCGGCACGGTGAGGGGCGAGCGTGCCATGAACATGCGCACTCCACGTGCTTATGGGCCTTTATTGCTGAATCACTGGTTTAGTTTAAAATTAAAATACTTTTTACCCGACTGCCAAAAAAACGAGGGTTGTGTGTGATCTGCCTCTTTGTTGAACCGATTTTTATGAATACATATATCGTTTGATTCCTCTTTTTGTCGCAAGTGTCACCGGGTACCGGGTACGTCAAAATTGTAAAAATTAATAAGGCGAACTTTTGGCGTCATAAAGTACTTGGGCTTTATATTTCTATATCAAAAACAAGTATAATTATTTTCCATTTTTTAATAAAAATCGACCTCAAAATAGAGATTATATTGCTACGTAACTGTGGTCCTAAAAGACTATGGTCCACTATAAATGACATTACGCAATACAAGCCCCCTAAGTCTAACAACGTGGACCTTCTAAATATCAAATCGCAACCACAACTGTCAGTAAATTATGTGAATAATTATTTTGTAAACATTGGATCTTCCCTGGCGGAAATTATACTTAAGACCGGCCACCAATCCTCCTAATATTTCTTTACCTAGTTGTTCTCACCCTGGTTCGATTGTACTACTGAACACTGATTGTGATGAGGTCCATAACATACTCAAGAGCCTTGACTCTGATAGTGCTTGCCGTTGGGATGGAATTAGCATTCCATTCCTAAAACGTGCTAGAGACTTTGTTGTTCCTATTATTTGTAAATTGGCTAACATCTGTTTTAAAACGAGAGTTTTCCCTAAAGCTCTCAAACGATCCATAATAACACCTGTTTATAAACATGGAGATAAGACTGAAGTTAATAATTTTAGGCCCATCTCTGTTCTAACCGCAATTACAAGGATAACCGAGAAACTTATTAATAGTAGACTGACTAACTATCTCAATAAACATAACATTATTTTTAAATATCAGTATGGATTTCGTAAGGGAATATCTACCCAAGATGCAATATTAGATTTGACCTCCAATATAATTGAAACTGTTGACAGGGGTGGCAAAAGCCTAACCGTATTTATAGACCTTTAATTCGCTTTTGACACAGTTTCGGTCCCGATTCTCTTAGAGAGGTTGGAGAGCATTGGGATTAGGGGAGTCGCGCTCTCTCTCTTTAAGAGCTACCTACAGGACAGAACCCAGGCTGTTAGGATTGATGGTCATACTAGTAATGAAGAAACTGTTAAATTCGGGGCCCTCAGGGGAGTGTCCTTGGCCCGACGTTATTTCTCATATACATTAATGAATTGTGTAATGTAAAGGATGTCGGTGGAAGGATATTTTCCTATGCGGACGACACTGCCATCGTCTTTTTAGACAAAACTTGGGAAGCCGTGCATAATAGGGCTGCTACTGGTTTGGTGCGGGTGTCGGAATGACTGAGGGAAAACTTACTAACTCTTAATATCCAAAAGACTAATTACATATGTTTTGCTCTATACAACACGTCGCAACCGGGTTCTGGTGTGACAGTCAAACTACATAATTGCCCTGATCCTGACGATCACACGTGCAACTGTCCTGCTGTAAACAAGGTGTCTCAAACAAAATACCTTGGTATAATTCTCGATCAAAGGCTTAGTTGGTATCCGCATTTGGAAGCGTTATTAAATAGAATTAGGAAATTGATTTTGGTTTTTAAATCCTTGAGGTACGTTATGTCTAGCAATCTCTTAAATAAGATTTATACAGCCTTAGCACAATCAATCATCTCCTACTGCATACCGATCTGGGGTGGAACCAGTAAAACTGACTTCTTAGCCTTGGAAAGGGCACAGAGATCTCTTATAAAGGTCATGCACTTCAAACCTCGTAGATTTCCTACACATGCCCTATACAAAATTAGTAATCTTCTCTCAGTCAGAAAGATTTTCGTCCTTAACCTGATCCTTAATTACCATAAAACATTGCCGTACAATGTAGCCCTCCAAAATAGAAGAAGAAAGGTTAGAGTGGCCTCCACTCCTTTTGTACGTACTGCTTTTGCTAAACGTCAATACCCATTCCTATCCGCTTTTATATATAACAAAATCAATTCTCTTCTTGAAATTTATCCTATGAAATTATATAAGTGCAAAAGAACCTTAATCCAATGGTTGGACACACTTACTTATGATGACATAGAAAAATTATTATTTAAACCTATCTAATAAAGTTACGCTTACTGTTAATATTCATTCAAATTTTTCTAAGGCATTTATATTTATATTATTTACACACAAGTTACTCGTACTTTATTACCACTCACACAACTCCTACACCCACTCTCACCATACACCACATTATCTACCACATATATACACACGCACACCCCCTCACACACGCTCACACACTGTCGCATTTTTGGTTTTGTTTTATTTTTGATATGTATTATATATGTGTATAATTCATAAATGTAGTCTTAATGTATATCTATCTACCTTTAAAGGAAGCAGCGGGTTATTCCCACTACGAGTATCATTAGATTACTCACTGGGAAGTCCTAGCATCATATTGTAACCAAGATTACTGTAATAAATGGCTATTTTATTTTTTTAACTGTTTATCATTTTTTCCAACTTTTGGGGTTGTTATCAAGTGCTGTGATGGAAACCCAGATTCACACCCTAACACATCACTAGTTAGAAAGAGAGAGGTGGGTAAAGGAATGCATTCAGGTCAAATTTTCTGCCATCAGCGTATTGTATGCCCACGAGCTATCCCTTTAGCTTTAGATCCATGGGTTAAACGGTTTTTAAAGACGACTATGTAGATTTAAAGTATTCAGGCATGGGAAATTTTATGTCGTATTTTAGTGTCGTATAAAAAGAGCTTGTTACTTTAATAATATGCTGTAGACATGACTCTAGCCCGATCCGCATTCTCGCGAACCTCTCGTGAAAACGCGAGAAATGTATCTTAGTTATCTCACTTGACTTGGATGGTTGACTGGGAGAGAATGCTTTTAGCATTAAGTCCGCCAATTGTAAAAAGTATTTTTTACTTGTGGTTACAATAAAGATTTATAAATAAATAAATAATATCCCTACTATAATAAATTTTCAAACAAACACACACCCTATTGGATCTTATGTTTTTGTGTTGATCACAGGATTCACAGGTAGAAAAAAGCTATGGGTAGAAGTAGTAGAAGAGCACACTAACAAAGACCCAGAGTTACATTTAAAACCACAGTACAATTTTTATAGTCTCTAAAATTATAAAAGTATTGAAGATTCTGTTTTAAATCGCTTCAAGCTGTAGTGCGTCATCTAATTCTAATACTTAAAGCTCAAATTATCATCTTGCAGTGAGAAAATTTGGTAAAATCTTCAAATGTTTATTTGTTAGTTATAAGAACTTGACCTACTGGCGTGTTTATTACAGAGTCTGTGGCACTAGTTTCTTTTTTTACGACAGCAAGCGGTGAGCGGGGAAGTGGGGCGTGGCGTCATTGTTGATTCGATCGTGTGCTGACTTCATCCAAGTCTCCAATGTTCTAGTGCTCGTTTGGCAGTAGAGGTGTAATTGGCTTCTCTGCCAATCTAATGGAACAGCGTTCCTTTCAGCCAGTGTCAGCGGTCGTACTAAACAAATCAAACATTCGTCACAAACGTGACAACTGTCGTAAACAACAAATCCTTCTCCTGCTATTATGTTGCTTAAACGGATCATTGAAGGAAAGTCCATGTTGAATGCTGACTCCAAGAATAAGTCGCCGGAGAAATGTTCTAGAAGGAAGTCGGAATGCGATGGCTGTAGCGAACATTCCACGTAAGTTTATAGCTTTGTTGTAGTCACTAACCATTACTTATCTGTGGCTATGGTTATTGCAATTATAGTACTATTCTGTAATCTGTCGTTGCAATACTTAGGTACAACTTAATTGACAGATGGAGCTACACTTTCGTTGCCAAATAACGGAGTCGTTAGTGTCAGCTGGTGTTAGCAAAAGGCATAAAAGGGTTATGCACCCTGCAATATTTTTTCAATAATGGGTTTTACGGCCATGGATACAAGTCCTTTATAACACTAAAAAAAACACAAATATTGGAAAATAAAACACAGCGCCGATAAAGTAAAATAAAATAAATAATACTGCTCTTTACAGCTTCCCGCCAAAAGTCTGCAATATTTTTAAAGTGTAACTATAAACAACTTTACAGACCTTGTTTACATTGCAAACTATTTTTTTTTCATTCATCACCATCGACTCAACGAATACATAGATCTCATCGCCTGTTAAAGTAGGTAATATCCTGTGTTTATTTTCTAAACTTTGTTGTAGATTGTAGTTATGAGGATATTTTTTTTGTAATTATTTAAAATAGTTAGTCAAGGAATTTGTTGTAGCTTACTCCTCTACTTGTCAAAGTAAGTACCTACCTACACCTTTTTAAACTTTTGTTTCAAACTCCCACTTATTCATAAAATCAACGAACGTTCCATAAGTCCATGTTAACTAAAATATCTTAAACAGATCACTTCTAACACAGATAAGACAGAAAGGGCTAAACATATTTGCGTAGTTTTTTTTTCGGCGCATTTTTAGTTGCAGCATATTTCTAGTACGCCGACGGTATCTAGTCGAGGGCGCGATACCAATTATTGATCTAAGCACTGCACACATGAGCTCTATGCACCTAGTGTAATAATAATAACTACAATAGAACTGACGTTGTGATAGTAGACCGGAAGACACGCCGTGCAATTCTCGTTGATGTTACTATTTCTCATGACGAGAACCTCGTGAAAGCCGAGTAACAGAAACTTTCTAAGTACTTAGACTTGGCCCACGAGGTTACCGCCATGTGGCATGTTGACTCAACGGCAGTTGTTCCTATAGTCGTCAGTATGAACGGACTCGTATCGAGGAGTCTCGACCGTCACCTAGAGAGACTATCGCTTGACAATTGGGTCAAGACACAGATGTAGAAGTACTTCTGGACACGGCCCGCATTGTGAGGAGATTCCTCACTGGAGTCCTGACCCCCGGCAGCTTGGGTCCAACTCCGCTGTCGATAGTCCTGTCCCTTTGTATATTTTTAAATATTGTTTCATTTTATAGTAATATTTAAAACTTTATTGAAAAAGAAATGAAAGGAATAATACTAATAACATAAAAAGATAACAGAATCAGCATCTTTTGACTTAAGAAAAGACTTGCAGCTAGAGATGGGTAGCGGGAAGAAATTAAAGAGGAAAAAAAATGCAAGGGTAAAAATAATTAATTCCCATTTATTCCCGGGAATTTTTAGAAATTCCGGGAATAAACCTTCGTTAAATTGTCACTTTCGACCAATTTCAATTCTTCCAGTCCTTTCCAAAATTATAGAACAGTTCGTCCAGCAACAGCTATCAAAACATCTAACACTATAATTTATTAAGCCAAAATCAGTCGGGTTTCCGTTCTGGGCACAGCACTACAACAGCTTTGTTGAAAATTACGGATGACATTCGTTATAACATTGAGAAAAAAGAACTAACTATTCTTGTACTACTTGATTTCTCAAATGCCTTTAATATGGTTGACTTTGATATAATGCTAGGTGTTCTTAAGTCTTTAAATTTTTCTTGCTCTTCAATCAATTGGTTTTCCTCTTACCTTTTGGGTCGCCATCAATTAGTTAAGTGTGATCGACGTAAATCGGATTGGTGCAAGTTGGCAACTGGAGACCCTCAAGGTGGAGTACTTTCTCCTATACTTTTTTCAATTTTCATTGATGGCATCACAAAACTTCTTTCCTCTTCATTTCACCTTTATGCAGATGATCTGCAGATATATATGCCTGCTCCTCTTGATGACTTTGATCGTGCTATTGCTGTCATTAATTCTGATCTTAATATTATTACATCATGGTCATGCAACATTGGACTTAAGTTGAATGCAAATAAAACTCAAGCCATTATTATCGGCAGCTTATATTTCATTTCTAAATTTAATTGTTTATCTTTTTCTAATTTAGTTCTTAATGGTAATATTATTTCTTTTTCTCCAAGTGTTAAAAACTTGGGCATTATATTTGATCAAACCCTGTCCTGGTTACCATAAATTAATGATGTTAGTCGTAAAATGTTTGTAGCTCTACATTCATTACGACGTCTGCAAAATTTTCTCCCTTTTCAAACTAAAATATCATAGCGCAGTCTTTGTTGATACCTATCTTAGATTATGCTGACGTTGCTTACTTGGATCCAACGGAAGAACTTTTAAACAAATTGGAGCGGCTGCAGAATCAGTGCATTAGATTTATATTTGGATTGCGTAAATTTGACCATATTTCGGAATTCCGTAATAAGCTAAAGTGGTTGCCTATTAGGTTTCGTAGAAACGTTCATATCTTGTATCTTATTGTTAAAGTTCTCTTTATCCCTTCTTCTCCTATCTATTTAAATGAGAAAATTTCCTTTCGTCGGATTGATGACCGGTTACGCTCTGCCGATAACCCAACCCTTGATGTGCCGCCTTGTTCGTCACATTCTTACTCAAAGTCGTTTGCTGTTATGGCAGCTAAGCTTTGGAATTCACTTCCTGTGGAAGTAAGGTTGTCACAAAGTTTAAACGCTTTTAAAATAAATCTTTAAAACTCTCCTTTGCTGAACTTAGACATTTAAAGTATAAGCTAGTTACATGGGTGTATGTATGTTTATTTATATGTATGTATGATTATTCTATATAGGTATGTAGGTTTATTTAATGTATATCCTTTATAATAATATTATATTGTACACACTTCTACCCTTCTGGTAAGCATATCTTGTCCTGCCACTCGCTGGTTGACTGTAAGAGATCCCTAAGTGGGATAAGTCCGCCATTGTACTTATTGTTTTTTCATGCTTGTGTATGTAAATCATTTGTTTTATTTTGTATAATAAAGATATTACAAACAAACAAACAAAACTGGTTGTAATTAAGATGTGATAGAAATTAGAATACCTACCTGTATATCGGCTCCATCATGGGACAAAATAGCGTACTTACACAAAAACTTACACTTTTAAAGTTACAAATACAGTCACAAAAGTTCGGGAAGCTATTGTTAAAACAAACCACACGGTATTATCATGTGCTTCACCATCCAATATTAAACTTTGGATACAAACAAACGAATCCTAATATCGTGGCTCGGCTCTGTGATTTTATTAATATCTATGTCACTAATTGCACTCATACTGCACAGTACATGCGTTTTCTAGCATAGTTTATTTATCAAGTTCGGTTTACTATTGAGTTCAAAGATCTTTCAATATATTATTTTCCAACCTGTTTAGCATGCCAGTTATGGGTATGTTGGTCATCTTATGCTAATATTATAGTGTATTACCATGCTTGATAAATATTAAAAAGACGTTGTGATGAACGTTTAAATTCAGAATCTTCTGTGTTGTAGTAGTAGACGGTGTTCTGTCAACTTCTGTCTTTGTGTGAGTTATATTAATTTGTACCTTTATTTATGTTTATTTGAATTTGAACTGCCATCGTTAGTACTATTATTTAATATATATGGATATGCCTGTATTTGGCTCGGCATATAGTGTATCCTTACACATTTGTGTGGTGTAAGTTATTATAACTTAATAGTACTATTAAACAAACTAAGAATGATTCAGATTAAGTATGTACCTAGTTACTTATGTACCTACCATGGTAGGTGGTGATAGACAAAGTGGTTATCGATCAAATCGGAGCTTCAGAAAATTATTTTGATTGCATAAGTTTTTCTTGTGACGTTAACTTTACTTACATAAGATTCGATAGGTAAATGTAAGTTGACGTGGGTACAAAAATAAATCTAGCTATTGTTACTAAAATAGTCCCTGTTATGTATTATTGTGTAATGTTACTAGTTTTTCATTGTTTTTGTAGATACCTGAAAGCGTTGACTGTAGCTGAGGTCAAGGCCGATATTATTTTTACTGGTATTATATAACCTTTAAGAGCTTTATTATTTTTTCATATCATAATGTAGATTAACCTTTTATATATACTTGTTAAATATACATACACAAACAATATTAAGTATAAACAAAGGCAATACGTGTATTTATGAGTCACACAGTGCTGTTTTTTTGTCTGAACTCTATCATCTATCGATCGAAATTACTATATTTGGAACTTTCCAGATTACATTTAGAGTCAATAAAATATAAAATAAACCTGTTCGTTTCATAGCGGTCACTATTATTTGATTTATCCATCGTTGACCTATTTTTCTGTGTCACAACAGAGTCTCTATCAATACCTATAGCTAACTACATATTTTATTTATTTATTTTTCGTTTGGTACTTATTTAATGAGCATAAATAAGATTTTTGATTTAAAAAACACTGATACAATTAGGCACTGTCTTTCTGCCGGCATTTTATTCATCTTGGGTTGTGAAATTATTTGTTGCTACAGTGGTTTTGTGAAATGCATTTTATCCGATTTGCTTGTGTCTATGTCTGTATAATGATATTTAAATTCATTCGTCTTAAGGTCCAATGACATTTATTTTTCTAAAATTGTCTTGAGTTCGTATTTATTTGTTGAATTGAATGACTACAAATTTCAATTTTTATTGCTTCCTTTATGTAGGTACATATCTACAAGTGGAATCAAATATGTGTAACATTTAGTTACACCTACACGATCCAATCTATACCTACCTGCCTCTACTCGCCTGTCAGACCTTTCTCTAATATGAACAATAAATTATTTCAATTTATCCTTCAAATCAATTATAAAAATAAAGCGTAATATCTTTGAGGAAATAAAAAATTAATTAATACTTACATAATATGTTGGTATTGGCATTGCTTGTGAATTAATCTACTACCTACTACTTCCCTAATATACTACTGCATTTAATGAGTCATTTGAAAAGAAATCTACTAATTCTGAATTACGTAACACACTATAATAATACATAGCAGTGAAGAGAAAGGCATGTTTGGAGAAGAAAATGAATGGAGCAGAAGCATATTTTTTACATAGAAGTAGCTTAGTAACGAGTCTTCCTTATTTTATATCAATACGAAGGTAAATCTTTATGTAGCCGTAATAGTAAGTAACTATTGTAGTTTTCTATGAGAGTTCATTTGTTTATTAAAACTTAATATATCGTAACTAAGTAGGTAGGTATAAATAAAAATACTTACGCGAAAGGTTACAAAAGGATAAGGATTTAAACAACACATTTTGAAGAAAAAAAAATACGTATTTACTTATTCAGCAGAAATTGCACAATGAATCAGAACTTTCTACAGTGTATTTACGTGTAGGGGCTCGTCGCGCCCATCCTCTCGGTTGTTTGTGACGACACTACGATAATAAGGTCAACTTACCAAAGGTCAATAGATACCCTATCTGCAATATCTTAATAAAACTGTTTGCCCGCAAACTTATTGACCAGTCTCATTAACAGTAATAGAGTTTCTAGTTAACGAATGGACGTCAGACGGTTAGTGAGTTAAAAACGGAAGCGATGATATACCTCATATACCTAATGAAGTTGTGTTAATTTTTATGTTTGTTTGTTGCAGCATTCTCGAGGAAATGACGAAGTTGGTGCTGTTTGGAGTCGTGCTATGGGCGGGGGTGACGTTTGGAGCCCATGTTGCTCCGTACCCACTCAACCTGCTTATCACTAGTGGTAAGTAGAGATTTAATATGGAAGTAATTGACATTTAATTGCTTAATTAATTATTTAAATGTGCGTTAGGTTTTGATCAATAATTTAAAAAAATATTCAAATAGTCCAAACTTCAGCAATTTCAAGTCGTCAAAACTATATTATTGGATAAGTATATTTTTTTCAAAGTTACAGACAACCACAAGTCCTCATATGCATAACTCCAAACATGTATTTTGTGACCATAAGTCCAACCCTTGTATGATCTCCGTTTTAATCCAAACTAAATTTACTGGTAGAGATGTTTTTGGAATCTAACTTTTTTTTCACGTGTTTGACAGATAAGGACTATCTATATACGTGATGATTTGAAATGTACATCTGTTACAGTGTTACAGCTATCATATGTATTACTTTTGGGCTGTTTTAAATATTTAAAAAAAAACATAAAAATTTAACAACCGTTTGAAACGAGCTCTACTGAATATAATATATTATCATAGCTATCTCTCGGTTTTCTTTATACTGCAGCGTATTAATAAATGTTTGTCTACTTGAAATGCTGAAGTAAAAACGCATTACGACAATAAAACACATAATAGAGCCTTTATTTATTTTACAGATACCATACACCCGCCACCTATGTACGACTTTCCGTTTCCAAGCAAGGAGATGCTAAAGAGATTGCCCCCGGTGACTCCGGTGCACACAAACAGATCTATTGAAATAAGCAAGTTAACTGTAAAGATGCTAGAGCGGTTCGAGAACAATCTTCAATCGGCTGGCATCATGCCCAAGGTGGGATCAGCAGCGAAGGGTTTGGCCATACTTGGTAACCCTTCAAGCGATGCCATGCATTATGAGAAGTCCTCCATGATTATAACAAAGGCCTCTCAGAATTTAGTCTACACGAGATGCGGAAGGTGAGTTGAATCTGTGACCAGAATAATACATGTGTTCAAATTATTTGAATGATAATTATGTAGGTATTTACGAAAATAACAGGAATTATCATTAATTCGTATTGTATTGAGTAAAACAAATAATCGACACTGAGGAGTACCTATACCTACTCTTTATAAGAAAGTTGACATGTCTAATATTCGAAGACTCGTGAGCAAATGTACTTAATTGTAGAAGTGTTTGCACTATTTTATATTTTCAGCTCTATGTCTACTTGTATTCTTTTTACTTTATATTTTTTTTCTTTTTTTTTTATTAAACCAAGTAGGCAAACAGGAGTTATTTAAAAAAAACTTGTAAAAATATTATATTAAATCTGATACATTCTTAGATGAAGTCGATGGATCAGACAAATTTTAATTCACATGCATTTTGTCTTTAAATAGCTTAAACTATAAGTTTTGAATATTTTCATGTATCTTAAATTTACTAAATGTTCTTTGTTAGACGCGAGTATTCCATTATGTGAACTTTCGTAGTATCATCTCTATTCATTACTAAGTAGAATAGAACTATGTAGTCATATTTAGAATTAGATAACAATTCATGACATTGTACTCGTAAAGTACCGTTAAGAGGCTCCTTGATCCATATTAAGAACGCGCAAATTACACTAACAAACATATTTACAGATACGGTCTAGCAAACGACGAATGCGCAAGTTTTATTAGCACATTGAACCTGCGCGAGAGTGAATATGGGGGAGAGTGCGCAGCTTTGGAGAGATTTACTTGTAGGACCAATAAGATGTCCTCTCGGTATAGGACTTTTGACGGGTCCTGTAATAACCCCGTGCGGTCGTCGTGGGGTCAAGCGTTGACTGGTTACAAGAGGCTACTGCATCCTAGATATGCTGATGGTATTGAAGAGGTTAGTCTAGAGCTATTGTGTCTATATTTTATTTTTGTATTTCCACACCTTGAAATCAGTCCCAGACATTAAGCAGATGTGTTAATAGATGTTTGCTTGTCGAGGGAGCTCCCCAGTGGGAACTTCTTCTCTCTCAATCTCTCAATATTAATGTTGTCAATTGGGAGTCCATTTCTATACAGGTAGGTAACACCGGTAAACCAATCAATACATATGCATGTGGTATACCGAAGGTAAACCTATAGGGCTTACAGGACTACCAATAAACCAGAAAAAAAGTGCCTATATAATAAATATATTTTAGTACTGCAAGATTCCGGAAGGGTTAAAACGGGCTCTAAGATTCTCATTTCAAAATTTTAAAATAAAGCATTAGTCTAATTGTGATCCTAATTGCTAGCAAGAGAATATTGAAATAATTAGATAAGATTTTGATACCTACCACGCACTATCTTTAATATCTTTACTTAATTTTCCGAAAGGTTGCCTGGAAGAAATTGCTATTGCGTTAAGGCCGCCTTTGCGCAAGGTTGTTTTTCTTGTAATTGCTTGTATTTAATAATGTTGTGCAATAAAGAGATTTTGTATTGTATTTGTTTATGTGAATTTTCGAAATTTTCATAGTTTCAATATTTTTTAGCCACGTCGCGCTGTGAGTCGTAAGTTGCTGCCATCGGCTCGTGTCGTCAGCACCAAACTAACTAACAACCTAGACCGGCCTGATGATAGGAAGACAATCGCCCTTGCTGTGTGGAGTCAATTTGTTTACCACGACTTGGCCCATACACCAGTCCGGAAGACCAGTAAGTAAATAAAGAAATTTGTATTCTTGTGGCATCACAGATAAATGTTAAATAGTCTTTCTCTGCAAGGTGTATAAAACGTTAAATAACGGTAAAATTATAAATACGCAATAAAAACCTTACTGAAATATTTTAATTTAATGAGCAATCGCGAAAATATAAGAAATCACTAAAGAAATTATGTCATTAATTAGTTCTGTTGAGTACAAAACAATCGAACATTTTGTCGTTTCACTGTTTATTACCGTATTTGTCAATATTGTATGGCCCATCGACCTCTTTTCATTACTATCGCATGTGAACATTGTTTTTGTAAAATTCTCAATATTTGTAAACAGGATAATATTTCGGTCTTTCTCACGGCAAAGCATTCTCATGCTAATTTTCGTACGGTTTTTAATTTTTTACGTTAAATGCTATATTAAAATGTGGAAGAGTAGAAGCAAATATACATATTGATATTTGGCCCACAAATTTATCAAATAATTTAACAGATAATTTAACTCACTTTTTGAGTGTGACGAAAATTAGATTCAGTGACGAAAATTTGTATTTTTCTTTTTATTAAACTTAATAGTTTTGCCAACCTTGATATATTTGACTTCAAAGGGGGCAAAATACAGTTATAATTTGTAAAATTACTTGTTTTTACTTATATATAATAATAATTTTACTTACTAAGAATTTTTATTAAGTACCTACCAATAATTATGGGTACTTTCATGTTAGATGTGAAGGATTCCAAGTAGATAATGATCTACATGGAATTATAACTGGTAAATTGATAGTAATTAATAGTATTTTCCCCACTGGCAATTTCAATATATACCTTAGCAATACCAGAATTTCACCCTCTCTCATTCCGTGATATAATTGCAAAATACATATTTTCTCGACATGTCCAGATTTAGCTTCGTCTGGATAAAATAAAACTACCTAATCTTTTAGATTCCAAACAGACCAACGGCTTTACGTCCATATCGAAGCACGTATTCATATAATCAGGCAATGAATCTAAAAAGCTATGCCCAAATAGGCTGATATAATAAGCTTTTAATATACTTACGTTCCTTTATGTATGGGTTAGGCAGCGAAATCGAAATGTGAATGTATGAGTGAATGAATTATTTATTTGGCAATACTTAAACACACACAAGCTAAAACAATACATATTGTAAAATTAAAACAATCAAAAAGGTCGCAGCTCAGCGAAGATCTTTACTCACAAAAGTAGGGAGCTGAGTACTGATATTCTGCTGTGACCTGACTGGCGATCGACTCCAAACACAAATATAGAAACAAAAATTAATAAACGTAATGTCTTTGATTTGTTTTCGCCTCGAGAATCTTGAAGCCTGAAGTGGCACTAATATATGCAGAAAAAACTAAACACATTTGTTATTTCCAGTACACACCGGAGAAGCTATCCGCTGCTGTGACAACTCAGGGCTAGCATTGACGCCCCGCTACATCCATCCCAGCTGTTTGCCCATCACAGTGCCCAGTGACGATCCGTTCTACAAGGACAAATACGTCACCTGCATGGATTATACTAGGTCCGTTACTACGTACAGAGGAGATTGCACTTTCGGAGCTGCGGAACAGGTAAGCGTTACTTTTTATTTTCCAAGTGATAATTTTTACCGAAAATTAAATTTACTTAGCTTCACAATAATAATAACATGAGATGTCAGACTGTATTGTACCATGTCAGGGTGTTGCGAATTTACAATTTTTTGTTACAACAAACATCGTACCTACTTAATCTTCGATCTGCAGTCGATCTTGAGCTCAGAAACAAGAAAACATAATCTATCATTTGCGGTAACATGTTAGTTCTTTGTTAAATATTTGCTATGTTCAATTAATTCATTAATTACTATTTACATTACATAAGACTTTCCAACGCGTTTATTTCTTTTCGTTAAAAACATTAATTTTAAACATTTACAAAACACAAGTAATTTTATATATATACTACGTAATTTTTAGCTTTTTGTAAACAACAGTGTCATAAGCCTGTCTTAGCTTAAAGTAATGATATTAAATTAGCATTTTATTGTGCTACGAATCACGCTTTCGTTTTCCTTAATCATCTATTTAATATCTTATTACAATTTTAAGACAACAGAAAATAATCACGTGTTTGGCAACTACCTACTAACAATAAAGATATATTTTATAGGAATGTAAACATTTTTTGAATGCAGCTCTTCGATCATGCTTTGATATCGTGATAGGAAAAGTCTAGGCGCAGTAAAATAATAACTTCAAAGATTATCAAAGATTAAGATAAAAAAGATTACGATAAGATAATTATGTCAATACGGCGCTTATTTCATATTAAGACATTTACACACAATTACATAGAAATTTACATGAACACTTTAATAGAAAATACACACCAGGGTATCAGAAATGGTCTTAATGGCTTTCTGAAAAAATAGCATTCCTTTTTGTTTTCGCTTGTACTTGGCGGGATCACTGCCTTTTTCCCAGACTGAGGAACTCTTACTTGTATCTTAATAAATGTAAACTTACGAAAAGTTCAACTAAAGTACGATGAGTTAGTACGCGTTTAATAAGTGAGGAATGGTTTCAAATTAGGTAGATATACTTTGCACAAAATTTGTAATAGTGTTAGTAGAGAACAGTATCTATTTATAAAATAGTCTTACAGATAAATTCGTTCCATTGATTCGTACTTGAACTTTGAACGATATATTTGAAGATTGATTGAAATGAATGAACATTTATAGTGGAATATTGCGTGGGTTTTGTCTCGAAACTCTTGATACCTGAGAAAAAATAAGTATTTTTGATAAGAGCGATTAAGCTGATTTGTTATTATGTAGAGTCCGTTCTAAGTCCAAGTTACAAACCTTTTCACAGACTGATATGTCACGATTTAAATTTTTTTATCTATTTGTTATAAAACACACACATAAAATACACGATGAAACTACCATCTAGTGATTTTGTTGGCCTAGTTATGTATATTATATGGGCTTGCATCTTCTTAAACGCTGTTGAATTTATAATAAAATAATATTTTCGTAATCGAATGAAAGAAAATAAGAAACCAAAGTTCCCATTGGTGTGGTTACTCAGAAAACGTGTTGTTCTACAAACTGCACAAATTCACAGATTTAGTACATTATTTATAGATTCTTCCTGCTTGTTATTTTAGGCGTATATTTTCATGATTTAATTCCGAGGATGCAGGAGACGGGGATCAAGTTAGCAATCATTTTTACTCCAACTCGATCTGTTTACAACGAATTACGCAATCAAAGAACTGCGCACTTGCATAATATGTAGTAAATTGCAAGCAGGGGGACGAATGTGTATGTGCAGGGGATTGAATAACAAGGGCAAGAATCTCAATTGAACGCAATGTCTTGTAAACTGTACGTAGGTATATGAATGAGTCGATACTGAACTTTACACATATGGTAGCTTTATACCTGTTTTAATTGTGTTTCAATTGCAATCATCTATCTTTTGGAAACAGTTCTTATGACTTTGTTTTTTTTTACTTTACCTCGTTTTTATATGATAATATTTTTGAGAAGTTTGTCACCAAAATAGTTTAATGCTCTGCGCCCGAAGTTACCTATTATGTACTCAGTGGCTACGGTAAAACAGACTTCTTTTATTTAAACGATTATTTTGTCCTGGGTTCTGGACTTACTTAGAAATGACAATTAACGAAAGATAAACAAATTGTACAAAATGTAGAGTACATACATAATTATTTCTTTTTGGGACTAATTATTTTGGACATTCAACTAAATTGGATTAGTCATTACTCTATTTTTTTTTTCTATTTTCTTTTGATATTTGTAGTAACAATACCTACAGTAATAAATTTTTGCTTACCTTCATAGTGTAGGTAGCATAAATGATCTAAGTAGGTAACCAGAACTTTCGAATGATTGATTAGTGAACAAAATTCCATTCAGGTCTTTCACTGATATCGACTTCATCAATTTTATTAAGAAAAGTTAGTCTTTGTTATTTTGAAATAAGAACTATTTAAATGGCATGCATCAATAAGTATAAAACATATATTACCAATCATGTAATTTAAAACTTTCTTAATATTTACTAAGAAAGTATTACAAAAATTAAAACTAAGGTAAAACGTTTTTGATTATTATTAGTAAGACCCCAAGAAATTAAAAAAACAGTGTATTTAAAACGAAGCTCTCTGAATATCTTAGACAATGTCGGAAACATTCAAGTAGATAATTATGTACCATTGTAATTCGTTATGTACCTACAACCTACATTCTTATTTTATTATTGTTAAGTGAATACTTTTGTTAGTATTCCGTGGCAGTGTATACCTACGACCAAAATTTTATTTTTTAAATATTATTGTATATACGTGGGGCGCACTATAAGTTTCCGGAATGAATATGAAAAAATACTATTAAAGGTACAAAATTAATTTATTGTTTTTCAAAAAATCTCCCTTGGCGTCTATGCACTTTTTCATTCGATGAAACCAGTTTTGAAAACATTTGTGCCACTCCTCTGTGGTGACCTCTGAAACGTGTTTTTCATACTCTTCGACAGCCTCTTCTGGTGATGAAAATCGTTGACCGCGTAATTGGTTCTTAATTTTTGGGAACAGAAAAAAGTCACAAGGTGCCAGGTCGGGACTGTATGCAGGATGACTCATGAGTTCTACATTTTTCGCCTTCAAAAAGTCGTTTGTCTGTCTGGCCGTGTGAGAACTAGCATTGTCGTGGTGCAGGATGATACGGCGTTTACGGTTATTTTTACGGAGTTCGTCAATAACTTACGGCAAACAAATGGTCGTGTACCAGTCACTATTCAATGTACGACGATTCTCTAAAGCAACAGTAGCCACGTGTCCAGTTTTATTAAAAAAAGAAGCAATCATCCGCTTAGATGCACTTTTCACGCGCACCACTTTGGTTGGTTTCGGCTCATCTTGAAAGACCCATACGCTCGATTGCTGCTTTGTTTTGGGATCGTAGCAATAAATCCATGTTTCGTCACCTGTTACTATGTCCCACACCAAATTTGACGCACCTTCGTTGAATCTGGTAAGCATGGCACTGCACCAAGTGACGCGGTCCGTTTTTTGAGCCTCGGTCAAGTTGTGTGGGATCCACCGCGAGCACAGCTTTCTCACACCCAAATGTTTGTGTAGGATTAATTGTATTTGACTCATGCCTATTTCTAAGGATGCGCGAATTTCATGGTAGGTCACATGCCTGTCTGTTTCAATCATACGGCGCACAGCATTGATGTTTTTGTTGGTCACAGCGGTGGACGGCCGACCATCGCGAGATTCGTCACTGAGATTGATACGACCACGCTTGAATTCTGCAAACCAGCTATAAACAGTTGTCTTGCATGGTGCTTCATTGCCAAAAGCTGTTTCAAGCCGAGCGATGCTCTGTTGAGCTGTCAAATTACACTTAAAATCGTAGAAAATCATACTACGAAAATTTTCCCGAGTTAAATCCATGTTGATGCAGACACACAATTTTTTAAATGGCGCCACAAGGTAAAAACAAAAGACAGTCAGATGAAACAAACTGCATTCTACAGCCAAAGAGTTCTATTTTCAAATGTTGCAATAAATTTTTAAATATTGTTTATGTAAGTGGCCAGTTCCGGAAACTTACAGTGCGCCCTATGTATATGTATTCTCAAGTAAATGACTGTATTTGTCTTATTGAGAAATAAAGATCTTTAACCTGAAGATAAAACCATAATGCTTTAAGACGAACTAAATGCTGTAGATACCTACGTGACTTATCGCATGATTGGCACATAAAGAAAATAAGGCCTTTTGTAGCTGACGGAAAATTTCTTTCTCAAAACAATCGGACGCTGATCGTGTAGGTTAAACAAGCGGTAATTTCCATTGATGCATTTGTATTACGTGTCGTAGTAAGTATCGATGTTTTTGACATGACAATATTACGTAGGCACAGTCATAACTTCGCAGATTTAGCGATCCGACGTTGATCTTACCGAAAGCCGCCGAAACGAGATACTTAATTAAAAAATAAAGTAAAAAAATAAATTTGTTTATTATTTATTTACACTAGCTGTTTCCCGCTTCTCCGCCTGCGTCAAAAAGTAATTTTGTAAATGTATGTAATGTAAACCAAATTTCATCAAAATCCGTTCAGCGGTTTGGGCTGCTTTGGCGATTTTCCAAAAATTTATACAACAAATTCACATAAGATGTATTTCTCAAAACCACTAAGGTTTAAAGAAATAGCAGGTACATTTAAAACAAGCAAATTATTCATAACGGCTTTGGCAATTTTACATGAGACTCGACTAAACGTTATTCTAGACACAATTGCTTTTAATAAGACTAGACATTGCCTTAGTTTTGTAAAAATTAAAAAGGAAGGTGTAACATGTTAAGTAACCTGAACAACAAGTTAGCGTTTATTTTTATCGTCACTGCAAGCCGTGAGTCAGTGTGCGATGACCTCGACCTTCAAATGTCCAGTACCTATACTAAGTACTTTGTACTTGCAATGCAAATAATATTTACACGCAAAGGCCAGAGGTTCATGCAGTTTACATAAATATTTAGAATGTTGTTGGTCACTTACATAATATATTTTGGCAACTTATGAATTGGTTATTAATATTCAACCTCCAAAGTTTTGCGAGAGTGCCTGTGTAATCTGTCATCAAACGGGCATCGAATTTTTTAGCTTTAATTAAAGCAGCAGCCATTGGAGGCTATTCTGCAGTCAATTTCCGACTTGACTACAGATTACGAGATTGATATGAATTGGGTGTGGATACAGTTATTGCGGTAGTATTTCTAATCATAAATTGATGCTGCATCGTATACTAGAACTCTTCAGTAATTTAAACTGGTTGTAGATATTTGCACTTAAAAGAAGGTTCTTAATTAATAATTGAAGATGATGTTTACATAGTAGTACATTTTTTATTTATACCTGGTGTTTAGTCATCATTCTCCTTATAATTTTCCATTATCTGGGGTGGGCGCATTCCGCGTCTTTTCCTATCAACTCCTACCATCCTCCTACTTCTAATAATAATTATTACATTGTTAATACATGAAAATAAATCCTAAAATCGTAGATGTCTTGACCAGATGAACCAAGCTACTCACTTCCTTGACGGCTCCCACATTTACGGCTCCAACGGCCGTGATGCGGCAACCTTGCGGGAGAAGACGGGTGGCTTCCTAAAGACTTCAAACATTGATGACGAAGATCTTCTGCCATTGGCCACCAATCCCATGGAGAAATGCTTAGTTGACTCTAACTCTGGGACCTGCTTTAACGCTGGTAAGTTTTTTTTGCTACGGAAGTACCAGTTATTCTTATTAATATCTAAATAATATCCATATTTTCATACTAATATTGAAAATGCAAAAGTCTATCTGTCTGTTACGCTCTCACGGCTTAATTTCTGCACCGATTTTAATGTTTGGTATGAATATTGTTGAAGATCCGAAGTCAAACATAGGCTTCTTTTTACGCGAGCAGACCCGCGGCAAGCAGGTAGTCATTATCATAAATTTAAAAGTAAATTCTGTAAGTTGTGTATCACATTCTTGTCTGTCATTTGTCATTATTTTTTAATTTCTCGATACGAAACGAAGTTTACTTTCAGTACAAGTCTTGAAGTAGGTACATTAAGTACCAGTCGGATTGGAAAAATTGTTTTTAGCAGTTTTAAAGATATAAAATAAAATAAATAAAAAGCCATTTATTCTACTACCATATCAATACATGTCATATATATATATTTTTTTAAAGATATAGTATCGTCCAAAATATGCTATCTCATAGTTCGTTGGTTGATGTTTACTAAGTGATATAAAAATTTGAGCAATACTAATATTATTCTGATAATGTTTCTGATAACATTGATAAAAGGCTTAAAGAAGATCAAATTTTATCATGCCTATTGTGTCAGAGATAGTAAATAGAATCTATTAAGTAAGTGCTTACATGTTTTTTGTATCTATATATATTTGAACTCTATACTATGGGTAAGCAAAAGGGAATTAGTTAAACTAGTAAACGAAATCGACCACCCATATAAATCTAGTGATTAGCTTTGTTTCATAGTTTTAATTTAGGTACTATTTCAATAGAAAGTGGTCTAATGTCATGTAACATACTGTAAATATTTGACCATTGGATTCAACATTTTGAACATTTTTCAGTCAAGAAATTCTCCATCGTCCAGACCTCTTCCTGCCTTGGATCTTGTTCCGTAGTATTTGTTGAAGGATCTACTCCTAATGAATGAACGAAAATTTATTTGCAATAACCACGGTAGTCAAATATCTGGTCTTAGATTTATAAGGTACTAGTTGTTTTGCGCAGCTCCGCCTGCGTCAAAAAGTAGCATATTTTTGACCCCGGGTCTTCAACTATATTCATTCCAAATTTCATCAAAATCCGTTCAGCGGTTTGGCCGTGAAAGCGTAACAGACAGACAGACAAACACACAGACAGACATACTTTCATAATATTAGTATGGATAATGTAGGTATCACATGTTTAGTCATCAGTAGTCATCACTGACATACAATTATCATATACATATTAGCTTGCGTAAAGTTTAAAACATGTGTATTTAAAATTAAATTCCATTACATTGTCTTCAGGTGACGTACGAGTCAATATGCACCCTTGGCTGATCAGCATACAAACCCTATGGGTTCGAGAACACAACCGCATCGCCCGGACCCTTGCTACTCTCAACCCTGAGTGGAATTCCGACAAACTGTACCACGAAGCGAGGAGGATCGTCGTTGCTGAGATGCAACACATTACTTACAGGCATTGGGTGCCTGCTCTTACTGGTAAGGAACTTACAATACAATACAAATACTCTTTATTGCCCAAAAAACAACACTTTACAGAAACACACAAAAAAACAGTGAAAGAGTGAGTGAACATCACAGACATATAAGACGTACACAGACGGAGCATAAGTTAATAGTTATACTTATGTAGCAATTAATTGTTGTTATTCTTTTCTCACGTATTCGGATCTATATGGCGATATCTCTTTTTTACACCTGTAGCAACATTCACTCACACATAGATATTAAGCTACGCGTGGCAATTTTTGGCCGTGACGCCATTTTGTAATCTACGTTGTTGGATCGGTGAACACTAAAAATAATAGAGTAGAATACCGTATAAATGATCTCAGATCATGCACTCCACACAACATTCATACATTCTTTGAAATCATGGGAAGCATTATCGTAAACTTAACGTAACTTACCCTAGACTAGATACAGCCCAGGCTGCATAGTTTTGCATGTGTGTGTTTGTGTTACGCTAAGTAATAGCATACCTTCCGTCTGTTTACGTCTTATATGTCTGTGGTGAACATCTAATTTATTAATATCTGTGCTAGCAAGTAAAAGTCAATGTTGTATTTTTTTTAATTACATACATAAATAAAAAAAATAATAAGCAAAGACAATTTTAGTTTACTCTGGCAGTAGCGATTTCTTAAAGTGCTAATAATACTTAATTGTAAAGCGCAGGTTCTTATAGTCAAAGGAACTGATTAATTGACTGTTTCTACTAATATTAAGAGGCTAATGATATAAGGTCGTTAAACGGTGTCAAACTTTTATACTAAACCATATTTCGCACTGCGAAAACGCAACAATATTTTCAAACGATTAAAAATTACGAACATTCTCATATTTCTATCAGATCTGTTTTATCTCATACTCCTGGTCACAACAATTATCCCAAAATCTAACAACAAAATTTCACTTTCAGGTAAAAGCTTCGACGAGCTATACGACGGTTACGACACCGGCTACAACTCAGACGTGGATCCAACCATCACTAACTCCTTCGCCACGGCAGTATTCCACTTCGTCAACAGTCTTTTGGACCAGGACGTTGAATTAATAGATGAAAATAACAATGTGAAGTCTTCACGATTGATGAAGAGTTTCTTCAAACCAGAGATGCTAGCGAAGCATGGTGCTTTGAAGCAGATTTTGAAGGGAATGATCAGTCAAAAGAGTCAGGAGCTTGACTTCAATTATGATGATGATGTAAGTACTTAGAAGTATTTATTTTTTTCACTTAAAGTGCAAAGAATCTATCTACATGAAGATTTTGAGATGCTTTCGTATTCATTTCGTTGCCAGATCATATGTTTCATTCAGATCCTAAGAGAAAGTCAATCTTCATGATAAGAAAATTCAAATTACTGCAAGAAAATAACCAAATTTCCGATAGTAGTGTGTGTTTAGAGTAGGTATGAAGGAAAATACCTATTATGAAAATATTGCATGTAAAAACGGAACTTAACCTAAACACTTGTTTTAGATCTGTAAAGAGCATATCACTATCCAAATTTTTTAGGATTATGCAAACTTGTACTTTTGAAAAGTCGTTTGTATGTATTAAACCAATGAGTTGCCATCTTTCGGAACAATGTCTAGTAGTTCAGATATAGACGTTTGAAAATATGCAATGTGACATTGAGTGGATATGGTTTTTGTCGATGTTTACTCAGCGGTTTCGGCCAATACTCGTTTCAGTGACAGTCGTCAACATTAACTTCATTACCTATGCACACAGTGCGAATACATACCTATGCGAAGTATACTTTTTTTATGTATAAATTAACAATAGATTATATAATAATATAGTTACTTAACTTTGCCTGAATTCGCGTAAGTATATGTTTAGATTTTTGAATTAGCGTGTAGGTATTATTTATAACCTACAATAATATGATTTAAATAAAAACTAGTTTTTTCGTAGAAACATTATTGTGACTGAGTATTTATTCATTTTGATTATTTATTAAATATTGCTAATTAAGGTAAAAAGTAGAAAAACAAATAAAAATATGAATATATAATAGAATATATGTAGGCACTTTTGCTTACTATCTAAATAAGATCGTTAATTAAAATACAAAAATTTAATACATGATAAGAAACACGAGTTTAGTGTCAGTCAAAATACACCCTATGTGTTTTCGAATCGACACAACAACATTGATATAAAATTAATTGATAAACATAAACAGTTCAAAGAGTTTGTTTACAATAAAGTTAACTCGTGCCAATTACTCATTTCTCTATGATAAGGTAGTCCGGGGTGCATTTAGGCGATTAAAATAATAATGTCCGCATTCTTGTAATACCTATTTATTCGATTAATTGATTCGTATATACGTATTACTACTTTGAATGAATACAAGGTTTTTCAATGTCGAATTATACTTAAGCCGTGATGTTGTGGAGAAACTCTATATACATAGGGCGCACTGTAAGTTTCCGGAACTGGCCACTTACATAAACAATATTTAAAAATTTATTGCAACATTTGAAAATAGAACTCTTTGGCTGTAGAATGCAGTTTGTTTCATCTGACTGTCTTTTGTTTTTACCTTGTGGCGCCATTTAAAAAATTGTGTGTCTGCATCAACATGGATTTAACTCGGGAAAATTTTCGTAGTATGATTTTCTACGATTTTAAGTGTAATTTGACAGCTCAACAGAGCATCGCTCGGCTTGAAACAGCTTTTGGCAATGAAGCACCATGCAAGACAACTGTTTATAGCTGGTTTGCAGAATTCAAGCGTGGTCGTATCAATCTCAGTGACGAATCTCGCGATGGTCGGCCGTCCACCGCTGTGACCAACAAAAACATCAATGCTGTGCGCCGTATGATTGAAACAGACAGGCATGTGACCTACCATGAAATTCGCGCATCCTTAGAAATAGGCATGAGTCAAATACAATTAATCCTACACAAACATTTGGGTGTGAGAAAGCTGTGCTCGCGGTGGATCCCACACAACTTGACCGAGGCTCAAAAAACGGACCGCGTCACTTGGTGCAGTGCCATGCTTACCAGATTCAACGAAGGTGCGTCAAATTTGGTGTGGGACATAGTAACAGGTGACGAAACATGGATTTATTGCTACGATCCCAAAACAAAGCAGCAATCGAGCGTATGGGTCTTTCAAGATGAGCCGAAACCAACCAAAGTGGCGCGCGTGAAAAGTGCATCTAAGCGGATGATTGCTTCTTTTTTTAATAAAACTGGACACGTGGCTACTGTTGCTTTAGAGAATCGTCGTACAGTGAATAGTGACTGGTACACGACCATTTGTTTGCCGGAAGTTATTGACGAACTCCGTAAAAATAACCGTAAACGCCGTATCATCCTGCACCATTACAATGCTAGTTCTCACACGGCCAGACAGACAAACGACTTTTTGAAGGCGAAAAATTTAGAACTCATGAGTCATCCTGCATTCAGTCCCGACCTGGCACCTTGTGATTTTTTTCTGTTCCCAAAAATTAAGAACCAATTACGCGGTCAACGATTTTCATCACCAGAAGAGGCTGTCGAGGAGTATGAAAAACACGTTTCAGAGGTCACCACAGAGGAGTGGCACAAAAGTTTTCAAAACTGGTTTCATCGAATGAAAAAGTGCATAGACGCCAAGGGAGATTATTTTGAAAAACAATAAATTAATTTTGTACCTTTAATAGTATTTTTTCATATTCATTCCGGAAACTTATAGTGCGCCCCACGTATAAGTACGTACAATAAATTATAACAAATATTATATTTACTTGTCTAATAATACCAGTTGATTTCTTCTCTTCTTCATTACCTAAGTGTATCTCTTAGTTACTTAGATTAAGTTTACTTTATGATAACGTTAGGACTCAACTTAGATTTTTATCCTAACGCTGTCTGGAACCTATTGTTTTTACATAATCTTTGTCATTTGGATATCTACTGTGGTCAGATATAAAAAAATAAGGTATTACGCGTACTATCCTACTGTATGCAAGAGTGTGTTACTTAAATTGATTTGAAATATAATGTAGAGTTGCATCTAACTGTCTTAGTTAGGTAATGATTTCATAATTATTATTTTTTGGTACATTTAGTTGAGTAGTAAAGGTAGTACTTAACTAATGTATAATACAGACTGTTCCTACCACGGACTAGGTCGTCATGTTTGTCGTATTCGGCTAGAAAAGTGGGCAAAGTAGGCACTTTTGGGTACAGTACGGTCGCCGGGTTAGAGCAATACCAAACTCCTTGATGGTTTGATGATCTTATCAATAGATAAAGAATATAAACCATAACAATTTTCTACAGAGATGGACTGATATTGCTCTGATTATAGACGAGAGTCATAGACAAATTTGCCCAGTAATGGGACACATCAGCAAAACGATTATTTTTTCAGAAGTTTTTCAATAAATTTCCTTTTTTTACCTTTGTATTTTTATGTAAATTCGTTTCTTAACCAAAACTTCGTTATTCCGCAGCTTCACAACCATTGGCTGGGCGGTTTGGATGTTTTAGCAGTGGACATCCAACGCGGCCGCGACCACGGTCTACCTGGATACCTGCAGTACCGGGCACTGTGCGGGCTGCCCGCTGCCAGTACCTTCCAGCATCTGGATGACGTCATCCCGCAGGAGGTAAGAGGTTTTGTTTGAGTTGAAAAGAGCAGATTCACAACACATTTATATCCACTCATAATAAAACGATTTTATTTGTTTATCTGTGTGGCTGTTAAAAAGAATAAAAGTGAGATTTGTCATGATTTTTTTATTTGGGACCCGTAGCCAAAGTAACAGTTAGGTAACGAAACGACATTAGAAAACAAACTTTTGCTAGAGCTTCATCATAGACCATTGCACATAACATTAGGTGGGATCGTGGCCCATCGCTGGACATTTGAAAGTAAAAAAAGTATGAGACTTAAGCCGATCAAAACAAATAACTTATATTATTTCTATGACCCTAAACCACGTGGCTGATTTTCATACTACGCGATTAATAGCGATATCAAATGTAGTTGTAGTTTTTCAAATTGTGACTATGGCTAAGCCTCGATCTGATTTGGATCTTAGGTATAATTTTCTTCTCTTATTAACGTATAGTATTTTAATTAAATATTAAATTTGTAATCGGAAGACTTTTTATAGTATGACATTTGTCTAGATTATGGATACATTATAAGTATCCGCATTCTTGCATTTATGCATACCCTGATTACTTCTGCGAACATCCCTGAGGCGCTACAGAATGTACTGTGTGTCAATTTCTAAAACGAGATAGTAATGTACTATATAGACTTACAATAATTTTCTTTGGTCTCAGATCGTCGACCAGCTGTCTCAAGTGTACCAGCACGCCAATGACATTGACCTGGTGGTCGGCATGATGGCTGAGACACCATTGCCTTCTTCTCTTATGGGACCAACTGCTACCTGTTTACTCAGTGAGTATTATTGAATTCACATAATAGTAATAGTACGTGAACGGTTCCTTGATCAAAGTTAGTCCTTTCTTTAAAATAGATTTTTTTTAAACTGTCCAGTTGTTTAGTAAGTAAGTAGGTAAATATTTTATATTGTGATGAGTAGCTAGTTACGGAATACCATCAAGTCTACGCCTACGTCATACAAAATTCGTAGGTCATGTTGTTATGTACATCAGACATATGGGTTTACCAGACTTAGACGCACTGTCTTTTACTACAAAAAAGTTAGACAACTGTTCTAGATGCGTTTAAAAAAACTGCTACCATTAAACTATGTTTTTCTATAATAATCTTAAGTTAAACAGAGTATAGACATGGTTTTAAGCTTTGTAGTTGTTAATTTTTTTAGACACTTGTTGAACCATTGAGAAAGGAACGTCGTTGTGGTGGTTTCGTTGCTCTTTGTGTTGAACAGATGTCTAACTTTTTTAGTAAGACGGATAGTCCCACCAAAAAATATTGTTAAAGTATAAAGTTCTGATTCGGGAAAAAATGTTTTTATTCAATATAAGAAAATATTTTAATTTTTTATCCATTAATACAATATATGATTCTTTTATGTACTTTAAATAATCATTTTATAATATACTTAACAAAAGTTCTAATCTTCAATTTCCTGTTTATATATTTATGTATCCATAGTCATTATTGTTTTTTAATTGCAGAGGAGCAGCTATGGCGTACGCGCGCTGGCGATCGTTATTTCTACACGCACATGAACGAGGCTGGTAGTTTCACAAAACGCCAACTGTCTGAGCTGAAACGAGCTACCTTGTCGAGACTGCTCTGTGATAATGTAGGATTTACAACGGTCCAACGTGATGTGTTCCAGCCACCATCTGAAAGGTACATATATGCTTCTTAACACTGTATATTGTACTCGTTTCTGCGGTCCTGCGAAGGATATGCGTGCAAATGGACTCTCTATAAAGGATGCCGAACACCGGGCGAAGTGGGGACGTAAAAGCAGGAAAGCGGACACTGGGCTCCGAAGCAAACCGCTGAGGACGCAACCGGGAAAGCGCTAGGATGATGATGATGATGATGATTGTACTCGTTTTTGCCCTTCTTTTAAGCATAACTTTTTCAGCCACTAGCTGATTTTTTATTTGAAGAAATTCACTATGTCGAATCTAGAATTGGTTTTTACCGAAAGTAGTTAGTAAAATTTCTATAACTAAATTTATTCCTTGTTTCAGCAACCCTATGGTGTCTTGCGAGGAGATTAAGAAAGTGAACTTAGAAGCTTGGCAGGACCCTTCAACGCAGCCCGACATCCTCACTCGTACTAATAAATGGATCAAAAACAAAGTCGGGACCGGCAACTCTACTAAATAGCCTGCGTAAATCTGAACACCATATGTGCCAGGCAACTGACGCCATTTTCAGTCGAAAACTTTTTTGTATGTTGTTCAGTGACAAATAAAGTACGCTCGTGCTTTCGGTAAAATTACTAGGAAGAAAAGTTACTGTCATTTATAAGATGTTTATCATGATCATGCCTTGCTCAGGTTGAAAGAGAATTCTGATGGTGAAAATTTATTTCCTGTATTAGGTAGATTCTGTGAACGTTGATCCTGTGATTAGTACTCTTTACAGACGTACTAATTAGATGAGCGCTGAACTTGCTAGTCTGTTGAATAGACAAATAATGTTTCGACTAAAAATAGCAATAAGTCTAGCTTTAGTTAGATCCTAGCTAGTTTACCATCAAGCTTCGGTGGTCACAGAGGCACGGTGCAAGTTGCGATTGAGTTTGATGAAATGTTAAGACTGATAAATGTTGAATACAACTACTATATATTTTCTTCTGTAAATATACAGTTCTCATTTATATTGGTTTTCATTTTGTATCCCAATATAGTTTGACCTGTTTTTGTGTACTTATTTGATTCGTTATATTTTATTATGACTTTAAAAGTTAATTTCTGTTTTATTAATTTGAATGGATGAAGATATTAATGCGACTTGTACCGTGGTATTAAGATTTTTATAGAGTGATTCAGTATTGGTTGTTTAATATTAACATTTCGTTCCTTGTGAACATAACGAAGTATGTAGCTTGTTAAACTATATATCGTGTTCGTGCAAACACAGCCTCTTCTTTCATAACATCCAGAATAAGATTTATTCAAAAATTCATCAAGGGATTAAAATGAATGTATTTTGACAGATAGTCATATAGTCATAAGGTTGTACTACGTAGTACAATGGCTGTGATAAATCGACGTGTATAAGCCCACGTGTCTGTAATCATATCGCATTTGCGATTGGTGATCCTCTTGTTCCATATGTTAAAAGATGAGAGGATTGAGCATTGTAATGCGTTAATTCATTTGAAAGAGATGTAATGCGAGTAAATAAGTTATAAGACTTTGAAATTCGGTGAAAGGGGAAACTGTCAAAAAACAAGAAAAGGATGCACTGTGTGGGCTGTGACGTCATTGCCATTTGGTTTCGTGGGTAGAAAAGAGACAGCATGACGTCCTCACCACGCTCCCACTTTCCTTTATGAGAAAATTGTAAATACTTATTACTGCTTTAATTATCAACCAATTTTGTTGTTGTTTTCGGAATCTGCTAGGTTTTAGTATAGTTCCGTATAAAACTTTTGTCCAAGTATGAACACGGTCAAGTAACCTATTTTAATACTAAAGCCTTAAGTACCCACTCAGCACAAAATCCGTATTTTTAAATAAATTATAATTTCAGTTATTTTACTTGAACATGTTTTCCTCGTTTAATTTATTTTTTCATTTAGTTTCTAATTCAACGTCTAATTTGAAAAATCTCCAATTAGTAGGTATAAGGAAAATTCATTTTACTTAGTTTTAATTCAAGCTGCATTTTTACAACATAGACTCAGTCTCAGAAGACCTTAAACAGGTAAAAATATTAATGCCCTAAAATTAAAGTTTAAAGTTCTAGCCATTGTTTTACAGGTGTTTTTTTTTCTTTAAATCCTAATTTCTTGAAATCTGAATTTTTTGTACTAATTATCAGAGATTTTTGTTTTGTGTAAAACAACATTAAAGTAAAATTAAAATAGCTATTTTAAGAAATCAATTGCACTGTACCCCTTAATAATGACAAGATTTTTGTAGTTTTGTCTAAATTTTCACGGTGAAATATTATTTTGTAATGCCATGTATTTTGATTTTTTTTAATTTTTTGTTTCTAAATACATTGGAAATATTATTTGGCTTATTTATTTATTCATTAAATTTATTTTCTAATATACAATAAAATAAAGATTTAGAATTTAACTTCGGTATTTCATTTGGATATCCATACTTCCATACTATCCACTAATATTATAAATGCGAAAGTCTGTCTGTCTGTCTGTCTGTTACGCTTTCACGGCCAAACCGCTGAACGGATTTTGATGAAATTTGGTATGAATATAGTTGAAGACCCGTGGTCAAACATAGGCATAAACTTTTTGACGCAGGCGGAGCTGCGGGAAACAGCTAGTATTTATTAAGTAAGTATGCATGACAGATTCTTTAAAGAGTCCTTTTCAGAAATTCCTTAATTTTTATAAAGGTGATGGTAAGGCTGACTTTAAAACACCAGCCAAATTTTTCCTTGTGTTCAAAAAAAGTAAGTAAGAAATAATTTTGATCTCCCATAAAATCCTATCAACCGATCATTGGATATGTGGTTCCATGTACTCTTTTATAACTAAACATTTGGTCATTTGTTTCAATCACCCTGTATACCTATAGAAATAAATATTTATATTATTAATTTTTCTTGAAATTTGAAAAAAAGTATACATATTCGTGAGTCCACCTTTTGCATTTATAAAGTGCAATAAAGATTAAAAAAAATATTAGGTAAATCCTCTTCATTTTTATACCCATTTTTTCTTTTTATTTTCGATTTTGATTGATCACACATTTTTCTTTGGTCTACCATTTATTACATACACTAATCCGTCATCACAATAGCCTATGTTACTCGGAACAATGCAAGGAATCCAAAGTCACCTCACACCGTTCAAGACTTGGTGGAATAATCTCACATAATTATACACATAAAGAAACATATATAAATGTTAAAAACATAACACTTCCTTTTTGGACAGTCGTGTAAAAATGAATTTGATGTGATGTGAATCGTGCATGTAAATAATTGTTTTAATGTTCCTGAACTTTTGCCAGCCCTAGCCATAGTCGACAAATGTTAGTAGCTACTTGTCAATAGATGCCACTAGTACGTCAAAGTTCCAATCTTAAAAACATTGCGATATTTCATAAATAATAAATGTTTTTAATGTTAGGTATAACTTTAGCCGTAAACATATCTTATTTAACAGAAAACATACATGGACTACCACAATATTATGCACCAATGTGGCAGCCATGAATAAAACACAATTTTTTTTTCTTTATTCTGTCTGCTATTCTTTTTTTAACGAGGGTGGCGTGACATCTACAAGATTCACAATTGATATCTGATGCTTCGACGTCTGCTTAACCAAAGGGGAAATTAAAAAGGTAAAACTAAATCCAAGGAAAAATGAGTCTGAATCACTTGTTCACTTTGGGCGCCAAATTGTTTCGAAATGTTGTGTGTGAAGAGGAGAGATAAAAAAGAGAGAGCTCTAATACGCGTCTTGGCATAGATATGCTTTTTATAGCATCCTTTTATAGTTTGTGTATACTTTGTTGAAGTTTGACCACAAAAAAGATATTTAATTTCATCCTTCAGCCGTGCATTTAATGTAGCGTAGACTAGGTTTGAGAGCTTTCAACTTTTCAAGTAGTTTCAAACTAAGTAAAACGACTCACTTACGTACATACATAACCATAACCTGTTTAAAAATTTGTTTCAAGTTGAATAGGTATTTTTTATTAGATATTGAGTTTTTAACCAATTTCAAGAAAGGAGGTTATACGGCGCTCAAAGCCTTCTAGCCAGAGCAGTCTGATTTGATGAAGTTACTCGTAATCATTATTCTTTTCACGTAGATATACCTAACTGCCTACTGATATGATAACATTCCCGCTTTTTCCTTTATTTGTTTTACACATCGACATAAATCTATTTGTATGTTGATGATATCACTATTTCGCTTTAGTTCTGAAATAAATTATTCCCGCATAAATTTCAGCAAAAATTGATATAACCGTGACTCTCGCAACTACAAATGTGATACAAATACAAAGGACTCATGATATTAAGGGCAAATTGTTCTAAAACTATTCTAAGTTTAATAATAGTGCTGTCAATCCGGCCGGACTACCACCAAAATGAAATTAATTTATTCAGGGTTGCGTCGTGGTTGATTACGTTACTTATGTATGTAGGTACTTTAGAGCACAATAAAATATCTAATATTTTTCAATTTATTACATTTTCATAATTAGCCTTAGAAAGATTTGTTAGCAATTTTAGTATTAGTGCCATTTACTTGATAAAAATGAATGGGTTTTTTGGTATTTATACATTTATAAAAGATGAAAATTATAAACTCTTTATTTATTTATTTTTTGTTGGTAAGAATAAAGTTTTATGGCAGCAGAGAAATAAGCGTTTTTGGATTTTTTTTCTAAATATAAGTTATGACTAATAAACTCAAAACTGGTCTGCTTCTTTTCTATGTAGCCCTATATTTTAATTGGGATTGGGTTCGTACATAATATTTTTTAAGTTTTAAGTAGATTAGAAATACCGTAAAATTTTCAAAAAATCAAGGTAGGTATTACTATTTACAAACCTAAACAAGATCTACTTAATGAAAAATTTACAAAAGAGATCGTTCTCTCTAGCAACATTCACTACAAAGTTATACTGATAAAATGAAATTTTCACTTGAACGGATTTCTATTTGACTGAACCTCGCAATATTCCTGCGACGAGTTTTAAGGAACAAATAGGTGCCTATGGTATAAATTAACTCAAACAAAGATCTTTTGTTACCCTTGATTACACGGACTTTAAAGGTGGGTATACAAACTTGGTACAATGTCGAAAACAGAATTACAATTATGTCTAATAAGTATAATATTATTATGGTTTTAAGTACTATAGGTATTAAGTACATTGTAAGTCACAAACAACTTAGGTAGGTATTGTTACTTAGGTAAAATTTAATTGCTAGTGTGTAAGTACATACCTATCTAAGTAAAAAACGTGTTCTGCCTAGAAAGAGAAGAGGCAAATCATCCATATTTCCATACTAATCCATACTTAATATTATAAGTGCGAAAGTCTGTCTGTCTATCTGTCTGTTACGGTCTTAAGGCCAAACAGCTGAACAGATTTTGATGAAATTTGGTATGAATATAGTTGATGAACCGTCAGGCTTAAAGGACAGGTCTATAAAACCATGATTAGGCTTATACATGGCAGCGAGGCGTGACCGGTGTTCGATTGCCATAAGCAAGTGTTGCGTGTCACGGAGATGAAGATGCTGCGATGGATGTGTGGAGTGCCGCGAAAAGATCGCATACGAAATTCCCGTATCCGGGGCAGCCTTTATGTTCGTGATATAGCGGACAAACTTCAAGAGAGTCGCTTAAGATGGTACGGCCACGTCTTACGGAAACCAGCTAATTATGTGGGGAACAAGTGTCTAGCCATGCCGCATCCGCCGGGCCGGAGTAGAAGGGGCGCACCCAAAAAATGCTGGCTCTACGTCGCAACGGAAGATATGCGTGCTAATGGACTTACAACCAAGAGAAAAAGGAGGAGAAATGGAGGAGAAAAAATAGGAAAGCGGATCCTGGGCTCCGAGGCAATCAGCCGAGGATGCAACCGGGAAGGCGCTAAGATGAGTAGTATAGTTGATGACCCACGGCCAAAACGCTGAAAGTATTTTAATAAAATTTGGTATGAATATAGTTGAAGACCCGTGGTCAAACATAGGCTACTTTTTGACGCACGCGGAACTGTGGGAAACATCTAGTATTTTATCATTAAACTTTCACGTAGTAAAATTAAAACAGTTTTCAAAAGTAGATAAGTATACTTTTATTATTTATTGCTGTAACAAAAAAAAAATCAACACAAAAATCATGTGACAATTTAGAAAGAAAATAAGACATTACATTTTAGCAGTACCTATAGGCGCGTTTCTTACACCTAATCAATTTTAATATAAAAAATAGCGATCATCATCATCAGCTTCGCATAAACACTGCTGGGCATAAGCCTCCCCCTGTCTATGCCAACCATCTCTGTCCTGAGCTATCGCGATACAGTTGTTGCCAGCTATTTTCCTGATATCGTCGGCCTATCTAGCAGCTGAATGTACATGCTTGAGTTAATTGTGGTAATACTAGGTGGTACATAATATTAAATTAAAGTGAAAAACTAGGGTTTATTATATCTGAATATTTTCTTTGGAATTCGTTACACTTTTGTAATAAAGTTGCTTTATCTGCGGACTGCACTCATACAAATAAAACGTATATAAGTGTCTAGTATATTATTCAAAATATCAATTTTAAATATTTCTTCTCTGTTTGGAAATCGGTGATCAGCAGCTAATTGATCAAAATGTTTTTTAACTTTTTGATTTATTGACATCAATATGAGTGGTACTAAAATCAAATAAAATTGAACCACTATATTGCTATTGCACTAAAATGCATTATAAATTTAACTAAGTATTATAGCAAAATATAAAAGTCTGAAATTTGCGATTATATGTATAAAATAAAAAACGAAATAATTATTTTATTCAAAATTAATTTCAATGATCATGTTATAAATACAGTTTTCTATTTTATAAAAAATAAGACAAAAACCCATTATGTTACTTCGGCTTTGATATTGATATCAATGCTTTTTTTTTTTGTTTTATACAACTAAGTAGGCGAACAGGCGTACGGCCCACCTGGTGGTAAGTGGTTACCGTAGCCTATGAACGCCTGCCCGGAAATGCCACGAGCGCGTTGCCGACCCTGAATGAAATTTTTCACGCCCTTTTTGAAGGCTCGCATGTTATAGTCACTAGGGAAAACCATGGCATTCATTTCGCAGTTCATTCCATAATCGCAGTGTACGGAGTTAGGAAATTTCGTTTGAAGCGTACTGTACGCGATAAGATGGGATCCAAGGGATGAAATCCCTGACGATGGCGAGAGGTGCGATGGTAAAAAGTGGCTGTTGGCATCATGTCAAACAATTCCTCCGAGCATAGCCCATTATTATACAAGCGGTAGAACACGTATAAGGAAGCGAAGTCTCTCCTGAGTCACAAAGCTCAATACCGCTTGTAATCGCGGGATCTTCGGCAATTCTGAGCGCGCGTCTCTGTATCAAACGGCTTAAGCTGACATTGTGTTGCTCCCGCCCACAGATGACAACAATATTCCATATGTGGCCGCACTTGCGCCTTATATAAGTCTATGCTGCGGCGTGAAAAATCGCTTTGTCCTGTTGAGAACTCCGAGTTTTTACCTTAGTTTGACAAAACATGCTCTAATTAAGAACTAGCATATAACGACATTAAATAGTATCAGAATATCATATTCAGTAGATAGACACATAACCTTCATAAATTCGAATTGATTGGTCTATAACCGTAAATGATTAATTGGTTTTCAAAATTGATAGGCGCTACAAGATCAATTTTGAACACAGAAGTCTTGTCTATCTTTTAAACATATGTTATTTCTTGGAGTCTATGTATATACCACAGGTATGTATAGACTCCAAGACCTGTGGTTCTATCGGCTTGTCTAAAGATAGTTTACGTAAATAGGTACCCTTATTGTCATTAAAGCGCCTTCTGTTGTGTATCTGTAACAAAGAGGATCGAAACTGAACACGGAGTTAAAAACGTTCCTTTCTCAATGATCTGCAGGGTTGAAAAGAATGAAATAACAGAGTATCTAAATTATTAGGTATATCCAACTTACAAACGCGCTCAGAGTCGCCCCTAGCCTGCTTACGGGCTCGATCGAGCCCAAAACGTGCTGCGCTACTGTGCTTCTGGGCTCGATCAGCCCCAACTGTTTTCGCTTGCATCTTTTTTTAGTTACACAACACTGAGTAACTCTATGTGTCTATGGCTTTTTCTCGGCTAACTACGATCCTGCCACTATCGATTAAAAATAATTCCATTGCCATCCAGGGCCGAAAAAATTTTTAAATACGAATTTGAAGTTGAGCTTGACGGGTCTCATTTTTTTCTAGGATCACGGTACGGGAAAATGCCTGGCTAGGGAGGTTATTCTTTATTATAACTAATGAAATTTTTTGAGAAAATGCTTAAATAAGTCTATTTTAATATAAAATACAAACATAATTGATCACTTTATGTTTTCATGTGATATTTCCACTTTTTATCGAAAAAGTTGGGAACAAAATGGCTGACCACGCAAAAAACATTTTTTCATAAATTATAAAATTCATTATTTTCTGTGCAACTTTTTCTATTTAAATTACTAATTTATTAATAAGCAATAAAAAATAACAAGAAACCACGCTAACTCAATCGATCTTTCATGATTTCAAAAAAAGAACGCGCGAGTGGAGGACCGCGTCCTTGTCTAACGTAGCATCTTAGTATGGGACAGCGGGCGCGCAAAAAATGCGCCACAAACGGAGTTTATGGGAGCAGTCCACATTTATTATAGTTTTGGTTTGTATTTTTTTTCGACAGTACGTTCCTTTCCAAGCAATACTGAATTATTTTTTTTTGGATTCGTGTAGTAGTTTTTATACTGACCTTGGGTAAAGATCGGTCGAGCCGACCACAAATAACGACGGAGGTCCATTGTTTGTCAGTTTTTTCACAATTTGAACATTCTGAGAACTTATTAATGCTTGTTATCTATTCTAAGATAGCTAGGCTTCAATAAAATATGTGTATTCATTGCTTTTAACGAAATTTGTAAAACAAAGTCTTGATGCAAAATATATCATTTTTTCGTACAAAAACCCGCGAATTTCCAAATCGTAATTTATTTTTCATTCAAAAGTTTACTGTAGCAGGATAGTATTCTTTGTTTTAATTACAGAACTAGATAGATACTGTTAGATTATAAAAAAATAAGGCATATATATGGTACAACTTTTATTTAAAAAATCATTATAGTACAAAATTACGGGGACAAAAAAGAAATATTTTCCTTCCACCCGTTACTACAAAAGAACCACTTATGATATCGTTAACCAAACAGTTTTGTCGATAAGGTCGATTATCTGTGAACAAACATAAATTTTACGTGTTATTGTAACCGTACACTCGAGTTGTAAACAACGCTTTAACTAAAACGCTTGTAACGCGCGCGCGCGCGGGCGCGTTGTAAGCACAGTAGCGTAGCGGTAGCGGGGGCCCAAAGCAGGTGAAGGGAATTGACTATTGAAGCGAATTCTTTAAATGAAATGAAATAATAAATTCTCCCATTGAAGAATAATTGTTTGAGTTTAGAGAATTCGCTTGAATGGCCATTAACGACTCGATGTGTGGCTTTAAGTAACACCCTATAATTTTATAATAGTTTTAAAGAATTAGCCTAAAGACTTTGAGTGTAGCAGTAAGACATTAAAAGTCAGCGCGCTAAGTTGCAATCTTCTCAAGTTGTAGCAAGTAATATGACTAAATGTTATGTTCTATCATGATGCATTCACTGCAGACGGATTATTCCTCATCGCGTCGGGCAGGTCATAAAAACAACGACATTTCCATTCCAACCTATGCGATCTATGAATCATTACAACAGCTTTTGGCAACCTGACTGTAAATATTAAAGAATTTATTAATAATATTGATTGAAATCTCATATGATATGTGACACAATACTGAATTGCAATATGACTTGCAGCAGTAGCAAAATTATCACATGACTCCCAAAACTAGTTTTGATTCTAGGTACAGTGAACTTAGAAGAGTTATACTACCTCATGCGTAAGTACAGAGCTAAGATGGTATACTTTATTATTAGCCCACTGTACTTTATTTTTAAGCCGTCATGTAAGTAGTGAATGCATAAAAAGCACGTGACTTGACACACCTACTGTCTGCACGAACTCAAGTGAAATGATATCATGTGATTTAACTTATTATGCCGAGTATGGTTGCGAAAAATTTGTCGTCCAATGACACAGTCTAGTAAATCATTTTAATAGCTGTCAGTTCCACACCTGAACAAAAGATTTCTCCCAAACAAAACCAAAGAGACTACTCAAAATAAACCTTCATTTTTAAAGCTAAAAAAAGAAGTGTTTAGTATTGCCATTGATCCAATGTACCTTCAATCTTCCGAACGGGTCCAACTCCACATCCGGAAAAACACCCCCAAACCTTAATGTTACCGCCACGTGCTTGACTATACTCCTTGTGTATTTATAACTAGCTGAGCCCGCGACTTCGTCCGCGTACTGTTCGATTATACCTACTTTCGTTACTTATTAATCTTATTATGCGTCATTGCAGAGTTTTACACAAAATATTTGATGTTCTTAATATTTAAAATGTTTAGGAGTTCGCTAAGAAAAAGTAAAGCAATCGTGATTTTTATATGAACGTTATCTACCCATAAACTCTTTCCAGACCTATAAAATCATGATTTGGGCGTGAAAGTTTCATTGATAACCACCAGTTGGTAGCAATAAATGCTGATCTTGAAATATATCTATTTTGAGAAGTAATTGTTTGACTCACCTCACTTGCCTTCGACTTCCATACCTATATGGTGAGTCATACTTCTCAAATATGGGTATATTTCAAGGCGTTTCCGAAAAAAGGCATTTCTGAGAGCATGGTGTGCAGGGTTGATGTACCATGTAACCCACTCGATACGAATGACTGAAGAGTCATAATAAATAACCCACGTCAGGCGCCGAAAGGCGTTTCCGCAAAAAAATCTGATACCAGGTTGTGCAGGGTCAATTGACCACGTAACTGATTCGATAAGAATGACTGAACAGTAATAATGAAGAACCCACGTCAGATGCCGAAAGACGTCTCCAAAAAAACTCTGACACCAGGGTGTGCAGGGTCGAATGACCATGTAACTTATTCGATAATAATGACTGAAAAGTAATAATAAAGAACTTAAGTCAGATGCCGAAAGGGTCTTGCGTTTCCGAAAAACTCTGACACCAGGCTGTGCAGGGTCGATTAGTAAAGAACCAATGTGAATGACTGAAAAGTCGTTATAAAGAAGGTACGTCAGAACTCGAAGGCTCTCCGAAAAAATTCTGACGACGAAAATCGTTTTCGATAAAAATGTAACACCAGGGGTAGATTGATCACGTAAGTCTATAAGAATGACTGAAAAGTCATAATATAGAACCCAAGTCAGAGGCGAGGTTTTGGTTGCATTAATGTCTTTCCATTTAGCGCGATTGCCCTCCAGTATTTTATGATCAAATTCTGAACACATGCTATAATGATTCCGTGCTTTGGAAAGCACGTTAAGTCGTTGGTCTCGCCCGGCTGCCATCTGGCGGTCGTTAAAGGAACCATGTCAGAGGCCGTAAAGTAATTCTAAAAAAACTTTATCACCTGGATGTCCATGGTCGATTAACTCAGTCGTTGTGAATGGATGAAAAACATTTGAGTAACTACGTAACATACATTTAATAATAACTCACATTATGAACACCATCATCAATATTAACTCCAATGAAAAAGCAATAGCAAAAATAAATTCTGTCGAAAAGGAAAAAATACCTTTTCTTTGTTTCCAAAAATTAAAATGTTCCATGTTGTTTGACCTCTCATATAGTATGCGCACCATACATTTTAAAAGTCAATTTAAGTTGTTAGGCTGCCGAGGACTATTTAATAAAAAAGTTTCTGTCCAGTAGTTTTTGTGTGAAAGATGCACAAGCACAACAGACAGACAAAAATTCCAAAAATCATATTTTTGGCTTTTGTTACTTTATAAAGATTCCACGGACCAATTACAAAGAAGAGATGGCGTTTTAAATGGCGCAGTGTTCCGATATGAAAGGGCAATATTTAGGGCAGGTAATATTTTTTTCATTTTATATTCAATTACTACAGTTTTATTAAATTTATAGATAGATGTACAGAATTAACCTTACAGTACAGTTTTATTATATGTAGATGTAGATTATAGAATATTGACAGTGAGGCAAAGCTGAAACAGTAATACCAAGGCATACAGGGTCGATTGACCGAGACAACTTCTTCATGATCTAGCATCCAAGTCCAAGGAAAATGCTGAAATTATGTGATTTTGACGACTCCGCTTATTACTTTGCTATGAAAATTTTATCAGGGGACTTTGAAAAAATCTTTAAATGATGATAACTTTCTTTCCTGATGTCCGATTTTGATGAAACAAAGATTAGGTGTTGCCCTTAGCTAAGGCCAATCAGTTTTTGAAAACTAAATTCAAATCTGTCCAGTAGTTCCTGTTTATCAGGAGAAATTGAAAAAATCTTTAATTGATGATAACCTTCTTTGCTGATGTCCGATTTTGATAAAACAAAGATTAGATATTGCCCTTTATTAAGGCCTATCAGTTTGTGAAAACTTAATACAAATCTGTCCAGTAGTTCCTGTTTATCAGGAGAAATTGAAAAAATCTTTAATTGATGATAACTTTCTTTCCTGACGTCCGATTTTGATAAAACAATAATTAGATGTTGCCCCGAGCTAAGACCAATTAGTTTGTGAAAACTAAATTCAAATCTGTCCAGTAGTTCCTGAGATTAGCGTGATCAGACAGACAGACAGACAGACAAGATTGATATAAAACATTTTTCTGTAATCTATTATTCATCTTTAGTCGTTCCCTCTTATTTTCTAGACAAAATAATAAATGTACAGACACGTCGATTCTACTTTTTTATTATAGTATAGATAGAAGATAGATTATAAGCATTGTTTATAGGACGTCTAACATAGCGCTTTCCATCGGAATTTACCATATTTATTTTTGTTTCATCTGAAAATAACACTTTTTTCCATTTTCGTACCGTCCAATTAACATATATAATTACTTCTCTCGATGTTGTTTGGTAAGAAGCGGTACCTTTCGAGAGGTTCTTTTAAACAATTTAGCTTCCACTAATCTTCGGCGTATCAGTCTTGACGAGACCTTTCTCGGGTCATCAGCCGAAAAAACTTCATGTTTAATCGGGTTGGAGCCTTATATGGGTCTTTTTTAGCAACACGATGGATTAGCGTATCATCTCTGTAAGAGATTTTTCTTGGCCGAGCCTTTCTAAGAACATTTTCAACAGTTCCATGTGTTTTATAATGATCATTGCATTAAAAACTTTCTTAACAGAACAATTTAAATGCTCAGCTATTCTTCTGTACGCCCACTTTTGATCTTTAGGTATGTAAATTAACAATTATTTGCCTAGTTGACGCTTCACAACTTTTATTTTTGCCCATTTTGAACAAAATAAAATTCAGATTAAATTTTGGGTTGCCGCCAAAATAATAGAAAAAGCCAAGAAAGAAATGTTATTCTCCAATTTAAAAAAAAAGAAAGAGCTATGGGGATGCTTTTTTCAAATGTTTCTAATTAGGCGTCCAAGCGGCCAGTAACAGAAAATAAACGCCTACATGTGTAAGACTCATTTTATAATTAAAAGTAATTATTTTTTATGCATTTAATTAATTTTTTTATTTGAGTGGCTATATTATTGCATGATTATTAATTATCGAATGTATATGTTACTGTAAAAGCTCGAACTGCGGTAAATCCTAAAATATTACAGTAAATCCTAAGGTTTACCAACTCTGAATGGTAAAATTTTGAACAGTTTTCCGATTCTAACTTTTACCACCACGTACTTGGTAAATCTTACAATTTACATTAAAGGCATGGTAAATGTGTATTAAAGTTAGAAGATGTTTTAAAGATGAAGTAAACTTAAAGAAAAAATGAAATAAAGGAAGTTGTCGAAAAATTGTCATTGACTAGAGGACAAGGATTCAAAACTGTAACTGTCTCAATAAATGCTTGTCAAAGAAATGCTAAATGCCACCCCGTGTTGTAACAAGTATTTTTTTTCTCTACCTAATAATTAATTGATTGTCTTTTTTTTTCAATTTGTTTGTTAAATATATTTGAAACAAGTACATTTTTTTACTATCTAATATAATGACAATTGCTTTTTTTTTTGTTTAAAACTTTGTAAAAAATAATTAGGAAAATACTGATTTAGGTAGATTGTAACATAAGCGTTATGTTTGTAAGAAGATAATTTTACAATTGTATTATTTTGAGAGTAAAATGGTGTTTGAAAATTACTTCTAAAAATTTATACTTACAATAATACCAAATGAAAATAATTTAAATTCTCTCATTATGATAGCTACATAAAAATATGTACAGTTTTCCTAATGTTAAGTTTCCAATGTATATTTACAGTGTGTACATGAAATAAACAAATAAATAAATGTACCTAAAGTTTTGACTAATAGTTAGTTGAAATAAATGACTAAAAATAACTCATTGTTTTATTCGCAAAACCTACATTTACTAAACTCTAACGGTAAAAGCCCGAAAAAAATTGACCCATTTTCATAAATTCCTACATTTACCAACTAATATCAGTAAATCCTAGGACTTTCTCTTAAATCTTAGGATTTACCGTTGTTCGAGCTTTTACAGTAACATATATATTTTTTACGAACATTTGTACGTTGAAGTTATAATTTCTTTAACCATAAGAAGTGTTTCTAAATATATGACCACTACTAGCACACTTAACACCTATTACACTTCAATTATGAATAAATTCATAATCGAAGCTAACTAAATGTCGTGAAGCCACCATTCAACAGATTTCGTGCGTCCGTTTCAAAATTGGCAACATAGAATCATTGGCAACCCGCTAGCAACCTCCAGGTGTTTCTGGCACTTTATAGGACTGTTGGCGAATTGGTACATTGGTATAATCTCTTATTACAATGGAATGGTTATCCATTCCATTGTTCTTTTATTTCATTAGCCGCAAAAAATTCGTGACGAAGTCGTACGTAGACTTGTCTCTCTACCAATTTGTTATATTGTGGGTAAATACAATAAAATAAGGAGCAATAAACAGTAAACAACGTGATGAGTTTGGAGCGAATACGTAATATGAAATCATTCCAAGAATTTGTGTTTGAACTAATTTCGTGAAATTTCGTATAAGTGAGGTGTTATTTAAATTTAAGCTGATATATTTTTATAGTTGGTTTATTCTATATTGCGCTAAGATGTAAATAACATCATAAATTACACAAAATACAAAAACGGCGTTATTAGACTGAAATATCTTCAATAAATAACCTGTAGGTAGCGTGACACTTGTATAAATATAGAGTACAAATAACAAGAAAATTACTTTCAAATATGTAATATTTTCTGTTACTTAATAGTAATATGTTAATAGTTACTGTTACTAGCTTTATTTAATAGTGTGTAGAAATGTTCGAGACTCTAGGCTACAAAGCTGAGGATAAAACTAGGTAAGCGCTAGGATGATTTTAATATAAAACTTAGAGCTTAAAGTGGGTTGAAATTGAAAATCTTTAAAGTGGATCCTTACATTTTTGACCAGACACTTTTAGGAGCGGAGTGACATGTCTGGTAAAAGCGTTGAAAGTTTTCTGTTTGAAGATAGAAGCTGAAATATCCAAGTTTTTACTAAGAGCCATTCGCAATGTATGTGAGGACGAAGGACCCATTGCTGAATCTTTTAAATATATTTCTAACACCAATTTATGTTTTAATTCAACCAAAAAGCAGTCACACGAAAAATCAAGAAAACGTTGATTCTTTTCTTGATTTTTTGTATGACGAAGCTTGGCCAGTGACTACGTACACGGGGAAACAATTCAGTCCTAGCCTTGATTCTTCTCCTCCATCATAGCGTTTTCCTGGTTGCAACCTCAGCTGTTTGCATCGAAGTCCATGATCTGCTTAGCCTAGTTATAACTGATTCAATGAAATTTTCTCCTTATTAAAAAGTTACCTCTTCAAAAGTTTAAGTAAGATTTAAGTAAAATCGACGACTACTTCCAATGAGAAAGACTTAGTAACATTTTCGAGCTTGCCAATAATCTATTTTTACTCTCAAACGGTTCTGCTTTAGATCCGCTTTTGGTGTAAACAGTACGTATTATTTTACAATATATTTTTTTTATTATAATATTAATGTACTAACTTTATATTTAAATATTGACATTTTGGCAATTTGTAATGACGTCATTGTTTATTAATGAACTTAGTATACAGGATGTTTGGTTTGTTTGCAACGTGTATTATAAAGAGCTCCTCTGCTTTATTTTAGGGCCACTGAGAATTTTCTATTCCTAACAAAACAATTCGAGCTGTTTTTGAAATGAAGTAGTTTCTTTTCAATAGGAATTACAATAACTTATTGACTTAAATGTACTTAACCACCACTTCCAAAGCGCAAACAAACTTAATATTAAGTGATTTGGAGCCTACGAATGAAACATTTTTTTGGGGGAAGAATGTGTGGCTTGCATATTTTTTGAGTAGTGAGTAATGAGTATAAAAAGATAGGAGGTGCTAGTGGACTTAAAATAAATCATACGGCACCCTTTGCACCAAACACCCTGTGAAAAAAGATGAACCAAACTTAATAAGTAATTAATATTGCTTTGCCAAACCGTGTAAGTTTATTCAGTGGGTACCAATTGAATAAAGTAGATAGATTAAACACCACTCTCTCACAACACTGGTATTATCAGTTACTTCTAAATTGTACCTACTAATAAAGTACTTGCCAATTGTGTTGAGAATATTATTTTTTTTACTTTTTCATGGCTAAAAATTATTTATTAACAGCAAAGCGGACAGGTTGGCAACGCGCTCGTGACATTTCCGGTGTTGCAGGCGTTCATAGGCTACGGTAACCACTTACCATCAGGTGGGCCGTACGCCTGTTTGCCTACTTAGCTGTATAAGAAAAAGGTTACATTAAATAAGTATATGATGTCTTTATTTTTGGTTATATGTATCTTAAAATTCTGACATTCTCTTTATCTAGTACTAGCTGTTTCTCGCAGCTCCGCCTGCGTCAAAAAGTAGCCTATGTTTGACCCCGGGTCTTCAATTATATTCATACCAAATTTCATCAAAATTCGTTCAGCGGTTTGGCCTTGAAAGCGTTACAGACAGACAGACTTTCGCATTTATAATATTAGTATGGAATAGTCTAAAAAGCATCGAAACCGAGGTAAAATGTTCCTTTCTTAATCTCGAGTAGGTCGCATAAAATCATTCAACATCACATGTTGGCTGACTAGTACATAAAGACTGTGGTCTTAAGCCCGCAAACTACTTAATATTTAATTAAGTTTTAATAAATAAATTAAAATTTCTAGTTATTAACTAAGTAAATATCTTACTTACATTTTTGTATTTGATAATAGGTTATACATACTTGGTATGAAATTTGAAACTCCAAAACGACAGATTTCTTTATTTTTGTATGCCCTTATTCACAAATTTGTCATATTATCGGCATAATTGTTTTTAAATAAATTTTATGAAATATTGATTTTTAAACCATTGAAAATGTAAAAAATAAATGGTTCACTCAAACTCACGCCTGGGAGTCGATTATGACTATAGTGAGGTAGTAGAGTGTATATAAAGCATAGATTAATAATTGGTCTCCGCGGCGCTACGACTAGATACCGCGCTGTAAAGAAAAATCAGTTTCTAAAATGCGGCCACTTAATAGGAATGTGTGTGTAAAACAATGTGCAAAGACGCACACTAGCGTCGATTATGGTGTTGCCAGCTATTTGACTGGTGCCCAATGGTGGTCCAATGGGAATGGGAAAATTATTAATTGCTGTGGTCTTGTTACGTATTATAAAAAGTAGCTCAGAAAATCATTTAAAATGAAATTAAAATAAAACTGGTCAATTGTGAGTCGGCTCGCGTGGAGAGGGTTCTGTACTATTTTTTTATTTTTCTCCATTTGGACCTCTTAAACAAATTTAAAAAAATCTCATAGGTTTTCCTGTAATTTATGAATCGAAATTCTGGAATCGATAGTTTCGGAGATAAGGTAGGGGAAATGGTTAATTTTTGTCTACTTTATTTTATAATTCTAATATAGAATCCTAAAATTGCAAAAACACTTTCATTTGATTTATTATTACACAGTACAGTATGTTAAACGTTACTTTAATTTTCTATTTAGCTTGGAGCTAATTGATTACTGACCTCTTTTTAGTTGTAACCCGGGTTTAAATACAGATAAATAAATAGACATACACTACACATCCTACTAATATTATAAACGCGAAAGTTTGTAAGTATGGATGGATGTTTGTTACTCTTTCACAACTAAACCGCTGAATTGATTTTCATGAAGTTTGGTCCGGATATAGTTCAAGATCCGGAGTCAAACATAGGCTACCTTTTGACGCAGGCGGAGCTGCGGGAAACAGCTAGTACATACATATTATCATGGCCTTTTTCCATACAGTAGTGTTGCCGGAAAATCGATTACACATCGAATAATAATCGATTCTTTGATAGTTGAAAATATAATCTAAGGTATCGATAGTGATCATATATCGATAGTATTGATCTTGATACTATCGATAATATATTTCTGTAAGTACAATATTTTTAAATTAAACTATTTTAATACGGTTTTATCGCGTTTATTACTTATTTATTTACACCTGACGTTTCAAACACTTTACAGCGTTCATGGTCGCAGGCAGACTATAGGCGATAAAAACGTATTAAAATAGTTTAATTTAATGAATAACAATCGCGAAAACATAAGAAATCATTACAATATTTTTTTCTGTATGAGGTGAATGACGATGATTTGTGTTATGCCCGCTATACATCCCGCCGCCGAGTTCCGGTATATCTGTATAGTACCAGTGCCTGAAATGCTTGGTATTATTGTTAATCCATTAATCGATAATTTTTCATAAATTCTCAAAAATCAATACTACAGATTAGATTATATCGATACTACAGATACATAATCGATTAATAACCATTGATATAAACGATTACCTATGTTGATTAAATCGATATAATTTATATCAAAATCGATTAAATTTATTATATCAATACTTTTGATATCCTAGATTATTTAAAAACAAACCAAATTCGATTAATCGATTATCCGGCAACAATACCCTACGGGCTACCAACTACTCAAATGCCATATTTAGAATGTTGGTGGGCGTAAAGTGGAAATGGAATCAAAATAGTGATAGGTTGCTAGTCGCATCGCCTACTGATAGGTATGGTTCTTCGATTTTCGCCCACTTTCTCGGCCGGCTTATATGGTCTGCGCGGGAAAAGAAGCAGCTAGTACATTCCTCGTTTTTACTTTTTTCCCAGACCAGCATTAAAGAAATAAGATGTTAAAGATAGACAAAATTGTCAGAAAAAGTCAAAATTACAACATCCCTCTTTTGGGGTAGGGAGTTAAAAAACAAAATATCTAAATAATTAAAATCGAAACCTCGGGGAATTTGGGATTTTTTAATACACGGCAACATTGAGCACCGAGCGGTATTTCGCGCCATATTTTAGGGTTATATTATTTTCGTGAGTAATTTATGTCCATATTTCGAAATTATACAATACTTATTGATGGTATGTAATATATAGTATCTTTCTTATTTCTTTTAGTATTATTCTTACACAGTTTGACTACGCAAACTGTACATTTTGCGTCTATTTTTACATTAAATTTTATATTTATCTAGACATCCAACTCACAGATCGGTCGCGGCATGACTGACGCGGGTATGCCGCAACTATGCCGAATTCGGCGTAGTTTTAGTTGCGAATTTTTCTAGTATGCCGACGGTATCTAGTCGAGCGCGCGAGACCAATTATTAATCTAAGATACAAAGTATGAATATTAATTATTAAAATTCACACATCCTCCTTTATATCAATACGTCTCTCTTCGCTCCTACTTTTATGATACACATCGTAAAATCATATTTCACACGGGTCGCCATTATCTGTTTTAGGTTGTTTAAGTTTTGTAAAGAAATAATAATATTTGTCTGAGAGAAGTTTTGTAGCTAGCTAGTTATAAAAATGGACCAAAGGGTATTGTAAATTTTGTTAAAAAATGTGTGTACAATAACTATTAATTTTAATATAGTAGTATATTTATTCAATTCGAACTTAGTATATCTACATCATTTTAAACAATTAAGGCTATACGGCAATTAATTAGATTATACAATTTTGCTAACCGTTTCTCGCAGTTCTACGTACGGTACAGGATATATTGTATACCACTCGATATGATGATTTCACCAAAATCGGTTCGACGATTTCATTGTGAACAGATAATTGACAGAAGAAATCCACATAAGATATTTTCCATTTAGATATTAGATAGTTTAAAGATACCATGTTGCCTAGCATTTGGTATTTAGGCTGAGAGGATGTCATTAGACCATTTACTCAACGACTTATCTCTGACGCTACAATTACAATGTTCCTATGTCCACAGCACAATAATTATTGCGATACAGAGGATGACGATAATGGAAATGATAATTAAAATATAAATGTTCCTTTAAGAAAATTGAAGTTATTTAATTACTTATTTATTTATTTAATCCTTAATGCACTTTATACAACCAAATACCAAAGGCGGACTTAATGACTTAAGAAATTCTCTGCCAGTCAAACCAAAGGACCAAAAAGAGAAGGAAATAAAGGGCGGTGCCATAAAAAAACAAATAGTAACAAAGAACTTAGATAAACTACTTTAAATTAACATTAATAGGATTAAGACAAATTCATCCCTTTTGCAGATAACTGTTCTTGCAATTGAATATAATACGATACTATACTACGATATACAGTAGAAAAGTCTGTGTATTCTAAGTCATTCATTTTATCGTTACAACTTACATATTCAGGCTTTGATGGCACAATCCCTGTCTACGAACGAGTTAACTGCAGACCCCAAGTATTTACCTGGAGCCCATAAAAAATATATGTAATTTATGTCGAATTGAAATCACATCGAACAGAAATTATTCGAATGGTGGGTCTTTTACGTGGGTTATACTTTTTAAAATTAGCAATCCTGGCCCTTACGCTAAAGGAGTAGTTACCAGCAAATACCTTGTAAATCTTATCTGTTTGATAGCGGCGCTCTATGAAGAAAGGAGATGGGAATTAAAATAGCTTTATAAGTTTCCCAATATTTATTACCAGATGAACAAGGTCATTTTTATATGAGTTATAAAATTTTATCAAAGGTTCAAATGCAATGTTAACAAAAAATATTTTAGTAAATCTTAAGAAACCTTCCTATTTTTATACTCAGTTTAGTAAATCAAAAGTTATCAAACAAATCACAATTGTCTGTTTAATAAAAAATACAGTGAACAATGGTAAATAATTTACAAAATTTTCAAATTGTAATGTTTATTGAACCGGGACCTAGTAAGTTGAAGTGATTACAATATTTTTCACTAATGGTTATTAATTTCAACAACAAAACGTACAATAATACAAAACAAATGTTATAAGCTGAGTACATAACTATCCCCGTTGGCATTTGGTATAAAATTCTCATTCGCCCTTCGCGCGGCTTAGTGCATTTGACAGCGGCCAGGTGGCGCAGGAGTGAATGCGCGCGCGCGGGTGAAAATAATAAATTGATTTAGTTTTTTTTTTTTTAGTTTGTGTTAGTGCTTCCAGACTTATTATATTTTATTGGAGAATATTCTTTGGTAAGTTGTTATTTTGTGTACCTACCGAAATATGTAAGTATAAGTAAAAAATAAATTAGAAATATTTTTATTAAGTAAAAATGCAAGTTTGCAAAACTTTTATTTTTTATTGAACAAAGTATATAATCTACATTATTAAGTGAATCTAAGTACATTTCGCCTTCTGATCAAAATATTTCGTATCATAATTTTAAAAAATTACTAAAACAAAACGAATGCAATTGAAAAGCAAAGAAAATTAAATTGAATCCGTTACAATTTTTTTTTTACTTAAAATGTTTACTTTAATGTGGTTTAAGGAATTAAATTGAAATTTCTGTATGCAATAAGTATACATGGTAAATATTTAAAAAAAAAATTGATAAAATTTTAGTAGAATCTCTTTGGATGTAACCGGGAAGATAAGAGTAGAAAGAGATTAATGAAATATTAATACTTGCAGATTTAAAAATTGTATGGTTGTTTACTTTGCTTGGAATTGGAGCCTGTAAGTACTACTCACCGAATTTTTGAAGTTATCGTTATTATAGAAAAATCTAAAGTCCACATTTGTATTTTATCTCTAAAACAGCGTTGTTTTCATTGGATTAAAGAATTTTATAGAGGAAAGTATAACAATACATTTATAGACAAAAAAATGAACTCGGCTCATTTTCGCAAGACATGGTACTTAACTCTAGTAGCAGCATAACTACTTTGCATAACATAGTATAAACTGGGTAGTTAGTGTAGTTACCTTGCACAGCTAATATCTGCTCTAAAAAAACTAATAAATCAGATCCCCCGTTACCGCGCGTAAACGCGCCTAAATTTTATAAAATAAATTTTGTGAGACCATGTTTCTTGAATAAATTATTTTTAATTCATTCATTTGGCATTCATTCATGAAAAGTATGAGTCACGGAAAATCAGTGAGTTGAATGAATGAATGATTGAATGAACAAAGTGTTGCTTGGACCATTTACAAACAAAAGAAACACATAGTTAAATCCAAAACAACTAAATGGGTACAAAGGCGGACTTATCGCTAATGCAATTTCTTACAGCCAACCGTAGGGTAGAAATGAGCTGCGGTAAAAAAAACTCTTGCGTGAGTTGAATAATTTTCGTTCGATTTCGAATGGTTATTAATCATTCGTCATAATCGGTGCCTGGAACGATTTTCATTCGACACTATGAGTCATTTCAAAAATAGGCTCCAGGGCTCCATTGTCACATGGTTTAAACGGCGAACTTAGATTGGCGGATATATCAAAATTTTTGTTTCATCACCAACAGAAGTACAAATTAGTAGAAAATTGTAGGAATAAGTAATAGGTAATCACCGTCGATAGTTACAGTGATAGACATTGCCTAGGAAGCGGAAAGCTTACGGATTATTACATTAAGTATTATCTCATTATGTTTAATGTAGTATAAAGTTATTCGTGTTATATGCGTAATGATCCCATGTAGTTTCTACTATGAATAAGTAATAAAAAAAATAATTGTACATTTTTTTTTATTAACGTACACGTAAATCCTAAAATAAAAAAAACATCCATTTTTGAGAATGCACAACCGCGACTCGATTGAAAATCATCCAAAATCGAACGAAATTCATTCCACTTAGCAGTTTTGAGCGATTCAAAGATCTCAAAAATAGCACCTTTGATCGGCGTCGTATGGAACAAAGAAGACCTTAGAGATTCTCATAATAATAACCATACACATATAACCAACTCTTTTCTCCGGAGGTCTCCTACAGTGTGCAAACAAAAGGCGGCTTATAAACATTGTCCCTGGGTAATTGGTATATTGAAATCCAGCCAGATTAAAAAAAAAACCCGCTTCTATGTACCTAATAACACGAGATCCTAATGTATACAGATTTATGAATGAATTTATATAATGAAGAATGTATAGGTTTTGTAATGACTCTACTAAGTGCCTATTAAGTAACGCGTTGGCTTTACTTCCGAAGTGATGTTCTCACCTACCACGGTTGGCCAGAGATTTTCCGGATGCTTGCGTCCAGAAAGCATCCGGAAAATCTCTGATACCGTGTGTCGATGTTATATGATTACAATATCGATTATAACACGTAATTTTGTAAGTGCACGTGTCTGTTCCTTTGTTACATCTTTATGGCGTATATTACTAACATAAAATTTAATTAGTTTAACATCTGGCGATAGGTTATCCCTTTATTCATAAAAATAAACAAACGTTCAATAAGACCAAATTAACTAATTTATGTTTCGTCTCGTTCTTTCACGTCAAAAATAGATAATGCGGAAAGGGACTAAACATAAATTAGTTAATTTGGACTTATTGAACGTTTGTTTATTTTTATGAATAAGGGGGTATGAATTTATTAAGGAACAAATATTTGGATTGTTTTACAACTACTGCTGTACAAAACTGTAACTGAGGGTACGCTGTTAATCATGGTACTAGATTACCTTTGAATCCTAAAATATCTTAGTCTGGAATCGGCATTGAAATATTATGCAAATTTTGTCAGATTTCGGAAATTTGAAAGTCATATCTTTTAATGACGACCTAACCGCTTGTTACAATTTATGCATTCAGGTCAATTGATGGTTGTCATTGATCATTATGGCTTACTGCAAAATCATCAAATAAATCAATTCGTTATAAACATAAATGATTTGCATTCGTGAGAATTGTTTTTTAATATATCATCATATGAGCGTGTTTCCCTGTTGAATGTTCAGTTTAATGCTTTTATTTGATTTAATTTGGCGGTAGGTACCTACTCGATATTACAATGATAATTGTTTTTTAATTATAGTTAATTATTCTTTATTAGAAAAAGTAAAAAAAAACTGATCACGTGATTGTCGATTGAGTGAGCTGTAAATTTCATTACGAAATGCCTAAGTTTTTATTGAATTTTATATTTTTAAGGCTTGATAAAAATCGATCAATAGAGTCATTTGAGTTCCGTATGTATTAATGCACATAATGTTATAATTAATATTATTTTCAATAGAGAGTCTTAATGTTATTTTCATAAATTTTTGTATATTTCTAACTCTAGTGATGAATAATTACGATAAACGCTTTTTTAATGGTTAACCTATAAACAGTACTGTGCTACCGATTTTATATCGCCTTCAATGGGGCCATAATTGCTGTTATAGATTAAAGATAGAAACAGACATGACACGTCTTCACTTATATTTATAGCATATATTCTGTAAACTGTGCTTATATGAACCAAAATATCAATTGCACTGTAGTTGGAATACTTTTCTTTATGACCCACTGTATATTGCACGCTACAGTCAGATATGTACAAGAGTTTCGTAGTACCTTTTTACCATGCATCATCGATGATAGATCGTTTTTTATTCATTTATGTCGAGTGGGTCATCGTTAATCGACTCTGTATACAGTGATGACTCTGTATACACCAGTGTATACAGATACAGTCTATATACACTGATGTGATTTCGGAACCGCCTCATAGCGTCTGTCCGAGTTCGATGTTTGTTTATATAAGCAAACTTTGCCGTGGGTTTGAACAGACATAAGTCGAGTAGACTTTTACATTGAAATTTAATAACATTGGAAATTTTGATGTCGAGACCAGTTGCCAAAGTAATTTTTTTTCATTTTTGAGAATTCAAAAGATATATAGAGAATTTTTACGAGAAATTCTAAAGATAAACAAAATTACCGTAATAATAGACGAAACCTTGTTGACTGTTTTTTTATTAGGGTTCGGAAGGGGCAAACAGCGGTCGGTGGCGTAAAAGCATCGACAGTGAACATCATAATTAAATAAAAATGTAAGTGAGGCATAGAGCAGCAAAATATCAGTCAGTACAATGCAGTACTATTAATAATTATGTGACAATGCAGAAAACCGCGAGAATTAAAAGAAAAATACCTACATTAAAAGAGATTTATGACCACGACACGTAGTTGAAACCTACGATACAGATTGACTTTTTAAACACTCTGAAAGTAGAAATTCTCAGCTGAATTTTTTTATAGAACATAGTCGAGTTTCAGGTACTGAATACACTATAAAAATTCGGCTGGTATTTAAAATTTCAGAGATTTTCTAAGTAAGTACAGAAAGATACACACAGATCTTTCTGTACTCAGTTTATGTCATTCTGTAGTAGTTTCGCTAAGACAATGTCAGCCGTGTTTCCTTGCAGCTTCGGGTCACAATGACTTATTCTTTGCCTCTCTCGCACGTTTTTCCTCGACATGGTTACGGCTCGGTAGAAACGATTGTTGTGAAAGATGTTGTACTTGCTTCTATTCAATCGATTTGGCCGTATTATGTAGTCGAAATAATGCCTGGTGTGGAATTGTTGGTGATCGACTTTGCTTGTGTGCGTTACTCAATGAAATTGCAAGCAATTATGTACAAGGTATGGCACATATGGCGTTCGCAGAATTATGACGTTTTAATATTCATATGCAAGAAGTTATATATATTTTAACTTTATTATTGCTGGGCTTACAATACAATAAAAATCTTTATTGCATGAATAAAGGAAAACATCAACAAAACAGTAAGGCATAATAGCGGACAGAAAGTAAGACGCCAAGGATAGTAATTGAAACGCCATTATCAGGGCGACACTGACACTGAAAATGGCTATTTCATGAAGCTATCAACGTAAAAACATAGCACTAATAAAATAATTGCCCTTCTGACGAGTATTTCATAGCGTTCTACCGGTTGCATGTAGTTACAGGTGTAACTTATGATTCATCACATTCCAAATGTATCAAGTAGCAACTGCCTACGTGGTTCAGTGGTTAAGGTGTTAGCATTAGATCCGGAGGTTGGGTTCAGTTTCGTTTGATTAGGATATTGTAATCTTGAATCACCCGATTGTCTGATAATAATGATAATTCTGCTTTTCGGAAGGCACGTTAAGCCGTTGGTTCCGGTTGCTCTCTGGTGGTCGTTAAAGGAACCAGGTCAGATGCTCACAGGCGGTTCCGAAAAACTTTATACAGGGAGCACAGGTGCGAATGACCATTCAACCCACTCGATATGAATGAATGAAATAGCATGTGTGATATTGAGGCCTATGCTTTCGTTTTCGTTAATAGGTTGCTTTATATGTGTTAACAACACAGTGTGTATAGTATTACACTTGGGTACCAGGTAGCCCGGTCATCAACATCATCATCATTGCATATGGCATTCATCCTGCGCGGATCATACATCTACATACAGATTTCTCAGCCAGCTTGTGGCGGCACGCGTGAGATTGTGCAATTCTGTCATGCCTCCGGGAAAGCGAAGTGGTCATTCGATTACCACGTGGGACAGGGTCTGGTGGGTGAATATTGAGCTTTCCACACATAGAATTCTAATATTTCTCCCAACTTAATGCTTTCCCGGGTGCGTGCACAGTTGGTGTCTTCAAACTCACGGGTCCATTTTCCTTCTCTTTTTCTCTTCCACTCTTTCATAGACGCCTGGTATTTGGTGTCCTTGGTTGTGAGATCCTTTACACACACATTCACATAAGCAACGTGTTTTCAAAAGTTTCATACTACTCAAGGTCATAACCGGTATTTGTCAATATTCAAACCGGAAAAGACAAATCTCGGTACTTTTTATTTAAAAAAATAAGGGTACTTTAAAAATTATCATAATAATCAAGATATTCTTTTTAATTATTTTCCTTATTTGCATAGGTAGTCGAACTGGAATATTTCAAGATCAGATGTTGTAATTGCTGACGTCATTGACTGCCTAATGATCTCTGAAAAGGACGGAATTGTCATTAAATCTGCATTGATTATTTCAGAGTAATCTTCATTTGCAAGGATACTAAGTAGGTAACTGCACTATATCGGATGTCATACGTCTCTTAGGCCTACTATTAACCTTATTTAAATAATATTTTTATTTATAGCAACTAAAAGTACAACCACAATTGATATCTAACGCTCTAATGACGTACTTTTCAAATTAATCAAAGTTAGCCTAAACTGATGCTATGTTTTGGAGCCTGTTATTTGCTATTCCGTAATTTACATCTTTGTGTTTGTACATATTAATCTGAGTATTTTATTACATCGAAAATTCATTGAGTAATGCACGGAATTTTAGTAAAACAACTATACATTTTTCATATTTTTTAAAACCAATCCTTTCGATGCTCTTTGGCTAGGCATGTTTAAATTTCAAACTAAGTTTTTAAGTTTTACAATACAATATATCATTATTGCCCACATCTGGGAAATCACAAAATCAAAGTAATGAGCTCGTAAAGCCATAAGTTTTAGAAAACTTCTTGAGTGCTGCTGAAGTTGCAATTGATCAATCTGGTATCATTATATTAAATTAAACTATTGTAATAAGATTAGTGTTTGAAACGTTAGGTGTCAATAAGTAATTAATGCGATAAAAACTGCATTAAAATAGTTTAGTTCAATGTGTAACATTGAGAAAGGAACGTTAGGTTTCGATGCTCTTTAGGCCTTCTCCAAAGATTTCCAGAATGACTGGTCGCGATAAAGTGAATCGAAATGACAAATTTCGAAATTACATACTCGTTTTCGCGATTGTTACACATCAAAGACCATCAGGTCGGTGTGTGTCCAGCGCTGAGCTTGCCTAAGTATGCTCGGTCACGGTTCTCAGCGCTATTATTCCCACTGCCACTTCAAACATCTAATCCGCTGGACTGATATGGCTAATTTAATTTGTCATTCTTAAAAAAAATACTCATCATTAAGATTTTCTCGAAGTAAGGCACAGGTAGAGCTAACTAGTCTTTTAAAAACGATAACTACAAACTATACATATCAATTTATTTCATATATATATCAAAAATACAGTTGAATAATATTTTTTATTACACTAATAATTTAGTTTTAATTATGACAAAGTTCTTAGTTCTTATCATAAAAAATAAGATAAAAGAGAAAAAAAAACAAAGAAAAAATTAATACATAAGACCACGCCGTGTCGTACCTGGCCCAAAAGTACCCATAACGCCAGCAGCCCTTTTAACACAAACTTAAATTACTTACACGTAGAAAGGGTAAGGTATATTTCCAGTTACGTCAAACCTATAAACTTATTATCTTATCTATGGTAGCTATCTAACAAAACACCCAGAAAAACGTTGACCTTTGATGTATATTTTATTAATAGATTCGGCAAGCCACTTTGGGCGATTATTCAATTAACACGTGAGACTAATTAAAATTTCGACCGTGAACTGATTCTGAACATTTAATTAGTGCTTTCACCATTTTGAGCTTTTTGTTCGCTAACAACGTTCTTTTTTATATTAAAATGTTCAAGTTGTTGTACATTAAGTGCATTTAGTATTTCACTGTAATCAATAAGTCTAAAAAAATGTCATTTGGTTTCACAAAGACAAAGCAAATATCGGTTGGTCAAATAAATTAAAAAACTAACAGTAGAGATTCGATATTACTAGAATTGTAGCAACCATAGTCGAAGAAATATGACTTCAAGTTAATTTCTTGTAAATTGGATATTAATAAACGTTAAGTCTCAAAATTATGTTAAAAAACAGATTGAATGTTACAACATCGACCATCTGAATATATACGCATACATTAATCTGAATATCCTTATATAGTAAGCAGTTGTAATTTTAGCGGATATAAACTTGATTTTTTTGCGAATGACCTTGTATCGGAAACATATGGGCAGGCCAGTGTCGAAACGATGACCGATTAGCATAGTGTTAAAGATTAATAACACCTTTTCTTGGTGACATTTTATGTGGTGTCTTTAAAATTAACATTTACCTATAGTACAGTGAAAATAAGATATCGATACTTTTTGACATAGAAACATTAAGGGAAAGGATTTTTTTTAAGATTGTAATTTAGAAGAAGCTATTTCTTAAAGGTAGCAGTTTTTACTGTCACAGCACTTGGCTAACACTTGAAGGATTTACTTTAGACATCTGAGGCAGATTTCATAATCATGGTGGCAGAATAAACATAATGAATGACACTTTGTGAACCAAAGGATTTAAATAAACAACACTAGAGTTATGGCGAGAGTGATAAAACAATAAAGAAATACAAGTTTAAAAGCATTGATTCTAAAATTACGATGTGACGGATTTGAAACGAAAAATCGTAGTCCCAAAAAAGGTGTACCTAAACAAAATATCTTTCATAATCAGGAATAAAAACCAAAGCAGACGTCCGTCAGACCACGAATTCCCAGACTACTAGATACTTGACTCGGTATGAAATGGAAATCGTGACTATGCTTATTATAAGGTAACAGTGGAATTATTTTGTCAAATACAGGTTAGCCCAAGTACTGGTTCAATATTATACTATAGTACCCCCGTAATTTAAGTATAATGATCATGTGGTTAGCTAGAATCAATTTCCTGCTAGGAAAACCGGAACTCTCTGTTAATGTTTAAACATTAATTAAAAAATATGTACTTTCATTGTGAACATACGGGCGGAACTGTTATTAGTTAATTTGTACAATAGCAAGATTGTTGTTCAAATTAATATTTTTCGAAGAACATTCTCAATAAAATGTGTACGTGAACGTAGTTACAATGCAGTGTGGCATTAGGACTTGAAAGTTTTAAACATAAAATGATGATGACTTGATGCAGCTTATTATTTAATAATATACTATATACTGCATCAAAATCAGATATTAAAGTGTACGTGTACTGATCAGATTATAAACTTATAGCGTAAATTGCTGAGTTGATAAATTGTACGGTGATACACAGTAGAAAATGTATGTTTTAAAAATTAATCCCGAACGAAATAGTGGCTGGTTTTGCTACTCCAGTACTTACTACGTCGTAGATAATTCAGGTAGATAAACATGAAGAAAAGATAGCATATAATGTTCTACGTGTCTAGGTGTTACATTTGTAAGTTTAGTTTTTTTAAATAAACCAGTGCCCACAGCAACACAAAAGTTTTAAAAGCTTAAAATTTTATTTTATAGACAAAGTCAAAGTACGCCACCCAAGAACGAATTTCTGGAAATTTCCTCAGGTACGGGACCAAAGCTTCGTGGAGCTCTAGTACTTATTGTATTTATTTATTTTTAACAGACGTGGCATGACATCGTATATTGCTGTCGATGAAAGCGTAATTATTATGACCACGACAAACCTATAAACCATACATTTCCTCAATTTTATTATCTATCTTGATTGTTGCGATATAATAGTTCATTCAAATTATTCCTTTCCTTGTTTTGGCACGTTTATTTATCAAAAACGACTCATTTTTGCAATCAATTCTGAAAAGAAGAAAATTTTAAGAAAAGAGGTATTTTTTTGGTTATGTGATTTTTTGTGAAAAATACTTAATAAATCAATTATTAAACAATAATAAATTAATACTTTAAGCAAAAGCAATCTGCATGTGACGGAGATGAAGATGCTGCGATGGTTGTGTTCTGATGATGGCTTTTATATCTATAGAATATCAATCAATCAATCAAATAGTTTATTTTCTCTTCACAAGTAGATATATATTTACAATTATTGTTACTTATCATACGTGTACGTACATTATACATGTTATTATCATCTCGTGAAGAGACTAGTTCCTAAAATAGATTCCGAGATAGTGGAACCTGTGCTACAGGTAACTAGGCCTCTCCCGCGGATCACTTTTTATTTGTCTACATTGATATACACTATGTACATCAATGTACATAGTGTACACTGGGTGGCTAGTTGTGAAGGTTTACAGAGGAAAGATAAAACTTTGAACAGGGTACAAAAAAACAAAAAAACCTAAACATCAAAATAAAATAAATAAACAGAAAAATAAAATATACTTTTAGATTCACAGCTGTTCACCCATTAATTAAATCTAGACGTTTAATAAATGTATAACGCATAAACTTACCTAATTAAGAAAACAAGAAATTACTTAACTGATCTTACGTTTCCGTTACTAATAGTTACAACTTGTTTTCGCTTTTAAGTACGATCAAGTGTAATATATTCTAGTTAAAATCAATAGTAAGCGTTATGTAAGAAACAACCCATGTGGTTAACTCAATAATGCGGTCAAGTTGCACAATTTTGCTTTCATTTAAGCGCATGGTAAGTTCGCCAAGCTCCTTTCTTTACTTTGCCTTGAAAATTTTGATCTCATTTTTGAGAAATCGAAGTAATTGGTATTATTTTTAAAAGTTATTGACTTTGTATGTCAATGTCAAGCTTCAAGATTAAAAAGCACAATAAGGATTCTAACTATTATCATAACAGCGAAAGTGAGTTAGTATTTTGTACGTTTGTTATCTTCTGAAATTTCGCATACTCGTTTATAAGACGTAAACATTGGGAAGGATAAATGAAACCTTTCATCACGGATAAAAACTGTTTCCGTGGGATAAGCTAGTTTTCAATATTTTAAGGATATTTGATATCCCGTTTTTATGTCAATTTATCCTCAAAAATGTCGTTATATATTCTTTTTCAACTTTATAACATATTAAAATACTTAAATTCAATATCAAACGAAAAAGTAAACTAACTAAATTCTGTATACTTTAAAATTTTCACCTCAAAGTCCTCTGTCCATAAACGTACAGTACGGTACGATATGTGAAGGATTTTTGCGGCAATGTGTGTACGTTACTTATCCTCAGGGCTTGGACCCACTAAAACTTCGCATTGCTTGGTCCAAAAATATTTCCTTTTCCGGAATTGTAGTACATGGTTCGGGTTAAATATTTATACAGGAATAAGTATTTAGGACTCATGTTAAAATACAGCTTTGGTTACAGATACCATTTTTAATATAGATATGTTCTTATGGAACAACAGTTTTTAAAAAGAAATGTAGTTTAGTTGTAGTCTTTTTTTAAAGAGATCATTTTCTAATTACTCATAAAGAACCCCGTAAAAAGGTCAAGTTTTGTACCTGTTCTCGCTGATGCATGTGTTTTTTCTTACATAACGCTTACTATTGATTTTAACTAGAATATATTACACTTGATCGTACTTAAAAGCGAAAACAAGTTGTAACTATTAGTAACGGAAACGTAAGATCAGTTAAGTAATTTCTTGTTTTCTTAATTAGGTAAGTTTATGCGTTATACATTTATTAAACGTCTAGATTTAATTAATGGGTGAACAGCTGTGAATCTAAAAGTATATTTTATTTTTCTGTTTATTTATTTTATTTTGATGTTTAGGTTATTTAAAAAATCTCATAAGATATTGGTGAAGATTTTTTCTTATGGTAACAGTAGGCTATTTCGTTTATTATCAAAATAGTTTTCAATATTTTGATAACGTAGATGGTAATTATAATGATCAATAAATAAACTGTGTGTTTGTTCATGTTAGATTTTAAAATACTATTTGATTAAAAGAAACGAATGTTAATTAAATAACAGAAATCGAAATTTGTAAAACAATGATGTAGATACTTAACTTCTTTTCACAGCGCGACTGAGGCCTTCTCAGACATCGTCGGTAATACAATAGGTACGGAACAAACCATTCGAACAAGAACAATACCATTTTGTAATTACGCCCCCTGCTTGAGCGTAATTGTCTGGTTATACGTAAATATTAAATAATATCTCACTTCAAGTTAGATAAATCTTCAAAATGTGACTCCAAAATGCATTTGTAATAGAAACGCTTAAACTATATTTATGTAGAAGTTCTAAGTACTTTTTATTTGAGTGGTTTCTGAAGTCATTTGATCAGTCAGTTCAGTAAATTGTTGTATGTTCGAAAACTACGGTTTGACATTATGACACTCATTAAATCAGAATCTCGTGTTTTATTCCATGCTCAGAAGGTACCTTACCTATATGTAGGTAACAAATAAAACCGCGGTTAATTAATATAGCGAAATTAAAATAGGGCTGATTGACAAATCAACAAACTCGATAGGCAAGAAATGTATTTTTTTTATTATTATATTTATTTAATAACCTTATAATTTAGGTAAAGTGACTTTTATTGAATATTTTACAAGCAGTTAAATTCCAGATTAGTCTAGTACCTATTTTTGCTCAACTGCCAATACATAAATGTCTCTTAGTTACATTTTATGGTTTTCATAATAATCTAGACTGCTTACTCGTGGTGTTGTTATAATTTCCCAAAATAGAATTGGAGAGATTAGGTTCTTTTTTGTTCATATTTTTTGTAGCTATATAGTATTTTAAGGAAAAACCTGATTTTAATTGGCATTTATGTATGTTTTCACTTTTTTATAGTATCTTGAGGTCATTATCCAAACTGGTCAGTTTTCTGTGGTTTATTTTATTAATCTGTTGAGTAAGTGGGTATAAATTTTATGTCAGTATTTTTAAACTCCTATTTTTAATAAGTTACCTACTTACAACATTTTGTCGAAAACAATATAAAATACCGTTACTAAAACGATATACTAAACGTTAATCGCTAAATCTAATGCAATACAAAATAGTATTTTCCGATAACAGCCTTTCAATAAAATCCAATCGAGAATTTAAATAAATCACTCCTATCATCGGCGTCAATAAGATAAATTAATTTACGATTTTCCATTTTATTTTCCTTTTCATTGTCCTGATGGAAGATGAATTTATTATAAATTTCCAAATAATATATCAATAAAAATATTCATTCTGACCTTATTTCTAGAGAAAATAGAGTTTGGATTATGTTTACGACCTGTAAAATAGAGCTACTATAAATTTCTTACTTTTAGGCAGCCCGAGATTAATATTTACATCATATATCTGAGAAATCACAAAATTGAAATAGGTGCTAGGTACAGCTACTCGTAGACAGCTTGGCATGCGATACGGCCAAAAATTTAAGATTATATTCTACTAGCGGTTTCCCGCGGCTCCGCCTGCGTTAAAAAGTAGCCTATGTTTGACCCCGGGTCTTCAACTATATTCATACCAAATTTCATCAAAATCCGGACAGCGGTTTGGCCGTGAAAGCGTAACAGACAGACAGACAGAAAGACAGACAGACAGAAAGACAGACAGACAGAAAGACAGACAGACTTTCGCATTTATAATATTAGTATGGATTAATTTGAGAATGTACCTACGAATGATTTATTATAATTGCAAAGGTAATACATATTTTATCTCTATTTTACAAGTTCAAACGGGTCGAAAATACGTCTATATAATTATAGGTATACGCATATAAAAATATTATGAGTGGCATCACACCGAGATCGAGACGACACTCTCAAGTTAATTTTATTTCTGGGCTGGTAATAAAAAATGCCTGCACTGATAACGTGAAGGTTATTGTGTAATAGCATACGCAATTTATTGGGATTAATGGCCCGCCATTGGGGATTTAAGGGGCGTCTATAGTGCCATTGATTTTCGTTTTGTGCCCCCGTGAGGAAGAAATGGCTTGCTTAGCGAATCCCTTAGGCCATTTGTCATTTAGTTGGGCAATTTTGAAAAAATCTCCGTTCTTTCCTATATTATACTATCTTTCTGTTTCTCCCAATGTTTGATTGGTAGATACTCGTAATGCTCTTAGCATCCTCCAATTGTGTGTTGTTAAAGTACTTGTGAAACAAAATTTACAAACAGAATAGATTTTTTCCACACTGTTGTATGGATAACTGGATAGGTACTTGGATAGGTTACTCACATTCTATTCGAGTGAATTAGTTCCATTCTTCTTCATCGTGTCGATGACTCAAATCCTTTATGCCCAGTATGCTGTCACCTGAATCGCACCCGTTGTTGTCCCCATAAGATCGCTTCTGCTATATTTAGCAGGCCACACGGGCACTTCAACTAAGTTCTCTGTCACTAACAAAGGATAACTTAGGAAAACAGAGGTATAATTATTAACATTTAAGATGCAGCAGATGTTTGATACATAGGTAGGCTGTTAGAAAATGCTTTTAGCATTAAGTCCGCCTATTGTGATAAGATACAATTGTAAATTTGAACAATCAAATTTTAAATAAATAAATATTTTAAGTGGAAGAAAACATAATAAGTAATAAAGTAAAAGACAGTCATTAGATAATTTAAATTGAATATTGACTAGATATATAAAGTGAAAGAATAATAAAATAATTGTTGTCTCGTGATGTGGTGTTGTAACTGTAAGTAGTCTTTTTTTTATTATCTAGATTTATAATAAATGAAGTTTCAACATTTCTTGTTGCATATTAAATGAATATACGAGAAGAGAAAGTCAATGATTAGAACTGGGGTAAGACCTGATCTAATGAACTAAAAAATTGTTTTCAAAACACGGAGGAAACTTTAGTTCGATTAAAGTTAAAAAAAAAAAAAAATTAAGGCCGTATTATCATCGTTATTAGTGACATTTTCTATCTCGAGCTCCTTCCTGCTTCGGAAGGCACTTATGTTCCTTGTCGCGGTTCTTATGGTGGTATGGTTGTATACGGTCGATACATGGCAGTCAATGCCTTTTGGCTGCCAGATAAAATCAGTCTATCTGACAGTATTGGCCACTAACACACATCGAGTCGTGTTCCTGATGATCGGGTTTTTATCTAAAAAGCATTACGGAGGTCAGATGGCAGTCGTTCCATTGTAATAACCCGTGCCGCCAAATGCGTAAAGCTGAGAACGAACCGGGATCCATGCCTGGGCGAAGAAAATTGCATACTAACTTCGATCGTATTATAATTCGATTCAGAGATGGTCGTATGTCATGTCTATCAAATCAACTATTTGCTCTCAAACATTATTCTGGCAAAAGGTTGGTTTCGGATATGATAAAACACAACCGAATAGAGTGAATTAATGTATTGCACTGATTTGTAAAGTTCTGACTAATTTACAAGTGATGAAAATGTCGCGACGGTTGTGTGGACAATAATGTTTCGTTAAAATTATAGGGTTAAACAACTAATGGTGTTAAATAATAAAAAAAAATGTACTTGTATAAAAACTTTATATATCAGAAAAGGAAATCAGTCAGAGATTAAACATAGTATTTCTCTATATATTATAATTATAACTAGTGAGCTCTTGCAGAGGCCGGGTCATTAGACTTACACATTTTTTGTTTCATGAACAGTTACATAAAAACATGTTCTAATTAGTACTAATATAGATTTGATTCTTGTATTATTTTCTTGTGCAGTGTAGGGTAGATATGGGCAGTCACAATTATTTAAACAAGATTCCGCTACTTGTGCAAACTTGTTTTAATCTGAAAGCGAATGAGGATCAAATTATGTTGTTATGTAAGAAAAAACTGGTACCATGTTCCACTTCTCATAAAGTGGCATCTTAGGTATTTACCTACAGCCGTTTTTAGGAATTCATATATAAAAATAGTTTGCCAGCCTTTTGGAAACATTCCCGGAAGGTAATTATTTGTGGGATTTATTTATTTCTAAGTTGTAGGTCTTATTATTTTTTGTAAGAATGAGAATGGTTGAACAAAATCAGCAATAATGAAAATAGTTTTGGATATCACAATTACCTAAAGAAAAATTTAGAAGCATTCTATCTGTATGCTTCTAGCGCATATTCAATGCACACATGTAAAGAGGTTATATAAAAGCAAATGATAAAATGGGCGTATGTCAGTATGTCTGTTTCACTTTTATGGTAAGACCGTTGAACTTTTTGAAATAAAATCGGGAATAGATAGAGTTAGTTTGAAATCCTAGGAATTATTATGACTTTTTTCTACAGCGTGGGCAAAAGCTAGTCAATTAAAAATAATCAGAATTGATTGAGTCAATTTGGTCTCTCTATGCATGGTACTTAGTTACAGAAACATAAAATATTTTCAGCTTTTCACTTCTTTTGGAAACTCTTTCTCTCTCTCTCTATTTTAGCGACTAGAAACCTCAACTAGCCGCTTTCGTATCCCAGAGTTTTTTTTAAAGAAGCTCTTACTTTTAAATTCTAACAAAACATAAAAATATGGATTTTACGAATTGTATGTTTATGAGCAAATCACTTTAACATAAAGGTCTAAAACATTTGTTATTGAAACTAATGACAAAATATATATTATTTTTAAACATTAATGTCGACATTTACAAATTAGAACTAAGGATAATGGATGTCGTTAATAAAACACTGAACGTTAATTGCATGTTAGTATTCAGTGTTTTTAAGTTCTGTTTAAATTAATTACTTTGTAAGTAAATTTAATTTTTTTCGAATTGTAACAAGGTCAAAAATCTCACAGGTTTCAATTGATAGGTATATTGTCTGTAGACAGTAAATTATCTATAAATAGTCTGTCTAACAGGCAATTTAAGGAAGAAGAATATTAGCTATTTTGTATCTTTTTTCCACACGTCTTTTCTTCTTCATCCTAGCGTGTATTCCTAATTGGGTCGTCAGCTTACGCTTCGGAGCCTGTAAGTCATGGTCCTGGATTTGGCGGCACTGGTTATTACAATGTAGCGACTGCCGTCTGACTTCCGTAACCCTTTTTACAGCGGAACCAGACCAGCAGGAACATGACCCGAGGTGTGTTAGTGGCCAACACTGTCAGAATTTTCAGGCTGTCTAAAGGCATCTGACACAGCGTCACGACTGCTATCTATCGATAACAACCGGGACCAACAGCTTAACGTGCCTTTCGAAGCACGGAAGAGCCAGAGATATAAAATGCCACTAAATGGCGAACAATCCAATAGTGGTCGCGTCTTGCCGTTGCTTGACACGCGCATTCGATCGGGGCTATTTATTTCCAATTCCCGAGAGAGACAATTTAGTAGCTCTCTCAAAATTCATTCAAAAAAATCTAAATCGAACGACGATATTACGGGCAAAGCTTCAGTTAGAAGTATCTTTCTTATTTTATAAGCCCCGAATTTTGATTTATCTATAGTATCAAAATCAAAATATCACGTGAATGAAAGAATAGCAGAAAAGAATAGTAGAAAAGCGATAACCCGCGCTATCAAATTATAAAATCCAATTAAAACTTAATAATAAATGAAAACACGCAATAATTTCCTTTTCTTGAGATATGGTTGAATAATATGGTAATTTTTCTTGAATAACAATTGTGCATTGATTACACATATTACATGAAAGAAGAAGTTGTTAAAAATTACATAGGCAATTTAGTATTCCTTCCGTGCAAGTATTGAAACGATGACCAAGCGGCCATGTAATCAGATTAGGAGTTTTTATGCAGTTTTAGTAATGATACATAAGACTATGATAAACTTTTTCGATACAAAGGAAGAAATGGAAGGTTGTCTGATTTGACTTTTTTTTCACAATTATGACTAGTAAATATTTGATTGAACCGGCTAATACTACCCTTTCATATTACAAAACAATTTATAAGTTGTTTTTAGTTACACAGACTGTCTGAAAATGAAATTTCTCTTTATTGTGGATTAAAATTAAATATAATTACTTTCAGGGCTAAATAATAAAAAAATGGGAAACAGATTTTTGTCTTGTTTATAATTTTTTACACGGGTAGCTTTTGAGAACTTCTGTTTTACGGAAATAGTAAAACATAAAATTTTTAAAGACTGTAGTGGCTTTTTATTACTTTCATTTTGCTGGAAATACTGAAAATATTGTAAAACTTAAGTATTTAAATTTTGCTTTGGCCTAAATAAACCACCTCAAAAATATATTGTACTTAAAAACGCCCTATTTAAAGATTTTCATTACCTACATTCCGTTGTTTTCGCCGCAACTCTATAACGCTGACTAATCTCTGTAAGTTATTGTCGCTGCTCTCTTGATCATTATCGATATTCTCACAACGATTGTATTTTATCTTATTGTGGCACGTGGTGCCTTACTATCATCTCTAATAGCAGGACATAAACGAGTGAGCAAGCGAGATATCGCTTTACACCTTGTATTGCATCATCTCGTTTACTCACCCGTTTCTGCCCTGCTTTTAGAGGTGCTAGTAAGGCCCCTGATCCAGTATTATTTTTACCAGCAACCTGTGACCCACTGCAAAAGCCTCCTTTCATTATTTTATGCATTCCTTTAAGTATTATTATTTATTATTAGTCTGTAAAAAAATATATACTAGCAAAAATAACCTAGGTTATGTTTAGGAGGAAATGTAAAAATTTAGAAAAAGTACGAAGACTAAATGATTCAATTGATTGTTATCATTAAATAATATTAGAATATATAATACAATACAAAACTCTTTCTTGCACAACACGGATACTTTGAATAAATAAGCAAGATTTTTATTAATATTGCAAAGAATATAGTAATTTTAATAAAAATCTTTTCAAGGACTACTATTTTTAATACTTATTTAATAGTTTTTGCTAAAATCATTTTCTACCATAGCTAAATTCTTCTATAAAGCGAGTGACTGAGTACTCTATTGATAGCGATATATGTATATGGATGCCAAGCTGTTTACCGCAGCTCCACCTGCGTCAAAAAGTAGCTTATGTTAGATCCCGGGTCTTCAACTATATTCATACCAAATTTCATCAAAATCTGTTCAGCGGTTTGGCCGTGAAAGCGCAACAGACAGACAGACAGACAGAAAGACAGACAGACCGACAGACTTTCGTGTAATAAAAATGTCTGTCCCACCAGTATAACATAACCTTATTATAAGCCCGATTGAAGCCAAGATAACGCAATAATTAACAATATCACATTTCAGATCATTCGTGTATTATGAACTTATTAATTCCAGTTCACCTTATTGTCCAAATTCAATGCTGTTTGTTTGTCGTCGATAAAGTTTTTACAATTACTAATTATCCTTGGATTTTCCGATCTAATTAATGTCATTGTCTGAAGCGAACAGTTTTTTTGAACAGTGCTTGTTCTTCTGAACAAGCTAGTAATTTTTATGGAAGTGATTTAAGACTATTATTATCTCATAATTTCAATCGTAAATTCACTTTTACTCATTACTAGCTGTCTCCCGTATCCTGCCTTAAAAAGTAGCATATGTTTGACCCCGGGTCTTCAACTATATACATACCAAATTTCATCAAAATCTGTTCAGCCGTGAAAGCGTAACAGACAGACAGACAGACTTTCGCATTTTAATGTATGGTAGTATGGATATTTCTATTTTCTAAAACGTTTATTTAAAAAAGAAATGTGGCAAGAATTTTTAAATCCACTTTGTGCTATTATGCTGCTATTGAATTAAAATAAACTTGATCTGTATGCTGATAGATGCGGAAAATATGGTTACTTTTCCTTATGATGTTCTAATACCTATATGAGTATTTCTTAAATATCTGAATGTTAACATAATATTTTTTTAGGTACTGTTTTCTAGACTCGTAATAACCACATTATTTAATACAACTAACATTATAACCTACAGCAAAGTTAAATAAGTCGTTAGCAACAAACGGATAGGTAAAAGGAATTTTTCCTGAAGATTCCTGGAAGAAAATTCTTTTGCGATGATTTTTTAAATTTCGTTTCTTGTATTTGATAATGTTATATTGTCATGTATTTTAAAGTTTTTCATTCTATTGAAATGTTAAGAAACATTTTGTGGTTATATCTACGTTACGTTATATAAGTTTATTGATGAAATTACATTTTAGCTATTATAATAAAGATGAATAAAAAAAAACTAGTTTACCAAGATTTGGTAACTCATTTAATTTGCCAGTTTGCAGTCAGTCACACTAAGCGGTTGGTGTGTTAAAGTGACAGTTCAAATGTGTATTTGATAAATTTTAATTGGACTTTATAATAAGATATTGAAAAGTAAAATTCTTATAATCAGTAGTGCTATCAAAATGTGTCCCTCAAAAATATTTAGAATTATTAAATATTAAGCAAATAGTGTTTTAGTGGCAAGTCAACTAATATCATTGAAGTAGAGTTAAGAACAATATGACCGTCATAGACATAGCCTTAGCTATAACATAATAGTTAAAAGTTAAGTTTATTATTACATATTTTTTATTATATTTCTTGAGCGCATACGCAGCTATAATAAATATTATTTCCACGGATTATTTCTATTAAGCATACTATAATGTACCATATGTACCATAGTACATTAAGGCATATAATTATAAATTTCTGACTTTGACGGGCAATAGTGTAACGTGAGGCATGTAAAAGCGACAATTTGAAGAATCATTATATCGATAAAAAAAATACAGCTCGGTCATTAATTTTTTATTTGATTGAGGGCTTTATCGGGGTTCAAAATTATATAACTACCATAATTTTTTTATTAGTTACCTAACCTAAGTCATCAATCCATACTTCCATATCCATACTAATCCATACTAATAATATTATAAATGTGAAAGTCTGTCTGTCTTTCTGTCTGTTACGCTTTCACGGCTAAACCGCTGAACGGATTTTGATGAAATTTGGTATGAAGACCCGGGGTCAAACATAGGCTACTTTTTGATGCAGGCGGAGCTGCGGGAAAAAGCTAGTATAATATATGTATTAAGGTTTGAAAATAAAAACACTTAATTAGGCTTTAATTTTCTTAGTCTTTGTCAAAAAATTTTTAGTGCATTTTCTGGGCATCTTTATAGTGCAGTGCTTAAAAGACACAGGCATGAATAGTTAATATTATAAGGTTAATACTTTTTAATAGGCGTTAAAACGATTTTTAAAATCCGGTCGTCCTATATGTAGGTATGTATCTCTATGAAAGGAAACGGTATTGTGTGATAGCAATATAATTTTGAAAAGAAGCTCTTTTGTTTCAGATTTTTTTGGAGACATTTGCTTTTTTCGAAAATCTGTAAATAAGGGTAAGTAATACGTACCTATGTTAATTTTTGCCTTCTCAGAGTTCACAAGAAAAAACGTAGGTGGAAATCGATTGACGAAAATTTAATATGTATCTTTGACAAGTAAATACGGGTAGCGAAGAAAGATTATTTTTGAAATGTATGAGTCATAATAATATGTCGAATGAAAATCATTTGAAATTGAACGATAATCATTTTACTCACCGATTTTGCGCGAGTTATTTTTATTTCGAGTGCTCTTGATATTTTTTCAATAAATCATTGGTTCTTTATTTTAGTATTTCCTGGGTTTCATTTCAATAATATAAGTTAAAGAATTTGCTTGTTTGAATACGCTAATCTTCTATGCAATTATTATGTCATTCTAGTACAGATTTTTTTGCATTTCCTGGATTGGATATTATAAAATAACAACTAGTAGGTATATAAGTTAGTTAATACAAGTGTAGTTTTATTTATTGTTTAATGTAAATCTTAGTTTTAATGATGTATTGTTAATAAATAATTTCGAAACTTAAAAAAAATTGTTTAGCCTTAATATAGTCATTTCACTAGTACTTATCCATACTAATATTATAAATGCGAAAGTCTGTCTGTCTGTCTTTCTGTCTGTCTGTCTGTTACGCTTTCACGGCCAAACCGCTGAACGGATTATGCTGAAATTTTGTATGAATATAGTTGAAGACCAGGGGTCAAACATAGGCTACTTTATGACGCAGGCGGAGCTGCGGGAAAAAGTTAGTATGAGTATAATTTAAATACCAGTTACAGCGTTACAACGTTGAAAAGCCTTTGAATTTGAAACTCTCTGTCTGTTCATGTCATATATTTTCTTAATTTTGGACCGCATTCCTTTTGTATCATAATACGTTCAGCAATTCTATTTTTCACGTTTATCACGTTTCCGTGTATTTTATAACAAGCGACGTCTTTACAGCCGCCAACCTTCTTTTACTCCGTTTATTCCTGTGGTTGACTTGTAGAGAATGTCATTTGGCATTAGGTCCATTATTTGTATTAGTTGATTTGGTATATTAAATTTATGCAATATAACTTAAATAAATATAAACAACTCATACTTAATAGCAAAATTCATCAGTGCAGATGTCTCTATAACTACATAACTAAATTAAATTGAATGAATTTAAGATAAATACAACTATAAACCAGACAATACACTTTCATTATTCGGGTCATACGTAACAATACAAAACTTTCCTAAATTATTATTATTATTTAGATTGATTAGATATCTACCTTATTCATGTACAGTCAGCGTCACAAGTGCGTGCATAATCTGTAGTCAATTTTGTTCTAAAAGTTATGCATGCACTTTTGACGCCCACTGTACATACCATATACGTTACCTTACATCGTTATTTTACGTCTGAGGTTAAAATTGCTAGAACCCAACCAGGTCAGTGTGCAATATGTCAGTGATATGTCAGTGATATTAATTTAAAATTTGACCTCAGTTTTAATAGATCGCCGTACGTAACTCCGACCACGGCTAATAACACGTTGCAGCCAGATTGACTTGTGACAGACCCACAGACCGACATATAATTGTTTTGTCGCGTGCGTCAATGCTATTGTTCGAATACAATTTTAAAGGAATTACACGGAAGTATATTTTAGGTAGGTGCGTTTCTTTCTGGCAGCGTTACATATTTTGTTTTGTTTTTGTTGATAAAAATATGTATGTCGTCTGGTGAAATAAAAAGTTAACATGATAAGTAGGTAACAGCCGTACACGGAGTTGTTAATGACCTTAAAGCAAATTTGTAGAACTCAAAACATTCTCCGTTAGAGGGAGAAATATTTCTTCACTTTCAATAATTACAGTTTTGTTAGGATATTGCAGGCCTAAATTACTGTGCTAGATTTTGTATTTCTACATAATATTATAAGTGCGACAGTCAGTCTGTCTGACTGTTACGCTTTCACGGTCAAATAGCTAAACGGATTTTGATGAAATTTGATATGAATATACTTTGTTGAAAACTCGGGTTCAAACAAAGGCAAATTTTGACGCAGGCGGAGCTGCGGGAAACAGCTGGTATATAATAAAACGAGGTGGTTATACCTTCAAAGTAACATAAACAATAAATAGACTACGTCCACTGCGAGCACATCTATTGGCAACATAATTGTATAAAAAGTAAAAAAATAATAAGAATGAAATCGCCGTATTGATTTTGTTTCTAAGCCAAGTTTTTCACTCTAGCGCATTTCCTCTCCGTTTTAATATTAATGAGGTGCATTCGAACGGTTGCTGTGCACTTTGGCTTCACACTCTAATTCAGAGTATAATATAGAAAACGAACGTATTTAATGAAAAGTGTAACCAAATACATAATGACTTATCATCGTGTCAAAATTATTCTAGGTAGAGTTAAAATTTTAGGTAGTCTCATATTATTATTTTTTTCATGAAATAAAATGTATTTTAAAAATTCATGGCTGATTTGTTTAGGCGAACTCTACCTAATAGTATTGTCACCTATATCTATTTCTAACAATCATTACACAAAACAAAAGACAGAATGGAAATTTAATTATATTTATTTTGTAATGTTGTCGTGATCGTGACTAGACCAGAATGATACAAAGGGAACCGTGTCAAATTTGTTTGCTTCCGGCCCGGAGTATGAAGGCCGGTTCGGTTTCGTTTACTTATTGGTAGCGGCGGACAATGTGTAAGAAATAAAGGAATAAATAATTACTTAACTCGTACAATTCGTTGAGTTATTATATATATTCTAAATCAGAAAATGCCGGATGAAAGCAACAGGAAGAACGCGCGAACAAAAAGTGCAGAGAAAAATAGGTGCCAAATCTTTTTGCTATGTTACAGGTATATTTACTAACTGGAAGACTGGTTATTTAATTTGGTAAATTTTTATTATAATATGCTAATAGGCTGCTGTTTTCTTCGGAAGTCCTCTTTCCGTCGTCTTCGTCGTTTCACGTTACTTTGGAGAACCTAATTATACAAATAATTATTTATTTTACTTGATCTTTTCTAAATTGATAGCACACATTTCAAAATCGTAAAGATTTTGTTAAATATTTATTTACGAATGAAAATAGGCATTCGTGAGTACTTAAAAGAATAAATATGAAAAATGACTTCAACAGTTTGGTAAGATTGACAGACGGCCGTGTGATTTTCGTTCCTTTGGGTAAGGAATCCAAAATATGACAAAAAATTGCCCTGTCCTTTGTGATTTCGTCTGACACATTTCTCACTTCTGTATTACATCCCGAAAATATTACATAAACCCTTTCTTCATTTTTCCTTTAAAAATGTTTGTAACATATTCTAATATACCAAAACTGATTGGAAAATGTTAAAGTTTGAGAGATTTTATTGGAAAATTAGCGGAAATCAACAAATGTCTCACAAATACAGGTAGTTTTTTATCTCTTACGTGAATTGACGTCGGGCTGTGTTTGTCGTGTGTACTTATTTTTGAAAAATATTAAAACTTAGTGACTTGTAGTTAGAATTTTACCTTTGAATCTATCGAAATATTAATTAGATTATATAACGTGACAATGAAATAACAAGCCTTCATGAAAATAAATTTCCCTGCAAAACGGCAATGTTCGATAGGATATTGGATTTTACTATTTATTTACTATTGGGTACTATACTCGCTAGTTCTAATAAATCCCATGGAAGTGCTAGTACTATTACTGTGTTTGAATACCGGGCTTCCGAGGCACTACTCATACATAGAGTGTTTGTTCAGATTTCAATTTGAGAACTTGATCTGTTTTGTTGATCAGTTGGAAATAGAATAAGCCTTTTTCTTCTTTTTAGCATGTCTAGCCAGAAGCCGACACGGACACCAGGGTGTACAGGGTCTATTGACCATGTAACTCACTCGGACTCAACTCACATGAACGGGAAGTTTAAACTAACAATAAAAAAGCCATTCATACATAATAATAGGTATTTTGTGATATTTGCTTACATACTTAGCCTACCTGTGCGATGTGAGACAGATATGAATGTGTACTCGAGTCGTGAAAGGTCGTGAACTCGTGAGCCTATGATAACAGAGTCATTTAATATCAGACTGCTTTGAACTTTGATTTTATAATGGATGTCATTAGACATCGTATGTGAACAAAGCAGCACATTATAAACATTAAATAAACACTTTCAAAACGTTTAAATAATTTATACTTTGCAATTCAAGGTTTCTTTTTTTATCCAGAGTATTTACTTGCTAGATCGGAATAAAATATTTTAACAGAATACTTATCAACGAGGGATTGGTTTCTTAGAAAGTGCTAGATTGACATTTTTACTTATTTTAATCTGAATGTGTAGTGTATTGTTTAACTACTGTTTATAGGTAGGAGAAGGAAAGGTACTATTATTAGATGGATTAACAAAAAAAACAGTATTGTGAAATATTCTTTCGTACTTATGTTCAATTATTGAAAAGTAATAATTACACATCACTTAAGCAAAGTTCCTGTAAAAGAAGAGGCTAACTAGTTAACAACTTTCAGGTCAGGGTACCAATTCTCTTATTTTACATAGTGCACAATTGAATCGTAAGTGGATCGCAATGACAACTTTTGACGTTTCTGGTATTCTGTTACTGATTTTAAGACCAATCGTATTCCATTGGCATGCCATTGAACTGCAACTGTAAGGTTTTGCTAGTCAAAAATCATCAACTTTTTCAATAATCGGTACTCTGTTATTTATTATATTTACATTTTTTCTACTATTACCATTCAATTACGTTTTAGTTGCAATTAAATTGAGATTCAAAATTGTATTAGCAAAATACTGAGCATGAGCTAACATTGATCATGTCATAAATGCATCGTAAATGAGTCGTAATTGAATATCAGTTGCATGGTCTTTTAAAGTTTATTAGCGGAATTGACCCCAGCTTTACTCATTAATTAAATCTGTGTCCATTGTTGAAGTTACCTAACATTGTTTAAAAAGTTTAGGTGACATGGACATCGAATTTGGAACAGAATAATATAAAACAGAAGAGACACATAGCTATGACAACAAGATAATTAATTTATATAAAACTACCTAGCTACTTCTGATACAAACGGATGTTGCAGTTATTAAACTGTTTAGTAAATCGTGGATTCCTGAAAAACTTGCCGAAAAAGGGAGCGATATGGCTAGGTATATCAAAAACATAACTCAGAGTTATACAGGATAGGCCAATAATAGTAAAGAACATGATGTTAGTCCGACAATCTCATGATGCTCAACGCAATGTGGAAATAAACGATCCCTAATTTAAGATACGAGCTTTCTTTGTACTTTAGGTATTTGTGCAGTTACAGTAAGTGGTATAGTGACCTTTGTCAGTCACGATCCGTGATTATGGTTCACACAACTTGGCCTAAGGGTAGGCTTAATTATTATTTTTTTGTCTATGTGAATGGTATCAATTTATGAGTGACCGCTATTTTGTAGCGCTAACATTTGCCTTCGGTTTATCACAATAGTCTGAGCATCGAAACCGAAAAATATAATTTTCTCAATGATAATGGTACGTTGCCTCAGTATCCGAATATTATTATTTTATTTTATTTCTTTTGAATTCTTCGTCATTAGCTTTTGTGTTTAAATCACCAAACAAATAAACCCCATGGGAATGAAATCCGGCTTATTTTGGTCTTACTTATTTGTCTTTTTCTAAGTAAGTAGTTATAGGTAAATATAGACAAAGGTCTTCCGTTAAACATTTTATAATTTTACTTTAAAGATATTTGTATGCTGTGCTTTATGATTCTAGTTATGACATATAAGCATGTTTCTACCTAACTGCCTCCGTGTTCGCCTTCGACTCGGGGGTAATTGGTTCTATTCCCACCGGAAACATGCTTTGTTTAGTTCTTTCCAGTTTGGTTAGGACATTGCAGGCTTGAATCATCTGATTGTTTAATAATAAAGATGATTCCGTGCTTCGGAATGCACGTTAAGCCGTTGGCCCCGGCTACCACTTGGTAGTCGTTAAAGGACGACCACGTCAGAGGCAGAGAGGATCCCAACAACTTTGACACCAGGGTGTACATGGTCGATAGACAACGAAACTTACACGAAATGGTGATGATGACCTAAGGTTCAGCACTTACCTAGCAAATAGTGAACAAGTAAATTTATTCTTTATTTTAAAATTTTTCGCATCTTTAAATAACATTGGACCAACAGTCGAACTAATCAATTGAAAAATAAATCGTGTCTTAAGTCTTATTTATTTGCATTATCATTGAATCTATATAACGACTATTTAACAATTTGATTTGATAACTATTGATAGCGATACCGTGACTGAATTATTGTAAGTAGAGTCGAATAAGTATTTATTTAGAGTAAGTGTAAGTAATGTTGAATATTTTATTTTGTAGCGTGGGCCATATCGAGGAGAGTGGATATATTTTTTTTAAGTTTTCCGAATCTGATTAATTTAGAGAGTAAATAGGAATTTCGTTAGAATGGACTAAGTATGGTAAAAAATATAATACGGGATTTAAACTAAAACAAAAATAAACGCTTATTACTGTTTGTGTTACGTTACTAGTAACATCCATCGCGTAAATTAATAACGATCGATTAATTCACTATGTGTATGTACAATATACGCGTTCACCTAGATTATTTGATGACTTTGAACATTCACACATCTACCGGACCGACTAAATCTCACACGCTCTCTATTGGCAAAACAATTATGCAATATCTAAGAAATATTTACGACATATTTATTTTTTAATGCCATTATTTATCAATGCCACAAAACATTGCTCTATTTAAATTTATTTTTATCCTGGCAAATGGGAACTTCACATTACTTAATTCTAAGCCAATAGGTCAGAAGGCGCCTCTATGTAGAATCTCTCATGACCTTTTATATCCTAGGAATAACTTGTAGTCGAGGAATCTGTGATCATCTTCAAAATTTCAGCCGTAGTCAGTCTACTGCTGGACATAGGCCTCTCCCAATGATTTCTAAAACGACCGGTTGGAAGCGGCTTGCGTCCAGTCTGGTCAGATGACCTGAAAAAGTTCAGTGGCTATCCAAGGCTGCGCTTGCCGGTTCGTGGTCGCCATTCGAGAACCTTCTGCCCCATCGGCCATCGGTTCTCCGCTGTGCTTTATTGCACCAGGAAAATAGAATTTGATACATTGACATAGAATTTGTTAAAAATAGTTATTCAACACTCGATGTTTAATCAACTTCACTAAAGTGACAACAATTTCTTTTTTCAATTTTTATACTTAAATAATACTTTGCGTGAAAAACAAACTAATTTGCTACACGTTTTTTTTAATTTTATGATTATTGATAATGCGTTTAATTTAATGCATAATACCTTCTTCATTGTAGTAAAAACTTGTCTAGAAGACAAAATGAGCAAAAAGTGATTTCATTTAGCTTAGAATCAATCGTTTGAGATCTAGTAATCAATCAACGGAAATACTCGGTCGAGCGGTGGAATTGTAAGAAACCGTCTGATCTCTAGAAAAGTACTCTATAAAAATACGATTCATTTTGTCTTTCGGATTATCTTCTCAGGTAGTTGATTTAAAGGTCAATGTATCACGCCAAACTTCAATTTCACCCTTAATTCATTCTCAATCATATTTGTATTTGTTTACACTTTTTGTTCCTGGGAGGTGGTAAAATACAGTTAGAGAAGAAATATTATTCTGACAGTTGGGTAGATCGTACTGGCTGAGATAGATAGATATATATACACACTTTATTGTACCAATCACAAAATTAAATTTAATAGTAATACATTTAGAAAATTGAGTACAAAGGTGGACTTATTGCTATTGCTAAGTATTCTTCCATATATTTTTTTAAATTGATCTGCCTGAAGTTCAAAACGTACTAATGTTTAAGTTATTCATTCATTCAAATTGCAGAAGGTCATGATCATAAGTTGTGCACTTTTTTATTCTTTGCGAATCGAAATTTTTACTAAAGTTTACTAACAAGTCATTATCTTTAAAAAAATGTCAGATCAAATACTTAAACTTTATCTAAGTAAAATGAAGTCCGCAATTCGTTAAGAAACTGAAGGAAATTATTACACGTATATAAGCGTTGACATTCTGATATATTCTTCAATCAATTTTCTAGTTAAAGTTACATAAGGCAACTTGCACTAAATACATCTAGTAACATGGACTACATTATTTGTTACGTAGGTACAAGTTTAATTATTTTCCTCGATCTATTTACATTTTACATTTCTTCTCGATCTAAAGTAGAATTCTTAAACCAGATTTAAATTAGATTAATCTTAAAAAGAAAAGATAAAATTCTTAAATCTACATTATTAATTTGTCATAATAACTACAATAAATATGAATTTCATAAATGTTTGTGAAGTCATCGTTTTAGGTATTTTTTCGAAATAGAGGGTTAATAAATTAAATGAAATTGACATTCTTCCTTTATAAATTTCAAAACTATTTTAATTAACCGAAGTGCGCCTCAATATCCATCCGGCGACTTAGAACAAACCTTAAAGTGTATAAAACGTTCCTTTCTCAGTGAGTATACCTTTTAATTAAAAGATTCTGAAGTAAGAGCATTATTCGATTAAGTAACAATTGGAATGTTTGTTTTCGATCTTTTTAAACGAATAGTAAATCGATGTTAAAATACTCGTTAAAGAATAATCGTAATAAATGAGAATGGTTTCTCACTGGGGTAGATTATTTAGCTATTAGCGTATTGATTGTTTCTTTTTTTGTCGAAATTACTGGTTAAGGATTGGGAAGAAAAAGCACTGGATAGATCTCTATCCAGTGCTTTTTCTTCCCAATTCTGGATTCTTTCAGGAAGCGGGGCTTTTACACATAGATTCGTATACATACGTTTGTACCTTTCATCCTCGAAAAAGTACTGTATCCCTGGGATTTAAGTACGTCTGCGAAGGTGAAATCTCGTCTTTTATCGAATACTCATAAATTCATCTGAAATCTTAAGATATTCCATTAACATTATTAATAGCACCCTATTTGTTACATAAATGAGGTGGATTTGACTAACTTGCAAAGTTATAGAAAGGTTGCATAATAAAACATCTTTGCTTAGTACCATAATTAAACATTTGAAATTACAGTGTCCACGTTGGTTTTCAACAAACTTGTCAAAACAAACATTAGGGTTCTGATGAAAATATGTTGGGAAACTACACATGGAAATCGCAATGCATTTACAAATATTGCCTCACGTTCACAATAAATCTAGATTTGAGTCTGTCAGACAGAAGGGATTACTTTGCATCAACTAGTTTTCACCCGCAATTTCATTAGAGCTTAATTTGTAATTTCCGTAATAGGTGTGCTAAAGCGATCTGTATTAAAAATATGTGTATTTATGTCATGAAGGTAATTAATTATGCTCTAATATCTAAGCATAGCAAATTGATAATGCGATTAACATTATAAGTAAGTTTCTTATTTATATACCTAATCACATTTTCCGTGAAATAAATGTAAACAAATCATACATAGGGTTATATTACATAGAATTAGGATTTTTCTATTCTACTTACAAGTTTAGTGTGGTTTTCATGGAAGTAATTCTTGTAATAGTATTTTATATTGTGCAATATTTTGGAGCACATTTGTTAAAGGACGTAGTTAAAAAGACTGGAATAGAACTAAAAAGCCTTAGTTAGTGTCCAGATAAAATTATTCTGAAAAAAAGCTCTACTTGAATATTATAAACAATTACCCGACTTATTTCACAAAGTGGTCCTTTTTATTCACATTAAAATTTTAAATATTTTTTTAATTAATTAAATAATTTAGTACCTATATCTTTGAATATTCCATATTCATCCATACTTCCCTACTAATATACTAATATTATAAATGTGAAAGTGTGTTTTTTTGTTTGTCCTTCTTTCACGTTAAAACGGAGCAACGGCTTGATGTTTTTTTTTGTGTGGAGATAGTTGGAGACCTGTAGAATGACATAAGCTACTTTTTACCGTGACATAAACGGAATTCCGTGCGGGCGAAGCCGCGGGCACAGCTAGTATATGATATATCTAAGAGAGTACAGCCGTTGACAAACCGTCCAATAGCTTCTCGTGGGAAGTTAGCTCGGTGAATGCACTGATCAAGAGAATGCGATTACTAAATGCACCAGGATGCATAGCAAGACTAAATCTAGTTTCTGCCCAGAATCAGGCCAATAGGATAAAGCCGTAATTTAACAATAAACTTTAACAGAGAATTGATCGTATCCTATATTGTGTGGAGTGGACAGTTCTCTTGGGCTGGTAATTGTGAGATTCTGGACAACTCAAACTCTATATTGTGACGATAAATTAATTTATTTCAATGCAAGTAACACATTATCGACAGAATTTGAAGAGAAGAGAAAAAAGTGACGAATTAAAAAAATCAAAACCATAAGTTTGTGGAGATTCAGAACTAAAAAATGATTAAAATAAGTGAACAGAATGGATTAAATTTATATTGATTAAAATTATTTAAAAAAAAATATATATTTTATTTATATTATATAATAAGGTTGACTGTTAGGTAATGCTTTTAGCATTAAGTTCGCCTATTGTGCTATACAATGTATTATGTACAATAAGTTTAAATAAATAAATAATTTGGAAAAATGGCTGTATTGTATGTTTAGTATTATAAATGCGAAAGTATGTCTGTTACACTTAACTGCTGAACCGATTTTGATGAGTATGGATAAAAGGGATATAGTTGAAGACCAATAGTTAAACATAGGCTAAATATACTTTTCTTTTTCAAAAATAACCCTTAGGAATTTATTGTGGCTAATGAGGGTTAAAAGGTTTGTATGTAAGACTCGCCAGAAATTTAAATTTTACTTACTTGTACAAAAAAGGAAAAGGTTGCAAAATGCCTACTACTGACCCGCTGTAATTATAAAAGCTCGCGAAAGCTAATAATGTTAGATCATCCAGAAAAATCCTACTTTTTGCATTGTAGACTTTCCTTGCTTTTTGTCGATATCATCATATCTTTTATAAGTACAAAAAAGATTTTAGTTTCTTGAATGTAATTTACAATTACTTGAATATTTCACATAAATCATAGTAAAATATCGTTCAGCTAAATAAGTTACGTTCAGTTGGTTCAATGTCAAGTTAATTTTGATATACGGGCAACAAAAAATTCATTGAATATAAATTCCATCTCAGCCGATTTCGCATGGTTTTGCATTGAATCATATTCGCGTAATTAATGAAATGGAAAGTGCCATTATATCGTGCACTGTGAGGCGGTGACTCAAGGTCGCTCTACATTATTACATGCTTTGTTAACTACGTGTGTAGACGGGCGTCTCGAACGCAGCGTTTTATATGTCGGCAAGGTCAAATCATTATTACAAATAAGTACAAATAAGTTGTATGAAAATGATTGAGTTACAAAGCAAACTGCCAAGTCTGTTTTAAAAGGAATTCTCATGTAAACTACGCCAACGCTATGCTGTATACAGGAGCCGCGATCTCTATTGTGAACAGCTGTTAAAGATAATATTTTCTTATTCTTGCAATTTTACTATGCAATATTTATCTTATGATAGGTGTTGCAATTAATAATTCCTAAATATTCTAAATTGTATGATTCATATTTAACACTCGTTTATCACAGTGATTCACATTTTCTAATATCTGAAAGCAAATTCTTAACTAACTTATTAACATTGACAGTATAAAATAATCGAATGGTGAATAAGTACCGGCAAGTGCAGGTCGGACATCCACCGACCAGAGGGTCGTTCAACCTGAAGAAGGTTTCGCCTGCAAGCAATGCGAAAATTTTGGAAAATCTTTGGGCGACTACATTTGCGATAAAGGCCGTGTCGCATATAGCTGTAAATACTGTAAATAAAACGTCGTTCCTTTTTGACTCCTTTATTTTGTAAGTAGGTTAAGATTGTAATTCTCCTTAAACTCATTATCTTTCATGTCTTTTAGTTATACATCATTTGTTGTCAATCTGAGCGTTATAAGTATTATTATTGTCATGTACGATGCAACCATGTAACAGTAAATGCATATCAGAGGTCTCTAATTCTTGTCAATCTAAAGAGAACCATATGCATACACATTAAAGTTGTATATTGTTTGTACTTATGTATCCACGTGTTCGTCCTTGTATTATACGACACGTGTAACCTGAGGTTGACCTCGCATTTCAAATGTCTGTATCACAACTGGATAAAGAGTAAATGAGGGAGAGTACCTGCTCACGGGGTTGCGCATGCGTCGTATGGTTCATTTAATGTATAAAAGGGCACTAATTCGGTCCTACAATTCATTCTAACAACAGCAAGCAAGTAATGAACAAGACAAGTGCGCGACTCTCGGAATAGTCACTCCCAGTTTGTAAATATATAAAATCTTTAATTTCAAAGTGCCAAATACCTATAAAATCTACAGTCCATTTCCTCAAGTTATCCTCTGTCATTCACGACAGAAAGTGGTCATTCTGCAGCCGGATACAAGTACCAGTGACCCACGGTGTTAGGTGAGCTGAACTCGCTCGGCTCGACAGCTTTAGCTGTATAAACATCCACCAAAGGTGATCGGCTTTTTAGCCTGCTCCCTGCGGTACCCCAAGGTGTGTGGCTCGAAGCACAGGCTCGCCGACCCTTGGGTTTAATTCAGGTCCCTCAGACCTCACGTTGGCAGTGTAGTTGTGCGTCGGTCGGGAGGTCACGTACCCCCTGGCTTCTCCGTGTCATCTTATCCGTCGTGCAACAAAAGGACTGTGGGGGCGAGAGCCTCGCGTCCTTTCACCAAACTCAGTGAGTGACATTTTAGCCAAACAATAAGTGCAGTGAAAGTGTTAGTCGTAATTTCGCATATTTTTTATTCTTTTGTTTTTTTCCATTGTCGCATTTATTTTATTTTTCTTGTCTTTATTTTTTTCATTATTTCGCGTATTTTGTTCGTTGTTAGGATCATTTATATAGGGTTTTAAGTGTGTAAAATTAGGGTAAAAATGATGAGGTCCCCCACGCGCACCGATAGGTCATTAAGGTCTAGGGGCCCTCCGCCCACTCCCTCCTCACAAGAGGAAAGGGAAAAAACACCGCCCTCAGGTGACACCACTCCTGGTGAAACCAACACATGGAGCAAAAGCACCAGCCCGACCACTGACGCAAGTCAAAGTCAAAAAAGAGTAGAAGATGCAGTCGTGCCACCGTCTCCGCGACCGGAAGCGCGGAGCGGTGTTGTTGAGGATACGTTGCCAAATAGGAGTGCCCCGGGCACGGTAGTTCAAGCGCCGCGCTCGCCCCGGGAAAGCAGTGAGATAAGTGTATTGATGGCAGAGCTCGAAGTGCATAAGGCTAAGTTGGAACTGGCTCAACGGGTTGCGGAATCCGCCAATTGTAGGTTGGAGATCGCGCGCTTGAAAGTCGCGCAGTCTACCGACGGCGGAACGCAGCACGGGTTTAGTGAAGAGCACAGGGTGTCCGACTGGGTCGCACAACATACGAGTTCGAGGCCTGCTATTCAGGACGCTTATCAGGACCCGGGTCCTAATACGTCGCGAGACAATAATAGAGTCCGCACGTTAAACAACGTTATCACGACACCTCGGGATCGTGTCGTACCCGTTATGCAGCGGACGGTACCCGAGCTACCTACCTTTGACGGAAATATTTCCGAGTGGATCGCATTCCGGGCTGAGTTTGAAGATAGTGCTCCCATGTTTAGTGCCGTAAATAACGTAAGCCGAATCCGCCGAGCCCTCAGAGGCGAGGCCCGTACGGCCGTTAAAGCCATCATGTATACCATTCAGGACCCATTTGAGATAATGAAGGCCCTGGAGAGGCACTTCGGAGACCCCGAAGAAATAGTCCTCACGGAAATTAATAACGTTAAACGTATGCCGCGATTGTTCGAAGATAACAGTAACATCGTAACCTTCGCCGGTCATGTCGCTAATGTTGTAGCGACCATTAGAGCTCTCAGGCAGGATAAGTACTTATATGCCCCCGAGTTAGTTAATAAAATTGTTGACAAACTTAGTTTAATTGTTCGGTACGAATGGAGTAAATACAGAACGTTAAACTCCAGTACACCGGACTTAGTCGCTATGGCTGAATTTTTAAATAATATCAGTAGTACCGCGCGAAAAATGCACTCGCGTCAAAATAAATCACGGGCTCACGTCAACATTACGAACAATAGTCAACGTGAGCAAGCGTCGGGACGCCCTCAGTCGCCTTACTATCAGCACGCGCACCGACCATCCCCACCATCAGTCGATTCAAGCAGTGACACTGAATACGAACGCGAGCGCGCGGTCAAACGACCGTCACGAACATCGGCTAAAGTCAATACCAACAAAGCGAAGGACTTCAAAAATTCACACAGTAAAAATGATAATAAACCTAAGTCTGCACCCTCAGTGCAAAAGTGTGTATTATGTGGAAAAGAACATATGTTATCAAATTGTTCAGAATTTTTGAAATCCTCCGTTCAGCAGCGTTGGGAAATTGCAAAAAATAATAAGTTGTGTTACCGGTGTTTAAATTCATCCCATAAGCGACCCATGAGGTGCAAATATGTACCGTGTGGTGTAAACCAGTGTGAAGCAGGGCACCACAAATTATTGCACGGGTTGTCATCACAGGCAACTACGTCACGAGCTAACGTTAGTAGTATTAACCACGTAAGCAAATCGAGTACATTTTTAAAAGTCGTTCCCATCGAAATGACGGGTCCCCTAGGCGTCGTAAGCACATACGCCCTTTTGGACGGCGGGTCCACTATGACTTTGGTCGAAAGAGAAATCTCGGATCAAATTTGTCCCAGAAAAAGGGGAGATCCGCTCACAATAACGGGTATCGGGGGAAATATAATAAACGATATCGAATCCTGCGAAATAAATGTATCGATTCGTGGTCACTGTAGCCGTAATTTTGAAACGATGAAGGCGCGTACCATCACCTGTTTAAACATCGCCCCTCAGGCGGTGCCCCGTACTATGGTGGAGGAATGCGACCACTTATATGACATCGCGGACGAATTGTCGTACGAATCGGCTACCCCTACTGTTCTCATAGGCCAAGACAACTGGCATCTTATCGTGTCGCGACAGATTAGAAGTGGAAATAAAAACCAACCTGTCGCGTCGCTCACATCCCTAGGTTGGGTGCTGCACGGGCAGTACCTCTCCTCAAGCGTCAACACGGCATTCATAAGTCACGTTAAACCGGTCACCCCGGAAGACGAGATGCTAGATTTGATGAAACAGCATTTTAGTATAGAATCGTTAGGCGTGGAACGCAAAGTACCTAAGGCAGATCCAGAACAACGGGCAATAACCGTGCTGGAAAATACATGCAAAAAACTGCCGTCCGAAGATAGGTATCAGGCGGGCCTCCTATGGCGTAGCGATTCAGAGGCATCAGGCGGGCCTCCTATGGCGTAGCGATTCAGAGGCATTGCCTCACAATAAAGACATGGCTCTCCGTCGGTTGTATAGTTTGGAAAAACGGCTCGACAAAGACGCGCAACTTAAATCTCAGTACACAGCTCAGGTAAATAATTTGTTGAATAAAGGTTACGCAGAAAAAATGTCGTCTAGCCCACCGGTAGAACCGCCTCGTAATTGGTACTTACCACACTTTCCAACCACACATCCGCAAAAAAAGAAGATGCGTCTCGTTTTCGACGCCGCGGCTAAATACTGTGGTAAGAGCCTGAACGACGCGCTCCTAGCCGGTCCGGACTTATTAGAATCCCTTTTCGGAGTACTCATAAGATTTCGGGAAGGTAAAATCGCCGTAATAGCCGACGTAGCGGAAATGTTTCTACAAGTCGAAGTTATCGAAAGCGATCGTGATAGCTTACGTTTTTTGTGGAGGGGGGAGGACCGCTCGTCCCCGCCAAAGGAGTATAGAATGAGGCGATTAATTTTCGGCGCCGCCTCCTCGCCTACTACCGCGTTGTACGTAAAAAACAAAAACGCGCAGGCTTTCGCGATCGAATTTCCTAAAGCGACCGACAAAAACGGTAAGAGGACATCAACCTTAATCTCGGCAAAGGCGCGTGTCGCACCGTTAAAAACGATTTCCATCCCGAGACTTGAATTACAAAGTTGTGTATTAGGTACACGCCTCGCTAACACCGTAATTAGGGAAACGGATTACGTTATCACGGGTAAACACTTCTGGTCGGATTCACGCACCGTATTAGCGTGGATTAAGGCAGACCCGCGATCGTTCAAAAGTTTCGTAGCCCATCGTTTAGCGGAAATAGAGGAAAGTACTACACCAGCTGACTGGCACTGGGTACCTAGCGCACAGAACGTAGCGGATGACGCGACTAAGGGCGTCCCGAACAACTTTGATAAAAACCACCGCTGGTTTCACGGTCCCGACTTTATTAGGAGCTCAAAAGAGCACTGGCCTACTGACAAGTCCGACGCGACAGTAGCGCCAACGGGCGAAGAGCGAACTAGTAATAAGGTTACGGCCATAGTACATAGCGCTCAAAAAAAGCAAGATTTTCTCCCGCCAGTAAATAGGTTCTCTAAGTACATACGGCTAATTAGGGCTGCGGCTTGCGTCTTGGTCGCGGCGGAGGCATTCAAAGCTAAATTGCTAATAAAGAAAACAGAAACGGAAATGAACACAGGGCATGTTAAGTTAGCAGAGCTTTTATTAATTAGGCGTAGTCAACATGTATCCTTTCTTGAAGAAATAAAGGACTTAGAGGCTGGACGGCGAATTCACAAGAAATCACCACTTTTCAAGATTGCAGTTGTATTGGACAAAAACGGCATTTTGGTTTTAGACTCACGAATAGATAGAGGTACGGCATACACTCCAATCTTACACGCCAAAGAGGAGTTCTCCAGACTGCTGGTACAACATTTTCATGAAAAGTTTAATCACGGGAACCATGCCACAGTAATCAACGAGTTGAAACAGCTGTATTTCATGATCGGCTTACGAAGTAGCCTGCGATACATATGTAACAGATGTCAATGGTGTCGGACCTACAAAGGAACAACTCTCCAAGTTCCAGTAGGCGACTTACCGGCTGAACGACTTCAGGCGTATCAACCACCCTTCACAGCTACCGGCGTCGACTTGTTCGGACCTATGACCATCACCATAGGCCGACGGCATGAAAAAAGATGGGGAGTACTATTTACCTGCCTCACCACACGAGCGGTTCACCTAGAACTTGCCGCCTCGTTATCTGCAGCTTCCATGATAATGGCCTTACGACGCATGGCGTCGCGACGAGGCACACCTACCGTCCTGTATTCCGATAACGGGACTAACTTCATCGGCGCAGAAAAGGAAATCAGAAGTGCCCTTCAAACCCTCCCTGAGGACACCAAAGCATTCACCTCAGTGAGAGGCATCATCTGGAAGAAAATACCAGCAGGAAACCCAGCCGCTGGAGGTGCCTGGGAGAGATTAGTGGGCAGCGTCAAAACCGCCCTCAAAATCACCCTCAAAGAGAAGGCACCCAGTGAAGAAGTACTCCACACGCTTCTTCTAGAGGCCGAGCATATTGTGAACTCGCGCCCTCTCACCCCTGTCAACCCAGACTTGGGCATAGAAGCCCTGACACCCAATCACCTTCTGATTGGGCGGTCATCCGCCTTACATCCTTTTGGTCGTTTTACTGACCACCAACTTTCCACTAAATCCTGGCAAGCCACTCAACTACTGGCCGATAACTTCTGGAAACGATGGATGCTGGAATACCGCCCACAGCTGGCCCTCCGAACGGCCAAGAAGGAAACACATCAGCTACAAAAAGGCGACGTCGTGATTATAGCCGATAACACTATGCCACGAGGAGTATGGCCAAGAGGCATCATCACCAAAACACATGCCGGTCCGGATGGACGAGTAAGAGTCGTGGAAGTCAAAACCGCTGCCGGCTCCCTACGCCGTCCAGCCTCCCGTTTAATAGTACTATGCTCCGCTTTAAGTGGTGCTAGCGCACGTGGGGGAGACTGTCGCATATAGCTGTAAATACTGTAAATAAAACGTCGTTCCTTTTTGTACTCCTTTATTTTGTAAGTAGGTTAAGATTGTAATTCTCCTTAAACTCATTATCTTTCATGTCTTTTAGTTATACATCATTTGTTGTCAATCTGAGCGTTATAAGTATTATTAATGTCATGTACGATGCAACCATGTAACAGTAAATGCATATCAGAGGTCTCTAATTCTTGTCAATCTAAAGAGAACCATATGCATACACATTAAAGTTGTATATTGTTTGTACTTATGTATCCACGTGTTCGTCCTTGTATTATACGACACGTGTAACCTGAGGTTGACCTCGCATTTCAAATGTCTGTATCACAACTGGATAAAGAGTAAATGAGGGAGAGTACCTGCTCACGGGGTTGCGCATGCGTCGTATGGTTCATTTAATGTATAAAAGGGCACTAATTCGGTCCTACAATTCATTCTAACAACAGCAAGCAAGTAATGAACAAGACAAGTGCGCGACTCTCGGAATAGTCACTCCCAGTTTGTAAATATATAAAATCTTTAATTTCAAAGTGCCAAATACCTATAAAATCTACAGTCCATTTCCTCAAGTTATCCTCTGTCATTCACGACAGGCCGTCTTTTACATCTTTCCACAAACAATTATTTTATTTCCGTATTTTCTATGATGCAATAAAGAGTTTTACTTATTATTACCACCTGCGCAGCTGCAGCTGAAATGATTATGATATTACAATAATTCTGTAAAAGAGCGTTTCAGCCGCCAGGCTGTACCGAGGTTCATTGAGCCGCTAATGTGTAGTGTCGACGCCGATTTGGTGTAGAAATGATTTGTAAATATCCTTTGGATTTAATCGAGTGTAAATTTAATGAGTTATTTGTTATTTATTAACTAAGTTTTTATCGGGTTCGTACCGGAATTAATTTTTTGTTTAATTTTTTTATCAACATTACAAAATTAATTAAATAAATCAATGGAAATAATTATCGAAACATCTCAGGACATCTACGTTTGTAATACAACGTGATATAAAGTATCTAGCGCGCTTATGGCCTAGCATGTGTCGCTACAGTTCCCAGTATTTTTATGCTAGAACCAAAGTATCCCAGTACACAAAAATAAGTGAGAATAACTGAGGTATCCATGAGGTATTCAAACAGACGTAAATAAGAACATGCACTTAGAAATTACCTTCATCTTTGTCATAAAAATGATTTCGCATTGAAATCACTGTGTGAATATCAGATTTATTTCTATAACGAGGTAGATCATTGTTGTTATTTATTACCACATCAATTTTCTCAAGAACAGTTTTCTTCACATACACTAAACATAATTAAAATTGTATGCCTTGTTTTATACGATATTCGAAGCAAAATTAAAATCCATATTTACAAGGTCATTTAAATCGAGAGGATTACTGATATAAAAATCTCTTATTACTTATAATATTACTCCCTTTATATTACTTATTTATACTAACGAGAATACTATCTTGGACTCAATTTCTTCCCATGATAGTCGTAAAAGGTGGCCGGGTAGAACCTCTATTTACTTATTGGTGTATTCCCAAGGATTATCGGATGCAGGCAGACCTGTTCTAATATTATTACAAAGATACCTTAAGTAAATATTTACTTTTTGGAGTTATAAGTTTGGGTCTTGCTTTTAGTTAAAGAGCATCGAAAAACAAATGTTCCGTTCTCAATGTTTTTAGTGGAAAATTGCACAGATACAACTTTTATAATGAAAGCAATAAAATTTTAAATAAGTATTATGAAAACAAACCATGGACTGGTAGTTTTAAACTATCGTTTTTGAATATTTATTTTAACATATCTCTGCGGTTGACATCTTTAATCGTAAAATTAAAATGAAACACGAACCGTAATTTAAATGCTCTAAATAAAATAGCGTGACCCGCTGATAAGTAAAAGCAGATGAAAATGGATGTAAAAGATTGTTGAATAAATTGTATAAGAATCAACGTGTGACGATTAAGTTATTGCTATTCTGTATCCATGAGCGCTTCCGCAGATAATAATTCCCTGTAATTTGTTGATTAATTTTATTAAAATACAAAAAAAGTTTCAAAGTAAGTTTTTAGTACTCTTTTCATAAAAATAGGCTCCATAAAAACTCGAATGAAATCCTAAAGGTACTATAATTTTGCTAAATCTATTTTCACTTATCAATCAATATAAAAATGTCAGCCCTTTCTTTCTATACGATATGGTCCTAAATTGTTAACGGAATTTGTCAGTCAAAAAGTACCGTCAGAAATTGTAAATGATGTGGGTTGAATCGGACATTCATATGAATACAATATACAGTAATGACCGTGGTGCCATGTTTACACTCGCTTAGTTAGTTTTGAGAATGTTATAAAAAAAATATTAGGATTTTTTTACCCTGATATGCCCGACTCAATCAAACATTTTCTTGATTGAGCAATTACTTAAAATATGAAGATTTGTTATTACTTTTCTATTACACGTCTATACCATGCCCCTTTCTCGTAGGTGTCTTCTTATTCATCCAAGTGTGTTTCCCAGCATCTACAGCTGCAGTTTCAAAGCCTAAACGCTTTTAAACATGATCCTGGATTTGGCGGCATTGGTAATAACCAATAATATCCTCCAGTCAGTCCATAATCCTTTTTTATTGCAATTTCTAAGACGTTAATGGAAATCAAGTATTACTACTGTAATCAGAGCATGGAGTAATTACAAAGTGGAGATTCCGTTTGAAATGGCGCAGTAATGTGATCATTGGCGCCTCGCCGACACAAAAGTGGGCGGAGCTTGTGCTTCGTGATTGGAGCCACGGCCGAAACCAAGCACCTCGCACGTCTGCCTTCAGCCCCGTGTAGCCTCACAAATACTTTCTTAGAAAACGCTTATTACGGCATCTCCTCCTTGTAATTACTCCAAGAATTAGAGTATATTGCTGTATCAATGTTCCGGGTTCCGAAAAGGAATGATGGACCTTTTGTGGTAGATCCTATTAGGTAACTGCCTCTGTGGTGAATAATAGATCATTACAAGAAGGCAAGTTTCTCTGCAACCGACAACATATTGATATACTTAGATCTATTAAATTACCTAAGCGAAATATTTTCAAACTTTTGCGCCGCACCCAGTAGGTATGTTTTCCTGCAGCACAAAATTTACAAATTTCATACAACTTATGACAAATTTTGCAAATCAAAAAATTTTTCAAGACCCGAAGAAAGTTTTAAGCCGCCACAAAAGGGGTTAGGACAAACTCATAACAAATGTGTTCTGAAAAGGGAACTGTTAGCGAAAGTATTGCCTTTTATCCGTACGTGTTTCGTTCTCAAATTGAATACGAAATAGCATTTATTGGTGTCAACGACGATGCGTGAATTTAGATGTAGGTATAAAATTTAGTTCTAGGAATGAGTGATAGAAAAATTACATTCCACTTATTTCAGGCTGTCAGCATTTTCAAAGGAATTCTATCTCCTATCTAAATTATTATCGTCACAATATCATAATGTTCTTTGGATCATCAAACTCAGGACCTACGACTCCATTATTGGATTCATAATTCCATTTTTCCCAACTTGCTAATTTTTTGCCGACAATTCCAAAATAAGAGACACTGTTTGGTTTTCTACTGGTGTCTGACCCTGTTTTCCTATTGCCAAATGAAACCTTATTAAACTTAAAAAAAAATAGCCGCATTGTGAAACTGATTGTTTTATAATAAAGATGGTTGTAATTTAGTAGACATATATACGGGCCCGGCTTCCACAGTATGTTTATTAAAGAGCCACGATACAGGCAAACTAGCGATTACGCAAAACTCCGACGATATATGAACTGTTTCATTCCTACGTACCTCATATCACCGTACTGTAAAACTATGTCTCACAAGATATCAAATGAAAATTGTTATCCATAATAATCCATACTAATATTATAAATGCGAACATCTGTCTGTCTGTCTGTTACGCTTTCACGGCCAAACCGCTGAACGGATTTTGATGAAATTTGAATTTGATTATAGTTGAAGACTCGGAGTCAAACATAGGCTACTTTTTGACGCAGGCGGAGCTGCGGGAAACAGCTAGTATGTCTATATGTCGATTAGTAGATTCGATACTGTAGTGCCTCTGAAATGTTTGCGCAGGTTAGGACGGACGGATTCCATGCCGTTATCCGGAAAAAATGGCATCATTGTTAAGGAGAGTGAGGTCGAGTCACAACAGCATTTTAAAAACTGTGGCGAACAGACTAGATTCGTCAATAGTGAGACACCTTGTTCAGGGGATCATGCCGGTGGCCTTATTTGGTCAAATCTAAGGCACATTGGACGGGCCATCTGTACACAGAGGTTTCATACTGTGTGCAACCAAATATTGTATAGTTTTAGGTACTAACACTAGTGTTAAGTTACTATAATACTAACATAGTGGATCCTTGTTATCTAAAAAAATAAAGAAATTGAAATTGAAATTGATACAGCGCTTCCGAAAAGGAAGGAAACACAACCGAGCCAAGCCTTATCTTTGTCGTGCTTAACCAACCTTATTGCTAATTTCCACTATTTGATACGGAAATTGAGGTATGTTTGAATGTAATATATATTCTCCCCAAATTGATCTCTCACCCCGTGTTGACAATATGTTATAGGAGTCCTTGGAAGTTACAAATTTTCAATACACAAACTGTTTGCCACGGATAATATTCGGATATTGATAGAAGGGTAAAGGACTTTAGCCGGGGGATGATATATGTTTTTTTAAGGTGGCAGTAAATCTAGTAAACATAAATGTATTCAAATTACACTCATTCTTAAGTATCTGATGGTTCTTAGTTCTTCTATTACTACTCTTCTAGACTAATATGGATGGATTTTGGTTGTTTATCATCAAAAAGTATTATTGTTGAATTATAAATAAATAATAATAATAAATATTAATATTGGTATCAAATAACACAGATTTCAAAATACCTACATAATTATTTATTACTTCGACATCAGTAACTAGCTTTTAACCGTGGCTTTGTACTCTTAAATCACACGAGTAAAGTAGTTTTAGAACTTTTAACTTGTATTTAAAATTTCAGTAGTATTTCTTTTTTTTAAAACAATTCCTGATAAATCGAGTTCAATTTAAACCTTAATTATTAGTAAACACTGCAGTTTAAGTTAAACTCCTTATTGCAACAAAGAAAAGCAATTTACAAGCAGCGTTGGCATGTGTTGTGGTCACAAATACCAACTGGAAAAATACTGGAATGTTTTTGTTTTAGAAAATCTTTAGAAATGTAAAAAATATGCTCAAATATATAGTAGCTAACTTTTTTATTTAATACATAATGTCTTAGTTTAAAACATGTACTTTAACATCACACTACATACGGTATTAAAACCGATAAGTTAAGGAGATATAAAAAAAATATGATACACAAAATTTACGGAAAGTTCAATAAGATTTGAATTGATTCTAGAGAAATGTTACGAAGCAATTCTGTGAATCCATTTAAACAATTATAGTAACAAGAAAATTTCGTATATGAATAACAATCATGCGTGATGTTCCCAACACTTAATAATATTTATATTTACGATGTTTATGGAACACAGCCTCCTTCAAGGTCATTCGAAACAACAAATTTGATATCAGCCGTAACCTTTTTATCACTTTTCCGTGTCAATAGACGCCTATTTTTAGCTTCCTTACGTAAAATGCTTTTAAAAAGAAGGGGACAGAGAAAAATGTGCAGTGATTTTGTTTTTCATTTTAACATTTTTATGAAAAGGACCTGTTGAGATTAATAATTGGTCTCGCGCTCTCGACAGTGCCGCGGAGACCAAGTATTAATCTAAGCCTAACTGTGTATATTTTTTTTAATGTTTCCACACAATTTTATGTTGTTATGAAATAAATGAATATGAATAATAAACTGAAATGAAAATAAGTAGAGATGTCTTATAAATGCTATTACTTTACATCTTTATCGATATTGATTTTTATTATTTAATAGGCAAATAAAAACAGTAAAAATTAAAAATTTAATTATATCACTTCTGAGTATTTCAATTGTTTTATCAACCGACAGAAGTGACATAGTCTATTTATTATTAATGGTTTTTAAATAATCTCGACACCAATCTCAACTCTTAAGTAGCTTATCAGAAGGTCGAGATATGTGATCCTGATGTGAAGCATTTGCTCTGTTATTTCTTTTTATTTTCATTCTGGTACCTCTTGATTTTTCCTTATGATTAGTCTAAACACTGTTATTTAGTAAGTTTGGATTACTTACTACTACAACGAAACCTGTTTGCCTACTTAGTAGTACAATAAAAAAAAAAACAAACAATTGCTACCTACTTTTTGAAGTCCGACCAAGAATGTTAACACACTAATATGATTTCATAACTCGATACAGAAATTGGTATTGAATTCTACGTAGCCCATTAGTAGTCCATTTTTGGCAATCGTATTATTCGACCGACCATGTGGTATTGAATGCCCGAGTATGTTTGCTCAAAATATTTGGTGCGTAAATCCGATTAGTATCTATTTATATGAATTTTATTTCATAATTTATTGGTTACATATTTTACACTTAGAAACTTATATGCCATGCCATTGTAAAGTTGGCATACCAAGAGCAATACGTACTACAGCAAAAGAATAGAAAAAATCCGATAATTCATATATTAGTCAACCAATTAGCGAAAGGAGATTCGTGATCATGTGTGATCATGTGGATAAATATTGTAGAAGTGGCCAAGACTCGTAAGATGCATCCATGCTGAAGACTGAAATGGAGTAGAAAAAGTAGGAAAGCGGACCTTGGGCTTCGAGGCAACCAGTTAAGGTTTCAACCGGGAAGACGCTAAGATTAGTAATTGTATGCAGGGCTGCCTACGCGACGGAAACATGTGAAACATTTTAAATATTAACGGGGGATAAGTAGGAGTACATGTAGTCTCTTTAAGGCAGTGTTATAACAATATTTTTTCGCTTAACTTTAAATATTTTTTGATGCTGTGTTGGTCATTAGATCCTCTCTACTAGTAGAAAAAAAATTCCCAAAAATCTATTGAAAAAACTTACGTTTAAAACTTTATTTTACACCGTATCTAAGTACCAGATTGTCAAGCGAATGCAAGCAACAACTGGGTTTTACTGTACGTGCCCAACACATATACCGATTACTGCGCTCACATTAATTTATCCTAAGGTGGCAAAAACCTTTCGAATTGATTCGATTTACTGCAAAAAATATGTTGGCTTTAATAAAAACTATTATTTACAATTATGCATAGTTACTAATTATGAGATTTCAATTGTGTATTGTGAAGGTTTATGGCTGTATGTCAAGGAATATTGAGCTGAATGCTTTAGTTGATGCTGTTACTTTGTTTCCTATGCACATTGTGAACCCATCGAGGCTTAAAAGGTAATAACCATATCTGTACATTTGTAACTTAGATTGTAAAGTCTCTTTTACTCATCATCCATCATCATCATCCTAGCGTGTATTCTTAGTTGCGTCGTCAGCTTACGCTTCGGAGCCTAGGGTCCGCGCTGTAAGTCAAGGTCCTAGATTTGGCGAAACTGGTTATTATAATGGAGCTACTGCCGTCTGACCTCCGTAACCCATTTTAACAGGGAAACCAGACCAACAGAAACATGACCCTAGTTGTGTTAGTGGCCAAAGACAGTGTTCTTTCTGAATTTTCAGGCTGCCCTATGGCATCTGACAAAGCCTCACGACTGCTATCTATGGATAATAACCGGGACCAACAACGGCTTAACGTGCCTTCTGAAGCACGGAGGAGCTCAAGATAGAAAATGCCGATGAATGGCGACCAATCCAATAGTGGTCGCGTCACGCCGTCGCTTGACACGCGCATAAGCTACGGATACGCGGGTCACGCTCGACTAACGAGCTCCTCAATTTATTTACATTTTTACTACTTTTTCTTTTGTGTCAATGGCGTTTTAGCCATTTAACTTAATATTGTTTTTAAATCCGTTTAGTGATTTTTTGAAATAACTATAATAAAAATGTCCTGAATTATTGGTACCTAAATCGAGCTGGGGCAAAAACCACATTGTACATACAAACATACATATGTATGTATGTTTACACCGCGATAACTGCGGAACCGATGATGGTATGATTTTGTTGAAACTATGTAGGAAATATCAAAAGATTTTTCAAGTTCGTTCACTAGTTTTGGAAATATTCATAAAAATGTCCGCGATTATATAGTAAACGAAACCATAGCGCGTTTTAAATTTGGATAGCGCCATCTAGGTATACTTGGGAATTAATTGTATTAGAAATGTCGTCTGTATGTATGTTTATACCGCAATAACTCTCGAGCCGTTAGTCTGATTTTGATAAAATTCAAAGTGTGTTCATCTATAGAAATTTTAAGTTCGTTTGGCATCAAAATCAGTTTAGTAGTTTTTGAGATATTGGCATTAATGTAAAAATAAAGGTTTAGGCGCATTAGGGCTAATTCTTATTATGGCAACCGACTCGCTAATGGACTACTTCTCATTATGGCCACTTCTGATTAGGGCTACTTCTCACTTGGGCTACTTCTCACTTGGGCTACTTCTTATTAGGGCTACTTCTCATTAGGACTACTTCTCAAAATTTTAGGATTGTTTATTGAGTTTAGTACTGTATTTATGTATATAAAAATGTTTATTCATCATAAGAGATATAAGTCATTTTCTTTAAAAATGTAATAACTTATATTTACCTATTTTTTAGATTTTTAAGAACTTTTTATACGTTTTGTCAAAATGAATGTACTTGTTATGCCCTTGTTTTTTGTTTGAATAAGGCTGTTCTTGAGTTTGGAGGTAAAATGCTTGGCTTCTTTTCGGAGCTTCTGTAAGAATAAAAATAAACTTGAACGCTTTTCACATTTATCCGATGGTGCCACCCCTGAAAAGCGTTGGTAGTGCGGGTGGCGTTGCCCAGAGCAACTAAGAAGCGCAGGGTTCATTCTTAGATGCCACTGGTTTGCAAAGTATTTAAAAAAACGTTTCAAACAATGGTAACAACGATTCTTTTTCAATAATCTCTGTTGCTTTTTGACAACCCTCTGGAATATTCTCTGCTTATCTCTTAAAATAATGTCATTGATCTCTTATGAATGAATAAACATTTTTATATACATAAAGACAGTACTTATTTCAATGAACATTCCCAAAATTTCGAGAAGTCGTCTTAATGAGAAGTAGCCCTAATGAGAAGTAGCCCTAATAAGAAGTAGCCCAAGTGAGAAGTAGCCCTAATCAAAAGTAGCTAAAATGAGAAGTGGCCATAATGAGAAGCAGTCCTTTAGCGAGTCGGTTGCCATAATGAGAATTCGCCTTAATGATAGGCGAACTAAAATAAATATTTATTGATAACTCCGAAGCTGTAAGTCCGTTTTCGTTGATAATTAGAATGTATGTACGAAACGTTATGATATCAAAATAGATTTAGTAATATTCAACGACTTTTAAAAAAAAGAGGATGTTTTGTTTTTTTTTCGTATTTGTTACTTAATAACTCCGTTATTACTGAAACGATTGAAAAAAATTATTTTTAAGTCCGATAAGGCATACTTTCAGTTTAGTCCAGTAAAAGTTTTAAATCAATTGGTTCAGTAGTTCAGTAATAAAATAATAATAATTGTAAAACACCTAGAATTATAGTGATGATGTCGTCGAAGTAAACTAATCATCTTTTTTTTCCAAATCACAAAAATAATGTTTTCTCACAAATTAGTGGGGCCATCGTGAAGATATTTTGAAGTCGGGATATTAATCTACAAGGGTAGGAGTAGAAGGATCAATGGGCCTTATAGTCTAACGGACTAAAAACTAACGATAACAGAAGGAGGTGCTTTTTAAAGTAGATAAATCTCTCAAATATACAGGTCATGAAGAATTGATTGACCTACAAGGTACTTCCAAAATCTGAAACGGAGGAGGTTCTCAATTCGAGTTAATGTTGACAGCATAACTCTCCAACACAACCTCTCGTCCGGGCATCAACATCTGGCCCACGTAGGGGGCGGGTACAATTAAGATTTAACCGGCTAACGGCACGGCAAACAACAGCATTCTCAAGGAGAGTTGACGTCAGGCAGGCGGCCGGTCGTAAAATATTAGCCAAATTATAGGAATGGTTACAACAAGAAGGAATGCGTCTATAAATAGAGCGCCGTCGCAAATTGTCTCAAGATATGGAGAAGACCGACAGTTTATCTCCATCATGTCTGAACCGATTCATTTATTTTTTGTCTGAAAGGATATCCTTACTTTCAATAAGATTCCACAAAAAATCCTAATTCCGTAAAAACAAACAACTTTAATAAAATCGTTAAAAAACTATTTTAATACGGTTTTTATCGCGTTTATTACTTACTAGCTATTTCCCGCAGCTCCGCCTGCGTCAAGAAGTAGCCTATGTTTCACTCCGGGCCATTGTTAACTATAATCATACAAAATTTCATCAAAATCCGTTGAGCGGTTTGGCCGTGAAAGCGTAACAGACAGAAAGACAGACAGCGAAAGTCTGTTTATAATATTAGTATGGATAGTATGGATGGATAGTATAATATGGAGTATGGATTAATAATATATATATTAATAATTAATAACTCCTTTAACAACAGCAGCTAAAATAGTTTAATTTAATGTGTAACAATCCCGAAATTATAAATTTCAGTATGTCTAGCATATGAAAGAACGATAATACAATCATCCAAATAAACTTAATTTAACGTTTTTGACCTTTAATATTTTTAAATTCACTTTCTTGATCTTAAAATATTTTTGTTTTTGTTTTCGAAGACTAATCGACCCCATATTACTACGAAATCAATTCACGGCCATTAAAATGCTATTTTTGGGTTCAATCTTACTTGGGTAAAATCCATGTAGCTTGAACTCCAATGATCAATCAATAGTTTACACCCTGGTGTTAGAGAGGTTAATTTGTTTTTTTCTTTGTTTGTCTTGGTCTACTTATATTTTTCTTCTTCGTCCAAGCGTATTTCCCAATCGCGTCCTGAGCTTACGCTTCGGAACGTAAGGTATGTTGTTAATCGTGTTCCTAGATTTGGCAGTACTGGTTATCCCCATGGAGCGACTGCCTTCTGACCTTCGGGATGAACAGAAACATGGTCAGAGGTGTTTTAGTGGCTGACACTGTCAGATTTTTCAGTATGCCTAAGGGTATCTGACACAGGATTACGATAAATCTCTCCCAGGTGTATGAAAGTTTTGGGTGCAGAATATCTTAAATATGACCCCAGTAAAGGATGGGAAAATTTATTTTTATTTTTGTGGTAAACTTTATTAAGTGAAATTCGCGAGGTCTCTGTTCGCAGCGAACAACTAGTTTATAGGTACAAAATTAATTTATTGTTTTTCAAAATAATCTCTCTTGGCGTCTATGCACTTTTTCATTCGATGAAACCAGTTTTGAAAACTTTTGTGCCACTCCTCTGTGGTGACCTCTGAAACGTGTTTTTCATACTCCTCGACAGCCTCTTCTGGTGATGAAAATCGTTGACCGCGTAATTGGTTCTTAATTTTTGGGAACAGAAAAAAGTCACAAGGTGCCAGGTCGGGACTGTATGCAGGATGACTCATGAGTTCTACATTTTTCGCCTTCAAAAAGTCGTTTGTCTGTCTGGCCGTGTGAGAACTAGCATTGTCGTGGTGCAGGATGATACGGCGTTTACGGTTATTTTTACGGAGTTCGTCAATAACTTCCGGCAAACAAATGGTCGTGTACCAGTCACTATTCAATGTACGACGATTCTCTAAAGCAACAGTAGCCACGTGTCCAGTTTTATTAAAAAAAGAAGCAATCATCCACTTAGATGCACTTTTCACGCGCGCCACTTTGGTTGGTTTCGGCTCATCTTGAAAGACCCATACGCTCGATTGCTGCTTTGTTTTGGGATCGTAGCAATAAATCCATGTTTCGTCACCTGTTACTATGTCCCACACCAAATTTGACGCACCTTCGTTGAATCTGGTAAGCATGGCACTGCACAAAGTGACGCGGTCCGTTTTTTGAGCCTCGGTCAAGTTGTGTGGGATCCACCGCGAGCACAGCTTTCTCACACCCAAATGTTTGTGTAGGATTAATTGTATTTGACTCATGCCTATTTCTAAGGATGCGCGAATTTCATGGTAGGTCACATGCCTGTCTGTTTCAATCATACGGCGCACAGCATTGATGTTTTTGTTGGTCACAGCGGTGGACGGCCGACCATCGCGAGATTCGTCACTGAGATTGATACGACCACGCTTGAATTCTGCAAACCAGCTATAAACAGTTGTCTTGCATGGTGCTTCATTGCCAAAAGCTGTTTCAAGCCGAGCGATGCTCTGTTGAGCTGTCAAATTACACTTAAAATCGTAGAAAATCATACTACGAAAATTTTCCCGAGTTAAATCCATGTTGATGCAGACACACAATTTTTTAAATGGCGCCACAAGGTAAAAACAAAAGACAGTCGGATGAAACAAACTGCATTCTACAGCCAAAGAGTTCTATTTTCAAATGTTGCAATAAATTTTTAAATATTGTTTATGTAAGTGGCCAGTTCCGGAAACTTACAGTGCGCCCTATGTACCCTTCACCTGCTTTGGGCCCCCGCCACCGCCCGCTGAGCTACCGTGCTTAGTAACGCGCGCGCGTTACAAGTGTTTTAGATAAAGCGTTGTTTACAACTCGAGTGTAGGGTTACAATAACACGTAAATTTTTTTTTTTGTTATTTTTTATTGCTTATTATTAAATTAGTAATGTAAATAGAAAAAAAGCACAGAAAATAATGAATTTTATAATTTATGAAAAAATGTTTTTTGCGTAGTCAGCCATTTTGTGGAAATGACACATGAAAACATAAAGTGATCAATTATGTTTGTATTTTATATTAAAATAGACTTATTTATGCATTTTCTCAATAAATTTCATTAGTTATAATAAAGAATAACCTCCCTAGCCAGGCACTTTCCCGTACCGTGATCCTAGAAAAAAAATGAGGCCCGTCAAGCTCAACATCAAATCGTATTTAAAAAAAATTTCGGCCCTGGATGGCAATGGAATTATTTTTAATCGATAGTGGTAGGATCGTAGTAAGCCGAGAAAAAGCCATAGACACATAGAGTTACTCAGTGTTGTGTAAATAAAAAGTGTTGCAAGCGAAAACAGGTTGGGGCTGATCGAGCCCATAAGCACAGTAGCGCAGAACGTTTTGGGCTCGATCGAGCCCGTAAGCAGGCAAGGGATTTATTATGGATTTTTTAAAAATATTTAGTGGACCTAGTTGAAAGAGCTAGTCAACAACCAGCGTGGCTTTCAATTAAACTAAGCATGCTTATATGCGTCTACAGGCAAATGCTGCTGCTCTTAGATTAATAATTGGTCTCGCGTGCTCAACTAGATACCGTCGGCGTACTAGAAAAATGCGGCATGCAGCTGCTTCTCTTCCCGCTCAGACCATACACGCCGGCCGAGGGAGTGGGCGAAAATCGAAGAAACCATACCCGATGCGACTAGCAACCTATCACTATTTTCATTCCATTTTCCACCTTTACGCCCACAAACATTCTAAATATGGCCTGTGGGTAGTTGGCACCCCGTCCCTACTGATAGTATTGCCGGGTAATCGATTAATCGATTTCGTTTTTTTTAATAATCTAGGGTATCGATTATGTATCGATTATGTATCGATTATGTATGGATTATGTATCGATTATGTATCGATTATGTATCAATTATGTATCGATTATGTATGGATTATGTATCGATAATGTATCGATTATGTATCGATAATGTATCGATTATGTATCGATTATGAATCGATTATGTAGCGATATTATCGATGTAATCTAATCTGTAGTATTGATTTTCGACAATTTATCAAAGATAGTCGATTAATAGATTATCAATTGAAATACCAAGCATTTAAGTTCAAATTCAAATTCTTTTTATTGTGGAACAATAAAATTAAATAAAGCTAAGTACTATCATTTGCGAATATTTGTTACCTATTGTTCGTAATTTGTGTTAAATCGAGTTGTGACGTCAAACAAACGGACGGTGCGCGAGATGATGCGTGGGATGTAATGTATATTCGTTCATTTCTGTTGAATCAGACTTGCCTATGTACATATACTGAATTATCAGTTTAGACGAATTTAACCATTTGTTGAAACGGGTTTGAAACTTATAATGGCAAGGATGGAAAGCTCCGATCCTTGCCTATGAGCTTCATCCTAAAGCATACGAGTAACTCGGTCGTGCTATCAAATGCCAATTTAGGCTACATTTATAGAACAGAACACATGAGCCTATGTTAGCTCTCAGTTTATAAGAAAAAGAGAGCGTTGCATTGATACTTACACCCATATTCTCAAACCTTCACTCAAACTCGACTCAACCTTACTCCACCTCATTGGTATGATTAATCGTCACAAGCTTCCTTCACTTGAGATGATTTCTCATTGGAGGTGAGTATCGAACTGTCAAATATAAGGTTGGTCGAGAGGTACCTTGAGGCAGTAGATAAAAAACAGGTTTTTACCACTTTAGCCCTAGGTATTTACTTACTTCATTTTATTTTTTACTCTATTATTTTATAATTTTCATTTTTTGTGTTTAAAATTGTTATTATCCTCATTGGAGTTTGCTCAAGCAACCAACTAAGAAAGTCATTTTCAAGGAAAGTTCGAGGACTTCCTTAAGGCGCCCTCGAATGAGACTGAGTGAAGGTCGTTCATAAGGTTATGTTTAAGAATACGGGGGTTAGCTTGATATCATCCATAGTGATGTACTTAAATGGCCACTGGGCGGGCTCTTACAGAATGTCACTTAATAGGTTTATTTAGAAGAATAATTGAAGAAGATTATGTACAAATTAAGAGTTCAATTCAAGAGTATATTACTTTAAAATTTTACAGTGAAGATTCAGAATTTCATAAAATATATTTTGCAAAGATATTTGTAGAGCGCCAAAAAATTCTCAGCAGCTTTTTATTTAGATATGTTTAGAATTTCTATAGGTAGTAAGCTTGGAATTCTTACCAATTTGGCAACTAAATACTGTCATAATCTGGGCCAGTCTCGTAGATTTTTTCTGTTTTAGTAGGTAAAGTTTAATTTCATACATTAAATTTAAAAATCCGCCCGCCGTCCGTTCTTAAATCTATGGTTAATTCGCATCATAGAAAAATAAAACTGGCGTATTCTCGAACAAAGAATGGCCTTTTATATAGATTTTGTTTTTTTATACTTGTGCGTTAATTTCAATTTCAGTATGTCCGTTTTTTGACATTGGTTTCCACAATTTTAGTCACATTTTTATTATGATTTTTGTGATTATTGCGTTTAGTAAAGTTTAAAGCTTAGTAAACGCAATAATCACAGTTCAAACGTATTTACATCAGTAAGGTACTGCAAATATTACAAAGTCCCATAAGTTCGCCGGCAAAACGAGTTGGTGAATGTGGTTTCATAACGGCGGTATTAAATTCTAATACACGTGGCATTTAATATCCCTCAGGACTCGTTACGCATTGAAATAAAAAAAGAAACAGGTTATGTTAGTTCTTCATTCAAATGTTTAACAAGTCTCGTACTTACTTTGGGGCTGAATCTGTGTGATTTTTCTTCCGATTGACGGGCATTCAAATGTACCTAATGCCAAACAATACTACCTATAAATTATGTGTTACTAGCTGTGCCCGCGACTTCGCCCGCGTATCATTCGATTGCATAGGTACCTACTTTCCTTACATAACATCAGTCAATGCAGAGTTCGGACACACAATCTTTAATGCTATAAATATTTAAAACGTTCGGGAAGTCGCTATGTAAACTATTGCGACGGAATATTGTTTGGCATAAACAATCGTGATTTGTACATAAATATTATTATCCCATAAACTCTTTCCAAACCTTTAAAATCATGATTCGGATGTGAAAGGTTCATTGACAACCACCAGTTGGTAGCAGGAATGCTTATCTTGAAATATAACTATTTTTAAGAAGTATACATTTGATTCACCGACCTTCGATTACAATGTAGGCTACATAACGCTTTGAAATATACCATAAATAGGTATATTTCAAGGTGTTTCCGAAAAAAACTAATCTGACACCAGGGTGTGCAGGGTCGATTGACCATGCAAACCAACTCGATAAGAATGACTGAAGAGTCATCCCACCTCAGAGGCCGAAAGGCGTCTCCGAAAAAAATCGGACACCAGGGTGTGCAGGGTCGATTCACCATGTAAACCAACTCGATAAGAATGACTGAAGAGTCATCCCACCTCACAGGCCGAAAGGCGTCTCCGAATAAAATTTGACACCAGGGTGTGCAGGGTCGATTGACCATGTAAAACAACTCGATAATAATGACTGAAATGTAATATTGAAGAACCCACGTCAGAGGCCGAAAGGCGTTTCTGAAAAAATCTGACATCAGGGTGTGCAGGGTTGATTGACCATGTAACCCACTCGATAAGAATGAACTGAAAAGTCACAATATAGAACCCACGTCAGAGGTTTTGGTTACGTTAATTTTTTTCCATTTAGCGGGATTGCCCTTCAGTATTTAATGGCTAAATTCTGCAACACGTGCTAATTCAAAAGACATAATGATTCCGTGCTTCGGAAAGTACGTTAAGTTATTGGTTCCGCCCGGCTGCCATCTGGCAGTTGTTAAAGGAACCATGTCAGAGGCCGTAAGGTAATTCCAAAAAAACTTTATCACCTGGATGTGCTTGGTCGATTGGCCGTGTAGTAACCCACTTGATGTGAATGAATGAAAAAACATTTAAGTAACTACGTAATCATATACATTTAAAAATAACTCACATTATGAACACTACCATCAATTACTACAATTACAAAGTATGGCAAAAAAGAAATTCTGTCGTAAAGGAAAAACACCCGTTTTTTTGTTTCCAAAAATTGAATGGGCCAGTGTTATTTTACCTCTCATAATAGTATGCGCGCCATACATTTTAGGAGTCAATTTAAGTTGATTTTAAGTCCTTCCAGAACTGGTAAAATTTTCGGCATAAATTAATGTATTATGTTGCCGAGGACTATCCATACTAATATTATAAATGCGAAAGTCTTTCTGTCTGCCAGTCCGTCTGTCTGTTACGCTTTCACGGCCAAACCGCTGAACGGATCTTGATGAAATTTTGTATAATATTTGTTTGAAGAGCTGCGGGAAACAGCTAGATAACTATATAATAAAAAAGTTTTATTTAAATTCGTAATAGTTTTGCGTCAAAGATGCACAACAGACAGACAAAATCATATTTTTGGCTTCTGTAACATGTATAAAGAGCGCTAGTAATATTTTTTTCATTTTATATTTAATGTACAGAATTGACTACAGTTTTATTATGCAACAGTGATATGGTGGGGCAACGCTGAAACAGTGATACCAAGGCATATAGGATCGATTGACCCTTTGACACCAGAATGAGTAGCTTATAGGATATGAATTGAATGAACCAAGAGAAACGGACATCAAATGCACCTTAAGGGGAAGGGATTTTGAATCAATGACACCAGGACATATAGGGTCGATTGACCAAGACAACTTCTTCATAAACTAAGCAAACAACTCGGAGGAAAATGCAGAAAATTTCTGACTTCTGACTTCGACGACTTATCTACTTACTCTACTCTTACTATAGATAGATAGATTACCATTAAGAATACAGAATAAGAAATAATACTTACTTATCAATATTTAAAAAAGTAAGTCTACGAGCATACTCGTACCAACCATCATTACAAATCAACAATTTTCATTCTTTTTGAGATTTATATTAATAATATTGGCAATAAAAGAAGTCTTCTCTAGGTTTGCCAATGATTCCTTTAAACCTTTCTCCATTCCAGACTTTCTATACAAAAGTACATATAAACCATACTTATAAACATTACTTTAATAAGAGAACATTGAAAATATTTACAGAAAACTTAGCGTGTAGTAGGTTACAGCAGGAAAACCAAAGAGCTGACATACGAGTATACATTTTATTTTCTGTACAGAAAGCCTTAAGTTGTCAGATCAGCATTGTTTCAACCAGTCGTGCGGCACACGAAGGAAACGCCAATAGATCGAAAAAATATATTCTAATGGATTTGCTATGTAAAGGTCCCAAAAAATGTATTGAACTGTAAAGATATTTTCTTTGAAGCTGAATAGACTTCCGCGTTTGAAACTTGTAAAATACAGTCGGATAACGGATGATAGTGTAAGTGTAGCGGTGCTTTGTAAGCAAGAACTTGCGGTTTGAAAAGTGTTGTAACTATATGTCATGTAAAATATATATTTTATTCGTTTCCTTGAACATTTGTATTGGCAAGCTATACATATATATTAACAGTTTTATTAAAAGTTCGTTACATATAGAGCGTTTGTCGTACTTACGTGTATGTGTTTCGGTACACTAGCAAAACTTTATAGTAGGTAAAATACACTCAAGACTTCAAAATTTATTGGTCATTTTGAAAAAGCCATTTTCCTACTTGTTCTGACTGAGGATCAAACCTTCTAGCGGACAAGCTTGATAACCATTATTTATTATAATATACCACAGAAGTCATCGTATCCGGCCATATGTTACGAGTATAATTCACATACTTAGTATGGTAGATGCCATAGATTAATAATTGGTCTCCGCGGCGCTCAATTATTAATCTATGGGTAGATGCATTCTTCTTTGCGTTATTATACTCTCCAAACCCGAAAACAAGTCACCTAAACAGCAGCGGTAGATGCAATCATTAGTAGTTTAGTGGTACTTAAGTACTGCATATATTAGTTTTAAGAGATGACAACGACACATAAGATGTATAGAAAAGTAACTTGATATACAAGTATGAACTCGCCTTTTTTAAAATTAAAATATATATCATACCATTTTTATACGTATATAGAAAAATAAGTCGTTAGTCTAATAAAGTCAGATGAGATTGGAAAAGTACTTACTTCATTTCTATTAATGAGCCACTTACTGGCTAACATATAAAATTCCTTTACATTAGAACGTAAAATAGTACAACAAAGTCATTGTACATTTCTTTGTTGCAGAAAAAAATGGCCGGGTGCAGCGTTTTACTAGTAGCGCTGGCCAGCATCATCCACAATATGCTGCCAGGGTCCGCACAACTTCTTGGTAGCACTCCAGTACTTCATCTCACCGGTCCTGGAGCAGAATTCGCGAAGATCATAACTGCAGGACCTACCCCTCAGAGGTTACCCGTCAATGGATTTGGGTGAGGATTGAAGACATGTATGAAGAAAATTAACCCAAAAGATATAAAATAAATGTTCCAATCAAGCGCGGACAGTTTGACTAAAGATGGATGCTGGATCTAGGCCGCTTCCAACCGATCGACCAACCGGTTGAGGCCTATATCTAGTCACCTGACTGCGGCTGAAGTGATGATGATTATGAAATGTGCCAAACAATTTGTTTTGCGATTTGAGACAGTTTTTGAGTAATATCAAAAATTAGATAATTAGGATGAGTTTTTAAATACAAGCTAAATTTTTACGTGATACTTAACCACTTTCAATAAAAAATAAGTGAAAGCCGAGTTTATTAAAAGTGGTTTAGTTTACACACTGTAAACATTTGGCCGGTGTTAAAAGTATCACATAGTCACATACATCTGAATAAATTGCGTTAATATTTGAAGCTGCAGATTATACATAGGTATTTTGTAAAAACATACTACACATAAACAACAACCAAACTTTTCAGTTTACACACCAAATATTTAAGAGTGTAAATTTGGTAGATGTATTTTAGCATGATACCTAGTAGTTGTAATAAGTACCCTCTTTTATTCATTTACAGGTTCACTTTGGTTTGTACACCCAGTCCTATATTGTCCTAACACCTTTTACATCAGTAATACTTAATTATACTTGAATTAGGTACTTGCATGATTTGAAAAATAATGTTCTTAAAAGGTTAAAACTTTTAAGAAATTTAATTCTATGTTTCAATACGTTACTGAAATGTAAATATATAAATATTTTATAAATGTTTCTTTCAAAATCTAGAGCGTATTTGTATGTATTTTTGTAAGGTAATTGAAATATACCAATGTAAATATATACATACCAAATGAGTTTAGTGTTGTAAATATTTTTTTAACCCTTGCTTCATAAATATTTTTGTACACTTTCGTACACAAGCTCAAGATTTAGAAAGATTCTGAAGTTGAATATTTTCGTGTATAATGGCATGATTTCTCCTACGATGACCCTAAAGACAGTCATCTTGTTGATTTCCTTAGAAACTTGTATAATATATTTTACAGTTCTCCTGTAGAAATAGCACTAAGTGTCCTATAGAAAGTACATAGCTTCAAAAACCAATTAAGTTGTGAATATGCACAGGCGAAGGCGACCGAAACAGTCATCCAATTTGATTTTTTAAACACTAATTTTAGCAAATAATGGAATTTGACACACATCAAAAAATTTAGTTTGGGATGAAAAATAAATTAAACATTATTAAAATGTATGGGTTCTTTGTATGACTAACCTGTTCAGAAGATAATTTTGGTCCATACCATCGAAATTTATATTTAGGGAAGACTTACTCAGTCGGCATACTGTATCCAATTTACTTCTTCCAGGTCAGCCGACACGCAACGTCTGAGTGTAATTAGTTTTGTCGCGGAATAATTAAATAGTCCTTACGGAACGATAATGTCGAGTTCTCTACAGAACTTAGAATCCTTAGATCGTGAAATCCTTGAAATGTCAATGTATTCTCGCTTCTGCCTAGGGAAAGTCATCAATTACTAACTAGCAAGTTTACATGGGACTAGGTATATTTTCGGGTGGAATTAGTGGCTTACACTAATTATTCTGTCTAAATTTGGACGTGACATCAACATAGTTTGTATTTTACCTAAATTGAACTCTGTGAAGTTACTCGTAAGTATAACAATGTGAGTAAATTTTCTCAAAGTTAAAGTTATTTGTCAAACGCCGTCTGATGTTGTCGCAAATGTTACATGTACGAGTATGTATAAAGTATATAATTAAATGAAGATAATACACCAATATGAAGTTAATCAATTCTATTTAATGTATTTTTGGTACATGGGCACTGAATAAAGCGTTTGACAATTTTTTGGAATAAAAACCTCACGTAGCCATGTGATAATATTTTATTAATTCGAAGTTTAAGACTGTACGTCAACGTGTTGCGTTTAATGACCCAGAAATTGTTACATCAGGCTGAAGGAAAATATGCTTATGATATACAAACTCCTGCTATCGAAACGAGATATTTGATCCCAAACCCGATTTTCCTTGGCGTTAAATTGGCTCATTTAAATCATAGGGGTCGAACCCTGGGGATAAGTGGGAAATTTAATTTCATTACTTCGCTTGTCAAGGAAAAATATATGTATAACTTGACGTATTTTTGCTTTTATTCCTCTTTTTATTTTTTTTTAAGAACAAGCAATGGAAACCATTTTAGGTAATTTGATATAATAATAGTTTAAAAATTATTAACATTGAAGTTTCATATGTAGCTTATTACTCGGTCCTGTACTTAAAGTGTCCAGTGAAAAGTAAAAAACAAATAGGCACAATTCCTTTTTTTATTGGTGTAAAGAAAGTAAAACTTAAATAAGATTAGGAAATATATTTTCATTAGTTAATTATGGCGTGACCGAAAGTAAAATATATTTTTTATTATATATTTTAGTCAAACTCCATCCTTCGTAAAATATTGTTTGAAGTGTTGACAGTTTCGGTCGCAAATTCGCTAAAAATACCCATGTAAAAATGCACTTTACCCTGCTTGTGTTGCATGTATAATAGCACTGATTATGTCCCCAGCAATCCGGCGGCATCGATCCCAGGAGCACCACTTGGAGCGACAAGGTTAATACTTCTATTGTGATTAATATTTATTCCGCATCCTCTAAATTTAATAGATAATCCTTCTTTGACAGCAGATTTAGACATTCCTCTTCTTTCTAATATACCTTCGTATGGTCCTAGGATATGGATGTAATGACCAGGGGTCCAAGATTATCTGTCTCCGAATGTACCATGGAGACACAACATTACCTAAACTACTTCTATGGATAATTGGGTATTCCTTAAAGTTTACTTACGTTTTAGGTAATTGGTATCAAGAATCTACCTAGATACATCCTAGACCATGTAAGAAAACTTATAATTATTTTTTCGCTCCATATTACTTACTCCAGATTTCTCAGTGTACGATTAATACAAACATGTATTTTTAAACCATCGTGTATAGTTAGTATTATTGGGCTACTATTATAAAATAGAAGATTATTAAACAAGAATGCGACTTTGGTCATTATATTATAGATATATATAATGCCTATAGCAGTCGAGTATATGACCAAGTTCGCTCACGAGTTGTCATACGACGATTTTCATCAAATTTGCGAGGAAAAACACACGTATGTTATTTACATATATATCAAAATATTTCTTCACATTAACTTTTGTTGGAACACTTTGAACACTTTTCACAATTACATACACCATTAGAGTAAAATAATTGGGTTTGTGTGTTTGTTAATGCATTGCTAGGTATCTTCAAATACGTAATATCTCCAGATACATATAATATAGTTTTTAATTCTGTTTTAAAGCTTCGTCCATATTTCTTCCTATAAGATTTAAGTTAAGTAGCTATAGTCAGCCTACTTGGTCAGTTATCAACATTCGATTTTCGATTAGTATATCTGGTTGAGTCAAATTTAGGTATTCTTCCCTAAATTAATACGACATTTTGTTTTATAGTAAATTAAATACAAAAACAAATAGATTTAAAAATGGCGCCATTGATACAGACAGAGCGACCTTGATAGTCATTTTTTTTAGCAATAAGTTTTACGACCATGGATACAAGTCCTATAAAGCCCTTTTTAATTTTCTACATAAATTAAAATTTTTAGTCCAATAAAGCTATCAGTAAAATAAATATAAATAGGAAATTTATTGTTGATTTATCATTTGGAAGCTAAAATAGTTTATATTTTTTGCAAAGACAATGAATTTGGTTGAATTGGACTTAAATCCTCTTGGCGTACATTAAAAAAAATGTATCGTAACCATGGAAACCATTACTTTACAAGTGCGATTATAATATTAACAACGTGTTGTTAACAACCCCCATTAATGACCTAATTACAACTAAATAAAAGACACACGTGTTGAAAAAAACATTGAAATTCTATCAAATAATTATTCTTCTTAGTTATCTTATTATGTGCCGTAGTAACCAACTTAATGTTTTAATTATTTTATTCTGTATTTCTATTCTTTTCTCATTCTCTCGTTTCGGAGGCCAAGATCCACTTCGGGTCACTGAGCCAGATAAGTAAGTAAGTATTTATTTCTATTCTTAAGAGTAATTCTAATTATCATAAACAATGATTGAATTTTAAAACTAACGTAAAATTGGGGTTTTACATAATGATAATTGCCATAATAGCTTGCCTTTTGATGCCCTCAATTCATTTAAGCAAACCCCTTATCTGTTCAAACAAAAGAATAATCTGTTGAGCGATTACCAAGTTGAGGAAAACGTTTTGTGGCAGGGGTTTAACCTTACCGTAAAATGTTAGAACTCTCCGTTTTATTTAAGTTACAGTCCCTTTTATTCAAAAACAAAAGATCTAATGAACAACAAAAAAAAAAAGCTTTAGATGTTAGCATTTTTTATTTAATTTGCAAATTTACATAAAACAAGTACTAAAGTAGAAATGCTTTTTCGTCAGTTCAAACAAAAATTGCTTGTTTCAATTTATGAAGTATGTTTCTACTTTTCTAACACTACCAAGGAATGGATGGTTTAGAAACAATAAGTGTAAATAACAAAATATTGATTAAATTAAACTATTTTAATACGGTTTTATCGCGTTTATTATTTATTTATTTACACCTGACGTTTTAAACACTTTACAGCGTTCATGGTCGCAGGCAGACTAAGTTAATATTTGTCTTTGATGTCATAAGATAACAAAACTACCGCCTGAAATTTAATGAATAACAATCGCGAAAACATAAGAAAACAAAATATTGATCAAGGATTTAGAATTGAATATATTAACTTATATGTTTTTGTCACAAAAACATTAATTTCTTAGCATTTGGCGGAATTTTACAGTTATATTGAAGGTCGTTCAGAGGAACATTATGAACAAGTGACATAAAATGTTTGTAACATTTTACGACCCCAATACCATTCGCACATTAGATTTCAGCATGTTTACATTTTGGATGGGTGTTCTGTAGGTACACACTAATATTTACTGAAACCGAAGAAAAAAGTATTTATAACATTCATTTATGAACATAAAAATAATTTGAAAAGTAGAATAAGATAGTATTTTTTTTTGGTCTAAGTCTCTCATTTTAGTAAGTAGCAAACTACTATTTTTCTTTCGAAAGAAAATTCGAAAGTATCAATTTAGCCACTGAGAAAATGACGTTGTTTTTCTGTCTTAAAACATGTGTTTTATATTGCAACATTATTTCGAATAGATTGAGAGTGTCTTAATAAACATTACCCCCGTTTATATTTTCAAACAAAGTTTAAATGTTTAGTATTTCAATGATTAAATAAAACTTACATCAGTTTTGACTTATTATTCATATTAAAAAAGTGTTTATAATAAAGCTGGCATCGTCTTGTTCCGCGACAGGAAAAGTACCTAGTTAGGAAAATGTATTTGATGCAAAATTTTAATATACATATGTTACAGTTTCAGCAACCCACCTCCACCTCTGGGGTCGGGAACAGACCCTGCGGCCCAGACCTGTGGGCTGGCTCCTCCATTCTGCAACAAATCCCGTTATCGGTCCATTGATGGGTCGTGTAATAATTTACAAAGGCCGTCTTGGGGTGTACCGCAAACCCCATACGGAAGACTATTGCCGTATAATTACGCAGATGGTAAGCAATATTTAATGATAATATCAACAATTTAATTTTACTGGTTTGTTTGTAATGTCTTTGTATTACAGGGAAAACATAAAATTAAAATAAAATCAGCTATGGCGGATTTTTAAGTCCGTATTAGTATTGTGGATAACCACATGGGATTTCCAACAGTGAAGAATGCAGGTGCTTACCTAATTTTAAGCAATACTAGCTGTTTCCCGCAGCGCCGCCTGTGACAAATAATAGCCTATGTTTGACCTCAGGTTTTCAACTATATTCATACCAAATTTCATCAAAATCCGTTCAGATAGACATACAGACTTTCGCACTTATAATATTAGTATGAATTAAGTATGGAAGTATGGATTTTATTTTTCTTATAAAATATTATTTTCCATACAATTCATCTTTTTGTCTGTGTTAGGTATTATATAAATTTACTAGAACTAAAAATAAATAAAAACCCACAAAAGTAGATCAATTACTAGAAACCATTAAATTTATGAAGCATTATAATTACATACAGTCTTAATATTTATATTTGTTTGTAAGAGTTCTCATGAGGTAAGAGGTATTTCTTAAATATCAACCATGATCAAGATAAATTGAAGAGTCCTTAGTATGATTGCTGCATCTATGAAAAAAGTCTTATAATGCCCCTTTTTATGATCGGGATACATACATCCTACTATTAAATAGGGATGGTAGAAAATTAGTAACAGCGATAAATAGGTATTTTTGTGTAACTATAGTTACGGGAGGTTGTTTGACTATCTTATTAAATACTAGCTTTTTCCCGCAGCTCCGCCTGCGTCAAAAAGTAGCCTATGTTTGACCCTGGGTCTTCAACTATATTCATACCAAATTTCATCAAAATCCGTTCACCGGTTTGGCCGTGAAAGCGTAACAGACAGACAGACAGAAAGACAGACTTTCGCATTTATAATATTACGAGTAGTATGGATAAATCGACAATGTGTTCTTTAAATAAAAGAATTTTGTTTATCTCAAAAATAAGAGTTTATTTAGAATAACATCAAAAAAGGAATTTAAAAACTTTTTACGTTTTTTGAGATCTGGTACTAACCATTAATAAAATAAAAAATCATTTTCAATCTTTTCAATACAAATTGACTGTATTCACTATTTGATTCCATTCAGTTTAACTTTGCCTGTCGTTTCCTGTTCGAGGGGTTTCATCGCAAAACAAAACGTTCAGATTCAATCAAACTGATAATTGGATATTTATATTATTATTTCTCTGGTCTAGACGTTTACTTTTGGTTCTTTAACGACTACGACTGTTTTTCTCCAATTTATAACTCTAAATTTGCACAAAATACGATGCATCATTATTGTTCCGACCGATAGGGAAAGATTTCCTAAAAAGAGTTACGGAGATTAGATAGATGGATGATTTCGAGTATCAATACTTCCATACATCCATACATACCAAACTAATATTATAAGTACGAAAGTCTGTCTGTTACGTTTTCACGACCAAACCGCTGAACGGATTTTGATGAAATTTGGTATGAATATACTTAGTTGAAAACCTGGGGTAAAACATTTATTTATTTATTTACAAGTTGACCCTCAAACTTCGTACCGCCACCAATAAAAGTTGCATGGTATAATTATCATTCTTCTATCACCGCAACCCTAGCCACGGATTGAAAATTCATTTGACATTGCAGACGGTACACTACGGTAACCGCTTACCATCAGAACGCCAAATACTCGTTTGCCTACTATTATATAGTTATTGTAAAATTATAAAACTGTTTTCACTTCTGTGCAATTTCAACACAGTACCTACTACAGAATAGACACCATTCTAGTATACCATTTTCAAACAATACGATTGTTCAGTATAATATTTTGGAATAATAAATTGATCTCAAATTGACGGACACATCAAATAAATCACAGATCAATTGATTGTAGCAAGCTAAAGTATGTAGGTACATCCGAATTAAGAACCTAACCATAAATTTTAGAAAGTCGGTTGAAATATCTCTAATTAATTTATATTGTTGTTTTTACTAATGTCCTTGCAATTTTCTAATATTTTTGAACCACTTAAACCTTTTGTTAGCTTTTACAAATATTTCAACACCAAAATTAGCCAAATCGGTCCAGCCGACACACAATTCATTTTTATGTACATAGATTAGATAATTCAGAACCCAAAAATGGCAGGCACTTTAACTCAATTAATCAGTAACTAAACTGAATTTGAATATTTAGAAACTAATAGTAATATATGTGCATATCAATTTCAAAGTCAAATGCTATAAAATAAAACTCCAGATTTCTATTTTCAATATCATAAATTCATGAAAAATAATCTGTATGGATTGTTGCAGACAGCTACGTGTATGAGGCTTTTATTAAAATTGGATCTAGGTATTTAGAATAAAAAATACCATTATGAAAAAGCATCATGAAAATTTTTCTGGAACTTTTGCAAAACAATTTTTAAAATTATTTTTATTAAACATTGGATTTGCTAACAATTTTTTTTTATAAATCGTGTTTAATAATTCCTTATTTTCGCCCATAAAATCTTTTAGTTGTTGTCAGTAGTTCCTTTCGTAGTTCCTTTGAACGAAACTACTGAGATTGTTTGGCCTCTGTAGTTCCTTCAATTCCTTTGGAGGAAGTACTGAGCCGTCGTTGACCAGATATTTCGTACCCTAAAATCGACCACAATTTTTTTCACCAGGTTATATTTGAGATGGTATGAACAATATCTTTATTTTAACTTTAAAATATATTTTCAGGTGTAAGTGCAATGCCACGCGCCCGTTCTGGTCGTCCGTTGCCCAATCCAAGGGAGATCAGTTTACGGCTCTTCCCTGATAGACAGCTGGTTGATCCCATCTGGAACCTCAATGCCCAGCAGTGGGGACAGATTATTACACACGACATGTCCCTCACCGCTGGTGTGGCGCAATCTCGTAAGTATATTTTTTTATTACCCGACTATGACAGGAGGGTAATATTTTCGAGAGTATGTACGTAGGTATGTATGTATGATTGTTTGGCACGCTCTGCAACCTGGACGGCTCGATGGATTTTAGCTTGAGAGGTGTCGTTAGATTCGTACGTGGGACACTCAGAAAGTTCGAGAAACTAAAAAACTAACTTCTATGGATACAAAATTTTAATTCAATATTTTCGAAGAACTCTCCACCAGCCTCTTTGCAAAGTTCCATGTGTCTGAAACAATTTTCAAAATATTTTTTCCAGTCCGCCACAGACACCTCTTCCACGGCTTTCTCGAACGTTGCTAGCGCGTCTTCCGGCGATAAAAACTGTAACCCTTTCAGCTGATTTTTTATTTTAGGGAAATAAAGTCACACAGGGCAAGATCAGGACTGTAAGGAGGATGCCCCAAGACTCTGACCGGTGTAGTGTCCAGGAAGTCCCTCGTTTTGAGCGCTGAGTGCGCGGGCGCGTTGTCATGTTGAAGCAGTACCCCGCAAAGCCCGGTGTTCGGTCGCTTGTTGCTCATTGCAGACAAAACTGGCAAACATTTTGTGGTATACCATTCGGCGTTAATGCTGCTTTGGTCTTGTAATGGAATTGATACCAGATACCCCGTCAAAGTGAAGAAACTAGCGAGCAAAATTTTCCCTGCGTTTCTCGATCGCTTCACTTTCTTAGGCGTTGGTTCGTTTTGAAACAGCCAAACTGTCGACTGACGCTTTGTTTCTGAATCGTATTGATAAATCCAGAATTCGTCACCTGTCTCAAATGTCGTAAACGCGCCGAGACGAGCCTGCTTCAAATTTTTGAATCATTATACGGCACCACTCCAGACGGGCCTGCTTCTGAGCTTCGGTGAGGTTGTGCGGCACCCAGCCCGAAACTATCCTCCTCACGCGAAGGTGCTCGTGTAGAATCTTGTTGACGCTTCCCGAACCAATCTGCAGTGTATGCTGAATCTCTTCGTATATAATTCGCCTGTTTTCATGAATATTTTTTTTTGCCAGCACTCTTTCTTCCGTGACAGCCGTCGTAGGACGACCACTCCTTTGTTCATCCCCCAAAGTAAGGCGACCGCGCTTGAACTCGTTTTTGAAGGTCCTTCATCCATAAACGCCATTTGAAGTCGAACAAATGACTCATCAGGTTTTAGGCCACATTTAAAATCGTAGAAAATCATCAAACGAAAATGTTTTCGATGCAAATCCATTTTTAAATGAGACACGATAATTTGATTTGGCTCTCGAAAAAATGTGGAGGGAAATTCGAAATTCGAACAATGGTATTTTTACTTTTAAATAATCATATTTTTTTTAAATAATTACAAGTGGCCAGTGCGTTATACATAAAAACTTTTTTTCGCATAACTTTCTGAGTGGCCTGATATTTGCGGTAAGAGTGAGTGTCACTATACAATATACAGGGTATATAAAACTAAAAAAAAAAACAAAATAGTGGATTTAATTGCGTTTTTTAATTTTCAAATTACACAAAAAAGTTTTTTAGTTTTTTAAATTACCGTTATCTTGTTTTCGTAAAACTTCAAGTACCAAGGTTCAAGCTAGTACCACTACTAGCTTCAAGTAGTAAGGTTGGGGGAAATTTATGACCTGTAGTGGGTTATAGAAAGCTGATGTTGATGATGATTGTTGCCTGGAGTATTAAAGGGTGGAAGCGCGTGTTACTCTATGGTAAATGAAAGTAGGCACCGCTAAAAAGATAATAATATATATTTAATTGTCCCCAAAAAGAATTATACAAAGGAATAATAGTTAAAATTTGAGTTTATATTTAATTATTATTAAGGATATTAGTATCAGTTAAGAAAAGCAAAGATTACATTTATGAATAATTCGGTAGGCCAGTAGATAAGGAGCAAAAGGTACGCTACGATTATTAGGTACCTGTACTTATTCCCGTATTCATAATTTTACAGTGTGCTAGTACGGAGATTATAACATAATATTTTATGATAAAAAAGTCTTCTACTTGGAATTGCGCTTTGATAATTATTTTATCGTTTTGTACAAAATGTTGTAAGTATCGAATCCGACTCTAATATGATACAAGCTCACAATAAAATATGCATGAAAACGTGATGAAAACTGACACTGAACTGAACACTGAACTGAATCACCTTCAATTTCAGCAAACGCTACGAACATCACGGAAAGTAAAACTTTTTTATAATTACCATACTTTCTTGCATTGTGTGTTTTTTGTTATTCATGGGCTGGGATTTGATAAATATTAATGGATTTCGGGAAAGGCGAACACCCGCAATACTTGCAACCTTGAGCTTCATTAATCTAAGTTAGTTTATTTTTGAGCTGTCATTCCTTTTCTTTTATTCTTGAGGTATATATTGTTTTCTATAATTTCATGCACTTTATAAAAATACTTTAAGCATGAGGTAGAGGCTAGGGCATGTAATATCGGACGGTTTTCAATTCCGATACTGATTTCCGATATATCAGTCTAATATCGAAATTCCGATGTTAATATCGGAATTATTGAAAGTGCTTATATTCTTTATTAACTACACATATTCGTCAAAGGTTTGATTGAGAACAATAAAAGAAGTAAAATTTTTGATAATTATCCTTTAATACTCATTTTACCCAAATGTTTTTATAATTAAAATGGTATAACTTTCTCGTTGAAAATAGGTACTTACTTCTGGAAAATTATTTCGCTCAAAATCAACCCTAAAGTCTTATAATTATATACTTTGGCATTTGTACTCGCATATCAGTTGAAATTTCTTATACTATATTAAAAAAAAAAAATGCAAATAAAATCAACAATTATTAGAAATAAAAACTAGTCTTGAAACTTCTTATGATTATTTAAAATTTTCAATAAAAACTTTAAACTTCTTTCTTTCTTATCTTAACGTATCGTCTTCTGTAACACGGTCGTTGTAAAAGCTTTCGGAGTCATGAAGATAATGTAATACTCCTGCTATTAAAAGTCGTCTTTCTTTTATACGTTTTCGTAAGTTCGCAGCGAGATTTGAGCTCAGATATGTGTTTTGTTCATCAAGTTTTTTTAACATAAATTTCAGTGCTGTGTCTGCTGTATAAAGTGTCGCTTCACGACGACAAAGAGATTTTACAGTCAATTTTACAACCTCCAAACTACGATGTATATCGGTTAGCGTTTGAATTTCTTCTTCTTTAAAGGATATGTTAGATTTAATGTCAATTAGTAGTTTGAAGTTGCAATCTTTCATTTTCAGAAACGATCCTATCATATCATCCATGCTGGACCATCTTGTTTGACAATCTAATTGTAACTGGATGTTTTCGCCAAACTCCTTACTAACGTAACCTCTCAGAGCATCGGCTTTAACCCTAGATAACTAAACTATATTTGCAGATACATGGTTACTAATCTTTCGTCAGGCGAACTACGCAATTAAAAACGTAAAATTTATTAAAAGTATTGATTTTACATAGAAACTGGTTTTGTGGCACTAAAGTTTGGTTTAATTGGAACTAATGTAATAGACATTTGACAATAAATAACTTTTTCACACAGCTACTACATAAGTCAATATTGTGCGATCTGCAAATGGCATTTTTGGATTCCATGAGTCGATGTTTCGTCTTCCTACAAACTTTTGATGGGCATCAATTAAAAATTTTACACACATTAGGCACCTAATAAACAGTTGTTTCAGGATCTGAAGGTTTAACAAGATTATCTTTTATAATGACCTTGATGTCACGTCTCAAAACCACCCTTTGTAATCGCTGCGATAGCCAAGACTCCATCAGTTGGTTTCTAATCTAAATGTTCAATACTTTTAAGATTAAATTAAAATTTCAGCTTTTCTTTATATCTGAACTTGTTTGTGAAGTAAATAGCAAATCATTTATAGTTTACATAAGTTTAAAATATTATAAAAAAATGCATATGGGCCAGGTAGTTTTGCGATTGATCATGCGTTCCTATGGCGTAAGTTATTACTGTTATAAAAGTGAGTATTTCGGGTTTTCCTGTAGGTTTTCAATTTTTGGTTGATTATGATATGATTTTTATGATAATATTATTACGATAATAACAAAAACTACTTTGTTTGATTTAGCTTTTTTAAAAAAAGGTCTTATCGCCGTCATAACAACACGTCGAAAGGCCAGATGTATTTCACCTTACAGTTTTTACTCTGTCTCTGAGGAAAACCATCTTCAAATTAATGTTTCATTTCTTCTTCGAGTTATCCACTTGTCTGCGTTAATTGTTTTAAATAAAATCATATCAAAGACGATATAATCATAGCAACAAAGAAATATATAATGTAATAAAATATAGGCTTTTTATGGTAAATTTAAGTTATAAATAATATAATATATAATTAAATAGTATAAATATCATTTAAATTAAAATAAGTAAGAAATATTTCTTATAAACCTTTCATAAATAACATGTATATACATATATCAAATTAAAGTCATAAATATCTTAGTGAAAAACTAACATAGTAACAACTAAACTTTCGTCAACCGGACGACGATGTAGCCATAGGTCACCATCAAATTATCGTTTGATCGCCATTTTATCACCAGATGAGTTAATTGCCCCAATCAGGAAGGTAAACAAAGAGTGACAGTAGCAGAGCACTGGGAAGTTAGTGCACCTGACTTTCTCGGAGAGGTGCGTCGTCACCTAGACGAATGTTTAGTTATCTAGGGTTAAGAGGCGACTTCCTAATTGACCTGACTAAGCTTCGTACCTTGCCAATCACCTCTCTGTATAGTTGTGGATCAGCTGTTTGCACTCTTGTTCTTTCTACTTCGAAGCCATCACATTTTGTAAATGAATCATCATCATCGTCGCTTTCAGAGTCTGAACAACTAGTGGATTCCGTTGCGTGAACACGAGATGTTTCAAGATAGGCTGCAGGCTGTTTTTTGCTGCTACTGGCAGCGGAAGGCGAAGTCTTATACAAGGTATCAATGACTGCGAGCTGGATGCCATGGGCAAGGCAGAGTTGGTGGTGGGCAGGAATATAAGATCCCATTTTTTTCATTACACTCGCGCCATCCGTGGTATGACTAATAATCATAATAATATCTTCTTCCAAGACGATATTGAACTTAGCTAGATGCTCCCGCAGTAATGAAGCAGCTACCGTAGCTGGCATGGACCCCGTTATTTTGACGAGTCCCAGGTTTTTAAATTCAAACCCCCCAAAAGCTCTGCAATGAACGTTTATGTTCATATATCTCCGGTTTCGTAGAGAAGTCCATTCATCGATAGTCACAGTGAATTTTTCTCCATTTTTCTTCATGAATGCTATGGTTTTCACTGTCTCACATTTTATATATTCGGCGTGTTCAAGAACCATTTTCGCAATAGTATTTGGTGTTTTTGGTAAATCATATCCACTTTTTTGAAAGAGTTGTCGCAGATCTTGACTTTCAGAAAACAATCTGAAACTTACACCTTTTAAAGCGGTCATTCGTGAAACAACAGCCTCCATTGAGTCTGAAGACTTAAAATAATCACTCATGAGTTTCCGTTGTTTTATCTTTGTCGTCTGTTCTTCTTGATGTGTTGACGATGATGTGCTTGGTAATTCCAATGTAGAACAATCATCTGTAGAGCCGCGCTCAGCAGTTATGTTTGAATGTACACTTCGTAAATGAGTGTGTAAGCCGGTAGTGGACCCTCCAGTAGTTTTTAGTTTTTTTTGACAGATCTGACATTTAGCAGTTTGGCCGTCATCTGATCGGTGAAAATGATCCCATACATTTGATGAGCGTTTCCTAAGAAATTCTGAGTACGTTTCTTTCTTCTGCGATGAAGCCCTGAAAAGAAAACAACTTATTGTTTCACGTGACGTAATAATTCTTTTATATATATAACATATTCAACTTTATACCTTTGCCTATGATACGGATTACCCCGACGGGCGTACATACTAGTGTGTAGAACCGGGAAATCCCGGTACCGAAAATCCCGGAAATTCCCGGGAGTTTTGAGCGGTAAAAGAACCGGGAATTCAAATACTCGGAACCGGGATTTTCGGTACTTTCGGGATTTTTTTAAAAATAAATAAAATTCGTTTATTTCAGGTAGCTACTAGCTAGCTACAGGCCTATATGGGAATAATATTACATTAAATTTAAAATTCAGTTGCAAATTAATTTAAAATATTAAATGTCAACGTTTAAATATTATATGTACACGTAACTTCTCTGGTGGTAACAATTTTAAAAATCTGGGGCTCATCAGAATATATGGCTCTTTACCAGCAAAAAAATGCGTCGAAGAAATAAAACGCAAGCTGCATGAATTCGGAGTTTCTCTGGAAAAAGATATCGTGGCTGAGACGACAGATGGATGCAGCATGATGTTAAAATTTGGAAAATTTCTATCTTCATACTACCAGAAATGCATTGCCCATGGTCTTCAACTTGCCATTTCGGACGTATTTTATAAAAAGAGTGACACGGTAGACGAAGCACTTATCACATCACAAGTGGTAGAAGAATTAGAAGAAGAAGACGATGACAACTTACCTTTATCTTCCTTAGTTAGACAACCACGCCAAAACACGGAAAATTTTGCTTCGGATAATGATTCTGACGATGATGAAGACAGCGCAGAGTTCTTGTCAAATGCTGTGGCAACAATTCAAGTATCAGAGCAGCAATTCTTGTATCATGATTTGATTGCCAAAGTAAAAAAGGTCGTCAAAATATTTCGCAAATCACCTACTAAAAACGACGACATACTACAAAAATATGTCGTAGATGAGTTTGGAAGAGAATATGCTTTAACTTGCGATTCAATAACACGATGGAGCAGTCTGGCAAACACAACTGAACGGTTTTTAAAGTTACGAAACTGTATCGTCAAAGCTTTGATTGACCTCAAAGTCCAAATAAATTTTTCAGACAATGACTGGAAGGATCTTGAACAGTTACATAAAATTCTCGACATAATGAAAACTGTTTTAGAAGCGCTGTGTCGTAGAGATGCTACATTGCTCACAGCGGATGTGGCCATCAAATTCGCACTGAATAAGTTATCTAATATTAATACATATCTTAGCAGAAAAATGACATCAGCTTTGAAAACACGATACACACAACGACGGTTAATAGAAGCATCTACACTTAATTATTTGCAGAATCCAGACACATATTTTTCTACTACATATATAAATGATGAGGATTTAAGTGTATTTTCCCGACCAAACAGTAACGAAATGTGCGATAAAATTGTATTTCTACTAAACCGCACTAGTCCGCCACCCGCCACCGCGCCATCAACAACAACCCAATATTCACTAGAAATAGAAGAGGATTCCGAATCCGAACCTGCAGTGGAAAGAAGTATTCTATCTAAGAGCCAGGAGTTAAATGCAGAACTCAAGAAAATTTGCAAGGAACGTGTTAGATTAACTCAGAGTGACGACCTTGAAACAAATGTAAGAATTGAGATGGCTCTTTTCGAGAATGGAGGCGATCGTGGACGACATTTATCACAAGCTTATGACCAGCTTCTGAGTATTCCACCTACCAGTGTTGAACCTGAAAGGATCTTTTCTTCAGCTGGCCTGCTGTGTAATAAAATTAGATCGCGTTTAGGTGATGTAACTTTGGACGCATTGATCTTTTTAAGGACATATTACAATGAAAAAAAGCTTTCAAAAAGACCAAATAATTTCGGTTTATCTGTTAAGGTATTTTATTTTGATTGTTAAACATTTGAATTTTATTTTGTTTGTAACTTTAATGCAGCTTTTCTACTAAAAGTTAACTCAGCGTTCCTACTATTATAGTCTGATTTTTACTAGATTTTAATAAATGATGTCATAATTCTCATTCAATGAGAGACTTGTTTCCTTAAAATAGTTCTATTGATGATTATTTGTGCAAATTTTATTATTTTGGTTATTTTTGAGAGTTAAACTTTATTTAAAATAAGTTCATTGGTGTTAGAATACGTTTTTTAGTTGGTTAGATAGATGTGTTCCTATTAATCTCATGACGTCAATTACGAGTACTTTTATAGTCTGATTTTTACTAGATTTTAATAAATGTTGTTTGTCATTATTCTCATTCAATGAGAGACTTATTTCTTATAAATAGTTCCATTGATGATTATTTGTGCAAAATTTATTATTTTGGTTATCTTTGAGAGTTAAACTTCATTTAAAATAAGTTGATTGGTGTAAGAATACGTTTTTCAGTTGATTAGATAGATGTAGCTTAATTTGATTTCTATTGATCTCATTCAATGACATACTGACTGATTGTAATTTGTATCTAGTCTTGATTATAAGTATTAATATTAAGTTTGGTTGTAGCTAAAGCTGATTACTGCTGAAATATAAGTTTTTTATGATTCTTCTTTAATTTTGTAGTTTTATTCTTTAGATAAGACCATTATAGTTTAAATTTATCAATAAATATAATATAATATATAAAAATTACCGAAATTACCGAAAATCCCGGGAAGTCCCGGTTCCAGCTTAGTCCGGTACCGAAAATCCCGGTTTCTTGAAACAGAGCCGGTTCTCTATACTCTAGTACATACGTAGCCTATAGCACTCAGGGATAAATTAGCTATCCAATGGTAAAATAATTTTTCAGTAGTTTCTTATATTAGCGCGCGTTCAACCAAACAAAACTCTTCAGCTTTATAATATAAGTATAGATATGTTACTCTGGTATAAAATATCCAGGTATACAATGGTGAAGGAATTTTTGAAATCGGCCCAGTAGTTTCTGAGTTTTTTCATTACGAATATACACACAAATACAAATCTGTCCTCTTTATAATATTACTGTGATTTACTCAACACAAGTACCTAAATTGAATCGCAGAACTAAAAATTAAGTAATGCTATTATGTACTTACATATTTGGCAATAATAGTGCCACTGCCAGCCACTTAAAACACAAACACGTTAAACACCTCTTTACTTTTACACTTCATGGGCTCGACTGATTCACAGAATGTTTTGTTCATTTGTGCAAAGAGGCAAAGTATACGCCCAAAGCTAAAGAGTGAGCGAGACACACTATACAAGAGGCATGCGGGGCGTTTATGTGACCGGCCGGCGCGGCGAGGCTGGAAGAAACGTGTTTATACTTGCACAGCCAATGTCAGAGACGGTCTGTTCTTTTCTTTGTTCTGTTAGTTAAAAGTTAGAATATTTTGATATAATGAATGTGGTTTTTTATGATTTACAATGAGCGTTTCTTGTTGAACAGTGCGCATGAATAATACTACTGGAAGAAATAACAATTTATCATACTTTATAGGAAAGAAATATATGATTATTACATACGTTTTGATTAAATAACCTGAATAAATAACTTAAATTGAAGTAAAATAATTTTTTTGGAGGTTTACTACACAGAATGTTGTTAACGTTTGACAATTCATGCGATTATATCGTTTTAAAGCATAATATAGCAAATAATTTAATTACGATATTATGCGATATTAAATGACTCAGTATCGGAATTGTAATATCGGAATTAATCGTAAATATGGTCCGAGATTCCGATGTTATGATATTCCGAGATTCCGATATTCATGCCCTAGTAGAGGCATATAGAGCTATAAAGATAGTTTATTTTATGTTTCGATCTTCCTTGGAAATAAATACTTTCGGTGACGGGATTCACCGCCACATCATCATGAGATGAATAGGTACATATGGTATTCACCGGTCAATGGGACTACTTGACTCGGCCTTAGGGAGATCTATGTAGCCGGTTTTGAAAGAAATGCTAAATGAAGAGGTTAGCTTTAACCAACTACTACATAATTTGATACGACATACACGGGTGAAGTCGGGACGGGCTGCTAGTAAAAAATAAAATTTGATTTATTAGCCGATTTAAATGGCTTTCGAAATTATTTTTCGTTTTAGTTTTATCAATTAAGATTAGATGAAATTAGATTTAATGATACAAATGTCAACAAATAATATAACTGGGTATAACTCGTTGTTTTAAAAGTATACTTATTATTTTATGCATTATAAACTAACTCCATAATTCATTTTAATTAAGTAGTTTCTTGAAGTGCTGAAAGTTTGGTTGTGATTGTTATTTTTTTCTCTCGTCAGCTATAATGGAACACTTAAGTCATCAAACTGCACTGTTTGCGTTTTCTTGTTAATTGTTTTATTTTCACACAGTATAAATAAATAATCATTTACCATCACACGAGATTATCTGGATTATCAACACTATTTCTAAGCTTGTGATTAAAATAAATGAGAAAACATATGTCTCATTATTCATGATATTGGGAACAGGATGGAAATAAATAAAAAAATTCAATTTACATTTTTATTTTTTTCTACAGATAAGGATCAAATCGTATGCTGCGACGACAACGGACAGTTGGCATTGGACGCAAGAACCAATCCTACATGTGCACCTATCCTCATCCCGAGGGACGATCCCGTACATGCTCCCCAAGGAACTCAGTGCATGAACTTTGTTAGAACTACAACGACTAGGAATAGAGGTTGTACGCCGCCTAATGCCCCAGCTGAGCCGGTAAGCTCAATATAATTTTATTGTGGAATACTAGCTTTTGTTTTGATCTTATTTTTCCCATGAAAATCTTGTGATAAATAATGCCATTAAATTGAACCCAGGTCGCGGTCGCTACTACTATTTAATTTATGACGATTTGAATAACACTTTTATTTATATATTTATTTCATATACCTACACACTGTAAATATACATTGGAAACTTAACATTAGAAAAATTTGGTACATTTTTTAACATATAACAGTAAGAAAGAGCTAAAGGAAAATAAATATAGATTTGTAAGGATCATAGCTAGTGGTAATCCGTATAATCTACGTATACGGGTATACGGGAAACAGGCGTGACGATATGTACCTATGTATATGAAATAGTGGTGTATGAATCTAAGCCGTATTGAAATTTATGCCTAGATCTATATTGAAATGTTAAGCCCGTTCAAGCTTACTCTGAGGACTTCACATAACCAAGAGGGATGAGGTCATCATCATCATTATTTCGTGTAGGTTACATTGTCAATCGACTATGTACACCCTGGTGTCTGAGTGATGAGGTTTACCTCATTTAGGAGAAGAAGTAACCTGTTTTTGTCACACTTTACTGACTCTTGAGTTTTGGGAGCCGAGTGCATTAAAACTATTATCTATTCTGTGTCAGTACACTTAGACCAAACGTGGAGAGGACAAACCAACAAGAATGGACCTTAGATAAAATATAGCTAGAAATTGCTTGCTGCAGTTTTCACTATTGTAAGAAGGTTTGTTTGTTTGTTTGTAATATCTTTATTGTACAGAAATAAATATTAATTTACATACACACGCATGGAAAAACAATAAGTACAATGGCGGACTTATCCCACTTAGGGATCTCTTACAGTCAACCAGCGAGTGACAGGAGAAGATATGCTTACCAGAAGGGTAGAAGCGTGTACCATATAATATTATTATGAAGGAAATACATTAAATAAACCTACATACTTATTTAGGTGTGGGTAATCGAATTTGTCGCTATGAAACTCTAAACGCTTGCCCTCTGCCAGTGAACAAATGTGCCTGGGAAATAGATATTGATTTTAATGCAGACAAAGGGACATCGCGTTTAAACTTTATGAGATGGAAGTACCTATAGGTACAAATGTAGAACTGCAGCTGATGCTTTGCAGTCAAATTTTATTTTAAGTCAATTATGTACGATAATTTTTTTGCTTAGGTTCCATTTAATGTGTATTATATATAACTTACGTAACGTACTTATAATATAAATGGCGTGTAGGTGATATTGAATCAAAATGTTACTTGTATGTGATAATTAAAACATTTGACGTAGGAACCTATTAATAATTAGACATAAGATTTACATTTCGACGCAATTTATTCATGTTGGCTTAACTTTCCTGAAATAATGAGGGAAAGTTATCAGGTTTTCTCGTTAGATAATCCCAAAATTTGGACTTATTCAGGTAACTGAATTAAATTTAAATAATTAGGTATCTGGAATGCTTATTAGCACACGGCTCCGAGAGATTGAAAAGAAAATGGACAAGGACGCCAAATTCAAAGAAGAATACACACAGCAAGTTCAAAACTTACTCGATAAAGGCTACGCGAGAAAATGCGACGGCAGCGAGAGGGACAGCAAGAGAGAATGGTTCATGCCTCACTTTGCGGTCAAGAATCCGAACAAACCAGGCAAGATTCGCCTGGTCTTTGACGCCGCTCACAAATCGCAAGGGGTCAGCCTAAACGACCACTTGCTAATGGGGCCCGACATGCTACAATCACTGCCTGGAATACTGCTGCGATTTCGAGAACGACCGATCGCCGTGACAGCCGACATAGCCGAAATGTTTCTGAGGATCAAAATCAGAACAGAAGATCAAACATCTCAGAAGTTTCTATGGAGAGGTGACGATAGAAAGAAGCAGCCAGAGCACTACAAGATGACGTCGATGTTCTTTGGGGCAGCCAGCTCTCCGTTCCTGGCTCATAGCGTGCGAAACAGAAACGCGCTTGATCACGCGGAAACACATCCACGAGCCGTAGAGATCATCACGAAAAGCCATTATATGGATGACTTGGTGCACAGCTTCGCCACGACCGAGGAAGCGAAGCAGACCGTCCACGAAGTCATTGAAGTTCACAGCAGAGCTAACTTCACACTCCGGAGCTGGAATTCTAACTGTCCGCGAGTGTTAAGCACCATTCCCGAGACGCTGCGAGCCAGAGAACCGACCGCCCTAATCTCCAGCGAAGATTTCAAAACACTGGGAATGCTGTGGGATGCCGTAAACGACGAGATGGGCTTCAACACCACACTGGCTCGTGTCCCTGAAGCGGTGCGAGAACGACGACGAGCGCCGACCAAACGAGAAGCCTTAGCGACCGTTATGTCCATCTTCGACCCGCTGGGCCTGCTGAGCTGCTACGTCATCACAGTCAAGATCCTGCTTCAAGATTTATGGCGGATTCAACTAGCGTGGGATGAACCTCTACCACCAGAACACGCCGCGAGATTTGATCAGTGGATGGAGACACTGAACGACGTGTCACGTCTACGACTTGCGCGCCGCTACGGATCAAACGAAGAAGACGTCAAGCGGCAACTTCACATATTCGTAGACGCCAGCGAACAAGCCTACGCCACAGCAGCATATTGGCGTCTAGCTCATCCCGATGGAAGAATCACGGTCGCCTTGGTTGCAGCTAAAGCCAAGGTAGCACCGCTACGACTACACACAATCCCGAGGCTGGAATTACAAGCAGCGGTGGCCGGAGTCAGACTGGCCGACATGATAATAAAGGAACACCGCTGGAAGGCCGACCGAGTGACATACTGGAGTGACTCCTGAACCGTCCTCCAGTGGATCCGTACAGACGCCCGCCGCTATACCCCATTCGTAGCGCACAGGCTCGGAGAAATCGCGGAACTAACGGACAGCCGCCAATGGAGATGGGTACCGACCGCAGACAATGTAGCGGACGACGCCACCCGAGCAGAAAACGCTACAAGAAGACGTTACGATCGATGGTTCACCGGCCCCACCTTCTTGTACGAACCCGAAGAAACCTGGCCTCAAGAACAGACGAACCGAGAAGCAGAAGACGTCGAGGTTCATCAAACTCTGACCGATGAACTCAACATGGAATAACGACAACCGTCTAGTTTCGGCGAGGGAACGCACGTCTACAGACTGGCCGATCTTTGTCAGCTGATAGTCTTCTCGCCAAGCTAGACTTTAATGGAGTGCTACGCGTTCGCGGCCTGATCGACGCCGCACGCGTACCTACGAACATCAAGAAGCCGCTAATACCGAACAACGGCCAACACCCGTTGACTCATCGCATCGTGTTGGAAGAACACACTGCCACCAGACACGCAGAACGGCGTGTGGAACGACTCGAGGCAGCGATCGAGCTCAAAACGTCTGACCTGACGTACGCTCCATAGCCCGAACATGCGCACCGAACGTAGTGCATGTTGGATCGACGGGCTGAGCGCAAAGGTCAAACTATTGGAGGAGTCTGCAAAGTCAACGAGGAAATGGGTCGTCCTCCCAGACCAAGAGGCTGCTGCAACGACGGACGCAGCCGGGAGGAGGATGTTACGGACGACACGCTATGCCGTACGCCTACAAGCAGAGACGGGAAGCGCGGAGCGAGGGAACCCGCAGAACAAAGGAAACGACGCTTCCCCCACCACTGATCCACGCAAGAGTCACTGATTGTAAATACTGTAGGCTTAAGATTTCTTGTAAATGTCATTCTGTGTTCTGACCTCAGTGCGAACGGACGTGCTGTCGCGGCGCGCCCCTAACCACCGATTCATTGTGCGGAATTTGCTAGCCGATCCAGTTGTGTCTTCGTTCGTCGCTTCAGTGATTTCGAACTTCAGTGTGGGACAGTGATTTTACTCTGGGGAACGGATCTCTGTGACGGCGTTCGTCGATTCCGCTGCTATCGTTTAGTGCGATTTACGACCCGGCGTGCCCTTTTCAGGGCGCAAAGGAAGCGTTCAACCGTTTTTCCACGCCTGCACGACTTCAGTGCGGTTGAAGTCCCACATTTAGTTGGGCCGTTCGGAAAACAAATTGGCCTGCTTTCTAACGAACGCAGGCCGAGCTGGTTGTTCACCGAACGTAGCGCGGACCCTGGCGCTAGTCCTTTGACCCCTTCAGGGTCTCGGGCGTACAACAGGTTGGGCACTGGACCACTGGCCTTGGGGGCTTCCCTAGTCAACCCAGTGTATCGGTTAGGTAGTGTTAAGTTAGGGACACACCTGTTAGCCCAAACAAGGTTGGCAACAGACCATTACACACATCACGTAGTAGGGAGTTAGGCACACACCTCTCTGTCTATACCCGGCAGAGAGAAGCCCTTAGGATCCCGAGTGCACCCCTCGGGATACACCCCCACTCTTCTGCGACACAACAAGTCGCAGTGTCGCCATAATGGCGACACACCGCCCTCCTGACGAGGACCTGCTTCACAGGTTCCTCACCGAAAAAGGAATGATAGGAGAGTTCCTCCAATACAAGGAGGCCTCCTGCACCCACATCCCGATCGCGACCGCGACCGCCCCACCCCCGACTAACAACCGCTATGGTATCCTAACCGTAGAGGACTCGCAGCCCCTACCACCCTCCGGGCATATCCGAGACCCGCGGCTTCAACCGCGCGACTTCCCTGCGGAAAATGCCGCCTCATTCTCCGACAGTGAGTCGGATATGGAGCTCGACCAGCCGAACTCCAAAAACTCCAATTCTTCGTCCTCTGAGGACGGGTTCACAAAGGTGGGTGGCAAGCGGCAACGCCCGCCAACTCCCAAAAAACAACCGCCGTCGAAGACGGCTAAGAACGTCAACGGCAAGCCAGTTAGGCCGTCAACTCCCATCCCTACTGCCTCCCAAGGCATTTCGGACGCTGAGTCCCCGGAGGGCCGCAAGCCCAAAGCCCCCCCGCCCGTGATTATTCACGAGGCAAAATATTGGGAGTCCGTGTCCAGGACTCTCAACGAACGTCGTGTTTCATACACGAAGGCGCAGAAATGCGAGTTAGGTATCAGGGTGACGGTCCCTTCCATAAGGGAATACCGCGCCCTCACTAGCCTCCTTACGGAGCGCCACATTCAGTGGCATACTTTCACGCTCGATGAAGAGCGAGTCCTTCGCGCGGTAATTAAGCGCATGCCCACCGATATTTCAGAGGACTTCATCCTCGAATCTCTGAAGGCACAAGACCTGCCGGTAAGAGAGGTACACAGGATGTACCGGGGCAGAACCCCAAGAGTACCATACGACATGGTGCTAGTCGTCCTCGACAAATCTCCTGAGGGGAAGAAAATCTTCTCTGTGGAGAAAGTCGCAGGACTCACTGGTTTCACAGTGGAACCTCCCCGCAAACGCGGAATCATAGGGCAATGTCACAATTGCCAAAACTACGGGCACTCCGCCCGCAATTGTCATGCGCGCGCCCGGTACGTAAAGTGCACGGGCGACCACGCGACGAAGGACTGCGAGCGCACCAGGGAGTCGCCGGGCAGTCCGACCTGCGTGCTCTGTGGGCAAGCTGGGCACCCGGCCAATTGGCGGGGTTGCACCAAAGCGCCTAAGAGCAGCAACAAGCCGAACCAGCCCAGGCGCCCTCAACAAACGCCGCAAGCCTCGCAACGTCCAATGGCCAGACAGGCCAACTTCCAAGTCAACAATCCGGTTGACTTCCCTCAGATAAGAGGACGACCTTCCGGTCCCTCCCAAATGCCGCCTTCCCAGACGGTCATCCCGCCACCGAGCCCAGCTGCAGCAGTCCCTAGACCGCCAGCGCCTCGACCTCCCATGGCTAACCGTAGCCAACCGCCCCAGCCCACAGGAGTGGCCCACGCACCCAGTACTCCAAAGTACTCGGGCCAGCGCGTTGCCACCTCTGAAGAGGCCAGCAATATCGCACTAGAGGTTCTGGACTCTCTAGCGACCTTAGACTTCGATGTACTCGAAGAGTTGGGGTACGCCCTCATCGCCGCCGGCAACGATTGGCTTGCACGGGCGAAGGTGATGAGGCAGTACTCCGACGTTAGAAGGATGATGCAGGCGGTCCAGATACCCGCGCATCTCCTGCCCGCTGGCCGTCCGTGATGGGTAGTACAACCCAGAGGAACAAACCCCGATCGCTGACCTTAGCATTTTACAATGCTAATGGAACCCTCCGCGACCAAAGGACTGAAATCGCTCAGTACCTTACTCAACATCAGGTGGACATACTCCTCGTACAGGAGACCTTCCTGAAGCCCGCTCATAGGGACCCCAAAATTGCGAACTACAACATCATTCGCAATGATAGAATAGGCAGGCCGAAAGGCGGAACGCTAATCTATCACAAGAGGTCCCTACACTGCTGCCAACTAGATCCGCCAACTCTAACGAACATGGAATGTTCTATTCTCCGCCTAGCGATGACTGGCCACTCGCCAATCAATATCGCATCCATTTACCTCAGTCCCTCCAAATCTCTGCTTGAGAGTGACCTCCAAGCCCTGTTTGCTATGGGAAACGCTACCATTCTGGCTGGCGACTTCAATAGCAAACACACCAGGTGGAATTCGCTGAACAACTCGACGAACGGAGAAATCCTACAGAGGCTCGAAGAGACTCTAGATTTCGACGTCATAGCGCCCCTGGGTCCGACCCGATACCCTATCGTGGATGATCAAAATCCCAGTGTCCTGGACTTTGCCCTACTAAAGAATATCACCCTTCAAGTGTGTTCTATAGAGGTGCATTCAGACCTGAATTCGGACCACAGACCGGTCCTCCTACAACTAGGACAGACAGACAATGGGCGTCCCGCCCATACCAGAATACAAACAGACTGGAAGAAACTCGCAAGAGTACTCGACCAATCCTCCCCGGACTTGGACGCTATCCCTGACAGGATAACGTCCACCGAACAGACAGACTTGGCGATCTCGTCACTCACCAACCACTTGCAAGCAGCCGTCAAGGACTGCTCCAGGCAGGTCCCTTCTGTGGATCCTAACCACAGATTTGAACTGCCTGATGACGCAAGGAGGTTGCTGACGGAGAAGAACGCCGCGACAAGAGTTCACGACCTATACCCCACCGATGAAGCCCGTTCCAGACTTCGTTACTTACAACGTCGAGTTAAGGAGCGAATGAAGGAACTAAGGGACGAACGGTGGGGCGAATTCCTCTCAGAACTTAAACCGTCACATGTCACTTACTGGCGTGTGGCTCGAAGACTGAAGTGCGATCAGATATCTTCTACTCCTCCTCTTAACAGACCAGACGGCTCCATCGCTTTTGATGATGACGAAAAAGCTGAATGCCTCGCAGACAGCCTGGAGAGTCAATGCTCTCCTAGTCGTGAGCCAGTAGATCCCGAACACGTAGAACGGATGGAAACTCATGCAGAGAACATAGCGTCCTCTGCATCGAGCCCTCCCGTTATCGCACTCCCCCCGACGACGATTGAAGAGGTACAATCGATCATTAAGTCCCTTAAACCCCGAAAAGCAGCCGGTGCTGACGGGGTATCCAATGGCCTACTCAAATGCCTCCCTCAGACCCTACTACTGCTGTTAGTGAGCATCTTCAATGCTTGCCTAGCAAATTGCACGTTTCCAGACGCCTGGAAACAAGCAACAGTAATAGGCATCCCCAAACCAGGCAAAGACCTGAAAAACCCGTCCTCATATCGGCCGATCAGTCTCCTAAGCTGCATCGGTAAGATATACGAGAGAATCATTTCAGCCAGACTCAAGGATTACATTGAATCCATGAATCTGATTCCCGACGAGCAAATGGGCTTTCGTGCAAAACACTCTTGCGTGAACCAACTGCACCGCCTAACCGAACACATCCTAGGCAACCGCCGTCGCGGAAGACCCACAGGAGCACTCTTCTTCGATGTAGCGAAAGCTTTCGACAAAGTCTGGCATGTTGGCTTGGTAGCCAAGCTGGCCATAATGGGCCTGCCGGACAGTCTCGTGCGCATCATACGGGACTTCTTGTCGAACAGATCTTTCCGCTACAAAGTTGAGGGTACGCTCTCAAGTCCCAGACCCCTAAGAGCCGGAGTCCCGCAAGGCTCCGTGCTTTCCCCGACCCTATACTCGTTGTACACCAACGACGTACCCCGCACCCCGCACGTGGAGCTGGCTCTATTCGCCGACGACACTGCGCTGTACACGTCCCACAATCGGAAAGACATAATTTCCCAACGCCTCCAACAAGCAGTCGATTCCCTCGGCGCTTGGTTCCGAAAGTGGCGCATCGTAGTGAATCCTGAAAAGAGCGCAGCAGTGTTCTTTTCAAAGGATTCACGCGGTGCAACACGCCCTCCTCCATGGAGTACCTTCTCGCTCCTAAAGACGGTAACGATGTTTGGCAAGCCCATTCCATGGGTAAACCAAGCAAAGTACCTGGGCGTAATTTTTGACAGTAAGATGACGTTTGGACCTCACATCCAAAAAGTTCGCAATAGAGCAGCCTTCTATCTAGGCAGACTCTCACCTATGATCAGCAACGTAAAGATGTCGCTTAGAAATAAGCTGACTCTCTACAAGCTAAGCATCAGACCTGTCATGACTTACGCCAGCGTGATTTTCGCACACGCGGCCCCATCCCTCCTAAATAGGCTACAATTAATTCAGAATAGGTTCACACGCAGAGCCACGGGATCACCCCCGGGACTGCGCACTCGTGACCTACATAGAGACCTAGAACTTCCGTCCATGAAGCGCTTCATCAAAGAAACGTCACAACGTTACTTTGAGAGGTGCCCTTCCCATCCCAATCCGTTAGTTGTGCAGGCAGCAGACTACAGCCCGATCAGAGATGCCCCCCTGCGGCACAGACGCCCGAGGAATGTTCTCTCTGACCCAGACGACCCCATCACGGTGGCCAACAAACCCCTTGAAAATCTCCAGACTCGCCGGAGTCCGGGATTTTCAATAGGTACATACAACCGTACTCGCCGGCGAGTACGACGTAGTAGGAACAGTAGCTCGTTTACCAGGTACCAAAATGTACCAGGGCGCTTCACGCCACCGATAGGTTCTTAGTAGGCCCTTCAGGCACAATAGTGTCGGCCCTTATGGCATTGAGCGTTTGCTACCGCTCGCGAGTTTGCATCGCTCGCTTGATAAAGGCAAAGCCCATGGCCGAGGTTCGTCCCAACTGGGAGCCCCTTGCGCATTTGCCGAAAAGGCTGAGGGTTAACAGCCCTCGCCTCAAACTGTCCCGCTGTAAATTTTAAAGCTCACAGGAGCTAAAATTGTAGGTCATTCAAAAAAAAAAAAAAAACTTGTAAATGTGTGTAGTTCAATAGTCATTCATTCATTTGTTCATTGTGTTGGTAAATCGTGAAAATTAATTGTGGATTGTGAATAGTGAATAAACCTGTGGAATCAAGAACTGGGAATTTTATTTGTGGGAAAAATACAGTCCTCAACCCCTGACTATCAAGAACATCATCCTTTTATCCCTTAAGCCCTAGGGCCTTACCTAGGCTTTAGCCTTTCCTTGTTATTGGTAAATACCTATAAAATATTAAGATTATAAATTATTTATACGCGATTTTCTAATCAACAACTCTTCCGAATATAGGTCCATTTCACGTACATTTGGATGCAAGCATTGAGTGCTCCTTTTGAGTTTCGAAAAGGACTTTGTAAAAAGACTTTTCACTTGTCTAAGCAGGTAATTATAAATTAAGCGATTTAAAATTTAAAACAGATTTTAATTGAACGCATTGTGTGATTTGAAAAAATCCCTATGCTTATTATTATGCCTGATGTACCTATACACACATCACTGGCAGGTAAAACCGTGGGGAACAACCAGTATTGTCTTTGAGTATTTCAAGAGTTTTAAGAGGTTCATTTTTTACAGATATCCACGGTAACGGCATACATGGACCTCTCTCTCGTTTATGGAAGCAGTGCCACCCAAGCTGCCCCCATCAGGGCAGGCGCGGGCGGTCGACTTTTGACAATTCTACGCAACGGTCAGGAATGGCCTCCACAGGACCCCAACATCACCCTCACTTGTGAATCTGCCTTGTCTCCCAATGAGCCCTGTTATTTGACAGGTAATTATGAATTGTTGAATATTTGTGGAATAGATTACCTGAAGAACTCGATAGTCGAGCGCTACCTGCGTATCCACTATTGGATTGGTTACCATTTAGTGACATTTTCTATCTCCAGCTCCTCCGTGCTTCGGAAGGCACGTTAAGTCGTTGGTGCCGGTTGTTATCTATATGTAGCAGTCGTGAGGCTGTGTCATATGCCTTAAGGCAGCTTGAAAAATTCTGACAGCGTTGGCCACTAACACACCTCGGGTCATGTTCCTGTTGGTCTGGTTAGCCTGTAAAATGAATTACGAATACAAACGGTAGTCGCCCCATTGTAATAACCAGTGCCGCCAAATCTAGGACCATGACTTACAGCGTACCCTAGGCCCCGAAGCGTAAGCTGACGAGGCAACTAGGAATACATGCTATAATAAAGAAGAACCTAAGGAACTTCGGTCTCAGCGTCATCAATGAAAATCGCTTAGGAAAATGGATGCAGACAACCAAAGTGACATTGACAGTGAAGTCCAAGACTATCTATGCGAAAAAACTATAGGCACACAGCTTAATGTAGATACATCAGCTTGCAACCTGTTGCTTGTCTTTAATTTAATTAATAAATAAATAACAGTGAGACCACTATATTTATACACCGTGAAATTTTAGTAGTTTTGGACCCATCGTCCAGTGACTCCATTCATGCAACTGAACAACTTTCCCGAAGATACATGGGTCGACATATGGAGTCAATTTTTGGACCTCCCATACAAAATGTCTCATCACGTGACCTAACTTACTATGGGAAGTCCAAATTTGTTTTTCATGTTTCGAGCTATGTTCCTTGGGGATATTTGTTTGGTTGCATGAATGGAGTCACTAGACGATGGGTCAAAAACACTAAAATTTCACGGTGTATATCTAATAAAACAGGTAACAATCATTAGTAACATTAACGTAACGTATAGTAACGTGTTTATATTGTATTAGCTGTTTCCCGCAGCTCCGCCTGCGTCAAAAAGTAGCCTATGTTTGTCCCTGGGTCTTCAACTATATTCATACCAAATTTCATCAAAATCCGTTCAGCGGTTCGGCCGTGAAAGCGTGACAGACAGACTTTCGCATTTATAATATTAAGTATGGATGTAAGTATATGCTATATACATGTATTACATATTATTTTTTATGGTTTTGCTGTTAATATAACTTTATTTTACATCCACATAGCTCTCTGATTGACCCAAAGGTTGACTGTTAGATAATAATTTTAGCATTAAGTCCACCCATTGTGCTTTACAATTGTATTTGTACAATAAAGTTTAAATAAATAAACATTATTATTTATATAGAATACAAAAGGCCAGGTTCTGTGCCTAAATTGATTACATAATATGAGACTGGGTTATGGGTTTTTATGTCTTTAGGATGTGTAAATTTAAAATGTAGAAACTACTTAAGACTTAAAGTGCATCCATTATGGCAGTATCAGCGAAAAAAAAAATTGTTTATTTACTTATTTATTATTACTTTCTTCGTGACATCTTCGGTGTTACAGGCGATCTTAGGCTATGGTAACCACTTACCATCAGGTGGGCCGTACGCCTGTTTGCCTACTTAGTTGTATAAAAAAAAACTTTATTGGTCTACAACGACTTAATGCTTTTAGTAATATGGGTATATCTCATTACAACGGAGAAAAAATACTATTGCAAGATCTCCTTATTTGAGGTTAAATTCAATAGTTTAATTGATATTCAATGATGATAAATGACAGATAATGTTTGTATAAAAGTTACAAAGTGAGATTAAGGTAGAAGGAGAGTACTTAACCAATTAAAAGCAGTAAATAATTCGAAACTAGATTAAACAAAACCAGAAGTAAGATATTACGTTGGCAACAGATGTGTTTTATTACTGTTTGCGTGCTTGAACTGCCTGAATGCTCCGGTGATGAAGATGTTTGCTTTAGACCTGGAGGTCATGGGTTCTACTACTCAGTCTGACACCAGAATACACCTAGATACATAATTAATTATTGCACAGATTTTTTTTAAAGTTTGCGTTAAAACCACGTCTCAAACCGCCTCATAAGTGTCTGGAACTTTGAAGAAAACAGACATTGCTTTCAATGTATCAAGTATTATTTTATATTCAGGTGATATCAGAGTCAACCAAAACCCTCAGCTCACTGTCCTGCAAATTATGCTACTTCGTGAACACAACCGCATCGCAGACGTCCTAGCAACCCTTAACCCCCATTGGAACGACGAGACCCTATTCCAGGAAGCAAGAAGAATCCACATTGCGGAGATACAGCACATAAATTATTACGAATATTTACCAATATTTCTTGGTAAGTCAAATGAAGAGCTATAAATAATCATGTCTAAAAAATTCCGGATACAATATCCTTGGAATTCTTGTTTTATATAGAAAGCGAGTATTTTGTGAGCATAAAATATTATATACGTGTATGTCGACATTAAAAAATAGCTACACGCCTTTTAGGAATGGAATTTATGAAGAAAATAGATTAAACTAAGAAGGAACTGTCATATGAATGCATCTTACTAAGATCATTACGGTTTAAAAAGGCTTTGGGGGAAATTAAAGCATTTTTTTTATTTTATTTTTTTATATATATTTTTTTAAAATTTATTTTTCACAAATTAAATCCGGCTTCAAAATAAAGGAATCTGACTTTTGTGGATCTTATAACTCTTGTGAGTTTAGTTTACATTTTAATATCGGTTTTATTTCATCATTGTAGGGCAACAAACTGGCACTGGACCTGTATTCATAAAATAACTGAAAAGTATGATAGAAAAGACCCCTAACCTTTGCATTATTTTCCTTATCGAAATACAAAAAGTTAACCCTGCATAAACTTAATTTTTAAATAAGAGATTACACTGAAAAAGATCTCTACAGGGATAAAACTGCTTTATGTTTGTTGATGGTAATTTTGGGCCTCAGTGAAACCGAAATTTAGCATTATCTGTTCATCTGTCATTTGGCAGAATTTAAAGTAAAAAGTATCCGTGATTACGCATTTATATTGCCGCTAAAATCAAGCACAGACATGAAAAAAACTTGAAATATCAATGTAGCCACAATAATTTAAATTTACAGGTTGTAATCTTATGTTAAACCTCGACGTCAAAAGATACTTGAATAGTTTGCTTTGAAAACAGGTTACGAAAACATGGTGAAGAACAAGCTCATTTACCCCGGAGTAAAGGGTTACGTGAATGACTACAACCCGAACGTGGACCCGTCAATTCTGGATGAACATGCCACTGCCGCCTTCAGACATTTCCACACCCTCATCAGAGGATTCTTGAAGTATGTATCATTCCAAAATAAGTCTCTTGATGGCTTAAGCCTCCTTCGTTGACTTCTAGTCTGATGGTCCAGCGTCTTCCTGCTACCTTATTAAGGACAATGGATCACTTAAGTGTATCCAGAATTTTCTGATAGGTGTACCTAAATATGTAGTAGGTATGTGTAATGCAACGCCTAGTTATAATTTAGCACTTGAATAATGTTTGTCATGGGAGGTGAAAACAATTATCAGAATTTTGTAAATGGAAGGTCAATCTAAAATCCCAAGTGATTTTAAGGATTGTCTTGGTTTCCAGTGTTTATCTTTATCTTGTTTTCTTGTCTGTCAGAAGTCTAAATTTGTGTCAGATTATTTAAACTACCTGTAAGGAGGTATGGCTATTTTCCATATACACATGGAAATATACATTTTTTGTTAATAGATTTTAATTTAAAACTGAAAAGATATTTATTTATTTTTTAATAAATAAAAATGAAAATTGCAGTCTGGGCTCCAAAGCAACTGGTGAATTTGTGTTTGCGCAAGTAATTTCTGCAAATTTAGAGAAGTCTTCATTATAATGATCGTCAAGTTGCATTAAAAATAAACGGTTTACCATACTTTGAGTAATAAAATAACTTCCATAAAGTTCAATAACTTTGTCGAATATCACCAAGTTGGGTGACAGGATGAAGGACCTCATTCATCAATATTAACAAGACCCGTGTCAGTCAAGGTTTCTATTACCGACAGAGAACTCTAAATTAATACTAATCATCTACAACTTTTCATAAATGTCCGAAGTCCGTATACTATTTTATCGTGACTGAATTGGAAGAAAACAGGAAGTTATTTTTTTGCATATTATATATGTTACTCCGGGGTCAACTTTTATGAGTGTATTTCTTTTTTTTTTTATCTTTGTATCTTCTGAATGGACATACTACTTACTTAATTTTTTTTTAATTTAAATATTTTAATGATTGACCGCCTATCTGTCTTCAAGGCTCTTAGCTAAATGAGGTTGTCCCTTTATCTCCTTTTGCACATCTTAATCCATAGAAGAACGATACGCAAGAATACAGAAATAAAATCATTTAATATTTTTCTTAGACTGATTGCGGAGAATCGTGCCCAAATTGGAACCGTCCGTATGAGTGACTGGTTTAATCGGCCACTTCTGCTTGAGCTCCAAAACTCTTACGAAAACTTAGCAAGAGGGCTCACGGTACAACAGCAAGATTTCAGCGACCAATTCTGGGACAGCGAGATAACCCAGTTCCTTTTCAAGTAAGTCAATTTTATAAATGTATTGTTATATTTATTATTTATTTCAAACTTTATTGCCTGATATGGAACAATGGGTGGACTTAATGCTAAAGCATTCTCTACCAGTCAACCTTTATAGTGTAGTCCCTAGAAGTAAATTTATACAGGTCAAACTTGGGTACCCCATTCTCTCCTATTTCTATGTATCTTGTTCTAACTGGTCCAGTGGTAAAGATGTTTGCTTTAGACCCGGAGGTAAACGTAGGTTCGATTCCTATTAAGTTCTTCATTTGTTTTTAGTTTGGTTAGGATAGGACATAGGACAGGCTTAGTGTCTGATAAAAATGAAAATTCCGTGCTTCAAAAGGCACGGTTTCGAAAAGTTTGACAACAGAATGTACATGGTCGATTTACCATGTGACCCACTCACACACAATGACCTATTTATTACCGTCAAAGAGCAGTGCTTGCAGTGTTGTGTATACCTATGTGTACACATATGTTTTGCCTAGTAAGTAATATTACTATGAAAGGTGAAAGAGACAGCGAAATGACTTGGTAACGACATCCTAGGCCACAAGTTAGTAACGTGCTAATGACGGTATCATCAAAATGTCACAGGTGTGAAATTAACATGTAAGCAATTTAGAAATATTCTTGGATCAAAATCGGTCTAGAATTTTCTATTTTCATTCCGAAACTCATAGGATCAAGTTTCAAGCACAAGCATAAAGAAAACGCAAGTTTGTTATAAAACGGCGGTCCGTCTAAAGAAAAGCTGGCCTTAGTGATCGACAGATTTTTTATACATAACATTTATTTTAGGAAACGCCTATCATATAGATATTTTTAGTGTTCAGACATAACAGCCTCCTGGCCGGTATCGGTGATCGCTATTGATGCCCAATCTTAAGGCATTGGAACCAGACACATGTTGGCTCTAGGCCTGCTCTGGTAAATATAAAGTAAATATTACTAACCCTAGTCTTAAGTTTTTGTTACTAACCCACACTATGAAAATTTTTCTGAAAATAAATTTATTTATTATTATTATTATTATTATAAATCCCTATAAATAAAGGATTTAGCCAATTAAATCAACCCTGATTACACACTGTCGGTTACAAGCCCATTTATTACTGTTATGGCCGGTTAATATTCAAATTTATGTATTCGATATCGAAAGTTTCACGTGTCTTAGTAAGCTTAGTATGCATTGTAAGGGGTTCGGAGCCATAGTCGAAGAAAAGTTTTTATATAGAGCATTTTGTCTATATGGATATTACACACATTAATTACAATCACAAACACACATTAATAATAATCACATAACAATTTTTTTTCATTAAAAAAACAATTTATAGGTACTATACCATGATAACTTAATTTTGAAAATCTGTAATGACAAAAAAACACTGGAGCGACTTTTGTGAGTTTTCGTGCACTGTTTGAGTGGACTTTTAGGATATACGCAGTCTACTTCTATCTTTATGCCTTGTACTAGCAACTCAAGGACGAAACAGATTCTGCTATAATTTCTCGATCGAATAACCTAAAATAACACTCCTTTCGTTTTACTTATATTTTGTTTTTGGCTGTGTTTATCCATGATAACGAAGCCCTGAGCAAAAAGGTGTGTAGTTTGTGACTTTGTTTACGTATTACTACTTTATGTCGGTTTATATACAATTATTTGACAACTAGCTGTGCCCGCGACTTCGTCCGCGTGGAATAGTTATTTTGGGAATCATGGGCGAGCGCTCATCACGCGGTGCGTGTGAATCTTGTTTCAGAGTTATTTTAAAATTGTATTATCTTATAAGATGTTTATTGAAATTAAGTGATGTCAAAGACAATTTTGTTCACAGTTAAATACTCTTAATCAATAACATATTTATTTGGATAAAGATAATATTATTACGTTGATACAACTCTGACAAATAATTTGTAATAATGCATTAATTTCGACCAAATTTGATTATCATAAAAACGGTTATTGTGAGTTATTCTTAAAAGATAGACATATACTGTTGCGGACATTTTTTTAGATAATTTAAAGAGGAATAATTCTTTTATATTTATTTTTGGGTATCTATCTCGAATGGTTTTCGCAGCGCACGCAACGGAAGCCCTCAAAGATGAATAATTTTCCCCGTTTTTTCCACATTTTCGAGTGTTTCTTCGCTCCTATTAGTCGCAACGTGATGTTATATAACCTAAAGCCTTCCTCGATAAATGATCTATCCAAAACAAAAAGAATTTTTCAATTCGAACCAGTAGTTCCTGAGATTAGCGCGTTCAAACTTAAAAATTGCCTACGTGTTGACTCCTGTAGATGAGTTTACTGTTTATGACGCTCTTATGTAGGTTTATCTTTTTATTCATGTTGACCTTTGAAAATGTATGTTTTGCTGAAAATTTGTATTCTTCTTGGTTATAATATTGGGGCATTAGGCATATCTTTTTATAATGAACAAGATTTAAAAAAATGTACTTGCATTAGAATGTTCTTAGCTTATATGAATATTATAATTGTGCGACCTGTAGCTTCTGAAAAAAAATTAAAGAAGCGTAACTTAACATGGAATGTTTTTAGCGCAACGATGTAGTGTTGTGCCGTGGACTTGACTATTGTTTCTTTCTATTGACTTTGTCATTCACGCTCATTTTCATGTTAAGATTTAAAACCTAAATAAATATTCCTTCAGCAGAAAAGTAAATCAATATTTACTTCATCTCTTTTAAAACTTCAGTGCCTGAATAATAATTTCCGACATTTTCAAGAAACTAAAGCTTAATATTATTAGATACTGTATATATAATAAGTTTATTAATTAGGCAGAAAGTATATTGTAGAGCCCAATATGGTTAATATATATGCATTTTCAATGCTGGACTGTAACATACTAAAATGATAATAGTAAAGAGTAGAGCATCTTGCAACTAGCGTGTGGTTTTGAGCCAAGATGAGGCTGAACCACAGCTATCTCTTGTTCTGTTTACATATCATTGAAATTACATGAAGCTGAAAAAAATTCATAACTATTGACCTGTCAATACTTTTTCTTAAAATATTTTAACCTAGAAAGAACACTGCATTGATGTGATTCGTAAGACTTATATTAATTATGCTACTAAGAATATCTGAAATGTTTCTAAAATTATTTAGATGCGTGCAAACTGTGACTGCAGAACAAAAGCGCATCGAATCAGTGCGCAACAGTGAATCTAAAATGGCCACTTTGCACGAATTACAATATGATCCTATTATGAATCATTGCAAATCTTAAAATAGCCACATTTTGGCAGTTCATGAAATGAATAATTTCATGGCAATTCTGCTGTTTGACGGAAAGTCGCAAAATGGCTTACTTTTCGTGAATTGCTTGTGAATTGCTTTACCTTATTGCCAGGCGTAAAAATAATTTTTATTTTTGCATAGCGTGCGTACTTTTACGATATTTTTAGTTAAATAAGTTTTTCTAACCAATAATGTTGATTTACCATCATTAATTTACTGTAAAATTATAAATATCAATAAAATTTTAAAATTATAAATACCAATAAAAAAAAAAAAAATTTATTAATATAGCAATACTCAAACGAGAAGTGATTCAAGAAATGAATCACGAAATGAATTAAACTAGAGTTGAAACGTCAATGTCAAAATTTGCGGAATTGCTATGCTTCGCAATTCTCGAAATGATTCGTTTTGATGAATTGCTCAAAGTGGCCATTTTAGACCTGCAGATGTGACGTATAGTAAGTTTAATAATAAATACTTAGTTGTTTCACTAATTAAATAAACTAACCGTTCAATTTTGACACCTACAAAATACAGAACGGCTAATTTAATGAAATAAATAGAAAAAATAATTAAAAAAAAATGTTGTTTATTGCCATACAATTACAAATTTTTACAATAAACATGCAAAAGAAGAAAGAAAATAAAAAATAACAATAAAGGAAAATAATAAAGTGTAGCAAAGAATGCCTGAGCTTATGTTACCCTAGCCTCGACTGGAGTAAGGCTGTTTTTCAGGCATCCCCAATCCTTGAGGTTAAAGTATGGGAGATATAGGTGTAGACGTGAGTCCCCAGAAGATGTCCTTAAAGACGGAAGTGACCTTAATTAATTAAATATATATAGAAGATAAAAATTAGATATGTATAAAAAATAAAAAGAAGTATAAATCCTTATTATCTATCTTATTGACATAATCGTTAAAAATTTATAACTATTCTATTGACAATTAGTACAAATTCGTATCTATCCTATTAACTTAAGTACATAGCATTATATTTATTAAAGTTTGAGGTGTATGTGTAGCGTATGTGTGATGTGTATATAGTGTATGGCAGTGGCGTGGGGTGAAAAAAAAGAGAGGTAAAGCCCGAGCAAAAAACGGCCGACGCGTAAATAATCAAAACTTAACATTTGTAAAAAAAAACATGAAATAAATTACCTAAATACCTTAAAAGACTGTGAGAACCTTCCTTTCCCATAACTGAGTACGACGAAATGTTAGGTATTGTGCTTTGCCTGTGTTGCGTTGTTTTTTCATGCGACAGATCATGCTTGCTGGGTGTTGTTAGTGTTCACCACCTTCACCATACAAGACATCACAGGTATGATATAAACAGTGCATGTCGAGTATGATAAAAGTGGCTTTGAAAAAAGCCGTTTAAAGCACACGTCACTCGCACGGACATTATAAATATATAGAAAAACAAAAACCAAAATAAGTGAAATATTTTTATTCTGTTTATACACAACAGCCTGTGTTAAACTTCACTAATTTCGATTCTTTTAAACTATATACCACAATCTAATCACTTATCACATTAAATCAATTAGCATAAAATTAATCCGTGCAAATGCGCGCATAATAAGTGAAGTGACATAGTGACAATCCGTCCGATTATCCGAATTAGAAAGACAATTGGCCGGCGGCCGCAGCAGGGCGGCCAATGGCCGGCCTGCTGCGGCAGCGCTAATTGGACGAAAACTTTTCTAGTGATACGAAAGGACCTATAAAGAGTTTGGTAGGCTTAAATCTTAAATCGGGTTATCATTTAACAATATCAACGAGTACTTTTCATGTAGTAGTGACATGTATGTGTGTGTCAATTTCATACATTGGAAATATTTGGATTCCCGATATCTTGAGCGAGTTCACTTGGCGTGTACTCGGCGCGGATTGCGTCTTACCATTGCTAAATCGTGTGTGCGTATGCGCGATTTCAAATACATTGCGTATTTTGTATCCAGCGTATTGAAGAATACTTTTTACAAAGCGCTCAATGTTATTGTGTTGCTTGCGATAATTAGACTCCTTAGTTTCCGTATTACCGGTAAGGCCGTGAATGTTGAATTCATTTACATTTGATATTTGTTAAGGGTTAATTTTGTAATTTATGTTATATATTTATTTATTTATATATCTTTATTCATAATGGGTATCTACATTTTTTATAAATATTGTTTTAGTTGTAGATCTTTCCAGCATGCATGCTTCAAATTTTCAGCAGCAAGTTGTTTTCTTTTATGAGCACTCTCTTATATTTGTTCTTAAAATCACTTGCATATAGTTTATTTCTAAGAGGAGGAGATAGATCGTTCCATATTTTTGCTGACCTGAATTTAAAGCATGCTTTATATCGTGTAGATTGGTAGGCGGGCGTTCTGATAAGATTCGGGGTAGCAGGTCGGAGGCGAGTGCAGTTTTTTTTCATTGTTTATCCAGTTTAACTTTTCAAACAGGTATTCAGGCTTCTTATTCCAAAATATCCTCTGCACGGTACATGCGTACAAAAGTTCACGTCTAGCTGCCATATTTATACATATCAGTTCACTGAGTGACATCGAATCGTATCTACATCTTATCTTGATTTTTATAGAAAGATTCTCACCGCAGTCAATGCCTTGTTGTAGTTATTTAATTGCTTTAATATTACCTGTTACCAGGAAATAATGATATAGTTTCGTAGAGCCTTTTTAAAGTTCATTAAACTACTACCCTAAAAAAATCTGTTTAGTATTTAAGAATTTCGGATTATCATCATCATTTCGTGTATGTTACATTGTCTATAGACCATGTACACCCTAGTGTCAGAGTTGTTTGGAATCGCCTCTCGGCCTCTGACGTGGTTCCTTTAACGACTACCAAATGGCAGCCGGTACCAGAGGCTTAACGTACCTCTGAAGCACGGAATCATCTTTATTATCAGACAATCAGGTGATTCAAGCCTGCAAAGTCCTAACCAAACTGGATAATAGAGAATGTTACTTGGCATTATTTATAATATGTTTATAATATGTACCTACTTAATTTATCTATATATTTTTTTTATATAAAAGACGTAACAACACATTCGGAGGAGATCTCCGTGCCACCGACATCCAGCGAGGTCGTGACCACGGACTTGGAACCTACGTGGCGACGCGTGGCGCATGTGGCCTCCCAGTACCAACTAGCTTCCATGATATGTTGGACTACATTTCACCAGAAGTATGTTTTGTCTTCTCCTGGCTTTGGGCGGGAAGCTTAGAATAGCAATTTGGTATTTATTGTATTTTTTAAAGTCCTTATTCAATGAAATGCCGGTAGCTTCTTCTGTCTTTTATGTTTCACCAGCAGCCCATCCCGACTGCGCCTAAGCCTTATAGCCTTCCTCGATAAATAGGCTATCCAATACTGAAATAATTTTCCAAATCGGACTAATAGTTCCTGAATTTAGCGCGTTCAAACAAACAAACTTTTCAGCTTTATAATATAACTAGTAGTTCCTGAGATTAGCGCGTTCAAACAAACAAACAAACTCTTCAGCTTTATAATATTAGTATAGATAATAGGCGTAGGGATGTGACGACCCCATCGCCCACTGGGTTCCTTTCCCAGTGCAGTTAGTCTCCGCGGGGCAGCTTGTGGCGAGCTGTTGGTGAGTGGCGACACCGCGGACCTGAGTGCTCCCAGGGGATGCCCCGTCCCTCGCCTCTTGCCTTCCTTCATCAAGGTCGGAGTGGATGCCTATGAGGGACAGGACCCCTACCTCTGGCTTGCCTTAGCCGGCCGGTCAGAGTGGAGTCGCAAGAGCTATATGCTCGAGGTTAGAAGTGTATTACACACGGATTAGATAAATAAGGTTGGATTGGAAAAGTGGGCGGGGCACGCGCGCCACACATATGATTAGACAATCATATGTCAACCGAACCGCGCGATCATATTTTTAGTCACTCGTGAATTGCATCGCTGTACGGAGCTCCGCTAAAATCGTTTAAAAATGCCGTGTTGTGCAATTGTTACATGTAAATCAAAGAGTCAGACGTCAAGTATTAAACAAGGAGGAATTTCTTTTCATCGGTAAGCTAAAAATCTTCATATTTTAAGATATTTTTACCAAAAACAGTGTTAAATTATGTAGTTTCATGTAAAAAACGACAACATAGCCAAAAATTATATTGCTATACATTGCTGGTTAACTCCTAAAATTTCTATCACTAGTCCCAGTTTACGCGCAATGGATTGCAAAGCAAGCGATATTACCACCTCTTCGACTGCGCCCCGGTCGCTGAACGCGTTTGGCTAGTGCTTGCACTGTTAACGACATGGATATCGATATTACGTTGACGAGATGACGTTTATTGATAATATCAAATACAATATTTCTTACTACTACATTATGATGACTTACCTATATTAAATTTAACTATTTTATACGGTTTTCTATCGCGTTTGTAATGTGTAACAATCGCGAAAACATAAGAAACCATTATGACTTACCTATATGTTTTTTCAAGCAATTAATTTTATTTGAAACTTTCAACTTATATCAACTTGTTTAGTTTAACTAGTATAAAATAAATACTGTATTGAAAAATATTACAGATTTCCAAAAGAACTTGATGTGAGAAGCCAATGGATTGGCGTAACTGGTAGGGAAAATTGGATCCCTACAAAAAGTAGTACCATTTGCTCTAAGCATTTCAATGAAAACGATTTCATAATTAAAAAATCTGACAAAAGATTTTTAAAGTTGGGATCTATTCCTAGTGTGAACATTGTAGACATGTATACGAATTCTGTCGTAAGTAATTTTTTGTTTGTATTTGAGCCTGACATTGTTTTAAATAAATTAAATACTACTTGATAATTATTTACTACTGGTTGGTTTAGAGAGTTCTTTTTTTTCTAGTCAAACGCGATACCATCTGGAAATTCAACTAAAAAGATAACACTGAAACGAAAATTAATAAATTCTAGTGAAATAACAGAGGCAAGTACATCTTGTTTCTCAACTTTCAGACTAGGATTTCTAGGATCAGGAGTCTGACATGAAAATTTTAACTACGATATTTGTTCTTTTAATGTATTTATTTAACTTACAGCCTTATGTGAACCCACCATCAGAAGCAATCCCATCAAAGTCACTCTGCTCAACACCGCGTAAAAGTCGGTCTACAATAAGACAAAACTTACAAGTAAATACACTAAATCTGACTTATAATTTTATATGGCATTTAATGTAAAAATATGGTCAGTTATTGATTAATACTTTTCTTTACTGTAGGAAACTCCAACGTCAATTGCATCAACCCCTAGAAAAAGAAAACTCCAAAATATAATTAGATCTAAAGAAAGCATAATAAAGAGACAGAAGTTACAGATTAAAAGAGAACAAGCACGAAATCGCAGACTGAAAAAGAAAATTATTAAAATAGAAGAAGTTTTGAAACACGTTCAAAATAAATTTTCTTTGAAAAATGAGGACATGTCTATACTTAGGAATATCAATGTGCAGGTGGGTGTAATCGAAAGCAGTTCTTTTTATCATTTGGCTCCTTACATAAATCTAAATTATATTCTTGTTACATAAAACTTATACTTACCTATATTATCTTACTGACAGGTACATGAGCTGGCAAATCGAATGGTGGCAAAAAATTCAGGAGGACAATCTAGACAAAAATATAGCCCAGCAATCCGTAGTTTTGCTTTGACCCTTCATTACTACTCACCAAAAGCATATGAATACGTTCGTAAAACTTTTAATACTTGCCTGCCAGCGAGCCGCACTCTTAGGGAGTGGTATAAAACAATAGGCGGTGATCCCGGCTTCACAACTGAATCCTTTGAAGCGTTAAAAATCAAAGCACAGTCTACAAATTATCCTATAATAGCAGGGTTATCCATTGACGAAATGGCTATACGCCGTCGTATAGAATGGGATGGTGCAAAATTAATTGGACACGTTGATATCGGAAGTGAGATAGAAGGAGATCATGTCACTGAAGCCAAAGAGGCTCTAGTTTTTCTGGCGACAGGCATAAATTCCAATTTCAAAGTGCCCATTGGATATTTTCTCGTTGATGGTGTTACAGGAAGACAGCGTGCTGATTTAATCCTTCAATGTTTGGAACTGATCGAAGAAACAGGCATAAAAATTATTTCTCTGACGTTCGATGGATGTGCTGCTAATATAGCAATGACAAAATGTTTGAACTGTTCCATAGAAGATCGCAAAGTCACATTTGAACATCCAACTACTAAAGAGCCCGTTTTAGTAATGTTAGATCCTTCTCATATGATTAAATTACTGCGAAATGCTTTTCAATGCTACAATACTTTAATAGACCCTGAAGGGAAGCAAATAAAATGGGATTATTTAATGCAGCTTAATGAAGTTCAACAAAAAGAACATTTGCATTTAGCCAACAAATTGCGATACCATCACGTCTATTTTCAAAATAAAAAGATGAAAGTTAGGCTTGCAACCCAATTATTTAGTCTAAGTGTTGCCGATTCATTAGACTTTTGTCGTGATGAACTGAACCTGTCTGCTTTCAAAGGTAGTGAAGCAACCAGTAATTTTTTGAGAGTAATTAATAATATGTTCGACATATTCAACTCCCGAAATATGTTTCAATTTAATTTTAAGAAGGCGCTCACTGAAACCAATGCTGCAGATATTTTGAACTTTCTAGACGTGACAGCTAGATATATGTCAGAGCTGAAATCGAGTGATGGTACATTTTTGATAAAAAGTCCACGAAAAACTGGTTTTATAGGCTTTATCGGATGTGCCGAAGCAGTAAAACATCTTTACCATTATTTAATTCGTACCAGAGTGCTTGTTTTTATGCCAATGTATCGAATTAGCCAAGACCATCTTGAAATGCTGTTTGGAAATATAAGATCACATGGCGGAGGAAACAATAATCCGACAGCTCGTCAATTCAAAGCCGCTTATAAAAAATTATTAATTCATATAGAACTCAAAGCTCTAAACTCTGGGAATTGCACTGCTCTTGAGCATATTTCTATTCTCAGTTGTGCATCCTCGCCTATAGAAAGAATAAATAGAACGTCCAGTCGGAATGAAGTCGAAGATAGTGAGGCGAGTGATAGTGAGGATGAAGAAATAAGTTCATTTTTTCACAACATATCAGAATTCAGCCACCAAATCATAAGCTATATTGCTGGATTTATTGCGCACGTTTTGTCTAGAAAAATTAAATGCGATACTTGTGTAGGAGGGCTGCTATCGGATGATATAAATACAAATCATAAATTTATAGTGGCAAAAAATAAAGGTGGTCTAATGTACCCTTCTAAAGATTTGCTCCACATATGTAATGTTTCGGAATCAGTAATTAGGGTTTATACTAGCAACCTCCGAGCAATCAACAAAAGTATGTTGACAACAAAGATACTACATCAGTTTGTAGACACTGAATTATTCAGTAGTATTAGTTACCACCAAATTGGAGAGTACCCTATATCTAACCACATAACAGACCTTACTAAGGCAGTGATTGAAAAATATATGAATGTAAGACTACATTTTATTTTGAAAAATTCCAATGTAAAGGACAGCAAACGTCAATATTTTAATAAATATATTTTATTTCAGGGTCAATAAAAAGGTAATAGATAAAAATTGAGTTGGGGTCTACAAATTAATGCGATATCTTTGTTGCTATACATTTGTTGCGAAGCTTAATTCTTTTTGCCTACCTGTAGTTTAGGAGCAGGAAAATTAACAGGAAAAGTGACTGTTGAGCCATTTTTTGGAAATTTTGTAAAATGACGGAGTTGGCACAAATGGGATAAGCGGCTTTAAATTGGGTGTGTAATATAAGATATAAATATAAAATATCTATATTTTAAGACAGATAGATACCAACGAAAGATATAGTTTTGGTAAACATAATTTTCAAATAAAATAAAAATCGAAATAAATAATTTTTAAAAATATAATATCATCTAATATACCAATTATTGAATATAACAAACTTTTGATATACAGTTTACCTGTGATAACATTTAAATAATATATCACTCTTTTCTTATAATAAACGATACATATAGCCACAATATTAGGCATAGTCATCATTTGATATAACATTACGGAACGGCTAGCCAAAAATAGTTAGTTTTTTCTTGTCATCTTTTGACAGTAAGTTGCTTCTGTCACAAGATCTGTCTCTCGCTCGCTCGCTTACTGTTGTGGTTACTGTATAACTATAACCTAACCTACCTTCTGTCACAATGTCGCCTTTTGACCGTTAGTTCTTTCTGTCACAAAGTCTGTCGCTCGCTCGCTCACTGTATAACCATAACCTAACCTACCTTCTGTCACAAAGTCGCCTTTTGACCGTTAGTTCTTTCTGTCACAAAGTCTGTCGCTCGCTCGCTCACTGTATAACCATAACCTAACCTACCTTCTGTCACAATGTCGCCTTTTGACTGTTAGTTCTTTCTGTCACAAAGTCTATCGCTTGCTCGCTCACTGTTATGGTCACTGTATAACCATAAGCTAACCTACCTTCTGTCACAATGTCGTCTTTTGACCGTTAGTTCCTGTCACGAAGTAGATATTCATATTTTCTATGAAGTCTTACATTATACCTTTTGATTGAAATGTGTTCTAAATAGTATACTTTTTGTATCATATATTTTTGGCAGTTATACTGTTTAAGTTATATATCATGAGATATTTAGTGTACGAGAACGTTATATAATGGGTTTATACATTTTAAAGTGGCATCAAAATAACAAAGGAATTGTATTTGTATTATAATGGATGTTTTCGTCGGTATTTAGGTGAGACGGATAGCAGAGTGGTTAATAGAGATGTGTATTAACGTTGGCGTTTCGGGTACAAACCCCATCAGAGGGACTTTTTTGCTTGTTATTTGGGATGGAGATATTACTTATTCGGGTTGAATATTTATATGAATATGCCAAGAATATTCTAATTATCGGACAGATGCTTGAATTTAAGTCAACAAAACAAATAATCGAGCAGTCTACTCGTACAATGTGAAGTTCGCAAGCCCTCTCGAAATGTTTAAAATACTTATAGAATTTCGAAATAGTCTCTGTAATTGTTTTAATATACTGAATGATTATTATTCTCAAAGTTTTTTTAAATAAAGAGAATGCAAACAAACATATTGTCTTATTTCAATTTCTTTTATTTGATTAATTGACTCCTACAATCAAAATTCATAAGGTGTCTATTATGAATCAAATTAGTCTAATGTTCGTTATCGATAATCTTATCGACCATAGCAAGCCCTAGCCAATTTGCGCGTGTGGTTGTGTGTACATGCAAGGACCCGAAATAGTGTGAGAACCAATTGCTGCCCTTTATTTTCTTAACTAGTGTGCATAAATCGTGTATCTATTTGTGTTGTTTATGTAGTGGAATTGTTTGGTGGGAGTAAAGCGGCGACACTGGTTTTTATACAAAAGAGTGACGATTGCCAATCCAACCTTATTTATCTAATCCGTGGTATTACACGTAATGGCGTAATAACGGGGAAACCCGCTCAAGAGGCAACTCGCGATGGCGAAACCGGAGCCGCACCTCTCGGCATCCTTAGCCGCTCATTCCAATGTTGCCCCTTTGTTGCCAAACGCGGCGACTATTTAGGGGGCCCATTCACTGAGTGGCGAGTCACCGCCTACCACTAATAGTCAGTAATCATGATTATGGCAGGTGTCCGATTTCTATTGCAATAGCCCAATTTAAATCCATCCAAACTTCATAACCATAACCCATTTTATTCTTTTCACTCATATGCAATAATTCCTCCTCCTGCCTAGACCTGTTCATGGAAATATCATCTATTGATATAGCCGAGGACGGGTTTGGGCAGGAGCACCCCATGACATCAACTTCTTCAAAGGGCCTCTACGCGTTGGATCCATATCCCCGCGCAAGCCTCTTAAAGGACCGGGGTAACCTGTGAACTGCAAGCGGAGAAAAATAATAAGAGCCCTGACCAACGGCAGCTTGGGTCTAACTCCGCTGGGGATGGGTGCCCCGTTTTTGTATATTTTTAACTGTTGATTTTTTTAAACAATTAATATTTAAAAATGTAAAAAAGAGACAGAAGATGAATAAAGGAAAAATAATAATAATATAATATAATAATATAAAAAAAATAAGATATAATGGAATTACAGCGAAAAAAAATTCTCATTAGTTTCATGGAACAAATTACCGGTGCGGCTAGTGAGAATAATCGAAAGCGAGAGATCACTCGTGTCATCATCTATTTTATCATTGAATTCATATTTAATAAATCGAATCGATTGAACACACATGGTGTTCAACTTGTTTAATGGTGAATCAACACTCTAGCCTGTTGGTTTTAACGAATTCTGCGTTTGCTCGAGATACACAATTTAATAGTGTGGAAACCATTGTTTAAACTGTCTGTCGGGTAGCACCACTAGTTGTGAACCTAGAATAGTAGTTATCGCAATGACCTATTTTAATTTTCTTTAAACATAAGTTATTAACATCCATTAACCGCTTGTTCCATTTCTCAAATTACAATACCCGACAGGGTTCATATTGTATCAAACACATGTAACATGTAAACAGTGTGTTTATTTATTTAACTTAATTACAATAATGTAAAAGCCATGGGCTTTTTCTACTGGTCAACTGAAAGGTTTACCTAGTTAAGAACTGATATTGTACTATTTGAAACGCAATAAATGATTTGAATTTGCACTAGAACACAGTGTAAATAACAACAGTATGAAATTGAGGCTTAGTAGTTTCTTCTCACTCGAGTAGTACACACGAGACCTTCAAAACTACAGAACATAATATGTCGCTGACTCGACAACTATAAAGTTATGAAACGTTAGCTAAGAAACGATTCCCGGTAATTCCCACGATAAGAAAGAAACCTCGGGTGGCCGGTAATGTAATTTAAACGAAATCTTCGGGAAGCGGTGAATTTAATCACAGACCAAAGTGACGCGCTTTGCCTCCAATTCATTTCCCTGCCAATGGTTTACACCTACATTTAACTTGATTATGTTCATTGTGGATGGTTCCTCTGAATGGGGTACTCAAATTAAATTGTTTTGGCAGATAATTACTAAAATGTACGAATTTAATTAATTCGACACGTGCCGCTTCGCATCACGCAAGCATTTTTGAAATGAAATTGCTATCCGCGAGGTTTGTTTGTTAATTTCTATTAACAGGTGGATTGGTTAGATATAATATAATTGTCATAAACGTATATCCTTTATATTTGATGAAAAATGTAAATATTTATAGGTACTTTTCCAGTATTTACAGGCTCAGGATTGCAGGGATATTATATGGTAACCAAGGTTTGACATTTCAAAGTTTACTAGATCTCTATGTTAAGTCTGCCTTTTGTCTTTAATCACAAATTCAAATCGCGGACTTAATGCCGTAGGTTTAGGTTTCAACCGAGCAGAGAAAACGAGTAAATATTTGAGGTACATGTAAAACTATTTGTACATTCTGTTATATGAGCAGTTACGTCCTGAATTTATACTAATATAATATTATAAAGCGGAAGGGTTTGTTTATTTGAACGCGCTAATTTCAGGAACCACTGATCTGATTTGAAAAATTCTTTTAGTGTTGGATAGCCTATTTATCGAAGAAGGCCGAAGTCGGGGTGGGCTGCTCTGCTAGTGGAAAAATATAAAATTAAGCTTTTGCTAATTAATGAAATATTTTTTTTTTGTAGAATGTGGAAGTACTGCAATCTATGTACGAGTCGCCAGCGGACGTGGAGCTCGTGGTAGCAGGGTCTTTAGAACGCAATGTGCCAGGTGCCCAGGCAGGGCCCACCTTCCTGTGCATCCTAACTGAACAGTTCTACAGGACCAGGGTTGGAGACCGGTACTACTATGAGAATGGAGTTGATGCGGTAACTGCTTTTACGCCCAGTAAGTAATTATACTATATGTCGTATTTATAGCCCGACCAGGAAAATAAAAAACCTGCATTGGCGTGGCTATTGATCAGCTTTATGTGGCAACATGTTGTATGTGTCATGCCAAGAACAAAATTGACAATGTCATTTAGTGAAATATAAATCAATCCTTCGTTTTCATTTGCATCAAATGTGTCATCTATTATGTTACTTTTCTCTCATTACTAAATATTATTTTTGCCATTTTGATAAATATTTTTATTTGATAATCACAAAATACACAACGTCTACGCCTGTCTCTTTTTAGCAGATGACATTGAGATGACGGAATGTTACTTGAATATGTAGTTGCCAGTAAAAGAAATTAATTCTAATATTTGTCCACAAGTCTGATATTTTCCTGGTCGGGCTATATCTTATATATTCTATTTTAATAGAAGGCTGAGCCAATTGTCAATATTTGCATGCCTAATTTTAAGGTGAATGTGATGAAATCTTTAAAAATGCAACACTTATGTATACCCACATTTAAGCAAATTAAGTTCCATCTATCAAAAATAATCTCTTAGCCATATACTCCACTTGATTGAAAGTTATTTTTTCTAATTTTCGTGCTTGTCAACACCTGCGTCAAAGAAATATTTAAACAAACCTATGACAGATACTCTTTAAATAATAAATAATAAATCTGTTTCCGCCATGACGACTAATGAAAGCAGACATTATGATTCTTATCTATTAAATAAATGACATTTGTTTGTAAAGTTAGTATGAAAGGAAAGTAACGATACACAGGGAAAACAACGTTGTTTTGATAGAATGGATCTTATTTTTTAACTGCCTTTTGTCCGGATTTCGGCCCCGAGGTTAGCACTGCCGCCCTTCCTGAAGATGTCTTTATCACAAAATAGCGTTGCCACTTATAGAAAAATGATAAGAATACTCGAAACATAACTAAACCTGATTTTACTACACCCAAAAGTATCTATAAATATCGATCACAAATATTGTACTTATTGTACTTTGGAAAATCATAAGCTACGACTACATGCTTTGCCGACTATGACATCGTTCGCAATGTTAATTTTCAGGTCAGTTAGGAGCCATTAGACATGGCGCGTCAATGGCGCGGCTATTCTGTGATAACGTGGAAGGCATCACTATAATGCAGCCTAAAGCCTTTCAGCAGATAAATCACGCGTAAGTTTTTTTTTTCAGAATTCATACTGTTTTTTTGTCAATAGTAAAATATATTTTCTTCTTTTTTGAAATATTTTTTGGGTAGATGGTAGACACTTATGAACTTTACTTGCATTTTCATTCGTTTGCCACGTTGTAGTAGGTATTTAATGGAGAATATAATAGTTGAATACCTCCTGGTATTCATCAGTGTGGTAAAGGTATTATTTACTTTATTATCTACGTTGGGGTGTTAGGGATTTTCAGCATAACTGAGGGATGCCGAGGAACGGGCGAAGTGGAGAAGTAAAAGTAGGAAAGCGGATGATGATGGGGTGTTTGGGATTTTTCATATAAATAAAAAAAAAAGTTTGCGTTTACCAATAATGGAGAATAGAGGCCAAAGCAGGTCACAACTCTATAGATATTTTTGCTGATGTATCTACTAATTTGCATTAAGACTTTGCTTAAAAAACAAGTTGTGACTAGGTTAATATTTATTTTTTATATTTCATAATCGCTATCATCGTAGCAGTAAATATCCTTTGATCCTTTCCTAAATTTGTTTTTTTGAAAGCTTTAATGGACAAACAAAGTTATTTTTTGTTGTATATTTGCTATAATAATGACGTCATATTAATGTACAATAGTAACAATAGGAGTAGGATTTGAATCCCTCATTTGACTTAGATCAACGCGTTCGATCTACCAGTAGATAGATTGGAGGATATTTCTTTCTCCTCTTTTAATCCACTTTAAATCTACAGGATGACTTGTCGTAAATCCCTAGATCAGTAAAAATAGATCAATTCGTGTTGTGTGTAGAGATGGGCGCATTCCCAGAAAACTTCTACCCGGAATTTTCAAACACTCCCGGTAATAAGTGGAATATATCATTTTTTCCATTTTTTCCTTCTTGAATTTCTTATGGGCAGCGGGCCCATAGGTATGTGTAATGTTCATCAATTAATCATAATTTATTAGAACCTATTTTTTCTTTTTTTACAGAAACAAACTGGTCCCATGTGCCAATTTGCCGTTCGTAGATTTAACACTTTGGCAAGATGCCAGAAGAAACAGCTACAAATAATTTTCAAATTACAATCATTTTAAGTTTAACTTTAATTTATATATTCGAAAATCAGATTGTAGCATTTGCGAATAGAGAAATTATAAATTATGTATTAATTTATTATAAATTTTGAACTTCTAATATTTATGTATATAACTCAAATGATATAATGATAAAACAAGGTTTAAACTATAATACCTATGTGAAGTCCTTTTCATTATTTATTAAAGTTGTTCATAATTCCTACGTAAGTATACGGCTTCGAATTTATATGAATCTTGTAAGAGTTACCATTTTGTCCTAAGTACTCGTATTTATTTAACCTAAGCAATTGTTAGTTTTATCTGTACATTGTGCGTTATTTCTAAAACAAATAAAATTAATTTATTTGTATAAAATGTGAAGTAAAGAGTACTTAAATATATTTCTTTAACTAGAGTCAATCCATTTTTTTTTTATAATAAAGCATTGAATTGTGTCCTAGCTCGCCATACTAGAAAAACCGCTATCCTAAAATAAAACCATTAGAAATAATTGTTAAAAATAAAACCAACAGTGTTAAATAAGTAAAAACAGATATTTATTTTTTTGATCTCTACAATATCTAAAAATATTGTGAACAGTTCAAGAAATGTGTTGATGAATGATGTTATTTTGAGGTACTTATAAAATTCATGTAAGTACTTTTTAAGAATGTAAATAAATACAATTTATACATTATACCTTTTTAGTTTAATTTTTACAATAAATATTTTAGGATAGATACGTAGTTAAATTTGCAACTGGGATATCGCTAAGAAAAGAGAGAAAGAGGTTTTACGTTAATATGAAGATCATATGTCATAAAGATAGTATCTATAAAAAATAGACATTTTAAAAACCATACATGAAAACAGTGTTGAGTTTCTATGAATATTTTTGAAATTTTTCTTTACGTCATTTACAATGACAATTTTTTTATAGACAAAGATTGTGCGATTTGGTATCTAAGTATTTTATTTACTTCATTGGATCACAATCGCGTTGCTAAGCCAGAAAACAATTCTCTCATTGACTCTCATTTGCAATTTGCAGAGGGAAATGTTTTGAGCAGGTAGCTAATAAAAATTGCAATAGAATTGCTAACTGACAGTAGCAAAAGAAAAACAAATGAAATAAGAGCTAGGCCTTATTCAATAATATCTCAAACTTTGCTTCAAATTTATGGTGATTTAATTCAAATCGAATTTTCTTCAACCTAAGTGTTTCCGAGTAAGGACGACCTTAGTCTCCAACAAACAAAATGCTGAGTGAGGGGATAATACCACAGTTTCCAAATTGGGTAAAACTAGATGAAACGCACGCTCCTTTCGACGTGGCGTCAATTTAGAGCGAAATTAATGGATTCGTGTCATCTCTTTCGCAAAGTGCGGGTAACTAGGGACGGAATCAGTTTTATTGAAACTACGGTTTTTCAATTAGATTAATTAGGTTCTATAATAAGAGATTTATTTCTTTACAGTTGTAGTTCTTATATATCACCTGTCCATCGGTTAAGACCTATGGAGTAGGCTACTTGATTGTGTACATACAAATATGGACTCTGTATATTATTCTTTGTTGGATAAAATCACTAGCAGCCCGTCTCGACTTCGTGCGTGTTATAGAAATTATGTGGTTGGTTGAAGAGGTTAGTTAATCTTTGTAAACCGGCTCTCCCCGATGCCGAGTAGTTTTCTCTTCCCGTAGGCGGTGAAATATACTAAGAGAACCGATGAATATTTTACGTGTTCATATTAATGGAATAAGAATATCCTTACCTACTTCTGGTACAATAAAGTTTGCATACATAGATTAATAATTGGTCTCCGCTGCGCTACGACTAGATACCGTCGGCATACTACATAAATTCGCAACTAAAACCATGCCGAAACTGGCATGGTTGCGGCATACCCGCGTCAGTCATGCCGCGACCGATGAGTGAGTTGGATGTCTAGATAAATATAAAATTTAATGTAAAAGTAGACGCAAAATGTGCAGTTTGCATAGTCAAACTGTGTAAGAATAATACTAAAAGAAATAAGAAAGATACTGGTATTACATACCATCAATAAGTATTGTATTATTTCGAAATATGGACATAAATTACTCACGAAAATAATATAACCCTAAAATATGGCGCGAAGTACCGCTCGGTGCTCAATGTTGCCGTGTATTAAATAATCCCAAATTCCCCGAAGTTTCGATTTTTATTATTTAGATATTTTGTTTTTTAACTCCCGACCTCAAAAGAGAGATGGTGTAATTTTGACTTTTTCTGACAATTTTGTCTGTCTTTAACATAAAGCGGGGTGCGTGCGTAATGTGTATGATAAGTGTGCTATGAGGCGGGATAATTAAATAAAGTCAATATGTAATTTAACACTATAATTAAAAGTTCAGCACAATTAAATAGAACAAATACAATACAAGCACACCGACAACTTAAAGATTAACAGAAGGTTATGATAAGCGCAAAATACAGGTGAGAAAAGTGAAGGAACGGATCAAGCGGGAAATGAGTTTACGTAAGCGCGCGAATGCGAGCGCAAGTAACGTGCGTTCAGTCTCAAGATGGTATTCGGACTGGCGAACCGGCGAGACGCACGGATCGCCGTGGAGTGGGCTGCGCGCGCATCGTCCGACCCGATCGCAGCGGCTGGCATGCATGCGCGCGCATCGCATTCGCTATCTATATATAACAACAACACTTGTCAGCATAGATTAATACATAAAATTTCAATTCAAAATCTTCTCTTTTACAATAAAATAACATATATTTAACTTAGATTATTACTGCTTACCACATTTGGTATGGTCTTAAGTAGTGTAATGGACAAGTCGTAATTTTTTTAACGTAAATGACTGCTACTGCTATCTCAGAAACCGCTTAGTTTTCTAAAACTAAATGATTATAAATAGAACGAACGGTGAAATCTGAGAAACTTTGCCCTAGACAACATTAAAATCGGACAATTTTATAAAAAGTTTACAGGCAAATTATCAAAAAAAAAAATTTTCGGCCCTCTTGAAAACCCGTGATTTGTCCCTTAAGTTAATTGATACGTCTGGTATCGTATATCAAATGAAAATGATTGTTGCAATTTTAGGATTCTATATTAGAATTATTAAATAAAGTAGACCAAAACTAACCATTTCCCCTACCATAGCTCCGAAACTATGGATTCCAGAATTTCGATACATAAATTACAGGAAAACTATGAGATATTTTAAATTTGTATAGAAGGTCCAACTGGAGAAAACAAAAATTGTACGGATCCCTCTCCACGCGAGTCGAGTCACACTTAGCTATTTTTTAAAGGATTTTCTGAACTACGTTTTATAATCAGTAACAAGATCACAGCAATTAATAATTTTCCCATTATTCGGGCATCAGTCAAGTAGCTGGCAACACCATAATCGACGCTAGTGTGCGTCTGTGCAAATTGTCTTACACACACTACAATATAAAGTAACCGCATTCTGGAAACTGATTTTTCTTCATAGCGCGGTATCTAGTCGAGCGCGCGCGAGACCAATTATTAATCTATGTTTGCATAATTAAAATTCTTGAATTGAGATTATAAATATAAATTAATATTTTATTTTATTAAAAATATTTTACTACGGAAATAAAACAACCCTTGCATCTGTGAAAAAATAAACGAAACTAAAATATACAAAAGTTATGGAATAGGCTTTGAGAAAAAAAAGATAGAGTAGGGAAATTTCCTTTGACATCTCATTGGAAGCTGATAATTAAATAAAATGGAATAAAATTAAGCGCAGCCGGGATCACAGATGAGATTAGAATAATTTACCTTGAAACTAGTTATACATTCCTGCAATATAATTTTTATAAGATTTTTTTATCAAGTTTTATAATCTTAATAACTTTCTTCTATTCTTTATAACTTCGACACTATCAAAGTCCAACAAGGGAGTTTTCATTATGTGCTTTAGGTGCCCAAAAATCTACACACAATAATAATGTAATAAATGGGTTTGGAGGTACTTACCATTACACTAAATAATTCAATTCAATTGAAACATTTTCTACGTTACGAAATTTGAAACTGCTGTGTACAATATATGGGTACACCTATAAAAACAATACTGGTGTTAAAATAATTTTCGGTGGTTCCATATAAGAAATTGAGTTCATGGATAAATAATAATAAATGAGAAGGATTTATAAAGGACTAGCTGAGCCCGCGACTTCGTCCGCGTAATGTTCGATTATACCTACTTTCGTTACTTATTAATCTTATTATCCGTCATTGCAGAGTTTTACACAAAATGTTTGATGTTATTGATATTTAAAATGTTCAGGAGGTTGCTATGTAAAGTATTGCGATGGAATACCGTTTGGCATGAAAGAAAAAGTTAAACAATCGTGATTTTTATATGAACATTATCCTATAAATTCTTTCCAGACCTATAAAATCATGATTTGGGTGTGAAAGTTTCGTTGATAACCACCAGTTGGTAGCAAGCATAAATGCTGATCTTGAAATATACCTATTTTTGAGAAGTATTTGTTTGACTCGCCTCACTTGCCTTCGACTTCCTTATATGGTGAGTCATACTTCTCAAAGATGGGTATATTTCAAGGCGTTTCCGAAAAAAGGCATTTCTGAGAGCAGGGTGTGCAGGGTTGATGTACCATGTAACCCACTCGATACGAATGACTAAAGAGTCATAATAAAGAACCCACGTCAGAGGCCGAAAGGCATTTCCGAATAAATTTAGACACTGATTCGATAAGAATGACTGAAAAGTAAAATGAAGAACCCACGTCAGATGCCGAAAGACGTCTCAAAAAAAACTCTGACACCAGGGGTGCAGGGTCGATTGACCATGTATCCCATGGAGCAATTACAAAGAGGCCGTAATAAGCCTTTTGTAAGAACGTATTTGTGAGGCTACACGGGGCGGAAGGCAGACGTGCGGGGTGCTTGGTTTCGACAGTGGCTCCAATCATGGAGCACGACCGTGACACGACAATGACACGACAATGACAAGCTCCGCCCACTTTAGTGTCGGCGAGGCGCCAATGATCACATCACTGCGCGATTTCAAACGCAATTACAAATCTCCTCTTTGTAATTGCACCATGATGTAACCCAATCGATAAAAATGACAATAAAGAACCCTCGTCAGAAGCCGAAAGGCGTTTCCGAAAAAAATCTCGACACCAGGTTTTGCAGGGTCAATTGACCACGTAACTGATTCAATAAGAATGACTGAAAAGTAATTATGAAAAACCCACGTCAAAGGCCGAAAGGCGTCTCCAAAAAACTCCGACACCAGGGTGTGCAGGGTCGATTAAACATGTAAGCAACTCAATGTGAATGACTGAAAAGTTTGTTATTAAAAAGGCATGTCAGAGCTCGAAGGCTTTCCGAAAAAATTCTGACAACGAAAATCGTCTCCGTTAAAACTTTAACACCAGGGGTAGATTGACCACGTAACCCCACTCTATAAGAATGACTGAAAAGGCATAATATAGAACCCACGTCAGAGGCGAGGTTTTGGTTACGCTAATGTCTTTCCATTTAGCGCGATTGCCCTCCAGTATTTTATGACCAAATTCTGAACACATGCTATAATGATTCCGTGCTTTAGAAAGCACGTTAAGTCGTTGGTCCCGCCCGGCTGCCATCTGGCGGTCGTTAAAGGAACCATGTCAGAGGCCGTAAAGTAATTCTAAAAAAAACTTCATCACCTGGATGTGCATGGTCGATTGACACACTCGTTGTGAATGAATGAAAAACATTTAAGTAACTTTTGATTTTTGACGACTTACCTATTACTCCGCTTATTACTTTGCTATGAAAATTTTATTAGGGGACTTTGAAAAAATCTTTAAATGATGATAACTTTCTTTCCTGATGCCCGATTTTGATGAAACAAAGATTAGATGTTGCCCTTTGCTAAGGCCAATCAGTTTGTGAAAACTAAATTCAAATCTGTTTAGTAGTTCCTGTTTAACAGGAGAAATTAAAAAAAATCTTTAATTGATAATAACTTTCTTTTCTGATGTTCGATTTTGATGAAACAAAAATTAGATGTTAACAATTAACCCACCCAAATAAATATATAATTAATATTTTTTCAAACTAATGCATATTAATAATAAATTCAATAAGTACATCTATATTAAACATACAACAAAGCGTGACCAACTGGTATAAACAACCTATATTTAATACTAAAACCCAAGTGTATTGCCTCATATTGGTAAGCGAACGGTATGCGAAATAATATTTTTTATTAGTCGTGGTACCTACCTATATTTGCTATGACGAAATATTGTTTTAAAATTAAAATACACGTATATTTTTAACCGAGTTCATTGCCGTTAACTTGCATACGACTATTCCATTTCTTTACTTGCCGAATAAAAATGATATATGCTTTTATAATTAGGTGGGAGCAATATTTAAAAGAGTTTGAAGATGATCTAGCTAATGTCAATAATAGAAATGGTAAAATTTAATATCATTACCGTAATGTAAGGGGCTGGCATTATCTACACCAGTGAAATGAAATTAAATCGTTTATTTTCAATACCTACAGGCTATTTATTCAATGTCACGTCTTATTGACGTCAATTATTACTCAAATTAAGTTTACCATCAAATCCAAAGTGCAAATGCAAACTCAAACTCTATCAAAATAAGCACGGAGATAAAAAATTGATAATAATGAAACTGCCGACTAAAATAAATATTTAGCGACTGCTGATGATATACTATTTTAATTGGTTGAGCGACGTGAAAGATGATTTCAATTAAATTTCGTTCGTAAACAAATGAAACTATATCTCGCGTCTTGTATTAACAACATTGATTGACATAGGCAAACCCTAAAATCTCTGTTTACAAACAACAAAACCGTTTGAGAGTGTTAATTTTAGCCTACCGGTCGCACTAGTGATGTGACGATTCGAACACACATTTCCGACCAGTACTGTAATCCCGAACAATATATGTTTGTTATTATGACTTCACCACTCCGCTCACAATAAAAATCGTGTGTTTTTGCTTTTGTTTTATGTTCTCGTTAACTTAGAAATAGTAGTAATTTAGTAGTATTGCTTTTTTTTAAATACAATTAAGTAGGCAAACAGGCATACGGCCCATCTGATGATAAAAAGCTGTTGGCATCATGCCAAACAATTCCTCCTAGCAAAGCCCATTATGCAAGCGGACACGCATAAGGAAGCGAAGTCTCTCGCGAGACTCAAAGACTCAAAGGCTCAAAGGGTAATCACGGGATATTCGATAATTCTGACAGCGCGTCTCTATAATAAGTCAAACGGCGTAAGCTGACATTCCACGCCCACAGGTAGCAACAATCTTAAATAATATATAAAAGGAGAAGCCGACTGACTGACATATCAACGCAGGGCCTAAACTATAAAGGTTAGAAACTTGAAATTTTGCACAGGGGTTCCTTTTATAATGTAGGGGAGCACTAAGAAAGGATTTTTGGAAATTCATCCCTTAAGGGGGTAAAACGGGGGTGCAAAGTTAGTATGAAACTTTGCCGTTTTTGAAGTTAATCGAATTAAATTCAGCATAAAGATTCTTTACTGAAAGGCATGAAACATGAGTAAAATATTTTTTTCAAAATTCATCCCTTAGAGGGTTAAACGGGGGCGCAAAGTTAGTATTGACGATACTTACTCACAGTGTAAACTATAAGGGGTAAAAACTTGAAATTTTGCATAGGGATTCCTTTTATAACGTAGGGGAGCACTAAGGATTTTGGAAATTTAGTATGAAACTTTGCCGTTTTTAAAGTTATTCGAATTAAATTCAGCATGCAGGTTCTTTACTGAAAGGCATGAAACGTGAGTAAAATATTTATTTCAAAATTCATCCCTTAGAGGGTTAAACGGGGGCGCAAAGTTAGTATTGACGATACCTACTCACAGTGTAAACTATACGGGTTAGAAACTTGAAATTTTGCACAAGGGTTCCTTTTATAACGTAGGGGAGCACTAAGAAAGGATTTTTGGAAATTCATTCCCTAAGGGGGTAAAACGGGGGTGCAAAGTTAGTATGAAACTTTGCCGTTTTAAAAGTTATTCTAATTAAATTCAGCATGAAGGTTCTTTACTGAAAGGCATGAAACATGAGTAAAATATTTTTTTCAAAATTCATCCCTTATAGGGTTAAACGGGGGCGCAAAGTAAGTTTTGACGATACCTACTCACAGTGTAAACTATAAGGGTTAGAAACTTGAAAGGCATGAAACATGAGTAAAATATTTTTTCAAAATTCATCCCTTAGAGGGTTAAACGGGGGCGCAAAGTTAGTATTGACGATACCTACTCACAGTGTATCCGATTCGAACCTGTCGAAACTCTTCTATCTAGCGGGCCGTGCGCGCACGGATGTGCCGCGGTCGACAAGTGGGTAACCCGAATGCAGAAAATATCTAACTAAAATTTAAAACATCCCTGACAGTTCAGAATGTCAGTTCCTTATTTGCCCTTTCATTTCATAAGTCATTGTGAAAAGATATATAATTTGCTATTGTGGTTGGGTGTACGAGTGCAGTCTTCCACGAAGTTGGGACTTGCTCGGTTTTGTAAGAGTGTGCGAATAAGACCGAACACAATTCGCGAGCACATTTTTTCAATACCACCGCTGGGATTCCATCTGGCCCACTCGACATGTGAATTTTGCATGTTTCTTGTTTACTAACACGCAAAGAAAATAAGGCGAATTATAACTAATACAAAATGATTCAATCGTATGTAATTTTATCTAAATTAATCAAAATACACGGCACAAAGGGTCAATCGACCATGTTACCCACTCGATATTAATAAAAATGTAATTCCTACTCAAAAACTTAAGAGTCAGTCAGTAAAATTTTCGAGTAAAAATTATTCCATCACTAATAATCGTCAATGGACAAACAAACTGAGCCTTAGTTTTGTTGTGAGGTCACGCCGTATACACGAATACATTTTGTACCATTCAAGATTATTATTTAACTGTCTCTTAGACAAATCAAAGATAATATTAACTCCTAAGCAAGTGTACACAAAATCATTGTAACATTCACAAACCTTGTTCAGGTTAGTTGCTATAGTTACAATGTACCTACTATCAAAGTCAAGTTTTGTAAGGCATGATTAATAATCGAATCTGGATTTGTCTATTGAGCTGCCGATATACGTCGGCGTCCTCGGAGGTCTACAGCGCCATGGACCGTCGTGTTGCCATCAGATCTTGGGTCTGAGGTGAGATTGTTTGAGGTTTATTTTTGGGGAGGGATTTATAGATCTCCTTCCCCACCACCTAGACAACTTCTGTGAACCCGTTATATTTTTTATTTTTATTTTTTAATCGTCTTTATTCCACACAATTAACAGTAGCAAGCAGTACGTTTGTTTGTTTAGAATAAAAAAAACCGGAAGTCCTGTCTTATCCTCTTTATAAAGATTCATCTTCATAATCAAAAAAACGGTGCTTTGTTCCTCTTGAATAAGTATGTTTTCCTTGTATGTTGTTCTTTCCTTAACGCCGGGTTGGGTAAATTTTAAGCTTTCTCACCAATATTTTTCGATTACAAAGGGGAATTAAAATTTTTGAAAGTCTCGAAGTAGGTTTTTACTTACTGATTTTTATTCATGTTTAAACATTGGATTCATTAGTTTTATTAATTTTGAAAATTTGTAATCTGTAATATTTTCTCACCTATTATTTCTTATTTAATTGCGGCGTCGATAAAGTAAGTATTATTGATAACAGAGCCCGTAGACAAGTTACAATTTGAAAATCTATAACGACATTCGAAAGCAAAAAATGTATGGGATTGACATAAGCCGCGCTAAATCACGTGGTCAATTTTCATACTAATTCTGAAAGATCGCGACAACGAATATCGTTATCGTTTTTCTAATTGTGACTTTGGCTAAGCCCCCAGAACAGATAATATTTAGGATTCTCAGAAAATTGATTTAGGTACATCCTGTACCATGTTCATCTTCTATGACTTACTCAGAGACAAAGGGGTGTGTCATGGGCTTCACGTTTTATTTCGCACCATAATATTTATCTTTGCCTCGTCTCTAATCTTTTCCACATTAACAATTGCTAAGTTCTCTATAATTTTTTTTTCTCACACAAGTTAACATTTTGTCGTCGACTTTACTACTTTACTACCTTGGGTGAATTTGTGGGGCATCAATCTGTCTTATCTTCACCGAGCCGCTTTTCTAGCCCGTCCTACTGACTGTTACAGAGTTTTCCCTGTACAGTCAACAGTATATCAACCATACATGAAACTCTATGTCTTGGTAATAAAAACTATTATTCAACGAATTTACTCTGCTCCTTGTAAATGATTCAGTTGTTACCTTGGCCCTTTCGTCTTGATTACATGTATGGCGAGAGTTAAATTACTTTTGTGAGTTTGTTAGCAAGCTATAAGTAATTATAATACAACAGAAGATCTCAGTAATAATGATTAGAAAACTTAAATATAGCCACAGAATTATTAATAGTACTAAACTAATGTTATATAGCTGCCGTTGATTCATAAGTTTGAATTTTTTATCATCTCTCCGATTGCGTCAAATTGGAATGTTTTGTCAACTGGTATACCGCAGGGTGGTATCTTCTCGCCTCTACTCCTTCTCCATCTTTATAAATCTTATTTCTTCTTTTATTGGTTGCTCTCACCATTTCTATGCCGACGTTTTACAAATTTACACAAGGTCAACTATACAAGATATCGAAGTGGCAATTGCTACAGTTAACACAGCGTTATCAGCTATTCTGAGGTGGTCTGATGATTATGAAATCATGGTCAACCCTAATAAGTGCCAAGCAATTTTTATTGGTAGTGTAAGACAAATTAACCAACTAGATATGAACCCTGTCTCCCCAGTAATTTTCGATATTAATTATGTAATACCGTTCCTTATGAGCGTTAAAAACCTTGGGTTTACATTGATGCTATGTTCACCTGGACGACACAAGAAGCTGAACTTAGCCGCTAGATTAACATCACCTTTCAACCACTTAATCGACTCAGACATTTTCTTCCTCTTAAAACTAAATCCTGTTGGCACAATCCCTGGTTCTGCCATTTTTTCACTATGGATATATGTTATCCGGACCTTTATAACTATGAGTCCGAGCTTAAATGGCTCCCCATCCGTCAACGTAGACAGCAGCTCGGCTTCTATGTACTCTGTTCACTATCCTTACGGATCCTCAATAACCCGAATACTTGAAGTGCAATTTCAAATATCTCTCTAACACCAATGATCAGCAACTTCGGTCATCCAGCTCTTGCTGACTTCTTGTTCCCTTGTTTAGCAGTGGTTTCATGGCTCAATCAACCTTGACATCTTTAGGGCTCTGGAATGCTTTGCCAGCTGACATAATGGAGATCTCCACTAAATTCACCTTCGAGAAGTGTACATGCACATTTGCTGGATGCTTTGCATGTATGATTGTTCCCTATAACTTATTCATCATCATTAGTATGTATGTTTTGTATATATTTATTTGTGTATGTATATTTAGGTATATTATGTAAGTTTATGTATGTGTAGTGTAGTTTCTTAAAAGTTCGTTAATCTATCTTTGTATCTTATTTTCATGTCAGTATACTTTTTGCGCCGCACAAATTTTATGTTTCTCCATTTGGTTGACTGGTAGAGAATGCTTTTAGCATTAAGTCAGCCTGTTTTATAAGTATGTTTACTTGTGGTACAATAAAGTTTTAATAAATGAATAAATAAATTAGTCAACACCGTCATTTTTTAGGCTGCCTAAAAGTATCAATTGGAAAGAAATACCAGCAAGCACTGGATAGGGATGCGTAGAAGAAAAGAGCGGAGGCATTTACCTAGCCTCCCACTCCCATTAGCTTTTAGCTTAAGGGAGGCTAACAATATTTATGATAGTGTTTTCATTTCCTTGTAGATTTTTATGACGGGCCCGGAATAGCTACAAAAAAGATATTATCAAACAAACGACTGTCATATAACTAGCGATAATAGGACGAACGGCCTAACGTGCCTTTCAAAGCTCGGATATTTGAAGGAAGTAGGCATTTCCTTCAGTTAAGCTAAAGATGTCATAATACATCGGAGTATACATATTATTTTCAATAAATCAAACATAGCTAAAGAACTGGTTGACTATGAAAAAACATTTTTGGTAAAGGCACCATATTTACCAATATTTTTATTGAAATCCGATTAAAATTTCCAATATATTGTAAAAAATGGAAATATTCTATTTTTCAATACTGCCAATCAATGAAGGCTTTAGAAGTAAATAGACAATTCAATGTTGAATGCAAATAACAAACAAGGATAATATTGGCCGCGCACTGGGAAATGAAACTTAATTATGAATTGATACTACGGTTTTTGGATTCTTTCCAGTTCTCCTTGTAATAATAATTGTAAAGCATGTTTAAATAAATTTAAAATTAATATTCGTTTATATTTAATTTTGCAAAAAATAATAACAATAATCCTGTATTCGTAATATTATTGTAATATTGTAAATTCGACATTTTTGTGCATATTTTATCAGTGAAATTCACAAATTTTACCTGCAATAAATTAACTATTTTTAATTTCACTTTATATAATATTTGTCAGATTTTTTTTTAAAATTTGTTCAAATAAATCAATACCTAATATTTCTTTATCTAACAAAATAACTTACTTTTAATGGCATAATACCACGATGTCACGACATGGTATTCGCTTTCCATCTGACTACCGTTAATTTTAAAGAAAATCCATAGCAATTTATTAGCCCACTTTCATCGCAAAAAAATACTTTTTATCCTCGCTCAATTTAATTAAGAGTATAAAAAACGCCTATTCATTAGTTCAAACGGCAGAAATAGCAAGAGCCATAAATAAACCGGCCAGTTTACATTATTATTCGGACTTGTTCTGGAATTCCCTCGCGCTTACGATGCCATAAAACTCAATTTAAGGGTACTCTAGGTATACAAAAACTTTAGTACAAGATGTCCGATAAAGGCAATCGTAACAGGCAGTAAATTAACCTAGCTGAAAATCTGTGATGTAAGATTATTTTAATATTTAGGTACTTTTTCTGGGGTTCTGCATACTACAATACATAATGGATTTCTATGCATGTTTGAAGGAATCGTGTCGTGTCAGTATTTTTTTGTAAAGAAATCTCTTCTCGTGAGCAATGTTTTAAATCATTCTTTAAAAGTGTCACAATGCTACTGGAAAGTACCATGGGCAAAAAATGTATGGACTCTGGTCCAAATACTACGAACTTTGATCAACAGTGATACAAACTATGCAAAACGAAAGTGTTTGAAGTATAGATAATTTCAGTCTACTAGCGCCAAGCGGAAATCGAGCGCCAACATAATGTTTTTTTTTTTAAGTAATTTATCCATACTTAATATTATAAATGCGAAAGTCTGTCTGTCTTTCTGTCTGTCTGTCTGTCTGTTACGCTTTCACGGCCAAACCGCTGAACGGATTTTGATGAAATTTGGTACGAATATAGTTGAAGACCCGAGGTCAAACATGGGCTACATTTTGACGCAGGCGGAGCTGCGGGAAAAAGCTAGTTACTAATAAAAGTGTTTCTAATGAAAATGCAATCATGATCGTGCTAAAAATAGTAGATAAACTAAGCCGTCATAATATAAAATAAAGTGTATTCCAAAACCTTTCATTTGGTATAACTTCCAACGTTGTTGAGGGGTTTGACCAAAATGTCGCTATGTCCTTTATGATATCGCCTTATGGCAGGATCTCAACCCAAAAACAAAATTCGGTAGATGCTAAACGTTTTGCAAGTAAAAAGGAAATGTTTTCTATCTACCAGCTGTGAAACACGTAATAATTGTTTGTCACAAATAAAAAAAAACATCATGGAAGAAGTAGTTGAATCGAGAGCAGACTAAACTAATTAATTATAATTGCAAAAAGAAGCACCTCTGAAATCTTGAATCTGTTATAAATAATTATTTAAATTATCTGAATACTTCCAACAATTCATGCTTTTGCCCATCTGTTAGATAAATAGACGACAAAGAGTAGAAAAATAATAAAATACGGAACTCTAAAAAGTAAGAAAAAGACGTTACAAAGCAGGCTCAAACGATTCAATGCAGTGCTTGACGTGATCGGTATGTCCAAATATACAGACTCTTCTCAAAGTCTTTGATTATGATTCAATTGAAGCTCTTTTCTTTGATCAGCGTGTTGTTTGAAACGTGACTGAACGTCTAATATTTCATAGAAAGAAATAAATTTTTTAGAAACCGTTTTGTTTCAGGTTAATTTTTTCTACATTCTTTTGAGATCAAAAATGTACATAATGTGATTTCAATTAAGAATTTTAATTGTCTGGTCTATTCCCATCGGACGCGGTATACTTCACTTCTAATTATTTCAATGAATTTAAACTAGAGAAACAAATACCATTTTCACATACATACATACCATCACGCCTTTTTCCCGTAGGGGTAGGCAGAGACTACGGATTTCCATTTGCTACAATCCTTACAGACTTCCCTCGTTTCTTCTACGTTATCACTCTCGTCATAAACGCTCGTCGATTACGGGTACTCCTGACATTTCCCTTTTTTAATATGTCTGCGATTTGGTCGCAGTATGTTCTCCGACCTTTGATTTGTAAACACCTTTCGTAAGTGCTCAACATGCCTTTTTCTATCTTTGTCACTACATCCTCATTCACACCACACCTTTTTCTTATCTCACTATTCCTAATTTTATTGCTCAGACGTACTCCACACATACTCCGTAAAGCTCTCATTTCAACTGCATTCACTCTGCTTTCATTATTTTTCTGCCAGACCCAACTTTTACTACCATACAAAAGAGTTGGCATTAACACTGCTCTATGAACAGCCACTCGTTTTTCAATATCACCTTCTTGCTTTCATTTCTCATAAACATACAACCCAAATACACAAATTCATTCACTTGTTCAACACTCTTTCCATTTAAACTTACATTGCAAACTGTTCTACTTTCATCTCTTTCAAACAGCATTACTTTCGTCTTACTTACATTTGTTTTCATACCTTTACCTACAAGAGCATCATCCATAATCGTTATCATCTTTTGCAATTCTTCTTCCGACTGCGCAAGTATTAATTGATCATCGGCATAAAGAAGGCAATTGACGTTTAACCCATTCTTTTTTAAGCCCCATTCCTAATTTTTTAAATCTTTCAAACAGCTGTCCATGAATAGGTTAAACAGCCATGGTCTAACACCTTTTTCAATCTCATACCAGTCTGTATAGCTCCCATTTATTCTGACACAGGCGCTGGAATCCTTGTAAAGAGATTTCATCGCCTGTATCAGTTGGCTGTTCACCCCATACAAAGACAGTGTAGACCACAATTCATTCCTGTCCACTCTATCATAGGCCTTTCCAAATCCACGAAAGCACAAAATACTTTTTGGCCTTTAGCCAAATATTTCTCCGTTATGTTTCGTAAGGAAAATACCTGGTCCGTACATCCCATCCCCTTTCTAAATCCCGCCTGTACATGACAGATCTTATCTTCCGTCTCTTTCAAAATCCTTTCATTTAATATCTTTGCATACAGTTTGCTGACCACCCTGAAAAGACTAATGCCTCGATAGTTTTTGCATGCCTGCTGTGACCCTTTTCCTTTATAAAGTGGTACTATAATGGCCTTGCACCAATCTGTTGGAACAACGCCTTCCTTCAAGCACCGATTGCAGAGGTGACACAGCTGAGTGGCCATGATGCCCTGTCTAGCCTTCAGCATTTCGACAGCAATTCTGTCATAGACTTTCTCATATTTATCTTCCACTTCCATCGCTTTCTTCCTCTTAAAGTCTGCTTTGACAGCTAAAAGACCACGCTTTTCTTTTTGAATTAACCATTTTTTGAACCTCTTGATCTCACCATACATTCTTCGTACCACTGTATTTCTTTCTCTTTTTGCATATTTCTATTGCAGCACCGATTATACCTTCCTTTATAATTTTCCAAATATTCTCAATTTCACTTTTACTTTCTATACTTTTAAACTTGCTTACCAACAACTTTTTGTACTCTTCTTGCGCTTTATTATCTACTAGTTTTTCTACTTTTATCCTTTTCAAAACATTAGAAGGTTCCTTTATGTAATACCGCCATGATTTGAAAACCCCCTTTACCCTACAAATAACTTAGTGGTGGTCTGTACTTATACCCGCTCCCCGGTAAACTCTAGTATCTATCACATAATCTCCTCAATCTTTCATCAACAATCACAAAATCGATCATACTCTTCACTTTCACAAACCATTTCCACAAACGTATAATTTTGTCACGACAAATGAAAAAATTGAATTGAAATAATTTAACTAGCACCTATTAATTTATTCATTAAATTAAAGAAAATAACAGATATTAAACGTAATTCCATGTTAATAATTAATTAATTTATAAATAATTTGAAAATCCTTCATTCGTATCGAATGGGATAATTTGAAATTCTATGGATAGGACCACCCTGTTGACACAAGTAAAAGACAAAATCCCCTTTGTTTACAATTATATTTAGCAATGTTACAGTATAAATTCTAAATTAATGATAAGGGGTAAATTAATACTTTCGTGCACAGGTTGTCAACAGGGCGACCCTCTTGGGCCGGCTATTTTAGTCTGGCCATCCATTCTATTTTGGACAAGTTAAATTCGAAATTCAACGTATAGTACTTGGATGACGGTACATTAGGTGGTGACGCGGACATAGTTTTAAATATTTAAAATTTGTTAAAAACGAATTTGAAAATATTGGACTTGAGTTCAATGTATCCCTGGTATTTATTTTATTTGGCTTCTTCATCAGTCCTTCTCTGTTGATGTGACTACGTAATTTGTCTTTACATAGTGCGCGATCGGTAGTGCTAAGAACCGCATTTTATATAATAATGTCTTCTGGTGCTCTACGCTGTCTGCCATCTATACGGAAGTTTTCTTCTAGCTTGTTTTTTGTTATGTATTTGTAAATTTTATTTAAATAAATGAATATGTAAGGCCTGAGCTAACTGTTCGTATCGTAAAATTTAAATAACTGCCAGTTCTTTTTATTTATAAAACAAAGAACCTTTTCAGAAAGTGGATTTATTTTTGTAGTTCAGTACCTAGTACCTGGGTAGTAAGTGTACGCATATCCATATCTAGGGTACGTTGACCTCTTTTGGCATGCTACCCTTTCCAACTAACCTTGTTCCTTTGTCATAGTTTTCCTTTTGTTTCAAAAGAATAGACAATAGATAAACAAAAATGACGATAACTACACTAGGCGTCGTTAGCAGCTCTACAAGTGATAAATTTACGAGCCCTGACCACTTATTGTGTTCAATTACCCATCCTTTATTTGGCACATCCGCATTTTGTTCTGTCACTTGTTCATAGAACTGGATCGTTCTTTAGCTATCTGAATATTTTCCATGACACATTGCCATTTATGTTCGAAAATTTGTTTAATTTAAAACTCATCATCATCACCTGCGTCAAAAAGTAGCCTATATTTGACCTCAGGTCATCATTCATAACAAATATCATCAAAATCTATTCAGTGGTTTTGCCTTGAAAGCTTAAGAGAGAGATAGATAGATAGACAACGTGTGGATTCCGCGGGAACTCTTCTTCAACCTAGCGTGTATTCCTAGTTGCGTTGTCAGCTTACGCTTCTGATCCTAGGGAACGCTGTAAGTCATGGTCCTAGATTTGGCGGCACTACAATAGAGCGACTGCTGTCTGACATCCGTAACCCATTTCACAGGAAAACCAGTTCAACGAACATTATCCGAGGTGTGTTAGTGACCAACACTGTCAGTATTTTTCAGGCTGCTTAAAGGCATCTGACACAGCCTCACGACTGCTATCTATCGATAACAACTGGGACCAACGGTTTAATGTGCATTCCGAAGCACGGAGGAGCTCGATATAATCCAATAATGGTCGCGTCTTGTCGTCGCTTGACTAGCGCATTTGCTACGGATACACGGGTCGCGCTCGATGCTATAAGTAAGTCAAGCAATACATTTTTTTTATGAAAGTGATAACCTTAAAGAAGCGAAGTCGTGACGGGCTTCTAGTATTTTATAACAAAACGAATAAAGTTTGAACGAAATAATACCTAAGCCCTTTAGTAAATAATTTGTATAAGCCGTTCACTGTAGTTATCTTAGGATAACATTTTGGTCAGAGCAAGGGTTCACAAGTCAAGATAAATAAACACTTAAGTACCTGTACAGGTCTTGGAGATAAATTAAAAACAGGAATTTCGGGAATAAGATATAACAAGTACTACTCAGTACAGATCCAAAACTATAGAGAAAAAATTAACAAATTTTATGTTAAAGATTGAATAAAGACAGCCGCACTCAGAGATATAAATGATTATTCAAGCGAATTCGACAAACTCTATGTAAGTATATTTGTTTTGAATAAATCTGTTCTAGTAATAACAGATTTGAAAATTCTCCCTTCGAGGAAGAATTTGTTTTTTGAGTTTGAAGAATTTGTTTGAGTTATCATTATCGTCTCATAGTGCGGCTACAAGAGTCAGTTCTACAGAAATTTACATTCAGAAATCACTAATGTAGTATGATGAGTAAGTAGGTAATTTGTTTTTGCGATTTTAACGCTCTCTGAAAAAGTAGAGTACTTGTATTTACCTAAAACACCAAATTACAGGATTAAGTGCGTATAATACCTTTATACTTTCGACGTTTCAACCGTGTTTCAAAGGCCTTGGTCACGGAATGACCTATGTTTTTACCTGACTGCGTCAGAAGAGGAGTTATGATGTTCGTTGAAAATGAAAATGAAAATAGTCATTTATTACAGTAATCTCGGTTACAATATGATGCTAGGACTTCCCAGTGAGTAATCTAATGATACTCGTAGTGGGAATGACCCGCTGCTTCCTTTAAAGGTATACATTAAGACTACATTTATGAATTATACACATGTATAATACATATCAAAAATAAAACAAAACCAAAAATGCGACAGTGTGTGAGCGTGTGTGAGGGTGTGTGAGGGTGTGTGAGGGTGTGTATGTGTATGTGTATGTGTATGTATGTGGTAGATAATGTGAAGAGCGATTCGGTGTATGGTGAGAGTGGTTGTAGGAGTTGTGTGAGTGGTAATAAAGTATGTTAACTCGTGTGTAAGTAATATAAATGCCTTAGAAAAATTTGAATAAATATTAACAGTAAGTGTCATGACAATGACATTGAAAACTTATTATTTAAACCTATCTAATAAAGTTTTATTAGATAGGTTTAAATAATAAGTTTTCAATGTCATCATAAGTAAGTGTGTCCAACCATTGGATTAAGGTTCTTTTGCACTTATATAATTTCATAGGATAAATTTCAAGAAGCGAATTTATTTTGTTATATATAAAAGCGGATAGGAATGGGTATTGACGTTTAGCAAAAGCAGTACGTACAAAAGGAGTGGAGGCCACTCTAACCTTTCTTCTTCTATTTTGGAGCGCTACATTGTACGGCAAAGTTTTATGGTAATTAATTAAGGATCAGGTTAAGGACGAAAATCTTTCTGACTGAGAGAAGATTACTAATTTTGTATAGGTCATGTGTAGGAAATCTACGAGGTTTGAAGTACATGTACACACTACATACAAGTACACACCTTTATAAGAGATCTCTGTGCCCTTTCCAAGGCTAAGAAGTCAGTTTTAGTGGCTCCACCCCAGATCGGTATGCAGTAGGAGATGATTGATTGTGCTAAGGCTGTATAAATCTTATTTAAGAGATTGCTAGACATAACGTACCTCGTTGAAGTTTTATTTAACGCTGTAAGGTATTTAGCTTAGATAGGAATGGAATAAACATTTAGTAGGGGTAGCTGTTTTCTGCAGCTTCATCTCTGTGGTTTTTATTGAGATTGATAAATTAGTTTGATTTGAATGTACCTGCGATTTCTAAACAAACCTCAGTGGTTTTGTGAAATGCATCTTATGTTTATTTGTTTGTATCAATTATTGGAAAATGTTAACTACAAAAATAAATAAATAATAGAAAACCGTGACGTAAAACATAAGTACTTTATATGTTAATCCAGGTATTCGCAAACCGAATTACCGCCATTTCCTTTCAGCCGTTAGCTGTTATACTCAGAAACTTTAGCGTTTATAAAATTAGTAAGATTCACGAAGATTCGCCCTCGAAGTGATTACAGAAATACATTAATTGCGAACCTTTAGACTGAAATTTATTGTCAATATATCTATTACTTTAACTTTCGTTTCTATGTGAGATGTCAATTTATATATAAAAAACTAGCTGTTTCCTGCAGCTCCGCCTGCGTCAAAAAGTAGCCTATGTTTGACTCCGGGTCTTCAACTATATTCATAGGTACCAAATTTTCTCAAAATCCGTTCAGCGGTTTGGCCGAGAAAGCGTAATAGACAGACAGACTTTCGCATTTATAATAATAAATTTTATTAGTATATAGTAAGTATGGATTAGTATGGATATCCCTATTAACAGTACGGATTTAGAGTAGAGACCAGATTGTCTGATAATAATGATTCCATGCTTTGGACGGCACGTTAAGCCGTTGAAGGTTAAGGGTTGAATATTATAGAAATGGCACATTGTTAGTAAATAAAATAAATGTCCAGATATTTTCGAAGTATATGTTAATTAAACTTTACCATGCCAGATAAAGGGTAAAAGTACTACGTCATAGAGCAAAAGGTAGTAAGACTCCAACACCAGGATGTATAGGATCGATTGACCACGTAACCCACTCGATATGAATGAATGAACAGTAAAGATTTCAAGACGGTACGGGAGTATTGGTGTGTTAATAATTATTGTAACGTATCACATTGTCATGTATGAGTAAATGAATAAACTGGAATTGGGTCTGAGGAATCCATTATGAACGAAAGAATTTAATAATTTTTTTTCAAGAAAATAAATAGAATAAAATAAATAAAAGAATAATACGAAAGTGGTAATATTAATATCATTATTGTTCTTTGTCGTATAATACTTTTTTCTATGTGTTTCTAAAATAACAAGGTAGGTACATATAGACAAAGCTGTTACTATAGGAAAAATATATCTGCAAATCGAACTAATTCAAAATAGTCCAAAACGAATAAGACGTTCCCAAGCCATAAAACTAAAACATATTGCAGTGTAAGTAAGCCTTCTCAAATTGCAACAAGAAGATAGTTTTTACGAAAGAGAAAACAAAAAGAAACGTGAAAATATCTCATTACAATTTAATAAATTCTTCTGTGGCGCGTGGAAATAAAAAAATATCCACTTTCAGTACATTCGTGCAACAAAGTAACAACTCAGGTCTTTTCATCTTGTTTTGTTATAGAAAAATTGAAACGGGGAGAGTTTTGAAATATTTACGTGACTTTACAATTTAAATGTTTAAAATATTTGATATCTGTTGATGGATAAAACAATTATTTAGAGCGCATTCGCGTTCCTTCCTTTCAGTTTTCAGTTTGATGTCGGTTGCGTTACGGACAACACGCACGTTCTTGTTCCCATCGGTCAAACGCATGAACTTTACAAAGTTGAGTTTATTAAAAGAGTGACATGAAAAGTCTTCATTGTGTACCTTAATTTAATATGTAAATGTTCGTTTATGTGATTTTTGTCGGGTGTTTAAAAAAATAAAAATACTCTTAATGCTTCAGAAAGTTTTCTAAGTTTTTAGAATAATACAAGAAAAATTATGTTGTATTGTAAGTGATGTTAAATAAACAAATTCTAAAATTGGGAGATATAAATTAAGCTTCTCCTTTGAGTCATTTGAGAGATTTAAGAGGGCAAAAGTTTACAAGTACGTGAGTGTATATTATTAACTTACTTCAAGCGGCAACAAAACAAACGAAACAGGATTTAATTTAAATGAATTTTAAGATATAGTAATACTTCAGAAACGAACTGTTAACAGTGAAAAAATAATATAGTTTTGTGTAGATATAAACATAGTTTATGCTAAATGTAAATATTTGACGTATAAAAAGGTGTTATACTCATTTAATCCAGTAATTTTATGTTTTAAATATGCAGTGCGTTCGTTAAAAAGTTAATTTAGGACGCTTTTTAAGCGACGCTGTGAAAATTTAAATGCATTTACGAACGACGTCATCAAAGTCAAATGAAGGGTATTTTTTGAAAATGAAATTCGCAACAGTCTCGTGATAAATATCTTAGGTTGATATGATTCATTTGACCTAAAATTTTTCCACTAAAATCAGCCTGAAATGTCTTTATTGCAGAGAATAGTATAGGTTTCCTCAGTATAGTTCAGCTGTTATGAGGGTGGACTGGACCAACACATTATGTGGGAGCTGTGTAAAAGCGAATCTTGGTAATAATAACTCTATTAGTGTACCGAATTTGAAATACAAATACAAAATTTCTTTATTGTCATACAGAACATCAATAACATTGAATAGCCTTTTGTTGTACCCTATATTCTATTATTTACGTTATGTGTGTACAATTAAGATTTTACATATACACACACCACATTTCACATACATTGTGATACATACATACTCGTGCTATACTTCTATATTACCGACCCTCAATTATCGGAAAATTCAAACTTTTTCGTACTATTAACATAATTTACTTGAAGGTAGGATTAGGTAGTGACAAAATTCTTGTTGAGAAGAGTGAAGATCCTATATATATATACTACTACTTCGCCTCAGCGACCTTTTTTTATTCTGCGCCATAAATACTAAGCTGATCATTTTACAACCATTTTTAAATTATGATTTTTTAGCATCTGTTGTTTTAACTTTTGCTTCTATCGTACCTATAAATTTTTAAATTATTAAAAAAACGGAATAATCGAAAAACGTAAATAAAAAGCAGGTCGTGTTTTGATAACATGCCTTTACACTATATTGAACATGTTCAATGGGGAAACACTCCGGCGAACCGAAAGAATTTCAAATTGATTTATGTTTCATGCCGGTCTTGTGCTCAGATATACGTGTCATGCGAAAGGATTACATTTTTGCTAAACTAGCTAACTTTTGTCAGCTAACTCAGTCATTTCCTCACGTAGGCTAGGTCAAGGCCAATGCTTTGTACGAAATTTTAGTCGAAACTTTTAATATCTTAGAGAAGAAAAGATTTTACCTACAACAATTTTCTGCTCTCTAATATTTGCATTTGTCAAAAATAAACTGTCTCGGAATACATTTGCAGTTGTATTTATATTTTTTTTTGGCCATTTTAAAATGCATCAAGATCTTTAGTAAATTACTTTTTTTATTTATTTATTAAAATTTATTGTAGCACAAGTAAAACACACTCATATAATTAGCGGTCTTAATGCTAAAAGCATTCTCTACCAGTTAACCATACGGAGAAACAGAAATATTGTTTGTTTGAAATCCCACAACTCTTACTACAAGACCTAACTGAGCAACTCGGCATTTTCAGAGATGTATCCACGTTAGCAGATGGATTCAGTGTAGTAGTAAATCCGAGTACAACTAGTTTTTATAGCGTATCATCATGTTTATGCTCACACATAAACACGATGATACGCTATGCATACTCCTACAAATGACGTTCCTTTCTCAATGCTGATACCATATGAAACCACTGACAATGCCTTGTCGGTGGCGGTATTTATGTCCAGTCTTTTTGAAATGATGAATTTGAATGAATGAACTTACTTATGACATCATAGTCTAATATTAACTTAGTTTACCTGCGACCATAAACGCTGTAAAGTTTTTGAAATGTTACGAGATAAAACACGTATGATTTTAATGTAGTTTAATTTTAATGTGTAAAAATCGCGAAAACGTAAAAAATCATTATGTATAATTTGCTGGAGTCGACTCTCTAGAAATATATTACAAACTATACTATTATATTTTACCTATTTCTGTTATACCCATTATTGTATTCAAATTGAAATAGCTTTTTGTAATGTAACATATAGTGGAAATATTATTCATTCAAGCTGTCGCCTATGGCTCCTCTCTCATTGTACTTAGTACTTTATATCGCTAAAAGTAGCAAATATAAAATACTAGCTTTTTCCCGCAGTTCCGCCTGCGTCATAAAGTAGCCTATGTTTATACTATATTCTATATATATATATATAACTATATTCATACCAAATTTCATCAAAATCCGTTCGCGGTTTGACCGTGAAAGCGTTACAGACAGACTTTCGCATTTATAATATTATAGTATGGATATCCTGTAAGTAATTATCTCCATAGTTAAATAACTCTTTCACATCCCAACCAAACAAAACAAATCAGACGATGAATTGTCTCTTTATTGAAATATGTTTATTTTGATACATTGATTGATTATACAGCTTTATTCGTATACAGCTTTATTCGCTAAATCTTCTGAATTCTAATGGGGTAGAGACAAGAAAAAATTACTGCCATTTGTGTGTCAATCGACGTAAAACTTTTGGAGTACACATATACTTAAATCTAGTAGCTCTATATTAGGAAGAATTGCGTTTGTTAATTGCCTTTGTGTGAGAAAATCCTCACGCCTTTATGAGATAGAGTCAAATTCCAGATATCTCGAAAAATCATAGCCGATGTCTATTGAAAACCTTGTGTTCGTATTCTCAGTTATCTCTCAAATGTTATTTCAATCCAAGCGCGTGAGATGCAACGCATGGTCTTGCAGCCCGCATGCTCACTCTCTCATGTCTCTTACGATTTGTTACAAACGTCAGTCAGTGTAAATATCAGAGTATTCTCTCTCTGTGGTCAGCTGTTCAATGTTACATAAACTACTAGTCGTACGGTCGAGACATTTAGCCGATACCAAACAGTCAAAATGTAATCAACAACTAATTGTAAATAAATAAATAATAATAAACAATTACTTAACGTATTCCTGTGAAACGTAGTAGACGAGTAGGTTTCATGTAAAATATCTTATCGGCAGTTAGTATAATAAATTGCACGCTACTTGCACTGTATCTACGTACATATCCGAGATTTTAAATAATATGGAGGGTGTACCAAACGTTGTTGGCGAGCTGAATTGCGTCGAAATACCATGTACTTACATACAGTATAGGTATTTAGTTTTCATCAAGACGAGCTTCAGATTCAAGTATAGGCTGCATACGATATAGGCATATAAAATTTATTTCGTTATGTCTGGAATTTTGCACTCTGCATTTATCCACTACACCAGAGAACTGATTTTCATAAATAAGCTAATTTTCAAAGACAGCACATTAAAGTAATATATAGTAAAAATTTTAGACAGTGCGGTGTCATCATCATTTATTTTTATTATAAAATAGATTTCAGAAATCACTTTAGATTTACTCAATGTAGTTGTTAGGAATCAGTAAGACATATTGCCTCGGTTATCGCCTAAGCTCCTAAGCTTATAGCTAAAATGAGTGATAGTGGCAGTTAGGTCGTCTGTCTGAAGGTACATGCGTACAACCTCCGAATAGTTTACAACCCCCATTTATATTACTTATACAAGTTATAAATCCATTCAATGTTCATCCAACCATTCCGAGTTGTTTGCCTCTGGCGGCGTTGGAATTTAGAATGTAAAACTATACAAATACTATTTATGGCACCAAAAAAACACACAAACATATTTTACAGTACCTAACAGTTAACAATGAGACAAAGGCGGACTTACATAATTTTTAACCAATTTTAACAAATGCCGTTTGTTTGATACTGGCATAGAAAATATTTGTTTACAAAAAAGTGAAGAGTCAGAGGCAAATAAGTAAGTTGAAACATTATTTAAATTAGCGAAATTTTAAATTTTCATTTGTATTGGAACGGATAAGTTAAAAGTTATCAGAGGGACTGATCATGGCAGTTACCAAGTTTCATTTCAACTTGAATAATAATTACTTCCATCGGGTGTTTGCTTAAAAGTATGAGTATTGATAAAAATAAATACGAATGTTGATTGGATCAGAAAAATATAGAGTATGTATTATTAGTCAATGAGATAATTTATGATATGTCCACTTATTACTTATTAGGTAGGCACATACTTACTATTGTACAACATGTCACAAATAATTTTTTTAATATATTTATTATAGTGCAATATTGTTTTTTCTTACTTACAATAAATAATAAATATTTATTTCGAAGAATTGGTTTATTCCAATCGAGTCACCTGGGTGATCAAATTATTCATAGTTGATGTTAGTAACAATGTTATTAAAACTATGTTAGTAATTTAAGTAAATCCATCCTTTGCCGTAATTGGGTAAAAATCGTGTAAGTATTTTTTACATTGCATAGTTAACAATCCACCTGATAAAACAATGCATGAATCGTTTATATTCTTAATATGAGGGTAATAATATATTGTTTTTCTCGTGACATCGTCAAACTTTATACGATTCAAGTACCAGTACGCCAAGTGACCAATAATAATGAGTATCACAATTTTATCTCTCGAGATAGTCGGCATTCTTTGTTAAGTATTGCCCATTGATGGAGCCAGGGGTCCGCTAACTTAATCGCTATGTGTTATTATTCAAGTCCCTCCCATCTTTGAAACGGATGAAATATATTTTATTATTTTATTTGTCTTTTATGTAAATAAAAATTCATATTGCACTATCACTATTATCAATTTTATTTAAACAATGCAACGATTCAGAAATTTTAAATAAATTACTTTTGTAATCTCTGGAGAGAATCATTAAAGCTGTTTTAATAGAAGATAAATAAGAAAATAATAAAAAACTAAGTAATTAAAAACTAATATTTACAAGTTGTCCCAAATCGCTACATTTATTGTCTACGCTGTTGTCAATAATAAATTCTGCGTAATCCCGTACAATTATGATGGAATCTCGAACTTATATATGTACTTAAACTATACAGATGTGCTATTGATGAGACATTGTTTACCTACTAACATACATTTGTTAATTAATTGAATAGAGCACTAAATACATCTGTAATAGGATGTCGGTCGCTACGAAAATAACCGGTCAAGTGCTAGGACTCGCGCTTCGAAGGATTCCGTACCACTATCTTAAATTATTAAAAACCGCAAAATAAAATCACGTTTGTTGTATATTCTGGTTTTCCGTATTTGCGTTCTGGATTTCAGTAATACTTAGCGGCAACAGAAATAAATCATCTGTGAAAGTTTAACTATCTACCTATCACGGTTCATGAGATAGCCTGGTTCTTAGATTAATAATTGGTCTCCGCGGCGCTACGACTAGATACTGTTGGCATACTACAAATATTCACAACTAAAACCATGCCGAATTCGGCATGGTTGCGGCATACCCGCGTCAGTCATGCCGCGACCGATGAGTAAGTTGGATGTCTAGATAAATATAAAATTTAATGTAAAGGTAGGTAGACGCAAAATGTGCAGTTTGCGTAGTCAAACTGTGTAAGAATAATACTAAAATAAATAATGAAAGATACTGGTATTACATACCATCAATAAGTATTGTATAATTTCGAAATATGGACAAAAATTACTCACGAAAATAATATAACCCTAAAATATGGCGCGAAGTACCGCTCGGTGCTTAATGTTGCCGTGTATTAAAAAATCCCAAATTCCCCGAGGTTTCGATTTTTATTATTTAGATGTTTTGTTTTTTAACTCCCAACCTCAAAAGAGGGATGTTGTAATTTTGACTTTTTCTGACAATTTTGTCTGTCTTTAACATCTTATTTCTTTAATGCTGATCTGGGAGAAAAGTAAATACGTGGAATGTACTAGCTTCTCTTCCCGCGCAGACCATATAAGCCGGCCGAGGAAGTGGGCGAAAATCGAAGAACCATACCTATCAGTAGGCGATGCGACTAGCAACCTATCACTATTTTGATTCCATTTCCACTTTACGCCCACCAACATTCTAAATATGGCCTTTCGGTAGTTGGTACCCCGAAGGGTATCGTTGCCGGATAATCGATTAATCGAATTTGGGGTTTTTTAAATAATCTAGGATATCGAAAGTATTGATATAATAAATTTTATCGATTTTTGTCAATTAATCGATTATTAACTGCAATATCAAACAATTAGTCGATTATTGAAATGGGTTGATATAATTTATATCAACCCATCAACATAGGTAATCGTTTATATCAATGGTTATTAATCGATTATGTATCTGTAGTATCGATATAATCTAATCTGTAGTATTGATTTTTGAGAATTTATGAAAAATAATCGATTAATGGATTAATAACAATACCAAGCATTTCAAGCACCGATACTATACAGATATACCGGAACTCGGCGGCGAGATGCACAGCGGGCATAACACAAATCATCGTCATTCAACTCATACAGAAAAAAATTTTGACACCTTAGATTATATTTTCAACTATCAAAGAATCGATTATTATTCGATGTGTAATGTATTTTCCGGCAACACTACTTTAAGGAAAAAGCCCATGATAATATCTACTCGTATGTACAAGATGTTTACCGCAGCTCCGCCTGCGTCAAAAGGTAGCCTATGTTTGACTCCGGGTCTTGAACTATATCCGTACCAAATTTCATGAAAATCAATTCAGCGGTTTAGTTGTGAAAGAGTAACAAACATCCATCCATACTTACAAACTTTCGCGTTTATAATATTAATAGGATGTGTATGTCTATTTATTTATCTGTATTTAAACCCGGGTTACAACTAAAAAGAGGTCAGTAATCAATTAGCTCCAAGCTAAATAGAAAATTAAAGTAACGTTTAACATACTGTACTGTGTAAAAATAAACCAAAAGAAAGTTTTTTTTGCAATTTTAGGATTCTATATTAGAATTATAAAATAAAGTAGACAAAAATTAACCATTTCCCCTACTTTATCTCCGAAACTATCGATTCCAGAATTTCGATTCATAAATTATAGGAAAACCTATGAGATAATTTTAAATTTGTTTAGGAGGTCCAACTGGAGAAAAATAAAAAATAGTACAGAACCCTCTACATGCGAACCGACTCACACTTGGCCAGTTTTATTTTAATGTCATTTTAATGGATTTTCTGAGCTACGTAACAAGACCACAGCAATTAATAATTTTCCCATTGGTCGGGCACCAGTCAAGTAGCTGGCAACACCATAAGTAGTAGGGTCCTGTTTTACCATTTGGGTACGGAACCGGCGTTTTTAAAAATTAATGTTTTTATTTGGACAAAATATGGTTTTTAACGAAATCGATTCTTTTAACGCTATTTCCATTAAGAGAAATTTATTTATTTTATTTTATTTATTTATTTATTTACTGAATCAACAGCACTTTATACAATATAGTTATTTTCAGTTATTCTTAATGCCAATAACAGATTCATATTTCATAAACAAAACATTTAAGTACTTAGAAACAAACATGCAAAAAATATCAAATTATAAATTCTAGCAGAAACAAATGACGAGGTGAAAGAAAGATTTTTCAATAAAAAATGAAGAGTGATGAGTATGCATCATGTGTGTATGTGTGTGTTTGAGTGAATGTATGTTTGTGTTTGTGTGTGCATGTATCTGTTCTTAACTGTTCAATAACAAGGATGCAATTTGGTTTTTAAAGGATTTTTTAGATACATGAAATACATCGGAGGTTGAGAATATTTTATTATAACTATTGAGAGTGCGTGAGATAGTTGCATTATGTGTATAATTACGATGGCTTAGAGGTACATGGAATAGAATAGTTTGCCTGGTACGTTTCTTGGGAGCCTTAAGTTGCAAAAATAGATTTACCAAATCATTTGAATCTATCTTGTTAATAATAAAATAATAAATGTCTTGAAATAATTGTAGAACTAAGTGTACACAAAATAATAGGTACATTATGACAATGTACTTGTACTATCTTTTCCTTTTATGTAAAATCCTTTGCATTTTTATTGTGTACATGAATAAAGAAAATAAATAAATAAAAAATGTGTGCTTCATTGTTACCTTTTACGGGATCCACGATAAGAGTGGCAAACGGAATGGTTTATATATTTCAACAGAAAGCTGATCTAAAATCGATTACATATGCAATTGAATCGATACTTTATACATACTAACTAGCTTTAATATTTAAGAACTTGAATGAAACCTTGAATGGAGTTTTGGTTGAGGCGGAATTTTCCAAGTGTGTTCGGTGATTCTCATAAGATTCGGCTAATACCTGAATGCCGGTTTAGCACACTGTGTTCCAAAAGCTACGAAAGCAAATAGGTACTTATTTTTTATGCTTAATCTTCTGATCGATAAGGGAGCAGAATATCATATTAGATAAATACTTAATAGGTTTGGCAAAATCTACAATATTTCAATATGAAAGAATCAACGATAAAACGTTTGAAAAAGACCAACTTTTGCCCTTTACATTGATGACTGATCTGCTTGCCGAATTTAAATAGACCCCAAAGTAAAGTAAATTTTATGGTTACGTGTTTACTATACTAATGTTGTTAATAAAAGATTGAAGTTCAAAGTTTAATTTCAAACCAATTAAAATCCTTTAAAACCAATTTAACAAATAATTAGTCTTTATGAATAACAAAACAAATTATTTTCTTAATACTCTGGACATGTTAATGAAACTTAATGTAAATTACATCATTTTTGTCATTTACATTAGGTTTCATTTATTAAATGAGAGTTTAATAAATGCCAGTTGTCAATAAAACTAATTTGAGAGTGCAGACTAAACTACACCATGATAAAATTTTGCGTTTATAGGAAAATGAGTTTTGAATGAAAACTAGACAACAGCGCAACTTTTGCTTTTAGGAAGTAAAATAGAAGAACGGAAATGAATCTCTATTTCACTAGTTATAATTTCTCTCACTTTTTTTCCTTGGGAAAAAAAATCTGTTTGTAAATATCAACTCCCTTATTCATACAAATTAAGGAACGTTCATTAAGACCAAGTTAACTAATTTATGCTTCGTCTCGTTTTTTCACGTTTAAAAATATATCTAGAAGAAAAAAAAACCTAATCGAAAATATTTACAAAATGTATATCACCTGTAATTGGATATCACCCTGTAGGTATTTTTCACTTCCATGGATAAAACTGACTCTTGGCTGTAAAATAACAGTTATCAAATAATCATAACACACTCTATGTCTGTTATTATCGGTACTCGTCAGTGACATTAATCAACCACATAAAAAAACCATTACAAGGAAAAGTTTCTGAAGAAACAAAATTATAACTGCTTTGAGTTATTAGACGTGAAAAGAAAAAGAGTAATATAAGGTTTGGCACACATTTTTAAACATCTAAAATGTTTCATCAGGTTAAGTACACACGAGTGTTAGGCTGCAATGAAAATAAGCTTTTATTACGGGCCTGCCCCTTAACAATGAAAAGGTGGGAGGCTCTCAAGAAAATGGAAAAATTCCACATCAAACTATTACCTTACATTTTCAGTTACACATTAAAAACAACAGTTTATTATTTTTTAATTATAGCTTAAAGTTACGTGAAACTGTGTAGTAATGTTACGTTTATTTGAAACCTAATCATTCCTCAAGTATGCACGTAGTTAGGTAGTGGACTTTACGAGATGTAGTAAAGAATGGAGATAAACAGAAAAAAATAATTATTTATTTACATGAAGTGGGCACCGTGCCTACTAACTTCTAACAGTGAATAAATTAGTGATCCAGATACACTGTTAAACAGAATACATGTGTAACCACCAAAAGTAAAATATAATAATATGGGTTACGTAGTAGTGTGGTGCGTCTATAAGGCTTTCAGCAATAGGATATAGATAAATTGGCTTTTCTTGTTACGGATGGTAATCCATACTTCCATACTAATATTATACGAAAGTCTGTCTGTCTGTCTGTCTTTCTGTCTGTCTGTTTGTTACGCTTTCACGGCCAAACCGCTGAACGGATTTTGATGAAATTTGGTATGAATATAGTTGAAGACCCGAGGTCAAACATAGGCTACTTTTTGACGCAGGCGGAGCTGCGGGAAAAAGCTAGTAATCTATATGTAGTACAAAGTAATATTCAAATATAAAATAAATCTCCGTAATGGTAATGGTTTCATTTATCTTTATTGGTATTCGGTAATAAAGATGGAAAGCTTTTTGATTGATCGTTACGTACGTTGTCTCAGTTAGATTTATTAACTGGTTGCTAACACACGAGTAAATTTAGAAAGTTAATCCTTGCTGCATTTTTTTTTGATGCTCCTATATTTTATTATTAAAACCAAATAAGTATTTCTAAATTGTTTTGATTTTCATGGGCATTTTTAATAAATAAAAATATAGGGACAAATGACACACAATCGCTTGAACTTGTTTTAACCAACATATAATATAATCGCATTTCCGTTTTTCTTTTGTTTTTGCGACATTCACTTTTTCCCGATGTTTACTTTTTTTTCTGACTGTCATTTGTTTCCCCTTCCCCACATTTGTTTTACTTGTTCTTTTAATACGAGTCACAGCTACTTTATAATGCTTACTTTAAAAAGTTTAGGTAAACAGTGTTGCAGACGATTGTATTTACTTGTGCCTATGGGAACTAAAATAAAATGACAATCATCTGGTTGTGCCTATGGGAATAATTTGGAAAAAATATTCCTAATGAAAGGGCACAACTAGTTGTGCAAACAAGTTGGTCCATGAGAAAAACGTGGATTATAAAATCTATAATAGGCTTTCTAAAGATGGATGTCAATTCTTTTTTAATTGGAGTCACCTTTCTGCAGTAAAACTATCCATGATCTTTGATGACATGACAACCAGACACGTTCGATATGATGTACTGTCGATGCAGGTACCTTCGATACGGCGACCTTTCGCTGCGGCGCACCTTCGATATTGTGCCGGTCGATACGCCATACCATCGATATGCTGAACTGTCGATGCAGCGACCATCGATATGAGGTTCGCTCGCTACAGTAACCTGCCGATGGAGCATTTTCGATATGGCGGCCATCGCTTCATTATTTACCTACCGATCGGGGCTATAAATACATACATATATATAAATCTAGCCTTTTTCCAAGCCGCGTCACTCTTGGGAATTTCGACTATTCCCTTGTTTGTATTATAGAGAGAAACTTTCCGAGATATTTCGGAATTAAGGTCCAGAGTTGGGCTAGAGGTAGGACGCAAAAAATAAGTTCTGAAATCCATACTTTCATACTAATATTATTAACTTTCATATATATTACTAAATGAAACCTATCATTATTCAAATTATAAAACTTAAACTAAACTTAAATCTATAATCCACGTCGCATACATTCACGCACCTGACTGTACCGGTCGACAGGTTTCCTTTGTTCCGATGGTCGTTACGCGAAGGTTCCAGAAACTCTTTTGTTCGCTCGCGCCCAGCGTTCGCCGTCCGCCAGCCCACACACTTCATTCGATCTCTAGGCCTTGTTTACGGAGACGCGGGGCGACGCGCGACGCGTGCGGCGGGCGTGCCGTCTGACGTTTTTTCTCTTTACGGTGAGGCGGCGCGTGAAGGGACACTTATCATCGCACGCGTAAACACAAACATATGGCAATACACGATGTTCTTCATAGAGATACGAGACGGTAAGAGTGGCGATGCCCGCCGCAGCGACTGTCGCTGCGTCGCACGCGGCGGGCGTCGTTCATGTTCCGTTGCCGTAAACACTGGGCTACTTCTTATATGAAATAATTCCCTTTTTAACGTAAAAATTTCTTCTAAAAAAAAGTCGACCATATCGTACTCGACGGTAAGTTATGTCTGCGTTGTGCAATTTCTAAATAAGACTGGCAGAAGGTTTAGCCGCGGGCATTGCTCCATCGAGAATTGCCGCTGCGTGTGTCGCTGCGTGCGCCGCCACGATAAACGACGCGTGAGACGCGTCGTTGGCTTCCGCGGGCCCGGACACAAAAAACGCTCAATCTCAAACAAACGCGTGTAAAATCGCTTCTCCATAAACATACTCATACAACGCCATACGTTTGAGTTTAATGCGGGCCGCGCGCTTCGCCCCGCGTCTCCGTAAACGTGGCCGCACGTACTGCGTTTGCTCCGAGAACTGCGTCACGTCTTCATACTGACGATTGTTTATTATTTTTATTTGTTTATCATAAAGTCCGTAGTGCTTGAATGTATTTTGCGATACGTGCCACTATATTACTTATTCGAGTTTAACCTGTTTACACCCCTAATTGGGTAAGTTTTGAAACACTATTAAATTAGTTTGAAGAAAACCCTAATCATTGTATCTGTCTATATTTGCAATAGCCTATTATCAAAAACTATTTTGATTTTGCATTGCATAGAAAATATTGATTTAGCATTTATTTTTGTAGTAATTAAATGGGTACCTACATTTCACGCTTAGTTCGACGACTATTGTCGTCATTTTGTCTGCATAGTGTCATATACTTATTTTACTCTTGCAAATTGCTAATTTACCCATAATCATAAAAACTTATCTATAAACTGTTCATATTTTTATTATTTTGTATTAGCGCAACCAGCTCTGATTGACCACACTGCACTGCACCATTTAATTTTAACTTCCCCTGCGCCTAACGCAAGTCATCATTCCAGTCTGGTCAAAATCTAGCATCATGGGATTCTGCTTGACCCGTACCATTGTCCTTTAAAGGGTTCAAGATTGGGAGTTCGAATCCACGTCTGTTGCCAGCGCTGGACATCGCCTCTCCGTAACGTAAACTACCGAATGGTCTGACTTGCTACCGTCCCCCACGTCCAGGAATTGACCTGGACCACCACTTGCCACCGTCAACCGCGCCCCGGCGAAGTACTTACCTACCTACCGCCAAGGTAGAAATAATGACGGCTCGAGTACACGACCTTTGTCTTTTTTTTTTAAATTAAATAACTTTATTTGTTAGCTAATCCGGATTTTTTATTTATAAATCCCGGGTCGCTACACTGCCTGTTACGCTTTCACGGCTAAACTTCTGGATCGATTTTGATAAAATTTAATATGGATATAGTTGAAGACCCGGGGTCAAACATAGCTGCGAGAACAATAAATAGTAATAAATAAACAAAAAAATTGGATATTTATAAGAATATATATTTTTTAAGACAATAATTATTAGTTTCTTTCAGTGTTTCTGAGTGTAAATAACCCTCCTTCTGACGCAATATTGGGAAATTCTGTATCTCTAGTATGGACACAGTAATAACCACCAATCAAGTGAAACGTGTCTGACAATGAAAATTTAATTATTCCAGTAGATTGATTGCCTGCATTTCATTCAGTTTTCCTCTATCGTGATAAATTTTTACCCATCTTTTCTCCTTCTTTGAAAAAATGGTACCTTTCTCAAATCGATTGTAGCAGTACATTTTTATATGTCCGAGTTATCTTTTACGAAAGACCTCGCCAGTTGAGAGGAGGAATAGCATTAATTGTTTTCATTTTCTGTCAGCAAAGATTTTTCATGTCAACCGTTATGCCCTTACTCATTTATCTTTTAAATCTCTTAGTTATCATCTGACAGTATAATATTCAATGTAATATATGACTTTTAAATTTATTTGTATTTCTGTGTAGGAGTATTTATTCTTGAAGTTATTTCGGGATGAATTAATAATGTGATTCCTAAACTGTTCCTCTTTTGTTTTTCTATAATTTGCTGGTCAGAGGAGAATCGGAGGATGCTTTTACTTATTATTACTAGCTTTTGACCGCGACTTCGTCCGCGTGAACGAGTATTCTTTACGATGTCTGATGTCGGCCAGACTTACATCGTTGTGAACCAATCAGTCAAAATCTCTAATTACAAAAAAAAATATTTCTATATAAAGAAAACACTCAAAAGGAAAAAAAATAACTATTTTTATTTCCTTCTTAGATTCGTTATTTTTTCTATTTATAAAATTTATTTATGTCACAATTTAATGATAATTAGATACAACTACTGCTCTTGTCGACATTACATTTATTACTTTCTAAAAATACAACTTAAGGTTTTTATGCCAATATTTCCTTATAAACAACATTCTTAACTATTTTTGAGAATGGAGCTAAAATAACCAGACTGCGAGGTGAGCTTACACGAGAACACGCAACGTAAAACTGTCCATGTGAAAAACAGTCCTGTCGCAAGTCAATTTCTGCAAATTTCAGAGTTTGGCCTTGTGACTTATTTATTGTCATGGCAAAGCCCACTTTCAGAGGAAACTGAAGTCGCTTAAATTCGAAACTTGCAGCCTAGTACCGTTACATAGTTTCGGTGGTTTTAAATTTCGGAGTAACATGACATGTGTACCGACACGGAGAGTGTGCTGTCCTACCTCCTTCTAATAACGTAGCGGCAATCCCAGAGGATGCGACAGCTAAGGCTATACCGAGGGTGCTTCTTAGCTTTGCTAAGATTAAATTAATGAGATGAGTTTTACCAGTTCCACCTGGAGCGTCCAAGAAAAAAACGTTTCCTTCTTTTGTACTAATACTTGAAATAATTTCATAGTATACAGACTTTTGTTCCTCTGTTAGTGTGTTTTCATTATTATTTACGAATATTTCTAGGGTAGGTACGTCGTAGTTAATTTCGTTTACACTCCTAACTCACTTTCTACAATCCTAGATCTACATGGTTTTGGTAAACCGTAGTCTTCTAAGACACGACCACCTAATGCTAAACAATAACCTTCTATTTCCAATAGGCATTTGTTGAAGATTTCATCCATGAAGTTATCTACACTGCCTTCTACTTTCTTTTCAAATTGATGTTTAAAGTCTTCTGAAAGGTTTTCTTTGAATTTATTCCACATACTCAAGGGGTCTGATACTTGACAGAATACTAATAGAATTGTGAAAAGCTCTCTCATTTTGAAAGGAGATTCACACAGTGCTGCCTCTTCTAATGCTGCATGAAAATTTTGATCATCTTCAAGAAGTCCTAATGCTTTGCAGGCTAATTTAAATGTAGATTGTACAACGCCATTTACAGTTTTTAATGCTTCATAGGATACAGGGCCCTGAATTTCATGTAGTAACAAACGAAGATGGTAGCACTCTGTATTATTTGGATGTACCGTATATACTCTGCCCAGAGCATGTTCTTTTTTTACGCCTGGCCATCCATCCACATTCATTCCTGTTTTTCTTCTCTCAAATTGTTTATTCTTCCAAACGTAATATGCTGGTATTTCACAATACAAAAGATTTTTTGCAAAGTTGTCTACCTGACATAGATTGAAAAAAGACGTAAGTGTCGTTTTAGGTGGACTTGATACTTTATCAGCTACATTTTCTTGGTTAAAATATACCCTTTGTCCGTTTTCCAAATGCACGGCAAGGTGGACCACCGGAGGAAAATGCTCGTGGATGGGAAACCCTAGAATACGCCACACCGCCTCAGAGCTACTAATATACCTACCACTTTCGTAAATTTTGACTTCGTCTTTTTCGTCTTCTAATGTAACAGTTGCTTGATCGGTACCTTTGTTTACGTATTTACAGATATATTTAATTGATTTTACTGAATTACAGTATTCTACATTTATATGGGCGTTAAAGATTCTTAAAAGAACTGGATAAAAGGGAACTACCCAGCGGTTATCAAGTTCCAAACCACTAACATTAACAGTGAAGCCGCCTGAGTCTGGGGAACGTCTTTTATATTGAGGATAACCGTCATCACCGGTCTGTGTCTCAGTGAGTAAAGGTCTAGGGTACCGTTTACTGCACATTTTATTCTGCATGCAAGGCGATTTAAAGTTTAAAGATCCGCACGGCCCGTGGATCATGTTAGATTTTACTATTTCGTAAAGCTTTGCATCACATTCGGGGTTGGGTATTTCTGCACAAATTACATTATCAACCATATCAGGAGTTATACGATTTTTTTGCCACAGGAGTATATGTATATGTGGAAGACCACGTTTTTGCCATTCCACTGAATACATGAAGCATCGAACTTCCCCAAATATTTGGCCTTTGGTTAACAGTTTCATAATTTTCTTTATCTTTATACGAAATACCCTTGCAATGATATCATGGCGATCATGTGATTTTTGACCTGGAAGTAAACACTGTGAAATATCGTCCCACCGAGGGCTGCAAGTAAACGTAATAAAAAGATCAGGGCGACCATAGTGGCGAACGTAAGTCATGGCGTCTTGGATTCTCTCGTGCATGTATCTTGGTCCCCCAGTAAAGGAGGATGACAATACCAACATTTGACCTAATTGATCGGCGTGAGCATCTTGCCTACCTATAGCATCTCTGAGATGAATATAGCTGTCTGCGCGTAGTTTAGCTTGATTGTTCCTAATAAAATTGAGTCTCTCTGTCTCTATTTTAGCGTATTCATCTACTAAATATTGGCTGAAGAGAGCACAAAAGTATAATAAGTAGTTTTCTTCCCTCTCCCGCACCATAATCCGATACGAATAAAAACATGAAGCAGAAACTGTCTTTTTGAATGGCATCTTGGATATGGGATCACGCAGTGGTATATTAGTTGAGTACTCATCTTCTCCATAACTAAACAGTAAGGGATACTGCAAAGCATGGATCGATGAATTTCACTTATTCGTTGTAAATGACTACTGCGGCTTTCTAATATTATATCCCTACGCTCAAACTGTTGATCTACCATCACCAAAGCAACTTCATTTGTAGTCGGAATATTGTAACGCCCTCTGTGGCTTCCCGGCGGTTTTCTTTCAGCATGTATAATTACTTTAAATGATGGGCAAGTTACAGGAACTTTATCAATTGTACTTTTCAAATCCCTAATGTAAGGATTGACTTCGTGTAGCATTTTTTGTAGTTGCTTTATTAAATATGGTTTTAATTGTGGATTGTTAGCGCATCTTAAGTTTGTTTCTGTTTCATCTTCACCGACAAATAGAATCTGCAAAAATTTAGGCTCTTGGCCGGACTCTGGTAACAAACTTCCTACTAAATGATAAACTTGTCCCTGCACTTTGAATGTTGGCATAAATCCGTCTTCCTTTACTCGTTTTCCGCCAAAAGATGTCATCTGAAACAATTTTTATACTTACGAATGTTAGATATGAAATGCTTGTGATCGGGGTGGAGATCCATTAGCAAACTAAACAGGGGATCCGAAGGTTTACTCATTGCCTCCAGCTGGACTTTGCCATTACTACAACACATTCCAGGAGTTTCGTCCTTCCATTTGAGCGCATTACACCATTCACATTTGTGATTCATATTACCAATAGCCACAAAAGAATCAAATTCATAATTTATCTCAAAATTGTATGACATCCCTGAAAGGTATTTGTTCTGCCATAAGCGTGTTGAAGCACGCGTATTGTATAGAGATTGCGCTGTTCTGTGCGCTTCGGGATGCGTCTGCTGGTTCACTGCGACAGATTGTTTATGGACGTCGATATGGGCCTTCTGACTTTTTAAGACTGCTTGTCTGTGAACATCAGGATGTGTCATCTGATATTTAGCGACAGCTTGTTGTTGAACACCAGGATGCGTCTTCTTATATTTATCGACAGCTTTTTGTTGAACATTAGGATGCGTCTTCTTATATTTAGCCACAGCTTGTTTTTGAACATCAGGATACGTCTTCTTATATTTAGCGGCAGCTTGTTTGTGGACATCAGGATGCGCTTTCTGATATTTAGCAACGGCTTTTCTGTGATCTTCTGTGCTAGGATTACTATTAGAATATTTTTTTTGAGCCTTTCTTACTTGGTTCTTCCTTGTTCTGTCTGTGTATCTAGCTCTACGTTTATTAGTTTTCTTTTGTGATACCGGACATATCTTTTGTGAAGGAAATTCTATTGAATCAGATTTAGAAGAAGAAAGACTGACAAAATCAAGTATTTTAACATTTTCGTGCCTTTTTTCATTTACAGAATTCAACTTTACTGATGAATTTATATTTACTACAGGATTTAGTTCTGCAAGACATAAATAAGCATCAAAATGACCACTTGATAAATTTTGTGAAAAGCGAAGGCGTTTTATCGGACGACCGCGAGAGCCTGCATTTACATACAATTCACTTTTGCGATATACTCAAAAAAGTAGTTATATATCCTCCCTGCTGCGACTAATTCACATAACCCGCCATATGTTGTCGGTTGAATCATTTCCCTATAGTACTCGTCTTCTGTGTTGTAGTTATCACCATTTCTATCGTGTGACATAATAGAAAATTCTATCCAATTATTTTTTACGTAGTTTGCGATTTCGTAACGTACGTGGAAGGCTTTTTCCTGGTTACCATACATCAAAAAAGCAAGGGCCCGAAATAGGCAAGCACCATCCCCAATAATGGGCACTACAATATGCGCCATCTGTTCTCCGTTAATATTGATCACTTCTATTGATATTTTGTTTCATTTAAAAGAATAAGTTTTAGAAACAATATTATCAAAAGGAGTAAACTACAGTATAACTAAATTTTTAAAAGCTCTTATGTCTTCCTTAAGTATCAATTATTACTAAGCGAAATTTGTTTATGTATTTCCGAGAACATAAAACAATATGAAAAAAAAAGAATTAAACTATGGGGGAAAAATATCATAATCAACTAAACCACCTTTCTCTTCCTAGTCCTAGAGATACCTACTTTCCAACAACATTAAACACAATAGGAAAAAAAAACTAAAAAAAGAACTAAAGTATGGGGAAAAATATCTTAATCAACTAAACCACCTTTCTCTTCCTAGTCCTAAAGATACCTACTTTCCAACAACATTAAACACAATAGGAAAAAAAAACTAAAAAAAGAACTAAAGTATGGGGAAAAATATCTTAATCAACTAAACCACCTTTCTATTCCTGGTCCTAGAGATACCTACTTTCCAAGAACATTAAACACAATAGGAAAAAAAACTAATAAAAGAATTTAAGTATGAGGAAAAAATATCTTAAACAACTAAACCACCTTTCTCTTCCTAGTCCTAGAGATACCTACTTATTATTATATATTACTAAAAAAAACTTACTGAATGAAGTACTTATTTACTCACACTTCAAATTATGATTTACAATACGACAGCATCCAACAGATTTTATCAAACAAAATTACAAAGACATTAAGACGATTTCTTTTTATTATTTAAAGACTTCTTATTACGAACCAAACCAACCAATATTTCAAATCAAACAAACACAAACAAACAATGCAAATCAAATCAAACAAATATTTTAAAATTTTTAGATATCGTATCAAGTTAGCCGTATGGGTTTGATGATTTGCAAAAAACTCTTCATACCGCTATGTAGAAATTTTGATTTGATACAACATCATCTAGCGACAATTTTAGGAAACTCCGAAAAAATTAAACCGTTTGTTCTAGAATCATGAAGTTTTAATGACTTATTAATGACGTAAATATGTACTACAGATAAAATAAGTTAAAAATAATAAGGTATTTAAAAAAGTAAGGTATTTTAAAAATTACAATTTAGATGTAGATGATGTAGATGATTCAATGTATGGTAAGGAATAAAAGTATACTGTATCACTTTTTTTAAAAACTTATTTACTACTTGTACCGAACTTACAATTGACTAATTTTCATACAAACTTTCATCCCCTATTTTACTCCCTTAGAGAATGTTTTTTTAAAAATAGTAATACTATAAACTTTTGTTTCAAACGGTGAGCTCAAATTTCAATTATTACATTTCTAACTTCACAAATGACCAAGTTTCATACGAACTTTCAACCCTCATTTCAAACCCTTAGGGGATGAATTTCCAAAAATCCCTTCTTAGTGCACATTAACGGTATTCAAAGAACGTTTGTGCAAAATTTCATGCTTCTAGACCCTGTGGTTTCAGCTGTGTGTTGATCGATCAGTCACTATCTATCTATGTCAGCCAGTCAGTTCCCTCTTTTATATATAAAAAAAATAATATATATATATATATATATATATAATATAAAAGAAGATTGACCCAGCCAGACTGACTTGTAAAAGGCCACCATTTGTAAATTTGTAATTTTTTTATATCTAATTTGTGCAATAAAGTATATATCTAAATAAAATGTTGACAGGAGGCTTTTTTGTCCTTCAGTTTTAGATTAATTTAGTACCATACTGAGGAAGTTTGTCGAGACGAACTTCGCATTAGCAATCATATAGCACAATAGTTTTTAACCTAAAAAGGAATTAATTTTTGATTATCTGAATCCGGAAAACATATGCCTCAAAAGAAAATTTTGTCACCAGGACGAATAGGTCTCTGAAAAAGTATCCTCTTGTTTGACAAACTGTGACGATATCCTTTTTATATCGTAATTTCAGTAGATAGCCGCCGGATAAATCCTATACATGAACAATCTTTATTACCTACTTGTTTCCACGTCGCAAGCTTGCCTTACCGAAGTTGTGACACGAGTTATTTTTGGGTAAATATCTGTATTTGTTAAAATGTATTAGGTTCCATACATTGACAAGTAGACAAAAAATTTCTCGGTTTTCATGAGTGAGTTTCAACAGTGAGATCTTGAGATCTTTGGCCATTAGCGCTTATAGAGACGACTACTTACATTACGCACACAGAGATTCAAACAGTGTACAACACCAATAAAGCTAACACTCTTATTCTAAAGCTTATTGCCAGAATTTCTACACATGTGCTCTGTGGACCAGGTTTACGCTAGGATCGTATGGGGCATTTCGAGTCTCATATAATATAATACCTTTAGAGCCTTGTTTCGGCTTCCTAGATTCTGTAGTGCCTCTGGTATGTTTGCGGATGCTGCAACTGACGATTTCTACGCATTAATGCGCAAGAAATCTCTGTTACTGGTGCGCCGGGTTTTAGGAAACAGGATTCCAAAGATGATAACGGAGAAGATGGATTCGGCTATCTTCAGCAGGTTTACCGATCTGCATGTTTTACAAGCAGGCCAGTGAGCCTTGTGGGGTTGGTGGACGTCCTGTTTCGCTATTTATTTTTAATTTTCATATTGTAACGCACACACCACTTACTTTTTATTTACTAACAAAAATGCAATTTTTATTGGTACTAACAACCTGTATGGACATTAATGGTCTGAAAACGAAGAATTTTTATTTATGAAAACTAACGCACTATTGCACTGAAATAAATAAAGAACAATAAAAGTACATAAAAATGAGGTACAAATAACATAAACAAGAGTTTCTAAACTATCCCTAAAACGCGTCAGTAGATGAGGCTAATTACAATTGGTATAAAGACGAAATACTTAGTATTGTCAAGAATGAAATGAACTTTGGTGGGCTTAAGTGGTGGTTGTATCTAAATTGGGCCATATTTTACACTTCCTCAAGAAAACAAGTGTCAGCCTGCGATCATTTTAAATGAATGCCTTCCTTTAAATTTATGAGATCGTAAGAATTTTGTTAACTAAGTTAACGATCTTGTAAAATTTTTTATTAAGAGATTTTCATTAAAATTATGTTGTCGTAAATAGTCCCCTAATGAATTGTACATCTCAAGGTTTTATAGTTAATTGATCAAACTAATTAAAGAAGTGAAACTAATTAATATTTACTTTGCGTTACATTTTTAACGTAATTCTTCAAAAAAATTCTTCGCCTAACCTTTGCGGCAAAATGTATTAATTATATTTAGAGTAATCTCAAAATAAATGGGCAGATGCTAAAAATACCGTAAAAATGTATCTTAATTTCTTTTTCGTGTATATCGGCTGATAACAACGGAGGTACTAAAGTTATAAATGTATTTCGTAAATAGTAAAATATGTCTAAATTTATCAGTTTTTCCTGTTGACTGAAGTTTATGAACCAAAAAAACATTGTTTAAGCTATACATTTTGACTTTCAAAAATAACAATACGTTTGGTTATCCGAGTTCTTTATCTTAATTAAAATTTCAATAAATTTGGTCCCAGAAAATATGTAAAATTAAATTACTTAACGTCATTTTCATAAACCACATAAAGCAAGCATACTTAGGCACTTACAATTATTATTTTACTAAATTTCTACGACAGCAGCGAGTACTCGTTTTGAACGACAGTTGAGATTTTAGCGTTGTCTGCATTCCCTCTGGGTAGGAAGGCAAAAATCAAAATGGCGTACAGGAGTTTTGCTAAACTCCGATGAAAGGACTTGTTCTTGTCCACTTGTATGTCTTAGCTGTATTGTCTTATAAAATTGTCTGAAAGGTAAAACATGTCTACAAATGTAGTAAGATATCAAATGACAGCAGTGTTGGTGACATAAAACCCTTTCTCCACACTGTCGGGGTCCAACTAGGACTCTATTTTTTGTTCTTGACTGTTCAGTGTAGTATTATTAGACGAAGTCCAACTGCATCAGAGATAAACAGACAGATGATGCAGTAAAGTAATATGTAAAAATAATCTCAAAATATGTCTACTTAATTCCTAAATGTAAAATGAGTTGGAAATTGTAAATATTATCCTTCAAAAATATAAACATGAAAGTTTCTTGACAAGGGTTTCTATAATATAAAACATCCAAAGATTAGTTAACTCTATTCTAGTGATGGATGTTTGATGATATTAAGTTTTCATAGTAAAAGTTTATGAGAAAAATACATATGAGAACTATTTTATAGCCTTGAAGGAATACCCATTATCCTTTTTATTTTCAACTACCTTTTTTCTGCAACATCACACATTTTATAAATTTTTTTAAATGATTCTTGTAAATTCGTTTATTAACGGTTTGATGTAGTTTCAAATTATACGAATGTGGTTTGAAACACTACAAAATTCCAGTATAAAACGATTAATCTAATGAAATTCAGATCAATATACCTATTAATGTTCTTAAATTACATAACTGTATATTTTCAATAGCAATAAATGAACTTGCATTATGTTTATTATTCCGCTGTTTCCTCATGATAAGTCAAATCAGTATATAAACACGATATTCAATTATTTTGAACTTGAGATGTTGAATAAGTACGCTTGGAGTAAGTTATTAACTACTTTTTAATAGATCTATAATTAATTTAAAATCAATTTTATCTTCTGAATAAATAAATTTATTATCATTAAGGTCATTTTTTTATATACAATTAAGTAGGCAAACAGATATTACATTTGCCTAGATTATTTAAACAAACACACTCGGACAATGACCGTATTAAATATTTATTATAGGTTCCTTTAACCTATATTTTGATATCCAGCATACAAATGTAGTAAAAAATGTCACATGTTTAAAACAAAACGATTATAATTACCAAGTGAGTAAAAGAAATGAATGAACAAAGGGAAACAAGTACCAAAAACAAACTTTCGTGTGAAAATAAAATGTGTTGGATAAAGTGACAAGATGGACTCCGATACCGACCTGCAGAATTTTTTCAACTGTGCTCAGCAGATTTTGTCCAAGGATAACTTGGGTAACCTCAACGCTACTCAGATGGTGGATCTGTTGACGAGCGAGATTCTAGCCGATATTGAATTAAAGTGAGTATAAAAGTGTTTTACAATGTTATGTATTATTGGTATTTATATTGGAACATAGTCTGTAGTATAGGTTATTGATGATATATATAAGCACTGTTGGTGTACTTCAATAATAATAATAATAAATAATAATAATATACTATTTATAAGGTAAACAGACGTACTGCCCACCTGATGGGAGCGGATTACCGAAGCCTATGGATGCCTGTGTGTGTGTGTGTGTGTGTTACGTACGCGTTGCCGATTGTAGATACATAATTTCACACCTTTTTTTTAATACTTTTTGCCGTACTTCTAATGTCTCCGTCTTCTAGAGGCCTACAGAAATGGATAAATTTAATGGTAGGTATATAATATAATGTAAGTATATGCAACTCAGAAAACGCGTAAGAATTTGTACTAATGTATCTTATGGAAAGAAGAAGTATCATCATATCATATACATGATCAATTGACCCTGTACGAGGGTATCAGAGCTATACGGGACCGTTTTTCATGATATGGTTCCTTTATTGGCTACCAAATGGCAGCCGGGACCAACGGCTTAACGAGCCTTCCAAAACACGGAAGCATCTTTATTATCAAACAATTAGGTCATTCAATCCTAAAATGTCTTATACAGACTAGAAACAGCTAAAAAAAGTATGCTTTCCGTGAGAATCGAACCCACGGCTTCAGGGTCTAAGGCAAACGCCTTAATCACAGGACCACCAGAGCCAGTTCATCACAACAAAGCGGCAGTAGTAAGACCAATTCGACCTACATGCATGATAAATGACTCATTAATTGATTTATGGCATCATTTACATGCTCCATGAGAATGATTGCATCGCATTGATATTTGAAATTTAAATGGAAATCAAATCATTTCTGAATGAATGAAACTGATGAGCCAATGGAATTTAAAAGTCAAAAAGTACTTTTCTCTTAATCTTCAAATGGCAAATTTTTATTCAAATGTTTATTTGAAAGATCTCAGCCATAGATTAATAATTGGTCTCCGCGGGACCAATTATTATTCTAAGATCTCAGCTTATGCTTCGAAGCCTAAGGTACGCTCTAAGTCATAGCCCTTGATTTGGCGGCACTGGTTATTACAATGGAACGACTGCCGCCTGACATCCGTAACCCTTTTTACAGGGAAACCAGACTAACAGGAATATGAGCCGAGGTATGTTAGTGGCCAACACTGTCACAATTTTTCAAGCTGCCTAAAGGCATCTGATACAGCCTCACGACTGCTATTGATAACAATCGTACCCAACGGTTTAACGTGCTTTTCAAACCATGGAGAAGTACGAGATAGAAAATGCCACAAAACGGCGTATTAATATATAATAATTTGAAAGATCTCACAATAATAGTAATTCAGTACGTTTCAAAGTCCAAAATATTGCAGAGATATGACCAAGTTATATTCACATACAATGGACGTGCCTCCATTCCTGAAGAGATGACGTCAATATAATTTAATTAAACAAGGGTGGGGCTTTCAATGTTTTCGACAGCTACCTTAAATATTGCTTTCCCTAATAAAAGTCTCTTTATTTTCATGGATTTTTGATTATTGATGAGAATTTGATGAGTTTAAAGTAATTTTTTTTTTTAATAGATATTTCCATCATTATTGGTTATTACGAACCTCCAGAGCAAAGTTTCTAAGTGTAAAATTGCAGATACGAGTATATTTAAAAACATGTAAGTACCTATAATATCATAACACTTCGTTAATTTTAATTTTTTTTTTTGGATATTGGACCCAATGGAACCCTTTTCTAGCAATTTCGTTTTCTCTCCTTGAATTACATTAAAATCTGATAAATTATGAAATATGTTCTTAGCTCCGTGCGACACAAAATGGGTCATTGAACATACTATCATATACTTATGTGGTACGTAGTACAAATGTAAAATATAGGTACTTACGTAGTAATATTTATTACATTTTTAATACTATATCAAAGGTCGGTTGCGAATTTGTGATACCTTTACAGATCCATCTAAATCTAAATCCTCTTATTTGGGTTCAACCAATATTTTATGGCAAGCTCTGGTTATTGTGTGATAATGGAAATTAATTCAATAGCTGTCTTTGGCTTTATCTCACTTTATTGAGTTTGTGTTCTGTGATTTCAAAGGTCTTAGGTATCTAGATATAGTTGTAAATAAGTTTTTACAATAGGCTACTTGACAGTATACAACTGTTTATACTTCAACAAAATTTTTATACGAAACAAAATACCTATACAGTGAAGCAGTAAATTAATTTTTTTCTAAAAGAGAAAAGTGGGAGCGTGGTAAGGACGTCTTGCTATCTTTCTCTTCTCATAAAAACAAGTGACAATGACGTCACTCCACCCCTATGTGTGTCCTTTTCTTGTTTTTTGACAGATTAAAAAAATATTTTTGTTTTTGGTCGCTAGAAATGACATTTTTGATATGAATGATAGAAATAAACTAAGTATTATATATAGAATATTACATAATTAAATATATTTAATGTTCTGATAAGCTACTATTAGAATTCTCCAACTTTACGGATATAAACAGAACTTTTAATAATAAATAGAATTACCAATCACTACTTATTGAAAGTATTTAAATAACATATAAGTATATTACTTAACAAATTTTTTGCGTCTCTTTTCGTACTCTTAGCAAACATCAGTCCTAAGGACTTACCGTTTTTGTAACAAACATTTTTAGCGCGGATCTTGTCAAAAGAGTTTTTTAAAGGTCAGTTTGAACGGTCCTGTTACGCAGACGAGAAAAACTTTGAATAATGTTCTCCGAAGCGGTCAACTTTGTTAAGTCCCGATCTTTTGCAAATCATTGGCTCTAATTATGTTATTGTATTAAGACTGAATTTTGGGCTCTGAAGCGTAAACTGAAGATAAACGAAATACAATTTAAGAAGATATGACAACTGAAACGCTCAAATACTAGTTTGTATTAATAGGATTCTGGACTTTAAAAAGCTTTAAAGTCAAAAAGATCTTTGAGCAATGTGGCCCTGCATAGGATACATCCGAAAACAATTTCAAGTACCTAATTATGCGTAGACTAGACTACTATATGGCCACCTCATGACTAGACTAGACTACTATATGGTCAAAGAAAACTACCACTATTCACATAAAGTATTTCTCAACACTAATGACCTACATGTCACTAAGATAAATTAGCCCTAAGTACGTAACGAAAATAAGTGTTAATACCTATCAACATAGTTAGTATCCACTTAGAACGAGTTATGTTGTATTTAAGTTGTATGGATATAGCAGTCGCGTAGATCTTTATTAGATAATGTTCTCCGCAAATAACCACATTGCGTAGGTTGAAGGAACCTCTACGTCAGTTATTAGTTTTATTCATTTATTTTTTTCTCTACAAAGGATGTAACTTCATAAGCATTTTCTATTTTAGACGCACTTACGGCGAGCTAAAGGTTTCTGTCGAAACGTTAAAGGGGGTGAAGCCATGGGGCGAATAGATTAGCATAGATAAACGAAACTAGACACTTCATGCCAGTTTCTCTGTGTGTAAGTATATTATGTACAGCGTTAGTTTAGTGGTAAATATAAGGTTTAAGAATAGAATAGAATAGAATAATTTTATTTGCATAAAATATGGTTACAGGGATGTTACATGTTACAGTTTAATTTGGATCTACATATTTCACCATACATGGCATGCAAAATAATATAATTATTTATGTCAACATTTTTGAATTATTAAAAATTAAAATTACAATTATAATGTCAATAAAAGAATCAATTACAAAAGTTATTTGTCCTATTTAGAAATTCAGTCACTGAGTAGAAGCATTTATTCTTAAGCCAATCTTTTAAACACGTATAAAATTCATCATCTGGAAGTGTTTTCATTGCTTCAGGTAGCGCATTAAATACCTTTCCACACATTGCATAGCAGTTTTTGGCATATAGTGCTGTGCGAGGTTTTTTTGGTAGGACTATCCTATCTGGATTTCTAGTATTTCTAGGATATATTTCTTTAGCTGTTAGAAATAGCTTTGGATGCAATTTCACAAATTTACTCACTTCAAAAATATACAAACAGGGCAGAGAAAGAAGACCAAGCTTTTTGAACAGAGGTCTGCAAGAAGTCCATGGTGTTACTCTACACATGGCTCGAATGCACTTTTTTTGGACTATGAATACCTTATTAACCTCAACAGAATTACCCCACAAAATAAGTCCATATCTAAGGGTCGAACAAACGTATCCATGATAAGCAGACAAGGTTGAACTTTGATTTGATATTGTTGCCAACTTATATAGTACATACACAAACCGATTGAGTTTTTTACAAACTTGATCGACATGTGCTTTCCAATTAACATGTTTGTCAAGCACAAGTCCAAGAAATCTTGTTTGGTTAACGTCTGTGAGAATGTCCTTATTATAATCTATTTGTAACTTACTAACTGTTTTTTGGTAAGAATGAAATTGTATTAGATTCGTTTTTGATAAATTAATTTGTAAATTATTACTAAGCAACCAGTTCGTCACTGTGTCAATTGTATTTTTAATGTCAACTGTAATATTATTATCTTTTGACGATTTAACAATAATAGAAATGTCATCCGCAAATAATATACAAGAGTGGTGCGTTACTTCAGGTAAATTTTGTGTGTATAATAATAATAAGTTTTTGGTGTTTAGTACTATTAATAATAATTGTGTAGTAGTGTGCTCTACTCTACCAAGTAGGTACATACGCTCTAGAATGTAGGTGCGTGTGTCACACCGAAAGTTTTTGAACAGTTCAGCAACTGTGGCTTGGCAATGATTTTTTATTATGTGCATTGCAACTATGCAATGCACATCATAAAAAATCATTAAGGAGTACTAACTCCTTTTGAGTAGAAAGAGTCCCAAAAGTTATAAAATGGAGATCCTTCCCAGTCATCTGTGTGCAGTAAATATCTTGATACTCGTATTTCAAATATTATTATTGATCTTGATATAAAAATGTTGTCCTGTTGGACACAAGAACTCCGTTACTAATTGTAGCGAAGCTTCTGTGTGTTGACAATGAGGGTGTCTAGCTAGACGTGGATAGTCCGCTTTCTTGATACGGGGCGAAGCTTTAATGATTGCTTAATAATGTCTAGCTGAACTTGAAGACTCTACCTACTTGATACGGTGTAGCTTCATGTTTTCTTGATATAATGCCTTGATTGTGTCCAGCTGGACACGAGGCTTGACTGCCTTGATGCAGCAAAGCCTCAATGATTGAGGTGATGATGATGATATCTAGCTAGACGACGAAGGGGTTTCCTCTCCAAATATTTTAACCAATACCATCTTAGTACACTGATAAACTCCAAAGCTTTTAACTTTTAATGAATTTCAACTTGAATACCTAAGATAAACTTAACAGGCTCGAATCATGACTACTTTAATATTAATTGAGATAAGCAAACGATACCTAGACTCTTTTAATCAATCCTTCTCTCGCTTACTTTGGTAAACAGCGGGCTTAGAAAAAGTCACAATTAGAAAAACGATAACGTTATTCGTGTTCGCGATCTTTTAAAATTTGTATGAAACTCGGCCACGTGATAAAGCGCGGCTAATGTCAGTCCCATACAATTTCTGTTTTCGAATATCGTTATCGTCGTCGTGGATCTACTAATAAAAAACCGGCCAAGTACGAGTCGGATTCGAGCACCGTGGGTTCCGTATAAATCTGTAGGTATCGCATTCACGAGGAATGGTGTAGTAAGTTTAAAATTATTAAAAATATTTTTATTGTATGATGTAACTAAAAATTTACGGTTTTCGTATTTTTTCCTTTATCTGTGCTATAACGTTGCTTCGTACCAAATTTCAAGATTCTGAGTTCATGGAAAGTACCCTGTAGGTTTTGATTCCCTTGCGAGTGTCGAAAATTTGTGGCTGTATCTTTTGATCGCGTTGGCGAAGTTCGATTTTTTCATAGCTCTAAGGGACAGTGGACCTGAGTATTTGATATAAATTCCAGCTTGATACCTCCACGCCTTACTGAGAAAAAGGGTCTTAACAGGACGGACGGAAGGACAATAAAGTGATCCTATATGGGTTCCTTTTTTACCTTTTGAGGTACGGAACCGTCATCATCATCATCATTTCGTGTAGGTTACATTGTCAATTGACCATGTACACCCTGGTGTCAGAGTTGTGCGGAACCGCCTCTCGGCCTCTGACGTGGTTCCTTTAACGACCACCAGATGGCGGCCGGGACCCACGGCTTAACGTGCCTTCCGAAGCACGGAATCATCTTTATTATCAGACAATCAGGTGATTCAATCCTGCAATGTCCTAACCAAACTGGAAACATCTAAACAAAGTATGCTTCCCGTGGGAATTGAACCCACGACCCCTGGGCCAAAGGCGAACGCCTTAACCACTGGACCACGGAGGCAGTTATTAGTTTTACGGAACCGTAAAAGGGTAGAATTAAGATTAATTTAGAAAAATAAATTTACTATGCAACTTACAAATATGTCATCAGACCGTACATATTTCATTAGGATCAAGCCTTAGCATAATTACTATCGCTTTTTTATTTAGGGTTCAGGAGCCCTATTTTTGAATGTGTGACATATTATGTCGAACAAAAATCCTTTGATAACGAACAAAAATCTTTCGATATCGAACAAAAATAATTCGTTTTCTACTAAAAATTTGTCGACTCACGAATTTTGCGTGAGTCACACTTTTCAAAAATAGCACTTCAGAACCGAATGTTCTCAACATGCCCTGGAAGGCACGTGCAAACCATAACCAATTCCCGAACGCGAGGGCTAATGAAAAACTCACCAAACATTTCGAATAAGAATAATTCGAAATGGAACGATTTTCAATCGACAAAACGATTTTACTTACTCAAAAATAGCTCTCGAAGGCTAAATACGTCTAGTAATTACCCTCCTGGTGACTTTGCCGTAGTCGGGTAAAAAATTGAAAAGAAAAGAAAATGTAACTTTTGTCATAAACACTATTGGTTGCATCATGTTTGGTCGAACTTTCTGGGTTGCAACGGTATCACGCTATTTTTACCCGACTACGGCAAAGCCACCAGGAGGGTTATGATTTTGACCGGTTTGTATGTTTGTATGTATGTTCATCTGTTCCCGATTTTCTTCTAAACTACTAGTGATAATTAAGCAAATGAGGTATTGTTGGAAAGGTCTTAGTATCCACTAGTTCATGGCTATGTGATGTCATAATTAATTTGAAACAGCGCCATCTAGCAGGCATAAAGTTGGGACGAGAAAGAAACTCTTTTTTGTTGATGCCGTGTCAAATGAAAGGGCTTAATTAGCACATGTCAAATATTGGGGAAAAAGTTTCTTCGCATTTTTTTAGAAAATTCAAAACATTTGTCAATATAGTTTATTTACATTTAATTGAAGTATGTAGGTGCCATTTTGTTCTATTACTTTTTGCCATCTTGTAGGTAAGAACAAGATCCCATTGCTATAGAAATTTTGAGGATTCTGATCAAAATACCGCGACAAGTGGTTTTGGCAGTCCTCTCGTGATGTTAACCTGACACTGCCTAAAGAATTCTGAAGAGACCGAAACAGGTGGAAATCTGAAGGTGCAGGGTCAGGACTATACGGCGGATGCATTAACACCTTCCAGCCAAACTCTCTTAATTTTTGCTGAGTGGCTAAATATGTGTGAGGTTATCATGATGAAAAACCACACCCTTTCTGTTGATTAATTCCGGCCGCTTTCTTTCAACTTCTTGCTTTAACCTCATCAGTTGTTCGCAGTAGAGTTCAGAATCGATGATCCTGCCTTGGTGGTAACAGCTCATCATGTATAATGCCCTTCCAATTGAAGCCCACCACACACACAGCATTACCTCGTTGCGAGTTGACCCGGGTTTCGCCACAGTCTCACGAGCTTATTGGTCCTTAATGAAAAACTTACCGTCTAAGAACTTTTTGCCATAAAGTACGAAACGATCATGAGATAGTCGTTTTGATTCGTTTTAAGTCCTTCGCGGTTTTAGTAAATACGTTAACGTCTTTTGCAGTAATGGCAATCACCCCCCAGAATGGGATTCGATCTTAAAACCACTACAGTAGCGAACAAGAATTGGTTACGCCATATATAGGTCTTTGTAAACGAGTAGATGTCATTTAAAATGTAATTTAAATTCAAATTTAAAAATGTGTTTACGAAAGAGAATTAAAGATGACATTTTACTGTTTTACAACTCGATATGGTTTTCTATGTGTTTCATGTTAGGTATATATTTTAAGATTCCACAATGCTATTAACCTATACACACCTAGAGAAATAAAATATTATATCATTCGCCTTAAATCGTTTTAGTCAAGAACATTTTGGGAACTATACAAGAATCATTACCAATACCCCACGAAGGTCAACGAATAAACTTAATTTCTTTTTTATTTCTTTTTTTAATACAACTAAGTAAGCAAAGAGGCGTATCTACGTCTTTCTTTAATATTATCTTAATCTCTACATTAGAATGGTGAAAATACAATAAAATTACAGACCGCGTCTGGAATTGTTTTTTCTCACTTTGGTGTAATTATTGCCTGTACGCTTGAACTTTGTTGATAACTTTCGAAAGCAACGACGTGCCATTAACGACGTATTAAAAAGTTTAATAATTTTTCTTTACTTTTGACTTTATTTCCCAACAGGATTTGACAAATCCAAATAATCTTGACGGCTTGTTTGAGTGACATTTGTTTTTATTACTTTTTGCTAATTGAGTATTAGGGTTGACAGTTAGGAATATTAGATTTGTTTGCTCCTATTTTGCCTTTTTTCTACGGATAACTTCTCTCTCTAAATTTTGGAAATCATTGGGAGAGGCCTATGTCCAGCAGTGGACTAACTGCGGCTGAAATGATGATGATGATGAATGATTGTGATTTAAATTCGCGCTTCATTTCGTTATTGAAGAGAAATTCATTTCCTATTTTGTTAAAAATATTTTAGTAGTAGTTGTCAAAAAACTGCCAATCACATTCCACTGTTGACTTTGTTCAATAAAAGCTCTCGAATTACTGAATATAAACAAGTGAAATAAAAAAGAATAACTAGTATAGCTATGTGAAATAAAATGCTTGTAACTTTCCCAATAATTAGACGTGATTCCATATGTAAAGAAAACAGTAATATTAAACCATACGAAGCAATTTAAAAAGTGTGATTTGATCGTATCTGTTGTTTTTATTACATTTCTACATGCGATATCAATCTCAATTACAAGGGCATAAAGGTCAAGTTCATTTGTCGGGATGAGCGAGCGCACGTTTCCACATTTTTTCCTTAGTTAAAAGAAAAGGTTTTGTATGAGGCACTTTCCAATGCATTAGTTTTCGTTTTCCTCTATTAATAAAATAGTTTATCGCGTGGAACATGTTTCAGGAAAACATTTCTATAAATATTTATATTTTTATAAACAATGAAAGATATTTTCGAGTTTTAACTAAATAAGTGTATAAGGTATTCTCTAGTGGAATTTTTCTCTCTATTTATTTATATTTGTGGAGTTTTTGGTAACAAATTCGTTCACAATGATGACTTGTGTGAAGGCAATCGTGGTGCAAAATCTTGCGCCACTCTGAATCTTGACCCATGTCTCGACCAGTAACAATGCGTTTCATGAATGTTGGATCGGAATTGACTCGTTCTAGCATGTCCTCAGCGACTTTTATGCGATTGAGTTTTTAAAGAAAATTCCGGTCTTTTCTAGCAGAGCGGCAACCCGCCAACATGTTTCATAGTGTGTTTGAAATGGTACGGATCGATTCGAGAGATACAGAAACTCTCAAAAATAAATGAGGATTTTCAATCACTATTTCCTTTACTTTTGCGATGTTAACTTCAGTTGCAGATGTTGATGGCCTACCAGAGCGAGGCAAACCTTCCATCATATCTCGACCGCTTTTGAACGATTTCTACCACTTATAAGCACGTGTTTTTGATATAGTCGATTCACCGAAAGCCTTCTGTAACATTTTCAGTGACTCCGAATACGAAATTCCATTGGCAATGTAAAATTGAATACAAACTCTTTGTTCGAAGTTTTTGTCCATTATAAAATACACTAGATATATTAACCTATGACTAAAAATAATAATAATATAAATAAGAGATACAACTCAAACACCGCGCCAAAATAGAAAAAAGTAGTTCCGATCCAACAACAATAAAAAGAAATAAACAAAAAAAAAAATTGGAACCATGAACAAATCATCCATTCCCGATACTTTTTTTACTAAATGTATTTGTTTGTAAATGATATAATAAAGTGTCCATTCATTTATTCACTTTTCTATTAATTAAGTAAGATTATGGATATTTAGGTATTTAGAATATCAAAAACATGAACAGATTTTAGATCCTTATTCATTATCGAAGATATCTCATGTTATACAGAGCAAATAAAAAAATAACTTTTTTTTCTGTATAGAAATTAGGCAATACCACATGAAATATTTTTATTTTTGGAGTGTAAATACCAACTAAATAACTTTTATCTCATCTATTGAAGCGTTATTTTTTTTTCTTTTTTTTTTGTAATAACACGAGCCTCTGAAAGCTGAGGATCATGTTTCAAAGACCTAAGTCTTTCCTAAACACTCATTATTTTATGAACAGAACATTTGCAAAATGATATTTTTGAAGTTTAACATTTTAAAACAAAAGCTTTTATTGTAAAGTAACTTTTTTGGTATATTAAGACGAACGATATTTAGTATAATTCAGGCTCAAAGAAAAAATACGTGAAAATGTAATGTAGAGAACGCGAAAAAAGTCTCAAATGAAATTCTTTACTTTGACCTAACGAGGGAATCATAAGGCATTACAAGTACTAATAACAGTGTTCTTTCTCTCTCTCACATCTCAGCCTCTTCCCGGTTGCGTCCTTGATTGTTTGCCTCGGAGCCCAGGGTCCGCTTTCCTGCTCTTTCTCTTCCACTTCGCCCGGTCCTCGGTATCCCTAATTGTGAGACCATTAACACGCATATCCGTCCCTGCGACGTTAAGCCAGCACATTATTGGGCGCACCCCTTCTACCAGGGCCTGGTGGAGGCGGCATAGCTAAATACTTGTTCTTTACTGACTTGTTAACTGGTTGCCGTAAGAGGTGCCATACCGTAAGCGAAGCGTAAGCGTTTGGTTTGTATGTTCTTTCTCTTTAATACAATACTTCATCTTTCCAGGGTCAAACTTGGCAACTGTATGGGACTAGGCGAGCGGCCATTCAGCCCCCCATGGTGGGCTCAGCTGGCCTGGTTCATCGTGTTTGCTATCATGTTACTTCTGGCCATACTGGGAAACACCCTTGTCATTTGGATAGTTCTCGGTAAGGCCTTGACCTAGTTTATTGTAAGTAACTTTCGTCATATGAGAATCTTCTCCTTAATATCTTTGTAGTGTAGGTATATATAAGTATTAGAACAACCCAGTTCCTGTGAACTGCGTCTTTGTGTAATTATTATGACAAACCCCAGTCAGTTTCTTTTAAATAGGGCTTCTTGGCACGCCCTTGTAGCCACTTCTAGCCAGATAATTGTTTAGTTTAATTATAGAGTTGCAATTATAAATTACTAATACAATGTATTTAATACTAAAACTGACTATAGGAACAGAAAACGTCCCTGTACACAATAACATGAAACAAGATTATTGTATCTAATAAATATATCGATATCTTCGATTTTTTAAGTCTGCTACAGTTACGGAGGTATGTTTTGTTTTTAATTTTGTAGTAATCTATTTTAACATGTTAAAGTTAAAGGCCTTCATTATTGAAGCAACGTCTTGTATCGACCTAAATTTAAATATTTAGAATTTTGACATACATTTTCTTGGATGTTAATTTAGAACAACACTTTCGAACCTTGATACTATATTTTGTGTATTAATAATTAATAAATACTTGCTTTAACGTTGCCCATGTAAGTGCTCTATAAATAGAATGAACAATCCATACCGACTCTCGGACAGACGCTTTCGCCAAATTGATGTAATTTGAAGCCTGACCAAACGCATATCTTTGGGAAACGAATATTTATCGCAAGTTCGCAGACGAGTAAGGGCGGTCAACCTTCCTCCTATGTGTAAAATCTATTTATTATTCTGTTCACGTTCGGCACACACTGAATATATTTTATTTGATATCAAGCCTTGGAGGAAATCCTTTTAATAATGCGAGATTGATAAATATTGATTCGTACTAATAGAATATACTCAGTTTTTAAACATAACATCCTTAAGGTAAAACTATGATAGGTATCTATTAATTTTCTTAGAATCTTGTCATGTTGTGTTTATACTCATAGATTTGATAATTTAGTTCTGTCCGTTTGTATGCCAAAATCTAGAGAACTCGGTAATATAAATAACATTTTCTGACAATGTCAGCATCCCAATTTGCTATATCCTGCTTATGCTTCCAACTCTTGGCTTGTCGGGGTGCCCGGCATTGAATCGAGCCCCCAAGTAATCGTCGATAATATTGATATTTCCTGTAAATGGTTTCCAAAGTCCCTTATATCCGGGCCAGTGCATATTTTGAATCGAAAATGGTCGGGTGGTTTATTGGGGGCAACAATAACTTTTAAAATATCTTATAGAAGGGGTCAGTCGTAAAAAGACACATTTTTATGTTTGCGTGAATTGTTTAGTAGAACATGTTTGTTAAAATCCCAAAAGATATGAAGATATGTTTTTGGCGTATTTCCTTTTCTAAACTCCATTTCACGAGTTGATAAATACATGGTAATAAATCGACCTTGTACACCATGGTGTCAGAGTTTTAACTCCATTTTTATGCCATGCGACACTTACAAGTACGACCCAAGGCCCATAGTGATTACTCAATACGAATTATCTTAGAAGCAGACTGCGTTCTTCATTGAATTGAACTATTTTGATACGGTTTTGTCTACTGCGTTGTTGACGCTGTGATTTTTATTAGGTTTAGAATAACTTTATTTCTCATAAGAATTACATAAATAATTCACTTACTGAGAAAAAAAAAAAAACAATGTTTTTACAAAATAATACAATGAGCATGCTTTTATATACAATACAAACTAAATAACTTCGATAAAAATTGCAATACAATTTAGTGGGTAGCAATAAATCGAATGGTTGCTATTGTGCCGTCCTCTCGTCATCGACGCGCACTACGATCCCGCCCGGCAACACGGATTAAGAATGTTTTATCTAGATGTGTCGGTTCTGCAATTTACAGTTTTTATTTTAAGTTCATATATGATTGTATTTGGTTTTTGATGTTATTATTATCTATAAATTGTTACTCTGTTTGTATGAAAAGTATCTGTGTATACTATTTATATTTTAGGTTTATTATAATATAATATTTTTAGGTTTATTTATTTTTATTTATCGACTGTCTTGTTTATGTTTCTAATTTATAATTTTGTATTTGTATGAATATAATATGTAATGTGTATATACGTGCTTGTATGTAATAGTAAGTACCTAGTGATATTTTAGGTACTATGTAGGTATTTTCCTGTTATTTTTATTTTTTATTATTGACTGTTAATCAGACGACCGTTAGGCCCTGTAAAGTCTATTTTAATATATATTATTTACTCGATGGATTGTTATACGCTTATGATAATTTTATCTATCTGTCTGTTGAAATTAGTTGCAATAGTCGTATATGTAAATTTTTAGTTTTCTTTTGAAAATAGCTACTGATTTCGCATCTTTTATATCTATTGGTAATTTATTATACATTTTTGCACCTTCATATTGTATATTCATTTTGCCATAATTTGTTCTTGGCGTCCGCAGTATTAAATGGTTTGCGCTGCGAAGTTTCATTTTTTGGAATTGACTTTTTTTACTGAGCGATATATGCGTATGTATCTGATTATTCAGGATTTTATGTATTAATAAACATGTATAGTATATGTATGTTTGGTTAATCGTCATTATTTTGGTGTCTTTGTATATATTATAAGTAGGTGTGTGAAAGTCATAATTAAATAGACATTTTATTAATTTATTTTGTGATATTTGTATTGGTTTTAAATTGGATTTATTTGCTGTACCCCAAATTTCAATCAAATAATCAATATGTGGTTTTATGAGTGTGTTGTAGATTTGGTATTTAATTTTCCGCGGAAGACAGTTTGTTATGCCACGTAAGGTACCAGTTAGTGATGTCAATTTAGTTTTAATTTTTTGAATGTGTTGTTTCCAGTTTAGATAATGATCCAGATTAAGCCCAAGATACTTTTCACTAGTTTTTTGTTTCAGTTCATCATCATTTATTTTAAGTTGTACAGCTTCATTAATTTTTTTGTTTTTAGCTGCAAATATGACATAGTTCGTTTTTTCAGTGTTTATTGTAAGCAACTTTGATAAGAACCAGTTATTAAGTTTGTTTAGGTCTTTTTGGGCTTTTAATATAATACTTTTAATTGAGTTACCGTAATAAAATAAACTTGTATCATCCGCATAAAGAGAGATATCAGCATTTAGGCCTACATGTTGGATGTCATTGACGTATATTAAAAAACAAAAGTGGTCCCAAAATCGAACCTTGAGGAATACCAAAGTCAATTTTACTAGAAGAACTCCGATATTGCCCTATTTTGACTATTTGCCTACGATTTTGAAAATATGATTTTAACATATCATGCGCTTTTCCGGTAATACCAATGTCAGATAGTCTTTTGAGAAGTAATTTATGGCTAATGGTGTCAAACGCCTTTTTTAAATCGATGAAAATACCGAGAACTACCTGCCTTTCGTCAATTTTGTTTTTTATTTTGGTCACAAGGTCTATTGCAGCTGAAAGTGTATTTGATTTGGGTCTGAAACCATATTGCCTTTTGTATAAAAAATCTATAGAACTCAAATATTTTTCTAGTCGAGAGTAAATTATTCTTTCAAAAATCTTTGAAATTACAGGCAAAACCGAAATTGGGCGATAATTGCATGGGTCTGATTTACTTCCGGATTTGTGAATAGGTGTCACTTTGGCAATTTTTAGAGAATCGGGGAATATTCCATATTCCAGACAATTTTTATTAATTTTGTTAAAAATATAACAATTAATACTTTTTACAATGAATTGGCAATGGCTTCTGCACTAGGCAACGCAGCCGTGGAGGTTTAACTATTATAATTATGAGGATATTAATAAAACATAAAAATATAATCAAGAACGCTCATTATCACCAGAATCGTTTTGAGCCTTTACGCATTTTTTGGACAAAATTAACTTTTATTGCAAATTAAAGACAGATAATATGTCAATCTGAGGTCACCATGGGTGTGACCTGATTAATTATCCGCCTGTTAGCCTTAATTTGAAATGTGTCACTTACTTTTATAGGAGCCGTTTAATACACTTATTTATGACTCACAAACTCGTATCGTTTAGGTGAAGCTTGGATCAATCTGCGAAGACTGTCGAATAATATGGAAATAATAGTCATTTTTCTAAAGCGAGTTCATTATATTTTTCTGACTACATTGCTATGCAATAGTTGTAATGACATCTTAAGATTAAATGCGCGAAAGGCGCTATCAATTTCTTCCAGACAACCCTAGTAGTCAATTTAAATTCCATCAGAAGGTAATATTATTGTGTAACAAAACTTCAAAATTACGTCAAATGGTTTTGCGCGCGTAATAATCTCTGAAATGTGATGTATCCGTCTAATACATCCTTCGTTATCCTAGCATTTACAGATGGTATCAGCTTAGATGGAGGCTTTGTAACCTAAGGTAATTTTTTTCTAATCTGACTTGTCTTTATGAGAATTTGTTTGTCACCAGCTCACCGTCGAATGAGGACCGTTACCAACTGCTTCTTAGTCAACTTGGCGGTCGCCGACCTTCTCATGGCAACTCTCAATGGTGCCCCAAACTTCGTGTTTCTGGTGACCGCACATTGGCCCTTTGGTGCTGCGACTTGCACGGCAAGCAACTTCACCGCCAACCTGACCGTGTCTGCGGGAGTCTTCACGCTTGTAGCTATTACTGTAGATAGGTAAGAGAAAAGCCACAATTAAAAATATATAAAACAACTAGCTTTTCCCCGCAGCTCCACCTGCGTCAAAAAGTAGCCTATGTTTGACCCCTGGTCTTCAACTACATTAGTACCAAATTTCATCAAAATCCGTTCAGCGGTTTGGTCGTGAAAGCGTAACAGACAGACAGACAGACAGACTTTCGCATTTATAATATAAGTATGGATAAGCGTATGGGACTGACGTGCCGCGCTAAATTACGAGTTCGATTTTCATAGTAATCGCGACGGATCGTGAAAACGAATCTCGTTATCATTTAATGAATATGTGTTTCGTTTATCCCTTGTTGTTTCATCGAGATCCAACATACTTTGTTTTTGTTTTTTTTTATAACTTTTTTATGCAGTTTAATAAACCATATTTAAATTTTCAATAGATTTTCCTGCAGTCGCTTTATACTGTGGCACCAGACCCCATTGCGCAAACATGTAATACGTACCTCTGAGAAATTTTGTAATTTATCGCATGAATGGCTTACCAAGATGAGATCCAAAGTTTAAGATCTACATATAATATGTACATAATTATGCAAGTTAAATCTAGGAGTTAAATTGCAATCAAATTTTCCAGCCGGAAATTTGAGTGTAAATTACATTAGGCAGGCATGTTCCATATATTTTCTACATTTAGAGTGCCATGCTTTTCTTGACTTTTTTTCAAATTCATTTTCCTTAAAAACTTTTAAGTTTGATTAATTAAACGGGTATTCCCTTAGTACCTTAATCACTCACAGCAAAAGAGAGACAACAACATCGTATTTTTGAATTGGAGTTTTAATTATTCAGCTTCATCTCTGTGGTTCTTATCAGGATTGATTGCCCGGCTCACTGTAAGATTTACTTCATTTTCTTATTATTATTATATTAGTATCATAGATTTTAAATTAGCTTGTTTTGAATGTACCTGCTATTTCTAAACAAACCTCAGTGGTTTTGTGAAATGCATCTTATGTTAATTTGTTTGTATCAATTTTTGGAAAATGTTAAATAAATAAATTATTATTATTATTTTTATATATAATTATTTGTAGCGTGCATTTGTTTTTAAGTGCTTCGTATTGGAAAACTTACGAGGTATAAAGTATCTTGGCAAACAAACATGATAACAGAATTCGAAAAGATAACGATGAAATCTTAAACCGTCTTACACGAGTGTATGGCCAGCCGTTCGCTAAATGATTCTCAAACTTTAGTAAAGTTTCATTACTTCAGACGCCCAGACGTTCTCTCAAATTCCACTTTAAATTTCATAATGGAAGTAGCTGTGAAATTTTAATATAATATTTTAGAAGCCACAACCTACGTTTTTCATCTGCCATTTTTCATTTCCCCAGGTGGTTGCAACGAAATGAGCACGCCGAATAACTAATTTTGGGACCAGCAGCACTCTAATTTTTTCATTTATTTATAATTTGAATACTTCAGATTCTAAAATTTGTATTCTTTGCTCTTTTCGCCTTAAATTTTTTTTAATGTTTTTTACTTTGCAAGTTTAATATTGTTAAAGATTTCTTTACGCATTGTGACTATGCTCATCTTCCTTATTGCCGGGTGTTTCGTTGTCAATTGTTATAGGTTGCAATCATGTCGTACATGCAATCCCGCCCGTGCATCCAATCGTGGTAATGTGCCTTAGAAAGCTGGCATCACAGCTAAATTGTAAAGCAGTGTAGATCCTTTGAGCCAGGTAGTTACCAGGCACGCGATACCTTCATATACTATTATATCCGTTTTGTCAAAAAGTCCAAAGGGTATTTTAATTATGTTTTAAATGCAAATTGATTTTTGTTTTCTTCTGTTATGCAAATAAATTTAATTAGGTGAATAATTTTTTTATGAACTACGTGATAGATTAGAGCTGCATCATTAACAAGTATATCTGTTGTTATAAATAAAATATATAATTTTTATTTTTAATCTGAGAACAATTTCTGAGTAGAGGAACTAAATAAATATTATAGTTTGGCTAAAAATCTAAGATTATTTATTTCATTATGCCAACAGGCTGCATCTAGTTCTAGAGGTTCAAAATTAATTCGCTTTTAGGCGCAAAGTCATCATTACTAACTGAAAACAATCGGTTTTGCACTTACAATAGAATGTGCATAAAATTGAAAAGTTTTAATTACTTACCCGGAAATTTAAATTAAGAATGCGTTTCTTATCCTTTGTTAATTAAAAGGAATAAAGCTGTCAACTTGTAAATTAAATACCGAAGTCTCGAATCGCAATTTCATTGCGAATTGTGTTATTTTTATACTTGAATAAATCTCTATATTCTGCGACCTCCGATATAAGTTATTAGATGTTCCGCACAGGTGGACTTGGAGTCATTTGCACAGCAGAGAGTAAAATAAATACAAAAAAAGAACAGAATCGTACTACTGATTTTCAAAGTAAAATTTTGTTTTATCTGTGACTACCACAGAATTATTAATTGTACTAAACTCAGCGTTAACTTTAAAATAATCATACAACTAGTTTTTCTGTTCTAATTGATTCTGCATTAAAATGTAGAATGAATTAGTACAGAAATACTTGTTGTGTAATTATTTTGAATGGTTATGTACTTCAAACTTATTTTTCCTGAAGGTCTTAATAGATTTTTCTCTTGAACGGGACATTTGCTGTTCTCTTTATTAAAAGCATTATAGATAACAAAAACTCAACCTTTTAAATTACATTGTGATTTTCAATATTCTTAAGTTTGTCAATATTGAAAACAGTTCGCAGTCGGCGATATTTTGCTCAAATTAACTTGTATTTAAATGGCTCGACGGTGTATGGTCCATGCATGTATTTTTTGGAGAAATAAGCATATTTTTAATAAGAATATTTATGCAGGTACGTGGCTATCGTGAAACCGCTGCAGCACAGGCTGAGCCGCAAGATGGCACGGTCAGCGCTTTTCACAGTCTGGTGTGCCAGCGCTTTATTAGCGCTACCCAATCTTCTCTATTCCGACACTTACAAAAAACAGTGAGTATTTTTTGTTATCTATCTCAATGTTATGAAATGTCTGGCCATGCCACCTTCTCCGGGGCTCGGTAAAGGGGAGCGCCCAAAAAGAGCTGGCTTGACGTCGCTAATCAGAAAATGCGAGCTAACGGACTATCTGTCAGGGATGCCGAATATCGGGCGAAGTGGAGACGTAAAAGTAGGGAAAGCGGACCCTGGGCTCCGAAGTAAACAACTAGAGATGCAATTGAGAAGGCACTAAGATGATGATGATCTTATTGTTATGAAAACTAAATAAGTTTTTGTAAAAATGCTGGCTGATCTGCGAGAGATGGGAATAACTGACGAGGCATCGGGCAGAATAGAACTTTCTGGCGCTCTCTTGTTTCGGAGGCCAAGATCCACTTTGGTTCGCTGAGCCAGCGGAGTAAGTGAGTAAGTAAAAATGCTCGCAGCTTCTCTTTTTTAAAAGTAGCTTATGACGTTTTCCAACTATCTCCATATAAAGAACCACATCACTCCTTCCGATCACGATTGTACTAACTTTCAAAGTGGTTAAATTATCATATTGATTTGTCTAATTTAAAGTATTAAGTACCCATGTTTCCTTTTTTCGAATTCTCAACAATTCTATTCGATCTCTAAAATAGGATGTAAAAGGTCATGGAGTTTCTTTAAAGAAAAGGTATTAGAGACAAAACTTTGAAATGAAATATTTCAACACTGGCACTTTTTCAGTTGTCAGATTAAGGCACTAGATATTAAAATCTTTGTTTGCAGTAAATAAAGAAAACGAAGGGCCGTCCATCAAACTACACGCACTTCATATTATACTTTCATGCTTTTATACATAACGAACAAATCATTTACAGTACTTGTACACTTGAATGCGTGTACGAAATTTACAATGTTCGGGCAGAATTGACAACCAACTAAATATCATATAATAATAATAAAAAATAAAATAAATCTTAAAAGTAACTTATTAATTACTAGCTGTTTCCCGCAGCTCCGCCTGCGTCAAAAAGTAGCCTATGTTTGACCCCGGGGCTTCAACTATATTCATACCAAATTCCATCAAAATCCGTTCAGCCGTTTGGTCGTGAAAGCGTAACAGACAGACAGACAGAAAGACAGACAGTCTTTCGCATTTATAATATTAGTATGGAAGTATGGATGGATGTAATCCAACAGGGTCATTTTCTGTTGCTATGATGGTGCACAGAGAGCCAGTACCTTTGATAGGACGGTCCATATAGGTACTGGGCCAATGTGCGAAGAATCTCATTTTCAGATGACCGGGCACGTGACCAAAACGCTGCGACGCGGGAATATACAATATTCATTCATTCATATCGAGTGGGTCACAGGTCAATCGACCTTGCACCCAGAATGTGCAGAGTTTTATGGAATAGCTTTTCGGCTTCTTATGTTAAAGGATCAGCCGGGGCTAACGACTTAATGTGCCTTCCGAATCACAAAATGTTCTTTATTATAAGACAATCAAGTGATTCATGCCTGCAATGCCCTAACCAACTGGAAACAACTAAACAAAGCGTTCTTTATCTAGGAATATAACCGATGGCCTCTGGGTCTTAGGCAAATACCTTATCTACTGAACCACTGAGGCAGTTAATATAGTATTATATTTTAAAGAAGTATTTATAAAATGTTTCTGTAAAATGTTTATTTTCTGACAAAATTTTCATGTATTTTTATTGCCTTACAAGATCTCGAACAAAAGTTTGTTCTTTTGCGCTAAAACTTTTAAATGCGAAGAATTTTTATGTTAATTAACAGACCAAAAGGCTTGTTAAAAGTTAGTTAAATTGTGTTTCATGACTCTAAGTTGTTATAATAATTAGAACATTCTAAGTTCTTATATTCTCATATACGTTATTTTAAAATACTAATAATTGTATAATATGAACATTTACAAATGAGTGTTTATAATAAGTACTTTAATGAAGAGAAATTAAAGGAATCCTAACTATTTTTTTTTTCATTTCAATGTTTATTTCAGACTCTTCTTTTCATTACGTTATTGAAACCAACATACATATATTACACATACATATATTTTTCTATACCTCTAGCTCCGCTTCATATTTATATGTTAGACTAAAAGCTATATAATATTATTACAATGGGCCAATTATATTATATTATGCACATATTTTATTGCCTGAAATAAATGAAATCTTAGTTGAGCAAAATAGAACTATGAATATAAAGTGATCGCATTCAATTATAATTTCAATTTTAAATTCAATCATGAAGGATATCGAAATAATTGACAGTAATGTCGATCATAATTATTTGTCGATTATAAATAACAAATCGATGTTTACAATACTCAATCGCCTGACGTTAGTTTTGTGTCACAAAGTTTGTAGGACAAAAATATATAGAGCACAGAAGACATATTACGATGATATAATTTCGTCTCTTTTGTATTTTTATACACTGATCAAAAAAGGAGTGTAACGTTTTTAGCATTCATGAATATAAATATGTGAGATTCTTCATTCCACCGTAAGTCGGAAATGGCTAATCAATAATAGATGTCTATAGATTTCATGAATTCAAAACATGACAGCAACATGACGTCATTATAAAAACAAAATGGCGGATCAAAAATGCAATAAATGTCGTTATTTTTATCTCAGTTTTTATTTAATTTAATTAATCTGAAATCACAATAAAATATTGTGAGAAATGTTGACACACATGTGAATTCGTTCATTTAACTAGTTATTTAAGGAAGTTTTTTTTCTTTATTGTAAATTGACGTTTTGAAGAAAATGCTGCAGTGGATTTTGTGGCGCCGCTAATTCTCCACTTGTGCTTTGGAAGTGGTAGTAAACTTAATATAAGTAAATTGACGTCAATAAGTGATATTTATATAGGTTTAAGAAATTTATTTCTCAAAAAGAACTTATACAATTCACTTACATGAGAAAAACACTTAATCATACGTTATATTACAATATATACGAGCCGCTAAGCGGCATTAATCGATAGTTTTATTATATCTACAATTTATTACAAAGCAATTGATCAGGCGCCCTATTCTTGAATGTATGACATATACGTCGAATGGAAATCACTCAACATCGAACATGAATTATTCGGCTCCCCGAACTTGCGTGAGTCACACTTTTCAAAAATAGCACTCCAGGTTCCGAAAACATATAGATTTAGTAATATTATTATAATGGAAAAATCAAAGGGGAACGACACCCCAAAAAGCTAATGCAACCTACAATACATCTTGCTATATTGTCCTATTATTAACGTTTTTTTTTCGTACTTACAAATGCATTAGAAACAATAGTCTGTCCAGAGATCTCCCCATGAAACAGAATTAGGCCCATACACATTACTTAAAAACCACAAATCATGCCAACAACGTGCATAAAGATTGGTAATTTAATATTAAAACAATAAAATGTTCTCACTTAAACAGATATTTTTTGTTCAAAATAATTGATAAATGCGGGTAAGTTATAAATAACATCTATTCATCGCTGCACAAAAAACAACACTGTTTGCCAAGGTTGCTAACACACTGTGGCGCTATAATATAAAGATATCTAAACATACTTTTCTTTTACACTGATTTATTATTCGCATTAAATTATTATTAAAATGTTTATCTGTATGTATGTCTGTATGTTTGCATTATTTTTTATTTTTATTTTAGTTTACCACTAAGAATTAATCTGTGTATGAAGTTGCCATTTATATTAAGTGGAGTGTAATCGTTAATTTTCTTGTTTTTGGCGGCAAATATTATATAGTTTGTTTTAGATGTATTTATAGTGAGAAGATTTGCCTGCAACCATTTATTAAGGAGGTTAATGTCAGTTTGGGCCTGTTTTGCAATCAATTCCATTTTATTGCCAAAGTAAAAAAGGCTGGTGTCATCAGCATAAAGCGTGATTTCACCTTTTAATCCAATTTCGTGTATATTATTTATATATATTAAAAATAGAAGCGGACCCAATATAGATCCTTGTGGCACGCCGCATGTTATTAACTGTACATCACTTTGGTGTTCACCTATTTTGACAATTTGCTTTCGGTTTACTAAATAAGATTCGAAAATTTTGTAAGCTACACCCGTTATATCTATATTTTTTAGCTTATTCAACAAGATAATGTGGCTAACCGTATCAAAAGCCTTTCGTAGATCGATAAATAGTCCAAGTGCTATCTTTTTATTGTCTATATTTTGTTTTATTGAAGTAACGAAATCCAAGGCCGCAGACAATGTGTTAGACTTAGGACGGAAGCCATATTGTTTAGAGAATAAAAAAATTATAGATGATAGATAAGACTCAAGACGGTTGTAGAGTACTTTATCAAATATTTTGGAAAGTATTGGTAATACCGATATAGGCCGATAATTTCCGGGATCAGTCTTGTCACCTGATTTGTAGATAGGTGTTACTTTTGCAACTTTGAGTGAATCAGGAAAGTTTCCAGATGCAAGATTAGTATTTATACATTTACACAGTTCTTCAGCAATCAGTGTTTTTACACATTTGATTGATTTACTATTGACACCGTCGACACCTGAGCCAACATTCACTTTAAGATCTTCAATAATTCTGGTTATTTCAACGACTGTACATGGAGTCAAATGTGATAGGCTATTTTTGGAGATGTTTGGCTTATGGGTATGTGTAAAATTACGTTGACTATTTGTTGGTATTTTGCTTGATAAGAGGGGCCCGATATTAGCAAAAAAGGAATTAAAATAATTACAAATATCTTTTGCGTTTGTTATAAGGCCTGCACTACAATTCAGCTTAGTAGGAGCACAACTGTTAGTGTTATGTTTATTATTAACCAAAGAACTAATTAACTGCCACATTTTATGAGGGTTGTTACTATATTTTTTAAATGATTCAAAATAGTATTTATGCTTAGCTACCCGAATTGCTTTTGTTACTGCATTTCTTTCTTTTACGAAATTGTTTTTTATATCTTCATCACTTGGGTTAGATTTAGTTTTTTTCCAGAGCTCGTTTCTTTTATTTATTATTTCTATGATATTTTTATTAATCCACTCCTGATTGGGTTTATTTAATATTTTTGTCTTGTTAACTTTACTTTTTTTTATAGCTTCTATTAGAAATTTTTCTAATTTGTCGTACTCAGTATCGGAGTTTCGTATTTCAGTTTTTACAGTGACATACAGGTGATTATAATCAATGGTTATGGCTTAGTATTTTTTGCGTTTTAATGCTTCCGGTTTGTAGTTTTGCAGCTCAAAGTATATCTGCTTATGGTCGCTCATTGAAGATTCCACTATTGTCATGTGATAGTTGTGGTTTCATTTCTTTCAAGTTTGTGCATACGTGATCCACAATAGTTTTAGTCTTTGATGTCTCTCTAGTGCAGTATTTTCGGTCGATTTTGTTTAATATTTTATAACCATTTTCTTTTAGGGTATTTTTATAGTCTTTGGTATCTTTCTCGTTAGCTAATAGATTATAATTTAGGTCACCGAAGACAATCACTCGTTTTTATTGGGATAAGTAATGAGAATACTTTTCGAGGAAATCTGCTGAGTTCGTTCTTCCCGGCTTGTATATGGCTCCAATGGTGAGAGAGAATTTTTGTAGATTCACCCATACATAATGATTATCGTCCACGCATCTAGATTCCAGCAATTCATGCTTTAGACTATTGTGAACAAAAATAGATGCTCCGCCGCCTTTTTTGTCATCTCTATAATTATAGTAGTGAGTATAATTTGGTATATTTGTTCTTTGTGCCTCATCTAAGGTTTAAAGATATTTTATTCTCACAAAAGACAAAAAATCACTTACATGAGAACACAAGAAAGTAAAAGGTTTTACATTTGCCTCGTTCGCATACACACTACACTACACTCAAGTAATACACTCACTGTTTACAATATTTTATCTCAACCACTATACGTACATATTACGTACTATTAAACTACTACTTAATTAATTTCTTTTTAGCTAATAATGTTCCATGACGTAATTTGCAAGTTTTACCTTGAATGCATTAAATGGGTTTATATTTTTTAAGTCAGACGGTAGTTTGTTATAACACTGTGCGCCCTCGAAAGTGATTGATTTTTTTCCGTAGTTCTTCCTCGTCTTGGGTAGGACTAAGAAACTAGCGCGACGCGTGCATCGTTGTGTTATTTGTTTCAACTTTGTGAATGATAAACTAGTATGGAGTGAGCCACCTAATATTTTTCGAATAAGAATGCATGTGTTGTAGATATATAATTGTTTTACATTCATTAAGTTAGTTTCTTGGTAAATTTTTGATGTAGTTGTTAAATAGGGATAGTGAAATAGAACTTTTATAATTTTATTTTGAATAATTTGAAGTTCAGCTAATTTTGTTTTCGCTGCACTTCCCCATATTTCTACCAGGTAAAGAAGATGGGATTTTACAAGAGAATTATAAATAATATACCTTATGCGACGTGGAATACATTTTGAAATATGCCGAAATGAACCAATTAGTGCTGAGAGTTTATCTTTTATGTGCTCAATCTGGTATTTCCATGACAATCGACTATCAATTCTAAGCCCTAGGTACTTTTCGCAACTTTTTTCCTGTATAGCTATATTATTGACATGGTACATACGGTGTTATTGGTTTGTTTTTAGCACTAAAAACTACATAACACGTTTTAGAGGCATTGATTGTGAGAAGATTGTCCTGAAACCAGGAACTTAACAAATTTAAATCATTTTGAGCCAGGTGGATTAGTTTCTGTATTGATGGGCCAAAATAAAACAAGCAAGTGTCATCAGCGTACAGAGTCACATGACCATGCAGATTCAATTCTTTGATGTTATTGATGTAAATTAAGAATAAAAGGGGTCCCAATATTGAGCCCTGCGGCACACCACAAGTCAAAGGTAACATTGCACTTTGAATATCCGCACTGTCTAACTTAACCACCTGGAATCTATCCGTCAGATAAAACCGAAACATTGTCAGAGCAGAGCCACCAATACCAATATTTTCTAGTTTTTTTAGCAGTAATTCATGGCTTACTGTATCGAACGCTTTTTGGAGATCAATAAACGTACCCAATACTCTATTTTTGTTATCTATGTTCGATCTTATTTTTGTAACCAAGTCTGCAGTAGCTGTAAGAGTGCTACTTTTTGGACGAAATCCGTATTGGCGTTCGTACATAAAATTTATTTTAGATAAGTAATTTTCTAGGCGCGTGTAAATTACTCTCTCTAGGATTTTTGATAAAATAGGCAATACTGAGATAGGCCTAAAATTTCCTGGGTCAGTTTTTGGGCCAGATTTATGAATGGGAGTAACTTTTGCAATTTTAAGTGTGTCAGGAAATTCACCATGTTCTAAAAGCTTATTGATGCAATTGGTAAGATATGGTAGAATAATATTTTTAATACACTTTAAAGCCTTTGTAGAAATACCGTCTAAGCCTGAACTGCAGCTTGGGTCCAATCCATCGATTATATCGCTGATTTCATTGATGTCACAAGGCTCCAATATTAGCAATTGCGATGTTGGTTTAATATGAGACGTAGGCTGTTTTGGATTGCAAGAGAAGTTTTTATGTATTTTGTCAGCCAGATGGCGACCTATTGTTGAAAAGTATTGATTAAATTCGTTACAGATATCTTGAATGTTCGTTATTTCTTTAGATTCAACTATAAGTTTCGAAGGGGCACAGTTTTGTTTAATTTTATTATTTGACAAATCATTGACTAACTTCCACATCTTTTTTGGCTTTTTTACACACTTTATGAACTTGTTATGATAATAATCGTTTTTCGTTTCTTGAATCAATTTTCTTAAAGAATTTCTATTTGTCTTGAAGTCTTCCAAAATTGAGGCATTATTAGGGTTTTCCTCTACTTTAGCCCAGATACAATTTCGTTCATTTATTCCTTTGATGATCTCCTTCTTAATCCAGTCCTCTTGTGGCGGATTCAGTATTTTTAATTTTTGTACTTTGCACTCATTTATTTTATGTTTTATAGTAGTTTCTAGCATTTCGTAATTATTGTTGAAATTTTTCTTTGATAACGCTTCTTCAGTAGTTTGGTAAAGATTTTTGTAGTCTATTGCTTCGTATCTTGAGTATATTTTTGGTGGTGCTTTAGTTTTCTTTAGATTAATATGTATTTGTCTGTGGTCAGACATTGACGATTGAATTATTGCCATGTTAAAATTGTTACATTTCAGATTTGTCGTAACATGGTCTATTATTGACTTTCTTGATTTTGAATCGCGTGTACAGTATTTCTTGTTGATTTTGTTAACTATTGTATGTCCAGCTTGATTTAACAGTTATTTATATAATTTGACTTCTCTATCTTTTTTCAATCTAAGATCAATGTTGAAATCCCCAAGAACAATAGCTCTTTTATGTTGATGAAGTTGAAGACTGTATGTTTCCAAAAAGTCTTTGAATTTTGTGTTTCCAGGATTGTATACCACGCCGATGTCCAAACAGTACCTTTCTAAGTGAATCCACAGGTAGTTGTTTCCATCTTTGTATATAGATTCAGATAAATTATGTTTAAGGTCGTTATGCACGTATGCAGATACTCCGCCTCCAGATTTATCATTTCGAAAGTTGTAGTAATGCGTGTTATTTGGAAGATGAAAACGATTGGCTTCAGTCTCATTTTCAAACCAAGTCTCAGTTCTTATCTTCGAATTTAATCCAATTTTCAGTGATTATAATGACATGTATTAATGTTTTTGTGCTTTGTAGGTAATTTAATATGCATTTAAGTTCATCCATTTTCCCGTCTTTAATTATACTTCTTGCATTAGCATAAAAAAATGTCATTGATTTTCCGTTAGCAGTGATGTTTCTATAATTTTCCGCTATTCTGTGTGATATGTTGCCTTCGCTTTTTTCATCGGATTGTATTGGGTTTGCAAATTTGAGTTTTTTGACGAATTTTTGACAATCTTTGGTGTCCCTTTGACGTACTTAACCCTAGATAACTAAACATTCGTCTAGGTGACGACGCACCTCTCCGAGAAAGTCAGGTGCACTAACTTCCCAGTGCTCTGCTCCTGTCACTCTTTGTTTACCTTCCTGATTGGAGCAATTAACTCATCTGGTGATAAAATGGCGATCAAACGATAATTTGATGGTGACCTATGGCTACATCGTCGTCCGGTTGACGAAAGTTTAGTTGTTACTATGTTAGTTTTTCACTAAGATATTTATGACTTTAATTTGATATATGTATATACATGTTATTTATGAAAGGTTTATAAGAAATATTTCTTACTTATTTTAATTTAAATGATATTTATACTATTTAATTATATATTATATTATTTATAACTTAAATTTACCATAAAAAGCCTATATTTTATTACATTATATATTTCTTTGTTGCTATGATTATATCGTCTTTGATATGATTTTATTTAAAACAATTAACGCAGACAAGTGGATAACTCGAAGAAGAAATGAAACATTAATTTGAAGATGGTTTTCCTCAGAGACAGAGTAAAAACTGTAAGGTGAAATACATCTGGCCTTTCGACGTTTTGTTATGACGGCGATAAGACCTTTTTTTAAAAAAGCTAAATCAAACAAAGTAGTTTTTGTTATTATCGTAATAATATTATCATAAAAATCATATCATAATCAACCAAAAATTGAAAACCTACAGGAAAACCCGAAATACTCACTTTTATAACAGTAATAACTTACGCCATAGGAACGCATGATCAATCGCAAAACTACCTGGCCCATATGCATTTTTTTATAATATTTTAAACTTATGTTAACTATAAATGATTTGCTATTTACTTCACAAACAAGTTCAGATATAAAGAAAAGCTGAAATTTTAATTTAATCTTAAAAGTATTGAACATTTAGATTAGAAACCAACTGATGGAGTCTTGGCTATCGCAGCGATTACAAAGGGTGGTTTTGAGACGTGACATCAAGGTCATTATAAAAGATAATCTTGTTAAACCTTCAGATCCTGAAACAACTGTTTATTAGGTGCCTAATGTGTGTAAAATTTTTAATTGATGCCCATCAAAAGTTTGTAGAAAGACGAAACATCGACTCATGGAATCCAAAAATGCCATTTGCAGATCGCACAATATTGACTTATGTAGTAGCTGTGTGAAAAAGTTATTTATTGTCAAATGTCTATTACATTAGTTCCAATTAAACCAAACTTTAGTGCCACAAAACCAGTTTCTATGTAAAATCAATACTTTTAATAAATTTTACGTTTTTAATTGCGTAGTTCGCCTGACGAAAGATTGGTAACCATGTATCTGCAAATATAGTTTAGTTATCTAGGGTTAATACTGAGATCGGTTTCTCCATTTTCTGTACGTTTTTTCAGTTCTTCTTTAAGGTTTTTAAAATATTTTTGTTCATATGGTGTTTGGTCGCGATATATCTTAATGGAAGTATCATTGTTTTTGTTCTTGTTTTTCAGGATAGACTTTGCAATTAATTCCGAAGAAAAGCACAATTTAATGCGCGATTTTTGTTTGATTACATTTACCAAGGCGAAATAATTTTTCGAAATCAGCTTCCGATAATTGAGGATATACAGTCATAATAATTTTGCAAGCTTCTGATCGGTCATGTTTTCGTCTAGTTTCGCTGTCTAATGATGAAGATTCCGGTATTCCTGCTATAATAATATTTTTGTTCCTCGCCGAGCGGTCATGGAATTCGTCTATAATATCAGTAAATGACAACAAATTTGACTGCATTAGTTGCGTGGCTTCCGATTTCAAAGTTACATATTTATATCCTATATTGAAAATAAACGATTTCATTTCATTTCAACAACATTATTATTCCTTTCACGTCTACAGTCAGGAATCTGGGTATTGTCATGGATGATACTTTATCGTGGTCTCCTCATTTTTAAGGCGGTTACAGAATTTTCTTCCTACTGACACCAAAGCCCTATTAGCTCGCACTCTCCTTATCCCTTTCTTGACTACGCTGATGTGGCATTTCTTGACCTCACCGACGAATTAACAAATAAAATGGAGAGGCTTCAGAATGCATTCGCTATGTTTTTGGCCTCAGGAAATATGACTATATTTCGGAATTCCGCACACGCCTAAATTGGCTTACAATAAAAATACGTCGCAAACTCCATATCCTAGGTTTTTTATATAATGTCCTTTTTAATCCCTTTTCTCCTGATTATTTAAAATCCAAATTTTCCTTCCGTAATATTGATCCCCGCCTTCGAGCATCGCACAGCTTAAAACTGAATTAACCTGAATACTCCTCTCAGTGCTACGCTTACTCTTTTGCAATACAAGTATTTGTATGCACGTTTATGGAACAAGCTTCCTCTGAAAATCAAACATTCGTCCTCTCTCGTCACACGTTCAAATTCCGGGTTAGGGAATACTTTGAGCGTTCGGACTGGAGTTGACTTAGGTTTAGGTTAAGTTAGTTTGTTTTACATTTATATATATTGTATCTATTGTACTGTACACGCTTTGATGCCCATGTACTCTTTTTTCCTTTGGTTTTCGGGTTGACTCGAAGAGATCCCTGACAGGGATAAGTCCGCCTCTTGTTGTGTTCTATTTTGTTGTAACAATATTCTTTCTGTACAATAAAGTTTTTACATACATATATATACATACAATAATTAAATTAAATTATGTATATGTTTATTACTTATTTATTTATAGCTAACGTTTCAAACACTTACTTACTTAAAGGTATTCATCTGCTATTAATATTACGTAGGATAGAACACATTAATTAAGCATATTGTCGTCAACTTAAAAATATTATACTTATCTAAATACGCCCAAAAATTCATGAAAAACTGATCCGTACCCTACGTTGATTTGATGTTTTCGTTTACCACGTTTTTTGCGCCTGTCGCCTGCCATTCGAAGAAGTATGGCTGAGTATAAAAAAACGTCAGTTTGATACATTCTGATGTTATTTTTGTTGTTGTTTGATATGTATTTTTTTACCCTACATTTGTAGTTATAAAATCGAGTTTCAATGAATAATATGTCTCTGTCAAGTAGGTTTATATATTAAAACAATGTTAAGTGTTTGGTCGTCACGCAATGTTAAAACAAACACATGCCCTAAGTCATGGAAATACTGAATTGAAAACAATTAGGTTATTTTGGAACAAGATATTCTAACAATAGTTACCTAGGTATTGTTTTGAAGCTGTTTTAACTATTCAAATAAGATTTATTGAACTAACTCTAAAATCTGACGTTAAAGTAACTATTTAGAATTTTATATTAGAAAGTCATCATCCGAAAATAAGATATCATGAAGGTTCCAGAATTTTTTTTTATGATACAACTACAATGTTCATAATAGCTTGAATTTGAATTATTTTTATATTAACAAGAAATTTTAAAAAGTTTATACATATATATTTAATAAAACTTTATTACCAATTAATACTAAATAAAAACTAAAACCTAATATGTAAAAAAGTACAAAATAAATTAAACTAATTAAAATCTAATGTTTGTCCTTGCGGCATGGTGCCAAGAACTCCGGCAGCATTCCTGCGCTGGATGGCGATCGCTATCCTCTGCGCGAGATATGAGCCGGGCAAAATTTATATAAAAGAAAAGCATCTAATTATTAAAAAGATAAGGCAGTTACTCAGGAAGAAAAGGACATTCGTTGTTAAAGAACACTTATCACCAGATAATCTTTGCGAGATTATATATATATATATATATATATATATATATATATATATATATATACATATATATATATATATATATATGTACAGAAAACCGAGGGGTTTTCGCAAATTTACGGTTTTCGCAATTTTTTCTTTATCTGTGCTCTATGACTTTGCTTCGTACCAAATTTCAAGGTTCTAAGTTCACAAGAAGTACCTTCCCTTGAGAGTGTCGAAAACTTGCGCTATAAACAGCTCAATCAAAAGATACAATTGCGTTGGCTTAGAAGTTTGATTTTTTCACAGCACCAAGGGACGGTAGACCTGAGTATTTGATATTAATTCCAGCTTCATACTTCCACGAGTTCCTAAGAAAAGGGTCTTGACATATAGATAGACGGACGGACGGATAACAAAGTGATCCTATAAAGGTTCCGTTTTTCCCTTACGAGGTACGGAACCCTAATAAATATATAATTAATGACATTTGTTACAGATATATAAACGGCGAAAGAGAAATATGTTTTATCAAATGGCCAGACGGTAGTTACCCAACATCAAAAATGGATTATAGGTGAGTATTACATTACTCGTATAATAAGCATTTGCATAATAAGCAATTAACATTGCATAACCTAAATACTTTTACACATGCTTCCTTTTGCTTCCTTTCCATTTCATTGTCACAGTCTCAAATACAAAGACACAAAATTCCCACGACTTGTTACTTGTGTAGTAGTAATATGTTTTGTACAGACAGTAATGAAAACGGGTATTCATTGCACATCTCTTGCAGTTACAACCTCGTGTTCCTGGCGGTGACGTACGTTGCTCCGATGTCCGTAATGGTCTGGGCGTACGTTCGCATGAGTGCGGCTCTGAGAGGCAGGGCTATTGGGGAGTGTACTCACCACCAAATGCAAGTTGTCAGGGCTAAAAGAAAGGTTTGTTGTTTTGTTTAAGAATAACATTTTAAATTTCTCAAGACGCGAGTTATCATTGCGATAATGTTTTGGTTTTTGTGTTGTTTTTGCTTAGTGTTTGTATATATTGTTATTAGGTATTTATTAAAACTTTACTACTCATCTTCATCAGGGCCTTCCCGGTTACATCCTCGGCTGATTGCCTCAGAGCCCAGTGTCCGCTTTCCGACTTTTTCTTCTCCATTTCCCCCGGTCTTCGGGATCCTTGGTTGTAAGTGCTAATGGTAGCACACATATCTTCCATTGCGACGTCAAGTCAGCATTTTTGGGTGCGTCCCTTCTACTCCGGCCCGGCGGAGGCGGCATGGCTAGACACTTGTTCCCCACATTATTGTAAGATGTGGCCGTACCGTCTTAAGCGGCTCTCCTGAAGTTTGTCCGCTATATCACGAACGTGAAGGCTACCCCGGCTGCACTCTACATATCCATCGCAGTATCTTCATCTCCGTGACACGCAACACTTGCTTATGCCGCTCGAGCACCGGCCACGCCTCACTGCCATGTAAAAGGGCAGTCCTAATCGTGGTTTTATAGACCTTTCCTTTAAGCCTGACAGGAATTTTTGGGTCACAGATGACACCAGTCACTTCACGCCACTTTGACCATGCTGGTGCTATTCTGGCTTTGACGTCGCAGTCAATGTCCCCGGATGAATCAAGTACAGATCCCAGGTATTTGACCTGGCCCGTACGCTCGACCAAGTCGTAAGTAATTTATTAAAACTTTATTGTTCTACAAGTACAGATACTTATAACAATTGGTGGACTTAATGCTAAGAGCATTCTCTACTAGTTAATTATATTGAAAAAAACAAAAAGATATATTATGATTATAAACAACACTTTTTGTGCACTCAACACCGGATGCAAGTTGTCAGAGATAAAAGGTTTATTTTGTTTTAAGTTCGTTTAACTTTTTTACTGTGCTCATTATTATTATTATTTTCTATTTATTATTTTAATGTTAAAATCCGCTTTGGCCGAAATAAGAGTAACTTTTAGTTCAAGATAAACATATGCAAATAGCCAAATCAAACCACACAAAAGCAAAGACAGTACATACTACATGTAAATATTTACTGCTTTTTTTGCTGTAGCACTAAGCAAGCTACGTCGTAGCAAAGTCCGTCAAGTACACGGCGGCGGCGTAGCTTAATTTTACCCTCGAATATTGCTACGAGGTGCTACGAAATGCTACGAGTTCGAAAGTTTACAAGAAAATATGGCTCAATAGCAAAATAATTAAATTGTTATTTTAGGGTAATATCATTTTCTTTTCGCCAAATCATTGCCCTGGGGTAACGTGCCTAGAACACTGGCAGAATTGCGATATTGAATTTTAATACTAATTTATTTTGCAAAGTCAGGGCAGCAGAATGAATAAATTGTTCGACAAGCCGATGAGATAACAAATTTGATTAAATTTGAAGATCCTTATAATTACAAGTTTGATACTGTAGTTCAAAAGTCGAAATTAAATGAAAACTTAGTGGTATTTGGACAGCCGTTCAAGAATATAATTGAAGAAAATTAACGTCTAAAACTGTAGACTATATTCCTTAATCAATAAAAAGGGTATCTAGAAATGTATTCGTTATCAAATTGATCGAACCGATCATGTATATAGTAAACCCTTCATCTACAAAGAACGCCAATCATCGAAGATTCGATTTACAAAATCAGCACACGTACGCAAAGTTGCATATTTCATGCTACGCTGAATACATACTCGTAAGCGAAAGAATTGAACCTGTGGTATAATCTATTATAAGAAAGTGACATTGCAATGACTCTGTCTGCAGGAAAACAAAGTAATCAAAATAACATAGATTTTATAGACCGCGACACAGTTGGAATTCCGCCATTGAATCCCTCACCGTCAGAAAAGAACAATAAATATCTGTATCAAAATGTCTGCCACGGACATTTCTCGTAAGTTACCATCGACGTGATTTATATTTGCTGCAAAATAACGTTGTTTTAACACTTACTGTTTTCTGTAGGGATTGGCAGAGACTGGACACAGGATTTTTATTGCTACGATCGATGTAACACTGGTGTGCACAAAGTGATAATGGAAAATGTTATTTTTGCCGAAAGATATTTTAACGGCGAAAGGCGAAATGAAAATTATGTTTCAGAACAAGCTAAATAGCTACTTTTGCATAGTGTATCACTTAAACTGATTTCAATTTGTACGAAATCTACAGATAAGTATGGTTAAAACTTTTTATTTATTTATTATTACAAAACATGACAAAGGTATTCGTATTGGGTCTGGATATACGTAATCAAACAAACACCACATTCAATCGTAGAAATAGTTTGATACAAAAATAGGCGAGGACTCTTTGTACAGTAGGTCGATAGAAAGGTCTTTTGTGTTGTAGGCAGATAGTATCAATACAATTTCAATAAACTAGTTGTTTGCCACGAACATAGACCTCGCGAATATTTTATTTATATAGACAGGATTCAAACAGAGGTTAGAGTATGCGTGTTGTCGACCTTCAAACAATTTTGTAGACAAAAAAGCGTATGACCTGCCAACTAAAAGGTCAAAGTATCCATATAGACACCTGCATCTTCTGGAGTATCACAAGTGCATTGCTGAACCTTAAACAGTTTAGTAGGCAAGTATGCATAAGGCCCGTATAGATACTACTTTGACATTTATCATTAGGCTTTCGGTATGCTAGCATGCCAACTAAATTGTTCAAGAGTCGGCATATCAATTGTGAGATTCCAGGAGTAGCAGGTGTCTATAGACTATTACGGTATTTTTCCATCTGGCAAGCCATATGCTTGTATGCCTACAAAATTGTTTGAAGGTTGGCAACACGCAAGTGACACTCCTTGTCTTATAAATGTCTATAGACTATTTGGATCAGATTTACATGGAGAGTAAGTAAATCAAAAACATCAGTCATAAATAGTAATATACGGTAAAAATTATCCTGCACCTAATATTTGTCAACAGAGATCGGCTACACGCTAGGTTGAGCCGAAACAATGCCCTTTAAACTTAAGTCTAGCCAAAGATAACAGGCTACAACAGGGACCACGCCACCATTGTAGATTAACTTCACGACTTCAAAATATCTTCAAGTTAATCCCAGTAAATGAACAGATTTTTTTTTTGTTTTTTGAATAAAAAATATTATTTGTTTACTTGTACGACATGTTCATTTAGGTATTTTTCCCGTTATTTAAATTTTATAACTAAACTACTGAACCGATTGAACCAAAAAAAATTCAGAAGAATAAACTGAAAGTGTACGCTTTAAAGTATAAAAATAATTTTTTAAATCTGCTTAGAAACGACGGTGACAAATATGAAATAAGCATCAAAACCTCCTATTTTGGAAAGTCGGTTAAAACAACAAAATCTATTTTTTACCAGATGTATTTTAACGTTTTCTACATACATTCTGAATATCAGCAAAATCCAATCAACGGCTTTGGAATTATTAAGAAATATTTGTTTTACTTTAATGCAAATACCTCAAAAACTACTAAACCGATTTTGATGTCAAACGAACTTGAAAATTCTATGCATGTCTCCTATCATCATCATCATCATCATCCTAGCGCTTTCCCGGTTGCGTCCTCAGCGATTTGCTTCGGTGCCCAGGGTCCTCTTTCCTGCTATGCATGTCTCCTATACACCTTTTGAATTTCATCTAAATCGGACTAACTGCTCGAGTTATCGCGGAACATTCATAGAAACATTCGTGCTCCGCGGCAGTGGCACAACAAAACTATGGGTCGTATTCGATGCCTCGACCAAAGATGCTAATTCCAAATCGCTAAACGATACGCTGTTAACGGGGCCGGCTTCAATCGAATATTGTTGAAATCCTTCTTCATTTCCGTGAGTACAAAATTGTCTTCATGGCAGATGTGCGCCAAATGTACCGCCAAATCAATCTAGTTCCTCATCATCGTTATTACCAACGTATTCTCTGGCAAGGTCAACTATTATTATAAATATAAAAAATTTAATAACCTCTGTGTTGTTTATTTGGGTCAGACCAAAAATCCAGTCACAAAATTGACAGAAATCGCGTCGCGTCAAATTGAACAGTAGAGCTTACCTTATCAACCCTCATCGAGACAGTAAAATCTTCCTCTCTTTCCACTTAGATCCACCCCTACAATCCACTAGTGGATCCAAAGATACTTTTTCTCCGCTTCGATCCACCGGTGGATCGGTAGAAACTTTTATTTCCGCTTAAATCCACAGGTGGAGATATGGACACTCATAGATGTCCTCTAGAATCCACTGGCGGATCCGTGGATCTCCGTGCTTTGTGAATTAACATTGAAGTATTTATCAACTTGGTAAATATTTTGAGATTGTTTTTGTTTTGGAAGTAACGACCTTATAACGCTGTTGCAAGTAGCATAGTAATTTCATTTATTAAAATAAATGTGCAGTTCGTAACTGGGCGGATATGATATGTTGTGCAAATCTTTAATATTTTTCGAAATAAAATAAAAACAACTGACTGAAAATATTATTTTAAACGCTATAGAGTTTTGAATGAATTAATGGTTGACTTGAATATATATTTTCAGTAATAAATTTTTTGCATATAAAAAATTGAATTATGAACTCTCATACTGTAAAAATGTCACATTATTTGTAATTTATTTTATAATCCATCTACAACCTCAATGTGCGTGCAAATAACATTTACTTCACAATACTTTACGGCGTCATAAAGGACATGGGTGAATCGTAACTGTCTTGCTGTTCAGTTATTTTCAAGATTTTTAAGATTTTTACGATAAAGACCTATTTACATCTTGTATCTTAGAGATACATTACTTAAGCTACCTTACAAAAATATTTGTTGTCTGTACCCTCTAACATACTCTGCAGAGGTGACAACTGAAATAACCCTGGAGCTATATTTTTGACAAGTATGACTCATGTAAAACAGCGAGTCGAATGATTTTCGTTTGATATCGTTTGAGTTTGATTCTTAATAATCGTTGGGTCGATCGATTTTCATTTGACCTATAGGTAGTCAAACATTAAAAAAATAGGTTAACTGCAATTGAATTTCTTAGGTATACATATATTATTTAAATTAAACACCGTGAAATTTTAGTCGTTTTGGACCCTTCGTCCAGTGACTCCATTCATGCAACTGAACAACTTTCCCCAAGATACATGGGACGAAATATGGAGTAAATTTTAAAATGTCTCATCACGAGACCTAACTTACTATGGGAAGTCCAAATTTGTTTTTCATGTTTCGAGCTATGTTCCTTGGGGAAATTTGTTCGGTTGCATTAATGGAGTCACTGGACGATGGGTCCAAAACGACTAAAATTTCACGGTGTATAGGTTCTTTTACTTACTGTTCTAACCAAAGTTTTAAATTACCATGTTATTGCGAATATAGAGAACTATATAATATATCTACAACCTAAATCAATATGTAGCTAATTGGCTAAGAAGACAAAATATATACAAAAATAATACCTTGTTTAAAATAAAATAGATTGACTTTTGAACATAGAAGATATTTAATATTGATATGGCCAGTATAAGATGTTGTTAGGTTAGCTAATTACGTAATAACTAAAGAGAGGAGATCCCTTCAGTAGGTACTGAATAAATAAACCGACTTGGTATTATAATGGATTTCTCAACTTTTTACCGCAGAATAACTAAGTTGTTGATGATGGTATTTATTTGTCAGCATATTAAAAGAGGAATGTCAGAACTTTGTATTTGTTTAATAATTTCCTTTTCCGTCGAGAAGATTAACAATGTCAGGTGACTCGGATCTCCTCATTTCCGGGTCTTGTCGGTGATGAAAGTTTTGAAATAGGAATAAGGATCACTTACAAGTACCGGGAGCGAGACGAGGTACACCGGGATATGAATAGGTCATGATTCAAGTTTTTGTACTTGGTGCCACACATGATGACAATAATTATAACAACTTTGATCAGAAGCTCAGAAATGACGCAACATCGTCAAATCTGGCGAGACAGTATATGTAATATGTTAATCTTTTGACCATAGAAACTAGCTTATTTATCGGCAGCGAATGTGTTAAAGCTACATTGGCCAAGAAAAAGTCGCAATATGAAATCTTATAAGTACAGTACAGTACAGTGGAACTTTTTTTTTGCGTTGTTATGTGGAGTATTTTTAAACAAATCGCCTTTGGCTTTAATAACAATTTCTGGAAATGCATGTCAAAAATATCAGTTTTTAGTTACAATACAAAATATCTTCATTGCCCATCCCATCCTTTATCGCGATGTCAACAAAACGAACAAACATACACATACAAGAGAGTTGACCTATATCACATATAGCAGAATGCGTCAGTATGTTATTAATTCTTCCACATCACAGCCTCATAATTCCGATAAGATTCCCGTAGCATCTGTTCGCAACAATGATATTAACCTTTTCTGGAAGTAATATAATACCTTCCCTTTTCTTAGTCATTTGGGTGGTGACAGGGAGAAGTGGACGGATTATTCTGACAAACATTTCTGTAGACATTCTGTAAATTTATATGAAACGAAAATAATTCGATTAATAAAACTAATCTTTAACTTATTACTAAAAAGAGTTAAGTATTTATATTTTATGGTTATTAACATGAAGCATTATTTAAATTGAAATAGTAATAAATGTAACAGCCAGTTAATAACTAAATATGGAATTAAGAACAATGTTAACATTATCAAAATGCACATTTATCTAGCGAACAAAGACAAAGTTCTATAGGTATCTATTTAGTACCATAATTAATTCCAGATTTACTTTATTGTTAAATTAAGATAATTTGATATTTAATTATTATTACTATTATTTCTTATGTTTTTGCGATTGTTATTCATTAAATTAAAACTATTTTCCATCCTCAAGTCCTTGCAAAGGAAAACAGATTCATTCCAAGGATGTTACGTGAAGCTATTGAAATTAAAAAACATTCTAATTTCAATAGAGAGGATGGATGGCAGGTACCACCAGCTTGGGGCCCAGTCATTAACTTAATAAAATCGCAAACTCGGAAGCAGACTGCAAGACCCTTAGATACTGTGAGCCAATACTGCGTGAATCGGAATAGTTCCCAATGAAAATTTCAGGCGGTAGTTTGTAATCTTATGACATCAAAGACAAATGTTAACTTAGTCTGCCTGCGACCATGATCGCTGTAAAGTGTTTGAAACGTCAGTTGTAAATAAATAAGTAATAAACGCGATAAAACCGTATTAAAATAGTTTTAATTTAATTATTACTATTAACTATTATATACAACATTATAAAAAGTACAAAGCGACAAAAATAATTTATTTCTAAAGCCATCAATTTCCTCTTATTGTTTTCTTTAGTAGTATGCTATTAGGTCGTTAAAGGAAAAATTGAAACATTTTGTACAACATTTGAAGATATCAATCACCCTCAAATGACACTAAAGCTCTTTGAAGCTTCTTTCTTGAATAAAAATGTAGCTGCCTGTCACGTTCATTCATGGTAAATGATCGTTTTGTGATAACTTCTATATTCTGCAAAATTCAATAAAAAGTAATATTAAATATTTTCATACAATAATTGAAAAGTCTCTCCTAACGCTTTTTCTTCAGTTGCATACAAAAATAAATTTATCTATCGTAGATTATATATAATTAAAATTATTTCCCATTTAGCGACTCAATGTAGCAATGAATCAATGTGCATAATTTATAGGAAGGATCCGAACAAAATTTAATTGTATTATGTATGTACATATGAATACTTTTCGTTTATACAAAATCTGATTCACAAAGTATATTTTACATATTCTAGTTATTTGCATAATTAAATATAAAACGAAAAGTTTTGTTGAAACTATGAAAATTCTTGGCTCACATTTTTGCTTAATCAATCATTTCATAATGGGTTATTTAATGTGGATTAATTGATTTTTTTGTTTTTGTTTTTATAAAATGTTATATTATTTTACTATGTAGTTTTTACTACCTTCAATTATGTAATTTTAAAGCCTTCTAAAGACCGTTAATACTATAAATTCTATGATGGGACGGAGTATTATTTGAAAGTACTATTTAACTGCTTTTCATTAGCTGGCCTAATTTATTTATGCCAAATTCATGTTTCACTCGTAGCGCTACCGCTTGACATCGTCGAATCAGTATAATGAAGATTAAGCCTTACTACTATAAAGAATGACCTTATAAGCACGAAAATAACAATAATAAAATCAAGAAAGACTAGGTTACGAAAATTGGATACCTTCTGGTGACCGTTAGCCTGTTAGTCAAAATCATCAATACAATATATCCACTTATATATAGGCCCGAGCGAATCTGGCGAGTTAGCCATTCTGTTTTTTTTTTCATTCATTTAAGGGGTTACGGCCATTGATAAGTCTTTTGCGGTCCTTCATAATTTTTCTACTTATATCTTCTTCAATCCGACAGTGTGACTTCGTCAAGTCAAGTTTGACTTCACTAGAGTCAGAAAAAACAGGCTAATTGAAGTGGTAGAAATACTGCAATAAACGATTTCTAGGAGTTTTTGGCAAGAAGCAAGAACTTTCTAACTCACGCTTATTCTCAAATACTTTGCGAATAATAATCCACCATTATTTAAAATCACACAAATATTGGAAAATAAATACATGCCCGCTTAGAGGTGATAGTTATCATCGACATTTTAGCCGCAGTCAGTCCACGGCTGCATATACGCCTCCCCCTAGGATTTCGAGAATGATCGGTTGTAGGCGGCCTATATACAGCTCTAGCCTGCGAAAGTACGAATTTCTGAAAACATCTGACCGTCTGTCGGTATGGGTGCCTTATTCGCCATTCGAGGATCGATGTGAGGCGACAGTCGTCGTTTCAGCTGCAGTCAGTCCACTGTTGGAATTAGGCCTCCCTCAATTTGAGGGGTTGTTGCCATAATCGCCACGCTTGGCAGGCGGTTGGCGAGCGCAGTTTCAACGGCTTATTGTACTTCCGATGCTACTGCCCTTAGGAAGTATTCTTAAGCTAGGGAAGGGTAGGATGTAGTTAAGTTTGGGGAAAGAATAAGCTACTAGAATGCTACTGACTCCGATGGACATGGGTTGATTCAGTAGCAGCTTGGGTAAGTCAGGCTCGCGTCCCCGTATGTTATGTATCCTAGCCATCAGACAGATGCTTGGAAATAACACCCCTGACTGAGGCAACAATCTGTCCCCCTAAGAAGAATAGGAATGGAATAATTAATTATTATTTTTTGTTTCAGGTGGTGCGTATGTTTGTACTAGTGGTAATGGTCTTCGCGCTGTGTTGGCTGCCGTACCACGCATACTTTGTGCTAATCTACCATCACCAGTCCCTGGCCTCGTCTCCGTTCTCCCAGCACATATACCTGGGCTTCTACTGGCTGGCGATGGCCAATTCTATGATCAACCCTCTCATCTATTACTGGATGAGTAATAAGTATGAATGTTCAATAGTAATCCTTATTCTACTCGTATTTCACTGAGATTTGCTCTAGTTTCCTACAAATTATCACTCGACTTATGATATGTGTTTTGACTTGTATAAATTAATGTTTAAAAATGTGATTTTGTTAACATAGATATAATCCATGCTTAGTGATTCTAGTAAAATATAACTAATGTTTTTAATATTTTTAGGTTTCGAATTTACTTCAGAGTGGTATTATGTTGGTGTCGCTCAGCGAAGACTGAAACTCCTAATGACTTGAAGAAATTAGACAAATCATTTTCAGGTAAGCTACGCGAAATATCCTCGTGGGATTGTGTACACTTTAAACTAACAAATATATTCATAGGTAATAACAAACGTTTGTTAAGCCCATTTCAACTACAATGTGTCTTGTCACATTAAAAATCAGGAAGAGAGAGAGAGGGTCAGAGTCGGGAGCTCAGGGCCGCTTTAATAAATTTTTGTACGGTCGATATGATATTTTGAACTTTGTATTCAAAATAACTTCTTTCACCGAGCTCGATAACAGACTTAATTTGCAACCGACATCATTGCAATCTAGTATAACTGCATGGAGCTCATGTTATAACCTGTTAATATTGTCTGTGACGGCAAAAATTTTCATGCGTCTACTACTAAAAAAAACTACTACTGAAAAATACTATTCGTGAAATTTCTGCACTTATAATTCATACACATTGGTATGAAAAAAATTCAATTTAAATTGGCAAAGCAAACCCCAACTTTATCCTCATTGTAATTAATTTTTAATAATGAGCATAACAGCATTTTCATCATTACGTAAACATTAAAGCCGCCATTTTAATATGAATCCAATTTTATGAAATTTCCAACTTTTTTATTGGATGCGGTAAACTTTTCCCGATAAGGCATTCAATAAACAGACTTCATATGTTACAAAAGTTGATCCCTCTCGTCAAAACTCGTCAATCTGGGGATTGGCGTGTTATTTCTGCCGAGGTCTCCCGAAAACTTTACTTTCCTTACTATTTCTTTTATGTACGTCTGATACGGATGTTTTTATTTAATTCGGGTCATGTAGTCATATACTTTCTTTATCTCTAACAATATTATTACTGATAAATACTAAACTGTAAAATAATGAGCTTTTAGTTGAATTTTCATTGGAAACTACTTTTATGAGCAAATCGTATTCGTTCGCCTTGAATGTTGTCCAAGTTCAGCCCACTGGATTTCTCAAAACTTGAAGTATTTTCTTCTGTTTACCCGACATGGATTACTTATATTCCTCACCATGTATTTATGCTACCTAAATTGTAAAACATGTTACCTAGTTAATTATCTGTATAAAAAAACATGTCTTACTTAATGCCTCATTAAAGCAAAACCCAACTGCCATTAACAACATGGAAATTTATTATTTATATATTTCTTATTCTTTCTTCAAGCAGGTGAAACACAACGCGCGTCGTAATCTTTCAACATTGTTGTATAAATTTGTTTCATAAACATAAAATTTAGCTTTAATTTATACGAGTAGCAAATATGAACATTTCATATTTGACAACCTCCGTGACGTAATAGTTAATATTACTCGTAATATGCCTGTGGATAATTCAAATTAGAAATCACCACGAATCTTGGGGAAAAATCAAATCACCTGATTTTTACGGATCTAAAGGATCGTTGTGGTTCGGATAAAGCGGCTTGTTGGTATTATACGTGCGAGTTACCTGAATTGGGAGTAGAGAGAAGTGCTCGCGTGCGGTAGTCGGCCGGGCGCCGGGCTTTTGGTTCAGACACTTCACCGATAATGATTGTCCACGTCCGAGGTAGCTGCAGTTCACATCACTGACACTTAGTTATAGGAAAAAAAACGCTTAACATTACACAATTCACTTTGATACAAACTGTAGATTTAAATTTGATAGGCAAAACGACCACACCACTTTTTCCGACCGGGTTCTCACCAACGTTCCTCTTAAGTTTTTTGAAGTTCGCACGAGCCACACGCATGCCGATGCGTCGGCTAACACCATTGGCTGATTACCGAACAACGTCCTTGAAGTAAGTGCGAATGGGTTTGGGAATGGGAAAATTTAGGGTTGGGAAAAGGAAAACGCAACAATGCCTGCCCGCTACTCAGGAGGTTACGAGTTCGATCCCCGGTCATGACAAGATGAAAAAGGCAACGGGTGACCCTCGCGCGGGCAGCTTTCTCGCTCAGCGAATAGCCATAGCTATTCAACGCGGGAATGCTGCCTGCGTGTTGGGAACTCTGCCCAGGGGACCCAATTTAGACTACATTTAGTTTTTTTTGTATTTATTATTTTTAGATAGGATAGTTAGTTTTAATTTTTATATGTTTACTTATGATATACCAATAAATAATAAAAAAAAAAAAATGAAAAATTATAATTTTCTGATTTACCTGGGTCTAGGATGTTTCTCTGTTTATGTAATTGATAAACAATATAATATCGTTGAGTAAGTATCCCATAATACAAATCTTGAACTAACATTGGGACTAAATTTAAATATTGAATTCATTACCCTACTCGAACACTGGCTCCCCAGGGCTTCCGAAGCGACAAGAAAAGGCCGCAACCCGGAAAATATATTTTATGGACGGCAATCCGCTTTTCGAAGAATTAAAAAAAAAGAAACGCTACTGACATCCGTAATACGGTGAGGTCTAACGTTGGAAACGCCATCGTCAGGATTCAAAAATCTACTAGGGAAATTATTATTAACAGTAGAAGACGAATGAACAATACAAATATATTTTAATGCAAATAATAAAAATAATATAAATTTACAATCCTTAAAAGTGATTTTGCCAAAAACAGATTATTTATTTATAAATGTTACATTTCGTTTTGACTACGTAACACCTAGAAATCGATTTTTCTTTTTGCGTCAATCCTACGATTCAAATTAAACTCGTGTCTTTTGAATCGAGATTTCTGATTTGAATATAAATGATCGGATTTTCAGAGCATCGCCAATTCACAATCTCCATAAATATTCGAATTTATGTCAAGGACTTCTATATTCGTAAAGATCAAGACATCAATTCAATTAAAATCAAATATGAAAAAATAAGTATTTGAGAAAAATAGTGAGCCATAAATCTTGTTACGAAGAACATCAAGCTTATACTTTTTAGAAGTTCATATCAAAAAGGATTGTAATACTTTATTTCTTATATAAGTCACTTGGCAAAGTAGCAAAAAACCTCTTTGGGATACAAATTGAATGCAGGGAGTAGTCGAACAAATGTATATTGCGGTTGTGACTATGCGGCAGGTCACATAGTGTATTATTAATGTATTAGCCCACTTTCTCCACGAATTTTTTGTAAATATGGTCTACAGGGTAATTTGTCTTGGACTCGAGTAATATACCAACAACATGTACGCACAATAATTCATCCGAAGTTTTTCGCTTAGTAAACATCTGTGTTCCAATTCCCAACTTTTGTCGATTTGTGATTTATTTAACTACAAAACCTTCCAATTAGGCCAATTTAGATATTTGTTTGAAATTTAGCTGTAGCGTGAATTTTCCTAAGTGTGGTTATTCTATTAAGAATACATATAGCTCAATATTTCACTGCTGCACTAACTAGTTTTCACGGACTTTATAGCAAATTTTAATTGCCTGACAGACCGGTACACTGGGAATAGTTAATTAACCTTTTATTAATTCAATAAATTTATATATATGTAGAGATTGTAGAAGCGGAAATCTTAAGTCTTTGCCTATATCTACGAGAAAAATGCGTGACGATATTTTATGTAGTAGAAGAATGGATAGTTAGAAAGTATCTGTTGGTAAAATTTACTATGAACACACAAATTCGTCGTCGTACTGTACAAGTATTTCAATTTTAATATTTTAATAAATAAAGCCAATTTGTGTTGCAACTCGTATATAAAAACAAAAGGGTGGTCTCATTTCAATAAACCTCGTTTCATTAATTGAAAATAAGCGCACCATTTTCAATCAAAAGCAAAAAACACGTTTAGATTTTATGGAGAGTTTATAGCTATTCAGCAGTCGTCCGAAAGAAAAATCTTACAATTGTTGAAAAATTATAACACTTTTAGTTAAAATCACAGACAAAAATCTGCAAAGAGTTATCTGTAACTGGTTTTATATTTTAAAATATATTTGTGAACACAATATAAAATGTAAGATTCACAAAACAACAACAAATACTTATGCCCGCAATAAACTGAGCCGATTTCATATAAAGAGTTTCCGCATAGTTTTCCAGGCCAAGTTTTATCTGAAATGAAATTGTAGGTTTTCATATCATTCACTTTAGTTACTTACTGTCAGGCATGTCTGTTTCTTGTGTAACTTACATTTATCTTCAAGAGCCCTATGATTGAAAATATATTGATTTTTCGTTCGGCATCGAATAATTTTCATTGGATATAATTCGTGAGTCGATCAGTTTCCATTCGACTTACACATTTTGGTTGAGTCATACTTTTTAAAAATAGGACTCTTTCTTAAGCACTGTATTCTAACAAGACACATTTCGTATTGAATTCTGTTTCAGTAAGCCAGAGGCATTACCGAGACCCTTCTTCCTTCAGCCGAGCATGACATTCGCGGAGGCGAAGCCATCTGTCTCGCTCTATACCTGCTAACGGTATGTTTTGTCTTTTTCTATTAATACTATTGTCTTAAATTTAAAAAGTTTTCTTTGATCATTTGCTTCCGAGCCTCAGCCATGAGGACAACTCCGAAAAGTTACCAACACTATCAATTTTTGTGAAGCTTAATGATTAAAGTATGATATCTACTTTAACATAAATTTAACATGATAATAAATAAACATACCAAATAATTATAACGCAAATTCGATTCTAACAAAATGAAAAAATTAAAAGGTTGACACTCGCTCGGACACTAATGTTGCTCCGGATGTTGGCGGGAAGCTGTGAAGAGCAGTATCGGCGATGTATTTTATTTTCCAATATTTGTGTTTTTTTCTGTGTGCATAATAATTATATATATATATATATATATACTGACACAGGAGCTACATTTATATATATATATATATATATATATATATATATATATAAATGTAGCTCCTGTGTCAGTCTCGGATAACTGATTTATGCGACAGATGAAGGTGACCCAACACTCACTTAATAAGCCCTTCAAATCAGTCACTATGGATTGAATATTATTAAGCGACCCTCAGAAACAGTGAGGACGAGTTTGGTTGCGCGTTTAATTAGGATCATAAAGATTTCCAGGAATATTACTTAATTAAGTCAAGTTGTTAAATTGTTTGTGTTTATGTTTAAATTATAGTTCAACTTTATGTTGATGTGCAGAGATAAAACAGATTATATAATTTACTGAGAGTTTCAGTTTAAACGAAATAATTTAGATACAAATAAATTTTGACCTGAATACCTAAAACCATGAATATACGAGTAGAATAATGAAATACTAACAAACGTTATTTCATTTTAATTAATTAAAAGTCGTAAGAATAACACTTAAGCTGACACTCGGGGACCCTTAGCTTAATCTACTTAGACAGGACTGCAAGAAATCCTGTATAACGTCGGTGGTGGCGTCCCTCAGTCTGAAGGTCATTGTCTTCTAAATAAGCCTTTTATACTTTCTAAATATTCATATCAAATCACGTATATGATCTACTCACAAAAAACTCTTTGCATTTATATCTATTAATTGAGCATAATTGAAATCGACATGACTATTTCCTTCATCTATGCACTATAACGTGGATATTTCATCATCATCTCAGCCACAACTAGACAACACAACAACACAACTAGACTACGTCTTCTTCGGCATAAACCATGCCAATTTGAAAAGACCAATCACGTGATCCTTTAACATTGGTATCAGATTATTAAACAAACTTTGTTAAAAATTGTTTTATGTATTATAAAAAACATCACTTAACGATTTTCTGTACATTTCCCAACAGAATAAAATGCTGAAATTATGATCTATCATTAAAATGATAACTCCCGTTCAGAACGCAGCATTTTATTTAAAAATGTAAATTATTTCCACCCCTTTGCTCGGGTCCGGAGAGCTAAAAGACGCCATTAATTACCAGTTTTTTTTTCTGGGAATATTAATTAATCACTCTAAAATGAGGATGTAGGTGTAAACCAAAGCTTTGCTACAAAGAAGTGAGATCGCTGTAAATGACTTTGAAATATTTCCGTAGGCTTTATTTTATAATTAGGATAATTTTTATTGAGGCAAAGTTATCTTATTGCATTATTATAGCTAATGTTAAGCAAAGCCTATCCGGATGCTTTGCGCAATGTGAATCATCTGATTGTCATTTATTAAAGATATGTATTGATGATCCCGTGTTTCGGAAGGTACGCTAAACCGTTGGTCCCGGCTGCGATTTGGTGGCTGTTAAAGGAACCACAACAACGGCTGAAAGGCGGTTCCGAAATAACACTTAACCCAGGATGTACAAGGTTGATTGACCATGAAACCCACGCGATATGTATGAATTATGGAATTGTAATTCCGCTACCCTGAACCAGAAAAGTAGACGTTTAAATGGTGCCTTTGGATTTTTTAAGGAATCATAAAACTGTTCAAGATAGTGCAATGTATAGCACAACATTTACAGTTACATTAGAGGTAACTAAAACGTTAAAGCGTCTCTATCGCTAAGCACTCGTAAGTTAACTTACGAATATTCGAACGATGTCATTATTTTCCATTATTCATATTATATTTATAATGGTAGATTTTCCTATTTCCTACATGACCAACAAAAAGCAAGTAATGAGTGCTTTTTATTATCAAACTATTTATTAATAAATCAGCAAATGGTTTGATTTTCAAACATATCATCGTAACTACATAACCTTTTTATTCCGGCTTAGAAAATCTAAAGTCAAATATTCTGCTTCGAAGAATATAATATTTCGCACTTGTCATAAAAATACAATAAAAAACAAACTAATTTGTGAGTTAGTACGCATCCAATCAACATGTGTATGTAGAAATGGGGGAAAAATACAATCAAAAACAAACATACATGATTACTTCTTTTTTTTTTAATTTCTTACATCAAATTAAACTTTTAAAATTGTAGCAGGTGTGAATTGCTATTTTAACCAGCTTTTTAATTTTCGATTTAATTTTCATATCAATCGAATCAAGGCTAAATTCCAATTGTGAATAAATTATCGATAAATTATAGTAAGTGTTTTCAGTAACTTAATAATAAAGGTATGTTCACAAAACATAAAGGCAACCACCCACCGTTCCGTATAACAACACTAAATACGCAACAACATTAGCAATGGACGACTGTAATTAACGATTGGTAGTAACTCATCGTTCAGGTTCGAGAGCTATCAACTAAAATTAGCATTTTGGTAGTTATATATGCTCATTATTGTTATTGATGACTATATGAGCTGATGACAGAATAATGAATAATCACTGCATAGATTTGAAACATAGTAGTAGAGGTGGTAACTTTGCCTCTACCACGAGCAAGGATTTATATTACTATAAGTTTCCGGAATGAATATGAAAAAATACAATTAAAGGTACAAAATTAATTTATTGTTTTTCAAAATAATCTCCCTTGGCGTCTATGCACTTTTTCATTCGATGAAACCAGTTTTGAAAACTTTTGTGCCACTCCTCTGTGGTGACCTCTGAAACGTGTTTTTCATACTCCTCGACAGCCTCTTCTGGTGATGAAAATCGTTGACCGCGTAATTGATTCTTAATTTTTGGGAACAGAAAAAAGTCACAAGGTGCCAGGTCGGGACTGTATGCAGGATGACTCATGAGTTCTACATTTTTCGCCTTCAAAAAGTCGTTTGTCTGTCTGGCCGTGTGAGAACTAGCATTGTCGTGGTGCAGGATGATACGGCGTTTACGGTTATTTTTACGGAGTTCGTCAATAACTTCCGGCAAACAAATGGTCGTGTACCAGTCACTATTCACTGTACGACGATTCTCTAAAGCAACAGTAGCCACGTGTCCAGTTTTATTAAAAAAAGAAGCAATCATCCGCTTAGATGCACTTTTCACGCGCGCCACTTTGGTTGGTTTCGGCTCATCTTGAAAGACCCATACGCTCGATTGCTGCTTTGTTTTGGGATCGTAGCAATAAATCCATGTTTCGTCACCTGTTACTATGTCCCACACCAAATTTGACGCACCTTCGTTGAATCTGGTAAGCATGGCACTGCACCAAGTGACGCGGTCCGTTTTTTGAGCCTCGGTCAAGTTGTGTGGGATCCACCGCGAGCACAGCTTTCTCACACCCAAATGTTTGTGTAGGATTAATTGTATTTGACTCATGCCTATTTCTAAGGATGCGCGAATTTCATGGTAAGTCACATGCCTGTCTGTTTCAATCATACGGCGCACAGCATTGATGTTTTTGTTGGTCACAGCGGTGGACGGCCGACCATCGCGAGATTCGTCACTGAGATTGATACGACCACGCTTGAATTCTGCAAACCAGCTATAAACAGTTGTCTTGCATGGTGCTCCATTGCCAAAAGCTGTTTCAAGCCGAGCGATGCTCTGTTGAGCTGTCAAATTACACTTAAAATCGTAGAAAATCATACTACGAAAATTTTCCCGAGTTAAATCCATGTTGATGCAGACACACAATTTTTTAAATGGCGCCACAAGGTAAAAACAAAAGACAGTCAGATGAAACAAACTGCATTCTACAGCCAAAGAGTTCTATTTTCAAATGTTGCAATAAATTTTTAAATATTGTTTATGTAAGTGGCCAGTTCCGGAAACTTACAGTGCGCCCTATGTACATACTGCACTACTACTAGGTTTTCACATAAAAATATGAACATTTGTATTTGATAAAATTTAAATATACCACATAAAATCTACTAGAATTAGATTAGACGATAGTAGTAGTAACGACATGTAAATGAAAACGAAATATGTATGGGGCCTACGTACGCATGGCACTGACACTAAACCGCGCTAAATCACGTGGTTAACTTTGTTGTAATCGCGACCAAATGCTAAACCTATGATAGTGACGGATCGCAAAAAGATTGTGAAAACAAATTTCCCTTTCGTATTTTAAATTGTGACAGGATAAACGCCCCAAATTTCGTCTATACTTTGCCTCAGGTAACTTCGCACGCAATTGAAAAAACACTAAAATGTTTGCACATTATATAATATTACGTGACATAGATATATTAAAGCATAGCATCTTCCTACGCGTCATTGTATTGTATCATTAAGTCCTTTTACGTCACATACGCAATTTCTATCTCGGCTTCAGGACGCTTTTACGAGTTTCCTCGATAATTTAATTACGTGCTTATAAATTGTTTTGGTAGAAAGTATAATAACATCTGTATCGATACTTATATTTAAAGCTAGAGTTTGCGCATAACTTTTAAAAATCTCTTTCAATCACAATACAAAATGGTTTGTAAGAGGTAAATTAGGAATGACGCTTCGGCGTCCGCTACGCATGTTTTTATATTAAACCTATAATTAACCTCTACTATTGGGTGCAATTAGAAATGTCACACAAATTACTTATGAAAAAATACAATTTCGCTAACAAACTTTAAAAGACCATGCAACTGATATTTAATTACGATTTAATTACGATGCATTTTTGATATGCTCAATATTGGTATTTTGCTAACACAATTTTGAATCTCAATTTAATTGCAACTAAAACGTATTTGAATTATAATAGTAGAAAAAATGTAAAAGAAATAAATAACAGAGTACCGATTATTGAAAGAATTGATGATTTTTTTGATTTGCAAAATATTCCAGTTGGAGTTCAATGGCATGCCAATGGAATACGATTGGTCTTGAAATTAGTAACAGAATACCAGTAACGTCAAAAATTGACATCGCGATCCAATTACAATTCAATTGTGCACTATGTAAAATGAAAGAATTGACGCCTAGTTGTTGCAGTTCGTATGTTTTTCAAAATGCTTTGCAACTATCTGTTTTTAGGCAAGTTTATTTTTAGTGAGTTTAGCTTATAAGCCTTTTTACATTAGGTATTTAGATTTAGATAAACTATTTGTAAATTTGATTCTATTCGTCTGTGACTAATGTTTAGAAGATAGACCGACTGTTTAAATTTAGGGATTTTGTCCATTTTAACTATAGATATTTTAATTTTACGTATTCTAATACGTACCCATTTCAACTTATAATTGACGATTCCCTTTCTTTCGTAAAAAACGAGGCAATATCTTATCCTTTAACTTTCCTGAACCTCTCTCATTATCGAAAGATTCCAAATAACAATAGTCATATACATTTATTTATTTATTTGCTAAACAAACAATATAATAAAACATGTTAATATTAGGTATATGATAATACATAAATCATCAAATTTTCCACTTTTAAATTACACAAAGACAAAAATACAAATGTTAAATGAAAAAGCATGTACTCCTGACGATTTGCTGTCTAATCAATCAACGGAATTCTTAGTGACGTACTAGGGTGGTAAAAATGCTTTCTTTTTGCATTGAACAAGGTTATTTTTATGGTTCCCATTTGTTAAAGAAATTGTTTATATAAGTGACTTTACAGAAATTTCAATCGTTTTTTGTTAACAGAGAACTCTTTTTCACAGAGTAATGCTTAACTTACTATAGTTGAAAAGCCATAGAACGGAAACAGCAAAAATTATTGTACGGTGTCCGCAGTCAAGGATGACTGCTCGAGTAGGTACTTTTATCGGACGGACGGAATATTACAGATATTTACGGGTTTGGAGAGAACTTACACTATCAATTGGTCTCCGCTCCCGCTACCAATTATTAATCTAAACAATCAATATAACTTGGTGTTAATACTTATATTAGGTATGCTAGGCGATTATACTAATATTAAATTTTTGTTTTAATTTATAGAGGTAAAATAGTATTAATAAACCTAGTTATTTTTGTATCTTAAAAAAATGATTTTTCCCCATTTCCTTTAATTTAAGTAATCTAATCACGTCAAGCCTCTGGGTCAAGCATAATTTTCCTCTATGACCTTCCGTGCCATTTGACTTTTTTTTCTTTTTTTCTAGATAATTCGAACGCCACGGAGCTATTGACAAATGGGAACGCCGTAAGAATGAATCCTAAGGGAGACCGAGACTGCGAGAGGCACTTCCACGTGTGTGATGATAGATTATAAGTGAGAAAGCGGGGTTTTTATGACTTTGCTTAGGCATACCTAGATTTAAGAGACGTTTAAGTACAACGTTAAAAATGTGAGTGCTAGAAAAACTTTTTTTTATAAAGTAAAATTTCGACATGTCGCTTAAAGAATTGACTATTCTGTGGAAAAGTGCCCTATGTTCGGTTGCATAAAAATGTCGTATTTGACATACGATTCTCCCAGCGACCCAAGTTTAAAATAATCAAAAGCGTGATAATAAACAGCGAAACTGATGAAATATAATACAATAATGATTATAAAATTGTTCGTCATTATATTTTGTTATATAAATGTCAATTTGAATAATGCCATCATTTTTAATGAAATTATTTGCATTTAAAATGCAATGTAAATTTCAAAAATGTTTTATAATAAATTAAAACCCTTTTTTTGTAACTACAGGTATTTATTAAAATTACAAACATATTAGGACCTTTATTCATCCCTTAATCGTGTTTTACGGCTTTAACGCGAAAAAAGGTATATTTAAGAAATTATATATAAGTCTTATTGCAACTTTATCAAAGCGTTGAATATATTTTTACATCATAAACTATCCTTTCAATGTTATTGTGCTGTACTATAAAATAAAGTTATGCATTGTATTCCAAAGAGATGTATTGAATCAAATACAAAATTAACAATTGATTGTATAATTCTTATCTTATCTCCACCAAATAATGACAGTGTTTTATTCATTCAATATTTCGCCTAATCTTCTGCAGCTTTTGTTGTAAAATTATGCGTAAGTAATTTTTATGAATTTAACGTTTACAAAACTCATTTATTTAATTATCCTTACTGGGTTAAACTACGATTTACGTAGGTATACCTACAATGTTACAAAATCAATGCAGTAAAAGTGTAGTTTTATTTAGGTTTCTGAATTTGATTGGCTACATCGGAATCATAGCTGGAGTCAACAACATTGGTATTATTTAAGGTTCAAGACCATTCTGTACCTGAGCCATGAGATTCCCTTAACGCTGACGCTAGCGACCGTGTTAACATTTTTGTATGGCGCCTCTGTATAGCGCCCCTGGCGGATAGTAAGGTAACTAAGAAATTCCATATAAAATATATAAGCATTCGCTAGCGTCTACGTTAGTAAAATCTCATAGTAGAGGCACTGCTGATGATATATCATACTATTTCCCGCAAAAAGTAGCCTATGCTTAATCCCGGATATTCAACTATATTCATAAAAATCCGTTCAGCGGTTTGGCCGTGAAAGCATAACAGACAGACAGACTTTCGCACTTATTTGATTGATTGATTGATTTATAATGCTACATTTCTTATTTCATTCAATCCAATAGATTAGAAAATCGTTAAATTTTAACTGTTTTCTTCTTTAATCCTAAGATAGGGGATTAAAGTGTTGACTATACTTAGTTGCTTAAGTTTAATCTTATGTTGTTTAAAAGTAATATTTTATTTCTACCTCTAAATTAATCTATAACAGATATAATGATATTTTTATGTAAACGTCCTAACTATGAAAATCATCAAGCGATCATTGTTTATATGAATAAATAAATTAATGTTAATTTATTTATTTTTAAACTAAGTAGGACAATATGGAAAATGTACAAAGGTCAAATCGTTCAAAAGTTGAAGAAATCTTTCAATAAAAACCTGTTGTTGTTTACACGGTGTTGTTTATAATTACACTCTTATTACTCTTATTTATTTATTTTTTTCAAAGCTTTTAGGCACAGATGTTTAACATTGATGTTTATAGTGTTTTATTAAATGAATTATTGTTTTATTGGGTTATTTCTCTCTTATTATGAAAAATAATGAATTAAAGAAAAAATATTTTAACGAAGAAATGGAAAAGTAAAATTAGGAAAGCAGAAAAAAAGAAAAGGAGGTCCCTTTAAAATGCAACCGGAAAAGCACTAGTGTAAAATTAATATAAAGTAGTCAGCTTTACAACTTGATAATATTTTAATCTAATACAGAGCAATATACATAATTATTATTAAGCTCTCTGCATAACCCAAAGGTCGACTGTTATTTACTTATGTAATATATATTAAATATTAAATAAATTCTTGAATAAGTTGATGTAATTGATAAATCCTAAAACGAACTTGAAGTGCTTTCTAGAATACAGGTCTAACATAGGTAACTCTCATGTTGCATAGTCTACTTTAACAAGGTAATCTCCATGGAGCAATTACAAAGAGGAGATGCCGTAATAAGCGTTTTGTAAGAATGTATTTGTGAGGATACACGGGGCGGAAGGCAGACATACGGGGTGCTTGGTTTCGGCCGTGGCTCCAACCATGAAACACGAGCAATGACAAGCTCCGCCCACTTTTGTGTCGGCGAGGCGCCAATGATCACATCACTGCGCCATTTCAAACGGCATCTCCTCTTTGTAATTGCTCCATGGTAATCTCTACCAATTTATATTATCGCAGGGCGTAAGCTACACACTACACACTAATCAAAATTTAATGAACGTAATGATGGTAAAGGTTTAGGTTTTTAGAACTTGTTTTTTAATACACAAAACAAGTACTTGAAAAAGAATAACAATTTTCCTAAAGAAGCGCATATCTACCTTAAGGACTGTCTGATTTTGCATGTCACAAAAATGTCTTCTTCTTCACACAACCGTGTATTCCTAGTTGCATCGTCAGCTTGCGCTTCGGAGCCTAGGTTACGCTGTAAGTCATGGTGCTAGATTTGGCGGCGCAGAATGGAGCGACTGCCGTGTGACCTCCGTAATCCCTTACAGTGAAACCAGACCAACAGGAACATGACACGAAGTGTGTTAGTGGCCTGTCAGTTTTTTTAGCTATCACAAAACAAAGTAGTGTGAAAGCGACTTCCCAGAATCAACTTCATAACTTAAAAAAAATAACGTTCTCATTATACTTAACTTTACTATACTTAACCATGAAATGGACAAAGATACTAATAGCCACGTTTGTAATTATTTTTACAGGAAATCCTTTAACTAATTTTAATTGTGTTCGCCAATGCGTGAAAGGTAGTTTTTGCTTTACAAAGTTTTAACCATTCTTAAATTTACGACAACTACTAATTCTCGCTAACTCAAATGTTATCGTGGACGGTGACAGAGGGGCTGGAGCCCCTATTTTTGAAAATCGTTATCGAACAAAAATCATCCAACTCTCCGATTTCACTTGAGTCACACTTTTCAAAAATAGCACTCCTGAGCCACTGCTCACTAGACTGGAGGTTTGAAGCATTTCGTAGCATTTTTCGAATGCATAAAGTTGTTAATTTTCTTTTGATTCCAGTAATTTCTTAAATAGCTAGTGGACGACTTTAATTTTGTTTATGATATATTAAATAAAATTTGAACTTCATTTATTATTCGAAATAAGTCAAAAATGACAATATTATATATATTAAATCACAATAATTATCAAAAACTCAGTTAATTGAATGTTACGTCGCACGATCCGCAACATGCTTCGTTAAAATATATATTGAAAATTACCCGCACCATGCTTCGTCAAAAAGTGTACACGTTTTGAATTAATATATAATATAAATTATTGAAATATGTTTAACTATTTATATTACAATTACAATTGTAAATTAAATATAAATTATTATACATAATTATGTCTTCCCAATTTGTACGAATATAATAACCTGTTTATGTAACATCTGCAATTTAACGTAACATAAAATTTTACAGCTTTATGTTACAGCTCCAGAAAAAAAAATGTCTTACATGCCTCAATTTATTTGTACAGTATGTTATTTATTGGCCTGGTCCCGATGTTATTGCTATTCGTCTCTATTATTCATTTTGGATTTCCAATTCATTAGAAGATTTACGTTTTCATAAATTTTCAACGCCGTAAAAGTATCGGAATTTCTGGCAATCACTGTTCTGTCATCATAATTTTGCATTTCCTCGTTGAATATCATTGAATATATTTCTAGATTTTACTTACCATAATTTTGGAGGTATACTTTACACAAAAAAAAATGTCTTTGTCCGACTTTTAATCAAGATCTGGTAATTTGTACCCAATTCCTTCAGTGAACTAGAGTTATGAAATATTTATAAGAATCAAGATCTGATACTTCTAAGATACAAAAAACATTTAAAAATAAAAGTGTTAAATATTTTTATTGTACCATGTTCTTTATATATCATGAAACATAATGAACAATGAATAATTTTTACATCTTGCATGAGAAGGTAGCGTCAATCGTGCAGGTCTCTCCCAAACTAAGTACCGCGCTAGCGACTCGTTGATAATTTTGTATGTAAAATCTAAATTGCCCCATAGAGGATAATAAGAATAAGAAGTTCTAACCAGACAGTGGCTAGTGTCTGGGTAGACGTATAGGAATACTCTTTGTTGCAAGATAAATATATCATTGAAAAATTTAAATATTAAAGGTCATTGGGAAATGTATAGTACTGATTTATTTAGATAAAACCTTATAGGAGGCCGAGCGGAAACGTAGCCGACAACTTGCTTTGCATAAACCACAGTAGAGCCTCATACCGAATACTCAGACCCCAATTTAGTAATAAATCATGCATTGCTTTCGCTGTCATGTATTTTTTTCAGTTATGTAGGGTAATTTGGAAGCTCATTGAATAACAATCCCAATTATGACTTGCGATAAATAAGCTTTAAATTTGTAGATTTTTTTTTTTAACCTGATGATAAATAAAAATAAATAATTATTAATTATTCGTACTTTGTACGTTTAATTAATAATGTATATATATATATATATATCAAATACTCACATTAAAACTAGATAATATGGTGCGGATAGAAATAGAGGATAGGATACGATACAATATAAGAATAGGCAAAGTATTCAGTAGGTACCCATTTTGTTGACTTAATAATTCTAAACTAAAAGAAAAAATCTTAATAAAAGCTATCGTAAATACCTACTTAAAATTTCGCTCTTCATTTATCACGGGTTTATTTTGAAGTTATGCTTTGTCTAAAGTAGAAAAAATCACATTCCTTTGCATACCTAGACACACAAATTAATCTTGTGTATTCGCATTAAGCTGTTTATTCTAAGTACTAAATCTGGGGGTCACTGTCTGAATAAAATATTCTGAATCAACAATTTATGTTTTGCATACCGCGTTCATTTAACTTGCACTCTGCACCTCCTTTAGATCAAACAACGCTGACCAAAAGTCTCATACAAGTCTGATATTGTGAAAGCATTCGGTCATAAATTTTAAATAGTCAAACATAAAACAAACGCTGGTTGCGTTGTTATTTGCGTTTTTTTTTCTCCCTTTTTTCAGCCATTGGTTTTAGTTCTCATACCTTAACTTGGTTGAAATAAAACTGAATTGAATTGATACCCCTTGTATTGACCTCCGATCCGACAAATATAACTCCCTGGATTCGATTTCTAGTACAGTCAGTTATCTTCCATATTTGGGTTTTACACAAGATATTACTATCAGGCTCAGGATTTTTAAGAAGCTCGTTGGTCGAGCGCGACCCGCGTATCCGTAGCGAATGCGAGTGTCAAGCGTGACGACGTGACGCGACAACTATTGGATTGGTTGCCCTTTTAGTGGCATTTTCTATCTTGAGCTCTCCGTGCTTCGGAAGGCACGTTAAGCCGTTGGTCCCGGTTGTTATCGATAGATAGCAGTCGTAAGGCTGTGTCAGATGCCTTATGGCAGCCTGAAAAATTCTGACAGACCACTAACACACCTTAGGTCACGTTCCTGTTGGTCTGGTTTTCCTGTAAAAAGGGTTACGGAGGTCAGACGGCAGTCACTCCATTCTAATTACCAGTTCCGCCAAATCTAGGACTTACAGCGTACCCTAGGCTACAAAGCGTAAGCTGACGACGCAACTAGGAATACGCTAGGCTATCAGGCTCAGAGTCCACATAAACGACACTGCTCCCCTCCGAAAAAAGAGTATCTATAATTGAAAATGGGTTAAGTATTGGTTTTGAATAATAATATGCTTACCATTGCATAGGATGGTAAGTTCGCTGAAAGAGACAGGATTTATGTTAGATGATCATCATCATCATCATTTCAGCCGCAGTCAGTCCACTGCTGGACATAGGCCTCTCCATGACTTCCAAAATGATCGGTTGGCAGCAGTCTGCATCCAGCGTTTGCCTGCGACCTTTTTCAGGTCATCTGACCATCTGGTCAGTGGATGTCCAACGCTGCGCTTACCGGTACGCGGTCGCCATACGAGAACCTTTCTGCCCCATCGGCCATCGGTTTTCCGCGCTATGTGCCCCGCCCACTGCCACTTCAAAGAACTAATCCGCTGGGCTTATTATGATAATTATATATTTTTGTATCATTAGTAAAGAAATTACCAATACATTATTTCTTCTTGAAGAGAACAAAGAGCATCGAAACTGCAAACGGATAAACGTTCCTTTTTCAATATGTGAGAACAATCGATTAAAACTATATCTACCGTGGTCAGGCGCCAGGTCAATAAACCAGGGGTTACAACCGGAATTCTCTATTAATTTAATTGAAAAAATGCTTCTCAGACATCGAGTCAGATTTCGATGATATTTGGTACCTATACGGTTGTAATTTGAGAAAGATCGGACTATTTATTTATTTAAAACTTTTTTACACACAGCGCTATCTTTGTATCCAAGCGATCTGCGCTACATAAAATTAGAAAATGAAATATTCTTCGTAAATTCCTTTACTGAGTATTATTAGAGTAGCTCTAAAGACACACTCACAAATTGCATAAATGATGTCAGTTACCAGTTTATTTTACTACCACTTACCTATTCTGTGCCAACATCAATAGGTATCTAACTTAATAATTTTTAGAAGAATTTTCTGACACGAGTGTTAGCAAGTCAATTGCCCTTAGCATACAGGAATGAGATGAGAGTTATTCAAACCTTCAAAGTCAGCCCGGAAAAACTTCAGATAGTAGGTACCTACATAAGTACCAATGAAATTCGGACCCACTTATCATGATCAATAGTTGTATAGTTCCTTGTCTTTGTGTGGTGATATTTCAAACATTCCGCTTTTGCCTACATTTGGTAAATTCTAAGAAGAAAAAGTGCTTGTGAAGGTCTAGTTTCTGAATAATAACATAATATTTCATAGCTCAATAAAGCCTCTCCGATGAGAGGCTCACAAATCGATATTCTTATGCGGTGTTCATGTGATCTATGTACAACAACATTATAGTTACGTTATTTTTATATGTATTGGATGTATTCGTAGTCTGCTTTTTTATGTCTCTCTCGGTAGCCCATGTATGTATTAACGGATTTAAAAATATATATTTTCATGTTACCAGTGTAGTAAGAGACTAGTAAGTAGTTATTTCAATGGACTTAATTTTTTTAGATACTTACCGTAAAATAATTTCTTTGTCTACTTTTTAGAACCAAAAATGATTCTCTATTCTTATTTTGTAACAAGACTCGTACGAGAAAATAAAAACATGCATGTTTTTCATAAAACACTGCCAAATTTAATAAAAATTACTTATTTACCTACTTTTTCATTGATTCCATGCAAAGTAGATAAGAAAAATAAAAAACTGATTCTAAGTATATAAAACAATCAGCTGAAGATGTAACCAGAAAATCGCTAAGATGAGAAAAATAGATAAATATTTTTTCTAACACGATAAATGAAAATAAGTATTAATATTAGTAAATTATTCAAAAAACCTAACTAAATAACACTTAATTATCTTTGATTTTAATCTTCACAAACGCATTTAGAGCGCGATCAACAAAAGCTTCTCAATCGTTTTCCGAATGGGTTCCGTATGTTCAGCTTTAATGTGGTTTACGCGCATTCCATTGTCTCTAGTAATTGCTCTTAATTTACCTCTAACGCGCCTCTGGAGGAAAATTTCGTCGCCTTTCCTTTACCTTGTCTTCATCTTGAGCTCGTGATCATTTCCTTGGGGGTTCGTTATATTCATTTCACAAAAATAATTAAACCTACTTTTTTCCTAACTGCGGCGGAGCTATAAAGAGGTTATAATATAATACATTTTTAGATTTTTCTAAATTATATTATATAAAGTTTGCGAATGGCGACCGGTCGGATGAAGATAGTCGCAGGCAAGTGCTGGGTGCAGGTCGATTTCGACCAGTCGTTTGGAAATCTCTGGGGGATGTCTTTGTCCAGCAGTGGACTGCCTACGACTTAATGGTCATGCACCATTTAGTCGTAGGCAGATCTGACCATAACACGATGAGTGTTATGGTCAGATCTTGTTTTATTTATTTATTCTTTCGCGTATTATTGCAATCTGTTTCATAAGAACATTCAGTAACAGGGTAAGAATTGAATTGTCTTGGAGATTAACAGGTCAGTGACATGTATTCGACATACATTGAATCTATTTATAAATTACAACTAAAAATGTTAAAAATAATTGTTCCAAATAAAATCTTAAAAAAGCTAGCTAAGGATGATGCGGAGTTATTTAAATATTGCAATATAATGAGTGTCTATGATAAAATTCAATATCTTATTTTAACTGAATCATGTCAAAAAAATTGTTTAAGGGAAAAAATGCGACCTAGCTACCTAAGAACACTTTGTTATTTAAATAAATATAGTCTTCCAAAATTTAATAATCAGTATGGGACAAGAATTCCTAATTATATGATACCAAACTATCTAAATAAGCTTCCCTCAGAACTTCAGGAGTTGTATAATAATAACTTTAAAAAATTTAAATTGAGTTTGAAAAAATACTTGAGTACTTTCTGAATGTAATAGCGACTCACCGAACACAGATAAACCCATCGAGGTTTCCGCGGTTCGGTAACTGTTTTATGTGTACATTTGATATTTACTGAATAAATGATTTAAAAAAAAAAAATGTCCTCTATAAGCACTACACTCATCATTTATAAATTAGTAGGGGCCTTTCTCTTTAGTCTTAAATACAGCATTTAACATTTTGATATTTCAATAACTGTGTATTTAACTTTTCAACAAATTTTGACATTTCAATAACTGTGTAGCTAGTACTTTTAGGAGATTGCTTAGTCTCTTCCTGTACGATTTCATTGACTGTGCAATTTCCTCCCGCACTGTCCTGATTTCAAGATCGTGGTGTAATTGATGGTTCGTAATCGTAATGAACCACAGTGCGACAGTACTTGTTATTTTAATTAACGGGATATGTACCTACTTAAATTACTCGTACCACTAAATTTCCAGCAGACACATCTGTTATCGTTCGTTTTATTTAAGGCTTCAATTTTAAATTATACCTTTGCATTTGCTAACAGTTCGTAAAAAGTTTACCGAAAGTGTCTTAAGCTTGTTGTTGTTATTTAAGGGTGTATAAATTCATTCGAAGAAGAGGGTTGATGTCTTGTAAGATCTTGTTACTTTGGGTTTTATCGAGAATGTTTAATTATATAATAGGACATCTCAGTTTAACCTTTTTCCAGTAAATCAAGTTTTTCAATTCAAGTGAAAAGAAGGATTCGTAGAACAATTTATTCATCCAAGAACCATAATATATTTACTGGTTTTATCGTTAAAAAATAACTACACTAGACAAATGCATTATTCACTAAAATTAAAAGAATTTTAAAGCACTTTTAACGTATAATATAAATCATTGTCCAAACCTTTTCTTAAAGCTTATTCACATTCTTAATTTACATATTATGAGAACAATATCCACTGCCAAAAAGGGCAAAAACACTGCGTGAAGTTATTTATGACTTAAGTCCAATTTTACAATGCAATTTTCGGAAGTTAGTTCTTCTCATGGAAATAGTGGCTTGATGCCAACTATGTTCGTCTGCGTGGAAATTGATAGAACTTAAGTCATTCGGAGGAAAGCTATCTGGCAAGTCGTTTGGTTCACATTTCTAAGATGTGTTAGCTATGCTAAGATTAAGGGTTTTAATACATTGTACACATTCCAGAAAAAAAATCTTTATGATTTAAAACTACGGCGTTATTTATCATAAGTAAGTAAGTAGATAATTGACGCCTTTACTACAAAAAAAACTTTTTTAATTTAATTTTAGTTTATGTTAAATTGAGTGTAAAATTGATTTAATAAATATATATAGTTTCAATTTAAGAAATTTATTATAATAAATGGAAAAAACTGTATTTGAGAATTTTTATTTTAATAGTTTGAAAGCTTATGTTACTAAATTTTGACCGTAAACAATTTAATAGAGTATAGATAAAAAAGTAAGCAGTTTTAAGAGAAGACTGACCGCATAAAAGTTCCAGACACAAAATATCGTTAAAAAGTTTTTGTGTCTGTAATTAAGTAGAATCTAAAGTCTAGTAAAATGTCCTTTTTAGTAACATGTGCCTTTTGCAAAATATCAGTAGGTACTTTAACAATAAATGGCAGTCGTTAGGCTCAAGGTAAGTATTTCTCTTATATCTTGAAGGCGCCTGAAAATCTGATACTATTGTGCTTCATTGTAGGTTGGTTAAGTCCATTTATTTAGGACAATGATGCCTACCTAACTTACAAAATCTCACATTATATATTATCTTGAATATTATCTAAGTTTACCTACTTACATAAATTGTAATAACATGATGGTTTTGTTTCTTAATTTTCTTAAATTTGTTTTTTTTTTTATATCGATACGACTACGTGACAACCGAACTAGAATGCCCTGGCCTAGTCAAGCAAGATTATAGATGCAAAAATTATTTTGGTGCTGAGGGACAGAGCAAGACAAAAGCAAGTCGCTGATTCACTGAGTATTGTTTTTGTTGTCACAACCAAATATACTATGAAATAAGAAAAAGCCTACTTACAGCTTATTATGAAAAAAAAAATTGGCATATAAAGTTTTTTTAATCTTTTTAAATCCTAAAAATATTGTACAACGTCATTTTAACTAACAAAAATTAAATGTTTTCAACTGATATCTTTTATTTTCACTTTCAAAATAATAATTTGTTAATATACTAGTAATCACGCGATCACAGATTTTGGTTTAAAATAATATATTTGCAACACTAAGCAAGATATATACAGATATGTATGAATTTGTAAAAATTATCACTACGCATTGTTTTGCATCAAAACCTATATATTTAATAGTTGAGTCGAACAATTTCCTATAGACTCACCGATTTTACATACTGAAATCCACAGTAAATAATAACAAAGAACACTCTTCTCTATTTCAAAAGTAATTACTTTATTATATAGTAATTACTTTTCGCTTCCACTTATCAATCTTCAAGCCATTTAAACTTCAGACATCAAAGTTGCTTGCTACTCATAGGTACTAAAAGGGCATTTAATTATACTCTTACGTCAAGCTCTTTGCAAAACGAATTTTTGATGTAGGTTGACTTGCCTCTTTGGCTTTGTTTTCACCACAATGGCCAGACACAAAGATATACTTATAAACAATAGGCTTGTTTCCTAAAAAATATAATTAGTCTATCAGTTAGATAATCAAAAAATATTGGAGAATTTTTTTAATTAAACAAAGAGTGGCTACGATATGGCGCGTTAAATTTCCGTGTGACGTCACAGTGTGCTACACTTTTTTTGCAATATGTGACGTCAAGAGCCCCCACTCCTAAACTTTGATGCCTTATATCTTTATAATTTATAGCTCAATTGACTATAGAAAAAATAAGCCACTAATATATTTTAGTATTTTGATTCCCTAAATGACCGACTAATTTTAATGTTAGTCTTTTGACCCTAGAAACTAGCCTATTATACAGCAGTATTCATAACAAATTTGACGAGAACAAACTTAAAAAGACTTCTTGGAAGTTATGTTGAATGTTTATTCAAATTAAAATTAAATCCCTAAGTTTATCAAACTAGCAATAATATAATAATTATATCTTAAGTTTATAAGAAAAGTTATAGGAAAACGCCTACAATTCTCATAACAGGACGTCCTTGGGTAATTTATGGTAAAGTCTATTAAAAAACATACAAGTTCTAATAATAATTTTAAATACAGTTAATAGAAAAGAATGTTCCGCCGTAAATTTCTAGGCATTACTATTTATATATATTGGTACGTTGTAGAACAGGGGTTTAAATTCATAATAATATGTTTCTAGGTAAGTGCATCCTGTTATTTTATTTAGTATCAACCATATTTTTAGTTTGAGTTATTTAAAACTAAACAAGCCTTCAAAAAGGGCGTGGAAAAATTCCTTCAGGGTCGGCAACGCGCTCGTGACATCTCCGGTGTTGCAGGCGTTCATAGGCTACGGTAACCACTTACCATCAGGTGGGCCGCACGCCGGTTTGCCTACTTAGTTGTATAAAAAAAAATACTATGTGATTTCCCAGATGTGGGCAATATCTTAAGGTCAGTGTCGATTGAAAGCAAATCTGAACATGGAAGCGATTTTTGTACCTTACCATTTTAACATAAAATATCCTATCGACTAAGTACTATAAAACTAACATACCTTAAACTGCGCAGTGGGCTCACAACTAAACTTAATCGTGTAACTATGTTCTAACATCCGTTCGTGCAGAAATCGAGTCTAAGGGACGCAGTCTATTCAGTTTTCGCTTCACATGAGAAAACCCTTAGGAATTCTCTATATACGCGTTCGATCATTGCACGAAACTGTTTTTTTTTGTATTGCTTTGAATTTACGATAATCAATAAAAATACAGAGCGATGAGTACTCATCGCATTGTATCGTATTGTAATAACCAGTGCTGCCAAATCTGGGACCATGACTTACAGCGTACCCTAAGCACATAATAAAGGTTTATAGTAGATACTACTATAACCTTTATTACTACCTGTAACTATAATGGAGCGACTACCATATGACCTCCATAACCCTTTTTACAGGGAAACCAGACCAACAGGAACATGACCCGAGGTGTGTTAGTGGCCAAATCATTAACAGATTTTTTCAGTCTGCCTAAAGGCATCTGACACAGCCTAACGACTACTATCTTTCGGTAACAACCAAAACCAACGGCTTAACGTGCCTTCCGAAGCACAGAGGAGCTCGAATTAGTGAACGCCGACGAATGGTGACCAATCCAATACGGGTCGCGTCTCGCCATCGCTTGAAATGCGCAGCCCGCGACTTCAACTGCGTAACGTTCGATTACATACTTTTCTTTCGCTTTTTCCCCACTGCTCATCTGTGAATGCTTACCTATTTCTATACAATGCTACCGAACTCCTGCTATGTTCTACTTATTATCTATATATTTTAAATAAACATTCTCCAACTGGAGAAATATGACTCACCTAAAATCAAAATAGTTTTATTTATACTAACTATCCTGTGACAACCCTACAAGAATAGGCATAAATTTTCAACGCTTTTCGGAACCTTTGTCTCTCTTCCTCCTTCCTTGCTTCGTGTCCTAAGCTCCGAAGCATATGCTGACGACGCAACAGGAATACACGCTAGGATGATGAATCTATCTGGTGATAAGATATCAGGCAAATGATCAGTCGGTCACTCCAGATACCACTGGAACGATGCGGTGCAGGCTGATTGGCGAGAGATGGGTGCTGACAATTGGCGAGCGATGGCGAAACAATAGAACTCTCTGACTCTCTCTCGTTTCGAGGCCAAGATCCACTTTGGGTCACTGAGCCATTGGACTAAGTAGCTAGTCATTACAAAGTCAAGATTTAGTCCTAAAATAGCCCATTTACATCAGACATATTATGAGTCTTGGTTAACCCTTGCGATTTAATCTGCAATATGAAAAACGAGGTCTAAGCATACTTTTTACAATTTGGTACTGTGGATAATTATTTTTACACTATTTTAAGACAGCAAACTGGCATTAGAACCACCTGAATAGAGAATATTTACCGTAGGCTATGGTATATTTATAACGAGCGCGTTGCTCCTAAAGGAATCTTTATCTTTTTATTTTATTTCTTTACTCTAAGGGTTCGACATTCTTTCTGAAACCCGCCTGTTGTTTATATAACACGACAAGTTTGCACTCCATTAACCACTGGGTCAATGCTCTTCAACATTACAGCGGTTTAAAAATTACAATCATTCCCATTAGTTCCAGTAAATATTTGTCCAATGGAACTACTGAGACTTTATATTCACTATACTGCAAAAGACAAGTTGAATATAGGTGTCGATAATGGTATCTTTAACATTCTTTTTGAAAAATCTCAACTGAATATAAATAATAAATAACGAGGCTCTATTTAAATAAAGGGAACCTTATTTAAAACTTTATTTAACATTCCTATGAATCTTTATTGATAAAGTAGGTAATCCATACTTCCATACTAATATTATAAATGCGAAAGTCTGTCTTTCTGTCTGTCTGTCTGTTAAGCTTTCACGGCCAAACCGCTGAACGGATTTTGATGAAATTTGGTATGAATATAGTTGAAGACCCGGGGTCAAACATAGGCTACTTTTTGACGCAGGCGGAGCTGCGGGAAACAGCTAGTATATTATAATACGTCGTATTCCTAACATAAGATCACTTAGAATTAAAGTTACCCGTTCAAACCTACATAATCGACTTTTAATGGTAATTTGACCATAGAGCAAACCGAATCGCGTAAAATGGAGCTCTACATAATGATTCCCATATTTGTTACCCATATTAACTGTGTACGTACATAACACTTTATTCGAAGCATCAAGTAACATTTGTTAGTAAGCGAAGCTAAAGCATTATCGAACAGCCAGCGTTTGGTTCTAGCAGACATCCTCAAACAGAAATCTTAATTTAATACGGTTCATTTGTAGAACTAGTGCTTTGCTCACGTAAATACGTCAGTACTTTTTTCTGACTTTTTCAGTAAGTACTATCAGCAAACGATAAGCTGCAGGGTCCAAGGGTTATTTTTATCCATATGTACTCTACATATATTTATATAAGTCTATTTACCTTTATTTTATTTATATAATATTGTCCGAGTATTGCAAAATATGTTCATGCGTTATACTTTTAAAATATATATATAAATATTATATATAAAACATCATATATTCGACTTTACATATTCTGAATGGCAAGCAAATGTTTTCAAAAGTTTTGCAGGCTTAGGTTTTGCTGATAGTATCTACTTCTAACCATCATATAATCATCATGGTTAATAGGCTAGTTTCCTAAAAAATATAATTAGTCCGTCAGTTAGATAATCAAAAAGCTCGTTAGTCGAGCGCGACCCGCGTATTTGTAGCGAATGCGCGTGTCATGCGACTACGTAACGCGACAACTATTGGATTAGTCACCATTTTAGTGGCAGTTTCTATCTTGAGCTCCTCCGTGCTTCGGAAGGCACGTTAAGCTGTTCGTCCCGGTTGCTATCGATAGATAGCAGTCGTGAGACTGTGTCAGATGCCTTAGGGCAGCCTGAAAAATTCTGACAGTGTTGGCCACTAACATACCTCAGGTCATGTTCCTGTTGGTCTGGTTTCCCTGTAAAAAGGGTTACGGAGGTCAGACGGCAGTCACTCCATTGTAATTACCAGTTCCGCCAAATCTAAGACCATGTCTTACAGCGTACCCTAGGCTCCGAAGCGTAAGCTGACGACGCAACTAGGAATACACGCTTGGATGATGATGAGTTAGATAATTAAAAAATATTGGACAAAGAATGGTAAAGATAATAGCGCGTTAAGTTCCGTGTGACGTCACAGTGTGCTACACTTTTTCGCAATATGTGACGTCACGAGCCCCCGCTCCTAAACTTTGATGCGTTATATCTTTATAATTAATCGCTCAATTGACAAAAGAAAAAAATACTTCACTAATATATTTTGATTCCCATAATGACGGAATAATTTTAATGATAGTCTTTTGACCCGTGAAACTAGCTTATTAGTAGCCCTAAGTTAGTAGATACTTTTTACTTTTATTTATTTTATATTTCTATTACATAGGAAAACAAACAGCTTAAAGCCTAAAGTTTTCACATAATGTTAAAAAGAAAATCTAATTAGGTTATATAAATGTAATAGTAGATACCAATAACATTGAATGCAATGGCTTTTGCCATAGAGAAAAACAAAAAGATAAATAATTGGTAACAAAAATTGAATCAATTCAGTTAGAAGAAGTCATAATAAGAAGTAGTTAATGATTTCTTATGACTTCGCGATTGTGACACATTCAATTAAACTATTTTAATACGATAAAGCCCGTAAAATAATAAACTATAAAAATAATATTAAAATAGTTTTATAGAATACTTACTAAAACATTTAGTATCTGTTGGTTAGTAAGTTAGTCTGTGTCTTGACATAAACAACAATTATAACTTTATAAACATCCTAAAATCAAAAAGTTATGGTTTCACGAAACTTGTATGTAAGTAAGTAAAAAATAAGTCGCGTCACGTCGTTACTCCGGCATTTCCCATTTAAGTAAAGCATCCTCCATCTAGCGTAGTGAGAAAATAAATTAATTTATGGTGTATATCTCTTTTGTTTTGTGTTGATTTGGGTCACTGACGTCTATTATGGTACGTATGCTCAGACCCAGCTTTTTAAGTCGGAAATATTTTTATTTAAAAGATATTTGCAGTGACAGCGCTAGTTACGTCTTTATAAAATCGCACTGCCAACTTCACTGCTCATTTTACAGAAAAAATTATACAAACTTACTTTATACGAGGGCGACACTGAAAGTCTTTAGAACTGACAACTTGTAAACAGTATAATAAAAAAATAAGTTTAAATTTTGAAAATAGAACTCTTTGATTGAGTATGTACTTTATTAATTTGTCATTTGTTTTACGATTTGGCGGTAAATTGAAAATTGTCTGTGTCACGTCAGCATGTATTTAACGCGAGAAAATTTTCGTGCAATGATTTTTTAGGACTTTCGTTGTCATTTAAGTCAACAAGAAAGTTATGATAGACTTCTATTGGCCTTTCACGATAAAGCCCCATCTCGTGCCACTGTTTACAACTGGTTTAATGAGTTCAAACGTCGACCACTAATCTCACCGATGATCTGCGTGAGGGACGGCCTTCTACGGCGACGACTGAAGATAACATCAGTGTTGTGCGGCGTATGATAGAGACTGACAAAAGAGTGACCTATCAGCAGATTCGGGCAAGTTTAGGCATCGGTATGAGCCAAGTGCACAAAATCCTGCATGCACATTTAGCGGTCAGGAAGCTTTGTGCCCGGTGGATACCTAACGATTTGACCGAGGCCCAAAAAATCCGTCGTGTTGATTGGTGCCGTGAAATGGTTCAAAGATTTAACGGAGGTGACTTAAATGCTGTGTTTGACATACTTAGGGGTGACGAAAGCTGGATTTACTGTTATGATCCCGAAACCAAAACACAGTCTGCTCAGTGGGTGTTTTCTTCCGAGGAGTTGCCAACTAAAGTGAAGAGAGGTCGAAGCGTGGGAAAAAAGATGGTGGCCTTGTTCTTCAGAAGGACCGGACATTACGCGACAATTGTTTTAGAGGATCGAAAAACAGTTACTGCAGAGTGGTATACTAACAATTGTTTGCCACTTGTCTTGGAAAAAGTTCGGGAGAAACGACCTCGCAGTAGGATCCTCCTTCACCACGACAACGCCTCGTCGCACACCGCCAGGCGAACGATCGACTATTTGGCGACATCAAACGTGGAATTACTAGGTCACCCGCCATATAGCTCCGACCTCGCACCTTGCGATTTTTGTTTATTCCCGAAAATAAAAGAAAAATTTCGAGGAAAATGTTTTATGGACGCCGAGGAAGCAGTGGCTGCGTTTCAAAACGCCGTCGAAGAGACCCCTAAAGACGAGTGGGCAAAGTTCTCAGTGGTTCCATCGGTTGCAGAGATGTATTGACGTTAAAGGACACTATTTTGAAAAGATATAATAAAAGGAATAACATGCTAGTGTGCTCAGTTTTTGATTTTCTAAGAACTTTCAGTTTGACCCTCGTACTTAGTTCTCGTCAGGGCCTGTCTAACAGAACTAAGTATAAATCTATAACTAACATAGGGCCGAGCAGGCTGGACTCACGATTTCTAGGGAACTGACAATATTGATTTAGTGTCAAATCTATAAGTTCTTATTACTTCTATGGTCAATTCAGATTTTAGTTAAAGCGCCACATGGAGCGTCTCGCGAAATAAAATGACACTGTAGTGTAGAGAGCGGTGTCGTCGACACATTTAACCTAAGTTTACCTACGTCTATGTTTACGTTTAGGTACCTATTCAAAATCACATGAAATTGCCATGAATCTACCAAAATCTACAAAATCAGTCTGATGTGAAAAAAGTAATAACTAAGTACTAAGATTTTCATAAGGGAATAAGTATTTATTGCTCTCTTTGAGTTACAAAAATTTAATTTGAGGTAAGTAAATAAACAATGCTGGCATCAAAATCATGTGTTTTCGAGTAAGTTTTTACTTACTTTTGTAATAAATTTTTGATGTGTTGACAAGTCGAAAGATTTAAGGTATACTTGGATAGGTAGTTTACCTAGGCAAGGTGTAGAATGGTGACGTTACCCAAACTAACATCTGACTGCAGTAACTGTGAATGAATGATCTCTACATAGAACCTTTATTAAAAAATACTGTTATCTACACTTAAGTAAGTAATTGATGGGGTTGATTTTCCCTTAGAGCTTTATTTCTTTTACAGCGGTCTTATCAAGAACTTGTTTTTGAAAATATACCTACAATTCTTATAAAAGATTTAGATATTTGAACAAACTTCAGGAGGTCTATTTTTGAAAAGTGTGACTCGCGCAAATTCGGCCAGTCGAATAATTTTCGTTCCATATCGAATGATTTTCATTCGACATAATATCATATATTCAAAATAGGGATTCAGTACTTAAATAAGTAGATACCTACGTGGGATTATTTTTACCTACTAGGCAGCCGACAACACAATATTAATAGTACCTATCTAACCAGAAAACAAATAAATACCTCCTTAATACCTAAAACATAATAGAATCAACTACTAAGTAAATTAAATGAGAGAATAATGGTATCTCATTGCTGATCGTTAGGGCCTAGATTGTTTCAAATGTCCTAATTAGGGCTCCAAATTAATCGTGATTGTACGATTGTATTTAGAGCTTTTTAATGAAGAAACGTTTATGAGTAAATATTATGAATGTAAATGCCTCCTGATGACGGTATTCATTTTTTTTTAAGAAACATATCTACCATTTACTGAGACCTTACTATTTACCTGAGAAGCAGTAGGCACTGAGTGGCCGTGAGTGCTAACAGAGTCAATTGTCCAGTATCAAACTTAAGATCACTAATTTTGATCTTAAATCTAAACTACTGAAAGTACCTAACCTACTGACCATGTCCTAGAGAACTTAACTATAGACTTAGGAAGTAATGAAAAATAAAATTGATTTAGTTAATTACGAATTTCCTAACATTATCGCAGGATTACGAAAATTTATTTGCGGTCCAGTTAAGGGTCATTCGATAACCGGTCTTTAGCAGCTGGATATAAATTTCTATAAGCCTATGGTTATTAACCACTTGGGGAATCACGTGACGGCCCTTCATAGTTAGGCCACTTATAAATTGATGGATTCGTTACGTAAGCGATATTTTTGTTGCGAATTTAATTCTATCTATACATGGTTTAAAATTTTATCATCATCATCTCAGCCGCAATCAGTCCACTGCTGGACATAGGCCTCTCCTAATGATTCCCAAAATGACCGGTTGGTAGCAGCCTGCATCCAAGCGTCTGCCTGCGACTTTTTTCAGGTCATCTGGCTAGATCTGGTCGGTAGATGTCCAACGCTGCGATTACCGGTTCGTGGTCGTCATTCGAGAACCTTTCTACCCTATCGGCCATCGGTTCTACAGGCTATGTGCCCCGCCCACTGCCACTTCAAAGAACTAATCCGCTGGCCTATATCGGTGACTTTTGTTCTCCTACGGATATCCTCATTTCTGATCCACTCTCCATGACTCTTTGGGTGACTTTGAGCTTTCTTATGAGGCCCATAGTTAGGAGCCACGTTTCCGACCCATATGTCAACACTGGTAACACACACTGGTCAAAGACCTTAGTTTTAAGGGACTGAGGTATCTTGAACGAGAAGACGCTACGTAGCTTAAAATTTTATGTTGATTAGTAACTACATCCCTCTAAAAAATTGTGTAACACAATACTTAGGACATATAGACGACCAAGGAGGTATAATAATTTGTGATATGGCGCCATCTCGTGTCGGAGGTCAACCTAAAAGTCTACTTCGCGGTGGGCCACAAGCCATTCTTCATTTCAGACACACCGAACATTACGGCATGCCTACGCACCGTACCTATTCTGTAAGATATTTTTTTTGTTTCATGAATTTAGGGCAGTAGGTGGTTAGTAGGTACTACTGCTTAAGCACCTAAGTACCTTAGTACATGTGTAAGAAGTAAAAATTCTTATTAGAACACAGGAAACCTCTGATCCGTTTGTTTCAGTTAGTAAATCATGTAACTAGATGGATATTTTAGTCCAAATAGATCTCAGTAACTAGCGACAAAAATGGTACCAATTTACTTATAAACAAAGTCCGGAACCGTAGAGCCCTCTTGTGAATGGGGTCTATTTTAAAATGCAATACGGTATTTTTGTTCTCGAATTTGAACCACTCAAAAAAGGTAAGCAAAAGAAAATAGCAGGTTTCACCAAACTAATAGAGGTTGAATAAGAGAGGCACTAGATGTCGCTCAACGAAGAAGTTAGGTAAGCGCAGACCAAGAGGAGTTTTAAACTTAATTAATAAGTATTACTCTAGAATAAAGTGCATTCATGTTTGAAGATTTTAAACTATCAACTTTAAAGTACATTACTTTAAATTATAGCGGGTACAGTAGGTCCGCTATAATTTTTGAGCGCCTTAAAAAATCCTCTCCGCTGAGCTTAAAACAACTATTTTTACCATAGTACTAAATAATTTTGTGATTTTCCAGATTAAAGGCAGTGAATAAAGATGTTGTATCGTATCCTGGTGTTAAGTTCTGACTGACGATCTATGGAAATTCTCCGCGAAACCCTTATTTTGTTTTCTATTAATATAAAATAATTTACAAGTCCACCGTCTGACGCACTGCAATGGGACATTTTAGATTTATATTTTATTCCATTTTGTGTAAAATTTGTTACTTAAAAATTATCATTTTGTGTTCGGAAGGATTACAAAGAACTATGCTGCTACGATCAGACCAATAGCTTACAAAATGTCATCCAAAATATACCTTTAAGAAAATAAATATCACGATATGAAAAGAATAAATTAACAAAGTGTTACTACTACGGGGAAAAAAAATCTACACCTACTAACAACATTAAAACACAATATTGTTTAAAGATGATTCAGTTTATTACAATAGGAAACAAATCTAATTTTAATGAACCCTTAAAGGGTACACTTTCACAAAAGAAATCACATCACAAAAAACTGGCATCAGTCAGTACCTATCTAATTAAATTAAAGTAATTAAATTCTACATTGCTAATAATCACAACCGTGTCACATTAACGGCTGTTTTTCAATACGAAAACTTGTATTATTAAATTAATTTTGTAAGAATATTATTTAATAAATGAAACCTAGAATTACTTACTCAGAATTTCATAAGAACATGATAGTTAATGAGATCTACTCATACGTATATTTGTTTAATTCGCTGTAGCCAGTCACGAAAAAACTAAAGATTAACCTGTTTATTCACAAAAATTAACGAATGTTAATTAAGCCTACATTAACTAAAATATGCGTAGTCCTTTCTGTCTTATCTGTTTTTGACGTGAAAGAACGAGACGAAAAATAAATTAGTTAACTTGATCTTATAATATATATTAATAATTAATTTAATAAAACGGTTTAAGTTAAAGCGTGATTATAACAAAAATATTTGCAAAAATCGATGTAGGAAACTTCAGAACAAAGATTTTGTTTTTAATTTCGATAACTTTACTTACACTTACTTCGGTAAGTAAAATCGCCAATATAATAGGTCTAAAATGTACTACATACTACTATTTTCTCAAATAGTTATATTCATATCATTCAGTGAAAAAATTATAAACCATTTAAAATCTTAAACGTGTACGCTATGTAATAATAATTTAAGCAAATACGTTACAAACTAATTTATATTACAAAATTTAAAAAGAAACAAAGATTAAATCAAATTTAATTATAGCCAATTTTCCGTGTATCTAAGAATTCAATAGATTTAACAAATCTGAATCATTCCTGAAAATTTGTTTAAAAATGTCTAGACACAAAAACAATAAAGCAGTCTACTAACAATTCTTGTACTTTCTTGTTCTCCTATAAAAGTTATTTTTAAATTATATTTTTGTGTTTGTGACTTAAATTACATTTTCAATAAACATAATTTTAAGAAATTAATTATAATATAAAATGAATTGTGAATGTTAGTCCCGCTAAAGCTCGAGAACGCTTGGACCAATTTACCTAATTTTGGTTTTGAAATATTTGTAGAAGCTGGCAAAAGGAAATGCAAGTTGCCATGAAAAAAGTAAAAATAGCACACATGAAGCTCTCTGTTTGACCCAATGGTTGACTGTTAGATAATGCTTGTGGCATTAAGTCTACCTATTGTGCTTTACAATTGTATTTGTACAATAATGTATTTTCCCATACAAATCGTTCGTACAATTTTCCAATGTATATTTGCAAAAATCAATTTCAAATTATATTTTATAGAAAATCATGAGATGATTTTGCACTATTGAAGTAATAAGAAAAAAATTACAACGAAACTCCTTTATAAATTTATAGGATTTCTATAAATAAACAAGGTTACAGAATGTATTAGCAGCCAAAATATCACGAAAAATGATTACTTGACTATGACACACATATGCATGCATAATAAAAAGGTATTAGTTGTTTAGTCTATCGTAAGATATTGCAGGTTTGAATCATCAGAATTATCTGTAAAGAAAAATGACTCTGTGGTTCAGAAGGCACGGTTAGGTGTTGAACCCTGTTGCCATATGGTGTTTGTAAAAGAAATAACGTCATAGGCCAAGAGGCAGTTACGATAACCATCGAAGCCAAAGCATTTGCATTCAATTAACCCTGTTACCAACAGGATATGAATGAATGTGCATGTGCGATAAAATAACATTTTTATCAGAGAAGATGGCGTCTATAATGGTTATATTATTAACATCGAAATAGAAAAGTAATGAGGTGTAGGAGAAGTACAAAATTGTGTAGAAACGTTATAAATATTTATAAGTATTACATATTTTTATTATTATAATACATTTCAATAGGTTCTCGTCTTGTGATATTGAAAAGTTTGTTTTAAATGCAACTATTTTTAATAAAATTCTTTTGCACAATTGATATTCTAAATAGACTAGTTTGTATTGTTCTGGATCTCGTCTTAATATCAATATTATGCCTATAGAATTTACTTTAATTAAAAATTCAAGTGATAATGGTATTTAATGATGTTGATGGTGCGTTTAAATATTTTACACATTTGATAGTAGTATTTGTATAGCAGCAATATGGGAGGCAAGTCTTCCCGCGTAGCCACCATCTCCCAGACTTCTTTAAATTAGGTAAAAAATGAGACAAATATTTCGCTAATTTATCAAACAGCTTTTAAAAAATAAGTCACAAACTTTGAACACAAAATGTTTCTTACTAACAACATCAAATTATTAAGTTGTTGCGGCACATTAAATATAAAAAAAATATATAATACCTAAATCTTCTTTTGTCAATACCACAAGTGAGTTCGAGATTTCAATGATTACTTTAAATTTAGTATATAATTTTGCTGGGTTGTGCAGACAAGTTACCACTCATTGCTTGCTCTAGCGTATCGAGTCTTCTGTAAGCGTGACCCCTGCTGCTACGTCGACGCCCGTTTTGACGACCTTCCACTATGAGTCCCAGTAACTGTAAATTAATAGAGTCATGTTAAAAATGTTATATAGGTATGAAGTAATTGTTTACTTCACTTACATTTGTGTCAATATTACATTAAGGAGCCGCAGCACTTTCATAAACCTTAAACTTACAGAGATATGACAAAGATAAATTCACATGTAATAGACGAGATCACACAAAAACGCACCATAATAAGTGGTACTGTCTGATGAGTGATGACGTCATAAAATATATATATAAATAAATAAATATAATATATAATATATAAATAGCTAGAGCAAAGCGTTTACTTTATGAACATTTACTCCAGTAGCATAGATTCTTTCTGTTGTGTTTTCATTTAAGTCTTAGAGTTAAACTTTCTTATTATTCTTTTTCTATTTTGACCATAGCAATGTTGCGACTAATGTTTTGTTAGATCTCATATGTACTTGTTATGTAGTTTTCTCACAATTGTGGCGTGTGTGTGGTTACTGTTCAACTTTTGTTAAGTAATTTTGGATCTATCTGTGAGGACCTGTAGTGGCTCACTTGCTTTATATATTTTTTACTTTACTACCTTTATACAAAAAAAGCTGTTGGTCTTCCTAATAAATAAATAAATAAATAAATAAATAAAACAATAGTTATAACTTATAATAGTAGTAACATTTTTTTTTTTAATTTCATTTTTAGCAAATTTTTACTTCGTAATTGAGATTACAAAGTGAAAATTTGCACTTGTAAAGGCGTGTATTGCTGTCTCAATACAGAGACTCGTACTCGTATACTTTTCTTCAGTATTTTTTAAGTGGGAAAAAGTACCAGAACTTATTTATAGGCACGTCTAAAATAAGATTCAACTAAGCGTTACCTCGCCGCATGATTTTGTACATTATCTGTAAATGATTGGTTTATCAATAACCTAAAGTGATAAGTACAAACAAATATTGTGATTAAAAATTTAAACTGGTTTGAGTAAATGTTTTCGCTCAGCCCTTTAAAAAAAGGTAGACATCTTTTTTAATCACTTAAATAACTTTCATAAATAGGAAGTTGAAAATATAATAAATAGTAAGTCTATAATAACAAACAAAGGAAGTTTATATGTAAATGTAATCCATACTAATATTACATATTACATACTAATATTATAAATACGAAAGTCTGTCTGTTACGCTTTCACGGCCGAACCGGTGAACGGATTTTGATGAAATTTGGTATGAATACAGTCGAGGACCCGGGATCAAACATAGGCTACTTATTGACGCAGGCGGAGCTGCGAGAAACTGCTAGTTTTAAATAATTTGCAAATAGCTTTTAAAGCTGTAACTTTTATATTAAAATAGTGAAACGTCATTCTTTAATTTTGAGTGGGACACATGAACAACCTTGTACATCTTTTCAGGGTTTTTCGGAACCACATTTGGGCCTACCTCTGATACTGAAGGGTTAATACCTTAATAATAGCAGGAAATAATATAATACTCACTACTTTTGTAACTCTTCCCTTGTTGTGGTAAAGAACATACAGAAGAACCACTAGTATAATTGCAGTCAAGAAGAATGGGAAGAAGTGGTCATCCTCTGGAGTCAAATCAGGAGTGTAAAACTCTGTAAAAGATAAATTGAAAAAAAAAAAGATAAAGATTGTTTTATTGATATTAAGTATTTTGAAAATCATAAATTGATTAGTTTGCGACAATCAGTTACATCAAATCTGTAGTAGTCAAACAAATATTACACCACAAGCGCATACGAAGAAGCAGCACCTTCATTAAATCAAATTCATCTTCTTCTTCACTTGGGTGAAGAAGAAGATGACGCAACTATGATGACTGCGTCGTCAGCATACGCTTCGAGCCTAGGGTACGCTGTAAGTCATGGTCTTATATTTGGCGTCACTGGTTATTACAATGGAGCGACTGCCATCTGCCCTCCGTAACTCTTTTTACAGGGAAACCAGACCAACAGGAACTATTATTATATTATTTTAACCAGATGACGCACCAGTCTGACGTCAGCCAATTTTCCTTGAAAACGTCAGGTTGCAGTGAATTCAACATCACAGCCAGTCGAAAACCAGAGCGTTCGTAACGATTGTGTGAACGGGGTTTGGTGGGTTACCATGCGAGTAAGTGAGATGGCGCAATACGGGATGTAAGGCGGCATCTCGCTTAAATTTAAGTGTCTGGGAATGTTGGCATCTTGAGATTAAATAATTTTGTATAGTAAGTTGTCCAGTTATGTGCCTGCTGTTATCGCTAGATGACAGTTGCTATAATATGTTATGTTATTGGTTAGCAACTGTCCGATTTTTGCTCGTGTGGTTAGGTTGTATAAAGATTTATAAAGAAATCAGTCAATAATCGCTTCATTGTAATAATCAGTACCACCAGATCAAAGTCAATGAACAATCTGTATCTATGGCTCTGATGCGTAAGATATAACTGGGAAACACGCTAGGATGATGATGAAGTTTGTTAGTTAGTTATTTAAGATTTAAGAATAAAGAGGATTATGTAATGAACCTTCTTGCTTTTATTAAGTAAATAATCATGATAAAGAATGTGTTTGGTAACTATTTCTCATTATGTTTGAATAGAAACTTATAATGAGAAAATGTGCTTGACTATATTATGAAAGTATAATGCAGCTACAATTAAAAAAGAGAAAGTAAGAGACAGGCATAACATATATTAAAATTAATTCAATAAGTAATGTGATTTAAAAAAAAATAATACATCAAATTAATTTTATTCATACTAAGTGCTCATTCATACTTAAATTTGTATACAGCTAAGTTGCAACTGAATAAATACTTTCAAGGTTAGTAATAAATTCTTATCAATGTTGTGAACAATTAATATTAAAGTATTTTGAATCTACATTATGAGCATTGTTGCATGAAATAGAATTTTGAAATGAAATAATATAGTCATATTAAAATTTAAACAAACAAATAAAATAGGATTTGATAGTCCACAGGTTCTACAACCTGTCCATCCCCTTCCTGCTTGTGCCCCACAATCATACTATTTTCTTTACTCAAGGAACCAGTTATAATTATCTTAAACTTATTTACGATTCTGTCGGAAACTCAAGGTTAGATAATCTAATTAAAGAAGAAGAAAAAGTTCTTATGTTTTTTTTAATAAACAGTAGTCACAAATGATCTTTGAAATTTCAATTGCCTTCATATTATTTTGTTAAGGACTTTCATTTTATGAACAGAGAAAGGCATATATTAGATATTAGGGTAGAACACTATGCGCAATATAAATTTTGCTATACCCATGGAGGCAAAGCAAAATTTGTATTGTGCATTTACACCCTAATATCTATGAAATCCAAAACAGAAATACTCACCTTTTTGTGAGAAATCCCCACTGATCCGAATTTCTTTAGTCATACTTGCTGGGTTATCCACTATCTCACCATCTTCATTATCGTCATCATCTGCATCAGCTTCTGCAGAATTAAAATTACACACACATTGAAAACACATAGTGATCACTTATTATACTTTTATTATGATTTAGTTATTTGTTTGAGTGAGAGGTATTATGTGAGAAAGCTACCTACTTTCATTGTTCCTTGTGGATGACAACATCCATCTAATATTGGTTGTCTAGTTAAGTTTGGATATCATTCATGTAGTCATCCAGTTGGACAAGTCACAGATAGTGAGGTGAACCAAGAAAATAGGTGGTTCCTTATAAATAGGCGGCACGTCAAGGGTTGGGTTACCGGCAGAGCGTAACCGAACCCTTGACATGCCGCCTTGTTCTAATAATTTATTTAAGTTATTGTAATTGTAATCTAATACAATGGACTATCATAGTCTGCTAAAATATATCTTATTTATATTATTAATAATATATAAATATATAGGGACAAATCACACAGATTGAGCTAGCCCCAACGTAAGTTCGAGACTTGTGTAATGGGATACTAACATGGTGATACTATATCTTATAACATATATAAATAAAGATCCAAAACCCTGGAAAGACAGAAAAAGATGATAAATCTTGATAATAGTAATATCAAAAGAATAATTAAAAACTCACCATTACCAACATCCAAATTTTCATCTGCAGTCTCTTCAGCCTGCTTTGAACTGCCGCTATCGACCTTCTCTAGTTGAGATTGACCAGCAGTGGAACTCACATTATTCTTCAAACTAGTAGGAGTCTTTTCTATGCTAAGAATATTATCTGTATTCAATTGTGGTTGAGAATTCATAGTGTCTCCCAGACTGGAAACTGAGCTATTGAATGCTGTAACTGGCACCAAATTCGTTGTCATGTTAGTTTCAGTTTTGGTAGTTTTTGGTGGCACAGGAACTTCAATGTCCTGAAAATCTGCCGACTCATTCGGATCCACATCAACAGAAGGTACATTGGCAGGTGTGTCTGGAGTTTTAATTGATATATTACTTTGAGCCGCTCCAGTAGTAAGAGACACATCTGCTAGTGGCATTGCTCCAGATGAACTAAATTTAGGATCAGTTTTAACTATTGGCTCAGGGTTTAGTTTTTGCCATCCCCAATTGTAATATTTACAAAAAAATTTGGAGTCCGTGCTAAATAGATCATCAACACCACAAAACTTTTCACACTTAACAGGATCTTGGAAAACTGTTGATAAATTCACTTTCAAATCATAATTTTTATTGAAAGTCCAACCTTTGGCTGAATCACACAGATTCTTTACATCAAGCACTTGGTTTATTTGGGCTGAGAAATCCTCTTCAATAGTTATCTTGGAGTTGTTGATGGCAGAGCAAAGTTGATTATTAATATCGTAAAAAATAATACATTCAAATAGTCTTTTGTGATCAATTACAGTTATAGAACAATTTTGCAATGAGTTTTCTATTTGAGCCTTTATGAAAGGATTTTCACAGTTATTCGCAAGAGAATTTAGATAATCAGTTATTGTGTGAGATGGTGCCTGAAGTGCTGGAGCACCTAAGATTTGCGAATATGTATTTATCAAAAACAAAGCAATCACGTAGCGTAACATTGTCACAAGTTATTAGTGCCTTTACCTACTTCTTGAAAAACACTAGGTATTACACAAAAATAAGTAACAACATTACAAAGAATCCACCGTATTATTTAAATAATGGCTGTTCTCTTTTCCAATCCAGCCAAACAAATCGCATAGATTGAATGATGTCCAATATTGTCCAATAATTTTGAGATGAAGGATTGCCAGGGAGCAAGCAAACAACTCACAAATTGACACTTTGACAGAGTGTCAATGTCAGTGACCAATGATTTTTTTTCCTTCATGCCGTTTTTTCAGTATGGCTATTAGTTTCGTATTTAGCCAGTGACAATATCAAACAAAATCATTAGATGTCGAACAGATATTGTATGCTATCGAACAAAATAGCCCTCCAGTAATTAAGTCAAATCAGAATAATCAGGTTAAATGAATTATTTTAGAATAAACAAGAAGCAGATATCTTATAGAGGCGCGCGCGCTGTGAAGACTCAAATACGTCCCAATTGGGACGTCTTAAGTCTGCATCAAGCGCAATCACGAGCATAACGCACTGCAAATTCCGTGTCTTTGTAATCTAAAAATAAATCAAAAATCCCGTTATCTGTGTTTCGATTGTGTACCATTTATGACTCTAAAGTAAACAAAATACAAGGGATCACTTACCGCATGTGAGTATCCGCTCACGTGTCCCGCGCGCTTCCCGTAAAATACGTCGATTATCCTGCGCTCCGAGCCGCCGCGCTGTCGCACGGTACTAAGCGCGCGCTTGATATTTTTTTACTACTAAAATACCAAACGTATCCCCAAAATATATTTACCAAAATAAAGTTTTTATGCAATAAAATAAATAAATAACAAAAGGGGTGAGGTAGCAAAAAGTGTCGTTACAACTTTTGGTCTTAATTTTTTCCGTCTAGTCTCCTTTATAAGGAACTTTCATCAGACACCAGCTCTCGCCACAGCTTTATGCAGAGTTGTGCGGAACTTCGGCCTCTGACGTGGTTCCTTTAACGACCACCAGATGAGAGGCAGCCGGGACCAGATGAACTGACTAATTGTAGGCATTGAAGTTTGGTTAGGACACTGCACTGGACAGGCTTGAATCACCTGATTGTCTGATAATAAAACTGATTCCGTGCTTCTGAAGGCACGTTAAGCCGTGGGTCCCGACTGTTATTTACCTACGTACTAAGTGGTAGTTAAACAACATCATGATCCTATTAATTTGGTTTCCCCATTAAAAAGGGTTACGGAGGTCAGACGACAGTCGCTCCAATGTAATAACTAGTACTGTCAAATCTAGGACAACGATTAACTCTATCCACGCCACGGTTTTTTCTGAAAAACGCTAGGTCCACGCCACGGCTTAAAAATACGTAATTTTATATAGTGTTGAGAAACAAGAACGAATAAAGTACGTGATCATTTTCTCCACAGTTTGTCAGACGATTAGTAATTGTATATTATGTAGTTTATGTATTGTTTATATTAGTATACAATAATATTATGTATTATTTGTAAGTAGTTTATGCGTAATATTTCTTATGGATCTCCATTACAACTTGTTATTTTACATTGTCTTATCTTACCGCTTAACTTTCCCAGCATCGCCCATTTGGTTGACTGGTAGATAAAGCCTCAGGCTTTAAGTCCGCCATTTACAATTATGTAATAAACTTAAATAAATAAATAAATGAACCGACAGTCTTGTAAAAGTCACGCTATTTATGATAAAGTGATAGAAACTATAATTGAGCCATTCAAACATATAAGGCAATAACAAAAAACACAAACACACGTTTTGAACACTTAAATACAGAATAAAATATCCTAAAAGCAAGTTCGTTTGGCATCACTAATAGTCTGATAAGTGTATTTTTAAGTCTTATTGAAGTGAGAACATCCGGTCATAAAAGTCGATTTTTTTATTATTATTATGAAAACCTTTTCATATTACTTTTTGACCAACATACTTACCATATTACTTTTGCGAAAAATGTAACAATTTTTTTTGTCAGAACTTTAATTAAAAAGACAAAACTACTTAATATTTTAACATGTGGGTTTTTTAGGGTTCCGTATCTCAAAAGTTCCGTACCATTATATATATAAAAACCGCAAAAAAAAAAAAAACACGTTTTTTGTATGGGTTAAAATATTTATTTCTTTTTAAAGTGAATATGTTGATAAATATTTTGTGAATATTTCAACCGAACATTTCAGAAAATCACAACGCATTATTCCGATTTTGAGTCCCGATTAGTGAGTCCCAGTGGGAAGAGGAGCCCTATTTTTTAAATGTTTATCATGAGTTACTTTGAAAGTTTAAATTTTTATAAAGGACTAGCTTTTTCCCGCTGTAGCCTATGTTTGACCTCTGGTCTTCAACTATATTCATACCAAATTTCATCAAAATCCGTTTAGCGGTTTGGCCGTGAAAGCGTAACAGCCAGATAGACAGACAGAAAGACTTCTTATGAGACTTTTTGCCGAAAAAGACAGAATAAGACGTAAATATCGTAAATATAAAAACCCTCGTGACGAGATTGAGTATAAAATCCTTCGAGATCGCTGTACCCGTCTTTCGCATGAATGTTATTCCAATTATACGTGGGGCGAACTGTAAGTTTCCGGAATGAATATGAAAAAATACTATTAAAGGTACAAAATTAATTTATTGTTTTTCAAAATAATCTCCCTTGGCGTCTATGCACTTTTTATTTATTTATTTATTTAAGCTTTATTGCACAATACAAGAATTTGTACAAATGGTGGACTTAATGCCAAGTGGCATTCTCTACCAGTCAACCATGGGACCAAACAGAGAAAGAAAAGTTGGCGATAAAGACTAAATCACGAACACACAAAAAAGATAAAATATATACAAAAGAAAAGTAATAATACATAAGATTACATATTATACATAAATACATAAAATAAGTATATAAAATATATACATACAATACATAGATTATAGATTGGATGACTATGACTCCGCGACTTGCTGCAGAAACAGTCTATGAACTGCGCGCTTGAAGGCAGAACGGCTGGGGGCTCTCCTGATTGTCTCAGGGAGAGCATTCCATAACTTTGTGGCCTGGAGTAAAAATGATTTTTCCATGAAGACCGAGCGGTGAAGAGGGGTGGCCAAAACCAGGCTGTTGGAAGACCGGAGAGATCGAGAATGGTTAGAGCTGAGAAAACAGAATTTAGATTTAAGATAGTTGGGAGAGTGAGGATTGGTGAGTATAGAGTAGAGCATAAGGAGAATTCTAGCATTCCGACGTTCAGGCATTGGCAACCATGTCAGCTGAGCACGATATGAAGATATGTGGTCATATTTACGTAAGTTAAAGATAAAACGAATGCAATTATTTGCCAGCTTATTAAGTTTGTTGACGAGGACTTGGTTCAAATCGCAGTAACAGACATCAGCATAGTCTATGATTGGGATGATTAGGGATTGAGGTAAAGAAATTTTTGTGGTGCGAGGGAGAAAATTTTTAAACCTATAGAGAGAACGTAGCGTTGCAGTGACTTTGCGACTGACCTCGGAGACGTGAGTTACCCAGCTTAAAGTGGAGTCTATGTGCACACCGAGATCTTTCACACTGGCGCAAAATGGAACAACCGCGTCTTTGAATTCCACTTGAGATAATGAATTAAAATTTATCTTGCAAACCTGTCGTGAACTACCTATAATGATTGCTTGACACTTGCTTGGATTGACCGCAACGCCGTAATTAGATGACCAGTCATCTATATTACGAAGGTCGTTGTTAATAAGAGCAATTGTTGAGTCAAGATCCTCGCAAGTGCAAGAACGATAGAGTTGGAGATCGTCCGCATAAAGGTGGTGTGAAGAAGAAAGCAAAAAAGTAAGAGAATTAATGAAGAAAGAAAAGAGAAGGGGAGACAAGATTCCTCCTTGGGGAACGCCGGCATGGAGAACGCGCCAACCAGAAAGTGCCTGATCAACACGGACAGCCTGCTGTCGCCCCTGAAGATATGAAGAAAACCATTCCAATACTGTCGGCGCAAGATTAAGACGAGATAAGAGCGCCAGAAGTACGTCAGGATCAACAGTGTTAAAGGCATTGGAGAAGTCAATAAGTACAAGCACAGTAACCCTGCCACTCTCCATACCCTCTCTTATATCTTCCGTCACCTATAACAAAGCTGAACTAGTGCTGTGACCTGGCCTAAAACCAGACTGTAAAACACTTATCAGACCGTTCGTGAAGATTAAAGATGAAAGTTGTAAATGGACAATAGCTTCAATAATTTTAGAGAAATACGTTAAAATAGAGATAGGTCGAAATTGACTTAAGCTGACGGGGTTTTGAGATTTGGGAAGAGGAATAACAAAAGCTTTCCGCCAAGAAGAAGGATAGACACCAGTGCTAAGTGAAAAGTTAATGATGTGGGTAAGTACAGGAAGAATAAACTCCAAGAGAAGAACCACCATTCTTTGGTTGATGCCGTCAACGCCAGTAGCTTTGGACTTAATGGAAAGTAAGATCTTTCTGACATCGTCGTCTGTCACAGCTGAAAAGGAAAAGGAATTTGGGAGCAGGAATGGTTGAGAGTTAATTTGAGTTATAGTTTGTGCTCTAGATGTGTGGGGTAGAAGAGAATACGTGGAGAAATGACTATTAAAATTATCAGGGGTAAAATTTGGTACACATGTTGCAGACATACCTTTACCAATGCCTTGACTTTTTAGAAATTTCCAAACATCGGCTGAGGAAGAGTTGGAAATGCTGTCATAGAAATAACGTCGTTTAGCCGACCGAACCACTCGATTGCAGAGATTCCGCGCTTTCTTAAAAAGATCCCAATTCACGTCAGACCTTTCGCGCTTAAATTTAGAAAAGGCACGGTTTCGTTTTTTCATAGCCATGCGCACTCCAGTGGTGATCCAAGGACATGGTGGTCTTTTGAGTTTGACGCGCCGGAGAGGAGCATGTCGATCAAAGAGGGAAATAATTGTGCTATTTAAGAGATCAACCTTGTCGTCGATTGTTTCTGCTTTAACAATGGCGTTCCAGTCAGCACAGGCAGCGTCCCTTTTTAGTGCCTCAACATTTAAACGGGCAAAGTTACGCATAACCACTGACTTGGGTTTCATCTTGGAAGTGTGAATTTTATAAGAGGCATAGATAAGGTCATGACGTGAAAAAGCTGGGGCGGGATGTTGACCATGCAGTAAAATGTTGCTTGCGGAAGAAGTGAGAATATGATCAAGCCAAGTGTCATCGGTGTTTTTATTCATATGTGTAGCGTCAAGCGGGAGAACAGCAAAATTATAGGAATTAACAATATCAAGAAGTTTAGAGGAAGAGGAAGAGTCCACTAGGAGATTTGTGTTGATATCACCAAATATGAGGATGTCGGAGTACACAGAAGCAATAGGATCAAGTAACGTCTCGTCACTTTTTCATTCGATGAAACCAGTTTTGAAAACTTTTGTGCCACTCCTCTGTGGTGACCTCTGAAACGTGTTTTTCATACTCCTCGACAGCCTCTTCTGGTGATGAAAATCGTTGACCGCGTAATTGGTTCTTAATTTTTGGGAACAGAAAAAAGTCACAAGGTGCCAGGTCGGGACTGTATGCAGGATGACTCATGAGTTCTACATTTTTCGCCTTCAAAAAGTCGTTTGTCTGTCTGGCCGTGTGAGAACTAGCATTGTCGTGGTGCAGGATGATACGGCGTTTACGGTTATTTTTACGGAGTTCGTCAATAACTTCCGGCAAACAAATGGTCGTGTACCAGTCACTATTCACTGTACGACGATTCTCTAAAGCAACAGTAGCCACGTGTCCAGTTTTATTAAAAAAAGAAGCAATCATCCGCTTAGATGCACTTTTCACGCGCGCCACTTTGGTTGGTTTCGGCTCATCTTGAAATACCCATACGCTCGATTGCTGCTTTGTTTTGGGATCGTAGCAATAAATCCATGTTTCGTCACCTGTTACTATGTCCCACACCGAATTTGACGCACCTTCGTTGAATCTGGTAAGCATGGCACTGCACCAAGTGACGCGGTCCGTTTTTTGAGCCTCGGTCAAGTTGTGTGGGATCCACCGCGAGCACAACTTTCTCACACCCAAATGTTTGTGTAGGATTAATTGTATTTGACTCATGCCTATTTCTAAGGATGCGCGAATTTCATGGTAGGTCACATGCCTGTCTGTTTCAATCATACGGCGCACAGCATTGATGTTTTTGTTGGTCACAGCGGTGGACGGCCGACCATCGCGAGATTCGTCACTGAGATTGATACGACCACGCTTGAATTCTGCAAACCAGCTATAAACAGTTGTCTTGCATGGTGCTTCATTGCCAGAAGCTGTTTCAAGCCGAGCGATGCTCTGTTGAGCTGTCAAATTACACTTGAAATCGTAGAAAATCATACTAAGAAAATTTCCCCGAGTTAAATCCATGTTGATGCAGACACACAATTTTTTAAATGGCGCCACAAGGTAAAAACAAAAGACAGTCAGATGAAACAAACTGCATTCTACAGCCAAAGAGTTCTATTTTCAAATGTTGCAATAAATTTTTAAATATTGTTTATGTAAGTGGCCAGGTCCGGAAACTTACAGTGCGCCCTAAGTATTAAAAAGACTGAAGACGCATTGCAAAACAATCCCAAGAAATTCTGGAAGTTTTTAAATGACAGACGTAAAAACTCAAATAATTTACCAGCTACTATGAAATATGACGATACCATCAGCCATACGGCTAGCGATATGGCAGATCTGTTTGCAAAGCATTTCTCGTCAACTTTCTCAGTCCAAACAGGACAACCCGTACAAGACCATATTTTAAATAGCAATAATGCTGAAAATGCGATGTCCGATTCACTCTTGAATGGAATTTGTTTTACAGAAAAATCTATAATTAAGGCCTTAAAGCGACTTGACCCAACAAAAGGATCTGGCCCGGACGAATACCGCCAGCATTTGCAAAGATATGTACAATGGAGCTTTCTTATCCCTTATTTATTATATTTAATCATTCTCTAGCAACTGGAGTATTTCCTTTTAAATGGAAGGAGGCTAGGATTGTTCCAGTACATAAAAAGGGTGACAAAGAAAACGTAATAAACTACAGACCTATTTCTATTTTAAGCATATTTTCTAAGCTATTCGAGTCTTTGGTTTGTGATGTCCTGACGCGTCATGTATCACCTCTTTTAAATCCAATGCAACATGGTTTCCGTCATGGAAAGTCGGTATCTACAAATTTGGTTGCTTATTTATCGTATTTGACTGAGAAAGTGGATATGAGCACGCAAGTAGACGCTATATATATTGACTTTAGTAGCGCTTTTGACAAAGTAAGTCACTCTCTTACGGAAAATGTTATCCTACGGTGTATGTGGCTCGTTGCATAAGTGGATGACTTCTTACCTGAAGGCTAGGATTTCGACAGTAGTAACAAACGGTTACTCGTCAAAACCTTATGTCGCTACATCAGGCGTCCCCCAGGGTTCACATTTGGGTCCGATTTTGTTCCTGGTATTTATCAATGACATTGTTGACTGTATTCAACACAGTAAATATTCTCTATTTGCCGACGATATGAAACTATACAAAACAGTATCTACATTGGAAGATAAGCAGATGCTGCACGATGATATGGATCGTGTTTGTGACTGGTGTACCAAAAATGAAATGATAATAAATCCAAACAAATGCTTTCATATCAAGTTTACGAGAAATAAAAATAAGTTGAGATCCTCATATACAGTCAATAATGTAGTGTTGGAGGAAGTGAAGCGAATGCGAGACCTTGGTGTGACTTTGGACAGTAAGTTGAGCTTTGTCCCTCATTATGATGCTATTGTTGCTAAGTCCTTTCAGATGCTAGGGTTCATCAAACGCAATACAAAAGATTTTAAAAATATTAAAACCTTAATTGTACTCTATAACGCCTTGGTTCGTAGTCACTTGGAATTTGCAAGTGTAGTATGGAATCCGTTCTATAAGAAACATACTGAAAACATCGAGCGCGTCCAGAGGGCTTTTACACGACATTTAGCATTTAAAACCCCTAACTTCAGTTATAGAAGCAATTATGATGACCGATTAGCCAAATTTGAGCTTATGCTCTTTGCAAACGCCGCCGATTGATAGATTTGGTATTCTTGCATAAGTTGACTCGTGGTGTTGTCGACTGTCAGGATGGCCTTGCCACACTTACATACAGGGTGCCCAGGCCAAACTCTCGTCTGAAACTATTTGCTACCTTTATCATACCTCAATCACGAACTAACCTCGGTAGAAATGCGCCATTAACAAGAATGCTTACAAGCTATAACAAAGTAAACGAAAAGTGTGACTTAGATATCCACCACGATTCTCTCTCGACATTCAAAAGTAAGATACTTCAGTCATTTACACAATAATTGTTATACTGCTTTATTTTACATGTTTAACGTGCCTCTTTGTATTGTGAGCTTTAATGTGACACATCGCAATACCTTATCACTTATTTGCCCACTTTTCTTCTATTGTTAGTTTAGTACTTTTGGATTACTATTTTTTGGAAAATGTTGTGTTCACCTTTAATTGGGTTGCATGCTAGATAAAGTACCTATTTGGAATATGTAAGATAATGTGAACATGTAACCTGTAGGTGTACCTTGATTGAATAAATAAATAAAATAAATAAAGACAGACTTTTGCATTAATAATATTAGTATGGAAGTATGGATGTTGCCGCTATAACAACAAATAGGTAAGTATGTTATCCTATATGTACATTATCCCTCTTATATTATCTTGATAGAAAGAAAAAATACTCTATTAATTGAAATGTTTTCCCTTAAAACTTAGAGACAGCAAAATTTTCTAAAGTTACTATTACTTTAGTAACTAACATAATTGCAATATTACTGGTTGATAGTATTCAAGAGGTTTGAAACTATTGAAAAATACTGTTTGCAGCGCATGGACGAACTACGTAAATGCTCTTTGGTGCGTAAATTCTGTGATTAAAATTTTATGACTGACTTAGATATCGGTATAATTTTGCGAATTTTTCAAAAATGTAAAAAATGTATAGGAGCTTCGAAGAATCTGTAACAAAGAACAAGTCGCCATTAAAAGTACCATGAGACTTTATTGACGCTAGCAACTGCGTTAACAATTTAGTATGGCACACCTGCACATGCACAACACCTCTGGTAGATAGTAAGGTAACTAAGAAATTCCATATTAAATCTTAACGCAGTCGCTAGCTTCTGCGTCAATAAAATCTCGTGGGAGAGTCAGGTGACCAGGAGAATAAAGGTATTAGGACCAATAAATTTCCTTTAACTAATGTCTGAAATTGTGGCTAAAACCCAACTCTTTTTACCTATTCCTGGAAGAGAATGATACTTAGTTGATGTAAGATTGGTTAATACTTTTCCTAGAAAAGTTGACGATAAGCAGGCTATCTACAAATGTAAAAAAGTGTTTTGTGTGTTTGTGGAAAACCAAATAAACCTTTTATCTATCTAAAATTAAAAATAACAGTTAGGTACTTACAGAAACAAATGTGTTAATAGACAACGGTATCAGAGACCCAGCCATCGGCTCTATAGGGCGTTTGATTCGTTCCATAAAGATGATAAGAGTACGCCGATGTTTTATAGGTAAGGCCAGCCAATCGGCTGCATAGGCCGATGCCATCAATTTTTCACTCTAAAAAAATGTTTTAATTATCTTAATAATCTTTAACTAAGCGTACTATCTAATGAAAACTCATGGTAGAATCCCTCTAAGCTGAGGTAAACTCTAGAGATATTAAATGAAAGATCTTGAGATTCGTGGCAGAGACTTCACAAGACTTTATCAATGCAAACGCTATCTAGAATACTATCTTCTCCCTAGTCCGCGAACGCTAGAAAGACATGGACATTGAAGATATTACATAATTATAATCTGTATTAACATTTTGTATGGCACTCATTAGTCACCTTACTGTCTGCCATGGGCGCTTCACAGATATTAAGTAAAAATTGTTAACACAGTCGCTAATGTCTGCGTTGATAAAGTCGTAAATGGAAGGACAGAGACACGCGTGTGATCATTGTCATAGATATAGCGGGACTAGCATTACCCGGGTTACTTATTGTCATGGTGCGAATATCGTCTGAAACCAGATCAATATGTTCATGAAAACCTAGAATAGGTTAGTCCTAGTTTATCATGAACCGTATAATATTAATAGGTATAGATTTAAAGTGATAAAAAATGCTATTTAGTAGTGGCAACACCTGGCAACCGATCCAAGTTGGGTAATTCTCCAATTCGGTTATATAACTGAAATTGCTTACTAAAATAATGTTTTTACTTACTTCAATATTAACCTCATTCCCAAAATAACAGTAAACGAATAATTCTAATAGGATGCAGTTTAAGTATATTAATATTGAGAAAAACTCCATGGACGCAGGATTGATCTAAAAATTGTAAACAAAAATTACTTAAATAGGCAAGTAACAAGCATAAGTAGGTAGGCATATTATGAACCAGTTTTGTGACGTAAATACGTACTTGATATAAGTAGTTAACAGACTCCGGGCTGGTGTTGGGAGATGCCAAGAGAACAGAGTTAAGTGGATGTTGCCTGATGCCTGTGCATGGACGTTCAGTCCATGGCGCATAGATCTACTGGGTGTCAATTCCGCTAATAAACTTTAAAAGACCATGTAACTGATATTTAATTACGACTCAATTACGATGCATTTTTGATAAGCTTAATATTGGTATTCTGCTAAAACAATTTTGAATCCCAATTTAATTGCAACTAAAACGTAACTGAATGGTAAAAGTAGAAACAATTTAAATAAAATAAATAACAGAGAACCGATTATTGAAAGAATTTATGATTTTGCAATGCAGTTCAATGGCATAGCAATGGGACACGATTGGTCTTTAAATTAGTAACAGAATACCAGAAACGTCATAAGTTGTCTTTGCGATCCAATTACGATTCAATTGTGCACTACGTAAAATAAGAGAATTGACGCCCTGGTGTGTCCTAAATGCCCGGACGCCTTCACGTATGAAGATCTTTTAGCGGCCAACGATAGAGCGGTGAGCGTGGCCAGTTATGGTCTGGCCGGCCGAATTAGCCATTTTGACTTATCAAGAAGAAAAAAAGTAAGTACCTAGTTATTGTTGAAAAATAATAATAATTCAATGTATGAATAGCATAATTACCTAATGCACATACATAATATCGCTGTCTTATAATATAATCAGGTTGTTCGTAAATTTGTGAATTAAATATACATTTACAAATCATACTATTTATTTAAGTCACTAGCCAAGTAATTAACCGCCTAATTTTTAAAAGTTAATGGACTTTCGTGAACATAATATTTAGTTAAAATAGGTTTAAGTCTCTTTCTCTTATCTACCTATAATTGATGTGAGAGAAAGAGAGGAAACATATTTTCGCTGTCTTATAATATAATCAGGTTGTTCGTAAATTTGTGAATTAAATATACATTTACAAATCATACTATTTATTTAAGTCACTAGCCAAGTAATTAACTAACCGCCTAATTTATAAAAGTTAATGGACTTTCGTGAACATAATATTTAGTTAAAATAGGTTTAAGTCTCTTTCTCTTATATCTACCTATAATTGATGTGAGAGAAAGAGAGGAAACATATTTTAGTTATGTGGGCTTGAAGAACGTTCGTTTATCGTTCGTTTTATGCGGAATCCAAGTGTACAAACGTATGATATAGGTTTCTCGATACTCACAATAAGCATTCTATACGCTGAAGTACATAATATCCATCCACCAATAATAAACAAGTAAAAAATTACATTTCCAAAAATGTCTTCTACTTTTGTCATTGTCCTATAATCATACAAAAATTCTGTCAATAAAATAGTCAGTAAAATATTTTTTCTGTATTTAGAAATAAAATGTGTAAATAACTTACGTGACAATTAATTTATGATGAATTATAATTTTTTTCAGGCGAGTCTCAAGAATATCAGTAAAAGAAATCGATGTTTCTGCCGTTTGTTGTCTACTTTTTTCGACGATATTTTCCAAGTTGATTCTACAAACAAAAAAAAACTAGTTAAAAGCAGTTTATTTAGGTAGATACTTGTTATTATTCTCAAATTAGCTTGCCCCTAGGTTTATAAGTAATTTGAAAGTGAATTTGTACCCGTGTATAAGTAATTCGTTATTTGTTACCTCTTAACGCTTAAGTTACTTAACCAACCTTCCTGAAATTTCACGTAGTTCAGAGTACTAAAAAGGAATAGGAACCTATCATTCTGGAAACATCATATTAGTATGGCACCGCGGGTAAAAGCTGGTGCTAACTACATACTAGTTATATAACCCGCGTGGGAACACTTTTTCCCGGGTTAAATAGTTGGTTTCTTATGTCCTCAGTACTGCTAATTAAGTACGTCTATGTGAAAGTTTCATTACTCGCAATAAATACTGCGAGTAATGAAAACAGTACCAGACCATTATCTAAGAAAAACAAAGCGGATATTACCTCTTATTTGCTTGCCGACAAACAATCCCCGTCTCTTAAAATACCTTCTCAAAAAAACACAAAATAGGTAGTAGCCCTCTAGACCCTCCAAGTCGGATGGTCACCGTGGAGGAGTTTGACCACAACCCCCCAAAGCATACCAATAAAAATAATTGTATATATGTAGCATGTTTCAACGTATTGACTCTAAAATCTGACAGTAAATTAACCGAATTTATAAATGCAATAAAATCTTTAAATTGGGACATAATAGGTTTATGTGAAGTAAGAAGAGACAAGGAAACTATAGAGGAATATGACGATTATATTTTCCAGCATTCAGCCGGCACAGGTGGACACAATGGCGTCGGATTTTTAATTAAAAAATATTTACAAAAGAATATATTAAGCCTTAGAGTGGTTTCAGATAGAGTGGCCGCCCTGGAAATAAAATTTCCTGACAACAAGGAGTGGTCGATTGTTCAAGTCTATGCACCTACTGAGAAAACTACAGATGAGGACCTGGAGCAATTTTATCAATCGGTAGAGACGGCCCTCGACTCTGTAAACTGCAAAAACCTAATTGTGCTTGGAGACTTCAATGCCCAAATTGGTAAAACACGATCAGGTGAAGAGAGTGTAGTTGGCAAGTTTTCGCACGGAATAAGAAGTCCACATGGATATAGACTGATAGAGTTTGCTCTGGAGAACAACTTAGTATTCCTCAATAGTATTTTTAAAAGAAAATCTTATAAGAAATGGACATGGCGTCATCCAGACGGGAAACATTTTAATGAAATCGATTACATTCTGACAAATAATTCTTCTGCAATACAAAATTTTGACATAATAAATAATTTGAACTTTAACTCTGATCATAGAATGATAAGATGCAAATTAAATTTAAAGAACAGACATAAGAAATTACTCATTTACTCTAGACCACAATCAAAAATCCTATCAACTGTTTCAAGTGACGAGATAAAGCACTGGAAAGATAAATTTACATTGGCAGTAACCGAGTCGCCGGATATTCAGACTCAGTATAATAACTTCATGAGTGTTATACAGACACTACTTAACACATTGCCCAAATTTGAAAAAACTGATCAAACTATAAATAATAAAACTTTGAATCTTCTAGAAAGACGGAAATTTCTATACCGACAAAAAAGAACAAGAGAAGTAAAACGAAAAATAACCGAAATAAGTAAAGAAATCAATAGGGCCATAACTCATGAAAGGAAGATACGTAGACAAACAGTTTTCGAGAACTTCATAGAAAAGACAGGAGCTATACGTAAAGCGTACAAAGAATTAAACAAGAAGAAGGATTGGGCAACTAGTCTGAAAAACCAGTCTGGAAACATGTTGGCAGCGCGGGCGGATATTTTAAATGAAGCAACAAATTTTTACAAGAAGCTCTATAATTCAACTACAGAGACATCTGAAGAAATACCTTATTACAATGAAATGTTCGACGAGAAACCTGAAAATATATTAACCACGGAGATAGAGTATGCAATCAAAATGCAAAAAAACGATAAGGCCCCGAGGATCAAGTAGTTAACGAAGTCCTTAAATCGTTTAGCGAAGCTCTTTGTAAACCTCTGCAAATTTTATTTAATAATGTTCTTCAATCTGAGTCAACACCGGAACAATGGTCAAAATCTACAATTATTCTGATACATAAGAAGGGAGATAAACACGACCTCAATAACTTTCGGCCAATTAGCCTAATGACAAACATATATAAAGTTTTTTCCAGAATAATTCTAAATCGAATAACCAATATACTAGATGAGAACCAGCAGGAGGAACAGGCAGGCTTTCGAAAAAAATATTCAACTACAGATCACATACAGGTAGTAACACAATTAATTGAAAAAGCAAATGAATACAATAAAGAACTCTACATTTGCTTCATAGATTACAGGAAAGCATTTGACTCTATAAAACATGACGCAATCTGGGTAGCACTATCGGAGCAAGGTGTCCACATAAATTATATCAACCTGTTACGCCATATATATTCGAAATGCCGAGCCACAATCAAGTTAGAAAAAGAAGGCCCTGAGTTTCCAATTACCAACGGTGTGCGGCAAGGAGACCCGATCTCTCCAAAAATTTTTACAGCTGTGCTTGAATCTGTTTTCAGAAAGCTGAACTGGGACAACAAGGGAGTATATATGAATGGCGAGAATCTGAGCCACCTACGATTTGCAGATGACATAGCAGTCTTTTCAGAAAGTTCTTCAGAACTAGCAATCATGGTAAACGAGTTGGTTGAAGAGCGCAAAAAGGTGGGTTTGTTTTTGAATGTGTCTAAGACGAAGATATTAACTAACAGCTGCAATCATGATGTTATTATTGACGGTGATAAAATCGAATACGTGTCAGATTATTTATACTTAGGACAGTCAGTATCTTTTGATAACTGCACAGAAAAAGAAGTGCTCAGACGAACTGCACTTGTATGGAAAAAATATTGGAGCTTAAAGGAAGTCATGAAAAATAACGATATCAATTTAAATATAAAAAGAAAGATATACGATATAGCGATCCTGCCCTGTGTTACGTATGGGTGCCAAACTTGGTCTTTGCGCAAAGAGGATGAAGATAAACTGGCCATATGTCAAAGAAAAATGGAAAGAAGCATGCTCGGTATTAAAATCTCAGACAGAGTGAGCAATCACAATATCAGAAAAAAGACTAGAGTGACAGACGTTACATATAGGACACGACAACTAAAGTGAAAATGGGCTGGCCATACGTGCAGAATGAAAGACTCAAGGTGGGCAAAGAAAGCGACAGAGTGGATACCAAGAGATGGCAAAAGGAGCAGAGGAAGACCTAGAACACGATGGCGAGATATTTTTGGAAAGACTGTAGGGGCAGACTGGATGCAAAAAGCCCGAAATAGACGTATTTGGAAAGCTTTGGGGGAGGCCTACGCCCAGGAGGCGACTACTACCTAGACAAATATTTAAAAAAGAAAAAAAAAAAAATATAGACATAAATTATTTGATTATTATTATTATTTAATTAATTGACAAAATGTAAAATTAAGACGGACCTAATTTTTTTTTGGGCAAATAATAAAATGAATTTGTGATTTATTGATTTATTAAATATATGAAAATTATGATTTTGAAAAAAAAAATAAAAAAAAAACACAATTAATAGACATGTACTGATATGGTAGTAGAATAAATGGCTTTTTATTATTATTATTATGTGAAAGTTTCAGAAAGTTCAAAAGCGGCTAGGTACATGTCCTGTATTTTCGGGTCACGAGAATATTTGAGTGTAATCAATCAGTACTTATTCAAATTTGTTCAGGGTTATTAAACAGGTAGACTTTTTGCGTGAAGACAAATGATCTAACAAAGGCAATTTTTACATATATATTTGTTAGGATTTGGATTTATACTTAAAGGTAACCATAGCCTATGACAAACACTAATCGCCGATTACCCAGCAGAACTAAAGAAATCCTATTATTATCATCGGCGTGATACTTAATTTATTTATTTTAAAGAGAACATACCGCAATATTTTTATTTGTGTTTTACATTGTTCCATAATATACACAACGAAGCAATCAAACGTCGAGTTACCTAAACCAAGAAAGGTTGTCTGAACCGCCATATAAACAATCGCAAAGTAAAACCTGAAATGGAAAAAAGATAGTTTTATGGTCCTTCATACCGGAAAAATAACTATACCGTTCCCGAGTGATTTATTTGTGTTGTACCTACATAGTTCCAAAACCACGGCTCCTTTTAAATAAAAGAGGTTTGTAGGGAAACTGAAAGAAATCATACTTTCTCGCAAGTATGATTTCTTTTATGTTTACCGAGTGGAAGTATCGTATAATTAAGGATTATGTAAGCATTATCATTTTGCAAACTATTTCTTCGAAAACATGTACTGCAAAATTCCTGTTAAAAATATCTCACAGCATCACTGACGACCTCCGTGGCATAATTAATAAGATGTTACTCTCTTTAGCTAGTCTGGTGGTTCTGAGTTCGATTCCCAGTAAGGAAAACGGTGTTTATCTATTTATGAATTTGTTATAAATATTTAAATATCGTTGAGTTCAGAGTCTACTATGACGTCATATTTCAAGAATCATGTATTTGTGCACATTCCCTATTCAACCACGTAAGTAGAATAAAAAGTACTCACTGTGATTCATTTTCATTGATGTCGAATGGCATCCATACTGCTAACCCAACGGGGTTCCCTCCCATGTGTAGCACCGTAGGATGTAAACACCAAAGTGAAGATGCAATGAATGCCAGAACATTAAATATACGGGAAAATAACACGCCTATGCGAATGGTATTCAATAATGAACCACGATGTTCTATCTCTCCTTGATTAAAAATGGGACCTTATAAATGAAAAACGATTATTTATAGTTAATACTAAAGACACAATATAATTTATCTGACAACGTAAAAATTTTTTTTGCTATTTAGTTCTATTCCAATAACCTTTTGTAGTGTCGAGAATTTCTTCAAGTTGGTCCGATTTCACCCAAATCACACTGATTTTATACAGAAAGTCTGTGTAAGTAAGGAATAAAAGCATAGTTTTCACCACCATTTCTACATCGTCTTGTTTCTAAGGAAATAATATTTTAATTAGTTTTATGTTATCATCTATCAATTACATTACAATAGTAATAGTAACAAATTTGATATTAAAAAAAAAAACCGGGAAATAAAGGTTTTATTGAAAACATAAATTCAAAGTTTTCCTGCATTGTACGCCTTTTAATATTTTCAAATTTCGAATATACAGGCAAAAACATGGAGTGCACGCAAAAAGAAGACAGAATCGCGGATATAGCGTAACAGCGTTGCATACTTATCTACTCATCAAAATCGGTTCAGAGGGTTAGCCGTGAAAGTGTAACAGACAGATAGATATTTGCATTTATATTATTAGTATGAAAGTATGAGTTGTATGGATATCGATTATTTATTGCAGTCGATATCATACAGATAAAAAAGACAATTCTTATTTGTCTGTCTGATAACCTTAGGGACATAATATGGGTAAAAATTTTAGCAAACTTGAAAACTACTTAAGTATTTCAATTTGGCGCGTTTGACAGTTTTTCAAGTAAATATAAAAAATACTATCCATGCGAGAGTAGGGTTAGCACAGAACATATTTTGCTCATATTGCCAATATTGACTCTGTATTAATAGTAATAAGCTAAAAATGATCAAAAACTACAACATACTATGTAAATTTCCATGATTTGTTGGATACAATACAGTAAAATACCGAAGAATACGACACGTCTGTAAATTCTATGCATGTTCTTTTTGAGTTTTGACGATTTACCATCTATGGGATATATTCCAAGTATCTGCATAAACTTCACATTTCTATCTAGACCTAAATAAGATAGCTGCGAATTCATATTGAGGAATATATGAAGAAGTTAAGAGCTTTTGATAAACTACACAAGGAGAGTTTAAGTCTAATTGATTTGAATAAGTATGAATAGTGCGACTGACCATTATATATGTTTCTTCGGACACTACTCGTATTCTATTCATTTTCATTGACTAGCTTATTATATTGTCACTTTCACGCCTCAGAATTCGTGCTTGCAAAATTACTTACTATTAAGTTAGTAAGTGGGTTGTTATATTTGACGACACGTGGCAATCTCAGACGAGAAAACAATTTTTAATTTAAGATTTCGGCATTTTCTCTTATAATTTGACAAGCGCAATTGTTACGGAAACTTGCAAGCAATGACAATACGCGGCCCTTATTGGATTGGTCGCCATTTAGTGGAATTTACTATCCCGACATTCTGCGTGCTTCGACGCGTTAAGCCGTTGGTCCCGATTGTTATCTATACATATATGGCAGTCAATAGACTCTGTCAGATGCCTCAAGGCACAAAAAGCCTTTGGCTTTAAGTCCGCCCTTTACATTGTTGTAATGATGTTAAATAAATAAGTACACTATAATATACTTCGAGTGATATTCTTGTTGGTCTGGTTTACCTGTAAAAATTGGTAACTTATGGGTAATAACCAAAACCTCCAAAACTAAGCTCTGAAAATGACACTAGGAAATATAGACGAAGGAGAAACTCCTAGAAAAAATGACAAAACTAGAAGCGACTTTAGTTATCATCAAAGATTAATGTTGTTGATTAGTCAAAGTCACAGAATAAATAGGTACACAACGATTTAGTATTTCTAGTGTTGTAGAAATACGTGTAAAATCAACAACGTTTTAGAATAAAATAATTGTGCAAAATAAATGAAAGTCTACAAGATAAAAAGTACTTAATTTAAAAAAACAATGGTGTTTCGAAAGTCATCCTGTAGTTCATAATACGTTGTTAGCGAAACAACCACTACTATTGACAGTTGTCAATAGCTTCAATACCATCTAAGCTTTTAATTTATTAAAAAGATCCGCCTTCTCTTTGTAACACAAACAACAAAATTTTCCTGTCTTTCAAGAATCAATTATTATTTAAGTTTTAAGTAGTAATTATAGACATGATTTTGTGTTGTTTATGCGAAATAACCTTGTCAATTTGATATATAATTTTGCCTCAGTGTTCTTTCTAACAATCAATTGATTTTAAGTCAACATTTATACCCGCTGCCGGCCATAATTATTTTATGTCAGATAAAGCTTTGGTTCCATTAAAATTTTTAAAGCACACGTTGATGAATTTTATTCATTAATCGTGGTCAATCCTGTTACCAATTCAATGGTCCTGTACAATCTGGTGTCAACGTTATATCTCACGTGGATGCACTAAGCTGATATACCTACTATTGAGAAAATTATAATTTATAATTTTATATTTTAACATATAATTTTTCTGATCAACTGTCAATTAGTATTTTAAATTATTATTATTTAATATTTAAAGAATAACAAAATACTTCTAACAAAATATGAAAATTTCTTCTTCGTAGCGAGTCGACTCTGACAATTAAACTTCCGAGGACCAAGACTCCGCCATCGACAATGCATTGTTTATAATGGAAAGTTGATGAAATAACTAAACTCATTGCACGACGAAAAGATTTTTATTGTCATCTCAATTGTACCTAAATTCACACAATTAAGGCTTTTCATCTTATTTAGTTGATGCTATTCTTGTTCGAGTTTTTCAAAAATGCGTAAAATGTGTAAGAGCTTCTCAGGATCTAGAACAAAGTAAACAATTAAAACACGTTATTGTAAAAAATGTGATATCGAAAGAAAAGTGTATATATGTCTTTATCTAGCGTGATATCCAAAAGTGAAACAGAACCTAGATATTAACTATTAGAAAAAAAGTTATTGTTCCACAAGTAAAACTTTTTAATGCTAAGAGACAGTCATATCCACTGGTACAAATTAGTTATAAAATAGCCTGTCATGAATCGACAACATTCCAGCGACAGACTCTAATAAAAGACCGCTCTATCGATACACCACATCGACTATGTCCAAAATCGATGGTAAATTTTATAGTTATTAAATACCTAGGTACTTACTAAGATTTTATAATATCATAAATCGTATCTTATCGTTCTTATGTAGAGTATATGTTAGAATTGTCCTAACCTTATGTCCTACATAAGGTATATCTAACACACATTCAATTTTATAAGGTAGAGTATTCATATTTTGAGATTAATTACTAGTCTTATTGCATCAAATTTGTATTTAAACCGGAACAAGACAATACAAGAACTGCAGTTTCAGAAGATAGACTCCTGCCATTCTTTTAACTTACCGAAACGAAGCTACCATTCGACAGTGGTACCAAAGAACCAGCCATAGGTTGTATGGGATATTTGATTCGTTCCATAAACAAGATAAGTATACGGCGTTGTTTCACAGGGAAAGCCAGCCAATCTGCTGCGTAGGCTGACTGCATCAACAAGTTACTCTAAAAGAACAACGGTTGTGAATAAGGTAAATATAATCAAATGATGGTTTAAATGTACTACTTAGTTAAGAAATTCAATTGTAAATAAGTAGGTATGTCTGATGTTGAGTAATTATTAGTAATCTGAAGTATTTCAGTTGATCGCCATAAATATGAGGTGCTGAACGATTTGTGTAGCTTTGGAGATGAGCTACTACTGGCACGAGATTTCAAAGTATGCAGTCATCTCGTGGTCTAGATTCCACTTCGGGTTGCTGCGTAAGTGAAGTCCGTAAGTGAGATACTCCGAGGCAACTAGTCTCCACTCTAACTTGCTGAAAAACACCGACTCTGTTTTATTTTGGAAGCTGAGGTTAAGTCTTGATGGGATCCCTGATGGGTGAGTCAGGTATCTCTACAAAATGCCGAGTATCCTTCTGCTGTGTCAGTGGCGGGACATCTGAGTAAGCAGAGTTTCAGCCAGTCCGTGTCATCCACGTCCCCGTCGTCGTCCACCCTGGCACCGGCTGCAGCCACGCCGCCGTCGCGTGACCGCTACCGTGCTGTAGCTGCTAAGGATTCAGGGCAAAGGGCGAGTGTTCTGTGCCCCAAAACCGAACCCCTCACTAGGGAGGATACCCGAATAAAATTGATTATGTCTGTAGAATCCGAGGTGGCAGCCCCACTAGGATTTGAATGGCGAAATACTGTGGACGCCCTCTGTCCCATCTGGGGGCCTTAGGACACTAAATAAGTGTAACCCCCGTATTCTTAAACATTACCTTAAGGACGTCCTTCACTCAAACTCATTTGAGGGCGCCATAAATTATTCTTGAAAACGAAATTCTAAGTTGGTTGCTTGAGCAAACTCCAATGAGGAACGTCACAGGTTATAAAAACAATTGGATACACAAAAATTGAAACTTACAAAATACCTAGGCCAAAAGTGACAAAGACCCGATTTATATCCACTTTATTTCATTTCAAGGACGCCTCAAGGTACCTCTCGACCAACTTCATATTTGACAGTTCGATACTCAGCTCCATGAGAAATCATCTCAAGTCAAGGAAGCTTGTGACGACTAATCATACCAATGAGGTGGAGTAAGGTTCAATCGAGTTTGAGTGAAGGTTTAAGAATATGGGTGTTAGTGTTTTGTTCTCAGTTTTTGAGGGGCTCATATAAAATAGTGTAAAAAAAAATATACTTGAATTGATCCTTCAATAGTAAACTAACATATTTACAAACTTTCGCATATTACATAAATATAAAGTTGGATAATCTTTATTTAACCTAAAGTTAAAAATAAGTATAACTTACTTCAAAAGTTATCTCATTTCCATAATAACAGTACAGGAACAATTCTATTAAGATGCAGTTTATGTAAAACACCATTGAGACAAACTCCACGGACACTGGATTTACCTAGAGCAGAATTTATACGTGCTTTAGAAAAATTATTAGCATCGTTAAACAGCTGAACATCTCTATATTGGAAATGTTGGAAACTATATTTAATGAAGTATTATTGACTAAGTATTACTAAAATCTTTAGACAAAAAACATGAATATTAAACAAGTACTTACTATTTTTTTCTTTTAAAAATGCTCAATGAGGAACTTACGGTAACCATTCTGTAGGCCGACGTACACAAAATCCATCCACCAACAAAAAATAGATAAAAAACCGCATTTCCAAAAATGTCTTGTACTCTGACTGCCATCCTAAAAATATATACCATACATGTATTCGTGATCTTCTACACTATCTACACTAATATTATAAAGAAGAAAGATTTGTATTTTTGTGTGTATGTTTGTAATGAATAAACTCAAAAACTACTGTGACGATTTCAAAAATTCTTTCACCATTGGAAAGCTATATTCACCTGAGTAACATAGGCTATAGGTATACCGCAGGCGGAGCTGCGGGAAACAGCTAGTCTCAAATATAAAGAAAAAGGGAAAAACTTACTTCAATATTTCGTTGTGATGTATGACCATTTTTTTCAGCCGAATTTCCAACATTTTGGAAAATATTAAGGATTCCTTCTTCTGTTTACATTTTTCGACTATATTTTCAAGGTCCAATCTATAATCAAGAAATATGTATAATAACAATTACGAATTTATAGGCATATTTTTATCTTGTAGATATACCGTTTGTATATTAAAAATACGGTTATTTTTTTGAAGTTAATTTCCTCTCAGTCTCCATTTGAACTCATTTTTAATTCAATTTGTAATTCCGCTTTTGATGTTTGGCCGCTAAAGGAAAATGCACTGTCGGTGAGTGGTCGGACAAATTTAATTTTGGTGTAGGTATATGTCAGGAGAGGACACTTAATAATTTTATAAAAATATCTTATGAGTATAAACAATTAACATTGTTGTAATTACCTGTGGCTCTAGCCACTTTGAGTAATGCTGCTAATTTAGACGTTGATGCTTGATGCTTGATGACCTCAAATTTAATTGATTTCGTGATTCATTTTATGATTCACCACAGTAAAAAAAATTAAAACCGAGAAAAACTCTGAAAATCCGAGGTTTTTCGAGCACCACGAAATTAGCACATGTGTTTTTGTTGGTTTCAAATTTTTGGTTAAAAAAAGTAGAAGGGCCATAGGGTGCGGATGCCAATCATTTGTTTAAAGATATCTCCGCACGCCTAGTCGATGTTTCCGGGAACCCAACGGCTGGCGAGTATTTCGGCCATTTCGGCCAAAGATTGAGTATATACAGTACAGAGAGGAAATGCCGCCAGCTTTTTGGGTACTTTTTACCCTGTGATGGCAGCGACTTGGGCTGTATTTTTTATTCAATTTATGTTTTTTAAAAGTAGATTTTTAAGTAAGTTTTAAATTGTATATATTGTATATCGAATCATTTTAATTATTCACCCAGATAAACCGACCAACCCATATAAAAATAAAAATTTCTACCTACATTACTTGATGATTTAAATGTAAGTTACATACATTTTTAGAAACGTAATTGATAGTTGATGAAATGTACAAATAACTTTGTTAATCGTATAGTTATTCTTCTTATTTGTCAAGTTGACAATTGTAAAACATATCTTCAAATAGGTCAGCTTAGGTAAGATGCTAACTAATATTTTTTAAATCTTATATTTAAAATAAAAACTACAAAACATAACCAATTAATATTGCAAACAAAGTTTTAATAATTTTGTTTTCTGCATCTTTTATATCATCATTAATTTCTTAATTCCATAAATATCATTACATTGCATACCCTTTTAATCAAAACATAGTATATTGTAATGAATGTGATCAAATATTTAACATTTAATCCACCAAATTACCCTAGCGTCTTACTGTTGAAGGTTCTGGGGAAGAGCGTAATATTTCCAAATTTGATTACCTACCAGGTTCTAACTTACAGAGGCTACATTCTCATACAATAAACTGCAATAAAAAACTACTGGAATAAAAAAAATCATGATATTTTTTTAAATATTTTTAAAGTACTGAAAGACATTTTTTTTAATTAATGTCAACAATTTTGCTTTAAAACCTAGATTAAACGTTTTATAGAAAAAGTAAAACGGAGCGATAGTGGCGACCGACCCATATATGGGATGTCATTTTCCAGCTTTAATGAGAGTTAATTTTTTTACTATTTTTCCTAAGGTACTAGGGACATAATAAAACAAATATAAAAAAATTGCATAATTCTGCAAAGAAAAAAGTTTCAGGCTTATCTGGGTTAAAAATACATATAATAAATCATGTGGTATTGTAATTTCTCTTATAATGTATGTATGTTGTGTTTTTACTTGAGAATAAATGCATCTTTAAAAAAAATTTGCTTTTATTTGCGACCTAGAATGTCATAGATGACTTATAGTGGCTATCAAGTCTCTCCTTCAAAAATTCTAATGATAAAAATTTAGATTGGAATCACTATGAACTCTTAGCTCAGCATATTTATCCGCGTGTTATCCTTATCACTTACCTAAGTATTCTTATTTGTGTCTTACATTGTTCAAACAAAAATGCTATGAACCCATCAATTGTTGTATTTCCCATAGCAAGCCAGGATGTTTGGACCCACATGTAGACAATGGCAAAGTAGAAGCTGTGATAATAAGTATAAATAATTGTAAATTTTTAAATAAAGGCTACATGATATGTACAGCACAGAGAGACATAGGAAAAGAACTGTGGCAAGTGACATTATTTACTAAACAGTTATGCACGGAGACCAAAGAGCAACGAAACCACATATGGAAACGTTACTCTCTTAATCATAGAGACCAAACAGACTACCTCTGCTGTAAGTTGTTGGAGAGTTGAGCATTCCGCAGACCTCCACTGTCAAAATAATAATTCAACCACCAATGTAACTCTACATATTTATAACAACCGATGCCTATCGGTTGGTAACTTCCTTGCACTTTTATCAAATTATCATTAAATAGCTGGACCGATATCCATAAACTACTTACATAAAGCTAGGAACCATCTCGCTAAAATCTAACAAAAGGACGTAGGTACATCCGCTTACGGTCTATGATGCCACATTGGTAATCTTGTTCTTCATCCTAGCACTTTTCCGGCTGCATCCTCAGCTGGTACATTCAGAACCCTGGCATAAAATAGGAAATAGTACTTTGGCCTAAGGTCTGCTTTCCTATATTTTTATGTACCTAATGGTTGTCAAAGAAATTAACATACCCGAAATATAATGTATGGTTCTAATTTCACTAATCAAACGGGTTATGAAAGTCACTCCATTTCAATTGCCGGTATCGTCAAATTCTAGAACGATCTGAACTCTAAAAGCGTAAGCTGAGGATGCAAATGGCGAAAATACGCTCGGACAAAGGTCTTATTGTTACGGTTTTTTTATTTTACTTTTCTAGCACCTAAATAAAACACAGTTATCAAACAAACAAAAATATAAGCAAATTACTTACTTTAGGCTTGAGTTCGCATCAAATGGTAGCCATATTGGTAGTTCAATTAATTTCCCTTGAAAATGCTGAATAGTCGGCTGGAGAGTCCAAAGAAAACAGGTGAATAGCGACATGTAATTGAAAGAGCGGACTACAAACAATCCTTCTCGGATTGCGTTAACTAAGTGATCTGTATGTTCAGCCTCTCCCTGATTGTATATTGGACCTCAGAAAAAAGCATAATTTTTATCATAAGTTCAGTGCTGCTTTATGAGAATCAAAATCTAAGCATAATTGAGTACCTATATACCTCACGTGAATTCAAAACCTTACTATCTGGAGAGTTTGGTTTCGTCTAATATAAATTTGGACCACTTTGTTGTTTCGTGCGGTAAATAAAATACTCGAATATTATTAAAATGTGAATTTAATGAAAAAATCTCTGTAAGTTTAGATATCATTGACCAAGCGAGCGAAGCGTCTCCATTTCGACAATTTTGCTTTTGGACCGGAAAATGTATGTTCCGGGCTAGAGATCACCTATCTGAACGGATATTTTTTGTCTAGAACTATTTTTGATTTGGAGAAAAATAAGGGCAAAAATGGGGAAAGTTTGCTGTAGCGTTATTTTTGAACGGATCTTTACGAAACTTGGCACACATGTTCCTCGGGTATTCAACTATATTTATACCAAATTGTCATGGTACTGACACTGTCCGCGAGGTCTACTATTCACAGAAATACTAGTTATTTGGGTTGCTTTTGTGTCAATAGGTCTTTTAATATCTAATGAATTTTCCTTAATAAAATTGGCCTCGTGTCTAACATAATAGGTTCATATAATACTTACCTACTTACTAAACGTAAGCGCCTATTTATAAGAAAGTGCCTTAAGCCTACCTTTAGTAACTTGGAGGATTTCTTCAATTTCATCGGATTTAGACCAAAGTACGACGACTTTGTAGATAAAGTCGGTGTTTGTAAGAAATAAAAACATTGTTGCCATTACTTTGTCTGCATTATCTCGTACCTAAAATAAACATCTACTAAAAATGCCTATGAAATGGAAAAATAAGTAAGTATAAACATGGTCACGAAACTATTTTTTAAGTAAAAAAAAAAAAAAGGAAAATAAATGTTTGGTAATTGGTTATTTTGTTGTTTATCCATTGTTTAATGTATTGAAATAATTGGTATTCCTCCAAAACCTACTTGTGCAAATTATTAAAAAAAAAAAGATCTTTTCGAACAGTGTAATAAAAAAAATATGTACTACTGCTATGTAGGTATGAGTCGTTTCAGTTTTTAGAAATAAATCTTCCTTGTCTTATATAATAACAAAATCCATATTTTTTTACAAGGAATTATAAAGTTACTTCGCGTGTTTCCGCCATCAATTAGTTCACGCATCTACTACTGCTAGTTACTGCCAGTCTACGCACACCATTACGCATGCCCGTCACTATTAGTTTTCACACATAAGCTTGGTATGTGTTTGTAACTTTGCCTTCCGCAAACTAACTCTTGAATCAATTCATTATTCAGATTTTTTTATCCGACTGTGGTTTATCTAAATTAGTAGAGTTTTTATGCATGTGTGTACGTATTTGTTAATTATTATGAACGATACATTCATTCATATGTGTTTGCGAAATTTTTAAGGTTCAAAAGATAAATCGTGAAGTGGTAAGAAACAAACAAATGTACGCACAATGAAACTTTGGCTTTTATAATATTAAGTACCTAGGAAAATTACAAAACACTACACAAATACTACTTATTGAACTAAATATTTTTACTTCATAAACTTTTAATATTTGCTGAACAGTGTAAAGCAAAACTAAGAAGAAAATAATGCATCGATAGACTCCATGAATAATTTTCTTATTTCTTGATGATTTACTATCTAAAGGATACAGTCCAAGTATTTTCATGAACTTCACACATCTATCTAAACTTAAATATGACAACTGTGTTTCCATTTTATAAAGAACAGAATAATTTTACACAGACAATGTAAAGCTTATATAAGTAGGAATTTTGGATTACAACTAAACGCAAGGATAAAAAGTACGAAGTATTTAATGTACTTAAGTGCGTGCTATAATTAAATTAACACTTCCACACCTAATAATTACATTTCAAATAAGTATATATATATCATTTATGAAATTGCTAACTAGAATTGGAGTGAGACATTTTTTGTTGGTAATTATTTTACATTATATTTCATGGAAACAGCACGCACGTTGCTGTCGGCTATTCTATCGGTGTGTCTGGCTATGCCGCCTCCCCTGGAGCCTGGTAGAAGGAGCGTGCCTAAAAAGAGCTGACTTGACGTCGCAAAGCAGTATATGCGGTGGTAAATGGACTTACTGTCAAGGATGCTGAAGACCGGGGAAGTGGAGACGTAAAAGCAAGAAAGCGGACCCTACGCTTAGAAGTAAACCGCTGAGGACGCAACCGGCAAATCGCCAAATGAGTTGATTAAAGAAAGTGCAGTTGAGATAGAATACCTTTAAGGCAGCCTTAGCCTAAAAAAAAATCGGGCAGCACAGAAAGAAAATTTTATTATTACAGACACAAGAAACTGCGTTAACAATTTGCGGATAATGTAGTGGGGAGGCCACACGACTGTCAATTTGACTGTTAATTGTTATAACCGCGGCTACAGTAATATCTTACTTACTGCATTGGCTCAACGACCCGATCTTGGCCTCCGACACAAGAGTTCTCCACCCCTTCCTATTCTGTGCCATTGCTTGCCAGTCTATATTTTGTAGGCCTTCCAGGTCCTTGCATGTTTCATCACTCCAGCGGTACCAGAGACGATCTATTGATCGTTACTCACTGGGTCTTCCCATGTACGCTTTCTTCATAACACTGTGCTTTCTTATCCTCTCCAGGTTAAGGTTTCATACTCGTATCTAGCATCATGAATCAAATTTACATACTTACCCTGGACTCTGAAGGCATGAGTAGAGAAAAAACTTGGAAATTCCCTCGGATCCAAAATTTGTTTGTTTGTTTGTTTGTAATATCTTTATTGTACAAAATAAAACAAATAATTTACATACACAAGCATGAAAAAACAATAAGTACAATGGCGGACTTATCCCACTTAGGGATCTCTTACAGTCAACCAGCGAGTGGCAGGAGAAGATATGCTTACCAGAAGGGTAGAAGTGTGTACAATATAATATTATTACAAAGGATATACATTAAATAAACCTACATACCTATATAGAATAATCATACATACATATAAATAAACATACATACACCCATGTAACTAGCTTATACTTTAAATGTCTAAGTTCAGCAAAGGAGAGTTTGAAAGATTTATTTTAAAAGCGTTTAAACTTCTTCCCATAAACACCCATATTGCCATGTAAATTACATGGAAGTGCGTTAATTATACACATTTAATACTATCACTTTTCTAGATGCAAACTCTACTATTATTAATTTTATAGGTATATGCTAAATGATTACATAGTAAGGTTTTTACACAATATTTACACCTTCCATTATTTACACACCTATTGTTACGGATACAATAAATATCACCTTTGTAAAATAGACAATAATTATTCTGTGTCCTTAATTGTAGCTACAATTGTTTAAACTTGTATTCAACGTATAAAGTACCCGTAATAAAACGTAAATAGTACCTATAATAATTGTAGAAAAAATTAAAAAAAAAAATATATCAGAAAACCCATAAAATTATACTTATTTATTATTTTATTTTATAGATATATATATTGAAATGTTTTGTGATGTATTTTTTTGTTTAAGTCTTAAAATTATTATTAAGTATTTCGAGATAATAACTATCTCTACCCAAACTTTGGATAAGATTCAATTTCACAGCCTTTTTGGCAAATAAAAACGAATACAACGTAAACAGACGATTCATACAATACTAGTTAGTACTCGTATAAGGTAATACTGAATGCAACACACAAACTATCATTTAAATTCTGGAATTCCTATACCAATTTGGAAAACCAAATGAAAGGCACTGGTTCGGTTTTGGGTGTTCGCATCTGATCCCTTTGGGAGTTAGCGTGTTAATTATTGGGCACAGCTCGGGACGAACAGACCAAAATTACAACGTAAACATATCAGTTAAAAGCTAATGGGTGGATTTGACACTTTTAAAAACTTGTAGTATTCGATACTTTTTAAAACTTGTAGTTCTGTGAACAGTAGACCTTGCGAACAGTACCATTATATTTTAATAACGTAGACGCTAGTGACCGTGTCAATAAATTCGTAAATAAATAAAACCGGTCAAGTTCCATACCATTATGTATAAAACCGCAAAAAAACACCTTTGTTGTAAGAGAGGCCCCCTAAATATTCGTTTTATTTGAATTTAATTATTTATTTTTAAGTGAATAAATAACTAAATATTCTTTAAAATTTTAAAACATTTCAAGCGTCTCCATGACTTAATTTTTGTGGGGTTAAGTGATATTTTTTTATATAAAGTTTTTTAATCTGTACCGTGTGATACACCACCATCTCAAAAATATTTTGAAAATCTGTGAAATAATCAGTTCTCAAGTTATTTAAGAAAGAAGACAAAACACAGTGAAGATCTCTGCTTGACCCAAAGGTTGGCTGCTAGATAATGCTTTTAGCATTAAGTTCGCCTGTTGTGATATACAATTGTATATTTTGTACAATAAAGTTTAAATAAATAAATAAAAACGAGTGTTCCCCTAGCCTACGTATCACCAAAGTTACTGAACAAAATATTTTGAAAAAAATTCAGAAAGTAGCCCTTGTAGTAACTTAACAAGAAAAATAATCAAATCAAAGTAGTTCAAATCCCGGTCGTTAGAAACGTAGTTCTTTTTGTTGTACTTATTTATTTTTGTTTAATATTACTATTATATTTAGCATTTGTAATGCAATTGGATGTAACTATTTTATTTAGTACATAATTATTAATATTAGCTGATTTTTAGTAAATTACTTATAAAAAACTTGCAGCAAAGGAAATACTATATAAAAACTTATTCACTGACCGGGGATCGAACCCGGGGCCTACTGAGTACCGGACTGAGCGCTTAAAAATTGCGCGCTAACACTCATTATTTGGTAGTGACGAATTCGTCAATGTTGTGGACTTAAACTACACTACTGCATTCCTCTTTTTTGCCCTCATTTTTTCCCCAATCACAAATCTTGAACAAAAATTTTGAATAAATCAAGGAATACATGGGCCCAGTTTCGTAAAAATCCGTTCATAAACGTGACCTCTAGCCCGGAACATAATTTTCCGATCCAAAAGCTAAATTTTCGAAATATAGACTCTTCGCTCGCTCGTTGTTACAGCTGTTACATTTTTAGGGCCTGTTCTAATCATATTTACTATTTTCATGATTGCATTTTATGTCTTTTCAATTCACCTTAGATTGAGCAAATTGTACCTATATTGTTTTTATTTATTAGGATATTTAGGGATCATTGAGAAGTGCTTAGTTCTTTTTCAAAGGTAATTGACATCTATAATTAATATTCAGACTTCAGAGTAGACGAAACTATAACCATTTCAAATTGATGTACATAACGCTGGTTATTTGAATAATTAGTGAAACAGATAAAAAGGAAAACATTTTGAAATATAGTACATATCATTTTATTATTTAACTAATAAGCAATTTGCAACTAATGTTACTCATACTTAAATATAATGCCAGCTGGTATTTTATAAAATCTGACTAACTTTGCAAATCTACTACCGTCTTACTACAAAAAATTTAGACATCTGTTCAACACGTGTCTAAAAAGAAAAACAACAACCATTAAACTACGTTTATCTATAGTCTAAAGTTAAACAGGGTAAAAATGTTGTAGGCTTTGTTGAACAGTAGTCTAAGAGTACTTTAGGTAAAAGATAAACGTAATTTTACGATATCGTACCAACCTTCTAAACCCTTACCAGTCTGGTTTCCGTGCAGGTCATAGTACGACTACTGCGTTAGTGAAGATCGCGGATGACATCCGCTATGGAGTAGATAATTCACAGGTTACGGTCCTGACTTTACTTGATTTTAGTAATGCTTTCAACACTGTGGATTTTGATATTCTTCTGGGTCTGCTACGAACACTGAACGTATCTCCTTCTGCTATCGACTGGTTTCATTCTTATCTGCATGGGCGCCGGCAACGGGTGTGCATTGAGGATGATTGTTCTTCTTGGTGCTATACGTCTGCTGGTGTTCCTCAAGGCGGCGTTCTATCTCCTTTACTATTTGCTATCTTTATCAATTCAGTCTCGTTTCAACTCTGCACTTCCTACCACCTATATGCAGATGACTTACAAATATATTGTCATGATCCGTAGAGGACCTCGCAAATGGTATCAATAAAGTTAATGACGATCTTTCTCAAATTTCCAGATGGAGTAAATCTCATGGACTTATTGTAAACCCAGCAAAAACACAAGCCATCATCATAGGTAATGCATGGCATATTTCTAGACTAGACTGGTCCTCCCTTCCGTCGATAATGTTTGATGGGGTTAAAATAGACTACAGTGACAGAGTTAAGAACCTAGGTGTCATTTTCGACAGACAACTTTCATGGTCTCCACAGATTGCGGAAGTAAGTAGGAAGATTTTTGCTTCGGCGGGATCACTTACTAGACTAAAAAAGTTTTTACCTATAGAAACGAAAATTTCGCTGGCACAATCTTTACTTCTCCCTATTCTTGATTATTCCGACTCATGTTACCTTGATGTTACTGAAGAACAATTGAATAAACTTGAGCGCCTCCAAAACTTTTGCATTCGATTTATATTTGGACTCCGCAAATATGATCATGTCTCTACTTTCCGCGCACAACTCAAGTGGCTTCCGATTAGGCTTCGTCGTAACTATCACATCCTTGTACTCCTGTTCTCAGTTCTCTTTATTCCTTGTACCCCTATTTATCTAAAAGAGCGTTTCACTTTTCTGAAATCGGATCAGAACCGTCCTTCGCGCAGTGTTAATGACCTACTTCTCAAAACTCCAACCCACTCTTCTGCGTCTTACTCCAAGTCGTTTACGGTGCGGGCTGTTCGCCTGTGGAATGCTTTGCCTGTTAATGTACGCATGGCTCAAACTATTACTAGTTTTAAGAGCCAGGTTAAGGAGCACTATCTGTCCCTTCAAGGTATGTAGAATATATATCATATGTGTTTCTTATTAGTCACTGTCCCTTGTTCCCAAATTATATCTGTGTCTGTGTTGATTTATCTATAGAGTAGACATTATTTTTAATTCTACTGGGCCCACCCTTACATCATGTTCTCTTACTGTACAAAGGTTGGCTGGAAGAGATTGCTTAGCAATAAGTCCGCCTTTGCTCCATATTGTTAACAATGTTATAATTCAGTTTTGTGATTTTCCAGATGTGCCCACATCTGGAATAAAGTTATATTGTATTGTATATCGTATTTTTACACACGTGTTGAACGGATGTCTAACTTTTTGTAGTAAGACGGCTAAGCTTTATATATTTAGCTTTAAATACTTATTTAAGGCATCTTTTCTACTTGTAAATATAATTGTAATCATGAAATAATTTTGTACGTAGGTATATCTGTAATATTTTTATCTTTTATTATAAATATAAAATAAAACTGGTACCAAATGCCTCCTAATGCTCTATGCTCCATACTCCGTACCATAGTGACTCTTACACTAAAAAATATTACAAGAAATTACTTTTGTAGTATGACTACCTTTGTACACATACATTTAATTTTTTGTAATCTGTATTTTTGTTCTTGGTGCAATATTCTCTTTATTTTTTAATCATTATTGTCGCAGTTTGAAGTAGTTTGAACTATAATAATAGCTAAAAGCGTTATTTAATTAACGTTGCCTCTAGTAGAATTTTTCAAGAATTGGTAAAATGTAAACGAACTGCGAATAATCTGGAACCAAAAACGAAAACTAATGTAAAAAAATTGTTTATTCATATTTATTTGAAAAGTTATCAAAGAGCTCAAATAGCAGGACATGCGTATTCGATACCGATCTTGAGCGAAGCCTAATTTTGATTGGTCGCCACAAGTGTTACTTGTATCTTCAGCTCTTCCTTGTTTCTTAACACATTATCATCATCATTACAGATGGAGTGAGCCCATTGCTGGTTATAAGCCTCTCTTTTAAATAGGTACATATTTCAAATTAGACCAGTTGAAAAAGGCATGCATTTCGCGTTTGCCTGCGACCTTTTTCAGGTCTCTGACCATCTGGTCGGTGGATATCCAAAGATATGTTGCCAGTTTGTGATCGCCATGCGAGTGTACGTGGTCTAGTACCAACGACGTCGTAGGTTTGATTTCCACGTGGTTAGATATTGCAGGCTTAAATCACTTGATTGTCGATCCTTCGGAAGACACGTTAAGCCGTTGGTCCCAAAAGGCCTCTGGTGGTCGTAAAACGAATCGCGTCAAAGGCCAAGCGTTAGATTCGGACAACTCTGACACCAGGATGTCAATGGTTAATTGACTATGTAACCCACATGATACAAAACAAACCACCTACGTCAGCCTCGAGCCTTACCTGCGACTTTTTTCAGGCCTTTGACTGGCCATTTGTAAACTCTTTTTGCCCCATCGGTTCTCCGTGCAATGAGTCCCACTTGTAGTAATAGTGTATCGAAGTTTTGAAAAAAATCTGACAGTGTAAGCACACGCGGATATTGATAAGGGGCAATTATTATTTCACTATACTGTGATTATTGCCCTGGTTGCTCTATGAAAAGGGAAGTCAAACTGCGGCTTCTCTATTGTTATTTACATTACATTACAAGAGATCCAATATTAAAGTTTTCCTGTTCTGATTGATGTTCCCCTGTATAATAAACATTCAAAAAGGTTTATTTACCGAAACAAAGGTATTGTTGGACAATGGTACTAAAGAGCCAGCTAGTGGCTGTATGGGGTACTTAATTCTTTCCAAAAAAATTATATACGTGCGGCGTTGTTTAACTGGAAACCTCAGCCAATCAGCTGTATAAGCGAACTCCATCAGCCTATTACTCTGAAAAAAAAATATTGAGGTACATATTGTCACAGAATTATTAATAGTACTGAAGTACAGAACGGACACTCGCACCCTCCCACACGAAACATACCTCACCGCGCAAATTAGGCGTAGTAATGTATGTGTGAACGAATCGTAGTAAAGTATTATTCACGTAAGAAAAAATAAACTGTCAGTGCCCATCTCTACTCTTTTGCGATAATGAATCGTTTCCATACATTGGTCTAATGTTTGGGAGAGAAACCATGCTGTGCTTGTCATCCCGCGAGAGGAACTACCCCCTGGTCACTACCTGCCTTGGCCTGTTTGGAGGACGCTCACCGAAGTTGGTCGGTGTAAAGATAGCCTGGCCAGATGGGGGTTCATATTCCTCACAAAATGCGTGTGAGTATGGGGTCTCCCCCCAAACAATGCAGCACTTGTTGTCCTGCTCCTTGGGCCCTAACAACTGCATTCGGGAAGACCTAATGGCGGCTACCGATGAGGCCTGATCTATGACTATTTCGTTGGGAGGATATCGACACGCCTTGACACGATTGGTACCTATCGCAAACTGTAGCTCTTGCGAAATCGTGGTACCGGTAATCTATATACGCTGAGAAAGAAGCTACATAACTCAAGAAAAATGAAATTCGAATTATTACTTCTTATATTTCAACTATGAAATCTCCATAATTTTTTAACTATTCACATGTTTTCGTAGTTCGTTATGATATAAAATGCCTTCTTTTATCTATGCCATTGGTTATTGTCATAATATAAATAATAATACACAATAACATACAACGTCTTCAAAATCGTAAAAGATTGAGTTACTACACTATCGCCATTTTATGACGTCAAACCCATTTTGTCTGGACAGATGTGCGCAAAATTTATTAGCATATTTTTTTTAAATCCGTACTTTAATACTAATATTATGAATGCGAAAGTCTGTCTGTCTGTTACGCTTTCACGGCCGAACCGCTAAACGGATTTTGAAACATAGGCTACTTTAGGACGCAAGCAGAGCTACGGGAAAAATCTAGTATATCCATCCATATGTTGAAAAAATATATCCATATGTTCAAGTACATTATTTTTTTCTGTATGAGTTGAATGACGATGATTTGTGTAATGCCCGCTGTACACTCCCGCCGCCGAGTACGTATATATATATATATATCTGTATAGTATCTTTAAATGCTTGGTATTATAATTAATAATCCATTAATCGTTAATTTTCGATTAATTGTCGAAAATCGATACTACAGATTACATCGATATTATCGATACATAATCGATACGTAATGTTGGTGAGTTTACCTCACGTACCAAGTAATATAACCCCACTGAACTGTTCCGACGTTAATAGTATACAATTAATCGATTATTTTTGATTAATTGTCAAAAACGATTAAATTGATTATATCAACACTATCGATACCCTATATAATTAAAAAAAAAAACAAAATCGATTATCCGGCGACATTACCCTACGGGAAAGAAAGAGCCTAAGTCTAAAGACTCAAAGGCCAACCTGCCAACATTAAGCATGTTGGCAGGTTAAAGGTGAAAAATGGAATCAAAATAGTGATAGGTTGCTAGCTGCGGGAAACAGCTAGTAAGTAATAAACACGAAAAAACCGCATTAATATAGTTTAATTTAATGTGTAACAATCGCGAAAACATATTAAATAAATAAATAGTGCCAAATGTCGACAATAAAGGTAAACATAACCGCCTTTGACCTACCTCGTACGACAGAATGTATGGTAATTTGAGACTGTCGTTTTCGATAGATTAGAAACAGTACATGGTCATGTCAATGCCCGTTTATTTTTTCTTATGTGAACAATACTTTGGGCCCAAAAGGTAACCTATCTATCGAGTTCGCTGCTGTTGTATGAAGTGCGCGGCGGCGGCGGCGCGGCGATATGGTATTCTGAAGTTACCCATATTATTATTTTTTATACAACTAAGTAGGCAGGCGTACGGCCCACCTGATGGTAAGTGGTTACCGTAGCCTATGAACGCCTGCAACACCGGAGATGTCACGAGCGCGTTGCCGACCCTAAAGGAATTTTTTTACGCCCTTTTTGAAGGCTCCCATGTTAATACGTGGGGCGCACTATAAGTTTCCGGAATGAATATGAAAAAATGCTATTAAAGGTACAAAATTAATTTATTGTTTTTCAAAATAATCTCCCTTGGCGTCTATGCACTTTTTCATTCGATGAAACCAGTTTTGAAAACTTTTGTGCCACTCCTCTGTGGTGACCTCTGAAACGTGTTTTTCATACTCCTCGACAGCCTCTTCTGGTGATGAAAATCGTTGACCGCGTAATTGGTTCTTAATTTTTGGGAACAGAAAGAAGTCACAAGGTGCCAGGTCGGGACTGTATGCAGGATGACTCATGAGTTCTACATTTTTCGCCTTCAAAAAGTCGTTTGTCTGTCTGGCCGTGTGAGAACTAGCATTGTCGTGGTGCAGGATGATACGGCGTTTACGGTTATTTTTACGGAGTTCGTCAATAACTTCCGGCAAACAAATGGTCGTGTACCAGTCACTATTCACTGTACGACGATTCTCTAAAGCAACAGTAGCCACGTGTCCAGTTTTATTAAAAAAAGAAGCAATCATCCGCTTAGATGCACTTTTCACGCGCGCCACTTTGGTTGGTTTCGGCTCATCTTGAAAGACCCATACGCTCGATTGCTGCTTTGTTTTGGGATCGTAGCAATAAATCCAAGTTTCGTCACCTATTACTATGTCCCACACCAAATTTGACGCACCTTCGTTGAATCTGGTAAGCATGGCACTGCACCAAGTGACGCGGTCCGTTTTTGAGCCTCGGTCAAGTTGTGTGGGATCCACCGCGAGCACAGCTTTCTCACACCCAAATGTTTGTGTAGGATTAATTGTATTTGACTCATGCCTATTTCTAAGGATGCGCGAATTTCATGGTAGGTCACATGCCTGTCTGTTTCAATCATACGGCGCACAGCATTGATGTTTTTGTTGGTCACAGCGGTGGACGGCCGACCATCGCGAGATTCGTCACTGAGATTGATTCGACCACGCTTGAATTCTGCAAACCAGCTATAAACAGTTGTCTTGCGTGGTGCTTCATTGCCTGTTTCAAGCCGAGCGATGCTCTGTTGAGCTGTCAAATTACACTTAAAATCGTAGAAAATCATACTACAAAAATTTTCCCGAGTTAAATCCATGTTGATGCAGACACACAATTTTTTAAATGGCGCCACAAGGTAAAAACAAAAGACAGTCAGATGAAACAAACTGCATTCTACAGCCAAAGAGTTCTATTTTCAAATGTTGCAATACATTTTTAAATATTGTTTATGTAAGTGGCCAGTTCCGGAAACTTACAGTGCGCCCTATGTAGTCACTAGGGAAAACCATGGCAGGGAGTTCATTCCATGATCGCAGTGTAAGAGGGAGGAAATTCCGTTTAAAGCGTACTGTATGCGATAACATGGGATCCAAGGTATGGGGATGAAATCCCTGACGATGGCGAGAGGTGCGATGGTAAAAAGTGGCTGTTGGCATGATGTCAAACAATTCCTCCGAGCATAGCCCATTATACAAGCGGTAGAACACGCATAAGGAAGCGAAGTCTCTCCTGAGACTTAAAGGCTTAATACCGCTAATAAATTATAAGTATCTTTAGCAGTTTGTAGCAAACTGATATTTTGGTTTAAAGAAAAAAAAGGTATATAGTAAATAGCCCCGTAGTCTTCTTATTTCAGTTCAGCCACAAATCGAAAACAACTTTGTTTTCTCTGTATTTAATTTTATGTAAGTATTAAACGATTAGCTTACCGTTGGCTTTACTGCGCTTAATTAAATTAAAATAACTTCCTACAAAAGCTGCTGATTTGTGTTCTAAGCTAAATGTGTAGATGCGAGTGTCTCGATATGATAAATCTAAATAATACAAATTCGAGTTACCTTTATACCGCACATATGGCTAAACCAAACTCGCTGACATTTTGTACACGTACTCGTGTATTTGCTATGATAATTTGGTTAATGATGATAATTAAAAACTTACTTCATAGGTTATATTACTTCCGCAACAACAGTACAAGAACGATTCTAGTAGCATGCAGCCGATGTAAAATACCATTGAGATGAATGTCATTGAAGCTACATCCGCCTAAAATACACAAAGTTATAGTTATTCATTTATTGTATTATCAATGGTCTACTTAATATAAACGGTGCTACAGTGTTCATTCAATCATTCATAATTAGAGTAAGTTCTCTAAATATGGACTACCATATCGATTTTACTGAATCAAACTAAAACTTATGAACATATCAGGATATATTTATGGTGATTTGATACAATACTAATATTAGTTTACAAATTAAATTAAAACCCCTCAATGTAAAACCCTTTTCAACAATTTTATTTGATTTCTAGAAAAATTGAAAAATCAAACTTTTTCGACGTAGGCATATTATATGGATCACTAGGTTTTTAATATGGGCCATCTTAATCAAAAGTAAGATATTATAAACACTACAAGGTGGTTTTGAAAAAAGGCATACGCCAGGGTGTGCGAGGTTCTTTGCCTACTTAAACCTGTGTAGTTGTATAAAATAAGAGACAATGACTGTATCTAGGTACCTAGTCTCTTTGTTCAAAAGAAAATTCTACTGAAATCATTTTTGATGTCTTTATTAATTTGTTTTTTTTTATTTATTTATTTATTTTATTTATTTATTTATTTATTTCATGTACACGCTGTAAATATACATTGGAAACTTAAAATTAGGAAAACTGTGTACAAGGGTTCTACTTATTTCTAAAGAAATTTCTTCCAGCAGACCCGCGACAGGAACTACGAAAGAAAGAGGCAAAGTGGCGTACAATAAAAATAAAAAACAAAAAAAAACAAAATACAAAAATAATAAGCACAATTTAAACCTATTTTATATTACTATATGTATAATAAACTAAATAATAAATACAATAAATATACCTACTAATATAGATAAATAATATATATATATATATATATATATATACATATATATATAATACGATTTATGAGTTTAAGGAGAAATAATGATCTCTTACTCGCTTCTTAAATGTGGACAGAGTTTGGGACTCTTGAACGCTAGGTGGTAAAGTATTCCATAACCTGACTGCTTGAACAGAAAAAGAATGAGAATATGAGGCAGTGCTATGAGGAGGAAAAGTAAGGATTATTATTATTTCTGCAGTTGTTCTCTTCTTCTTTGGTGCAGCTTTTTTTTCTATTCAGGGCATACTTTTTCAATGAGATTATAATATGGACTACCCAACTGTCCTCAAAATTGACTAGTCCATATTTAAAACCTAGCAGGTAGTCCATATTAAAATTTGTCATACTTTTGGATAAAAATGCCCATACGTATTTAAAACAAATGTCTAAAAGAATGCAATTAATGTCTAATGAATAGAGACATAACAACATATGATATGTAATTTTAATTTAAGCATTATAATTGATACTTTAATCTTAATTAACTTACAAATCTCACCGAAAAAAGTCATCTAAGAACGGAAAAATTTCAAAATGGCACCTCTGACACAAACGCTCCTCGCAGTTCACTGTAATCAAGTAGAGGGGCGCAGCGGGGTAGAGAGCATGGAATGCTATCAAATTCGCTGCAAACAAAGTGATATCTAGCGAAATATCACGGTAGTCCATATTATGTGACTAGTCCATATTTAGAGAACTTACTCTAGTTAGTTACATGGTCAAACGCTCCTGTATATCCTGGTGTCAGATATTTCAGAATATTTCATAGAGCGAGCAATATCCATACTTCCATACTATTCATATCCACATTAATAAAATAAATGCGAAAGTCTGTTTGTCTTTCTGTCTGTCTATTACGCTTACACGGCCAAACCACTCAAAGGATTTTGATGAAATTTGGTATGAATATAGTTGAAGACCCGGGGTCAAACATAGGCTACTTTTTGATGCAGGTGTAGCTGCGGGAAATAGTTACTTTCTTATAAATTGCAGTGGAGTCATTAGTAGATTGAGTTAGTCCTAAAGTTCGAGGCATGTGTTGTCAGAGACTAACTCACGAAACTGTATTTTATACGATATTGTTTTGTAATACACATTTTGGATGTTTTCAAATATTGTAATATTGTAAATATTTGAAAACATCCAAAATTTAGTAGGTAAGTTATACTTGTGGTACCTATAATAAAGTTTAACGAAAATCTTACGAATATATAAATTAATAGTAAAAAACTTTTTTTTAAAAAGCTGTCAATTAAACGCTTTAAAAAGAAGAAAATATTTTTTTCCTTAAAAATTTTTACTATCAACTTTTTCATTATATACAATTTATAAGATCAAAAAAGCTTGTCGCGCGATTTGTAAATAAACTAATACTAATTTAAGTAAGTATGTAAATTGATATCCTAACTTTATCGTCAATTTCAATTTAATTAAATACTGATAGGTAATCAAACCTCGCGCGACAAGCTTTTATGATCTTATAAATTGTATATAATGAGGTTATAAGTTGTTAGTGAAAATTTTTAAGGAAAAAATTATTTTCTTCTTTTTAGAGCGTTCAAATAAAAGCTATTTTTTTTAAAGTTTTTTACTATTAATTTATTTTTTACTTATCGCTGGCTAGGTTTCTCAGTCTGTTCATCTCATTCAACGCAAGGTCGTTTGCCGGTTAATTTTGAACTTGTTAATTTATTTCAGCTTGGAGCTTGTGCCTGACCAAACACAGTTCCGGGTTTGATTTAGGAGTTGTCCTTCTCCTAGACAGGTTGCAGACCAATGCTGATGACGCCCATTCGCCAAACTACACAAGTCAAAGTGAATTGATATATGGCCTTAAAAAATAGGGTTTTTTAAACCCACTTTTTTATTCTCAGCGACTATATAGATAAGTATAAATAATTTCTATAGTGGTCCATATTGAATTGACAAGCCCTTTCATTTGATACTCATGTTGTAGATGTGCATTAAAAATAACTATTTTTCCATCATGGATGGTCCGCCATATTGGATTCAGAATGACGCCACATTATATTTTTCGCTTTCAACAAACCCTTTCATTTAATACCCATTTTGTAGAAATGCATTACAAATAACTATTCCGCCATCTTGGATGGTCCGCCATATTGGATTTAGAATGACGTCACATACCATATCATTCATTCTCAACCAAACTAAACGTGTGTACAAAATTTCAGCTCAATTGGTTGAAGTTCAATTCTACTTCAAAATTGAGTTCTAAGATTCCACCAGAACGAACATACTTGCATACATTTTAATGTTTATTACAATGTAAGATTGAACGTGCGAAATGTCAAGTCTATAGGACACTGTTATAATTTCTTAAAAAGGGTAATAAATTAATAGATTAAGATTTTACTTACAGACACCATATTATAGACTGAAGTGCATAATATCCATGCACTCAAAACAAATAGATAAAATATGGATTTCCCAAAAACGTCTTCTACTGCCTGTGCGGTCCTAAAATGGTAAGTAATTATGAAACGTTGTGGACTTATGTGCCATGTGTCATTATATCATGACTTAAAATACTTAATCCCTCTTTTCCCTAGGGAAGTCCTAAACAACGGCTTAAAATAAAAGTTTCAATATCTTTGTAGGTATCACCCTGAATTAGTGTGGACTTTATCTTATATAATAAGATATCTTATAAGTATTTTATACAAAACGAAACACAAGCACTTAATAAATTATTTTGCGTGCTTCCGCCACCAGTTAGTTCATGTAAACTATTGCCGGCCGGCACCCACCCACTACTATTAGTCCCAACATGCCCGCCACTACTAGCTTGCACATGCAAAAATGTGGAACGCTTCACTATTTTGCGATTAGATTAGCATGGCCCCTGCGCAAGAATGATACGCAAAATCGTTTTGGCCACTGGCCAATGGCGTTCACCATTGGCCTAGTAGTTTGAATTTGATTAGCACTATAGATTTCATGCAAATACTCACTTTACAATTAGTTTGTGATGTTTAATATTCTTTTTTAATTGCGCCTCCAAAATTTCAGAAAAAGGAACAGACTTATTTCTCCTTTGAAGCTCACATTTTGTAATAATATTTTCTAGTTCAAATCTAAAAGCAGTCATTATTATCAATATCATTTCGTATGCAGTTTGCAATATACATACAAAACTTCATTGTCTTTTACATCTAACATAAAATTACTGTTACATGTGTTCGCAACATAAAAATTTCATTTCATTTTTTAATTTAATCTCAAGAATAATTCTAAACAGCTACTTAAGTGAGTATTTTTTTCAACTAGGAACTAAGAAATTGACCCATTCTAGTCATCAAACTGGATCCTATGGATGAACTTTTTTTTGCCCGTCACTGCTTCTTTTCATTTAGCCATGATAATCTAATAATTGAAGTTCTGGAGTTCTACTTTTGAAATCTATGACTAAATGAAAATCAGTGAGTCGAATATATTTAATAATCATTAAAATTAATAGTTTTAAAAGAAAAGCAGATTTAAAAAATAAATGGTAGGTACACTAAACGTAGTGTGTGGGGGATTAGCGTCGACTCATAACCTCATTTTGATTTTCAGTAAAAGATGAAGTTTTGGTTGGCCAAATACTTCATCGAAGATTAAAAATCCTTATTAGTTTTAGTCATTAAAATGTATCCAGATACATATGCTTACCTTAGAATAACTATTTGTGTTTTGCATAACTCCAACAAAAACACTATAACACCATCTGTTAATGAATTTCCCATAGCTAGTATTGCTGTTTGAAAAAACTTGTAGAGAGCAGCAAAATAAAAGCTGTAAAATTGTAATATACATTTTAATGAGGTTGAAGTAGACCTTAAATATATACTTAGAGAGTTATACCAACCGGTGTCAATGATTTTAATTATTATCTTCATGGGCTTGGATTAATAATTGCTCACCTCATTGGCGACACCAATTAATAATGTTCATAAAGCTTCATGGGATAACTTACCTTTAGTATTTTTTTTTTCAAAATTAGAAAAAGTCTTTAATTTACTATTAGTAAGTAAATTTAATAGACTTTTGTGTAATATTGTTTAACTTCAAAAATTTCAAACCTTTTTGGTGCTTTCATGTCTATATCAAATTGCAAGGTATTTTGTGAACATTACGTAAGTGTTAAAAATAGACTAATACACTGATGTATTATTTTTATTTAAATGTAATAAAACAAATAAATAAAAAATCTTAAATTTCTATAAAACAATTCATAAAGCTAAACCGTTTACCAAACTGTAAACTGTTCACCAAACCCAAATATATATATATATATATATATACATACACATATTACTTACGGCGTATTCGAATCGAGATTAAATGGTAACCATACTAGTAGATCAACTGGTTTTCCTTGATGGCGATCTATTATTGGTCGAAGATTCCAGAAGAAACACGTGAGCAGCGACATGCAGTTAAAAGAACGGACTACGAATAAGCTTACGCGAACAGCTTTTAGTAAGGGTTTACGATGTTCTTCATCCCCTTGGTTGAAAACTGGACCTTAAAACGATGATCACTTATATCAAAATAGGTTGATGTTATGAGTGTGTTTTAAATATTTAGGCGGATTTCCATTCCATTCCTTCCATAACTAAAATTAATATTCAAACCTAAGTTGACATTCAATGATACAATGACGTTAAAACTAATTATATTATTCTTACTTACTAATAGGACTATTAAATAAATTATTAATAAAATGTAACTTTTATTATTTGAAGGGTTAGGTATTTAAAATAACATTTGCATGATGATTACTAAAAAGAAATTATCCGCTATCTATCTTTAAACAAGTTGCGACACCCAACAGGGTTCATAATGTACCAAATAATTGAATTAGTGACTGTATGTAGTTTGAACTGTAATGTCCATGAAATGCAATAAATAAATTTAAATTGAAATACACCGAATTTCATCGAATTCAAACCAACGGCTCTAGTGTTATCGCGGAACAAAAACCGTTACAAACAAACATACATACATACAAACAATGACTTTTCGCTTTAACTTCAATTATTAATTGGTAGTCGCCGCTTGCTTCGCTCGCTCAGGCAATATTTAGCCTGTTTGTCCTTAGATAAGATAATATTTGATATTTTATTTGCAGTAGGTAGTATAGTGTAGGTAATTACATACCTAGCCTTAGATTAATGATTGGTCTCGCGCTGTCGAGCGCGCGATTATTAATCTAAGTACATAGTATTCACAAATAGTTATCAATCATAGGATAACACGTTGCACCATTCTGGCATGCAAATTTTTGTTTGTTTTACCCGACTACGGCAAAGCTAAAAGGAAAGGTTATGTTTGTAACAGTATATGTATAAATGTTAGTACTGCATGTATGTGGTTACGTATGTTCCACTCTACCGGCTATACTATTAAGCCGATTTCAATAAATGAGGTATTTATCGATTCGTTATTATTGTCCGCGTGACAATAGATATTTTTTTGTTAAGTTATATCATGATTAATAAACTATTTTGAAAAAACGGAAGTATTAAAAAAATGTTTGGCGTCGTATGGAGTGTGGTGTCATATGAAAGTTCTCATGATGATTATGTAAGTTTAATTTTCGAATTATTTTTATTCTTCAATTATAAATTAGACATTCTCAACATCTTCACATCGCTTAAGCTTGGTTATCTTAAAAAACACTCTGTAGAAGTCGGGTTCCATTAAAAAAAAACACAAAACTCACCTTTTGCTGTTTGGAGGATTTCTTCAATTTGATCGTATTTCTTCCGCAATAGATACAGTTTGAATACAAAAAATGTATGTGTTAGAAATAAACACATTGATTCTATCAATTTATCCTTGTCACTTCGTTGCTGAAAAGAAATTAATGTTTCATTTTACAAATACATAATCTCCTATGCTTACTTACTACGAAACCCCAACACGAGATGGAGCCATTTCTTGCGGTCTTGTCAGTCGTCAATTTCTAGGCTTCTTATATCCTTCAATCACTAAAGACCTTGTAAATCTATAGCTATAGATGATATGATTGAAAATAATTGGCTGTCGTTGGTTATTTCAAAGGTGCTACAAGTCTCATTTAACTCCTGGGCTGCGTGCCTATTTGCAAACTAAATTGTATAAAAATAAGTAGTCAAGTGCGGTGTCAAGCCACACGCAATGTAGGGTTCCGTAGTAGTTCCAATATTATATATTGTCCTTTGCAGATATACCAAGAAGCTCAATAACCGCGAGCGCGGCGGCGCGCATCCGAAGTACAAATAGCTAATGCGCTTGTTAAACCACGCGCGATGGCAAGACGCCATTCGCGACCCGCATTGGATTGGTCACTAGTGGCATATTCTATCTCGACCGTGCTCAAAACGCACGTTAAGTCCTTTGCTGTGTCAGAAGCCTTTAAAAAGCGCCTTGGACGCCTCAGGTCATGTTCCTCTTGGTCTAGTTTTCGAGTAAAAACATTACGGAGGTCACACAGCAGTCGCTCCATTGTAGTAACCAACACCAAAATCAAGGCCCGTTTCGAGTAAAAATGTAAGCTGAGGGCGCAACTGAAAACTAAACGTTGGACGAAGACTACTAAGAATTTAAGAAATAACAGGAGAACAGTTTGAGGCGACGGCTTTCGTCACTCAGCCTTATCGAAAAAAGGTAACCAAGGATGCAAAAAAAGGATGCAAAATATTTTTTGTCTATATAGTAGGTATGAAATGTTATAAAATTTATGTAATTTTTTTACTTTACATTCAGTAATTAATTCCACAAAACTTTTTGTATATTAAACGAACATACAACACCAACCTTCAAATTTTGTGCAATTAGACCAATGCAAACTAGTTGAGTAGTACAAACCAGTACAAACGCTCGATGCTATAGGACCGACACTATGGTGCCTGATTCTCATCTCGTCTCCGCTAAGAGTGTAATTGGTCATAAAACCTACTAAATAATTTTCTTTTCATATTAAAACAAATCTGAAACGAAATCACGGCACGTTTCATAAATAGCGCCATCTTGATATCGGAAATGTCAAAATATGTCAGACTATCTGCTTAGGTACGCGGGATCGGAATTTCAATGGATCGGAATATAACAGTATATTAATTAGTAATATAGTACTCGTAAACTATTATAACCCTTACGGCTTTGATAATTTTTCTTTAAAATTCATTATATTATTTACTGTCATGAATTTTTTCAGGTGTTCAAATGCAACGGTTGTCCCACAAGCAGCGAGGGACATGGTGGGGGACATTCACCTCTGTTAAATAAAATAGACAGCTTAAAAGCTAAATATCTCGTTACCGAAACTGTAAATCTAAAAACACTTTGAGTGAACGCACAATGTTTATAGATCCCTATTAAATGTTACCCTACACAAATGGAAAGTAGAAAAACATAATTTCAACCCCCACTTTACATGTAGGGATATTTTTCGTAATTTTATTTCACAGTTCGCTCCGCGTGGGAAATATATATAGGCATACCAAGTTTTAGCTCTCTAGGTCTAATAATTTCTAAGAAAAACGTAGGACAGACAGAAGGATTGACGGACAGACGGACAGACAGACATGACGAAACTATAAGGTTTCCTTGTGTTTACTACGGAACCCTTTTTTTTTTTTTTTTTTTGTTAACGGAGGGGAAATGCATTTACGCACAAAGTGTGGGACTCGCCGGGCTGCTAGTCAGCCCGGAATACCCACTAAAACCCCTCCGGCGTTTCCGCACCGGCTGTTGAGGGCGCCATGGGGTCGCGTTAGCATTCTACCACGACGCCCTCCAGCCATGGCCTTTCGGCCCCCTCATGTTGGCCTTTCGGCCCCCTCCCCAAATCGGACGTGGCCCATAAATGGACCACGCCCGTCCCCCAGACCCACATCCATTCGCCGTCTCATCATAGACGGCGGTGGAGTGGGCAGTTGGCAGAAATTGGCCGACAGTCAACAAGACCCCGACTACCAGGGAGTTATTAACTGTCACCCAGGGTGCACCATCCCGAATCCCTTGTCAGCCCGCCCTCTCACCGGATCAAGGATCAAGTGAGAATGCAAAGCTTTCAAAGGACCGGGCACTCGAGGAGGTTCTCTGCCCTGCACCCCTACTACGGAACCCTAAAATAAGTCACAATCAGTGTGACACGTCTTTCACCTCTACGCGAGGCATCTTTAGACTTCAGATAAATCAATTTGATAGGGCAACATACAAGTAATTCGTTTTTCGTATGTTATAAGTGTAATATACAAATTAAAAGTTTGGCTAAAGTGCTTGTAGTTTTAACTTTCTCAAAGTATTTACTTAATAACTTAAAGGTGGTAATTAATATAAAACTTACTTCACACATTGACACGATTTGCTGGACAGAGTACAGAAGGCTTAGGAACCAAACAATGCAACTGTAAATGCCATGAAGAACTCTCTTCAGTTTTGGCGTTCCCTTATTCAAAGGATAAAAACCCAACATCTTCATAATTTTAACATGTCTGTGCATACTCAGATAAGATAATTGTATTTCCATAATGAAGGATTATAGGTACTTATTTATTTTATTCATAGAAATTATTCTTCGCAGCATATAAATTGTCTGCACTATGCACTACATGCAATCATGTGCATCAAGATTACCGACTTAGATTGAAATAACGAGAAATAATTTCAACTACGTGGGCTATTGTTATATTGTCACTTAATGATTTATAATTACATTCTAAACAAACATTTAAAGAGCCTACAAACATTTCATGTCATTGTAATTATAGGCATATGAATGATAAAAGGACGTTATGGAAGGTTCGATAAGGTCGCAAAATGCTATAATAACTAGCTGCATCATAGATTAATAATTGGTCTCGCGCGCGCTCGACTAGATACCGTCGGCGTACTAGACAAATGCGGCAACTAAAACTACGCGAATTCGGCATACTTGCGGCATACCCGCGTCAGTCACGCCGCAACCGATAAGTGAGTTGGACGTCGAGATAAATTTTAAATTTTAGTTTAAAAACAGAAGCAAAATGTCAGTTTGCGTATTCAAACTATGTAAGAATAATAGTAGTAGTAAGAAATAACTCTTTATCGTTTCGTTTTTGCACATTGTCTTACACACACTACAATATAAAGTTACCGCATTCTGGAAACTGATATTTCTTCATAGCGCGGTATCTATAGTCTAGCTAGACCAATTATTAATCTAAGTAGCTGCATTTTAATAAGAATATTTGGTCACAGTTAATGAAATCTCAAAAAATTATGTGTAAGTTTACATCAAACCGTTTTGTAATATTTGTTTTAATATATGTTCATAAACTTTATACACTTACTTTTTTGCACTGACATGCACTACATAAGTAATGTACCTATAAATCTAAGGCAGTGTTGGGCGTAATGGCGTAATTAATTACTTTTTCAAATAAATTAAGTATTGATTAGACGAATAAAAATTGAACTTAATTAAATAAATTTTAATTCAAATACAGAAGTTATTTGTAATTCAGATACATTAGTTTGTAATGCTAATTACTTTAATCATTCAAAATTCGAATTTCTTATCATTTAGTACCGACATTCGGAAATTAAGCAGGTGATATTTAATAAACATTAATGCTATCACCATGCCTTGTCAAGACATTTTTTTCATTGCTACAATGATTACTATACATGATTACTATACAGAGCAACGAATATTCATGTGAATATTCGTTGCTCTGTGTTACTATATTAACAAAATATCGTAAAGATTCCGATCAGATGTGTGAAATGTATTATAAAAAGTATTAGATATGTTTTACGAATGTCTGGAGCACCGGCCTGGACTTTAAACTACACATGTATAATGTAGAAACTACATTAAAAGAGGTATTTTAATTAACATTTTGACCCATTTTGACTTACATACATACACTTAACACAGGTAACATACCGCGGGGTGCTGGGCAGGGAACCTCCTCGAGTGTCCGGTCCTTTGAAAGCTTTGCATTCTCACTTGATCCCAAGGATCCGGTGAGAGGGCGGGCTGACAAGGGATTCGGGACGGTGCACCCTGGGTGACAGTTAATAACTCCCTGGTAGTCGGGGTCTTGTTGACTGTCGGCCAATTTCTGCCAACAGCCCACCCCACCGCCGTCTATGATGAGACGGCGAATGGATGTGGGTCTGGGGGACGGGCGTGGTCCATTTATGGGCCACTGATTTGGGGGGTGGCCGAAAGGCCAAATGAGGGGGCCGAAAGGCCATGGCTGGAGGGCGTCGTGGTAGAATGCTAACGCGACCCCATGGCGCCCTCAACAGCCGGTGCGAAAACGCCGGAGGGATTTTAGTGGGTAGTCCAGGCACTCTGCCTGGGAGTCCCACACTTTGTGCGTAAAAGCATTTCCCCTCCGTTAACAAAAAAAAAAAAAAAAAGGTAACATACCGCGCTCCTTTTCGCTACGAGACTAACATTTGATTTGACATGACATTGGATTGTCATGAAATGACAATACATTCCCATCGAGACTGCCATTTTGACGTATTCGACGTTTCAAAGAGCGTGCGTTCAGAAATAATGCGAAAAAGTAACTTAATGGACAATAGAAAACCAAAAACCTATAACTTTTTTGTTCGTTAGTGTATGTTCTTGCATTAGAACCCAATCATAACACTTTTACACATTATATTGTTATCAGCTTAACTCGTATTAATGAATAGATATATTTTCCACACACACAATACACATATACACTACACTTGTATACTTTGAAATATGTTTCGGAACACAGTCTAAGTAATTAATTTAATTCTCATTATAATAAAATATTGCTTTTAAAATTAAAATTGCAATAAAAATACTGAGCACATAATTTATACTTTTTCATTATTTAATCAATATAAATTTTGGTGTTTATTTAATTGTTTTTATATTTTCCTTTGATTTTGTAAAATATGCACGATTTGACAATACATTTTATTGTAATTACAAATAAAAATTTGTAATTGTAATAACAGCTTATTCTAATTAAAGTTCCAATTAAACATAACTACCACATCCTGTGGGTTACATGGTCAAATTAGTTTTAAAAGATAGTAGGTATAGTTTTACTTCAATTAATGTATGAATACCCAGAGCATACACTTCTAGAACGCGATATTTTATTTTCAATCGCAATATAAAATATACAATTTGAAAGTATTACAAACACAGATTTCAAGAAAAAGACTGTACCAAAGTGGAAAATTGGTCTCGAGTTTCCTCCGTTATTTCAGTTCGGAGTAACTTGGGACTCCATATATTAGCAAAATTATTGCTTACTTTTAACTTTTATATTATTAGTACAAGTTAAAAGTACGAAAGCTTTTAAAGAATCAAGACCAAAATTTGTTGTACATTGTATTTGCCATCAGTAAAGATTTTTTTAACTTATACACAGCCTTTGAACTTTTGTTTTTATTCATTTGTTCGCATTTGATAAGCGTGTTTCCATTTTCAAAAACAGCATAGGTTTTAAGTCTTTCATTGCGCAGGCGCCATCATTTCGTTTAATTAAAAGCTGTCCAAGTATGTCTTTATTTATTAACTGCTGTTAATCCTTATGAAGCGATTGTGGACTTCTTCAAACCTATCTTGTTTGTGGTTTATGCAAGTCAAATCTTCACCCAGGGCAACGCCTGCAGCAATTTCTGTAGCCTGCCGCTCTAAACGAGATCACAAGGAAGGAAAGTCCGCGGCCGTCAGCGCGATATAATCCGCATACATGAGCAGCCACGTAGGTTGCTCATGTGTGTCCCTGATGTTGCTTGACCCTTCGTCTAATGCCACGCTGAACAGATAAGGACTGAGGACCGAGCCCTGGTGAACTCCGACCGTGACGGGAAAGGGTTTGATGTCATCAACACCAGTCCTAACTATGGAATCGGAATCGCGGTACATGTACCGGATGATCTCAATATAGGTTTCAGGTACCCCTTTTGACCTCAGTGCCCACCAAATCATCGACCAAGAACACAGTCGAAGGCCTTCTCTATATCCAGAGACAAGAAATGGAGAGGTGTATTCGTCCTTCTGTATTTCTCCATGACGATCCTTAGGGCAAAAACAGGGTCCATGGTAGCATAACCAGGGCGAAATCTATACTGAGACTCCGACAGCGTACTTTCCTTTCGGATTCAGGACACATGACCTTAATACCGCGGTAGTTCTTGCATTCCTGCACCGATCCCTTTCCTTTGAAAACTGGAGTAATTGTACTTAACATCCATTGGTCTCCAGGTCATCCAGTGGTATCTTGCCGCTAAAGAGGACATGGTTAAATAGGTCAGTTAATATATCCACACTACGCGGGTCCATAACATTCCAGGCCTCGATAGGGACTCCTTCGGCTCCGAGAGCTTTCCGGTTTTTCATGTGACGAAGAGCGTAGCGGACCTAGTCCGGTGTGATGGGTGTAGTGTAGTGTAGTATCCGGTGACTGCACCTCTTGACGTTGCTTGTTCAGCAACTCATGGAAATAAGAGCGCCATCTCTCCTTGAAGAAGACTTTCTTCACCTCTATCTCCCTCTGGACCGTATCCTTCCACCACCAGGTCTTCTTGTCACACCTGCGCCCACCCCTTGACAAGCCGAGCACCGCTTCCCCCGCGGCAGTGATGGTGGCCTGAATGCTGTCCCAAGTGCTTTGAATAGAGCCACTTTCTATGATAGCGACCTGCTGCCGCTATAACAATAAATATTAAAAAAAAAATTTTAAGGGGGCTCGAATACAAAAAACGTGGTCGACGATGTCATGAAATGATCAATTCTACGATTTGGCTACGACATACTGACGACACTTAATGTTTTTTCGCCTTAACTTGAATCGAAACCCTCGTTTGCTTGCGCTGTATATTGATACAAAAAGTCAAACCTTTTAGGTTGAGGGTTAAAAAATCCTTTTGGTTTTTTACTTATCTTGTTATGTATCCCATAAAATGTTTTCGATCATACCAGATTCTGAAGTCATAGAAAGAAAATGCTTTACAGTGCAGTTGTAAAGCTTTATTTCTGTTCTGTAAATGTCCCGCAATTATGTCGATCGAGCTCACGCGACTGCAGCGCTTGCGGATTGTCACAAAAACCGTGAAATCGCGATTTCGTCTAGCACCCTATAGCCCCTTAATCTAACAATTTATAATATATTTTTTTAAATTCATTGTTCAAAGTCTAGAAACGTTTATATCCTTCCGCTACCACGGAGCATTGTTATCATTTCGTTTCACGCAGGTAATGGTCCGCATTTTCAGCGTACGTGCCGCGACATTTATTACACCGGCTAATTAAACCAGGCAAGATTCCGACGGAACCTTCGAGATGCCGTCGCATTTCTTTGGAAAATTTAAAGTCGCATTCATCCGTTTAGAAGCGGAATTTACGCGACGTCGCTTCATATTTTACCAAGACCTTTTACGTCAGTGATATGTGCCCGTTTAAAGAATTTTAAAATTAAATAGGTAGGTATATCCATACTCACGCTCAAGTTCACGCGCTTAAGTTTTTTTTCTGTTCCTTGTTACAATTCCGCCTTTCTGCTCATTGTTTTGACATGGTTCTACGATTTATTTTCTGTGTTTTTGTTTTTTTATTTATATTTAATTTTACTACTACACGAACACTTTATAAATCCACTAAAATTCTTAGCCATATTGTCTTCTTTTTCAGCAATTAAAAATCGTAAAAAATAAATAACATCTAAAATAATTAACATCTGAAGTTAGTAAAAAACCAAATTTTTGGGTGGCAAGTCGTATCAATGTCTTCCCAGACGGAACACCGTCACGATGATTTTTTACATTATAATAATTTTCTCCGTAAATACTTCCTCATAAATTCTGAACACATTTCTGCTGACTGATTATGGGCAAATCAAAAAATATTTTGTCTTCGTTATCAAATAGATATAAATCAATCCAGAAATCGTATGATTTGAACTAAAAGTTACCTAAAATTTTTTAGTAGGTAGGTATAAGAATTAGAAAAAATTGCCAAGGTTTCTTTTATGAAATCTTCTTTTAAATAAATAAAAGAGATTACAGCATATCCCGAACAAGATAACCAAAACTTTAAACACGGAAAGGTAAAGAGCCAGCTTAACTACAGGTAGACGTATAAAGTGCGCTTACAATACAAATTGTATCTTGTATGTTAAGGAATCAATATTGTATAAAACCCATCCAATATCGAAATCAATTAGAGCGGTTAGATAAAGTTATTAAAGTTGTATTGTAGCAGTACCCAATTAAGGATTATTTGAGAATTAGCTTGCAATAGATTCTACACCTGTCGTCGTTGAAGCTACCAATAATATCTGTTTTCAGTATTGCACAACAAAATTCAATTACATACTGCGAAAAATATTTGTAGTAAATACTGCTAGTATGATTTTTCTCTCGCTCTTTCTGTAGTCCTATTATGTGACAGTAAGAAATATATGCATGACAATGATACTCGTATTAAGCCTATGTAATCTCAATAATGACACGAACTATCTTTGTGAGGAATGTGTCCACCAATGTTGTAGATATTGTTATGAACTATTGTAAAAATACTGAAACAAAAATCCATACCTATATCCCTTATATCCATACTTCCATACTAATATTATACATCGCCTCTTTGATCGATGACAACATGACATTTAAAAAACTGCATTTTTTACAGGAAGACCAATTTTTAACTTTGAAAAAATTCATATAATCTAAAATATTTGTATTTTTATAATGGATGTTCAATTATTTTGATGAAGTAACTAATGAGCTTTCAGAAAAAAAGCAGAAAATGTACAGTTCATAAGATTTTAATCAAAAATCGGTGGATCCCACTATTTCCATTGATAAAAATGCGACAGAGTCTCCCACTATTTTCATTGCGGGCGGCGCGGCGGCGGCAAAAAAGCGCTATATCATCCGACGTACACATAGAAACTATTTCTTTAGATAAAACCTCTTGAACATATTGAAGTACCCAATTTTTAAACCTTTTTAGCAGCTACAATTTGAAGAATGTTTTTTTTGAACCAACTCGATTTACCGATACATCTGCTAAATGTATTGATAATTTTTTCTGTAGCCAAACACCATTAAATAAATCGGTTTTTAGTAAATTACCGTCTGACCATTGCGGTCAATTGATAACTTTAAAGAAAAATACCCGTGTACATGAAGTTAATATTACTTGCAGACCTGTCACAAATCAAAAAATTTATAATTTCAAAAATTCGATCGAAAATACTTTATGCTCAGTGACTTATACAGGTAATAATCCTGATAATCATTACAATAAACTATTTGGTGTCATCTCCGACAGCTTTTCAAAGAATTTCAAACAGAAAAAACTTAAACGTAGTAATAAATTAAAATTCAATGAATGGGCTACTACAGGTATTCACAAGAGTAGACAAAAATTGTTTGACCTGTATGCCCAAAAACAATACACGTTTGATAGTAGTTTTGTTAATCATGTCAAAAATTATTCAAAAACATTCAAAAAAGTGTGTAAGGTGGCTAAAGCCAATTATATTAGGAAAAAGATAAATAACGCTCCTAACAAAATGAAAGAGACTTGGAGGGTTATTAGCAAAGAAACCGGTAAATGTAAAAATAAAGAAAATATACAAGAAATTAAATTTCAGGATAGTATAATTTCTTCCCCTAAAGAAATAGCCAATTCTTTTGAAAATTATTTTTCGAATATTCCACTAGAAGTAACTTCAAATATAAATTCAAGCCCTCAGACTGCTGAAACACTACTTAAAACAAATGTCACCCCTTGTGAGTCCAACTTTAAATTTTCGCATATTGATCCCAGTGATGTTATTAAAACATTTAAACAGCTTAACCTGAAAAAATCTGAAGATCACTGGGGTATGTCTGTTAGTGTAATTTATCACATCATTGGTATTGTTGCTCCTGACTTGGCTTATATATTCAATGAATGTATTGATCAAGGCATCTTCCCAAATTTAATGAAGTATAGTAAATTAATCCCATTATTTAAAAAAGGAGAGAAGTTGGAGCCTGGCAATTATAGACCTATCTCTATATTGCCCGTATTGAGTAAAATATTCGAAAAGATTATGCTCAATCAAATGCTGCGGCACTTTAAGGTATATGATATTTTTCATAGCCAACAGTTTGGTTTTACTGCCGGCAAATCAACAACCGATGCGGGAGTGGCTCTCATCACTCATATTTACACCGCCTGGGAGGAGTCTCAGGATGCTATTGGAGTGTTCTGTGACCTTTCCAAGGCATTCGACTGTGTTGATCATGAGACACTTCTGCTCAAGCTTGCACATTATGGTTTTGACGCTAAAGCAATAAAGTTATTGAATTCATATTTAAATGATAGGCGTCAGACTGTTGACATAAATAACGTTAAGTCAGGCGGTTCAACGGTAAAGATAGGCGTACCCCAAGGCTCGATACTAGGACCCTTACTCTTTTTGATTTACGTCAATGACTTGCCTTACGCGGTTGAAAAAAAGGCTGGCATAGTCTTGTTTGCAGACGATACGTCTTTGATTTTCAAAATGGATCGCCATAGCGGAAATGTCGACCATGTGAATGATGCACTGTCTACAATATCAAATTGGTTCTCCGCCAACAACTTAATGCTGAATGCTAATAAGACCCAATGCATAAAAATTTTCTTTACCAAATGTGAGACAGACGCAAGTGGACGTAATGTTAAATGGAGGAAAGTTAGTTCTTGTAGATGACACCACCTTTCTAGGAATCAAAATTGATTCAAAATTGCAATGGGGTTCACACGTTTCAGCTCTCTCCAAAAAACTTAGCTCTGCGGCATATGCTGTCAGAAAAATTAGACAAATAACAGATGTGGCAACTGCTAAGCTAGTCTACTTTAGTTACTTTCATAGCTTAATGTCTTATGGATTACTGCTTTGGGGAAGGGCAAGTGACATACAGACAATATTTATCTTACAAAAGCGAGCAGTTCGTGCCATCTATGGTTTAGCCCCAAGGGAATCTCTTAGGGAGTTGTTTAAAGAAATAAATATATTAACAGTAGCTTCTCAATATATATTTGAAGTTATCATGTATACGAGGAAAAATATTACTACTTTTAAAAAGAACTCGGATATAACTGATAGACCCTTGCGCAATAAAGATAAATTATTTTTACCTTCCTATAGACTGTGTAGGGTTAAAGACTCTTTTGTGGGGAACTGTATACGTTTCTACAATAAGCTTCCTGAATCAATCACTAGTTTGCCTAATGGACAATTTAAAGCCCATGTTAAAGATCTACTTTGTAAAAAGGCTTATTATAGTACTGGTGATTTTCTTAATGACGGGAATGTTGAACTTAAGCTTGGTGCAGAGTCCTCGGCAAATTGACATATCATTATATGTTCTGACATTTCTGTTCGTTTGTCATTTTTTTTAAATTATTATTTAATTTTTTTAATCAATTTTTATTTAATTTAAATAATCTGATATAACCATTGTGCTAAATGTTGACAAACATGTGAATTCGTTCATTTAACTAGGTAATTAAGCAAAGTTTTTCTTATTTGTAAATTGACGTTTTGAAGAAAATGCTGCAGTGGAGTTTGTGGCGCCGCTTCTTCTCCACTTGCGCTTTGGAAGTGGTGGTAAACTTAATATAAGTAAATTGACGTCAATAAGTGATATTTATATCCTACATTGAGAATAAACAATTTCATTTCATTTCATTTCATTTCATTTCATTTCATTTCATTTCATTTCATTTCATTTCATTTCATTTCATTTCATTTCATTTCATTTCATTTCATTTCATTTCATTTCATTTCATTTCATTTCATTTCATTTCATTTCATTTCATTTCATTTCATTTCATTTCATTTCATTTCATTTCATTTCATTGAATGACAGCAGCCATTATCATTGTAGTTCTATTATTGCACTAGGTATTGCGTTATTGGTTCATTGACTGTTATAGTGAAATAAGGTTTTACTACCGTTTATTTTCAAGTAATTTTATTAATCAGTAATCTATTCAGGCCGTCATAAATGTTGAAGTGGAAACAGATTTTCAAATAACACAATTGTGTTTTTTTGCCGCAATAGAAATAATGGGATATCATTTTTTAAAAACGTTAGTTCTACTATTTCCATTTTGTATTTCCATGGAAATAGTGGGATATACCCCCAAAAATTTGGATTTTGGACAAAGAGGAGAACACATGTCACGTTATTTATGAAAATAAATGAAAAAATGTTTGTGACATATTGACTTGTCACATTAAATGTCTTAATTTAAAGTCGGGAGCGACATGGTGAATTTAAAATGATACATTGTTAGAATAAAAACCATTTATTTTCAAGGATCTTTCTTTTTCGTAACACACATTATTTGCAACACTAACACAATTTCCCTTACAATTAATAACAAGGTTAAAATCAGATAAGTTGCAATTAAATAATTTGTGAAAAGTACTTATCTATAAATGAAATAACAATCAGTCCCAGAGTGACTTGTAAAATGGCTTAAGGTATCCAGAAATCAAATAATCAATTTGTAAGAAATAAATTTAATAATGAGGTGCCCATATGTTGACCAAATATATTTATTAAATTAAACTATTTTAATACGGTTTTATCCCGTTCATTACTTTTATTTACAGCTAACGTTTTAAACACTTCACTCACAGCATTTAAGTAACAGGTAGACTTTAATAAAAATTGCGAAAACATAAACAATAATTAAATATCTCTATTATTTATTTATTTAACATTTACAGAAATAGATACATATAAATCACTTAAAATACATTACGTGAAACCACTGAGGTTTGTTTAGAAATGCAGTTGCATTAAAATCAAGCTAGTATATTTAAATATTTAGGATTTCGATACAAGATAATATAGATACATCTCAATAGTGAGCTAGGCAATCAGCGTTAAATAAAATACAAGTATATTTCGCCACTTCATTCTTCAGATATAAACAATATATGGCTAGTCATCCATAAATCAGCAAATAACTTTAAGCAATTTTTAAGAAAATATTATATCCGGAAAATATTGAATAAATATTGTTTTGTACTAAGTTATGTAGCCTAGTGCCTCGGAAAAAATAACATAAAATGGTTTTAAAATATAAAACGTCATGGATGTCAATATGACCATAGTTTTTAAATATCGTAAATATGCAAAGTGCCATTCTCATAGTAACCGACGGTTTCGTACAGCTCTGACACCAGGGTGTACATGGTCTATTGACAGTGTAACATACACGAAATGATGATGACGCATATGTTGCCGATCCTGATAACTAACAATTCTTTGTTGGTATCTAAAAATCAACATATTTTTATTGGACGTAAAACTCAGGTGCAGCTTTGAACTTACATTTAACAAAACAGTTTTCTTTTTTTACATCTATTTAGTTGCAAGAGAAAATATCCTTTTCCCCCAGAGTACAGCGCGGATAGGAAGGCTCTGTGTAAACTGTAGTAAGTAAGTGCAACCGGGGGTCCGATTCACCTTAATTATTACGCTCGAACAGCGAAATAAGAACTGAGAAAGATTAGTTCTATTGCATTTTAAAGGGGCTTAAAGAACAACGTTTTTGTTTCACTTTGTCTTTAGTTTTGATACAGGTAAAACTTGTAGTCTGAACTAAGAGTCAATTTACCAAAATCTGTTACAGTATAGTAAAACAATCATGACGTTGTAGGTATAACTTCCATATATATAGTACTAGCTGTTTCACGCAACTCCGCCTGCGTCAAAAAGTAGCCTATGTTTGACCCCGAGTTTTCAACTATATTCATACCAAATTTCATCGAAATCCGTTTAGCGGTTTGGCCGTGAAAGCGTGATAGACAGACAGACAGACAGACAGATAGACTTTCGCATTTATAATATTTGTATGGATTCCATTGGTATTTCTTTCCATTTATAGTGAGTTTTTTTAAAATTTATTTAGGACCAATAAACAGTTACAAAATGAGCTATGGTAATGTGTTCACTTAAAAGAATAAGTAATGTTGTAAACCACTGTGTTACACAGGGTAATCTACACACGAAACAAAAAATTCCAGCCAGCCAGCTAGTTGGTTGGTTGGTGATTTGGGACTACTTTGTGATGTGACAAATGAGGTCGAAAAGTACAAACAAATGCAGGATACTTATAAGGCATCCGCTACACGACCACATTATTTATTTATTTTATTTTTATTTAGTTATTTATTTCATGTACACGGAGTAAATATACACTTATACCCACACATTTTTTTTGTTTTAAATTTTCATTATATTTCTTATTAGGTACTCCTTAAAGTTCGGTATAGCCAAAATAAACAAAATTCTTAATTTTTTTTTATTTATACTTAGTTACAGCACTTAATCAGCTTGTACACATTCAATGCATTCATTCATGAGCAGTAAATGAAAAAATACCTTATAATTTTGACGACCTCCGAGCTCGAGTAGTGTGTACACCGGTTTTCATGGGCACGCAACTCCGAGGTCTCGGGTTCGATTCCCGGCCGAGTCGATGTAGAAAATGTTCATTAGTTTTCTATGTTGTCTTGGGTCTGGGTGTTTGTAGTAGCGTCGTTATTTCTGATATTCCATAACACAAGTGCTTTAGCTACTTACATTGGGATCAGAGTAATGTATGTGATGTTGTCTAATATTTATTATATATTTATTATTATTATATATTTATAAGTTCAATAGATGGCTTTAAATAACTTTGCATGGTGCGTTTGCATTGAATAAGATTGAACATCTCTATGGTATTCTCTAATGTGTGGTATTACTCACTTCCAACTTATATGGGCAACTAAAGAGGGTTTTTGTAGGTTTTGGTCTATCCCACATTTATTTCTCCCTTGACACAATTACGAGTCTCTCTTCGCCAGTTGTCAAAATTTTCCATTTTTCAAAGGACTTCTTCCACACAATTAATTTACCGCTTCTTTTTCCGCTTGGTCTTTAATATATGGCCTTGTTAATTAAACAATTGGGAGTAGATAGACGATAATCCTCATATAATTTACTGATAATAATTTGTCATTGACTCCAGTACACCATCATAACCAGGCCGATTAAGATCGAATTACAATCGTTAATCCGGATTATATGCATTATGCTATTGTTACATGCTATTAATAGTTGCTAGAAAATTAATCTTTGAAATGATTAATAGTTGTAACCTCTTTTATTAAATGCAATATATAATAGCATGTTGAAGCGATGAAGCAGAAAGTTTTCTGAATTACGACCACCTACCGGCAAGCGCAGTTTTGGACAGTTTGAACACCCACCGACCGTATGGTCAGATGACCTGTACCCTCTATCACGACATTTTACTAACGCAGACGCTATATGAAATTTGTTATTCACCCTACTAACCGCCAGGGGCGCAATACAGATTGGCCATATTGAATTGTTAACACAGTCGCTAGTGTTTGCGTCAATAAAATCCTATGGTTGACGTACTAAAGAGGGCCGCATGCAAGCGCTGGATACAGGCCGCTTCCAACCGGATTCTGGGAATCCTTGGGGGAGGCATATGTCCATCAATGGATTAACTTTTGTATATGCATTTGCTATAAATATGAAACATTATTATATTATTATTAGGTGACCAATTTATAAGCAAAGAGAAACAAAATTTATTTTTATTATTTAGTTATAGTATTATTTCTAGATGAACCACCACTCATTTTGAGGATGTTCTATATTAAAATATAAGGATCATTATATTATTATATTATAGGCATTTATTTGTCCAAAGATAAGCAGAGAGAAAAAAGAATGTTTCAAATATTAGTTAGCCTATTATTTCTAGATGAACCACCTCTTATTTTGGGGATGTTTTAACATAAAAAACAAGGCCAAATTTAATTTTTACCGGTCTGGTCATTAAAGCATAATTGTAAGCGTATTGTTACATATATATGAAAGAAATACTACAAGTACGAAATTGGAGTACTCATGTGATACATTGCTTCCGTATTCGGAATTCTGAAAAATGAAACAGTTCGTAAAACAAACAAATACATCCTGAGATAAAATGTGGACGGTCCAGTTTTGAGCGCAATGTTACTCAGGCATCGTTTTCGGCTATTCAATGCTTCATATTTACGAAATGCTCAAAGCGTGGAACGAGAAAAATACAGTAGCATCGTACATAGCTACGATGTGTCTACGAGTCTACGCGCCTACGAGCGTAGACACCTGCGCTAGTACTACGAGATGTCCACGTTTTCCTTATGGACCAACTGGTATGCACAACTCCTAGATAAGCGTTCTTAATGGCACAACTATAGTCGCAATAGGAAATAGATACGATTCGTAATACAAGCTGTTGCTCACGGCTTCGCAGGTCGTAATATATTTACTGCGACTGTAGAGATTTTTTGCATACTATTAAATTAAATGTATTTGCATTTTTATCGATTATAAAATCAAGGTTTACGAGTATTTCATGTAAAGATAATCTCACCCACCACAGAGCAGCGAATTCCAATCAGATCAATGGAAATATTTATATTTGCCAAACAGTCATGATCATGCACGTATAGTAATTTTAAATTATTTTCAACCAGAATCCTCACTCAAGGCTATATATAGCTTCTGTGAGATTTGTATGTATTTATTAATTAATCTAATCCGCAACTCCAGCAAACATCGTCGAACTTTTAACTACATCCCGTAAAATACAGCTTGTTTTGCAACGACCTTTCGTAAATAGAATTACAACTTAATTATTGTACTCGTAATATAAGTTTTAAAAGTAGTTTTTAAGTCGATTTAGCAGACTGCTTTGTATTAAAATCGTCTAGGTTTACATTTTTGTAATTTATTTTTGAAAGTTTACAATTAAATCTTTAATGGTTTATTTTTGATTATTACAATCAATCAATCTTTGATTAGATATTTGATAATAAGAAACACAAAATGCTGCGTGGCTTGGAGTTGCCCGTAATCGTCGATTTTTTGTCTACTCAAAGGTCCTATCTAAAGTCCTAATACAACCTTGAGACTAAACGTATGCTGATTGCTCTCGAATTTGTCATTACGTAAACTTGTTTATCAGTGTATTATACAAGTAAGAATTTATTTCGTTTTTATGTTATTTATTTGTTTTATTCACAGGTATTTAAAACATTTGATGAGGGGCTGGATAGTTGAGCGCGACGCGCGTGCACGTAGCTGCGCGTGTCATCCGACGGCGAGACGCTACCACTATTGGATTGGTCGCCATTTAGTGGCATTTTCTACTTCGAGCTCCTCCGTATTTCGGAAGGCACGTTAAGCCATTGGTCTCGGTAGTTATCGATAGGTAGCAGTCGTGAGGCTGTGGCAGATGCCTTTAGGCAGCCTGAAAAATTCTGACGATGTTGGCCACTAACACACCTAAGGTCATGTTCGTGTTGGTATGGTTTCCCTGTAAAAAGGGTCAGACGGCAGTCGCTTCGTAGTAAGAACCAGTGCCGCCAAATCTAGGACCATGACTTACGGCATACCTTAGGGTCCGAATCGTAAGCTGACGAAGCTACTAGGAATACACGCTAGGATAAAGAAGAATTTAAAACATAATTGTTTTAGGTTATGGTAACATTCGCCATTTATATGAACTGTTATGTATATTAATCGCCTAAACCCTACGTGCTGTGGGTACAGGAAGCCGTAGGCGCTTCGGCACGACATCGTGCGCCCGTGGCGTGTTACATGCTCCACACCGCCATACTAATTGAATCCATGTCTACCTTGATGTGTGTTTAGATCCTCCTCTGTGACGTGCTAGAAAAGTTGGTAGCCTTGTGATATAAAATAATTGGAGGAATGATGGTACGAAAACTCTCACACCCGGGTGCTCTCAATATATTCATCGCCATCGCTTATACCTTGCGGCAGTGTGAAAGCCCTAAGTGCTGTGGGTGCAGGAAGCCGCAGGCGCTTCGGCACGACATCGTGCGCCCGTGGCGTGTTACATGCTCCACACACCTCCATACTAATTGAATCCATGTCTACCTCGATGTGTGTTTAGCGTGCAGCGCGTTCGCCGATCCGCCTCTCTGTCGAGCTTGAGAAGTTGGCCATCTTGATTGAATCTAGGTATACCCTTTCACTGTTTCATAGATAACACTAATTGCATCGATTGTTAGTTGCCATTACACTTTTGTAATGTTTTTCTGTCAAACTTCTAGCATTATTTTTATCATCGTGGATATCATGACATAAAGTTTTTCGTCATCAAGCTTCTTCTTGTGACCTTCCTACTACACATTAAAAGTTAAATAAAACTTAGTATAACTAAGATCTATTTTTTTCCTAAAAATGTTCATGAACGGTAATTGATAATGATGATGATATGACTATGGTTCAAATTATTATTAATAAAATAAATTAATAGTAGTTTTAAATAAATAATTAAATATAAATATATAGGCTTTCAACGGTATAATTTTAATAGATATCCCAGCATACACGCAATAAATATGCCTTCATTTCTAACTTCATAACTCAACGCGTTACCTATACTTTTGGATAATTTGTAGCTAGTGCTTCTATTAGCATCGTTCCCTATTCCTTGACCACTAACACTGTTATAAACAGATGACCTAGATACGATCCGTTTGCATGTGCAATTTGTAGTTTGATCTGCGAGTTATTACGGATATTTTTATTCCAGTAGGTACCGCTTTTCAATATTCATTTAGCTGCTCTGAAAGTTATGAGAGCTGGTAGTGCTGAATATGAAATAAAATCAATATCTTCCATAATTAAATTCTTGGAACAACATATTATGCATTTTACTATAAACGACTTTGATGTTAATGTTATTTGCAGGGCATCGTAATTAGTCTTTATTGTCAGTAGAGATGGGCTATGGTTTACCGGGTAGATACCCGGTAAACCCCGAGACTTGGGTAAATACCCATTTATACCTATTTATACCGGGTAAATATTAAAATCAGTTAAAGAAAATAGGATTAATACAGATATATTGTTATTTTGCTAAATATTCCCATCAAGTAAATAGCGACCATGAACGTTGTAAAGTGTTTGAAACTTATTTATTTACACCTGGTAAATAAATAAGTAATAAACGCGATAAAAACCGTATTAAAATAGTTTAATTTAATGAATAACAATCGCGAAAACATAAGAAATCATTATACTTAAGGTTTCTACTCATCTCAAATAATATGTTGGAACAAGCTAGTATGAAAGAGTGGGGATGGCGCGGCGTCAGGTGGAAAATTGGCAGGTATAGAAACGAGACGACATGATATTGCATCACTCTTTAATACTAGATTGTTTCAACATATTTGAGGTGAGTAGAATTCTTTACACACTTCAGTTTTCAAAAGACATAATAAGTATATATGTTGATGGAAATTTTCTTTTCGACGTGCTTTTATTCGTTTTCATGGAAATTGAACAGTCATATTCCCGAGTAAAAAATTAAATTCATGTAATTTAAAATATTATATATAAAATAGGCTGGCAACTCCAGCTTCGCGGACGAGGTCATTCGTAGAATCCGACTCGGCTGGGCGGCGTTCGGGAAGCTACGTAGCGTCTTCTCATCCAAAATACCTCAGTCCCTTAAAACTAAGGTCTTCGACCAGTGTGTGTTACCAGTGATGACATACGGGCTGAAACGTGGTCTTTGACTATGGGCCTCATAAGAAAGCTCAAGGTCGCCCAGAGAGCTATGTAGAGGGCGATGCTTGGTGTTTCCCTACGAGATCGAATCAGAAATGAAGAGATCCGTAGGAGAACAAAAGTCACCGATATAGCCCAGCGGATTAGTTCTTTGAAGTGGCAGTGGGCGGGGCACATAGCGCGGAGAACCGATGGGCGATGGGGCAGAAAGGTTCTCGAATGGCGACCACGTACCACCGGTAAGCGCAGCGTTGACCAGATGGTCAGATGACCTGAAAAAGGTCGCAGGCAAACGCTGGATGCAGACTGCTGCCAACCGATCATTTTAGAAATCATTGGGAGAGGCCTATGTCCAGCAGTGGACTGACTGCGGCTGAAATGATAATGATGATGATGAATTTAAAATAATTATTATATTTTAATAGATATCAAATTCTTATTAAATAAAGAAATAACATATTGTAAAAATAAATCCGAGCGTTAAACTGTTTTTTTGAGTTGCATTGCAGACCATTTGCAGATTTTTTTTATCAATAGAACAAAATAACATTAATTAACAATAGTGCTGTCTCTGTCTGATCTATCTTTTTGTCAGGTAAATTGGATAGTGGAGGGGATAGTTGATTTTCAAGAGGCTAGAGGTTCCAAACAGACCAACGGCTTAACGTGCCTTTCGAAGCACAGAGAAGCTCGAGATAGAAGATCACTAAAATAGGTCTTGGTTTAGATATCTAGAATAATGATTAGGATAAGGTTTAACGTATATCAGGCTGAGCGCATACTGAGGAAATGGATGCACGTGGAAAATTCGCTCAGTCGTAGAAAAGGAGGAGATAACAGAAAGTTAAAATTTTGGAAACAGAATATTTGCTTAGGATATTGGCCAAAAATTAATTTAAATTTGGAAATTTATTAAAAATTACTATTTGGATATTGACATTGCAGTCTTGAATCACCTGATTAGCAGATATTACGGCTGATCCCGTGCCTGGCTGCCATCTGGTGGTCTGTATTATAATTTCACATTGGTATGTCCAATAAAGGAACTACGTCATAGGCCGAATGGTTGGGTCAATTGACCAAGTCAAATTAAATTTTTTGCATTGAATTTAATGTAAAATCTATTTCTGGTGAATTTAATGTAAAATCAAAATTAAACGTTACTACACTATTCCTGGAAGACATAGGTATTTTGCCTGCGTTTTAATTTTACATTAGTAGGTATGTCAAGTACATAAATTTTTGCTTTTCCCTCGGGATCCGTATATTTTCTTGGGATAATGAGTAGTACATCAGATGTTGATCCTGTATATAAAGTAGGTCCATGCCAAATTTCAAGTCGATCTTTAGAGTCGTTTTCTTGTGATACGTGCACAGACAGACAGACACACAAAAACTAAAAATAATATGATTTGTCATCTATATCCATAGCTAAGTCCTGTAGACTTAGATTTCCAAATATGTACGATTTCGACACGGCTACAGTTTTCTTATATGTATAAATACTTCCATATCCATACTAATATCACACCCCGGACACTCCATACAACAGCGCCGAGATTACAACTACCACGATTCGGTCGCGTTCGCACGCGCGTCTCTGTGAGTAAAGTGTGAGTGTCACACGTAGGGTTGGTTATTTACCGTATCTGCGTCATAGATAACCGTCCCGGCCGCGCACCAAAATGTCATCCTTACATTGTTTTGGTCTCGATTTTTACCCTTAATCTGAGCGGTGAGGTTTGGTATCTGTTTCGGGTGGGAGGGTGTGAGTGTACGTTCTGTACGTTAGTACTGTTAATAATTCTGTGCTAATATTATAAGTGCGAAAGTCTATCTGTCTGTTTTTCTTTCACGACCAAACCGCTGAACAGATTTTCATGAAATTTGGTATGAATATATTTGAAGACCCGGGATCAAACATATGCTACTTTTTGACGCAGGCGGAGCTGCGGAAAACAGCTAGTTGTATATATTGTTTATATTATAGAAATATTTATAACTATGACCACAGCTATGTCTATATATGTGCAGTAAGAATTTCCAAAAAATATTCATTGCACAATACGGCTTGGCTACAGTTTTATTATAAGTATACAAAAGATGATTGAAGATTATAATACATTATATATCTTTTTACTTCATTTTATTCGAAATCTACATCTCTATCAATGGCAAAAGTCAAATTTATAATATACGATTGTACTTACATAATACATCGCAATATTAAGGATTAAACCAATAAAGTAATATTAGGTTGGGGAAAAAGTCTTTTCGCACATAGTATGTATGAACTTGTAATAAAATCTCTTTGGCTATATACTATTTGAATCTGGCTGGTTTTGGTATCATTAAAAGTTTAAATTTTAAAGAAGATCCAAATTCAAATTAGGAAAATGTGTGATTTTCATTTGTTTTTCTTACTGTCAAGATGAGTGAATGTAATGAAGAAATTCGATACATTTTAAAATTTTACTACAAAAAGGGTAAAAATGCAACAAAAAACAAGCCGCGAAAAATTTTGCGATGTTTATGGACCTAGTGCAGTGTCTGTGAGAGTAGCACAAATTTGGTTTAAGCGTTTTCAATCCGAAAATTTTGATGTCAAAGATGCACGTCGCTCTGGTCGCCCTATAACGGATAAAATGGATGCCATTTTTGAAAAAGTGGAGCAAGATCGGCATATCAGTAGTTACAACGTAGCTGAAGAACTGGGAATTGACCACAAAACAGTTTTGGCGCATTGGAAAAATCTCGGTACACAAAAAAGCTCAATATTTGGGTACCTCACGAGCTCACTGAAAGAAACCTTATGAACCGGTACTCATTTGTGATTCTTTATTACGACGTAATGAAACCGAACCATTTTTGAAGAAGTTGATAACTGGTGATGAAAAGTAGATCGCGTACAACAAGAACGTGCGCAAAAGTTCTTGGTCAAAGGCAGGTCAGGCCTCACAGACTGTGGCGAAACCCGGGTTAACTCGCAACAAGGTGATGCTGTGTGTGTGGTGGGATTGGAAGGGCATTACCACTAGGCAGGACCATGGATTCTGCACTCTACTGCGAACAACTGATGAGATTAAAGCAAGAAGTTGAAAGAAAGCGGCCGGAATTAATCAATAGAAAAGGTGTGGTTTTTCATCATGATACATCACACATCGTTAGCCGCTCAGCAAAAATTAAGAGAGTTTGGCTGGGAGGTATTAATGCATCCGCCGTATAGTCCTGACCTTGCACCTTCAGATTTCCACCTGTTTCGGTCTCTTCAAAATTCTTTAGGCAGTGTCAGGTTAACATCACGAGAGGACTGCCAAAACCACTTGTCGCAGTATTTTGATCAGAAGCCTCAAAATTTCTATAGCAATGGGATCATGCCCCTTATACCAACAAGATGGCAAAAAGTAATCGAACAAAATGACACCTATATACTTTAGTTAAATGTAAATAAACTATATTAATAAATGTTTTAAATGTTCTTAAAAAATGCGAAGAAACTTCCCCAACCTATTATTTAACTAACGTTAACGGTTTTTTTAATTGTTACCTGGTAAGAATGGGTATTTTTACCCTTTCTACCCATTTTTACCTACCCGGTTTTACCCCCCTGCCCATCTCTAATTGTGGGTAGACATGTATAATTCAATATAGTTGGAGTTTTCTTCTTTCAATTAAGTATTTGGACACTTGTTTTATTAAGTTTTAGAATTATATTAATTATCAGTATTATATTAGTAGTTTTTCCTCTATCTGGATGATGAAATAACCTATTATTCTTAATGTTGGATTTAAAATTTAATTATTGTGAGAATTGAATTAACACTGGAATTTCTAATGAAATTTACAAGAAACGCTGCCAGAACTGAATCCGATTCACGTAATTGTGTCTAATTTATCATTTGCCATTGGGTATCGATTGAAACGTCGAAAACCACAAATCGCGTGAATTTCGTTTGCCTAGAATTGTAATGGATATTATTGTAAGTATGTAGGTACATGTTATTGTTACATTTTAAAACATTTCCAAATCTTTGACATACAAATGTCAATGATAAATTTACATGTTAAGTATACAAATTCGTGATTTTTTTTTGTCATATGATTTTTATTGAAGTCTATCATAAGCTTTTAGGATGATCAATTTTCCACTAGATGTTTAAGTGCATTCAAGTATCAATCATTTCGAATATTTTATTAGTACATATAAAAAAAATAAACATATCCATATGTTTACTATTTACATAAAGGATTATGCTACTTTGTTCTACTTATACATTATTGCGGTCAACGGGGCAGATTTTTAAGGTTAAGGAAATAAAGCTTAAAAAATGTTAATTATCTTAGATATTAAATCAATGTAAATCTATCAATCAATCAATCAATCAAATATTTATTTGCATAAAATGTAGGTTTTACAATGATTTTACAATATAAATAGGTACCCAAATATTACCTTTGTAAAAGGTGTGCAAAAAACATAATTAATAAAATAATAACATAATCTGCTGATACCTAATAAAATTTGGACAAAAGTACAATTAACTGGAAACCCGCTTTTTGAAACTGGGTTGAAAATGTATTACTTAATAATATAAATGGCTGAAAAGAAACAAATGCAAAAGGAAAAGTAAGAAAAAATACATTTACAAGCCTATTACACGCACAAACGTTGAACATTAAACATAAATAACACAGACTCAAAGTAATTGCGTTTCCTCCTTAACTCGGAATAACATTCGTGCGGTAACAACCCGCAACTTCTAATCCTACAAACAACTTACGGGTACATGTCTTAGATCACTTACCCGATTTTGGTATAAAAGAAAATTTAAGTTATAATGTATTTTGAAAACTCTCTTTATTTCATAATTAAAGCCCGACCAATAAAATAGCAACCTTCGCCATATTGTAGGAAATATTGGAACTTATTTTTTGTACTGGCAACTAGGCATTCATTTCATTTTTTTCATGTACATACACTGGAAACTTAACAACAGGATAACTTGGTACAAGGGCTCTACTTATTTCTAAAGAATTTCTTCCAGCACGCCCGTCATCAGGCAAAAATAGTCAGAAGTGGACGATGCGTATTTCGTAATTATTTCCTACGATTTATTTATCAAAATGGCAAACATTATACATAGTAATGAGAGAAAAGTGATATAAATGATGTAAGTAATCATATTATTACATACGCGAATAAAAACGAAAGATTGATTTATATTTCATTAAATGACATTGGCAATTTTGTTATTGACATGAAACGTACAACATTTTGCCACCTAAAGGCTATCAGTCGCGACGCCAATGCAGGGTTTTTATTTTCCTGGTCGGAGTAGCCGGCTGTATACCTACATTTTATCGATGGCAACTCTTTCGCTGGCACCTCTCGTCGTAGTGATTGAATGACAATAAAATTAATGATTTATTATAGCGGACCCTTTGGGGTCCATGGTGTTTGCACCATGTCAATCAGGGTGATTGTAGACACGAGTAAAACCAAGAGTCTATGTTAGATGACCAAAAATTAAAAAAAAAAAGATAAAGATTGCAATCAAAGTTAAATTAAAATTATAAAATTAAATTAAAATATTTTTTATACAAAATAGATTCACGATTATCATTATCATCATTTCAGCCAAAGTCAGTCCACTGCTGAACATAGGCCTCTCCTAGTGGTTTCCAAAATGACCGGTTGTTAATGGCCTGCGTCCAGAGTTGCAAACTGTTGCAAATTACCATTATTGACAACTTAAGCAATAATTTATTTGAGAGAAGTATTTGATTCTGACTTAAATTAAACAATTATATACCAAATAGTATAAAGCTCAAACTAACCATCGGCAATATTCAAGTGCAGCTAGAGGCAGATAAACATGACCTCTCTACCGTACTTACCTCTATCGCGCGGGGTCTGTTTTAACTATCCCTATCTGTACTATACAATCCAATACATTGCACAACAAGGATATACTCAACTACTATACTCTACTATGGTAAAGTTATGTAAGCTGGACATTTTTTGGCAAAGTCCACAAACGCCCATAACGAACTGAAATAGCCAAATAAGAAGGTTTAAATGTCGCAGTTAGCTGAGAATTCTCCCTTGTGAATGCTGGATCATTAGCGCTATGTTATTGCGAATTACCCTAAGACTCGGCATCAAAATATAGAAAGTACAGATACAACATCATCATAAATTTAAGAGTTACATTAAAGTTTTTTTTAAAGAAATTACTATATAAACAATGTTTACTTAATCCTTGGTTTTTTTAAAATCTGAAATACGCAATAATTCGTTTACAAAATTGCACCAGTGCACTTATAATCGTATGGGAAAAAAACATGCCAGAATTGGAAAAGTTATTAATAAAATCTTGATTATATGTATTAGTTACTAAATCTGTGCAACCAAAATAGTCACAAACACGTTCACATAATAAAACAGTTTTTAAAGCTTACCTCTTTTTTAATTTATTAAAAATGAAATATTAACTTAAAAAAAAACACAATTGAATCGCTATTAAAAAACAAGAAATTATTATAAAAAGTTTAAGCTATTCAAATTATTTCAACAACACTCGACGACAAACTTATGTTTATTATAAGTCAATTTCATTTCTTTGCTGCCTGATTGCCTGAAAGAGCTTGCTTTTGCGATGAGACCGCCGTTTGCGCATGATTTTATCTTTTGATTGTTAGTAATTGACAATGTGTCCTTTGTTGTGCAATAAAGAATATTGTATAATTTTTATTCTAAAACCAGAAGTACAATCTTATTTTATCTTAAATACGAAACTGTAATGCCATTTTTGCTATGCCATAAATATTAAGTCGATTAACTGCCTAATTGCTCGATTGTTGAGTAGGTGATCGATTCCGCTAATGAACTTTGAAAGGCCACGCAACTGATATTCAATCGCGACTCAATTGTGTTGCATTTTTTTAGATCTACTCAATAGTGGTATTCTGGTTAAACAGTTTTGAATCTCTATTCATTTGCGACTGGAGCGTATTTTAATGATATTAGTAGGGAAATGTAAATAAAATGAGTAACGGAATATCAGAAGCGTCAAAGTCAAGTCATTGCGATCCAATTGCGATTCAATTGTGCACTAGGTACCTATTTAAAATAAGAGAATTGACTCCTCCGTGAGATATATCGATTGCGTTCGTTCGGTGGTAATTTTTGATTTCGACTAGTATGGTCGGGCCGTGCGAATAACTTCACGAGTGTTTCTTTAATCGCTCATTGAATCCGTGCGAGTTGGTTTAATTGTCGAATGATTCGCTGGCGGATTTCGAAAATCGATACTAAATGCCTGTTGTTTTCACACGGTTCGGCACGAAGTCGATAGATAGTTCGTCGAGTCGATTCGAGCAAATGTCGACTCCCGATGTCCCCATCACTACGACTGAACTGACAGCTAGCACACTTGCCGCCACCGGCAGACGAAATCAGATGATTTTTGGAGCGGGTCGATATTTACTCGCAATTTTTATAATTTAAAGATTTAAATCACATTTAATACTGTTATTTTGGAGTTTAATAGTGCAACCGTCGTAACAAATATTTTCGCCGACGTGGTTGTCGTACGGCGTTTTATGACAAAAGTGTTTTGTTGGATATACATAAAGAACCCTGAAAAGGTAATTTATTTTATTTTAATTATTGTCTTATTGAGCTAAATAACCGATTAATTCTTTCATTTGGTCTAATAACTTTCTGGTTAAATTGGGGGTTTTGTGACAAATTTATAATTTACAAAGTGGGTAGAATGTGTATTTTATTCACATGTGTATTTCATTAAAATTTTATCTAATTTCGGTCTTAAAATTATTTCTCACCATTGGTACACATAAATAAGCGTAGAATATATAAATTCAAATTGAAACATTTCATACAAAATCGTTTTTTTTACAAAATTAAGTAATTTTTCATTGTCGGGTAACCTACCATTTGGAATTATGACTTTCTTTTTATAATTGTCGAGCCCCGCCCTATAGTAAACCATTGTTTCATAAGCAGTCTTTTGAAAGTTTTTTTGTTATTCCTACTTCAGGGTTAAAAAGAACACCTGAAGTTTCCCTCAGCACTCCCTCCGCTGAACACTGGGAGTTCTACCAGCTTCCCGAGGTGTCAGGAGTGCATACCACATTTCTTTTATTGAAGCAAGAGGACACTGTTTATACTATCGTTTTAATCTGCGATAGACATTTTTGCTTTAACTGAGGTAACCACACAGCCGAAGCCAGCATTATCGGTCAGCCAGTGCCTGCGCTTTCTACATTTTTTATTTTATTAACCTTTTATTTTATTCTTTTAGTTTAAAACTTTAAAGAAGGGATCTAAATATTGGCCATTCGATCTCCTGCGCCCCTAATTCTCTTTTCTCATTTTAATTTCATTTATTAATATTTTTTTTCAACATAAATTCATTTTTTTTAATTGGGTTTTTTTTGTGTTAGCTTTCAACTTATGTTTCCAAATAAATATTGTAAAAGTTATTTGTTCTTTTTTATTTTAATTTTGGTGCTTATTTTCTTTCAAATTTCATAGAAGACAGGAATTAGATAGCGAACCCAGGTAGTAAACATTGCAAAACGAAGCGCTCAATCGAAAATAATATGCAGGTTATTCTTCCATAATTTCGTTATTGTACGATAGGGATCCGCAGTCACGTTTAATCTGAATTTTCGTTACACTGTGTTTTGAGCATGAGATTTTAGAGAACGACTCAAAGCGGCTTACGTATGCAAAATTAAATTACACGAATAAATTCTATAACGTTTTCGTGTATTAGCCGGATACAAGCCAATGTTTCATTTAACTACATGTATGGAAAAACAGAATCTTATAACATTCAGTCTCCAATACGATTGATTTTCGAAACATTTCGATATTTTAGGAATTTAATTTTTTATTAATCTTTAGTTTAATTAAAGCAACTAAATACTAAACAACAATTTTCATATTTGGGGAAAGTTTCCGACATTCCCAAGAGGTGCACATTACAGGGTCGAAGCATGAGTCGATACTATATTTATTCTGTGGCACGAGTTAGGCTCGTGAACATTGTGAACCAAGGATTCCATACTGACCAGTAAATTAAAAAAAACATATTAAAAACAAGATAAGAGCAATTTAAAAATTAAAAAACTTGACTGATTTTCTGTGTAATTCGGAACGAAGAAAAAACCGCCATTTAGTTTTTTTTTAAATTTTATGTACCCAGCGTCATTCTTACAGTAAATACGAATCTAACGACATCTCTCAAGCTAAAATCCATCGAGCCGTTGAGCAGCTGCAGTGCGTGCCAAACAATTATACATACCTACATACCTACATACATACTCTCGAGAATCATAACCGTCCTTCTGACGCAGCCGGGTAAATATAGTTCGACCTAAAAATCTTTAAATCTAAATTTGTCTCAAAATCGATGAAAGTGCCTACGCAGTTCGGACGAGGGTCTTAAAATCCATCACACAAGGCTCCGATCCTATTTAGATAAGTACAGCCTGTCGGAAGCTCCCTGCTTAGTTCACTTGAATGATTGCCGCTAATGAATGTCACACTTTAATCTTTTTAATCCTAACAACAAGTTTCGCTCAAGCAGCCAAGATTTTAATTGCCAATTTTGCAATTAAAAATATTAAAATTCGATTTTGTTTGTAGTTTTAGGATGAATTATTTGCCAAGATAATCCATACTTCCTTACTATCCATACCGATTATAAATGAAAAAGTCTGTCTGTCTATTACGTTTTCTCGGCTAAACCTCTGAACCGATTTTGATGAAACTTTAAGGCCCTAAGCAAATTCTACACACAAAATTCTAAAAACACCCGGTAGCCTCTACATTACAAATTAAATCTTATGATAGAGGATGTATCTGAATGTATAAAATAAAATAATTAAGTAAGGTAAAATACCATACATTTATACTGCCTATGAAAACTATTTTCTAAAGAAGGATAATCTCTGAAGTGATACCGCTTTTCTTTGGTTCGAGGTGGCTTACATCAATTAACGGTTGAATGTATAAAATTTTGTATCAGCACTAACACGTGCTTGGGATTTAAGTTACAAAAAATTTACACTTAGCTATTTATGTACTGATTTTCGTCGAAGTTGCAAAAGGTAAAATTATACACTTTTGTTGTGAGATACTAAATCAACGATGCTGTTGTTTTATAACAAACAGATTCATAAATAAACACCCAAGAATCGCAGGCAATTCGAAAAAAACCATAATTTTCCAATATTAACAGGAAATTGAACTCTGGTCCTCCAGATTAGCGGAATAGCGTTTTGATCATTTAGTTTAAGTTTTGCTTAAGTATTGATCTAATGATTAAATCTTTAATTATTATTATTTTTCATTTTGATATACAATTGAAACAACAATACTTTTATCGCTTACTATTATTGACTAATAGGTAACGATAACATTACGCCACAGATTAAGCCGTAAACTAAAATTTATTTTACGTAAAGTATTTAGTACGTGGATGGACGTGTAAGTAGCCCATCCTTAGGCGAGCATAGCTCTAAGTTACCCCGTGTGGGCGGACGGACCAATTTCCGAAATAAACCCTGCTGGCAATTACTCTGCACTGTTCTATCCACAACAAAGGACAAACTGACCTGCCTTCCAGAGAACAGCTTACTCCGAGGCCGGCAAGGAAATATCTTCGCTGCAATGGTGCAGGTGACAGCAGGAGTCCACACTGCACTGTTTTCTATTAGCGGCCGCTAAATCACTATTTCATGTATTAATTGGACCTCAATTAGCACAATTTGAGAAAAATAATAAAGCTACAGCAAAAAGAGCTTTTAGATAAAATGATTCACGAAGAATGAAAGGAGCTAACGGGAAACTTCAGCCAGCCCCAGATTCGCTGTCTCCTTCCATCAAGCTAAAATGCCTCATGTGTAAAGAGAACAGCGAGATAGCCATCAAAACGCATTTCGGAAATCAAAATAACTTTTTAAAATATCCCATTTGCTGCCTGGAACGCCATTGTTGAAGCCGGAACAATCGAGGTCAAGGTTGATCTCTTTAATAGCACAATTATTTCCCTCTTTGACCGACATGCATCCTCTCCGGCGCGTCAAACTTAAAAGACCACCATGTCCTTGGATCCCCACTGGAGTGCGCATGGCTATGAAAAAACGTAACCATGCTTTTATTAAATGTAATCGCGAAAGGTTTGATGCGAATTGGGATATTGTTAAGTAAGCGCGGAATCTCTGCAGTCGTATGGTTAGGTCAGCTAAACGACGTTATTTCTATGACAGTATTGTATTTCCAACTCTTACTCTGCCGATGTGGGAATTTTTAAAAAATCAAGGCGTGGGTAAAGGTATGTCTGCAACATGTGTACCAAATTTTACCCCTGATAATTTTAATAGTCATTTCTTCAGGACTTCTCTTCTACACAAACTATAACTCACACTAACTCTCAACCATTCCTGCTCCCAAATTCCTTTTCCTTTTAAGGCGTGACCAACGACTTTTCATTAAGTCCAAAGCTACTGGCGTTGATGGCATCAACCAAAGAATGGTAGTTCTTCTCTTGGAGTTTATTCTTCCTATACTTACCCACATCTTTAACTTTTCACTTAGCACTGGTGTCTATCCTTCTTCTTGGTGGAAAGCTTTTGTTATTCTTCTTCCTAAATCTCAAAACCCCGTCAGCTTAAATCAATTTCGACCTATCTTTATTTTAACGTACTTCTCTAAAATTATTGAAGCTATGTCCATTAAAAGTTTCATCTTTAATCTTCACGAATAACCTACCTTCGCAAAATAGAAGACTAGTAATCTAATTACGGTGTTGCTGTCAATCCAAGCAAGTGTCAAGCAATCATTATAGGTAGTTCACGTCAAGTCTGCAAAACAAATCTTCTCAGCTCTAATAATTCCCGATCTCTCCAGTCTTCCAACAGTCTGGTTTTGGCCACCCCTCTTCACCGCTCGGTCTTCATGGAAAAATCATTTTTAATCCAGGCCACAAAGTTATGGAATGCTCTCCCTGAGACAATCAGGGGAGTTGTTACTGCAGCAAGTCGCGGAGTCATAGTCACCAATTTATATCCTACGTATTTATTTATTTAAACTTTATTGTACAAATACAAGTAAAGCACAATAGGTGGACTTAATGCTAAAAGTATTATCTAACAGTCAACCTTTGCGTCAAGCAGAGAGCTTTATGTGGATCTAAAATAAAGTTTTATTAACAAAAAAGCATAAGAAAATAATATGCAATACATACATATAATATAAACACGTACCTACATAAACAATAAATATATACAATTATTAATGCAATGCAAAACAAACAATACAATACATGTGGCAACTAGATTCTCACATCACTCAGCTGTGCGAGAAAATGATCGTAAACAAGAGCTTTGAAACCCGCACGGCTGAAGGCTTTCCTAATTGATTCAGGTAGCGCGTTCCAGAGTCTGACAGCCGTAACGGCGAAGGAGTTGGAGTAAAACCCAGTATGGTGAGAGGGAGTGGCAAGAGTCAAATTGTTTGAAGAACGCAGAGCCCTTTCGTGAGTCTAACTTAAAAATTTGAAATCTGTTTTGAGATACTTTGGGGAAGATGGATTATTAAGCACATTATATAACTGACAAAGGATATGGAGATTCCTGCGTTGACGGATAGGAAGCCATTTAAGCTGGGATCGATATTCTGAGACGTGGTCGTACTTACGTAGGCAGAAAATGAACCTAATACAATTGTTCAGAAGGCGTTCTAACTTATTAAGTTGTTCTTCAGTAATGTTCAGATAACACACATCAGCGTAATCTATCAGCGGTACCACAAGAGATTGAACCAACATCGTTTTGGTCTTTATTGGTAAGAAATTTTTTAGACGTTGTAGGTAATGTAATAAAGAAAACACTTTTCCACTGACCTCATTGACATGTGATTGCCAGCTCAATGTATTATCAATGAAAAGACCGAGATCCTTAACTACTGGACTAAGAGGTATCTCAATATTGTTGTAGATGATTGGTTGTAACGACTGAGTGTCAATATTATTTATTTGTACATTACTTCCCACTATAATGGCCTGACATTTCTTTGCATTTACGTGGATTCCAAAGCTGCCGGACCACTCTAGTACTCTGCAAAGGTTACCATTAATTAAAGAAATTCCGGCATCAATGTCACTTACATTGGTTTGTGTGTAAAGCTGCAAGTCATCGGCGTAGAAATGATATGTACAAGTGATAATAGATGAGAGAAGATTTATGAAAATCGAGAATAATATCGGAGACAGAATTCCGCCCTGCGGAACACCAGCCTTCAGCTCACACCAGTCAGACGTATCATGCCCGTTGCGAACTTGTTGCCGGCGACCACGAAGATAGCTGGAAAACCATTCAATCACTGGGGACGAGATATTGCAGGAGGAAAGTATAGCCATATTGTTTGTTGTATACTTAATTTATGTATTTATGTATAATATGCAATCTTATGTATTATTACTTTTCTTTTGTAAGTAGATTTTAACATATTTTATCTTTCTTGTGTTTCGTGATTTCGTCTTTATCGCCAACTTTTCTTTCTCTGTTTGGTCCCATGGTTGGCTGGTAGAGAATGCCACTTGGTAAATAAATTTGATGGCCAGTACATTGATAGAGGTACTTCTTACATATGTATTTTTGAACTTTGACACACAAAACCGCCCAACCAGTATGCACTAATTATATATTCACAGGCAAATATATCCATACTACATGATAAGTAAACAATCACAACGCAACTAATGAACAGTTAATGATTGATAGCTTAAGTAACTTGTAAACTATGCAATATCTTTTTGCTAACCCTGCACAAGACTAATTGCTGAAAACTATTTGAAATGCACATGATTTCAAGTCTAGTTTTCAAGTAATATATCCGCTTGGCAAGTGTTACCATCCATCTGAATACAAAGCACTGTTGCAGCATTGTTTTGATTGCACAAGGAGATGCTGCTTTCATATTATCATGTTACTAGAAACTTAGCTTTCAAGAGCATACGAGTACACAAATGTAATGATCGTGGTTTTTCTTTGTTACTCGTGTTCATTTTATTTTTCTGACTGTTTCAAATTATCACATAAACATAAACATAAAAGGTGATATGAACGCTATACATTAAAATATGTGTATAGTTTACGTAAAACATTTATTAAGCTGAAAGTGTTGATTAGAATTAAGGTATCTATATTTGCTCTATAGACACTTATTGACGAAGGGAGGCTTTTGCACAAAAGTACATGAGGAAGTAGGAAAACATCAGCTTCTTGCCAATTTAAGTCCTGTCAAAATGAGTACCATTTTGTATGTAAACTGTTTCACCCACCGGATGTATATAACTTTTTCTAAATTTTTAACGAAGTGATATTGAATCCCCGAAACTATTAACCAAACCGTCCATGTTTTCTACAAAGTGCTATCTGTCAAGAACGCATTTATCAAGCACAAGCTTTTAGTTAACCGCTTTGTTTTACAACAATCGTGAAGATAAAGCCGGTTCTAGTTTTAGTTTCAGCTATTGTTCGTTAATGCAACGTCAAACCTACACATTAAGGTCGGTTAACATTGTAAGGAAGGGCCCCTTTTCAATTGTGATCCATTTGTTTAATACTGTTTGTTAAGTGACATAAATCTTGGGAGTCAAAGTTGTTGTGTGAGGTTGTGGGTGCGTGCCAGTGAAAGGCGGTGAAGAAAGAAATGATAATTGAAAACCTTTGTTTTAGCGCTGAAAAGCTTCTAATATCTTTCCAGATTATAACTTTGACCTTTGAATATTCAGTAGGTATAAAAGAAAACTATTTTTTGGGAAAGTACATAGACAATACGGGCGGTGAACGGCATAAAAAATATGCCTACTTTCTGGTTCTCCAACCACAAATTAGCCATACTTTTCACGTACTCTTTCAAGTTTACATTATATTTTTTTAAACTATTAAGCATTAACATATTTTTTTAATTAATTAAAATTGCAATAATTTAAGTAAAAATATTTATATAAATTATTTTGTAAAGGTTAATCAAGCGTTTGTTAATTTTGACCCAGATCTCTGCAAACAATAGCCACGTCATGAGTAATTATTAAAATACAATTATTAATGAAATCCCTAGGGGACATTAAATTATTGTTTCTTTTGTGATCAGGATGTAGAAATGTTAATTTTACCATTGATCAGAAGAACAAATTTATAGGAAGTCAAAATTCATTTTCAATTGGTTGACTAGCTGTTGTTGAGGTTCTACGTACGTTGTCTTCATGCCGCGATATAATAGACACAAACTTTTACACATTTGAATTAAAATAAACGTAATACATAAACTAAATAGGGGTTAAAAGTTCGTCATTACCGCGCTAACCAATGTTTAGTTAGCAATGTAACTGATATTCATGTTCCTACAATGCGATCCATGTATTTGGAAACTAGCCGGGATAGAGCTAACCACGACAAGTTTCAGCTTGTGCTTACAGGATTACAGAGTTTAGTTGCTTTATGTTACAAAACGTTTATGCCTTAGTCATAGAATATTTTACGTTTATGAGTCGTAACTCGATTGTATCCTAGGGAAACTAGACAAATCTTTAAAGTCTAGACACTAGACTGTATGGCACATAGGTTTATGGTCGAAGTTAAAAGGAAATCTCATTTTCGCATTGAATAAGTTGTTGTAAAATTAAATGAAATTGCGGTTATTTGAAATGCTGTGTGTATATGTGTAGCTAAAATGTATGAGCCTAAAATTTTTTTTGGGTGGATTATGGGTTCATAAGTTAAATCATTATTTAACTGAATGTACAACTACTAGCAATATTGGTAATTGGTTTCGCACAAATGAAGATATATCACTAAGAACTAACACACTACATAATCATTATATATTTAACACGTAATTTTAATTCATGCTCATTTATCCACAATAGTTCGTAAATTCAGCATTAAACCAATTTAACTGCTCTACAAGAGATTTAGAACAACTCTCCCTCGACACTAAACGAATATTATCATTAATTGTACGTTATCTGTATGATAGCTATATGCTATATGTTGCTGCACACGGGTGCTGTTAATTGTTTTCTGTGTGGAGCTACAATTAACAAGCCGGGCCGTGTGGCCAACGCGGTTTTGAAGGGCTGTGCGCGGTATAGCTGAGTGAAATATTCATTTTAATATTTTACTTCTCATACTCGTATCTTTTAGGAATTTGTAGCGGAAAATGAAAAACTTTGTCAGTAATTGTGATATCATTTCTTTCTTGTCAGTAATTGTGACGTAGTGGCTCTAGTTCGAGTTTGCTCATAAATGTTCATTAAAATGGAGGATATTGTAATGAGATTATAAATAAATAAATAAGTAAATTAAAGAGTACTCTGAGATAAACAGGCTCGTGTTATGATGAAACACGTTGAAAATGTGGTAAAATAAAACCACAAAACTTTTTTTCACAAGACAACACAAATGAGCTTTGATTTTCCGTACCTAAAATGGGCAATTGTTGTCCAACCATGTTTATATATATGCACCGATATCGTTAACCTTCTATTGAAGAATTACTAGACACATCACTACCAGCCTAGGCAGCTTAGTTAGCCGCTATAGCCGTATCGGCCGACGGCAATATCCGTTGCATACCCACCCGCCAGTTAGCAACACCTGGCTTCTCTAAATACCGAGGTTGCATAAAAAAGCAATTTTTATACAAAATAATTTCATGAAAATGTTCAAGATTGCGAAAGGTGGGTGGGATTCGGGACTGACGGTTAAGAAATATGATTTACGAAGAATTTCCTTCATGCTTTATTAGTTTCAAAATTTTCAAAGAATGGTGTTTACATAATCGATTATGATCTCATAAAACTATAAATTTAAAGGCATAACTATTTATCTTACAAGAAACTATATAACAGAAAATTTAAAAACACACATGGTGTCTATAAGGTTGCCTTCTTGTTCTACCGATGTTGAAGGCGTTCATATGTTACGGTAACTACTAACCATTAGATGGGTCGTACGCCTGTTTGCCTACTTAGTTGTATTTAAAACTTTATACAAATCGTTTCCGGGCTAGCTTTAACTTTTTGATTTTATTAATTATTGATGGTTTGTACAGCCCTAATGACATATAAGTACTAACATGTTAATAAGCACGCATTACATTCTCATAATTATTTAACATGCGTGGCTTGGTATTGGCGCCTTACCAAAATATTATTATGATGTTGTAGAACCGATAGTCAATATTGACTGACCGAGAGCACAAAATCCATCCCTATTTCCATATCCCTACTTCTATACTTTAATATGTGCAAAAGTCTGTCTGCCTGTTAAGCTTTCACGGTCAAAGCGTTGAATGGATTTATATGAAATTTGATATCAATATTGTTGAAGACTCGGGGTCAAACGTAGGTTAAGTAAGTAAGTAAGTGTAAGCAAACAATTGGTGACGATTATTTGTGTGGTCATACTCAATAATTCCCTTTTTCTGTGTTTTTTTTTTTTTTCAACAGCCGTTTTTGAAAAAATAGATACTAGACCAGTAATTAATACAATTAAATAGTGCTAAATATATATAATTTTAAAACCCTTCTTGTATTATTTAAGTTCAATATTATTTTACCGCCGACATCATTTCCATTCCATTGTTTTGGTACGATCTGTATGTAATATTTGGCGTTTTTAAAATCTTTGGGAAGAAAAGCAGTAGCATGTTCTTCTATGTTATAGATTACTTTTTAAGACAACATGACGAAAGTCCTGAACATCAGAACTGCAAACAACAACCAAAGTTATACATAGGTTAAATCTGTGAGACTACACAATAATTAGAAAACAGTAGTTCAAGCTAGCGTAGCTTAACTGAATTAGCCAAGACGCAGACCGTAAATAACCAGCCATTGCAATTATATTCCACTGCTAAGGACTTTATACGATCTACTCGTAGGAACGATTACGTCGTAAACAACTGAAGCTGATTTATTTTAATAGCCAGGAGTGCTACTTTTGAAAAGTGTGACTCACGTTAAATCGAATACCTATTTTTTGTTCGATATCGAATGAGTTTCGTTCATTAACAAAGGATTTTTATTCGACATATCCATACTTTCATACTAATATTATAAATGCGAAAGTCTGTCTGTTACGCTTTCACGGCCAAACCGCTCAACGGATTTTGATGAAATTTGGTATGAATATAGTTGAAGACCCGAGGTCAAACATAGGCTACTTTCTGACGCAGGCGGAGCTACGGGAAACAGCTAGTATGACATAAACTTGAAAATTGGGCTCCTGGTTTTGCAAGGTGATTCACATTATTATTCCATTTGGGAAAAAGTTGTTTCAGTCCAATCCGTTTATTTTTAAAAGAAATAAAGCTCGTTATATATGTCACAGGGTAATTTATTTTTGATTTTGTTTGTTTTTTTAATTAGTATGCTACACCAGGTCGTCCTATGTACGCTCGTTTCCAAAAAGCATACCTCTACAATATATTGTTACCAGCTTTGTAAGTATAATTCATGCAGTATTCAATATTAATTATCCTTTACAATATAATCCTTTACGTATTATTCAACCTGATACGAAAAATACAAGCAGATTTTATATTAATAGAATTAATCCAGCAATCCTTATTAAAACCACCTCGTGAGGTGGTTTTTTTGTTTTTGGTCGTGACCAAAAACAAAAAAATCAGTGTAAGTTCTCATCAATGGGTATTATTTCATGTTTATTGTTAAAATGTCTACAAAGTACGTTTCCTGCATAACATGTCTGAGTAAATACAATTTCTAACTTTAAATTCTGTTGCGCGGAAAAGCTCTAACACATTTCTGCCAACCGTGAAGCATTACATTGTATGGTGTCTGAATCCTCGCCTAGTGCCGACAGTTTCCACTGCAGTGCCGGTAGTTAGCGCCACCTGCGTTGTATTAGATACATAGCCCGCTTTATGTTATCATAACAATAACATTGCACCATTACCGCTCCTGTCCTCGTCTCTAATATGTTGAGCATCAACGTGATTATCTGTCTCTGGAAGAAACCTTTCTTGGTCTTATGTCAGATGTTTAAAATTATGTTTAGTGTGAGTGTACTTTATTTTCCAAGCGCTGAATCTTTTGACTTACATTAACCAATGTCCATTGATTTCCTACTATTTATTAATATATACTTAACTAAGAGTTTGTTTTCTATATACCTTTAATTAAATACAATTATAAACAAAACGTTAGTTTTTTTTAACATTTATATGTGCCAGACAATCTGAAGAGTCGTGGAATTAAATTAATTAGAAGCAATATAAAATAAGGCGTTAAACTTATTTGTATGCAAAGAAGCATTAAATGTGAAAATGTTCATCAATCACATTCAATTAGACCTCAAACTCATACAGCGTTGCCCCTAACGCTTTAAAAAATAATTTCGAAAATTGAAGTGTCTTCACAGCGTGGCCCTTAAAACTTAAAAATAATAATTAAAAAGAAATCGAAATGGCCTACCCGCAAGTATCACAAGTGGTCAGACGCAAAGATAAGAACAAACGTTTTACTGAGTGTAAGTATATTAAGTGAACTTTTTTTTTTTAGTTTCCGGAGACTAGACTAGAATAGTCCATACTTAATATTATAAATGCGAAAGTCTGTCTGTTAAGCTTTTATGGCCTAACCGCTGAACGGATTTTGATGAAATTTGGTATGAATATAGTTGAAGACCTGAGGTCAAACATAGGCTACTTTTTGACGCAGGCGGAGCTGCGGGAAACAGCTAGTCGAAAATAATAGCAACAATCATATAAGTTAATCACACAATAGTGCCTTTTTCCAATACACTGCTCGATATAAAATGCCACAAGTACGTAAGAAGGGAAGATTTATTCAATAATACCAAAGACAGGATTAACTGGGCTTGATAACGCTTCGCTTGAGCCGAACTCATCGAAGGCCTATTGCTTTTTTGAGCCCTCGAATTTCATATACCAACATAAATAATTCCGGCTTCAGGACAGTTTAAGTTCGCTTTCAGAAAATAAATAAGTATCAGAGTTGCTTCTAACTTAAATAATTTTCATCAACTGTCACAATTAATGTCTGAGCAAGCGAATGGGAATACCAAAAATAACTTTTAACGTTTATCTTCTTTTATAAGTAAATTTGTTTTATTTAGTTTAGAATAATGTGCTTTAGTGGCATGAAATTTAAGTAAATGAAAAAAAATACCACTTTCGGATTATCTAGATATATGTAAAAACTATTAAGTATCACTGTAATTGTATTAACAAACTTTTTTCGTCTTATATTATTTGAACCAAAATCATATTGTTAGTATCTGAAGAAGAGTGGAGCCCTCCTAAAGAAGTCGTACGAAGAAACAGCGGAATTGTTAATAGTTTTATCATAAGTGGGTATTGTTAATTAAGTAATTTTATTTCAAATTTTTACTCCTGTTATTTTTTTAATTGGTTATTTTAAATTGGCTTTTACCATGGAGTAATTACAAAGAGGAGATGCCGTAATAAGCGTTTTGTAAGAAAGTGTTTGTGAGGCTATACGGGGCGGAAGGCAGACGTGCGGGGTGCTTGGTTTCGGCCGTGGCTCCAATCATGGAGCACGAGCAATGACAAACTCCGCCCACTGCAGTGTCGGCGAGGCGCCAATGATGACATTACTGCGCCATTTCAAACGGCATCTCCTCTTTGTAATTACTCCATGGCTTTTACAGGCCTGAAACACAGGGTGGCTTAGAGTTTTATTCTAAATACACCCTATGTAGGGGTATATCCTTGTTGTGTAAGGATATCACTGTAGATGTTGTATGTGGGAGCACAAGAGAAACGATGTTATTAGGTAGAAGTCGTATATTGCACTAAATTATGTAAATTGTTAAGTATGTGACTGTAGCGCGCACGCAGGCGCTTAGTAAGCAAATTGTATAGATATATGTTTGCATGTCGGGTTTGCCCGTACATACTGGCGACTTAAAAGAAAGGAAATTAAAGGATTAAAGTATTAAAACAAAGTAAAATTAATGGTTAAGCCAAAATATTGTAAACAATTAAGAGATTGAAATAGGTATTAAGTAAAATAATAAGAATATAGAGTTGACAGAAACATGTTCAAGATAGTATAAGTGTCCAACTAGAATGTTATGGGCGACGTAGCCTTATCTATTTTCGGAACACTATCGAGACACACGCGCACTGACTCTACACCTTTATCGAGATTTGGCAAAGAATGACTATGCACTGCACTAGCACTTATCTCACACCTCGCACTGCAGCTCTGCGGCGGCGGCGCCGGCGGCGCGCCATGCACCGGCGCTAGGGCCAGCTGTACTGGTGGCGGGCTGTCCGCCCGCCAGCTGATGTTGTTGTTGCCACTAGATCTTCTTATTTTGTAGATGCTCCATATGATAAACACGGTTACACCAATGGACAGCATAGTGTAAATAGCAGAATATTGATGAACATCATGGAGAGAAAGGCTTGTAGTAGCTGTGTCCTGCTGCATTTTAACGTCATCAATTTTTTGTTTTAGGTCCTTTAACATCTGCGAGTGTATTTCTGGCGTTGTTAGATTAAATGTCGAATTACTGACAAAGTTGTTTATGTCAGAAACTTGTGGGATGGTGATACTAATCTCATCTGTATCTATGCGAGTTTTGAAATCATAATGTGAATGTATGGTAAAAGTATCCCCTTTCAATGAACAACCTTGACCTAGTGTGATAAGGCCTGTGCTGGACAATGACTTCGACGTCATACCAGCTGAGCAGAAAATGCGGACTGCGCGTTCCTCGCAACACGAGAAGAGCCACGAGCTGCCACCGCCGGGATGCAACTTGATCCATTTGTCGCTACAATTATAATTTATTGTTTTACATTCTGTTATCTTGTTATTATTTATTAATTGAGCTTCACAATTGGATTTGGCGTCTTTAATGTTATGTATGGGTTGATAAAGAGGGCATAAAATGTGTGTTGCATCCGTTTGAATGCATGTTTGCAGTTGATCTGCCTGGAATGGAATAAACAAATCTTTTCGGAGATTGATAGCCATATATGATGCACTTGGAACAATAGATATGCTGCGTCCGTTTTGTTGTTTCTGTGGGATCGGTATGACGCGATGTAATTCATACAAATCTTTGTTTACAAGAGGAATTTTTACTTCAAAAATCATAAATTCTTCTGTAACTCTGGTATGTACACGAAGCAGTTTATAAATGTCTCTAATGTTCTGACTATTGATAGGTAAAGCCAAGTCGTTGGGTAGTTGGCCAGCGATGATGTTCAGTTGTGTTTGGAGCTGTGTGGGTCTAAGCAAATGTAAGTCGATGTGTTCGCTTCGCAGATCAGTTATGACGTCAAGTAGTGACTGTTGAATACGATGTAAATTCGATATGATGATGTTTGCTGCCAGGGCACTTAAAGTAATATATAACGTATTTTCGTAATCCGCTTGCATTTTGTTGGTCTTGGTGTATAATTCTTTTATGTGATAGTTTATAAGTTTGAATTGTTTATTCATAGCTAGTTCATTTCGTTTTAGTAAATTATATTCCCCTTCAGCAATTGATGTCTGTTGTTTATATAAATTTTGAATATGTTTTTCGTTGTCTTGGATTTGTTTGATGTCTTCAGTATATTTTTCAGCAAATCTGTCGTCAAGTACACCAAATAATGAGTTGGCTACGTAGCCGACCGCGTTAATCAGTCCTCTCTTCCGACGGCTGCCTTGTGATGAGATTAGCAAAGCGTCGTTGTATTTGAGTTCGTTGATTTCATGTTCTAGTTGATTGGCCAACGTCAAAAACGCTGTTTGAGATTTGCATTGACCGCTGAGGTGTTTAACATAATCTTCAATATTGTATAAATTACTGTGGTATGTAGTCATGTTGTAATACACAATCATCTTCCATTCGTCTTGTATAATTTGAAGATCAGCAATTTTATCAAAATAAACTAGTTTTGTTGGTTCCAGTGACGTGACATTGTAGAAATGCTGTGTCGACGGAGTTATAAAAAATGTAAATAATAGAAACAATACGGAAATTGCAGAATTAAGTCGTTGAACCCAATTAACAGATCTTGTTTTCCTTGTTCTTTTACTGTGTTCAGTAGCTTGACCATTGTTGGTGTTTGCTGAGTTGTTGGTAGGAGAAGGGCTGGATCCTAGAGGTATTTTCGGATCTTCATCCTTCACAGGTAAAGGGCAAAGTTTGACGATGGGTCGCTTAGTACTGCCATTTTTTGTTTTCAGTGTTACGACACGCACGAGTCCATCCTTACCAGGATGAAGAGCTGTTACCCTACCTAATAGCCATTTGGCTGGTGGGGCATTGTCCTCCTTAATGAGTACAATGTCATCCATTTTAATGTTATTTTTAGCTGTATGCCACTTGTTACGTCCCTGTAAAGTCTGTAGGTATTCAGAGGACCACATTTTCCAGAAGTCCCGGTGTAGCTTTTCTGTCAATTGCCATCTTGATCGTAGGTCTGGAATGTCTATGCCCGTCGGAGGTGACAAAATTGGACGGTTGATCAAGAAATGTCCAGGAGTTAAGTAGTCCAGATTGTCGCTGTTTTCATCGAGTACCATCAGCGGGCGCGAGTTGAGGCAAGCTTCTATCTCTGCTAAGAGTGTGGAAAACTCCTCGAAAGTAAGTTTTTGTTCCCCGAGCACACGTTTGAGATGGTGTTTCATGCTGCGGACAGAAGACTCCCATAAACCAGCTGCTGAAGGCCAGTAAGGACAGTTGAAGTGCCATTGTATTCCTGAGTCAGCTATGTGATTCATAAACTCGGTGTTGATATATTGTCTGAGAGCTTCCTTGTATTCCTTGTTGAGTTTTCTAGCAGTACCGACAAAGTTAGTACCGTTGTCACTATACATATGCCTAGGAGTGCCACGACGAGCACACATACGTTTAAAGGCTGCGATGAAAGTGTCGGTACTGAGGTCAGACACGAGCTCCAAATGTATAGCTTTTGTGGAAAAGCAGACGAATACGGCAATGTAACCTTTCGTTGTTTTAATGCCTCTTCCTTTGTTAGCTTTTACTTCTACCATTCCTGTAAAGTCAACACCGCAGTGGGTGAACGCAGCAGAAGGAGTTACTCTAACAGTGGGTAAGTCGGCCATAAGTTGATTGTTATTGTAAGAGCTGAAACGTCTGCACTTGACGCAACGTCGTATTTGTTTCTTGACAGTTGCGTTACCTCCGATTATCCAATACTGATTACGTAAGTAAGCCAGCGTCAGCCGTGCACCTCCATGTAAGGTGTTCTTGTGAGCTCTAGATATTAGCAATTCGGTAAGTCTGTGATCTTTAGGTAATATTATGGGATGTTTAGCAGAATCTTGAAGGTCGGAGTACTTTAGCCTACCGCCAACTCTCAAGATCCCTTCCGAGGTAATTATTGGATGAAGTGGAAGAAGTTTGCTTTTTGTATTCACCTTACCTAAAGATTTAATAAGTGATATCTCACTCGAAATACTGTACACTGTATGTCTCTAATTATCAAAGAGCGAGCTTTATTAATTTCACACGATGTTAGGTATGTATGTAGTACTCTATTTGTTTTAACACGAGAATTTGAAACGAAGCGTAATAGCCATCCTATTACTCGTATGACAAGTGTTCATGAACTGAAGTTATGTAACAATTCTTCAATTAATGTAGGGTTAGGTACTTGTAATGTACAAGTTTGTAGCGTAGGTGTTGTTTTCACCTCAAGTGTTGGAATTTCGATTGTAGGGCAATCGTCTTTAGTCCCGCTTTTCAACCACTTAGGACCTTCAAACCACAGTTGATTGTTGACTAGCTGTGAGGGTAAAAGTCCACGGCTAGCAAGATCGGCGGGGTTGTCTTTAGACGAAACGTGTCTCCAGCAGTCAGGCGGCATGTTGTATTCGGTTTGCTACGAACGTTTTCCATCGCGAAATGTCACCTTTTAACCATCCTAATACTACCATGGAATCTGTCCAGCCGAAGATTTTCAAATTGGTTGTTCCCATTGCTTCCCTAACTTTTTTCATCAGCCGAGAAAGCAGTTGAGCTGCGCATAATTCTAAGCGAGGAATTGTCACTTCCTTATTTAGCGGCGCGAGTTTTGTTTTTGCACAAACCAATCGGATAGTAGTTTCTCCACAATCTAGTTCTGTTCTGCAGTAGACCACACATCCAAAAGATTTTTCGCTAGCGTCGCAGAAGCCATGTAATTCAAATTGTTTGCCTGTATCCCCGATCCATCGCGGAATTTCTATGTTACTTAAGTGCGTCATATCCTTGGTTAGGATACTCCATTCTTTCTGTACGTCAGATGGGAGAGCGTCGTCCCATCCAATTCCTGTAGACCAGACTCTTTGGAATAGTATTTTCGCCTTCAAAGAAACAGGAGAAAGCCATCCCAAAGGATCGTAGAGGGTTGATAATTTAGATAGCATTGACCTCTTGGTGTCATTTTGGGTAAAACTGTCTGTTTTGTTATTTCGTTGGAACGTAAAATTATCCGTTCGCGGATTCCAGCGAATACCTAATGTTTTGTTAGATTGTGAATGTTTAAAATCGAACATTTTATCCGAAATTTTTTCTTTTGGTAAGGCTTCGAGTAGTTCCGAGTTGTTACTGGTCCACTTCCGTAAATTGAAACCTCCCCCCTGTAAGATGTTTATCAATTGTAACTGCATTGACTTCGCTGTTGTAAAATCATTATGACCGCTCAGTAAATCGTCCACATACAGTTGATTGTTTAGAGCAGTAGTTCCCAAACTTATTTTTCTCGTGGACCACTTTCAAAATTTTACTGGTTTCGGTGGACCCCCTGCTGCTACATTTCTACCACATTCTTAAAGTCGCCAAAAAATAAAAATTGTGTCACTTCTGAGTTCTGTCCCTATATTTCGATATGTAAAATAAAAACGAAAAATGGTACATTTTATATCACTTTATTTATTAAAAGAATAGAATTACAAGAAAAAAATATTAAGGTAATATAGGTTCAGGTCATAATTTTAATTAATGGGAAGGATGTATCTGATGGAGTGTCAGCAAACGATCAATGTTTGGCTTTATTTTTGTGAGCAATAACCGCAAATCCCCCCGCTCTGTGATGTTTAATTTGCTCCTTTTTTTTGTTAAGAGGTTTGTAACGGCACTAAAACTCCTTTCGACAAGATATGACGAGGGAAAAGCTATTAAAAATTTCCTTGCGATTTCCCACAGTCCAGGATATTTTTCGGGTATTTCTGCTTGCAGCCAAAATGTTGGGTAGCCTTTTCTAAATTTCACCTTCAGCTCCTCATTAGTGCGTAGCTCGAGCAGCTCCTCTTGTAATACAACATTGGCCACTTCCGTTTCATCAAATGGATTTATTATCCATGGTGGTATATCCATCGTCAGTATATCTTCAAACCTGGTTTTGAAGTCATCATGCAGGGCACTTAAATGTTGACTGTAGGTATGGATATCCTCATCAATACATTCTACCTGCGACAAGTTTGGAAATTGAGAGAATTCGCGCCGACTAATGTTTTGCTTCATAAATTTCAATTTCCCAAGAAAAGCCGAAATTATCCCCTTTGTTTTTATTAAATTCAGGCTGTCCCCTTGTAACTGCAAGTTAATATCATTAAATTTTTTTTACAAATCTGTCAAATACGCAATGTCTGCTTTGAATTTGATCAAGTTTTCTTTTAAATCTGGATCTCTACTTTCTAAGAACTCTAATATGGAATCGAAAACAGAGTAAAATCTCGTTAAGCATGCACCTTTCGACAACCAGCGTACTTCAGTATGTAAGAGCAGTCGTTGGAAGTCTTCATCATTTTCGTCGCACAATTGAGCAAATAAACGTGTATTCAATGCATTGCTTCTGATTTTGTTGACAGCTTTTATTACAAAATGAAGAGATTGGTTCAACCTGTCACTTAAATGTTTTGCCACAAGATGTTGTCGGTGGATTACGCAATGAATAGCTGTAAGTCCTGGTATAATTCTTTTGAGATGACTTATAAACCCACGATATCGCCCGACCATTGCAGGAGCTCCGTCTGTTGCCACTGAAATAATGTTTGTAAATGGGATCGATTTTTCCGTAAAAAAATTACTCAGGACATTAAATATTGATTCGCCTTTAGTGTCAGTCTCCAAAGTTCTGGCAAATAGCAATTCTTCGTGAATTTCTTCCTCAACAATAAATCGGACATATGCCAATAGTAATGCTTCATTACTGGGTAACGTTGACTCGTCCAGTTGTATAGAAAAATGAGTTTTTTGCAGATGATTGCACAAAAAGCTTTCGATATCAGAGCTCATTTCATCAATGCGTCTTTGTACAGTATTGTTACTTAATGGAATTCTTTTTAGTACGTCAAATGGAGATTTGTGCAAAACAGTTTTTAAAACCTCTTCAACAGCGGGTAAAATTAATTGTTCTCCGATAGTGTGCGGTTTTCCAGATTTTGCTATAAGTAATGAGATATTGTAAGATGCCCGCAAGCCATCATCGTTACTTTGAGATGTTGAAGCGAACATACTGTGCATGGTGGGTCTCTTTCCATATTTTTCTTTCAATGTTTGAAAATATTTTAAATCTTTACCTATTTTATCAGTATGACACCTTTTTAGATGATCTTCGAGCTTTGATGGTTTCATAGAGTCATTGCTCAAAACTTTGTTGCATAATAGGCACATGGGCAATTGTTTGTCTGCCTCTGATGGAACAAAACCATATTTCAAATAATCGACACTATATTGTCGACATTTTTTCTTTGCTGTAGCCATGTTTCGTGTCAGTTACCTTACCTGTAAAAAAAATGTTTTAGTAACCAAGTTTTTTTCTGAATATAGGTATCACACCGCAGCCTTTGTCAGCACGCGGAAATAGAATTACGGCTTGTAAAGGGACCAACTAATAAACCGCTGAGACAAATACAAACGTTTTCACAAAACGGTATCAATTTTAAAGTACATAATTTACCACTAATTTTTAATAGTATAAATAAAAATTAGTGTACTCAGTATCGAATACTGATCATATTTGTGTAGGAAAAAATAAACGTCGAAATCCCAAAATTGTCCATAAAAACGATAACTAACATTTTATTAAATCAATGAGTTCACGCGCTCCGTGTATTTGCGTATTTTTTGTCTGCGGCTTCATTGTTAAAACGTGACAAACAGGCATCGAAGTTCAAGCCCCGCCCTTTTCCCGTCGCCCGCGCACCGCTCGCTCTTTCCGAAAAGGAATAGTTTTGATAAAATAGTTACTTCAAAATCAATTTAACATGATTATGAAATTACTGTTTTATAAAATTAGTAGTTATTTGCAAGAAAAATTACAAAATTAATTGCTCTGCAATATTGCTTATTCGGCCTTTTTAGAGAGGCAGTGCTTCTCTCGTGAAAAAACAATTGAATAAAACGTGCTGTGTTTGTCTTCAAATCGAAAGAGGACAATTAAAATATCTGTAAGTTACTAAGTTACCTATCTATACAGGCCGTTGTGATCAACCGACTAGTACACGTAAACAAAATACTTAAGTACTATAACAAAAAAAGGTAGGTTACTTACTTTTCTCCGGCACTAGCAAACACAGATATAAATTTTCTCACAACTTTTTTCCAAATTCCGCCTTGTTTTCGAAATTCCGGAAACAAATGAATGCGTTTGGTTGCCTTTGGCATCAAGTATTTATAGTGTTGATCAAGTTCATGTCTGAACAAGCATTAAGCATTGTCGGGCGGATAGCGCTTTGCAAGTCTGTACACGAAATTGTACGTAATATCGAATACACAAGTTTGGACAAGTAACAGTCGCTTGCCTTATTAAAATATTATCTGCTTAGATAGGTACTTAAAAGCAGATAAATTTTCGTGGACCCCCATTAACATCTTATGGACCCCCATTTTTTGTTCACGCCTACGTAGACCCCCAGCAAGTCTCCCGTGGACCCCTGGGGGTCCACCTGGACCACTTTGGGAATCACTGGTTTAGAGTTTCACAAGCTAAGGGATATTTGTGACCGTCGTCCTTTACTAATTGTTTTATGGTTTTCATACAAAGATAAGGCGCGGATTTTGTACCGTACGTTACTGTGCACAATTGATAAGTTTGTAGTTTGTCTGTTTTGGCATCTCTCCAAACCATCTTCTGAAGATGCTGATCTTCTTCATTCACTAATATTTGTCTGAAAAACTTCTCTATATCAGCTGTGTAGACGTACTTGTATGTTCTCCATTTTAGAAGTAAAAATTGTAGATCCTGTTGAAGATTTGGTCCACGCAGCATCAGCTCGTTCAGGCTGTTGCCAGAGCTTGTTCTGGATGACGCGTTAAAGACCACACGTAGAGGCGAGGTAAGTGACTCTGGCCTGACGCTGACAGGCCAGAGTCACTTACCCAGGCGCTGACACCACTGGCACTGTATCCAAATGTCTGATTCCAAACCTCACCCGATTGAGGTACAAACGTATGAGGTCCTGTAGTAGTCGAAGGACCAAAAAACTATGTAGGGGTATATCCTTGTTGTGTAAGGATATCACTGTAGATGTTGTATGTGGGAGCACAAGAGAAACGATGTTATTAGGTAGAAGTCGTATATTGCACTAAATTATGTAAATTGTTAAGTATGTGACTGTAGCGCGCACGCAGGCGCTTAGTAAGCAAATTGTATAGATATATGTTTGCATGTCGGGTTTGCCCGTACACCCTAGCTCAGGCAACATCTAATTTTGTACTTGTTTTATTATTATGTTTGTAATGTAAAAAAATAGTGTTTAAGATTTGAATAAAGATTTATTTATTATTTATTTAAAGAGTCCTCAATGGGGGGGCACACTCAAAAAAACTTTCATTTTGCACCACATCTGTCTATACTTAACTTGATACATAGCTGATTACAGATAGACTCAAAAAAATCTTACGCTATTTAAAGTGTACCTAAATAATATATTAATTAAATTTAGCGTGCTTTTGTTAGACTCCTAATGAATTTAAACAGGTTAACTTGCTCTTACCCATTCTAAATCCTAATCAAAGAGACGTTCAGGTGACCCGTTCTAGCACAAATGAGTAAGTTAAATCAGGGGCATCGGAGTTTGTTGCATAGGACGTAACTCGCTCGGTTGGTTGTTTGTTCTTTAAATTACGTAGGGTTAGGGTTACCATCGGTTTGAAGTTCTCCGGATTTGTTCTAGTTTAAAGAGCGCCTGCATAGCGTCTTTTTAAGGTTTTACGAAAAAAATTCTTACTCCTCCGCTCCTTTTACGTTTTTTGGGTAGTTGAAAATAATAGAATGATCATACTTAAATTTTTTAAGGTTTAGAGCTTATTGTCCTAATTCATGATATGTATGGATGGTAACCCTGCGTGGGGCTCTACCGGTAGACTGCTCTGTGTCTGGCCCAGATTGCTTCCCGTATACAAGTTTCAATTCTATTTGGATTTCGACGCTACGGACTGCATACGATTTATATGTTTGGATTTGAGATTAACTACGCAAACTGCTATTTTTGTTAACTAATAATTGGTACTTTAGATGGCTTGATTTTCTGTAGCAAATATTAACTCTACGCAAAAAAAAATCAGAAAATTTGGATGAATACAACTTTATGTTGTTGTTGCAGTAAAAAAATAAATTCTTGGATATAGATTTAAAAAAATAAATAAATGGGCCTTTGCCCAGCAGTGAGATCTTTTTCCCTAAATTAATTCCCCTTAATAATTATTTTTTCATAAGTGACACAACTATTCTAGAGGAGATAGATTGGATATAGGTGTGCTCCTTACTCTAACAATAATACGTCAGTGTATAATTTTCATACTAACTTCGAAATAATACATTGTTCTAAAAACAGAACTCAATAAAACATCTAAAACTGCTGTTATGTTGAGCATTCCGTATTTTATCACACAACGTGCTACGTAATCTTTCCACTGTTTCACGATCAATCGCATATACAATTCAATGCAGGATCGCGTACGTAGTAAATAAACAATATGAAAGTACGACGGAGCCATATCTGTTCTTACAAAGTAAAGAAATAAAGTGCCGAGCGACGATGGCGTGAAGTATAAAATGCAGATCTCTGCTCAACTGAACGGTAGCTGTTGCACTGAGCATTTTTATTGGCTCTCTTTTAAAAGTATTCAAACAACGACTATTTATTTGGTAAGAATATAACGATGCGTCGAAATGGCAAATATTTAATTTTAGTTAACATTGAAAACGATACAGTCTACATAATCTAATATGTGGTGGTACGAATACTTGAAAAATTAGGTATGTCATTAAATATTTAAAACTAAATAGCAGTACTTTATTGTACAAAATACAATTGTAAAGCACAATAGGCGATCATAATGCTAAAAGCATTATCTAACAGTCAGTTAAACTTTTATTTAGATGAAAATGTAAATAACTAATTAAATAAACCACTTAAGTGAGAAATAGCGTCTAAGCTACACCAAACCAAAGAACACAGGTTTTGTACAGTTTAATTAACGCAGTAAAATTGTCTTTGAAACTTCTTTCTATCGGTTAATATAAAAGAAATTACCACAATTGGATGCTCTTTTTATACTCTTTGAAAGTCTGATAGCATTTCAAATTTTTTTATTCTATAAGTACTTTCAGCGAAACAAAGAAGCGAAGTTTCGTAGCTATTTCCATAATAACATGTTGCGCCGGCCGGCGTCGGGTCGTTGCATGCAATTATTGTTTTCCATGTCGATCTCTAATAGTAGTAAATATCAAGTTTTAGAACTTTTTGAGTTATGATAGGAATTCAAATCTGATATACAAGTATTCATATCTACTATCACCAATTTCTCAACATCAGCTGTTTGATGATTGGTAGAAAACGTCCATGTCTTTAAGTCCGCCATTTAAATGTTTTCTGCTTACTTCGCTGGCTCAGTGACCCGAAGTGGATCTTGGCCTCCGAAACGAGAAAGCGCAGAGTGTTCTATTCTGCAAGATGGCTCGCCAGTTGTCATTTCCCATCTCTCCCAGATCAGTCTAATGTTGTCTAATGAAGTTTAATAAATAAATATCGAGTGGGTAAATATTGGCCATGTAGTCAATGGACCCTGTACACCCTGATGTCAGATCGAAATCTCCTTTTGTATATTATATGAGTTGCAATTATTAAATTAAGGTTTAAATTCCAACGGGGCAGGATTTGTATAGATATAAATAGGTTCTTTACTATGGATTAAAATATTCTCTCTCTCTCTCTCTCTCTAAGGGAGCAATTAAGTCTTTGAATACCGAGGATCCGACAAAACAATGAATTTACTTTTGTTTTATCGTATCATCTTTTGTAAGTAGTCGTTAATGACTCTTGAGTGCAGCAGTTTGATATTATTACATATTAAAATATATATATTGGAACCCTTCGACGTGTATTCGTGTAACTTGCTCTAGCTCAATTGTTTTTATCTACATAAAGCCTGTCGCGTTAGGGATGTAACGGGAGTGTTTCATGAGGTTTCAATACTGGGTCCACGTCGGATGGTAAAACTTTATGGACGGGAAAACAGTCATTGGCACTGGCACTCGTTTGTATTTCAATTTATGTTACAAAACGTAACTAACCATATATTGAGATGTAGAGTACGGTACCTGTACGTCGTTTTATATAGGTATTTGAATAGCTTAACGATACCTATTGTATAGGTCTTATAAATAGGTATCATCATTATACATTTAATAGCTAGGCTCTTGTCGGTGAAGCTTCTTCCATCAGATAAGTAACTGTAAATATCATGAATTCTGGCTTTAAGTAAGAGTTTATTAGATACTGTCATAATATTATAAAAGTTATAATTTTGAAAACAAATGCTTTCCTAAAAGATTAAAATGAATATTACAGATAAACATTACAGATACTCAGAAAAATAATTTATCATACTCAAGTCCTGCAGGATGCAACATCTTCAGAGTCAGAGGCCACAGTTAAATTTCCCTTGGTAAATTTAAAAGAGGAGTTAGGATAGTTGACAAGACAGCAGATGGTCTGTCGTTTTCATTGTATAGATCCCTTATACCTCCATTACTGTAATTATCCCATAGTTGTTACGATACTCGCAACAAAAATTAAACGTTGTTTTACTAGAACTTCATTGCTTTTTCAGTTAGCCCCCTCTATATTTGTATCTGTTTTGTTTGCAACGAACCCTCTCTATTTGGCTAATGGATATCTGGGAGATTGGTTTTCTAACGCAGACACATCGTTTGAACGAGTAAAATATCATATCCATTTTAGTGCATGTAATACAAAGTCGGAAATCCCAAATAACGTAGAAACAGTTAGGATATTGAGAAAGTTATTAGTTTCTATGATTATTCCAAATAATGTAAGAGGAGAGCATAAATATGGTTGTAAGTTTGTTTCGTAACCCGAAAAAAGTTCAAACTCATTGAACATAATATTTTTCACGTATTGTTATATAATAAAAATTAAAGGAAATACATCAATATATATAAACAAAGCCGAATAGCACTTAGCGCGTAACTATGGATTTACAATAAATATTCTGCACATTTTTCCTTTGAGGGTGGTTTGTTTAAGAGCCACAAAGTGGACGATCAAGTGACCGAGTGATTAACCCTTTAACCATCTAAATTTGCTGTACCATATATTCAAATAATAATACATCTTACCAAAAGAAAATGTTTCAATTACATTTTAACTAGGTAAAATCATCACTGTAATATTAATAATGTGAATTGTGAAGACGTACCTCATTTTGGAACTCTAACCACCGGCAGCGCTTCGGACTTCTCTCCACTTTATAATAATATATAATATTTTAAAAAATGTAATAAAAGAAAAAAATATAAATAAAGAGAATGATAATAGTATCATAAAATCAAGTTTAGGTATATAAATTTAAAAAAAAATCTAGTAACAAGATCCAATCCAAACCGAGAAAAGGTTATTTCTATTCGCATCGAGCAAAATGAGATCGATTGTGAGAACCACGTTTATTAGTAAGGGACTAAAGTGGAAGGGGATGAACGTTGGAACGTGACGAATCCAGCTGAAAACGCACGTAGACAATTAACCCTGGGCTGACGTCTGCAGTGATACATGAACGGGCCCCAGAGAGCCGAATAAAGCGGACCCAAATAAACACGACCTCTATATTTTTCTTAACTCCTTTCTCACTTTATTCGTAAAGGTTTTAATTCGGACTAATTCGGAGCCGTATTTCTAATGTGTTTTAATTTTGTTTTTATTTAATTGGTACGATCATAAAATAAACGTACGTACATACTAACTAAAAACAAAACGATATTATTTCATTAGCAATATCACTGTCATAAAGTGTGAGCAAAATCTTGCTTTTATTTATAGTCGAAGGTGAAGATCCATTTTGCACTATCGTAGTGAATAATAATTCAAATTACTTTTTATTACTGTCAGCAAAAATGTTAGCTAATACACACGCAAGTGTTATCTTTTACGAATCGCATAAGTGTCAACGGATAAAAATAAATATTTAATATTTAATTTTGTTCTTAATAAATAAATAAAAAGGCCCCCTGTGCTTGTGGTTCCGACTTGTTTTAGCTTATAAACATTAAAACAAGTTTGTTTACATTGTCTTTGGATTTTATACTAGAACTTAGTAAATAACTATGAAGTCAAAATTCTTGCACGGGGAAAAATTAGAATTTTTCGTGACATAAATCTTCACCGTGTCTAATTACAAATATTCAGCCTTCCCCGTTCCTTTCTTGTAGACTTATGGCGGCTATGTGTCATGATGTTTTTATGAAAAAATTGCTGAGCGTCCCCTGGACCTGGAGTTATGAAATCTGTAAGTTACGGCATCTTTTGTTGATGAACCTTTTCGGGACGAGACGGGAAGGACAGTAATTTTTTATTTATGTTTGGTACCTGTACATTTTGGAGATTATTTCATTTCTTATTATTTATTAGAAGTAGCATTATTGTAATTCTTTTTTTACATCAAGCTTCAAACAAAGATTTAAATAAATTAGATGCAATTCTGCTTTAAGCTTATTTTTTTAAATTTTGAAATGTGACATGTTAATTATCTTTGTTTATACGGTAAATATTTTAAAATTGATTCATAAAATGTAAATATATCGTATATCTTTTTTTACCACAGCGATTCATGGTAATTGGTCCATATTTATGTAAATACTTACCTCAATCCGAAATAAAATCCAAATTCAATAATTCAAGAGCTTTCAAACTCTCAAACAAGACACCGCAAAACTTCAAGCCGAGAATCCGCCGACAAACAGTGCAGAGCTATATAATTGAGTTCGCCTTGCACTGAAACGTACGTTTTCAGTTATGGTTGAAAGGGTAAGGAATACGGTACGTCACACAATTTCATATTAGCTTTGGTATGTGAAGGTTGCGCAACGAAGCGGCTCACTTGAACACAGACTGTGTATTCAACTTGAGGGCACTCATACTCGGAAATAAACTGAGCAAATACTAGTCACGAGTCGAGCTGCGCCGTGGAAAAATTATTTCCACTGGAAACTTTCAAATACACTTGAAGCAGATATTATTGTTGAAGCCATTGCTAGTCGAGATAAGTTTCTGAATGAATTAGAAGGAAGGCGACCTATAAAAATGTTTGAAATGTATTTCAATGTGAAATCGTGTGTTATTGTTTGATTTGTTATTGCTTACATATTTTCAATGTTTTAATGCCTTTTGGGGAAGACAGAGTGGATCTGAAGACCAGAAGCCACACATGACAAAACAGTTGACCATTGTATGGAATATTTTATTTTTTTAAGAAAAATTACATAATACTTATTTTTAACAAACCGGTACTCTACAGATTTGATTTGATACGAGTATATCATACATTTCATGAATTGAAGGTATAGTTATTGAATAAATATTGAATACTATCTTTTTTCCGCAGCTCCGCCTGCGTCAAAAAGTAGCCTATGTTTGACCCCGAGTCTTCAACTATAATTATACCAAATTTCATCAAAATCCGTTTAGCGGTTTGGCCGTGAAAGCGTAACAGACAGACCGACAGACTTTCGCATTTATTATATTAGTAGTGATATTATAACGTGTTCTATTGGAGATGACATGAAATAGAAATAAAGGTATTTGACAATGTCGGCAACCTGAGTTTGGCTAGGCGTCGGGTGGCACAACAGGTCTTTGAGCTGCACTCTTTGTAGAGGAACGTGTTACGAATTGCAGACTTTGCAACATTTTTCAATCTATCAAAATGTAATACAATTTCACGCTTATGTTTTATAAAGAAACAGTGTTTCCAACTTTGAGAGCTATAGTTGCCAATTTTATTAGGTTTCTGGATTTAATAGATTCAGGCGTCGTTTTGTGGAAATTAAAGTTAATATACCAAATTATTTTTCCATCAGTTAGTTTATGCAAAATATTGCCGGCCGGCACCTACTCACTACTGTTAGTAGTGCGGTTTTTAGAGAAATTACTCTCAACAGCAAATAAGAATGCTGCTACGATAGCATGTAGATATACCTACAGATACATCAAGTTGTATAGCTCTATAAAATAAAGATCATCCTCATATTACGCATTCACCCATGAGGATAAATATAATTTATCAAATGAATTACAGGATAGAAAAATGTCATAATGATTGTTCTTCACTTATAATAGTGTTTAAAATTTATTAAATGCAGGTCCAAAGACTCAGATTGAAAGGCACCGCCTTTATGCACGCACGTACCCTGAAAGCCAATCACGGTGCTTCGAGCTTGAGTTAGGGTTTCTTTTACCGTTAAAAGTCTGGCAACGTTACCTACGTTTTTATTATCAAATCGCGTTGTCAGTTAAAGCACGGACCGTGAAAGGTATTATCGCTTCGTTGTTAACATAGCAGCTAAAGATGTTTTGCCACAGTACCCAGTAATTTTACTGCCTCTATAATTCTTTAAACCAGGATACAACAATAGAATCGTTCCTGTTTGACGGCAAAAATAAGAGTAAAATGTACTCGAGCAGCTTAGTTATTCCCATCTAACTAACTAATCCAAATTTGTACAATTAACTCTGTTTAAAATAATCCGATCAAAAAGGGCTGGGCAACATTGCGTTAAAAATTAACAGTAAAATGATCTAAAAATGTCATCATAAATTAGTGATACCCACAATATCGTTCCTTTTCCTAATTAAACATCATGGCATAAAGTTATTTAACGTTACTTGTAGGGTGAGTTTGGTAACGGGAACACGCCCTGACTTGGGTCAAGTAGTTCGGCTCCGATCGCAACTTCACTGTATTCATTCATTTGAAATTCAATCTAAGCAATTTTTATTCACCTGGTCCTCTTAGATAGGTACTGTAATATCAAATAAAGTCTGCGCTGAAGTGTTCGCATCCTATTTCTTTCTCAATTGCATCCTCAGCTTGTCGCTTCGGATATGGTTTCCTACATTTAAACAATCGGCTCAGAAGTACTTATGTAATCATGTTATTAATTACGGGGCAGAAGGAATAATGACGAAAATAATTTACTTTTCAAATTCGAATGACTATTTACATTGGTTACGTAAGGCTATTTATGGTTTGAAAACGTATTAATTCGAACTTATATTGTTTACCACGTGTGAATAAGATGATGCAGCGACCCAAAGAAAGGAGGCTAATGCCTCCTTTATTACCTAAGGTTAACCTTTCTTACGTAAGGTCGCAGGCAAACGATGGTCGCAGGCTGCTTACAACCGGTCATTTTGGAAATCATTAGGAGAGGCCTATGTCCAGCAGTGGACTGACTGCGGCTGAAATGATGATGATTACCTAACGATATTAATTATGATGATTTGAACCTTATTTCCTTATATTGAATTTTGTGCCTACCCAGACGATCTTAAAATAGGACAGCAAATTTTACAGTTATCTAATGGTAAAATATAAGTACAGGTGAGTTGGCCTTCATCCAAATATTTTTATAGGTCACTTTAGTTAGCCTAATGATGCTGGAGAGGTGCCAAAACATATTATATCTTTTTTCGTAAAAAATTATTACCTGTCTACTTGCCTTAATCTGAATTTTGTAGAAAGTACCGAATAAATGAGCATAAAGTTATATTAAAAGATAATATAAAAACGTTAGTTGATATTTATTGAATATAATGGCGAATGAACAACATTCTTTATTTATTAAAAACTCTATTTCTTCATTTCATTTCAGATTTTACGAATTACATTACAGAACTACTCTTGTAGGAAAGCAGACCCTGGGCACACAAGCAGCTGAGAATGCAACCGGGAAGGGGCTAAGATGATGACGACAGGACTATTCCTGTAAGTAGTTCGATGAGGTTAAGCAAAACTACGGAGAAAAGTAGCTAAAATAACTTAAATTTGTGTTAGACACCAAAAATATAACGAATTAATACAATTAACGAAATTACTTTGAGATACCTAAGATGAAACACTGACCAAAAGTAAATCATTGACCCATTAGTAGTCATTTGATAACACACTCCGAAAAATGTATCAAAATCGGATAGAGTAATAATGACAAAACATAAACCCCGTACATAAGAAGCCTGTAAAGTGAGATAGAATGCAGCATAGCCATATTCCATCCTATACATAGGTATGCCATGCTTTTAGCATAGGCTTAAAATTAGTAGTCTAATCGACCATCACGAATATCGTCCTTAATAAAAATAATTTTCATTCAAGCGTACATTCTCAGTCATGCTATACCAGTGCTGTCTCAGTCTTATATAACTAGGCAAATAAATACATCAATGATTTGCGTTATAAAATAAAAGATATATAGACACTTTTATTTGAATACATCGACTTAAAATATCCTTCGCAAAAACAGTGAAATAAGAAAACCCAACCGACTGAAGCCTGATACAATAACAATTGTCACATTCAATCAAACCATTGAAATGTGTGCCCTCGCAAAATAAAACCGAGGAAGTTGCTAACAATTCCGTAGATCCATACAGTAAAACAGGGGGGGATCTCATCCAATTTTGCATTCAATCTACGACCACGAGAATTGCTTCCTCCAAGATGACCCGCCACTTCTATTCGCCGTAAAGCGATGACCTAATCCGGTTTATTTGATTTGGGTTCTGACTTCAGCCTTCTTCGGCAATTTGTAAAAGTAACATTAGATGTGACTCTGAATAATGAAAGAAAAAAATATTATAAAATAAGAAATTGGGAGCAAAATACTTTGTGGGATTATTATCAATCGTCTTGTAACTTCATTACAAAAATTTAACACAGTCATTGCTTTTTTAATCCATACTAATATCCAAACTAATATAATATTATAAGTGTGAAAGTCTGCCTGTTTGTCTGTTAAGTTTTCAGGACCAAACCGCTGAATGAGTTTTAATTAAATTTGGTATGACAACAGTTAAAGACACGGGGTCAAACTTACGCTACTGTTTGATGCAGGCGGAGCTGCGGGAAACAGCTAGTTCGTGATTATTTGTTAGGAGTATCGTCGTCGTCGCTATTAATTCTAATGTAAAAAAAAGCAGTATGTGGATCATTAATAGAGCTACTTTAGTACTTATATTATCTATTCTGTAATAGAGCTTACAATTAGATAATGCTGTCGCCTCAATAATTTTTAATAAGAACAATTTACCAAAGTATTACTCTTTTAACAACAGAGTAACTTTAAAAACAAGAAATGAAAATGAATATAAGTAATTTTAATAATTTTAAATTGCTTTGGCGCAAAAATAAGAGCATTAGAAAAACTTTTTATGGCACTTTTTACCAACTACATTTATGGCGTATTGGTTCGATGGTTCGTCTGGCTTCTTGTTATTTGTTTATATTTGAGGTTCCGCTATAATGGTACTTTATTTTAGGAACCTTAATTTGGAATTAATAAAATGGCGCCTTCGAAATATATTGGTTGTTAAAAGTTTAGTATTACAATGTAATGTTTAGTACAGCTAACAAAATTTAAAAATTTGGAGGAGGTTATTACAATCTTTATTATGAGTTTTCCATAGCAGTAGCCTCTTTTAATCATTAAATAGTAGAGTCCAAGTAATGAGACAGTTTTATTCCTCTTTTCTATAGAATGTCTAACACTAGTAATTACTTTTTCAAGGCAAGATCTCTGCAACCATTTTTACTAGGGTTAGACCAACCAGATCGTGGTTCGTTTAAGTTAGTGGTACTGAACATTTGAGAAGTTTTTTCAGGCTGATTAAAGGAATCTAGTACATCCTTACGACTGCTATCCAACAATAACATACGGCCAACCAGCTAAGCAAAACATGACATCCGAAGCACCCTGTACTAAAATATGTTATTTTTTGTATGTATTGGTTGACGGTACTATACCTAAGGGGCCATTAATTTAAAAGTGAAATAAAGAAGTTATCAAGAGTCGCTGGAGCGGGAGTAAACAAGGCCTGTTATGGGTCATGTGATTAATTTTAGCGAACACTTTCCGGCCACAAATGGCTTGTCAGAAAGTTTATTGCAGTAAAAAGCTCGAGTTTGTACCGGGAGAATGACGCAAGGCTTTACACTAATGGCCCTTGAAGTTTCACCCATTAAAACCAAGTTTTTTTACAAAAGGAGACGCGTCATACAAACTAAACGACTTGCTAAAAATTTATTTCAATCAAACAATATGTAGGTATGTCAAGGTAATTTGGTTAAAGTTTCCAGTTCATTCGAGGCCTCTGGTATTTTTAACGGCCAGCATCTACCCATTAGATGCTCGCCGTTAAAAATAGCAGATCGATATCATAATATTATCAATTAATTGACACTAGAAGAAAAATTGCACCCATAATCGGCGAGCTTGTACGACGAGAGTGATGACTGCTGAGAAAGCTGGTAATCTGTTATGGATGGTAGCAAGTGGTAATCTAGTCTCTCCTCTCTGGAAAAAAGGTAAGTACCTTTTTAAGATAACAAAATAGCGATGATTTTTTCTGATTGATCTAAGTTAAATTGAAATTAAACATGCATGTAAATGTGTGTAAATAATCAAAGAAAATTTGCAAATACAACCTGAATCTTCGAGAATATAACCGTCAATAAATGACCGACCCAGATTCGAAGTGATTTAGTTTGACAAAAAGGACGTAACAATTAGAATCAATGGTTGGCGATGGCAATCGTGATTATGCCATGTTTCATAGATTTTTGCCGAGACAAAATAGACTTAATGAGGAAGTATTTTGAGGTCAGTTTATAAAGAGGTCTAATTTGCATATTATCGGGGTGTGGACAGAAGCTTGCGTGACAGTTGGGTCGAATTACCATAAGAATGACCCAACGAGGTGAACGTTTTGTTAAGATTTCAACGAATGACCCATTGTTATCCAAGCTTTCTTACAACTGTGCGATGAGGGAAAAGGTTGACATCAAAGTTGATAAGTAAGGTTTTTATAGCTAGGGTTTCTTTGTACTTATTTGTTTACTGTACAAGCGTACATGAGACGGTAAAATAACCACGGGCAATGTGGTTGCCACTGATATTTTCGGTTTACTTATTTTATGCATTTATGACTGGCTTATCTACCTACAAGATCAGTTAATAATTTAGTGTGTTGCGGTATTAGCTTTTGCTGTTAATTTATTTTAGCAATTTATTCTAGATGAATATTAATATTAATAGTCTAGGTAGACTAGATGAATAAATTGCTTAAATAAACATATAACACTATAATTACATACGATAATTACACATTTTTTACTGTGAGGTCAAGTAGATGAAATGAAACCACTTCCAACAATAAAGTGGTTAAACACTGTAAAAAAAGAACTTTTAAACTAACGCACTGTATGTTTAAAACATAAAATTATAGGATTTAAGTTCGTAAACACTGTAAAAAATCGGCTGGTTGTTAAAAAAGTCATCTTGTAAAACTATATTGTTCTTAAATTAAAAACATCTAAAGCGGTCACATTTGGCAGTTTATCGTTTTAGATTCCCTTGTTCCACCCTGAGCTGAAGAAATTATTATTGTTACTATTTGAAAGTAGTGCAGGCTGATCTGCTAGAGATGGGAGCTGACAATTGGCAAGCCATCAAGTAGAATAGAATACGCTCTCTTTTTTCGGAGGCCAAGATCCACTTTGGGTCAACAAAAACATCTAATTTTTATACCACGCCTTTTGGAATGCGTCATGGGATAATTAGGTTACTTAAATTTAGTTTGGTACTTTATTAAGAAAAAGAAAGACGTTACTTGTTTTGTGTAATCAACAACTCTTACTATTTCTGTAACAGCAAAAAGAGGAAACTTTCGCCTGGTATCCCTTTGGCATTGGTGATAAACATTGGATAGCTACTTGCAGATAAATTATTGCTAATAAGTAATACAAAATTCTAAACATACTAATTTCATATTTTTACCAAATAGGCTTTTACGCTTATTTTATTTTGGCACATTTTCAATATATAGGCAAATAATCCACGGAAAGTCCTTGTTACATTTAGGGTCCCGTTGCTAAACTTACTATAAAAGCTAGTTAGAGGAGCTCGTTAGTCGAGTACGACACGCGTATCCGTAGCGAATACGCATGTCAAGCGACGGCGTTACACGACCACTATTGGATTGGTCGCCATTTAGTGGCATTTTCTATCTTGAGCTTCTCTGTGCTTCGGATAGCACGTTAAGCCGTTGGTCCCGGTTGTTATCTATAGATAGCAGTCGTAAGGCTGTGTCAGATGCCTTAGGGCAGCAGAAAAATTCTGAAAGTTTTGGCCACTAACACACTTCGGGTCATGTTTCTGTTGGTCTGGTTTTCCTGTAAAATGGGTTAAAGAGGTCAGACGGCAGTCGCTCCATTGTAATAAGCAGTTCTGCCAAACCCAGGACCATGACTTACAGCGTACCCTAGGCTCCGAAGCATAAGCTGACGACGCAACTAGGAATACACGCTAGGATGATGATGTTGCTAAACTTACTATAAAAATAGCCTCTCGTTGGTTTCATTGCGTTTTGATTTTTTGGTTTAAATTTTAAATAACTTTAATAAATTAATCATATATGAATTTTAGGTTCAGAATCAGTCCAACTTTACAAAAAACTTGAAAGCCGGCTGGTATACGTGCTTTTATAATTATAACTTTCATTAATTAAGCAACTCGAGAATACCGTCTCGTACTGGATTTCGGTCAGTCTTAGTTGCTATATCTAAGTTAAAAATCGGAACCAGTATTGATCGATCATTAAATACTCGATTTGAAAGAATACCACTTAGTCTTCATCAATGCTCATTTTTTGTGTTTTAACTGAAATTTCCGTTTTCAGATTCCTTTAATATTTTCAAAATTTTACCCTAAATAGTGATAATAAAAACAAAAAGGCTCTTTCAATTTATTATCATATTACCTTTGATCAACATTTCAATTTTTTGTGAAATAAAAAGCTGTCATCGACTGTGATAATTTTAGGAAATCTTCAAAACGGATATCCCATGATGTTTCAGTCACCCCAGCTCTCAGAATTTCGTAAATAATCGTTATATATTATTTCTGCTGGTTTTAACTCAGTAAGCAGAGCCCTGTATTAGTATAAAATAAATAATTCAGACACTCCATCTCTAAGTCTCACTAAATCTGTGAGATGAATGATTATCGTTCATTTTCGAATGTTTTCGATTACGTGTCGTGTGGACAGGTCGGCAACGCGTTCATAGGCTACCGTAACCACTTACCATCAGGTGGACCGTACGCCTGTTTGCCTACTTAGTTGTATAAAAAATAAAAACGTGTAGGTACTTACTGTCTGTGCTTACTTTCAATAACAGAACGATAATAGAATGCGATTTTGTATAATTATCAAGTACGTATCAGATGTATGTATCAGATATATTCAGTAGGCATTTAAAACTGCTAATTATACAGATGGACAGCTTAAAAAAAAAAATGAAACGAGCACAATCAAAAAGTTTCGAGGTTATAAATACAGTTTCATAAACACAAAGTTACAATAACGCCATGATTACTAATGAAAACACAAAATCGTGTACATACCTTCAAGTAACTAATACTGGCTGAAAAAATATGTGACTGACAAAAACTTTGAACACTAATAAAACGAAAATATTAACAACTAGCTGTTTCCCGCAGCTCCACCTGCGATATATAGCCTATGTTACTTAGGGTGAATGTAGCTTTCCAATGGTGAAAGAATTTTTGAAATCGGCACAGTATTTTTTGAGTTTATTCAGTACAAAAATACAAATCTTTCCTCTTTATAATATAAGTGTAAATTATATTATAATATTATTATTTACTTAATTAACAAAAACACGTTGTTTACAATCATATGAAAGAAAAGGTTGACAAGAATATTTTAGTGTTGCCATTTCACAAAAATGCTATCACCTTGGTAGTTTTGTGAAGGTGGCCCGTCTCTCCCACTGGTCCATCTCTCCCGGAATTACCCTAATCAGATGTATGTATCAGAAATATTTAGTAGGCATTTGAAATTGCTAATTATAGGTACGTGTTATTGTGTTGGTATTAAAATAATTATATATGTATCATTTAGCCGATAAATTTGTAAATGTTTTTATAGTTAACTACAGACGGAACCCAAGAATATACGAATGTCAAAATGATTTTGGTAAGTATAATTCCATTTGTGCGACCATCACTGTCCTTCTTTGTCACCATCACACCACTTTATTGTCGCATGTTCCAAAGCAGTTTACCTACAACTGAAATTTAGGGTCCATAAAATTGACGAACAGTTTCTTAATGACAACCTACTTGGTTTCTAAGGAACTATATTTTGCCAATGGCTTTGACCGCGTGATATACATGTAAGTATTACTTTGTTATCTCTCGCACATTACTAACCTGTTTTCAATTATGATTTGATAGTTTGAAGTCTCGGGTTAAAATTATCTGTTGATGTTGTTAACCTTTAACCTTTTTTTATGTTATATGAAATAAAATAAAATCAGAATAAGGTCAGCACAGAATCAATTTAGTTCAAAACCATTTTTGCTTGTGTCGCGAGAGGAACAATATTTGCAGGCGACGCCATATTTGAAGCGAGTGTTGTCTACATTATTGGAATTTGCGGGGCAATTCGTACAACCAGAGGAAGAACGTTCTACGACTGTTGCAATGAGTATAAGGATTTCGGGTAAAAGTTATATTTATTCCCCTTCTTGCATAAGCATATCAAAGCAAATTTTTACCAGACTGCGGCGAACCCAAAATGGATCTTTATGTCTTTCCACTGTAGTCAATTCATTTAAAAAGAGCGTATTTTAAAGCACATTGAAAATGGCAGTACACTTCGTATAGTAGAGACATAAATAACTCCTATCAGTCATAAAACACACGCAATAAAAAATAAATATTTCAAGTAATTTCACAAAGACGCGGCAACATTTGCTCTTCCATATAATTGATTGATTTGAAAGGATAACAACCGACACTGTTTAAAATAAACCTAAAATGTCTCTATTCCATGGCTCTAATGGATATAAAAAATGGCCGTCGTAATTTCATTGAACATCGACAAATTATGAATATTGATAAAGGCTTCAGGTTGTGCGTTTTGAGTTTGCGTGACCGTTTTCTCTCGTCAATAAAGAAAATACAGAATCGAAACTTCACACAGTTTGGTCTAAAAGTCAGTCAAAAAAAGTTATGGAAATAGTTGTTTTCAAAGTAGGAAGAGAAAAAAAAACTTAGGTTTTTATATTCTGGTATTTTATTTATTGTGTATTTTATACACTTTAGATTGTACTTTTTTTCACAGATCCTCTTGGTTTAAATCAAATCAAATCATCTTTATTTGTGAAAACAGGTCAAATAAGTAGACATGCAATTCATAAATAAGTACGTACTCTTTTTCTGCCAGATTGGCGTACAAATTTACAAGAAATAACATTAGTTCATTGTGATAGGATTCATTCGTAATAAGATTTTATCGAGTTTGTCTTTTAAAAACTCATATTATTTATAATAACATTTCTGGACGAGTAGCTCCCGAAGGGATTGTTTAAAAAATATGATGTCTGATTTTGTTTTAAGGGAGTTTGGTAGCTTAATGTATATGACAGGTGCCCTACCAAACACACTACTTCGCAACAGTTTCGTTTTAAATTCAAACAAAGCAATATTAGCCTTATTACGGGCTCGTGTGCGAAAAGGAAACATATATTTATTTGTATGTACAAAGACGGCTAAAAAATCTATACATTTCCTAAATAGCGATCGGAAATGTAAGACAAGGCTGAAATTATAATGATGACGATTGCGAAAGAAGGGACTTAGTTTCAAAAGACGACTTTGTGACAGAAAGTAGGTTAGGTTATGGTTTTACAGTGACCATAACAGTTAGCGAGCGAGCGAAGCGAGCGAGCGACAAACCTTGTGACAGAAACGCTTGAGTTTCAAAAGACGACGTGTGAACGATATTGGAATTCTATCTATAAATCTAAATAAAATAAATTTAATACCCAGGATATGTAGACTGAATATGAAGACTTAACAACGTGTTTTATTACAGAAAGCATTATTTTTATACTTTTCCTAATACGATATTGGAATTATATACAATTCCTAAGAAATGTATACATTACCTGGGATATGTATTTATTCAATAATTTTTAAAACAATATTTTATACATTTCCTAAATTGCTTCGGAATTGTATACATTTCCTAGGAGATGTATACAATTCCTAGATTTCATACATTTCCGGTAACATATATACGAGTATATATGCATGGCAACGTTAGCAATTTATATTTTTTAAAGTATGGCTTACATGAGTCAGTCTGTTAAATGTGAAACATAGAACGAACACAACGCTTCTGAGCTTTAAAAATTATGTCTTTATCCGTAGAATGTCGAATTAACATAAGCATGATATGCTGCGAGTACTGTATCTTGGTTAACAATTGTATGTAATTGTTATAGAGCATAAGAGTACTGGACTTTGAAAAGATTGCTTTTGCATAATACTCAATATGTGCCTTCCAGTTTAATTTGTTATCAATATGAAGGCCTAAAAATTTGGTTTTAACTATAACAATACTTTGTTTTTAACTTTTTTAATAACCACAATTTTTAAACGTAAATTGAATGGATCCCCGTAGTTCTGATTTAAACTTTCCGAATGATAAGTTTTGCAGTGAATTACTTGAATTTTTCATTTTGACAATGAGATACACATAATCTTATTTACAAGGTTTACTTACTTAAAAATACATTCGATACGTTGTCCTGCTGTACTATTTTTATTTTGTATTGCCGTGTAGCGTTATCAACGCCCCCGGATCATACCACGCAAAAAGTTACTGTTTGTCAAATGTATTATTCAATACTTAAGTTACGGCTGGTATAACCTTTAAGGACCGTTCAAATTGACGCGAAACCCGCGCGACTGGCGGGACGCCGATAGAACATATAGAAGTATAATTAGCGGGACTTTGGCAAACACTACGACACTTCTACCGATTCTTATTTCTGTGGGCGTCCCGCCTTTATATTGGGTTTGATGGTATTTGCTGTTTACTTCTAACTATTTATTTGTAAGCAAATCTGATGTAATTCGTTAAATTAATCGTATTTAGAGGTTATTACAGGAATTTTGTCTAAACTTACAACCGTAGTTCTTGCTTAGTTACATTTCTTTAAATTTAACAATATACGTCATATTTTCATTTTTAGAAATGTACACCACTTAATTCCAGATACATGAGAAATATTCTTATCTACGTCCATTATGAATCAGTTCTTTCATTTACACTTCTGAAATTTGCAAAGAAAACCGCTTAGGTTGTACATTAAAACGGTTCCCCCAAACTAGGAGCATTAAAATAAAAAAGTGCTCAAGGATTCAATGGTGCGAAATACTCGGGGCGGGAGCATTATTAAAATTTGCTTACGAAAGCAAAATCGCGGGCGAATAAGAATGAAAGAAATTAGCTGATTTTATGAGATTGCCAACTCGAAAAGTAGACCAAATCTTGCACGGAACAGAGAAAGTTCCATTTAGATTATCTTTGAAGTATTTATTGAGTTGCATCAAATTAATGCTGAAATATTAGCAGATAAGTAACATTTTACACTAATTTGATACCTAGGATTGCAACTACATACAAGTATATGCTACCCTATATAGGTAGCTATTGAAATTAGTAGACTACTTCTAGGGATGGGGCTTCCATTAATTTCAAAGAAACGGTCTCATTTCAGTACTTGTTCAGGTTAGGTATAAGTATGGTTATCAGGATTGAGTGCAAACCCCCTTGGGAGCCTCTTGCGAACACAGCTGTTCAAATATGCCGAGAGACTGTGCAGCCAATATTGCAGAGGAAATTGCTAAGTAAAATAAGCTGTAAATTGCAGAGTGCCGTATGCGAAACATTTCGGTTTATTTATTTTTTTAAGAACAATTTTTTAAATTACTTAATAGATGAGAACTGCTGCTGATGACAGCCTAGAAAGTTGACTTGTTGTCTGAGATTTAATAAACACGAGGTCCTGGTGCAAAAATGTGTCACGTGTTCCATGGATGGCATAAATCTCAGTTTGTTCCATTCTAGAATAAGAAATTAACTATATAACCTAAATGTGTCCCGAGCAATCAAAACAATCATGTTTGTAGAGATACTGTCGTCTGATTGATAGAAATGTATCTGATAGAAACGTATTGGTTGTGAAAATAACTTTCAGAAACGCACACTTGACATATTGCTGTTCCATCAGGTGGGTTGTATTCCTTGTTTTTATTATTATATTGTTGAATACCTGAATTCTTTAAAACACATACATGAATATCTAGAAGGACGAGCTTCGCGGTCCTTATTTACTGCATTTTACCCTTTGGATACACAACCCTAAATATAAAATACTTTGTAGTCTATGTTATGTAAAAAATAACGAATAATACTTGATATTAATAAACAAAGCAAGTTTTTCAACGAGACGGCAATTCGTCAAGAACAAAAAAAGTACAATGATTAATAACGTTTTTAAATGCAAAAACTTGCATCGTTTGCACCTCAACAGTAAATTATTCAAATTTATTCATGAGTACCTGGAGTAGGTAATCGTCTCTAGAAACTGCATGAATAAACAGGAAGCAGGGTACAAATCACCGCGGACGACAACCGGCGATGGGGCATGTATGTCTGGATTATACCATAAGTCAGCTGATCGCTGGTTATGATTGTTTCTTGGCCTTCTTGGAAATTTTAAATAAAACTAGGCTTGGCTGGATAAAACTGGAAAACACGCTTGGACGAAGAAGTAGCGCACTTCTTCGTCTAAGCGTGTGTTTACGCTTTAGAACCTAGGGTACGCTTTTAATCACGACTATTATACTGGCGGTACTGTTACATTAGAGTGATTGCTGTCTGACCTCCGTTACTTTTTTTACGGACAATCTAGACCAATAATAACATGACCTGAGGTGTTTTTGTGGCCAACACTGTCAGATTTTTCAGGCTGCCTAAAGGCATCTGACTCAGCCTGACGAATTACATTTTTCCAAGCGCGGAGGAGATCGAAATAGCATACAAAACCAGGGCGGGCCGTAAAGTTATACAAATACTTTTATTTTTCTATAAAAAATATTGTACACAGTAAGATGTCAAAGTTGGAAAGTTTCTCACATTACACGCTGGTATGAAAGGTTTATTTTCTTATTAAAGTGTAGTAACTTGCTAAATCAGTTTAGAACCGCTTTAATGTCAGCCTGCATTCCTCAAGTTCAAAAACTCCCATTGAAATAAAATATCCTGATCTTCAAGCAGTAAGTACTTACAGTAAACTGATAAGTGCTAATAGCACGCAACATAATAGAGCACAATACTACGTAAGTGAACATAATAGGCGATAACACAAAGTTGAAAAGTTTCATGTATCTGAAATAACAAAATTTACCTTTACTCATAATATTGTTTATATGCACTTGTATAAAGGTCGCAGGAAGAAGTTGGATGTTTTATAACGGTCCGATTGGAAGTCTATGCAGGAGGCCTAAATCCAGCATTAGATATCTTGTGTCTGAGATGAAGATGAATTTAATGTCTTTATGTATTTTGTGCCAATCATGTTCGATAGGAAATCAAATCTACCTCATATGAAGACTTTAGTGTTATGATATTATGCCACTTACTTACTCCGACAATATGTGTGTGTTAGATTATTTTCCTTTTGCCTGAAAGCGAACTATACAAAATAAACAAAAATACTGTTTGGATAGCAGTAATATCTATCGTAATCGATAATATCGAAAAAGATGAACTCTTACTCACTTCAAAGGTGTCAGATGCATGAAGTGAATCTCCCGAACTGCTCTTCCAGCTTCAAAATGCGAAACCTTTCTTTCATCACTTCCCAGCATGTGCTTGCATTTTATTTGTAACAACTCCAACTTTCCCCCGAAAAACACCATCATCACCATTACATTTGTATCGTAAGCAGCTTGAATGCTTCCCCCCAAGCACATACGAATGTATGCCAGACCATTGTCACCCAACAACCAGGAGAATGATACTTATCAAAAGGCATCCTAGTAATAAATATTTGCAGAAATAACTCTGTTCCATCGCGTAACCTCTCTCTACGAAGTCCGCGAAGTCAAATAATTTAAAAAACGGAATTCCTATTGTAGTAAAAAAGGTAGCGATTAGCAAACCCCAGTAGAAGTAAGTAACCCGACGACAATATTTAGTATAAGTATTTGTCCAAAATTCTGCCTATTTCTTCGTCACTGGTGTCTCGCTCAAATTTATCAGCTATTGTCACGTAATAGAAGATATTCAACCAATCGTTCTGCCAAATTAAAAAAGTGTATGCTTTCATAATATATACGGTACTCAACATTGATATTTTTAGGTTTGTCAAAACTTGATCCATGTCTGATCTTCTCACGTACAACTCCACATACTGGCTGACGATAAAGAAACCTATAATTGGCTACTTGACTGTATTCATACTTGGGCAATATTTTAATACGAAACAATATGTTCACTAAAAAGTAACCGATTCCGAAAACAACAACAAAATTGGTTGAAAATTAAGACAGTAATTCGATTTTAAAGTTTTCTCAAGAAGAAAAGTGGGAGCATGGTGGGGACGTCATTCTATCTCTTTTGTACGCACGAAACCAAGTGTCAGTGACGTCATTGCACACACAGTGCATCCTTTTCTTGTTTTTTGACAGTTTCCCCTTCCACCGAATATCAAAGGCTTATATCTTATTTATTTATGAAGGGATTTTTAAAAATCTTTTTGTTTTCAGTTTCAGGTAGTGAAATGTTTATTATGAATGAAAAAAATAAATTTAGTAGAATACCCAATTAGAGGAACGACTTTTTTATGAATGATCGTTCCGAATTTATCTTTAGGTAAATCAGGCCTACTTTATCAAGAAGCCAGAAATTTGGCGCTATAAGTGGCCTTTTAGGGTCAAGAGTATTAAATAAAGACCACATCGTTTCCGTCTTTCAATATTTAAATATGAATAGCGACTTAAAAGTATAAATAAAAAAGTAGCTCTTTTAAAAACTTATGACATTCATCATATATATTGTGGTAGTAATTTATAATGTAAAAAATTTTTTGAGTAGGTGTTGAATATCATACATTTTAAAAACATAACTTGTTCAGAGTGGTTGTTTGAATATATTCGTCGTTATTTATTAACAAGCTCTTTTTCGGGAAATAAATTTCTGGGTAAATAATATAATTACCAACATGTATGATTTTATTTAATTAAAACGATTTGTTTATAAAATACTAGTAGTTTCCCGCAGCTCCGCCTGCGCTAAATAGTAGCCTATGTTTGGCTCCGGGTCTCCAAATACGTATATTCATACCAATTTCACCAAAATTCGTTAAGCGGTTTGGCCGTAAAAGCGTAACAGACAGACAGACTTTTGCATTTATAATATTATATTATGGATATGGATTATTTTTTATGAATTTTGGATAAATATAGAAGTATGGATGAATTTATGTTAGTACACAAGTTTCCGTTTCACCCTCTTTTTAATGTTAGAGGTAATTTGATCTAGTCTCCTGGTAGATTTAGTCGGTAAGTTTTAGTAACATAAATTTGTTTGACATTAAATTAGACAGAAATAGACACAAAGTCACTCAAGGTGTTTAATGTTAATTTTAAATAAAATATAATTATTCTTCTCCGAGTTGAACTCGTTTCTATAGCATTAACTATTAAAACAGCAAATATTTATATCATTTATTTATTAATTTTTATTTATATTATATCTGTAAAAAATTCCACTGACTAACTATCACGGTTCATGAGTATATCCTGGTGGCAGGCGGACAGTCGGACGGACGGACAGCAGAGTCTAAGTATACCCTTTGGTACGAAACCCTAAAAACTAACTGAATAAATTTACTTTCAGATGGCCCCTCTGTTGAGGACCAGGATAATATAAATACCACATATATCGCGATATAATTATCATAAAAACAAAAAGCATGACTCAGTGACGCCATCTTCAAAATCAATAAAATCCATTTACACTTTATGGTCAATAATTAAAGTTCCATTAGTGATGTCCATTCCTATACTCGTATCTAAATTAACAAAGCTTTGTATTAATTCACTCTTCATTCATTTTAGGTATAGCATGAATCCACTATACATTTTAATGGAGTGTGAAATTACCTTTGTATTATACTTAATCTGTTATTAGTACGAAGCCTGATTATAATTAGTTTTCTTTTTATTAAAATGATTGAGCCACTTTTTAAATGTAAGCTATAGTTTTTTTTTATGCTGGCAAAAGTTTTTAATATTTGCGTTTTAATCTATTTCATTGCATTAAAGATCATCATTTACGACAATGTTCATGTTTTAGATTTATTTTCTCTATAATAAAAATTGTATCTAAGAGTTGAATGAATGAATTACATATTTGGCAATACTAATACACATTAGAATTAGCAGTAATTTTGCGACAGCCAGACTGGTTTTGACACAAAATAGGATAAAAACTTTTTGTATAATAACCAAATAAAATAATATAACTATATTGGATAGCCCTTAGCTCGCCTAAAATAACCGATCTGAAGCTTACGAGCAGTCGGTAAGAACATCAAAAATTATTTATATAGCCTTTTTATTCCTCGTCTTATGTAGCCCTGGGCAAAATGGCGGTCGTAGGGTTAACAACGCCACCTATAGAGAACATTAACCCTTTCTCTGCCCCTCGAGGATAAGAAGCCTGCGGACTACATTAAAGCCATTTTTTTCTATTGCTGCATCTGGAAGAAATCTTTTTAATCTATATCTATGCGACTTCTGTTTTGATGATGAACAAAATCAAATAAATTAATTGATTACTTTTCTATAGATTTATACGACAGGGAAAAATATAAGAAACTCCACCAACAAGAGTCTAGCTCTTAAACTTATTGTGATGTTGATAGATGATAGAATATATCCATGCTCTATCATAAAATAAATGTTCTATTTCATCACTTTCGTGATTACCTTTATTGAGGCTGCGGCTTTAGATTAGAATGGTAGATACTTGACGTAGTTGTTTTTTTTTTTATTTTAAATTAATTTAATCACACAATACGAGTTATTTACATCGGTCTTAGGTACTAAACAGTTTATGTCCTCCACATATTCCACCAGCAATGGGTTGTGAATATTTAAATAATACATATTTTGAATCTTTTTATGTTATCATCAAGATTTTTAAACAATTCGGGATAGCGATTAACAAAAATTACGGATTCATAGATAAACAGTCAACATTCGAAGTTCCTTGAATAATGGCACACAGGTGTCGAGATAGCCTGTGCCGCTGATTGTTCGTATACATTTTATTTTTGCTAAAAATACCCTGTTGGAATCGACAGAGTTACCCCACAAAATTATACCAGTTCTAAAACAGTTGAACAAACAATCTCATTAGCTTAACAATTACATTTTAGATGTAAAATATCGCCTTACTATTTAAACAACGCCCACATCCATAACAAATCTCAAAACGTTTGAGTAGGTGTAGATAGTGATGTGGCAGTCATTTTAGTTTCCAAACAATATGAACAAGTAGTAAAACAATGTAAGCCGTCTGGCAACGCGTCTCATGCCTGTGTTAGTGTACAACGAGGAAAGTTTGAACAAAACAATATGACGACTGACGGATTCCGGCACTATACCACTCGTGCTTATATTGTTGTAGGTTCTATCATCATCATCCCAGCGCTTTTCCGGCTGCATCCTCGGCAGTTTGCCTTGGAGCCCAGGGTCCGCTTTCTTGCTTTTACGTCTCCACTTCGCCTGGTCTTTAGCATCCTTGACGGATAGTCCATTGACACTCATATTCGGCTTTGCAACGTTAAGCCTAAACTTTTAAGCGTGCCATTTCACCAGGCCGAGGAAGAGTTGGCATGGCCAGTAAATTGGAACTTTTCATAGGAAAAGGACAAAAACTCACTTTTTGCACTCATCACATCGCTGTTAAATGAAACTAAAATGAAACTGATCAGTAATGATACCTATTTACCTTTTTTTTGTGCTGCAAAAGTGATGTAAACATAGGTATAGCAGAAGTACTACACTACCGCAAAAATATTTTTTTTCTAATTAATGTACCTATATCTCAGAGAATACATAAATTAATAGTTTTTGCATCATCAAAATGAGTTAAACTTTTACTAAATAATGCCAAGTGCGTATAAAAATAATACAAAAACTGCTTGATTGAAACTGTAACAGATTGTTAGAGTTTTTGGTTGAAGTGTTCAGCAGTGTAACTTTGTTTGCAATTTAATGTCGCTATTGCAATATTTTTACGCAGTTTTCTTTTGTTAAAACTTAGCAATATCTGAGACAACCTTTATTCTTCACTTTTTAACTATTACAGTGAAATAAAAAGTGTCAATGGCATAATTTTTGTACTTACTTTTATAGGTATACAAATAGTGCATGCATTAGTCTAGACCAGCAGATGTCATGGCTACGTCTACGTCGCATGGCCCAAAATACTATTTTTATTTTTTTTGGCTATTCGTGACCAATACGCTGGTCGGTATTTTATTGCCATTAATTAATAGCCATTGTAATACTTACACTCTATGGACACTGTCCGAAATAAATGATATTTAATTTAATTGAAAAAATAGGATCGCAATTCAGCTAGAAAATGCGGCTAGCATTTTGGGACATAAGAACTCGCCAATGAGATTGAATGGATTATGCGATTCAAAACACAATTACGCCATTTTACAAATCCCATTGAATTTGCCATGTATCAGAGGTTTACTTAAAAATAAATATGCACATTTACCTTTGAAAGGCATGATGATATGAGCGGATTAAAATATTAGTAAAGGCAGGCGCCCGGACATAAAAATAATGCCAAATTTTGGTTTGGTATCCTTGTTGGTAGATAATAATAAGGCAACGTAGAACATCGTCTCTATTATTCAATGCAAATTTTACATTAATAAATTAAGTAGGATGCAGCTTGTACAATCAGGGTACAAATATGGGGGAGGTTCTAGCGAGACACCCTTAGGTAATGATACCAAGAAAGCAGTGTTCACTTGTTTATTGGTAGTGGTAGTTGTTGGGTAAAAAGGACATAAAAACCATCTAGTATGGTTACTTAATAACATCAAATCATACCGCGTAATATATTTACACAGCGCCATCTATGATTGACGGGTGGAACTAAACATCACAATAATTGTAATGAAACTTTCTAAACCTATGTATACCTACTATTTAAACATTTCTTAACATTCCGCCCACCAAGGACAATATTTATTGTTCTTACTTTTGTGACGAAACATTTGTACAATCTATGAAAAGACTTGGTGGGGGAGTTGACTATTCAAACAAGAAACAAAGCAATAGCTTAAAAAACTAAATGACAAAATAAACTTATTCAGCTAATGGGAGTGCACATAATTTTGATACGCGCCGCTTTATTATTGAATTTCCAGTTTTTAACTGACAACTCTTGTGATTCCATCTGAACCAGGATGTTTGACCACCACTCGGCCAAGGAGCCATTTACACGGAGGTAAGTTATTTTCTTTTACTAATATAATATCTCCTATTTGAGGTTCAGGTGCCTGGTAAGACCACCTGTACCTATACAAATATTTAGTTAAGTAATCTTGTGACCAACGACGCCAGAAATGTTGAGTAATTTTTTGCGTAAGTTGCCATCTACGAAGATTGGTGATATAAGAAAACTAAAAATTATGATCAGGAGGAGCAACCAAGGGACCGCCCACCAAGAAATGACTCGGCGTTAGAACTTCGATATTCTCAGTGTCTGAATCCATACGTGACAAAGGCCTTGAATTCAAACAAGCTTCGATCTGAGCCAGGACTGTAGAGAGCTCTTCGTATGTCAAGGTTAGGTCACCAATCACCTTCCTTAAATTCCTCGGGCGTCTGTGCCGCAGGGGGGCATCTCTGATCGGGCTGTAGTCTGCTGCCTGCACAACTAACGGGTTGGAATGGGAAGGGCAACTGTCAAAGTAACGTTGTGACGTTTCTTTGATGAAGCGCTTCAAGGACGGAAGTTCTAGGTCTCTGTGTAGGTCACGAGTGCGCAGTCCAGGGGGTGATCTCGTGGCTCTGCGTGTGAACCTATTCTGAATTAGTTGTAGCCTATTTATGAGGGATGGGGCCGCGTGTGCGAAAATCACGCTGGCGTAAGTCATGACAGGTCTGATGCTTAGCTTGTAGAGAGCCAGCTTATTTCTAAGCGACATCTTTACATTACTGATCATAGGTGAGAGTCTGCCGAGATTGAAGGCTGCTCTATTGCGAACTTTTTGAATGTGAGGTCCAAACGTCATCTTGCTGTCAAAAATTACGCCCAGGTACTTTGCTTGGTTCACCCATGGAATGGGTTTGCCAAACATCGTTACCGTCTTTAGGAGCGAGAAGGTACTCCATGGAGGAGGGCGTGTTGCACCGCGTGAATCCCTTGAAAAAAACACTGCTGCGCTCTTTTTAGGATTTACTTCGATGCGCCACTTTCGGAACCAAGCGCCGAGGGAATCGATTGCTTGTTGGAGGCGTTGGGAAATGATGTCTTTCCGATTGTAGGACGTGTATAGCGCAGTGTCGTCGGCGAATAGAGCCAGCTCCACGTGCGGGGTGCGGGGTACGTCGTTGGTGTGCAACGAGTATAGGGTCGGGGACAGCACGGAGCCTTGCGGGACTACGGCTCTTAGGGGTCTGGGACTAGAGAGCGTACCCTCAACTTTGTAGCGGAAAGATCTGTTCGACAAGAAGTCCCGTATGATGCGCACGAGACTGTCCGGCAGGCCCATTATGGCCAGCTTGGCTACCAAGCCAACATGCCAGACTTTGTCGAAAGCTTTCGCTACATCGAAGAAGAGTGCTCCTGTGGGTCTTCCGCGACGGCGGTTGCCTAGGATGTGTTCGGTAAAGCTGTGCAGTTGGTTCACGCAAGAGTGTTTTGCACGAAAGCCCATTTGCTCGTCGGGAATCAGCTTCATGGATTCAATATAATCCTTGAGTCTGGCTAAAATGATTCTCTCGTATATCTTACCGATGCAGCTCAGGAGACTGATCGGCCGATATGAGGACGTAAAAAGGACATAAAAAACATCTAGTATGGTTACTTAATAACATCAAATCATACCGCGTAATAATTTACACAGCGCCATCTATGAGTGACGGGTGGAACTAAACATCACAACAATTGTAATAAAACTATCTAAACCTATGTATACTATTTAAACATTTCATAACACAGCTTTAGTATTCGCCAATCACGTAAATAACCATAATTAAAGGGCCACTAACACTTTTTTGGGCAATTTTTCGGGAGTAGAGTAACTAAGACTTTTTCTCACCTGTTAAAAATAAAATTAACAAAATCGTAGCATTTTCAAAACGATTCTGTCTATGATTATTGTCTGCAATTAGTAACAATTTTGATTAAAGTTAATTATAACCAAGATTCAGGCATAATTTTGAGATGATTAACTAATTATCCCTTTGTGGTCAATAACATATATACTAGTTAATAGCGTAAAATTGACTATGTACAAACCAACTGGCTAATTAGTCTATCATATAACACCTTTGTTCGAAAGCTTTGGTGCTATATCACCTAACTTAGTTTATTATAAATAAGTAATTTAATAAATGCTGTTTTAATGATTAAATACAGGGAACATATAACCTTGTTACCTACATCATTTACACATCTATTTATCCCTCTACTCAGAATGCTATTATAGGTAGCCAACTGTAATGTTTAATATAATGATTTGCAATTATTTCTCTTTAGTAAAATGGTCATGTTTTTTTCCATTACTCGTCAATTTAAATTTTTCCGTCTAACTACAGAAAATTTAGACAACTGTTTAACATGTGTTTAAAAAAACTGCTACCATAAACTACGTTTAGACATGGTTTTAAGCTTTGTTAAACAGTAGTCTAAGAGTACTTTAGGTTATAGATAAACGTAATTTTACCATTTCATTTTTTATAAGACACGTCTTGAACAGATGTCTTTTTGTGGTAGATTTAAGACCCCATATTGACATCCACCAAACAAATACCTTACCAACGACCTTAGTAGGGGCTCACGAAGGTGTTGGTTGCTTCTTCCTTTGCGAGATTTTAGATCTTCTTCATCCAAGCGTGTTTGTCCAGTCGCATCCTCAACCTACGCTACAGATGATCACGATTTTCAATAATGGTCTTATTTACTTTTAAGAAACACTATACAAAATACATAAATGGCAATCAAACCTGCGACTTGAAGGTCTTGTAAGAGAGGCAGCTACCTTGTTTAGATCATTACTAAATTCCATGTTATAAATATCATCAGTCACGTAGATCACGCAACTAAAACAAATTTACGCTTTCAAGGATTGTTTATTATAGACTTCATGGATGGCTTTTTCTTCTGCACTTGACATGGTCCTTTCGTCAGGTAAGCTTATACCTACTTACATTTACCTTAAAATGTATGTCTAGTATATTTTCATTTAAAATCCACAGTGAATACCTTAGTTAATATTTAATCATGTGGTGCAGTTATGTTTATTATGAGAACCATTAACATTTACATGAAAATGGTGGTGAATGCATATTAATTTACGCCGAGTTACAAGGATCGGGTGCAGTTAACAACATTTATATAACTTTTACGTACGTACAGCTTGGTCGTAAGTTACATAATAGACGTGAAACGAGCAAGCAACTTGGTATGGTAAGCTATCATAAATTGTTTTACTTTTTCAAATTACCTTGTAATAACTCCCATTAATTTACTTCTGATTGAGATTCTGAAGAATGTTAAAAAATAATATGAGATTTTTTTATTATTATTTTCAGTTTGTTTTATTAAGGAGTTTGTTCCGGTTTCATGTGTCAATAGTGTGATTGTATTACCTAGCTAGATTGTCTACCCAAGAAGATGAATGGATCAAACTATCATAAACGATAAGAATTTTTATATTCTTTTTAGTAGTTTGGAAGACTGCCCCCCACAAACAAACTTACTGTAATTTTTATTATACATTATGTTCTTTTTTAATTTATAGGCTGTTAAATGCTCGGTCTTATTTTATTGAATAGTAGCTCCATATCCAGCAATAAAAATATTAAAGTTAAAACCAATGATTATACACTTGTTGCAGTAAATAATATTAACTCTATTCTTAAAACAGTATTAAATTAAATTTCCACAGTCGGAACCAACTTAGACAATTAACAATCAATTTTGGAAAATGTATACTTTCTGGAACACTACAAGAACTTTGTTAGCGAGCTTTCTTGAAAATGTTATTTTTTACTTTTTATCAAGCATATATTACGTACCGACGGTTGCTTATCTAATACACTCGTTTTCATACATCGATATATGATAGAGTGTGTTTAGGAGATGTGCCTGACTGTAGGTACAAGATGTACAACAAATGTTAATAAGAACGTTTATTTAAAAAAAGTTCTTAAAACACTGTATGTCTTCGATAAATTGGGAATTCTATTGTTGATGAAACTTAGATCTATGTACCTTAGTCGCTTTTTACGATATTTACATAAAGAGAGCGAGTGGCCCATTGAGAACCTTAACCAAATGTAACACTTTGTCCCAACCTTTTTTCTACCTAGTATCTTTTCATGTATAATAAGTACTTAGATACATACAAAGTTTGTGGTTTTTAATCACTTGACCAAAGTGCTAATTCTTACTTTATACTGTTCAGACGTTCTCTTTTTTTTCTTCGTGTTTCAAAAGTACTTTTGTCTCACATATTATGTAATTATTTATTTATCCATGATAATAAATATTGTATCACATCGAAATGGGCAAAGCGTGTTACTGTGGTTATTCGATATATTGTCATTTCATCAATTCGAAAAGAGACGAATTTATGCCGACGCGCGACGTTGTGGTGCCAATCACGGTACGATAATATCATCGAAATCGATTGAAATATTTCATCGAAACTCGAACGCTGTCAAACTATAAATAATTAACTTTACAAAGTCAAATTTAGATGACATAAATTGTTTCGCCCTAAAGTTGATGGAATTGTTATTTAAAATTTTATTTTTTCCAATTTAATAGCGATATATTTTGCAAACACGCAGTACGTTACTTCATTGATTAATGTTCTTTATGAAAAATTATCGCGGTTCTTGATATAGGTACAACATGGGTTAAAAATAGTTTATTGCTATAGTGATGGTGACGGTTGGTCTGAAGAACAGTTAAAACTTCTCAGGAAGTTTGCATAAAAATCTCACTATCAAGTTCGTTGTTAAGCTAGTCAATTTGAGCCACCGAATTCTCCATGCTTCTTTAAAAAAAATACTATGAACACCTACACACACACAACCCCGCATACATTCAAATCCACATAGTGGAACAGTAAACAACAAATCCTGAAAAGAGCAATTTATAATGGGCTGCAATCACTAGTGCGTAAATTGACAACTGCATACAGTGGGCCGGACACGCGACAGTCGGGACAGCCGCGTCACGTTCGGATTTATGGGCCCACTTAGTGGCACGTCATACGTATCTAAAAGTGTGGTTTTCAATGGAACATGGAAACAGCGCAATTACGGCTTATCGGTTGAAATGTCGCCACTGTAATGCCGGGTTGTGTGTGATTTATCGGGAATTTAACAAAAGTAATAGTGTTTTTCTGAGCTTTTATTGCGAGCATTGATATTTATAAGGTAATTTTCTAAATGTCTAATTTCAAGTATTTAGATATTTCGTATTGTATTGATCCTCATACAAGTTGATTGATGTTAGCTTAAGAAGATACGAATTCTTAGTTGAGCTTAGAAAACATGCTTTTACTTGAGAGTTAAAAAAAAAGCATTCGAATCAAAATTATCACTCGATAAAACTATTCTAAGACAAATATTCACAGGCAGGTTTTTACAAGTAGTAGCACTTAATAAACTTTTCCGAAACTTAGGCGATAACCGCACAAAATTGGTAGTTTTTGAAATTTTTATTCAATTTAGTTCGTAAATAATGAATATTAAGAATATGAGTTGCTAAAAGTATAAATAATGATATTATCCTACAACCTTCTTTCATTTGACGTAGGTAGATGCTAAAACAAATTCACATCTGTAAACGTTTCGTTTATTTTTAATGAAAGCTAAAATCGTGTGCGTCCCGTAAAATCAACTCATTTGGACAAAGAACAAATTTACTCAGGCCAATCTTATATGGGCGCCTACGCACGAGATTGCTACCTTTCCTAATCTATTGGTTTAGAAACCAGAATATGTTAGGAATTACGTCTTTTCTTGCATTACAAAAAAATAAAAGAGATTCATAACGTTGAATGCATTTATGTGCTTGGTAGATATCTAAGCAACATTGTGTTATTTATTACTTGACAATATCACAACTAATTTGGTTTTATACTTTACTAGAAACACTAATTTTATATCTTTCTGATTTAACAGTATCAAATTACTTTATTTATGTGTACAACAACATAACAAAAAAAAAATAACATAAATAAGAGACTCGTTTCTCAATTAATTTTAACAATTCATTATTAAATTCGCACCCTTGTCAATATTTAATATTGTAGTGCCCATTCCTGAGGGTGTGAAGTTTAGACAATAGTGTCTGAGACCTTCAAATGCTTATTAAACATCCGTTGATAAATAAAACACATTTTGTTAAATAGGCTTTTTTATTTGTTAGTCATCTTAAATATTGAAATATAACCGAGTCCGAATCATATCACATTTTCTCACATGACCAACCGCTATAAGTGCCTTCCGTAGCACGACTCGAAAAAAAAAATACTTACCACTAATGGCGGCCAATCCAATACTGGTCCGTCTCGCCCTTGCTTAACATGAGCATTTGCTACGGATACGAGCTCCACGCTCGTACGCGCGCCACGCTCAGCTAACGACGATCATTTTACCAATTATGAGTTGTCAGCTTTTGGATTTTTTTTGTAAAATTAATTTAAGCGCCGATTCGAATACTCTATTGTAATTATTACGTACTCCAGCAGTCGACAATGCAGGGCTAGCTGGGTTCGCCCCCGGTCGTAACTTCTTGTCGAATTTATTTTCGGTGAACGATAAGAGGATAGCAATTTCGTTATCGCAGTACTGGATCACAAAACAAGTCGTTTTTAACCGACTATGAACAAAACGGGATATCATGCGACCCTGAGGGCTGACCTCTGATATTGGAGTGGCCGTGTTAAACGAAAGACTGTACTATCGCCTATCGGGCAAAAAAATCTTTGTTCGACACTACGTTGTTGTAGTAAACTACTAGATATGTCACTTTCTTAAAATATATAAATACTAGGAAACCTACTTTAACATCATGGATTGGAAATTTAATTTAAAACAATTATTATATTGTTAATTCCGCTAATAAACTTTAAAAGACCATGCAACTGATATTCAATTACGACTTAATTACGATGCATTTTTGATACCTATGCTCAATATGGGTATTCTGCTAACACAATTTTGAATCTCAATTTAATTGCGACTAAAGCTTAATTGAATGGTTATAGTAGAAAAAATTTAAATATAATAAATAACTGAGTACCAATTTTTTAAACATTTTTTGATTAGCAAAATTTTGCAGTTGCAGTTCAATGGCATGCCAATGGAATAGGATTGGTTTTAAAATCAGTAACAGAATACCAGAAACGTCAAAAATTAGCATTGCGATCCAATTACGATTCAATTGTGCACTATGTAAAATAAGAGAATTGACCCCCTGCTCTTACATTCACATTGATTTTGACTCTGCTATATTGGTATTGAACTTAATTGATCGAATCTATATTTTCACCAGGTTTAAGACCGTTACTTTGCGGAAGTTTTAGTGTCCTCGGCTGTTTGCCTCGAAGCCCAGGTTCCGCTTTCCTGCTTTTTCTTCTCCATTTTGTCCGGTCTTCGGAAGTTGTAACCTCCTGTAATCTTATCTTATCTTATTATGCATAAGGGTTCCTATACCAAGGAAGCACGTCGAACCTCTGGGTTCTTTTGTACTTACCCCATGCCTTACTCACCCACAGCAGGGTTTCTGAAGGAGGACTGCATGGGCTTCAGAACATCACCTGGTGCGAAGTGCCTGTAGTCCTCTAGTTCCGGATACGCTGTTACGGAAAGGTCCATTCGCTTGCTAGCCAATGAGTCACAATGACACAAAATGTGACCTATGGACTCTTCTGCCTCGACACATGCCCTACACTCAGGGCTTTCGACAAGTTTCAGTTTAAAAAGGGGACTGTGGTATTTAAAGTGTCCTGTCAGTGCTCCTGTTAGAATCCTTGTCTGTCTCCTATTGTACTTACAGATCTTTTTGTGCAATCCGGTGATTTCAGCACCAATCATCGCCTTTGAGTGTGTAAGACCACTCTGTAAGTGCCATTCGGCTCTGTGTCTTTCTCTGACATATTCTTCAATAGCTGTGATTGCTGTTCCATACGCCAGCCCGACGAAAGGTTCAGGACCTGTGAGTGGAGCACTAGACCTCTTGCCAGTTCGTCAGCTATCTCATTTCCTTCAATCCCAAAGTGACCCGGTCCCCAAACCAGTCCTAGCTTGTTGGACCTACCCTGTTTATTAAGGGAGGTCACACAGTCCAAGACAAGCCCGGAACAGATCCTGCTGGAGCAGATAGCAGCTAAAGCCGACTGACTGTCAGTAAGAATATATATTGTGTGGTTTTTTAGGCCTTCTTCTAGTTTCAGTTTAGCACAAACAGCAATCGCATATGTTTCTGATTGAAATACAGTAGACAATTGCCCCATGCTTTGATACAATTTCTTGTCCTTGGAATAGATGCCTGCACCTGATCCATGATTGGTTTTGGACCCATCCGTGTACCAGATCCGGCAATCCTTATCTGAAGGTCGCAGCTTATCATTCCATTCTTTCCTTGAAGGAACATATATTTTATAATTATTTTTAAAATTGTACACGGGTAGTATTTTATCACTTCCCATGTTTAACACTATGTCCTCCATTTGTATATGCCTTGTCCTGGGTGCGGTCCTGTTCCACAAACCAGCAATTGATATCCGGTAAAGTGCTTTACAGGCTTCGCCTTCTATATATAAATGCAGCGGCGGTAGTCCTAGGATAACCTCCATGGCTGCTGTTGGTGTAGTAGGAAATGCACCAGAGATAGCACATAAAGCTATACGCTGCAACTTTTTAAGGGCATTTATACATGTCAGCTGTTGAGACAAAGTTTTTTATTCTCTAGCGCCTTTTCTGCCTGTTTTACTACAAAGTGCAGAGCTGTCTCTGTTGATCTGCCAGGTTGATAGGCACATTGCATGGTATGGAGTGGATGCCTCTTAAGTGGGTCATCCCTTATATATTTATCTATCAATTTCTCCAATATTTTCAATAAGAAAGATTGCAGACTTATAGCCCTAAATGATTTGGGCTCGTCGTATGTCGCCTTCCCAGATTTTGGAATAAACGTCACATTAACTAGTCTCCACGTTTTTGGAATATGTCCGAATGCTATGCAGGCTTTGAACAGTGTACATAGATGTGGATTAAGTATGGATACTCCTTGTTGCAAAAATATTGGGTATATGCCGTCTGGCCCGGGTGCCTTATAAGGCTGCAAGATTTCCACGGCCCATTTCAGTTTCTCGTCATCCACAACTCTCTTTGCCACTTCCCAGTCTCAGATCAAGGCTTAACTCTATAATTGATCTTGAAACGGAAACTGAATGCATTGTTAATGGCATAAAGGGTGCATGGATGGACAGCTGTCCAGAGCGTAAACCTAGGGCCCAAAAGGAACCGTGTTGGACGCCGGAAGTGGCACAAATGCGACAGGACACAAGACGACTCTTTAACGAGGCTAAAGCCAGAAAATACTTTAGAGATTATCACAAGGCCTAACAGAATACGGGAAAATGGTTAAAAGAGCTAAACAGTCAGCCTGGAGACGCCAATGTGACTCTTTAAATTCACTGCCTGAAGGTATGCGACTAGCTAAATCAGTGTCTGTTACTAAAGCAAATCCATTGTCGACGGTAAAAGACGGAAATGGTTTGCTAACAGAAACTGGTAAGGAAACGTTAAGAGTGATATAAAAGGTGTCTCAGAAAGTTTTTCGTTTTTGAATTGACTACTACGCGCCAACCGCAGATAGCAGGGGGAGGGGAGTGGTCTCAATCGCTTGGCCGGCTTGTTAAGTTTAGTAGCCATGAATCGTTTCACGGGACCGCAGCGCGCATTTTGCGTGCGAGCGTTTTATAAAAACAACGATTCCTACACTGTTGTTCGTCGTCTCTACAGGACACATTTTAATTTAACAAGCTTAAAACATGTGCCAAGTGCCAATTTAAATAAGCATTGGGTGTGCAAGTTTGAAGAGACTGGGAATACAATGCCGGACAAATCGTCTGGGCGCAAAAGGACATCAAGAACGAGCATGAACGTCGACCGCGTTCGCCAGTCTGTTTTGGACGACCCACGACAGTCGTTGAGATTGCGCGCAGCTTCTCTTAATTTGAACAAATCTACGGTTCATCGCATTATTTCGAAAGACTTACATTTTCACCCTTATAAAATTGTTATTGTTCAAGAAATGAAGCCTGATGATCCTGATAAACGAGTCGAATTCTGCAGGATAATGAAAAACCGTTTTGGGAGTTTCAATAACATCTGGTTCTCAGATGAATCGAATTTTCACATCAACGGTCACGTGAATAAACAAAATTGCAGATACTGGGCTTCCGAAAATTCGCTAGAACTGCATCAGAAGCCCTTGCACTCGCCAAAAGTTATTGTTTGGGCTGCCATATCAAGTCAAGGAATTATCGGTCCTTATTTTTTGACCGAGGTCGAACTCAGACCGTTAATTCTGATCGATATTGCCATATGATCCGGACTTTTTTAGCTACAGAAATGCAAAACCAGGATGGCTACAACCGCAACACCTTTTTCCAGCAAGATGGAGCCACTTCTCATGTTACAAATGACTCATTAGCTGCTCTTCACGATTTATTCCCTGGACGAGTGATAAGCCGCCGAGGAGACATCAACTGGCCACCGAGGAGCCCTGATTTAACGCCTGCAGATTTTTATCTATGGGGCTACCTAAAAAGTAAAGTTTACAATCCATTGCCATCCAACCTGAATGTTTTGAAGCACAAAAATCACTGAAGAAATCAACTCTATTCCAAGAGCGATGCTCCAGCGAGTGATTCAAAATTTTAGCTCCAGGTTAAATGAGTGTGAAGAAGCGAATGGTGCGCATTTGCAAACGGTTGTTTTTCATAAATAAACTTCAAGAACTGCTCTTTAATTTAACAATAAATAAAACGAGTTTTAATTAATATTGTTGTTTTTTATTTAACATCTAAAAACGAAAAACATTGTGAAACACCCCAATACTCACTTTCCAGGTTGTATTGAGACAACAATTGATCAGCAAGATCTTAACTCCCTGGAATCTGATGAGGTGAAAACCCTTAAAAACCTCCTGTAAAGTGAAACAACTGACACAATCCGTGTGTGCAAACTTATGGGTCGGCGCGCGGCGGTCATGTTGGGGACTAATAGTCGTGGGCGGGCATGAACTAACTAAGGACGTAAGGCAACATGCCAAATAATTTGGTAAGTACTTGTAAATTTATTAAAAGACAGAAAATTTGGTTGTCTTTATTTTAAACATCAATATTTAATGTAAATAAATACACTAAACCTCTTAAATTTTAACATGAAAGGAAAACTATAACTCGCATTAATAAACTTAGTAATATTTGGGTAAAAATTGATAAATATATAAGGACAAAACACACAAATCAATCCTAGCTATTGATGTTAGGTACCACCGGTATTCCGATTGAGGATTACCTCCAAAGTAGCTTCAAGACTTGTGTTATGTGATATTAACTATACTATATTACTAGTTGTCCGCCGTGAACATAGACCTCGCGAATATTTTACTATATCTATATGCCCAGATTTCAAATAGTCGTATGCTCGGCATCGGCAACTCTCAAGGTGTGTCATTTGCGTGTTCAATCAGACAATTTAGTAGGGAAACAGGCATACGGCCTGCCTGATGGTAACAGGTCTACTAAGAACTTTCTATACTGTGTTTTAGCAAATAAATGATTTGATTTGATTTGATTTGATTTGACTAGGTATATACACAGTCAATAGACCGCCACCGCCAACATAATATGTGGGCATAAATGTCACACACCAGGTGTACCTGCAACTTTAGACTACTTTCACAACTTACCATTAGGCGGGCGGTACACTCGTTGGCTAAATAAATTGTTTCATCATCGTTATTTCAGCCGCAGTCAGTCCACTGCTGGACATAGGCCTCTCCTGATGATGTCCAAAATGACCGGTTAGCAGCAGGCTGCATTCAGCGTCTGCCTGCTACTTTTTTCAAAGCATCTGACCACCTGGTCGGTTGATGTCCAACGCTGAGCTTGCCGGTTCATGGTAATAAATTACTTGGATTCGATTTACTTGGAGAGGGGCTAAATCTAAAACATCAGTCACAGATACGGTAATATACGGTCAAAATAATCTTGCACCTAAAATTAGCTCTTATTCGTTTCTTTACTCTAATTCGTCTAAACATAGCCTAGCGGCTATGTTTAGACGAATTGATGCTGACTAAAATTAAATCTAGCTGAAGATAACAGGCTACACTTTAGTTGTGCCATCAAAGGTCGGCTACGCCTAGTTTTAGCAGAAATGATGCAGATTTAAATTAAATCTAGCCAGAGAAAACAGGCTAAACTTAAGTTTTGACATCAGGGGTTGGCTGAACTTAGTGTACCCGCACTTCGGTTATTAGCTGTAACAATTTTTAGTGTATATGTATAACTAAAAAGATTTTTCAAACAGATGTATTTTAACATTTCCGATATACATTCTGTAATATCAGCAAAATCCGACCTACGGTTTTGGAATTATTAAGAAATATAGTTTTTACCTTAATGCAAATACCTCAATAACTACTAAACCGATTTTGATGTCAAACGAACTTGAAAATTCTATGCATGTAGAAGACATCCACCTTCTAAATTTCATCAAAATCGGACTAACGGTTAGAGAGCTATCGAGAAACAAACATAATTTGGATATTAACATACATACATATTTAATATATACATTTTTCGTCTCAACTTGATTTGTAGGCCTCGCTCGTTTCGCTCGCTCGGTCAATAATAACCAGTAAACATTTTGACACAGACCAATATTAAACATCTATCCGAAGTCAACAATTTATAAGAAAATGTCCCATCCATTTAAAATTTAAATCTGTGTATCAACGCTGCAAAAGCGGTTTAAAATCAACGTAGTTTTGTTGCTCGCTTTTGAGCCTTGTCCAGGAAAGTAATATAAACTTTATTGGTTGTTTTTCTTACTTACTTTTTTTAATTTTTTAATTACAATTATATTTTGTACAGACAACGAAATAATTCGGCATCTATTCTATTGTAGCGATTTATAAATAGAGCGCCAAATTTGAAGAAGCACAAACAGGTTGCCATTTCCAAGTTGAGCATAAAAATGTTCAAAGCATTTCAATACATTTTTAAATGGAATTTTTAATTCAAGGGAGTTCGTTTTAAACATTTTTAAATGGATTTTTTAATTCAAGAGAGTTCGTTTTAGTCGAGCAAACTCAAGTGGAATGAATTTAGTAAACAAATACGGTAAGTAAGCAAATAGAACCTGAAATGAATACTCCGGACCCGTATATTACACGAGTTCACGACGTGTCAGGTTTTCCATCACACAGTTTAATTAAACGTAAATAAAACTGCGTTCGGGGAGATAGTTGAGTTTTCGATATCTGTTCGGCCTAAAATCGATTTCTTTTATTAGATTTTCATCACGATATGTTTTCCTATCCCACGAAATACTTTCTTACGGTGAGCCTCGATTTGGGGTGAATCGACGGCGAGGGAGACATTTAATAAGCAATTGTGTTACGAAGTTGAAAAATAAACTTTGAGGTCCATTCGTCAATTCGATTTATTTCTTGTTTAAATACATTTTGGCTAAGGTTTTTATCAACGTTCATTTAACTTTGTTGACAGAAAAAGTTTGAATGTCTGAAATGAGATAAAATCTTTTTACATTAGCAGTAAAACTAAATCACGAATAACAACTAAGTTATTGTACCATTAAAAGGTTTTCGCTCAATCCGAATTCCAAAGTAATGTTAAATTTAGTTATATACTAGACAGCTAGAATATAGAATAAAATAAATTATTACAACACGAGTATATTGTAACAGTGACAGATTACAAGCCTTCTTTCTGTTAGAATTAACATAAAATCGCTTAAAAATAGTACAAGTGTACTTACTTTTTAGATTCTACTGACTTTTTGTTTTCTTTATTTTTAATTTATTATTTACAAATATATATAAAATAAGTAAGTTCTATTTTTTAAACAACTAAGTAGGCAAACAGGCATAAGTGGTTACCGTAGCCTATGAACGCCTGCAACACCGAAGATGTCACAAGCGCGTTGCAGACCTGTCCGCTGTCAGCACAGCGACCCCTCTGGAGCCTGGCGACCCTATTCACCAGCACTGGACACAACACTTGGCTGCGGTCTTCTGTACGGTGGAGGTATTCATGTACTTTCTACAATTTGGTGCAATAAAGAGTTATTTATTATTACTTCCCCAGACGACAGTATACTCCTTACAAAATGTCTTACCTCTCTTTACAAATATATATTATATTTGGTCAAATTTTGTCAGATTATATATATATATAACCATATAAAATTTGTGCTTCAGATGGATTGTGCGTATCTACATTGATCAGAGCTCTTTATCCATAACTTCGACTCTAAGCGCATAAGTACATTCAAACATTAAATCTGTCATATTCGCCTTTTGTAATACTAAAATAATATTCACTGGCCGTCGCTTAATTAAATGGGTATTTGGCATCCGTACCATAGTAACGGGAAACAGCACATCGTCACCACTTGCACTGAACTCGCTTATTAGATTTTACTGCTAAACTAACGGTAACTGGCTGCCCGACCGTTGTCTCCATAAACTTGTAAAAATATCGTACAGTTACAGTGTCATTTTCTATGTTACACATTGTAATTATTTGGGTTGTGGTTGGTAGAGTATTTTTAAATTAAAAATGGACTATATTACGAGTACATCTATATTTACTCGCTTTCTTTCAGTGAAGTTTACGAGACGCATCAAAAAGCGCTCAATTTATCAGTTGTTTTTTGCTTTCATATTCGTCATTATTTTTGCCGTAATCCCTTACGTACTTCTTCACTGCTCTGTTTTGTTTGTCATACCCAGCCAATTTATATATTTATTTTTTTTAATAAAGATCTACTATTTTTAGTTTATACTTTAGGGTTTACTCTAATCATGGTCCAACATTATTTACACATTGTTTGTTAGTCTTACACTTCTTCTTTCGATTCAATATGATTATTAGTAATTTTGAAGACCTTTAGATCTCAAATTAATTTTGACCAATACTTGGCCGCCTCTACTGCTCTTATTGTAGTTACAATTGACACATTAGAAGAAGGAGATCGCTCTTATACTTATTAACTCTGAAGAAACCAAGGGAAACAGCGAGTCGTATATTTTCCAGGCATAGACAAATATAGAAACCATGTTTATTTTGCTGTGTTTCCAAAAAGCTAACTTAATTTCACCTTTGTTCTTTCTACCGAGCAATATCATAGAGTTTCATGAAATGAGACTGTTTCATTCAGTTTAGCGAGTCGGTAATAAAATATTATGTTTCCAGGTACGAAAATTTTATACAAAATGAACTTTGTCCTTTTTGTTATTTCCATATACGTTTAAACTTCGGGACATTGTTTGGATCCTATATGCATTCAAGTTCTTTTATGAGCTATATTGTCCTGGTACAATAAAGAGTTATGTTAATCTTTTATTTCATTTTATTTTTTCCCGGTACAATCACGCAGTGATTTGTAAATTAATTATGATAATTATTATGCTTGAGAGTATTTCATTGGAGCCATATGCCGTAAAGAGGTCGAGATTGTAATTTTAAATTTTATACGCACTCTACAATTATTTTTTATCAAAAAATATTTAATTTTGTTCTTGTTTATCTATAAAATTTCGATAAATAAAAAAGCAAGTTTGTTTACGTCTTTTATTAAGAAAAATATGTTAGTATACAATAATATATATATTGCCGGATTCTGCCGCGGACATTCAAAAATTGAGAGTGTTATGAATAAGTACATATTTTGTAAAATAAAGAAATATTCGTTTATATCATAATAAGCACATTATCAAAAACGAGAAGCTTTTACTTACCTCTGGTACACTGTTTATTCGGGATCGTTGTAATAAATACTGAAATGAATATTTTAATGCGTTATATATGGCCCATGCGATACACCAGTTATTTCTGCTACATCGTATTTTATTATTTGTAATTTAGTATTGTTTACAGCAATAATGTAACGATAAAAAATTTACTAATTTGGTATCAATATATGTACTCATTGAAGGCATTGTAAAGTGAAATGTGAGAAAAAGAACTAGTGGAAAAGTTTATTTTTAAATAACAAAATAAAAAATAGGTCAATATAGTATGAATGTTGATGATATTTTTACTTTATTCATATTTTCGTAAACTTTGTTCGAATGAAATCTTGTATTTTTGTTAAGGCAAGACAATTTCACTCTTTCTGTAGGAGGTACTTATTAAGATGTAAAAAGGACTACCTTTCCAAGATCATTAGTGTCTCTGAAAGCAGAAAATAGAAATAACCTTCCACGGTAACATTACGCCATACGCAGTTAATGTGTAATTTGAGAAAACCTTTTTTCTTGGACCTTGCCAGCTGTGTATTTTTCTGTAAATGTAAAAGATTTTTGTTACACATTTTTCGTGAGTTCTTGCAAAAATAAAGATGTAGAGTAAACTTAGTTTTGAGTTGGAAAAACGAACGAAATTTTCACAAACTCAATTTAAGATACAAGAAAATAATCAAAACTTATTCTATTTGTAAAACATCTGTGTTCTGGGATACGGATGTAGCAAAAATTATGCTTTATTTCAAAATATTGCAGTTGATCGTGTGAAAAGTGTAATATTGAAAATAGCCTCTGCAAGAAATACAAAACACTAATGGATTGTAGGTAGTTAGATAGAGAGATATACACTTTATTGTACCAATCACAAAATTAAAATTAAAAGAAATACATTTAGAAAATTGAGTACAAAGGCGGACTTATCGCTTTTGCAATTTCATCCAGCCAACCTTAATAGATAGGATGAAAACAAACAAAAGGCGGTACAGTAATAAAATACTAAAACTATCATCCTTACATAACTTCTTCAGGTAAAGATAAGGCCAGAATTTTGGCTCGAGATCTGAATCCGGCCACTGGCTACATGCGTATCCGTTTCCTACACTAGGGACGTTTATTGACCCGCTAACATTCCGCATAGCTGTAGGTCTCCGGCTCGGAGTCGAAGTGTGCGTGGATCACAGCTGCGCTGCTTGTGGAGCCCCCGTGGATCGGTTCGGTCACCATGGACTCGCTTGTTCGTCGGGCGCCGGTCGCCAAACCCTCCATGCAGCCATCAATGACATCCTACGAAGGGCGCTCGTTAGTGCCAAAGTACCCGCAGTTCTAGAGCCTCAAATTGTGCGGGACGATGGCAAGCGCCCTGCCGGGATGTCATTGATACCTTGGAGGATGGGTCGAGCCCTTGTCTGGAACGCCACGTCGGAGCACGTGGCACTATTGGCAGTTACGTGCCTCCCAGCCACCAGCAAACAGGCCGGTGCGGCGGCGGACGCCCGCGAACGGTTTAAGGCCAATAAATATAGTTGTCTCGGCACTCAGTACGAGTTCACAGCCTTTGGTGTCGAGACACTAGGCCCATGGGGCGCCGGTGCGCGGGGTCTTCACAGGGAGATCAGTAGACGCCTAAAAGAGGCAACGGGTGACCCTCGCGCGGGCCACCAACACACCTCGGGTCATGTTCTTGTTGGTCTGGATTTCCTGTAGGGAATCTTACATAGTACCCTAGGCTCCGAAGCGTAAGCTGACGACGCAACTATGAAACACGCTAAGATGAAGAAAAAGCTAGTAATTCGGCTTACTTTTGGTTAAGCTCAAGTGGGAATTTCTTAATGAAAGGTATTCATTATTCTAATCCAGGTCAACCTCTACCCGTGCACAATTTTCGTCCTACAAATTCAAGTCTATTCTCTTTAGCTTCTAGAGCGTGAAATAGTTACGAAAATCCATCGTCACAAATTTCAATTTATAATTTTAATTGTGTTTTTCAAGTAAAGAAAATGGTAAGCTGTACCTACGTATTTAGATATTTTTAGTCATAAAGAAAATGCACTAATACAATACAATACGAGACATATAATTGTACACTTATAAAAACTTATAAAAATATGGAACAAAGGCGGATTTATAAGACTAATGAATTTTTACTTACAAGTAACATTTCCAAAATAACAAAGGATATTTATGTAAAATAATTCTAATACAGAAATCAGCCGGTATGTTAGCTCTCTATGCTTAAACCTTACGTAACCTAATTTAGGTGAAATAAGGTATGAAGACAGTTTGATTTTCAGAAAACATTTTTGGCGTGATTTGACGTAGAACTGTGCTGGATAAATTTGGAAATTTCAAGGGTAACCAAAGTCCAGTGCGCTTCTTGTGATTGTAACGATAAACTTAGTACTACCTGGACAAAGTTGCGGGTAAAAACAAGTATGTTTATATATTCTACTGACATGAAATAAACGTTTTTGAAAGAAAAACAAATAGGATTAGAACGGATCTGAAGCGACAAGTCATAGCAAAATATTAAAATAAATGCTCATTTAGTAGACTGGGTGCTGGCGAGCGTTCACAATAATAACCGTGTTTTAAAGCTGCACTATGAATTTAAAACTGAAATGTACATTGGATATGAGTAGAAAGGCGAGCGTCGTGTAAACAGTACGTTTTTCATATTTTTATTTGATAGAAGTGCAAAAGCATTTTAAAAAAGGCAATTTAATAGAGATACCAGTATTTGACAATAACTTATCTACTCATTAGGAGAGAAACCACAATACGACCAAGTTGCTAAACCACAAATGTTGAAATGAAGACTGGTATGTATACAAAGGATAAAATAAACTCTTTATAAAACCAATACAATAAATCTTTCATGATATAATTCTTGCATACCCTTCCGTACCTATTTATAGATAGATACAAGGGCTGGCTGATAAGAACACTGCCCTAGGGCGCAACAGGGCAGACAAAGGCTCAGTTCGCTTCCTGCAATATATAAAATAGGCCTAAGCAAGCACATACAAAAACATTACAAATTACTTTGAATAATCCCCATTTATCTGTGTATCTGACTGAATACATCCCCGCTTTAATTTAAATTTACCGCAGCCCAAAACATTATTTAAGCTTTCCAAAAATATTGCTTGATCTGATTTGCGAAGGAGTATTTTAATAACACTGACCCATTTTATATTAATTTTGATTCAAATAGATTTTACGCTTTTACATAATAACAATGTGTAAAGTCGACGAGCAAGTGTAACTGTACAAAATAAATCAGAAAATACTTAGTTTCACTAGTATAGAATTATGTAATCTGTGGTTATACTAAATACGGTACTAACTTTACTCGAGACTACTTAGAACATATTTCCTGCAAATAAAAAATAAAAATAAAAATGAATATGTGTTACTATCAATTTTCAGGTTGAGACGATACTTAAGTTGATTTAATGTTAACTTATAACAATGTTTGTTATTCCATTGGTGCAACCCTTCGCCTGCGTCAAACTAGATAACAATCAAAAGTTTCTTTGTTAAGAACCAAATATGGTTTTCGCGCAGGTGAAGGAGGGTAAAGAGTATTTGTATTGTATTGTCAGACATAAATTAATGCATATAAAGGGCGAAAAAGTAAGATAATAAAGTGGAGCACAGCAAATAAGGTACAAATAAACAAATCCTGTCTCGTTCGTAACATTACAGTGTAGCAGATTGGCGCAATGAAACTAGGGTCGTGGGTTATCTCAAAGTTATTGTTTAATTATTTCGGTAAGCGCAATTCTCGCCGCAACACTAAATTTCAAAGTATGCCAGCTGTCGGGTACTATTCAAACAAGCTGCTGATAGCTTTGGGGGTCTTAGTTCCTTCGAGAAGACCAGTCTTGCTCGAAGGAACTAAGCTCGATATTTCTCTCTGAAATATAGTGTTTCTTTGTGGTTAATGAATTACAGATTAGTTGGTGTCTTACAGCCGCAGTTATTGATTATTTCTTTAAACAACAAAAAACTTCCTTATAAGGAGATTTTTAAAATCTTTACTTAGGAGTTATGGCACATATATGTGAATCTTTACTATTATGAACAGATTTAGAAACCTTGCCTCCGTTCGAGATTTTTTTTCAGAATCAATAATTTGCGTGAAACGACTCAGGAATGCGGCTGTTAGTATAATAGCATAGTTGATCTCCATCTCCTCATAAATATGTATGAAATACACTGAAATACTCAAAAAAAAAAAAAAAAATTTATTGTAAGAGCCGCAAGATGTCGAGTGCTAGACATAAACAAAACTCTTTCATAGATTTCGAATCAGAAGCCCTATTTTTAAGAAGTTAGACTGACGCAAAACCGGTGAATCGAATAATTTTTGTTTAAAATCGAATGATTTTCGTTGGTTAACGAAGGATTTTTGTTAGGCCACCTACAAGGCCACCGCTTGCTAGTCATCTGCGTGCAGCTCATGGATTCCTAGACTTTATCAATCCAGCGATATCTATGGGACGGTCGACCGGACGCCGTCCGTTCCTTAGGCTTTCCCACATATCGTTGATAGTATTTATTTAGGTATTTATGTATGTATAATTGTTGACACGCTCTGCAGCCTTGAGAGGTGTCATTAGATTCGTATTTACTGAGTGACACTAAGTATATAAAAATAAAAAATAGAGGATTTTTTCGGGATATTTTATTTCCAAATTACACAGGTGAAGTCGGATTTTTTAGTTTATAAATTACCGTTATCTTGTTTATTGCTCATCCTAGCTCTAAGCTTATTACTCACAACTCGGCAGTAGAAAATATGAACCAGTAGTGCTAACTTTGACCACACTATCCGACACACAGGCTTTATTTAAAACACAAGCTAATGCATTTAGTAGACACCACTTAACAAAGGCATTCCACAATCACCGAAATAGGCGGGTGTTATTTTCGAGACCGCAGATATTTCGATACCTATTCTGTTTATTTTTGTTTGTTTCATTCCACAGAAAATACATTACAAAAATACAAAAGTAAAATGACAAACACATAAGTAATAACATTAAACTAATAATATAAATTAATGATAAAAATTTAACTAAATTAGACTAATACAAAAAAAAACTAATACTTAAATATAAACTAAACTACCTATAAATAAAAAATGTCCCGCAAAACCTTCCGGAAATGTTCCCAAAAGGCTGGCAGCATTGCCACGTTGGATGGCAAAGCATAATCTTTAGTCATATGAAACGTCGACCAGCTTTTTGCTCAGCATTCCAAAAAGTTGATGAGCTGCTGATGTTTCAACCCCAAACGGCTCAAATATGTATGCTTCACCTAAACATGTTATAGGGAAAGGTAGATTGATATGCTAAATAAGACTCAATTAAAAAGAATGTACCTACGTTGTCGCAGTTTATAAATGACTTAAACATAAAAAAAACACTATTTTTTACATATTTGATGCTTAATGTCGTAGTAGACCTGTATAGATAAATAGATATACTCTTTATTCACAAAAATTATACATCTTGATACTAATTTAAACAATGTGTACAAAGAACTTGAACTGTATTGGAACTTGTTTAGATCATGTTAACTTAAATAAGTTTCAACTATTTTTACGTTATTTAACATGGAAGGACCAGACAGAACTAACGTATCAATAAATATTTAAGGCCATGTACATAAATATTTATTGAAACGTTAGAAAGAATACAAGTAGCCCATCATGACGGTTTACCGGTTTCACTCATCCCTTGCTCTTGTGACTTGAGTTAGACTAAAAAAATTGATGTATGTTCTAGCTATCGGTTTAACGTCAAACTTTATTTTAAATATTGCCGTGACCCAAAAAAAAATAAACGAAGGATTTCGTTTTCGCCTCTTAGTAATGATATCCACGTAAAAGATTCCACTAATTCATCAAAAATAAAACCTTTTAACATTCCATTTCGGTAAAGTAATACTAAACATAAATAAATCTCTTTTGTGTACAAACAATTCTGAAATCAAATTCGATTAACGTAGAAAATATGAAATGTTTAGGTTGGGTCAAATGTTATTTTTTTGTTTCCTTATCTTCGTATGTAAATTTCCTTTTCAGATAGATTTTATAAATTACGAGTTTTGAATTTTTGTATTTACATTTGCGATTTCTGTAAAGTACTGAACACACAATAATTTAGAATGAATAAATTTATTTTGTTGGCAAAATATATTTTTTTAAATATCAAAGTTATAGAAATTCCAACTTTTTTTTTTTGCTTATATATGCTTATATAAATAGGCAATGAAGATTTCTTCTTCGTCCAAACGTATTTTCCTAGCTGTGTCCTCGGTTTAACCGAAGCGTAAGCTGAGGGTTTTCAGTTTGGCGGCAATGGAGCTGCTGCCGTCTGACCTTCGTAACACTTTTTAAAGGCAAACCAGACCAACAGGAACATGACTCGAGGTGTGTTAGTGACCAACACTGACAGTTTTTTTAGGCTCGTCTCTTATTTTACATAGTACACAATTGAATCGTAATTGAATCGCAATGACAACTATTGACGTGTCTGGTATTCTGTTACTAATTTTAAGATCAATCGTATTCCATTGGCATGGCATTGAATTGCAATAAAATAAAATATGCCAGACTTTGCAAAGGAATGCAAACCTGACTTATAATAATTTTGTAAAATTTTATATCAAATATATTTTGTTGCGAAAATATTTAATCCCACACAATAAAAATTGCGTTGTTTATGACTTTTTTGTTTTAATAATTTTTTTTTTACTAATATAATTATAAATATTTAAAAACATCTGTTCTGTATTTTTTTATCTTTTGGTTTTGTATTCTTTGGTATCACAAATATACGTGTTTTATTGAAAACTTATCCAATATAAAAAACTTTAAATCTACAAATTGAAATTTACCTAAAAATATAATAAAAACTGTATTCGAAAATTAAGTTGCATAAGATGACGATGCAACTAGGAAAACACGATTAAGTGAAGAAGTTAATAAAATAATTCAGAAGGAGAACCGAATAAATGGAACTTTTACCATTCAGCATAGCATTCTTATCATAGAAAAAGTTTTTGAAACATATTCTTACAAACGAACCCTAAAACTTGGAGTAAGATAACTTCTAATTTTCTCAATTTACTAGTAATTTTCACATTTATCATAATCATGTTCACGATAAGTCAATGCAAATCACAAATGCAACAGTACATCTAATAAATGAGCTAATAAGTTAAGCTGAACAGAGCGCATGTGCATAGCGAACCGAACTACTGGCCAAAGTATACCGACAGTCGCGCTACAAAACCGACGTAGACCGCACGTTATCGGCTACGAAGTGCTACGAGCGTCAAAAAACTTGCGTACGATGACGCGCGAACAGTGAAGTTTGGGCCGAGTTGCGATGTGACTCGATGATGTTGTTGAGAAAACTTTTGTTCTATGTTCACTTCGGACTTGTCTTCCATGTAGTGATTTGTTTTAAGGATACTGTCGGTAAGGCCGTTAGAAGTTTATTTTTTTATTTTGAAAGAATTTGAATTACATTTTAAAACTGGTGATTCAGTAACTGACATAAGTATCATGATAGTATTTTTAAATATCGTAAGTACTTGATACAATAATAATATAGAGAACAACAGAAAATAGAAACAGTAATAATTTTTGTTTTGAATCCTTTGAACAAACTTTAATAGACAAAAATGTTTTATTCACTTACGAAAATCTGTTGAAGAAGCAATAACGCAGGTTATATTATTCTGTTATGCTCATAAAAGAGGTTTTATTTTATAACTGTATACGAATTATTTTCGTTTCAACACCGAAACAAATTTTAATATTACTCGTGAAAGAAACATTAAAAAGTTATGAATCCGAAAACTGTTTATGTGTTTTACACACATGAATAATATTTCAAAATTAAATTTGGCACTGTTTTCTAGGGTTCCGTACCTGAAAACGTATTTGTTGATCACATAAATAATAACTTCTTTTACTTTTATTCTTCAAAAACTGGTACTTCTACTGAAAACTAAACCATGTAAACGACTAATAAAGATTTTAAATATAAAAAAAATATTATGCAAAGGTCTTAAGTAAATGGGTACCTATACTATCAAGAAAACCTGGAAATAAGATACATACATTTTATTTTAAATCCTAGGCTATTTTAAATAAACAATCAACTAGTATTTATTTATCTAGTTTAGTAATAATAACCATAAAAGTAATCAATGAATATTATTTTTAAATATGAATTTAGTTTTTACTCTGTCTCCACGCATGAGTTTCAACTACTTACATAAAAAATCTTCCAACATAATTTTTAAATATCCAAGTTATCGTATAAATGCAGATTGTGTCTTCAATTTTTACTACTGGTATGAATATCCTGCATCAAACTGGATAACAATAAAAATTCCATTGTTAAGAATCGAATATGGTTTCTACACAGGTGATGTGTTAACTTAATTTGAACCAACTAACCCTTGCGTGTAACTATATACCTAGAAGCAACCTTTATTTATTTATCAAAACACGCTATTTATACCCAAGTAAAGCCACTAGCAGAATAAAGAACAGTCGGAATAATTTTATCTAATAAACCAAGTTGCGATAAAATTATCTTTACGAGTTGTCGTGACCCGCTCAGGAATATCGAATTACGGCTAAATGTTTTATTCGCGTCGAAAATCTACGCAATTGTCTTGAAAATTGATAAAACTTTGACGGGAATTAATGATTTCAGCATTGAATTAGGTCGAATTATTATAATTCAATCAAAACAGGTAAATATTGGATAATTTATACTCTATGCTTTAGATTATATTAAAACCCTCAAAAGTAGTCCGGTTTCAAATACCATGGGAAGAGTATACTTTATACCAATTTGTTACTAGTCTACCATTGGACACTGTAAGTGTATAACCTGATTTAGAGAATAGTGCTTGTCCGGTTATCATCGGTGGTCAAAGAAAACACAATAGAGGCCATGTCATAGACAATTATTAATAGTACTAACATAGGTATATTCGGAGAATTCGGACGATATATTTTATTAGTATTTTAAGTTCAACTGACCTTATACTACAATCCTACACCCACGCTATATGAATGAATGAATGAATATTTCCCCAAAATGTGTCACTAAACATATAACAATAGAGGCTTTAGAATTTACAGGTTTCGGAAAAGCTCTTGTCCAAGAATAGAATAACTACCTAAGTAATAATACAGAGCTCTCTTATTCTCTTACTAAATACCCACTTTTCCAGAAGGCTATTTTCGCTAAGTAATCTCTCTGTCATCAGATTAAGCCTCCGTTACTACATGCATACGATAAAGCTCTAGAGACTGTAGTTCCTTGGCATAATCAAGCCCATCTTTGCCCGTAGGCACAGAACATTACCAAGGGTTAAGCATTTGTCACGTTAATCTGAGAATCAGAATCTCAACTGTTTAGTTTTTACAATCGTTTCTCTGACAGATATGAATATAATTATATTTCTAATCTTATGTATCAATAAAAAAGTTACATTTTACAATCCGCAACATGCTTCGTCAAAATATATTGATTATTTCATTGAATTTATATCTACCTTGCCTACTTATTAAACTTTATTAATTACTAGCGGTTGTTCGGGGTTTTACTCCAGTTGCCGTGGAATGGAAGGGGAATTTCTCAGCGTAAATCTCCTAACTGTTTAAAATGTATTAATATAAGCTTAATATTACAAATAAAAAATACTACATTTGAAATATATTAGCTAATGGTATTCTGTACCAGTCAACCACAGAACCAAACAGAGAAGTAAAATAATATAAACCCAACAAAATTATCATCCCCTAAACGAAAGATTTCGAAATCTTTGAGTTACATTTTTCACATTCATTACTTATGTTTATATATATGTACATTGTTTAAATAAAATAATATAAAAGTTGATGAAACTCCCATAGCTTTTAGATTTAAAGAAAACACATGCTTGTAAAAATCAAAATATAAGTAAAACCATAACATATTTTCTTTTGTTTCCTAAAAAGAATGGCAAACACATCTCTGAGAGAGACACATAAAGAGAATAAAATGTAAAAGGAAGGAGGGCATAAAAGTATTTGAACGGAATAAAATGTTTAGTGTCCGGCCACAGTTGCGCTGCAGTTATTGTTGCAAGAGGGGTCTGGTCTAAGCCGGCTTAGCGAATGGGCCATGCATCTCACCTTACGTACCAATGTCACAGAAATAAAGGAATAGAATTTAATATAAGCGATTCAGTATTTTAACTGTATTATCATATGAATTAATTATAGGAACGATTGTAGAGAGTAGGATTGTAATAGAATATAGTCGTAGTCGATAATATCATGAAAATAGCAAGCAACAACTGGAGTGTGATGTCACAGATATCAAGAAATCTGATTTAATATAAACGATGCAGTATTTTATTATATTATCACATGATTTAATTGAAGAACGATGGTAAAGAGTAGTATTGTGATCGAACGATTGAATCGATTGTAACAAAAACCATAGTCGATGAAATCAGGAAAAGCAAGAAGTGATTGGTTAAAAAAGAGGGAATAACTCTGGTGTCATAGCTTTTCGTTTTTCGAAACCTTATATCGATCTCCGAATGGCAGATGGGATGTGCCAAGATGCACACGGAATCATAATTCAGGCCAACAATATTCCGACCAAATTAGAAACATCTAGACAAAGTATGTATTGTCAAATGAAAATTATCGTCATTAAGCTTTAAGCCATAACTTAGATAGTTTTGGTGCCAGCCAGCACTACTTTTTAAGAATTAGGTACAAGGGTATATTAAGAAAGAGGAGTGAGTATCATTGTTACCTACAAAGTAATAAAAGGGACATATTTTTTCATCCACGTAAGGAATATCCCAGAGATGGACAACATATTTTCTTATGGCTTTGTTTTATTATAATTGGATGGTAACAAAATATTTATTCATACTAAACCACAGTTATAGGGTCTGGATTCTTAGAAAGATGAAGTTGTGATTCTAAGAAAATTATATACTATCCGAAGGTTTTCCGTGATGTTGGCAATAAGAATTTAAACCAAAGAAAACTAGATTTCAACATTACTATTTATAGTAACATTATATAATATTTATACCTACTAAATCAATTGCATTTATTTCTTTTTGTATTTACAGAATATAAACCAGCTATAACATTTAATGTCGATTGTAGTGCATTAATTAACTGCTGTGGTCCAGTGGCTCAGGGGTCGTGGGTTCGATTCACACGGGGAGCATTATTTTCTTTAGTTTTTTTTAGTTTGGTTAAAATATTGGAGGCTTGAATCACCTGATTTTCTGATAATAAAGATGATTCCGTGCTTCGGACGGGTCGTTGGTCCCGGCTGCCATATGGTAGTCATTGCAGGAACCACGTCAGAGACCGAGAGGCGGTACCGAACTACTTTAACACCAGGGTATACATGGTCAATTGAAAATGTAACCTACACGAAATGATGATGATGAGTGCATTAAAATAATTGTTAAACTAATCAAACGTTTATAAATAATTAGGGTTATTAAAAGTCAATAAATCTGTCAAGTCCTTGCAAATTTACTAAATGACAAAGGAACCTAGTAAAAAAGTCGTCCATATAAAAATATCAAGCCTACAGAATACTCAAACTTCATACTTTGTTTCGACTTCCCATGCATTTTCTGTCAGCTGAATATCCTTTAAGTTAGTTACTAAAATCGTTATTACAATAATAACATTGTGACAAATTGTGACACAGTCAAAACATTAAATGAAATCAAATAATAAATAATTATATTATAAAGCTAAAATCTTTAAATAACAACAAGATGCGAAAAGAGCTTGTACAGTATTGACCTAGTTCTGAAGACTAGTGCGTGTTACATATGGGAATCGGAAAGGAGTATTAAATTTATTTGGGGCATTATCATTAGGATTTTGCGTTTTAATAACTTGGGAAACCGGGATTTGGCATGTTCTGATAAATAGGAATAGACGTGGGATACCCAAATTGTCTAGGGATCAGTTGGTTAGAAGGTGTCATTTGGGGCAAATTAAATGGGGAATAATTATAAGCGTTGCTGTACTGTGGTAATTTCCTAGCCATGGGAACGCGATCTATTTTACGTTGCAAATAGAGGACATTTAACTGTTCTTGGGCGTATTCTAATGCTTTCTCTAACGTTTCAGGTCGCCTGCATCGAATACTGGAGCCAAGAGGCTCGTGTAGGCCTTTTAAATAGAACTGCAATGCTAGTTGATAGAGAGTGTGTTTAGCCTCTACTGTCGTAGGAATCGATTCATGTAGCTGAACATATGTCATTTTGTTACTGAATAAGCTCTGAACGCGTTCGTAGAAAACGTGCGGCGAGTCAATGCCCTGTGATAATGACGATAGATCAGTGTAAAGTTCAGATTCGACCCTATGATCTGAAAATGAATTTATAAGAGCATTCTTTATATCATTCCAGTCTCTAGGTGTACCATTGGCAGATAAAGTGGTCGCAACGCACCCAGTTACTTTATCGAAACGTTTAAAACAGCTGTGTTATTTAACTCATTTCCTGGAGCTGGATTGATATAATTGATAACAATTTTATCGCAAATAGTTAGAAATCTAATCATGACATGAGCATTCGGCAACCAATCTATAATAGGTGCTGAATTCTGAGCCCCAGAGGCTAAGCTATTTTCTTGTAGAAGTTAGACATTTCGTCTAATTCCTCTTCTATATTTTCTAATTCTAACAGTAAATTTCTATGGAAACGATTTTCCCTATTACTATCGCGTATGTTACGCAAGGTGGGTCTATTACCCCTAAAACTATTTGGGTAAAAAATCTTGAAATATGTCTATTAATCACTTTATAAGAAAAAATATATTTGAATAAGATATCTACCTTTAATAAATCTAAAATAAGTTCCTTCCTATACTAACCCAAAAATATCTTTGGAATGATAGGAAATAGGAAAACAACAAATAGAAATAGTGCTTATTACTCACAGGATCGTGACAGTCTGCATTCTTATTTGATGACCCAACGCCGACGATTCGACTATCAGGCGGTAACGATGTTAGAAACGCGCACTGACTCTACTATCCTGTCGACTGCACCAGAGTTTCTAAAACCTACGATAGTTATGGATTATATATTAAAAAAGCTAATTAAATCTAATAATCGCAATCGATTATACTTAAGATAAAGTTAATTCTAAAACGTCTGAGAGCTACCGCGATGGGAGCATAACAGCCGCCGTCCTTTGACAGTAATTTCTCACCTTGAATCCAGAATGCTTGATCTGTTTTGACATATGGTCTGATCAGTTTCGGAAAAATGAATCATTATGTTGATGGTTTTGTAAGGTCCACGAAGGGATTCCAATATTAATTAAACCAAAAACAGAATGCCTTATCATTAATATACTAAAATCATTATTGTTTCACACCAAGCCTCGTCCCTAGTAATCCATTTGCGCATTTAGTAAAAGAAAGACACCACAGCTGCGCAATTCAACACCGATTTTGAAATTAGAACAAACTCGGTCTCAAAGTTCAATTATATGGATGCGGAAAGTCCGACGTCAATTTACAAGGAACACGTGGTTTATTGCTTCAAATCATGTTATGAAACACCTATTAAGAGGGCTAACGCTTTCCAGCTAAAATACATTACTGAAGCCCTATTTTCAAAATGTCCGACATATATATCAAACAAAAATCCTTCGATATCGAATGACAATCATTCGATATCGAACGAAAATTCGACACGCCGATTTCGCCTGAGTCACACTTTTCAAAAATAGCACACCTGGAAATACGATACTGAATGAAACAGAGTATTTTAATGGTTATGAATGTTTCAGAAAGACAGACAAACAGACTTTTGCATTTATAATATTATGGATAGTATGGATATAGTTATATTTTTCTATTAGTTAACAGCGGCTAACTGAGCCTCAACTTCTGTTTTCTTGGGTTTGTTAAGTGTGAATTTGTGGTATTTTTTTTACGTCTACCTACAATATTTCATTTTTATAAATGTATGTATGTACGTAAAAACTTTATTGTACAGAAAGAACATTGTTAGACATATAACTAGCACATAAGATTTCGTACATATATTATAAGTTATCATTCGCTTTTGATATTAATGTAATGTCATTATGAACAACAGTAGACGGAGTAAATGCTCTTAATAGAACCGAAACCACTAACGCATCTTTGTTTTGTGCGTGCCAAACTTTACGAATCCTAATGGAGGAAGTCAGTGCCTACTCTATTAATCGCATCGTTTATCTTTTTGCTAATTTGATACATCGAAGAAAGAAAATAATGTATTTATCGCTTTCTAATATCGACTTGGATTTGCCGGAGATTGATGTGCAGAAATTATGGCGTAACTTTTATAATTTTCCACAGTGAAAAGTTGCGTAAATCTGTTGGCCTAGGCGAGAATTTTCGGAAGAAGATACTAGCCATAATGATGGCATCACATCATTAGATTTATTTTTTTAATAGCATACAAAACAGATTAGAATATTAAAATATTCATCATTATAAAAATAGGACGGTTCTTGGAAGGTTATTAGCTGAAATGATGTGGTACATAACCTCGCAACTATCACTTCATCTAAATTGTGTCACTTACTGAACATTGACCAACCAATTTTGTTAAACTGGTCGATACTATGCTACTTACATTTGCTAAAACTATGCAGAAATAGGAAATAATTAATAATGTTTGTTGAGCAATCGAGAGAGATCTGCAAACACGTGACAAGTGAAACATCTTCAGTCTACCTACATCAAAGCGAATCGAAACCGCAAAATAAACGTTCGTTTTCAATATACTTACTTAAATTATATGCAATTACTGGCCACTTGAAAATAGTTGATTATAAAGACAAGTAATACGGCTGATGACGTTTCTGTTCTTAATAATTTTCAAGACATTGCGATAGCTTGCTCATTATTGTTTAAATATAAAAAAAAAATCATTTCAAATTATCGAGTTCATTTATAATATAAAAGAAGTATAATATTTTTGGCAAATACGAACCAAATTCATTTTATTACTTTTTACTGCTTAAAATGCTTAATTCATAAAGTAAAAAATGTAATTGCTCGTAATTACTCATGACAAGTAATTAAATTAATAAATACACAATTTTGCAGCATCAGAAAATTTGTAGCTACGATACAATACTTACCACGTTATAAAATTCGAGCTTAAATTCGATAGTGATGATTGCACATCCAGTTGTATTCGTGTCAAAGTAGGTATTTCAACCAATTCATTGGTTTGTTCATTTAAATTCTGCAGAATATTGTTTGCTGTGTAAATTATTTTAAATATAAACGACTCATAAATCTATTTAAAACAGCTATTAGTAGTTAACCTTTCCGATGTATCTATAAATATAAATTAAATAAAAAACAAGATGTATTTTTGAATTACCTACTTATCTGATAATTAGGCAAAAAATGATTCATATCAAATGTTTTCCATACATGAATGAAGTTTTTTCTAATATTAACTTTCCAATTTATATTTACAGTGTGTACATGAAATAAACAAATAAAATGAACGTGAAAATATTTTGTATTTTTTTAATTACCTGTGTTTTTATGGTTTAACATTATAAGGTACCTAAAAACATTAAAAAAACAGAAGTAATGATAACTTATATGTGTAACAAAATATTTGTTTTAAATTAACATTTGTTTGATGCAACAAAATAAAATACGTAATCTTATTATGACTTGGAATCCCGACCTTTAGGGCTCTACAATTCTGCGGTATCAAGGGTCTTCTCATCTAACTATTCATATACAAACAACTTAGATCTGAAAGCGTAACATCTTATTAATATACAATAATTGGGCGGGAAAGGCCGCCTATCCGGTCACGTCGCCAAAACTTCCGACCACCCATTAAATTAAGAGCAACTTAACTTCATTTATCTCGGCTTGTTACTTCTTAGACGATAAGGTACAGAAACACGACTGCTAACTTCCGCAAACTTACGCCAACTTCAGCCAACTTGTCGAATCACGACGATCGCTCGAAAATTTGTTACTCACCCAATATTTAAAATAATCTCGCCGTCAGTTCTTATCTCCGTAACTTTCTGCCGGCTTTCGTTATTACACTGATAGCATTTTAATGGTAAATTGATGCGGTTTTCATTTTTGTTTCGCTTGACATTTTCATTCAAATTTTTATATCCTGTTAGTTCTCTAATAATTTTTGTTTATCTACATATGTTACGTTACGATACGCTCTTAGTTACAACGTCTTTTCATAAGCATGATACATATTTATTCATACCATGTACAGTTTACGAATCTGGCAAAAATAACGTGATCGTATTCTGTTCTTATATTATATAAGAAAGTATAGTGTATATTTGTTCACTCTTTATCTAATCAATCAATCTTCTGAAAAAGACATCGAAACTGAAAAAGACATAGAAAATTACATACCTACTGCTAGAGTCAGGTTTACGCGTAAGTAATAAACCGTTATTAGCATATTTGTGTTAACCATAAACAAAAGAAACTGTAACCAATATCCCAATCCCTTGGTTAAGTCAAAGTCTCATTAACTCTCGCACTTGACAGTTTTTATTACTTAGTGTTACACAGGAAATTTTCGTTTTGGATTTCTACTGACTAAGTCAATCAATAAAAAAATTGCGATGGATTCAAATACCCTTTATGGGGCTCGCAACACTCGCCTGTTTTGATATAATGTCGAACTCTCGACATTTGTCGAAAAGCTGACTAATGAAACGCGTAAACGTTCGCCATTTTTCGACAAACGCCTTTATGTCAAACTAGCTGTTTCCCGCAGTTTCACCTGCTTCAAAAAGTAGCCTATGTTTAATACACTATATTCATACCAAAATTTGGTATGAATATAGTTGAAGTCGGTTTGGCCGTGAAAGCGAAACAAACAGATAGATGGGCAGACAGACTTTCGCACTTTAATATTAAGTAAGGATTCTCTCTGCTATCCAGTTGTGTGTTCAAGGATGTCCTAAGTGTTAAGCCGAGATGGTGTAACTAGTCCTACATCTAGAGGCTAACGTAAATGAATGTTTCAGTTTACGACTTGGATTCCCAACAATATTGAAGTTTAGTACAGCTTTCTTTAGCCGAGTTTGTATTCGTTGGAACTAGGCAAGTGTTACTAGTTTCCTTTGTTCAGTAACGACGCTACTTTGATTATTTTTTATGAAAATCTTGAAACTTTGATAGTTCTGACAGAGAATTTTCTACTTGGTAATTTTTTATTGGTGTCAATTTGTGATATTAATTCGTATGGACTTGTTTCTGAACTTATCTTCAGTGTCGCTGTGTAGAGGTCTTAGGTCGTTGACTGACTCTATAGTTCAGTGGTTAGGCATTAGCCTTAATACCCAGAGCCTCGATTCCTACGGGAATTGTTTAGTTGTTTCAAGTCTGGTTACGATTTTGAAAGTTTAAATGACTTGATTATCTGATAATAAAGTTGCTTTTGTGGTTCTTAACCCAAACTAAGCCGTTGGTCCAGATCAACCATGATTAAAGCGTGCCCGAGAATCTATAACGTAAGCTAAAGACACGTTCGGAAGATGAAGAGAATCTATTCCTGCATCCATAGGCCTGCGTGACCCTCCAGAGTATATGAATATCTGTTGGGCTACTATCAATTAAATAATGACTAATGATAGCGATACGTAAGTAATGGACCACTAAACTTATAAGCAGGAGAGACAATCCAACCACATTAAAATTGGAACGCTCTATTACGCTCTAGTTTGGTTTTATCATGTAATTAATAAATTATTACGTCCATGGGTTTTATTTTCTAGTAACAGGTAAAGACTAAAGTCCCTGTTAAGTTAGAGATTCTCTTTGGTCCCAGTATTTAAAAGCTATGACATTGGTGTGATATATGTAAGTATAATATAAGTATATAATAATTTGACAATATAGATATTTTATTTCATGGTCTCATCATGATAGCAATAAAAACATAAACACCAGACACTACATTAGTTAACAAGCTAATTATAAAAATAAAAAACACGACTGACTGCTAAACAATTCATATTTTTTTGTCACACAAACAGAAATATTTTTAAAAACTATTTGTACTTGAGATAATATAGCTTGATTCATATGACATCAGAGCAGAAATATGGTTTATTGAAATGGGATACGGACTAATAAAAAAACTTATGTGATTTGACAGCTGTCATATGAATCAATATATTTTCTCAAGTACCTTTAATATCTACACGTTAACGTTCCTTTCTCAATGCGTTGTTAATTTACAAAGAAAAAAGCTTACAAGCCAAAATACGTTTCAATTTTTATGAAAAAGGCGGTAGAAGTATTTGATTTCTCAAAATACACACGGGAGCAGAAACTTGAGCGAAAGTTATATTTTTTAAATAAAAATATGAAATAACTTGCACCAACTTCGTTTCTCAGACTTCATTTCACATGCAAACTAGGCGAGACAATCTTAAACATACGAAGTCTGAAATAGAAAATAGCTGTTCAAAATTATACCCCGTATCCGTGGGGTTTCGTTAATTTGCAGAAAAGCCATCGATCGCGTACGAGGGTATTTAAAGTGGAATAAACTTCTTACATTTAGCTTGAGGAGAATATGGGGGATATAGAACACACACTGCATATAATGTGAGTTGTTTAATGGAAATGCAAATAAATTATCAACCGTTTAATTTGGCCAGTTGTAATAACATTTATTTAAACCATGAAATTTCGTGATTTAAATAAAGTTGTATTTTCAGATAGTTTTTCTATGTATTACTTAGGTAGGTTGTACAATTCATAGAATTAAGTAATAGGGTATGCAAAATATGATATTACAAATATAGAAACGCGATACTTTCTCGATTATTAGATAATAAAGAATATTTTTTTAAACCATGAAAGTGTTTTCATCAATTGTATAATTATTAAGCAAGCAGCTGAAGATGCAACCAGGAAAAGCTAGGATGATGAAGAAGAAGAAGAATACAAGCGCAAATCGCTGCCTTTATTATCTTTTTTTATCATTGGTCCAAATGATTATTCTACATTATCAATATTTTGCTGGAGGGTCGCGTGACGCCGAGCATTTGGTTCGGGGTGAGCGGGCCGATGCGATACGCAAATATTTATACCAGCCGGTTTCCACAGAGGGCATATTGTCATGGATACGACATAGTAAAACATTTTTAAATTTTTGAATAAATTCTTCTTCTTTGCGTGTCGATGAATCCTTTCAAAGAAATAAAATAAATTCTTCCCTAGCCGCCATTAGGTCGTCCTGAGTGCAGGTGTTAGGGCACAGGGGGCAGGACAATAAGTGCTTCATCGTTTAGGAAGAAACACCACACTCACACACATTTTGTGAGGGGTGTATGAACCCTCACCTGGCCAGGATATCCTTACACCGGCCAACTTGGGTCCGCAATCTATTGAGCGTCCTCCAAACAGGCCAAGAGAGGTCGTAACCAGGGTGTCAATTCCGCTAATAAACTTTAAAATACCGTGCAACTGATATTAAATTACGACTCAATTACGATGCATTTTTTCTATGCTTATTGGTATTCTGCTAACGCAATTTGAATCTCAATTTTATTGAAACTAAAACGTAATTGAATGGTAATAATAGAAAAATGTAAATGTAATAGCAGAGTACCGATTATTGAAAAATTTATGATTTTTGATGATTTTTTGTTTAGCAAAGTTTTCCTATTGCAGTTCAATGGCATGCCAATGGAATACAATTGGTCTTTAAATTAGTAACAGAATACTAGAAACATCAAAAATTGCCATTGTGATCCAATTATGATTCAACTGTGCACTATGTAAAATAAGAGAATTGACACCCAGGGGGTAGCTCAGGCCTCTCGCGGGATGACAAAATTGAGTATGAGCATGATCTCTCTACCAAAGAAAAATAAAAAAAATAAAGTAAAGTACAAAGACATTTTTAATTGGAATAGAGTTTCATGTATGACAAAGTACTCTTTGTAAATGCCAAACAATAAAAAAAAATAGTCTGCATTTAAAAATACTGTAATATGAGCCTAGCCATCACCATATTAAAACAAGGTATTTCATTTTGTTTTTTCAAGTTATAATCAAAATAAAATGCATACAACACTCCATGCATAACAATCAACTCTAGGAAATTGCCAATTTAAACAAAATATTTTGTACTCCATATTGCAAATTTATATTGATCAGAGCCAAGCCCAATTCCATTCCAGCCTAATAAACAATTTAAGTATAAAATATTTTCATCTAATATATCGCAAAAATCTCAGTCAAATTAATATTATTATTTTATTATATTAACACAAAAAATTATAACAATGCATTTTAAATTGTTTACGACGCACTATTGCATTTCCTTCACTATAAAACAGTAAAAAGTACAAAGTAGTTTCTCAAGTCCATTTGAAGTAACTACTGAAAAAAAGGTACCTATTTTCCAACACAGTTTTGTTAAAGGCAACCACAAATAAAAATCACACCTATCTAAAATGTCATTTCCTTTTATTTAATTTCAAGATTGGTACCAAAAAATATATCTAACTTGGCTCAAGTCATCGTCTGAAAGCGATGTCTTGTAGTTCGGTGCCGACGGCTAGAAATATCGCCCGTCTATATCATTTTACAGTGTCGAGGGAAAAATAAAACATTGCATTTAGTTTACATCCTTCGAATTTTAAGATCCAAAAAGACTTTAAAAAATATATATACGAGTATATTTACGTATTCAATCAAAGTGGATTTCTCAAATTTGAGATCCCTTTCCCTTTTCATGACTGCTTCTTAAGATAACTAAGTAGTTTACTAGTAGTACTATTTTTTTATATAAGCCTTCTCCGGACCACACCGACCAAAACACAAAAACCTCTTAATTCGCTTCTTTGCCTCTTTCTTTCGTAGTTCCTGTCGCGGGTCTGCTGGAAGAAATTTCTTTAGAAATAAGTAGAACCCTTGTGCACAGTTTTCCTAATGTTAAGTTTCCAATGTATATTTACAGCGTTTACATGAAATAAATAAATAAAAACAATTGTTTTTGGAGCAGTTTACAGGGTCGGCAACGCGCTTGTGACATCTCCGGTGTTTCAGGCGTTAATAAGCTGCGGTAACCACTTACCATCAGATGGGACGTACGCCTGTTTGCCTACTTAATTGTATAAAAAAGTATTTCTTTTACAAGCAATAGGTACCTACTGTTGATACATATTTACAAAATTTTCATTTGTATGAACTTTTTTAATATGAAACTGAGTTTATTAACCCTAAAAACCAAGATTCAAAACTTTATTTAATGAAATACAACAAGTTAATCTAAATTTAATTATTTCATGAATACGTCGCCCGGTAGTGGATCTGGATTTGCATAAAACGTTTTTGCAGGCTAACAGCTTTTCTAAACTATACCCGGTTAGAAAACCGTATTTGATTGTAGAGCGTGCTCTACCTAAATTACCGCAATAATCTTCAGGTTGTGAAGACAGCAATAGAAGCTAGTAATTAATGTTAGTATGTGGCTAATCAGTTAGTAAAAAAAAAAGAAAAGTAAATGACAAAATGAAGTTACGAATTATTCTAAGAACAAAATTTTGACTGACACATCTACATCTGAAACTGTATGTTTTCTCAATATCGGCAATATATCTAAATATATACCTACTTAGAACCGCACTCAGTGTCGTTAATGGCAATTAAAGCAAATCGTTCAAACTTAAATTAAAAATTCTCCGTTAGAGGACGAATTCTTATATTTATACTCGTTAGTTTTCACAAGCAACTCCTTAAAATAGGCTCAAAAAATATTTTTGGATCATCACTATGAGATTTCTTTTTTGAGTTTTAGGAATTTGCTTTAGTAATCAATAACTAACTAACGTAAATACCTAACGGTTAAATATGAAATTTATGTGTTCGGGATCCTTCTCGGGTTTTTTAATTAAAAAAGCGGACTGTACTGCTAGTATAATATAAAAACTTTGAGAAATAGGTACAACAAATTATATACTTATGAATGTATGCACACACGCCGGCGGTTAGATGGCAAGAGTTTCGTGGTGGAGCCGCGCGCCTTGGACCGCCGTGGGGTCGCGAGGGTCTTCTATGTCCGCGAGTGGTAGCTAGGCGCGAACAATGACTCTCTCGAGTTATTTTCTTATTGCCGGCAGCTTTTTAAGTCTGTGGTAAGTCTTCCACTGCGCAAGTCGGAATATCTCGCAAATCCAGCTCTTACTTCCACTAATTCATTACAAACGGACTGCATAAGTTTTTATCTTTCATAATACTAGCTTCACGAATTCTGAATCTTCAAGTTATTGAATTATGTAAAAAAGTTGGCACTAGTTTCCTTTATCTGCAAGAACTAAGTGAGATGAAAAGTTAGTGCGTTTACTTGATGATCGAAGGTCGTGGGTTCAAATCCCATGGGAATCAATCATACTATATATAAGTTTATGTCCAGTCTAGGCTTGTGTAACTTGAATCAATTGAGATTGTAGCGATAAGTCCGCCTTTGTACCTCATTTTCATGTATATCTGTTGTGTAAAATTTTTGTTTTCATGCAAGAAAGAGTATTTGTGTTGTATTGTTCCGTGCTCCCATCTGACATCGGTTGTTAGAGGCAGAGAAATTGTTTTGAAAAATTCTGACATCAGAATGCATAGTCAATTGGTTTTGAAACACACGCGATATAAATGCCTTCGTATTCGGAAGTTTTCTAAGTTTAATGAAATACATTTTTTTTATTACTCGTGATTTTTTTAATTAATAAGTTTAATTAGTTAGCGTGTCAAATGCGGAGAAGACTGCCCCCCATTGATATCTTTTAGTTGGTCATAAATCTTTAGCACTAAAAAGTTACATATTCTGATTATATAAGTAAATTAAAAATGTGAACATGTAACCTATTGATGTACCTTTAATAAATTATTTTCCACTTTTTCCACAATAAATATTAAGAATATACAAATCTTCTATTTCATGTTTTAGCAATTCCTACTATACGAGTTAATACCAAACTTTTCATACACACTTAACAAAAAGCCTGTCCAGTATACATTTATTATTACAGTAAAATAATAACGCCGACTAAAAGGTTGTAGGTACATATTCACTATACATCATAAATTTAGAAGTATAAGCGATAACAAAATTATGATACGTTACAAAAATTTCGCGTAAAAGAAATTACGTTCATAGCACATACAAGGAGGTATAAAGCATTTAAAACTTTCTTTTAGAGTCCCGAGGGTGGGAATATTCCGACATAAATTCTCGGGAGAGGTTTACCCGCTTCTTGAACCCATAAAACGATAAAGATCATCTTTTGTAGCTGCGCAGGAAATGGTGTGTTCGTGTACGATTCACTCATTATTATGTTGATTTTGAGGTTGTTGTGAATTACCAAGTTTTGACGGAGAAATGTTTGACCAGTATCTTACAATCTGTCTACAAGATTTCATTTTTAGATGCTATTCATGTTGGATGAAAACCCATTGAATGGTTATGTTTTCAATCTACCTGTTTACGCTTAGAATCATCTTTATTCTTTGTCCAAGCGTGTTTCCCAATTGCGTCTTTAGTTACACAAAAATATGCACCTATTGTTGTTTATTACATCATGCAAATGTATTTCCTTTTAACAGCTTTTTAAATAATCCATATAAAACTTGTAAACACGTTAGGTATCAGTAAAAGAAAATCGATGCCACACAGCATTTAATGTGTCTACGATATTTTTAGTTGACTCCAGGTTATAGGGCCAAGACACTGTTTTTTTCGAGTACCAAAAGCTATATCTAAAATACTTTATTAAGCTTGGCATTTTTCGTTCGAATATTAGATCCTTGCGGTTTTGTCTCCAGTAAAACTTGTAACAAATAAATAAACTATAGAACGTTTATATCAAATTGTTCTCATAATTTATTTCTTGGTTATTAAACGAGCAGTCTTGTTTTGACGTTGCGAAAAAGGGTACAGATATTTTGGCGTTCTTACCAAAAGGAATAACGTCAATCATATTTCCCTTCGGCGGTAAGGTAAACATACAAAGAGTAAATTATACCTCCGGAATTTACTTATAGTATCTACATCCTTGATTGTTACCACCATTAAAATTTCCCTGCTATAAAAATCCTTAACTTTTTATAGTCGATCAATACGGTTATCTATTGTTTATTTTGCCTAATCTGTAACTTTATTTAAAACGAATTACAGACCTTATTCGCTTAACTTAAAGTTCCATTTACCTTAGCATCAAAGTCCATATGCACCATTTGATTACATAATGTGACAATAAAATTTCAGTGCCAAGTTAGGGGCATTACTGTGCAGACCCTCTACTAAAATGTTAGCGTTTATTACACCTTGGTATATGGACTGCCAGGAATAGATACAGAGAAAAAACGTTCATTATCGGCTTTGGCGCACAAATAAAACAAGATGGCTCCCCAAGGCCCGCTCAGCTGGATATTGCGACCCACAAGCAAATTTGCTCTAGGCACAATGAATGCTCAGATACCGTACGTGAGAACATTCAGCCCCACTACGATAACATTCGTAGGCAAACATTAGAAAAGAAAATAAAACCTTGCTAATAAAAGTGATCCCGTATAGGAACATATCTGACAAAATTGGCTTCTGTTCGCTTATACAGGATTGCCAATATGAGTCTACCAACGGGAAATAAGTGAATAAAAACTTTCTTAAGTAATAAAGTTTGGTGAGTTATATCCGCAAAATGGTTCTCATTATTTTCTATCCGCCACATGTTTGATAGACGTTACCAAAAATATCCGTTAGTTTAGCACGCATTCAAATTTCAAAGTCAATAAAATTAGATGTCTATGTATTTATGATCAACATAGCATGGTAAAACGTTAATGAAAAATGATTCTCTATTGCGGGAAATTGCAGAATGCATTGATCCTCTTATAATGATCATGCCCATCAAATGCATACAATACGAAGACGCAATTTCTGTAAGTACTAAAAATAAACATAGGCCTTCTTAATAATAATAATAAATAAGGGTTCTTATAAAACAACAAAATAATGTGCATTTGATACATTCATAATGAAAATTGTAGAAAATCTTTTAACATTTAGTACTAATATTAATTATTTGACTTTTGCTTTTGCTTTTGCAGCTACTAATGAACAAGCAAATTTGTTATAGGTAATCTGCAACTAAGCCGGGATCGAATTAACGCTGAAATTCAATGTAAATATTTCTTCAGTTGGTAATTAGCCTACAAACAGTAGCTGGTTGTTTGTAATCATAACATACCTCAATTTGGTTATAGTCCATTTTATCTATAAACAACATTAAAAAGATTGATTTAATTTACTAATTGCTTATAAATTATTCATTGCGTAAAAAACATTTCTCGGAAAACGTCTAACAAAGTAAATTCAAAGGGTTAATGTTTTTAGGAGTAATCTACCAAAATAACAACAGGATTCATAGTTGCGATTCACAAACTTCGAAGGCGAAATTAATTTCGTAGAGAATTAACTTGTGGTATTGTTACAGAAGTTCCTCGTTTCGAAGATAGCCTAAACAACTTGACTGTGTCATTGGGGAGAGAAGCGGTCTTCACTTGTGTTGTCAATGACCTCGGCTCTTATAGGGTGAGTGAAGTCCACTTTGAGAACCAATTTCATTGATACGAATAAGTATGAAAATCTTTTCTTTGTTTCGATCGTTTTCCTTATATCACTAACGTCATCGAAGCCTTGACCTAGAAAATAATGAGGTGTCCAAATTGGTACCTACATTGTTATTCGCAAGTAATGAAGGTACTTTACGCTGTACTTATATAAGACTTAAGAATAAAATAAAATTAAACTTAATAAAAAACATGAATGTTGAATCTAACAAAAAACTCAATGCACCGTACAGAGACTTATATGTGATATAAATTAATTATATTTTTTGTAAAAAGTTAAGTTTAGTATGAAGATGAGGTTAGTAACTCGGTCGATTTCAATCGCTATGTTGAAATCTCTTTTAATTTAAGAATTTTAGGAATTCATTAAGAGAATTGAGCTATTTCCTACTGTGTTGCCACTCCGCGAAATTAACTAATATCTTGAAAATGTTCGACTTTAGCTAGTCTGTACCTAATAATCTTATTTCTTATTGATTATGTTTATTAAAATATAACCTAACGATGTTAAATTATTCATCGAATGACCTTTTAAGTCTCAGCTCTTATTAAGGCATACAAACTTTGGCAACACTAAACTTCTACATAATTATAAACATTGAATTATTAACTCTCGCCCACAAAGAACTTTGTTTCCTCAATAAATATGGTTGCTAGTTTACATTCACGATGGGGTTTTGATTTGAAGTGTTAACTAAATATTAGAGTTCTAATTTTACAAAACACAATAGTTTTAAAAAGTCTTTTTTTTTTAAATTGTCCTGACTCCTGACCCTTGATTAAATTCAACATTGTCTACGAAAAGTATGCTGTCTGTTTCTAGTCGTATCTTTCAAGCCTATTACTATACTATTCATGTTCCACACTATATTTTTCTCTTTCTTCTATCAGGTGGCGTGGCTACGCGTGGACACGCAGACGATCCTGACGATTGCCACCCACGTGATCACCAAGAATCACCGCATATCAGTAACACACAGTGACCGGAGAGTCTGGTTCCTCCACATACACGATGTACGTCAATCCGATAGAGGATGGTACATGTGTCAGCTAAACACTGACCCAATGAAAAGCCAGACAGCTTACCTAGACGTCGTAGGTAATTAGATATTATTTTCTTTGTCCGTACTGTGACACTGCCATTTAGCTCTGACTAATTGTGAATTCACAATGTGTTGACCGTGATATCCACTAATATACTCAGTTGACAGGTTTAAATAATGGGTGAATTTGCTAAAATTACAACAACCGCTACCATAAATCATTACCAAAATACAGCGGTTTATGTAGTACGATATCAATGTCTAAGTATTTTATTTTGATTTTATATTTATGACGTTTACTACATTAGGCATTAAGGCCAATAGTGTAGAAGATGTCATAGTTTTAAGTTGCTATAAAAATAAATATCAATTCAGTGCCACCAGACATCCTGGACTACCCGACGAGTAGCGACCAAGTCGCCAGGGAAGGTGCCAATGTGACGCTGCGATGCGCCGCGCATGGGGTCCCGACCCCCACCGTGGTGTGGCGGAAGGAGGCAGGCGACTTGCTGCCTACGACTAACTTTAGTGATACACATAGTAAGATTATTTCTATTATTGTCACTTTATGGCAAACTTTAGACTATCATGTTACTTACCGGACATGATGAAAACCGACCAAGTCGCCAGGGAAGGTGCCAATGTGATGCTGCGATGCGCCGCGCAGAGCGTCCCGACTCCCACCGTGGTGTGGCGGAAGGAGGCAGGCGACTTGCTGCCTACGGCTAACTTTAGTGATACACATAGTAAGTTCATTTCTGTTAATGTCGCTCTTTATCAGAGTTTAATTCATCATATTACTTACTGGACATACTTGACTATCCGATGAGTAGCGACCAAGTCGCCAGGGAAGAGTGCCAATGTGACCCTGCGATGCGCCACGCACGGTGTCCCAACCCCCACCGTGGTGTGGCGGAAGGAGGCGGGCGACTTGCTGCTTACGACTAACTTTAGTAATACACATAGTAAGATCATTTCTATTACTGTCAATTTTTGACAGACTTCAGCTGCCGAATATATTCGACTATCCGATGATTAGTGACCAAGTCGCTAGGGATTTTGAGGATTTGACCGCCACCGTGGTAAGGCAAAAAGACCGACGACATGCCTTCTAAATTTAGTGATACACATTGTCAGATAAATATTATTTTTTAGGGAATACTCGTAGCGCATGATAGGGATAGGCAGAAACTAAGAATTCCCACTTGCATCTACGTTCATCACTCTCGTCACTACACTACACGCTCATCGATTATACTACTACTATACCGTAAACAGAAATAGAACATCACCTGTTGCGAAGTGCCTGTAGTCCTCTAGTTCCAGATACGCTGTTCCGAAATGGTCCATTTGCTTGCTAGCTAGCTAATCACAATGACACAAAATGTGGCCTATGGACTCCTCTGCCTCGGCATATGCCCTACACTCAGGGATTTCGACAAGTTTCAGTTTAAAAAGGTGACTATGGTTTTCAAAGTGTCCTGTCAGTGCTCCTGTTAGAATCCTTGTCTGTCTCCTATTGTACTTACAGATCTTTATGTGCAATCCGGTGATTTCAGCACCAATCATCGCCTTTGAGTGTGTAGGACCACTCTGTAAGTGCCATTCGGCTTTGTGTCTTTCTCTGACATATTCTTCAATAGCTGTGATTGCTGTTCCATACGCCAGCCCGACGAAGGGTTCAGGACCTGTGAGTGGAGCACTAGACCCTTCTCTTGCCAGTTCGTCAGCTATCTCATTTCCTTCAATCCCAGCGTGACCCGGTACCCAAACCAGTCCTAGCTTGTTGGACCTACCCAGTTTATTAAGGGAGGTCACACAGTCCAAGACAAGCCCGGAACAGATCCTGCTGGAGCCGATAGCAGCGAGAGCCGACTGACTGTCAGTAAAAATATAGATTGTGTGGTTTTTAGGCCTTCTTCTAGATTCAGTTTAGCACAAACAGCAATCGCATATGTTTCTGATTAAAATACAGTAGACAATTGCCCCATGCTTTGATACAATTTCTTGTCCTTGGAATAGATGCCTGCACTTGATCCATGATTGGTTTTGGACCCATCCGTTTACCAGATCCGGCAATCCTTATCTGAAGGGCGCAGATTATCATTTCATTATTTTCTTGAAGGAACATATATTTTATAATTCTTTTTAAAATTGTACACGGGTAGTATTTTATCACTTCCCATGTTTAACGCTCTGTCGAGTTCATATATTCATCATATCAGCTAGTATAATATATATATCTAAATAGTAATTAATGATAATACTCTGCGAATAGTTAAAGGCAATTTGTATTCCCTAATCCATAATCAACTTCAATATACTAAGCAAGAAAGCTTTAAAGGGTTATCCCGCAAATCCCTGTAACATTTTACTCAGATGGGAAGGGCTATTCAAAGTTTGATTTGTACTGCGGCTAACAAGCGGTCCTTGGAAACCGCGGGACAAATCTGAAAAGGTTTGCGCCGAAGGGATAAGCCAACAAAGTACGCGAGAGTTACTTTAATACTTAGGTGTTTAGGTGTTCCGTTAATTTGGGTGTTTAGGGCAAATATTTTGGTGAAGTAACTGTGTCTACAGTGTTTGATAGAATGATTTTAGTACATGTAATCATGACTACATTAATTATTTCATAGTCGTCTTGTAATAAGACGTGCATTTTATTATTGCCTGTAACCTTTTCTAGACATGTATGAAGATCGTTTCACGATTCAACAAATAAAAATAATAGTTCTTTCGTTCTATTGGTTTAATGTATCAACAATTTCTATTTATTATAAACTAGCTGTATCCCGCAGCTCCGCCTGCGACAAAATTTTGCAATATATGTTTGACCCCGGGTCGGGTCTTCAACTATATTCATACCAAATCACATTAAAATCCGTTCAGCGGTTTGGCCGTGAAAGCGTAACAGACAGACAGAAAGACAGACAGACTTTCGCATTTATAATATTAGTATGGATGTTACATTAAATACGGGTAATAGTAAATTTAAAATTAATTTCAATGCATAAATATGGGTACTACGAGTATTTATGCATTGAACTCTAGAGACGCTACTTAACTTTACTCTTATAACTAAGTTTATTACACTTTTTTTAAATTTTCTTCGGATGACCCTTCTGTTTGAAACTGTTATATTCAAAAAGTCAAATTTTTTGACAGATTCTTCAGTAAATGGTGCGGTTCTTCACCTGGTGAAGGTATCCAGGCTACACATGGGGGCGTATCTCTGCATCGCCAGCAACGGGGTGCCTCCGTCAGTCAGCAAACGAGTCATGCTCGTTGTACATTGTAAGTAACATCTAAATTACTACATTAAATTAAAGTATTTTAATATAATAAATATAATTTATTAAAATATGTTGTTTAATGTGTAACAAAAAACATAGTACCTAATTACGATGTAGTAACATATTCGTTCATATCGAGTGGGTTACATGATCAATCGTCCATACACATCCAGGTGTCAGAGTTTTACGGAACCGCCTTTCGGCCTTTGATGTGCTTCCTTTAACGACCCCCAGATGGCAGCCGGGGCCAATTTTACTTTCACTAGGAAATGTATATTTCTTTGTTTTCATATAAATAAGCTTATACTACATAATAAAATATTTATTTATTATTACCAATCATTATTGGCTAATATGGTACAATGGGTGGGCATAATGTTCATACTTACTAAAAGTCACTTAATCAATCGTGCATCAAAAATAACTCAAAACATATGGAGGTCGATTTTTGATTTTTCGAAAAAAAACTGACGTCCGACTACGGAAAAACGATTTTTTAGACAAATCTGGAATTCCACTTTTTTATGGGCGCGAGACACACCCGTCTGGACGTACGGTTCAGACATTTTACAGACAGGTAATAGTTTAAGGTACTCGTAAGAGCTTCAGTTACCAACGAATTTTTGAAAATTCCAACTGGAACGGAAGCGAAGCCCCGGGCGGCTTTTAGTAACTGATTAATAGTGAAAATTGGATTCTGGCCTCGAAAACAAAATAATTGAGGTCGAAACTGGGATATTTCTTAGAGAGAATTTGATGTCGTTAATAAAATTATATAGCAATTTTCCTATGATTTCCAAAGACTGAACACTTTCATTAATTTAAAAACTTATTTATTTAACATTTGTTCTATAACTGACTATAAAAATATCATGATCACTCCACTCGCTCTAAGCACAAAGAACTTTCTCATATACTCGTATTTTCTACTGGACCACATCAAAACAGCTCTCATCCAGCATCTTCCTGCCACATAAATAAGGTTGTCTGACCATTTCGTAACATTCCAGAACCTATAATATAATACCTCATCGCGATTTTTTTTACAAATTCAGTAGGCAAAAAGGCATACGATTTTTACCAGTAAAACAAAAATGTATTTTTTCTAATTTTTTTATATAAAATATAAAGATATACTTTATTGTACCATACACAATATCAAAAATATTGAAATATCAATTGGAGAGAATGAGGACAAAAAATATTCCAGCTCATCATCATCATTTCGTGTAGGTTACATTGTCTATCGACTATGTAACACCTGGTGTCAGAGTTGTTCGGAACCGCCTCTCGACCTCTGACGTGGTTCCTTTAACGACTACCAAATGGCAGCCGGGACCAACGGCTTAACGTGCCTTCAGAAGCACGGATATTTATTCCAGCTAAAATTGCGTTAATAATCGTTTCTTAACATAGAGCTTAGAAAATAAATAAGCTAGCCTATATATATATTATATATATAATTATATCTAAATTAGATAATATAAGGGTAGCCTCTTAATTGTTCCTATTTAACAAGCATAGAAGCATTTCTTATGCTGTCTTACAATAAGATACGGACAAAGCCAGCAAACAGCCAGATATAAAAGGTTCGTTAGTGCTAACGACAGAAAATTTTACATTAGTGACTCTGCAGCGTAATTACTGAGCTAAGACTTACACGTCTTAAAGTCCAGACTTCAGACAAAGAATATTTTAAGTCGGTACTTTATCAATTCTTAAAATTCAGGATTTTGTAATTTTAAGTTGTAATTGCAAAAATATATTTATTTAATAGGATGTATTTTTTAACATTTAACTTTACTATTACAATTTGATAATACTATTTTGATGCCATTGAATATGTAAAAAATGTTCGATTCAGTCAAAGTCACGCCATTGACTAGATTCTAATATGACGTCAAATTTTAAGAATCACTTGATGAGTTTTCTATATTTTATACAAAGTTTAATTATTATTTTCAACCGGAATTATTAATTGTCTTGGAGATATATAAAACTCATTTCTTGGTTAAAAAAAATAATGGGTAAAAAATTGTATATTGCCTGTAAAATAAAGATGATTTAGCTAAGTATTTAAGTTCCTACCACTTTTATATTGTCTATGTATAATGTGTCTTATTTCATGTTTAATTTTAATTTTACATAGTTAGATATACAAATGAAAATGATTTCTTATGTTTTCGCGATTGTTATTCATTAAATTAAATTATTTTAATACGGTTTTATCGCGTTTATTACTTATTTATTTACACCTGACGTTTCAAACACTTTACAGCGTTCATGGTCGCAGGCAGACTAAGTTATTAAGTAATGTACGCGATAAAACCGTATTAAAATAGTTTAATTAAATGAAAAGGACTTTAGAAGCACGTGCACCTGTGGGATATCAAGTCTAAAATTCAATACAGTCAATGATAATAAATTGCATGCAGATTTTAATGCAAATTACGTGGTTATATATCCAACGCTTGTATTCCGTGCATGTTTTAAGCGTGATTTAGTAACAAATATTAGCTTTATTTCCAAGTGCACTTATTTTAAACGAGTATAAACACGCTTCGTATTTTAATTGTAGTTTTTAATGCACGGTTTTAAAATATGCTGTTATTTTTACTAAATATTTCCTTCAGGGTCGGTAACGCATTTTTGAGTTGTGAAACGCCTGAAGGGGATATCGCGCTAATTGCAAATCACTTTCACGTAATTACCAAAACCAAACCGACATGACCGCGAGGGCTATTTTTAGCATGCAAAAGTGGTGATTACTATGATTATCGATCGATTTTGAATGATTTTACGATAAATCGAACGAATTTAATGTCCATCGGGTTAGCCTTTTTGCTTACTTAGTCTTAGTGGTAAAACATACAAGAAGGTTTCACTTTCAGAGAATTTCTTGAGGCATTAAGTCCGCCTTTTGTATTTGTTCGGTATGCAGCATTTTAAATAATTATTTAAATAAGTATTCACAAAAGTTTGTTTCAAAGCTGTAATAGTTATTGACTTACTTGTATATTATAAATGAGGTTGCTTCCATCTCGTGAGTTCAAATTTTTTACGCTTCAGCCATTGAGCTAATCTTGATGAATATCAGTAGAGGGATAGATTAAGATCCGCAGAAGAATATATGTCCAATATGACAAAGAGCAACAGGTGGTAAAACTGGACTCAAAAATCGGAACAAAATCTCTCAGACTTTACTACATTACAACTACTAATAAGGTATCTAGCGATATAGGTGAGGTAAGGCATTCAATAACCCTCAGTTTCTGAACCTACGCGTGTTTGCAGCTCTGGTGTGTAACAACTATTTATCATACAGAAAAATTTATAGCAAATTTATTAACCATTTTGATAATATTTTTTAATAATTGTGGAGTTACACAAAAAATTTAAATAAAATCTTAAATGAAAAAAGGATGCCTTTGTCGCATTACCCTAGATTTTTCGTAATGTTTGTCAATGTGCCCGTAAACTCGTCAGTAAAATAATAATATGAAACTTATGACAATTAAATTAAGTTTCATATTAGAATTTCTAATTAAAGCTAGAGCCTGATTCTCAGAATGGCAAAAAAAAATTAAATTATATTACCAAATAAATATCAGTACAAATATTTTCACCTTCAGATTGTGGATATAATGTAGCTCAAAAGTGCTTACCTGCACAGATAAATGAATTGTGACAAGTATTGTGGAGTACAAAGGCTAAGCCTTCTTCCTCTTCGTTTACGGACTCTGAATATAATCACAAGTTGAATCCAAAAGTTCAATAGCCAAAATAAATCAAATGATCAAACTTCTTCTTTTCCATCATATTCTTGGGCCCATTATTATGAAAGTCAGATCAGAAAACCATGTCAACCTCTTCATTAGTTTTATCTAACGTACCTAATACAGACGTAACAGTTTTGACGCTATAATCCATACTAATATTATAAATGCGAAAGTCTGTCTGTCTTTCTGTCTGTCTGTTACGCTTTCACGGCCAAACCGCTGAACGGATTTTGATGAAATTTGGTATGAATATAGTTGAAGACCAGGGGTCAAACATAGGCTACTTTTTGATGCAGGCGGAGCTGCGGGAAAAAGCTAGTAATTAATATTTTTTGCTAGCATTTCATCTTATATAACAATCTGGGCTTTAGTATCTGATTTTAAGAGGAATAAAAACGATAAACATAGCAAAACTATAACACAAATACAAGAAAATAAATATATACAAAATGTCAATTTAAGCGAAAGTCTGCTGGGCCTGGCTTTTTAAACGTACCTATAGAAAGAAAGCAGACTTTGACGAATTAATTTCATAACAACAGAGAATATTGAAAGATGAACAAATGTATTTTGAATGGGAAAAAAGAAATGAGTGATTGCAAGATGAAAGTCGAGGAAAACTTACTGAAGATAATAAAACATTATGACACAGAGGAATGCAAGGTTAAAATAATAATAGACAAAGCAGAATATGTAGAAATCTGCGACTCACAATAGAATCACTTGAAATGCCGACGGATATTTCGTAGGTACTCAGATATATAGCCTCTTCAATGTATGTAAGTAAGGCGTTAGCCAAGAGATTGGTGCAAAGTCGTCATAATGTTTTATATAAATCAAGAGAGTAATAGAAAAAGTAAAAGAACCTATAGAGACTTTTCAACATTGTCTGTGTACTGTATGTGAAGGTTCTGAAAGAAAGGATTGTGAATGAGTAGAAAAATGGATGACGAGATTTAGGAAGGAGATGGGATGTACGGAACACGTATTTTCCTTACTAAAGGAGTCTTTGGAAACGGGTAAAAAAGTTATTGTTCTTTCGAGGATTTGTCATAGTTACTATTCTATTAAGATATCTATTAAGATACTATTCTATTAAGGATCTGAACAGACTAGTTTGGAATCGGGAAAGGTGTTAGACGGGAATGTGTGCATATTGGTGCACAACTCCCTGAGAGATGCTGAATTTGATATAGAAATAAATGGGTTACGCGCCAAAAATGCCTTGTATATACCTACTTTTAATCAAGTAAAACTATCGGTGTAGTCATAGTAGGAGAATTTACAATTATGGTATGTAAAGTAAGTTTGTCTGTAACATAAAGACAAATACAGGCAATATTGTTTTAGATGTGTATCCGTAATCGGTGAGCGTGCATACAGAGAGTGAGGAGCGCGCAGGTAGTGTGGAATGTCTGCAAGGATCGTAGCACTTGAAAATCTTTAGTCTCTACATCTGTGGTTAAAAGTTACGATGATTTAGTATGTATCTTTCTATGCATTTGATCTTTTCCTGCTTCTAAGTATGTATATAATTATGTAAAAAAATATTGTACGCTATTCAGAAAGACAATAGATACAACTTTGATAGGGATCTTTTCCAGTCAATCTAAAGATAAAGGAAAAAAGTACATGGGCGTTTAATAGGGTACACAATAAAAATGTAATTAAAGTTATACAAATAAAACTAAATTTCTTGCTTCTATATCATTTTCTTTGTTAAAATAAAACTTTTTGATTTTCTACTTTCGGTCAAATATATTTTACAACCTGTTATTGTCTATGAAGATGTTTTAGTATTATTGACTGAAATTGGCTATTTGTCGTAATGATGACTTCGCTTAGTCCACATTTCGACAAATAGCCAATTTTGCTTTTGTATCGGAAAATGTATGTTCCAGACTAGAGGTCACATTTCTGAACGGATCCTTACGAAACTTAACTCATATATCCTCGTTTTATTTAAATTTTTGTCGAGAGCTTTTTTGATTGGGGGAAAAATAAGGCCAAAAATGTAGAAAATTTTCTGTAGCGTTATTTCTGAACGGATTAGGTACTGCTACAAATTATTAACAGATTTTTTTGTAAAATCTAACGTGTAATCGGACACTGTCGACATTACCAGCTCTTACCTTAAGAGTTAATTTAGCTTCATCACACCGCAACCGCTTACTGAGTGTAGTTTGCGCCAATCAATACTTGCTTTCCTTTGTAATATAAAATTTATCCGCTATGCTAGTAAGCTCTTAATTCTATCGAAAAGTGAATTGGTAGTTTCACTTTAAGACTCAGATATTAATATTTGTTAATATTAGTCCGACGGCTGTCATTTTTCAATTTATATTTTAATAGTCAAAATGCTATTATTCACTTTAGTTAACATTTTTAAAGAAATGAGGACTGTGTTATGAATTATTTATTAATTCAACCTCGTGCCAAAGCGGTGCCGATGCTGAAACTGATATAAATATTCATTCCGATAAAATCATAAACCTGTATTCAGCTGATAGATTGGGAATCGAATGCACTCCGCTTTGTTTAGGGCCAATCAAATTTATTAGCACGGTATACGGTATCAGGGAGCTTACTATGGTCTCTAAATTCTATGCAAATGCAAGTTATTAAAACGAGATGACGCAATACGGGATGTAAGACGATGTCTAGTTTTCTTATTCATTTATTCTTATTGCTGGGGTAGCGAGGTCTATTGACCATGCAGATATATTTTTTAGTTATACTTTGCAAAGGCTTCACAAAGAAACTCTGATAAAAGCCATGTCAAAAGACCACCATTCGACTATTTAAGTATAAATTTAAAAAAATACTTTTGCATCTTCATCCGAAGTTTCAATGGTTTATTAAGTATTTTATAATTTATAATATTAACAAGGCAGATACAGTTCAAGCAATGTGTAACCTACCATCACGATATAACAGAGTACACACTACGTGGATGGAGTTGCGGACAATAGTCTGTATAATACCTATAAGGTTGAAACCAATATCGGTAGGTAGGTATACGGGAAAAGATCTAAATATTAATAAATAGATAAACATTTTATTAACCTGCTTATTAAATACGAAAAGATTAGAGTTGTAGGATTGAAAACAAATAGAATAAAATACATAGTTATTACAGACACGAAGTCCACAACTGTTTTGAGAAAATTTGCGTATAAAATTGTGAACGTTTCTTTCTTAGTACAACAAATGTTCGGGCTAGCTAGAGTTTGAAAGTTTTATAACTTTTATCATATTTGTTTTATGACGAGAGAAATAGTTCTCTTTTATCTTTTGAGTAATTTGTAGGGGACTTTGAAAACAAATGTCTAACAAAAGTCTTAGGAACAGTACTGTTTTTAAAGTGCTTGCTATCTGAGTCGACAACATTTAAATCTTCGACGTTTTTATATTTATGTTTTTGTTCAAAAATATGTAAGTAAAAAGATACATTTATTGCACTAAAAACATTTGCATAAATACTCTTACATGTTAAAAAAATTTTTAGAGCCGCCTAGACAGAATCCTTTTTTTTACAAAATTAGTTAAAGCAAGTATAATTTTTATTAATAGTGAAACTTTAGATGTAAGAATAGGTACCTGAACTACAATAGATATAATATCAAATTATAACACAAAGTTGTGGAAACTAAACGATCTGAAATCACTTAGACATAATTATAATATACTTACTGTAGTTGATGTTTTCGCAATTACTTTGCTATTTCAGTGCACAATGCACTTATGAAGTTGGTTAGCAGGTACTCCGAAGTTTCTGCTCGGAAAATGCTTGAAATGTTAGAAGTTCACTAAGTTTTTCGAGTGCATCCCGAACTTTTTATGTTTTCACTTGGTATATGCAGTTGAAAACAGGGATTTTATATCATGTTCTAAGCAAGGCATAGTCAAACTTTATGCTTTATGAAGTGATATGTGGTACTTGTAATAATGTCTTTCTTAGAGCAATGGAGCCTTGTCTCTCGTTAGGGTTGCGTAAATCCTATATCTAACCGTGTATTAAGTCGTAACAGCTTTGACCAGCAATCTAGGTTTTGAGCCGCAAAATATTGCGGCTCAAAACCTAGATCGCTGGTTTATACACAGATATTGGATTTACACTGCCGCCGGTGGTTCCTTGTAAACGATTATACTCGTTAAATTTATTATGTACCTAATGTAAATGCTCTTTACCTATATTGTTAAGAGAAATGGAAAAAAACTTCATTGTAACTTATTTTGTTTGTTCTTAGCACTTTACCGATGGCATTTTCAGTTGCTGTTGAATAATCAACAGCAACTGATTTATTGAGTAGGTACTTTTGTTCTCCACTTCGTCTGATCTTAGCCAGTGTATGTTTGTAATGATAGAATACAAAATCTACTGGAGTGCTATTTTTGAAAAGTGTATTTCAAGCAAAATCGGCGAGTCGAAGAATTTTTGTTCGATATCGAAAGATTTCATTCGATATATATGTCTTACATTTCTAAAATAAGACTTCTGATCAGATTTCTAATCAGAAAAACCTGTACGGCGAGATTGGTTGGCGTTTTAGACGTTACTTTTACTTATCACTTTGGATATTTCTTCTTTTTTTTACAGTACATTTTTTCTTTTACAGTTCCGCCTATTATGACAATACAGAATCAACTAGTAGGAGCGAAAGAGGGCGACAGTGTCCATCTAGATTGCCACTCAGAAGCGTTCCCCAGGTCCATCAACTATTGGACGATAAATGATCAAATCATTTCACAATGTAAGTAAAATTTTTACAAGTATCTTTTTATGTCTTATTTCTGTCTTTTGTTTTCATATTTGTTAAAAAAAAATATGTTTAACTACATATGACTTTGTCCCGTTAATTTTGCATATATTATGGTCATTCTAGGACTTTTTTATGTACCGTCGTTAGTACTAATAATAATTCTGTGGTACTGTGAAAGAAAAGAGGAAAGGCCCAATAGTGACACAAAATAACTAAACTAAAAAAGTACTTTCAAAAGAGAGAATTTATTTTAATCATTCATAATTAACAAATATCATATTCAGATGCCCACACGGTTTTCATATTATGAATATAAGCTTATTGTTTAGCAGCAGTTTAATTTTGGAAGCAAATATTGTTGAATTGAAATAATAACCATTCTCTGTGTTTGTATAATAATGACGCCGAAAACACAATTTCATAGAAGCACATTACCTTACATTTTTCCTTTATTAAATATGTCTGCGTTAGCGCTAAATTATGAATGTTTTTTTATATATCCATTTGTATGTTTTGTTAAAAATCAAAATACGTGATTATTACGAAATTCCTGCCTCTTTATTATTTCTCATTCAAAATTGGAATGCTGCCATTTTTCTTCATAAAGTATTTTAGACAAGGAAATTAATAAATGAATGGTAACGAATCTCTGCATCTTTACTGAAACGTGTAGACGCGATACCAATTATTTACCAAATATTAATAACTAAGATGCTTCCAATGATGCCCCATTTGTTTAATTATCAGTAATAATTTAGAAACACGAATAGATAAACTTATATACAAACCGGTCAAAATTTCCCTCGTGACAACTATAGTCGAGTATAAAATGATGCAGAGTATAAAAATATTTTGTAAATTTTTATAAAGATGTGTCTGTAAGTAATATTTTTTTGTTCAGCGGACAAAAGGTTCGAAATCACATCAGTAGAGCGAGGCTACGAGGTCGACATGAAGCTTAAGATTAAGAAGGTCGGAAGGTCAACCTTTGGGACCTACAGTTGCATATCAAAAAACTCCCTTGGAGACACAGACGGAACCATCAAATTATATTGTAAGTATAACCGTTTGCCTTAATCTCGACCTGTCTATCAAAAGAATGAAACTGACATTTGGAATATGGAACTAATCAATCAATCAATCAAATCATTTATTGGTGAAAACATAAGTTGTACATAAAGGTGTTAGTGTAGAGCAGCAATTCAGAATCACTATAATTTTTCTGATAGTCACAGCTTACAAATATACCTTTATTAAAATGTCAAATTATTAGAATTATCTTGCAAGAAGTCATTTACAGAATAGTAACTTTTGTCAAGTAAAAATGAAAATAATAGCTCTTTGAATTTCATAAGACACTGCATTTTTATCGCATTTGGTAGCTTATTATATATCTTGGGTGCCATACCCTTATCACTCTTTTTTATTTAAGCCATAGTGCATCTCTGTGTGCAGACATTATAGATAGGTATATTGTGTTCATAGTCGTTGTCGTGCATTCGACAACCTGGCAAACAATTGTGGATTACTTTTTACAAATACCTACAGCAACTTCATAAAAGTATAGAAATTTCCTAGCTCACATTTTATAGCTTGTTGTTCAAACTTCTGTTTTTAAAAAGCGCCTACTTCTTAATACAGTGATAATGTTTATTTCCCGGGGGAGAGATAAAGTTAGGAGTTAGCTGGATACCAATAGAACAGATTATTGCTATAATGTTACTTATACAATTGGAAATAGTCATTTTATTTATTACATCGATGATCATACAGCATCTTCAATATCATAATAGCTGTTCTTAAATTTTAAACATTATAATGAATTGTCCTATATTAGTAAAAATAACTTGCACTTACCCCAGTTACTTCATAAAATCAATAAATTATGTAAATAGTTATTAAAACTACACGCCCCGAACGAATGATTGTTTGGCGTGCAAAATGCAACTGATGAACTATGAAAATGTTTTACTAAATGCACACATTATTGTGTGTTTATTTATTAAAATTTGCATAGCCGAAATTATAATAAATAAACAAATTAGTTAGTAATTTGTACACTTAGGAATTTGTTAATCTAATCTTTAATTAAAAATTGTCAGAATGTAGAGAAGTATTTGCATTTGTTCAGATGTTTATTTTTTTGAGGTTAGTAGTCAGATGATCTGAAAAAGATCGTAGGCAAACGCTGGATGCAGGCTGCTTCCCACCGGTTATTTTGGAACTCATTAGAGGTTTATGTCCAGCAGCGGACTGACACTGCTTAAATGATTACGATAATGTTTATTTCTATAAAGGTATATTTTTTTACATTCCCGTCCTTGTTTTCAGATTTTTTCGTCTAAATCTAATTTCGGATATTCTTTAGCTTTCATTTGTCATACTTATACAATATTTCACATTGTACTTTTTATTACGCAACAAAGAAATTACTTTCGGAGTTACAAGTAATAAAATAAATATGCTTTTAAATCGGAAACAGTAAACTTCTTCGGGGTTAACGAACGCGTAGGTAAAATGAAGTGAAACATAAGGAACGTTGTACCCAAGCGGGCTAAGTTAATGGGTATGCCGGGTAACCCGATATTTGGGTACAGACAACAGCGTATGAAGCTTTCCAAATTCAATTACAATTTAGCAACTATTGCCGCGATGTAGACGGCCATCTGGGGTAACATTATATCCAGTTGTCTGTACACAAGAATTTTTCAGGAATATTTGGAGAGTTTTACTTAGATAAAATAGATAACGAATTATTTTATTCACCTATCACACACACACACAAAATAACAAATCATCAGAAATTTTTTTTTTTTGTTTATATCCATGGGTTTAATGGTCAAAAAGATGTTCGGCATCATCTCTCAGCCTCTAACGTGGTACCTTCAACGACTACAAGATTTTAGCCGGCACTACTTACTTAGGCACGATAAGCAACATTAACACTATGTGTCACAGTACCACAAATAGACTAAAGCTCACCTTTATCGCTCCGAAAAAGCTACCGCTGTCTTTCAGCGCTCCTTTTTAAATAACACCTCTTTACACTTAGTCTTCTATTTCAGCATTGTCTGGCAAATTCGAAGAATTGCAATACAATGAAGTAGGGGACTTCGACGAGCCTCCAGACGTGAGTGAATTAGAAGCATTGAAACGTAGTGCGGGAGTTCATTCGGCGATATCGCTGGCACTCCTGGCAATACCTCTTGCCACATTATAATGCTTCTTGTATATACAAAATATATTGTTACAATTATCTTTTCTTTATTGTTTCATTGTATCACCCCTTTTCAGGTCGTAGGCAGAGTTAATAAAATATTTGGTACGTGCTTCACGGTTCTTTATTATGTGTGGATTTATTACATAAGAGAGCTATGGCATGGATTGAATACAAAATTTCCTGTTGTATTTGTTGTATTATGAGGAAATGTGTTATATTTGTATCGACGATTAAAGTCTGAGATATATCTAGTTATTAATAAGGATATCCGTTTGAAATATTGTTAAAAATAGTAACTTCTCTCTTAGTTACAATAATTTTCATACTCATACTTTGTTACATCCATACTTCCATAAGTATTTTAAATGCGAAAGTCTGTCTGTCTGTATTTCTGTATGTCTGTTACGCTTTTACGGCCAAACCACTGAACGGATTTTGATAAAATTTGGTATGAATATATTTAAAGACCCGGGGTCAAACATAGGTTACTTTTTGACGCAGGCGGAACTGCGTGAAAAAGCTAGTAAGACATAAAAGAAACAAATTATAGATAGTATCTACCTTCCTGGAGTACAAAGAAGAATTGAGATCTACAGATAGAAACGTTAACGAATAAACCATGAATGAACAATAACCAAATAATAATATGCCTTTTATCAGAAACAAGCGACGGTTTTAAATTCAGTTAACAAGTCTGTTATACACGAACTTCAGGTATTAATGTTCTCATTATTATGTAAACCCTCTAATAACAATCTGCCTAAATTGCCAAGCTTACACAAGATTAATTAGTTATTTAGTATGTTTTAATTTGTCAATGGCAATTGACGTAATTAATGTAGGTAGTTCAGTTAGGGCAGTGTTTAGTACTGGGCTATCAATATTAGTACATTGCGGATGGTACATAATAAAATCAATACTTCATGATTTTTTATATCACCATTTACTTAATCGGTACATATTTATCATGTTAGTACGTTGTAGTATTAGTAGATGCTTGTGTGGACATCCGACACAGAACATGGAGCATCTGTTGCATTGTCCGTCCTGCCCTGATAAGTGGATGGGCAAGGATACCTCATGCGGGGGTCGGACAATGCTAGAAAAGTGGCATTACTGGACTGGCATTTTTATTTTATTCATCAAATCAATATGTTACGTTACATTACTTATTATTACATGTATATAATACTAGCTTTTTCCCGCAGCTCCGCCTTTGTCAAAAAGTAGCCTATGTTTGACCCCGGGTCTTCAACTATATTCATACCAAATATCATCAAAATCCGTTCAGCGGTTTGGCCGTGAAAGTGTAACAGACAGACAGACAGAATTTCGCATTTATAAAATTAGTACGTTCAGCGGTTGGGCCGTGAAAGCGTAACAGACAGACTTTCGCATTTATAATATTAGTATGGATAATCGTAAAGTCGGCTCTTATACACAAATGAACAAAGAAAAATTTCCACTTCGGGTTGCTGAGCCAGTGGAGTAAATATGTAACACATAAAGGTCGATCATCACCATCACCGTGCCACCACGCGATCAAATAATAAGATTTAGCATTATTTTATTATCAGTCTAACGTCAATGCCCTTAGGTATTCGGTAGTTATTATTATTATTATTTTTAACACCTACCGCGCACAATCTTTAATAACCTTATTAAATTTTCCGAAAGGTTGCCATAAACTGGATCGTAAGTGCAATGTTCATGTTCACATACCTCTATTTGTCTCTCAATCGCCTTTTAAATCATCAATCAGAAAAAAATTGAGCCTATTTTAAAGCTAGATACTACAAAAGAACATATTTAATTTTTATTTCACTGTGTGCAAAGAAGTGTTAAATAAATAAATAAATAAAGAACGTTTACGAAAATATGATTTGTTCCAAGTTCGGACTTCATATACATTTAAAAATTGGCCTCTCTTTTCTCTTGTTTAATATAAAGAGAAAGTTATTAACCTCGTGATTTACTCTTAAGGCCGATAGTACTTCAATACAATCCAATATACCTAAGTATTAGGATATTTTCAAAAGTCGATGATTTACGAGGCAATAGATCTTATACTGAAAAACTACAAAGGTACGACCGAGGGAGGACTAAATCACAAAATTGTAAATCAATCGTGTCTATGTGATCTATCATGAATGACGAGTCTGTAGGTTCTACAGTTCAAATGAATAGCCTAGATTTTCTTTAAAGATAAAGATGCAAACTCACTGATAAGCCCGCCACTGTACACGTTTTTATTAAATGTATCCATTTTCACTCATCCCATGGATAGATAGATATACTCTTTACTGTACCATTCACAAAAATTATACATCTTGATACTAATTTAAATAATGTGTACAAGGTACTATAATGTTAGAACAATATAGTGTATTTCTATCTAACTCATTGTTGGTGAAACTCATTGATACAGGTCAATGCATGCAAGATAAAGGTACCGGTAAGGTAAAGGTTATTGTCTCTTGATGCTAAAGTACCGATTTTAACAACCGTATTTACTAATTTCTTATAGGTAAGGTCCCGCTACTAGAAACTTGTTACATTCAGCCCTCTAATAATAAAGCCAAAGATCACTAATTGCTTAATAACTACTATTAGTTACTTACATAGTAAAGTAAACATCACTTGCAATTGCAAAAAAGCTGAAAGGTGGGCAGCTAAAAACTGATTTCCTGAAATTCTAACAGGAACGGGAGCAGTGCATAGCAAACCCGTAGATATCCGGAGAACGAATATGGAATGAAAACGGTAAGTTAAAGAATCCATATCCATACTAATTATATAATTATAATGAAAGCGTAACAGACAGACAGACTTTCGCATTTATATAATTATAAATGCGAAAGTCTGTCTGTCTGTTATGCTTCCACGGCCGAACCGCTGAACGGATTTTGATGAAATTTGGTCTGAATATAGTTGAAGACCCGGGGTCAAACATAGGAGAAATAGCTAGTACTATATATTTATAAAACACAAATGACATAAGCAAATTCTCAAGTTTCCAGCGGAAAATAAGAAATCCGTACGCATTCACGAACGAATGATTAATCTCCCCTTGACCGTAAAATACAAAATTTGCATTATAATTTATCAGCCGTATTACCGATAGCGACATTGTATAATGATACATACTCGATAAAAGCAAACGGTATCATCCCCCAAATAAGCTAAAAGAATAGTAAACATTGGTCATGATACATGCATATCATGTCCTTCCTGCAAGTTGTGCAGTTTACGCCGCAAACTGGGGCACTGAAGATTGTCTTGCCATCTGTGACATGGAATATACTATTGTGAGATATATACTTATGACAAAAGTATTTTATTATTTATTTTATTGGGGCAGAGTTTTGTATGGTTCTCGTCCCGAATAAATGGACTATCCTATTGTCGTATGGAAGACTAAAATTTTTAATCAGCAAATGTTAAACATCAACGGTGAGGGAAAGAATGTGGTTCGATATTTCAACTTCTTATTCTTAAAAAATATTGTTTAACCTATTTTTACTGAAATGAGTTTAGTTCGGATAAACGTTTGTTAATTTTATAGGTAAGGCGATATCTCTCTTAAGTTTGCGGCTAGTTTATCAAATAGGATGAACATTAATAAAAGCAAAACCTATTATGCATGCATTATATAGGGCAACCTAAATGTTTTGGCGGATCCTGAAATCTGAAGTTGGTTTTGGATATCAGCAGGACGATTTTGTGTCGAGAGTGAACTAACACTACTTGACAAATCAAGAAAAGTGACATTTTGAACATCATTTCTATCTCACATAGAAATCATATCCTATTTTCTCATGAAATGCTTAGATTAGAATTTATATAAAACTAGCCTTTGTTTGACCCCGGGTCTTCAACTATATTCATACCAAATTTCATCAAAATCCGTTCAGCGATTTGGCCGTGAAAGCGTAACAGACAGACAGACAAACAGACTTTCGCATTTATAATATTAAGTATGGATTTCCTAAGTAGGTAGTTCATTTAAATTGATTGATTAAACGATAAACGGGTGACGCTACTTGTTTCACGTCAGCTCTGAATTGCATGACTGTCTTTCTAGAGAACTAAAGCTTGACTTAGCTTGAATTAACTAGAATAGGATTTTCAAACGTCACCGGAAGACATGAAAAATTTAGGCATTACATTGCTTAGCTTTTTGTTGTACTAAAATAATGATTTAATTAGACAAAATGTTTAAGGTGTCTCAATTATAGTTAAAGAAAAAATACTCGTATTTAAGTACTAACTCTGAATTATAAATAAATCGAGAAGAGTGAATTTAAATAAAAATTATTGATAACGCGTTTTGTGAAAAGTAAGCCATACTACCAAAGGTGGAAAACACCACGAGGAAAAGGCCGTAATGTCCTTCAACTTTTTTGTAGCTAGCTATTAACCGACAGAACAGACGTTTGAAATATTATGTAATACAATTCAATTAAATTTCATGACTCACAACTAACTATTTGGTAACTACCAAAGCAAGTACCAACCGAAGGAAAATTCTACTTTTGTAACTGGTTAATTTAGTTTAGTAACCAAAGTGGACAAAACGTTATTATTAGATAAAGGTCGGATTCTTTAATATACTAAGGTATACTTACGTCGTTTGAATATTATGTTTTAAAACCATTCAATAATTGCTCAATGACATAATAAGCAATAATTACTTACCTATATTTAGCGTGCTCCGTCAACACACTTCATTTTCTCGGAAATATTAAAAAGTTATAATGAAACAAGGGCTATCATGTTCTTTTACCAGTACCTTGTTTAAAAACAATAAATGTGTATTTTATTTTGAATGGAAATGTTATTTTGCATTTAGAAAAATACTTACTTAATGTTTACTTTTTATTAGCTAATTATATTATTAAATTCGTAAGTCTTGACGATTACAAGGCAAGTTAGAAGTTCTTATTTGATTAGTCAAGAAAAGCATTTCTGAAAGTGCATTATTAGTCTTTAAAACAATATTATGACGATTAATATACTTCAAGTAGCGTTCTTGGCATAGAAATTATACGTAGAAATAAAAGAGTACTCCGGAGCAATACGTTAAGCTTAAGAATCCCCAGGATTTTCTTGGCATCACGGCAACGTGACAACCCTAACAAGGAATATTTCGACGTTCGCAACAAGAATGTAAATTCGTCACATGAGACGTCCAGAGTTGTCACGAACGTTATCTCTCGGGTGTAATGGGCACTTTGTGAGAAAACGGCTCCTCAAGTAACTGTATTATCTACATGTTAAGATTATACTATTAAAATTCACTCCACGCGTTTAGCTGCTTTGTTGTTAAATACATGGCATTAAGATATCAATTTTGTAATACATATTCGCTTGTTTTACCGGCATTATATGTTATTAAGTTGTAATTTTTAGTGCTTTTCTACCTTTTTTTCATGGAAGTAGTTTATTTTATACATATTTCCAACTAGCGGCGAATTTTTTTTTTTTAGGTTATTTGGGACAATAAACAACAGTACAATATGTTACTTAATCTAGTTCAAAATTTACATAAAAAGATTTTTAATTATACGTCTACAACACTGTCCACAATTTTACAATAATTTTCCAACATTTTACAGTTTGCGAATTTATATAACTGAACTAGGTGTGACAATTTAGTTAACTGTATTATATGATGTCCGCGGTGTAGATCAGAGACTATAAGGCCTAGAAAGAAATAATTTAGTACCACTCGAACCAATAAATAAAATTATTAAAAAAATTGTTTTCAGTATGTCTCTTCATGCAAAGAGTGGTTATATTTTTTTTGAATCCTATTAATAAAAGACCTAATGAATGTCTTTAATTAATAGGATTACTTACAGAGTATTTTTCGATTCACGGTTTCATTTAGGAAATAATTATTTTAAAGTACTAAATTTTCTTAGAGACAAGTTCCCTCATCAATTTTGTCATGTTTGGTTAGTTCCATACATTTATTAGTAAGTTACCAAAAGCAGCGTGCCTGCTATTTATTTATGTAATACTACTTTGCGCACATTATAATAACAAGTATATCTGCTAAAAGACATTATTTATTGATATCAACCTTAATTACCTAAAATGGTATGGGTGGACTTAATGCTAATAGAAATGTATGTATGTATGTATGCACGTGTATACACGTGTGCTTTAATTTACAACTGAAACAACCAACAAAATTCGATTCCACGGAAAATCTAGGAAAATATTTATACTGTTCTCAAAAAAAATAATATTAGAAATCTGAATTTAAAGCTGTTTCAAATATTGTAAACCTATTGAGTCCGTTCTGTTCATTTTATAAAATAACTGAAAACTGCACGTTTTCCAAAAATTTTGACATATAGTCAATGGTATTTTTTTTATACACCTAAGTAGGCAAACTGGCGTATGGCCCACCTGATGATAAGTGGTTACCGTAGCCTCTGAGCCTGCAACACCGGAGATGTCACAAGCGCGTTGCCGACCCTGAAGGAATTTTTTCACACCCTTTTTGAAGGCTCCCATGTTATAGTCACTAGGGATAACCATAGCAGGGAGTTCATTCCATAATCGCAGTGTTTTTGCTTTATATTAAAATACTTTTCATATTTCTCTTCACGTACACCTAGTTAGACAATGCAATCAGTGTGAAACTTTAATTAAACATTTGTCAAGGGTTTATACCTAATGTGGTGAAGTCAAAACTTTGTCATTCAAATCAGACCCATACTTCCTTCCTTTATAACTAATATTATCTGTCTGTCTGTATATTGGTCTCTTTGTTAAACGTTCACGGCTAAACTGATGAACCGACTTAGACGGAATTTGGTGTGGATATGATTGAAGATCCAGGGTCAAACAAAGGCTACAATTTTCATATTTTAACTCTCAAAGGGTGGAGTACTCCTAAGTTTGTGCAAAAACACATAAATTATCCTTTTGTCTCAGGGGAATCGCGGAAAACAGCTCGTTCTCTATATTTGAACACAAACCTAAATAATTGAACAGAAGCTGTCTATGCGCATAGCGTATCTGTGAACACTAGATCGGCAACACTAGAGACATAGTAACGATGATTGCGGAATTGTAAAAATTGGATATTCCAACTATCACAGACGGCTTTCGCGCCGAGAGTCTCACCGGGACTTTTTCCGGGGAATGTGGCATTACGCTCACGATCCCGAAGGGCCGGATGCATTCAGTCGGGCACAAGCACGTCTATTCACTTTGAATCAGACACAGGATTACGTCGGTCGTGATCTGAAATCCACAGCAGATACTTTTTATAAGCCCCGCTTAATCAGCTATAGGGAGTAATACCGCCAAGTCAGACCGGCGAAAATTCGTAATTTCTGAACGGTTTGTAAGAGAGGGTTTTAGTAAACAAACACGATTTCAAAATAATTTAGTTTCGTCTATAATATCACATTGTATTTCGACATTCTCTCCCAAGAAAATAAAGAGACAGAGACTAAACAATCAAAGAGCTGATCGTTATTCCTAAATTCGATCAGATCTAAAATACATCACTACTATTACTACAGAAAGTTAAACTGGTATGTTAAATATGGTCTTCATTCTTGATGACTTGGGTTCATGAAAAATGAAAACATATAAAAAGAATATTCGCATACTCCCCAATCTATGGTGAATAGATTATTACTTAACGTGACGACTGACGCGACCTTTAATTTACTGCAAAAGGTTTTTCATAAAACGAACTTAAAGAAAACGTTACATCAAAAATACGAGCGACAAATTATATAACTTACACATTTTTATACCGCTATTTTCCGGAGCTCCGCCTGCGTCAAAAAGTAGCCTATGTTTGACCCCGGGTCTTCAACTATATTCGTACCAAATTTCATCAAAATCCGTCGGTTTGGCCGTGAAAGCGTAACAGACAGACAGACAAACAGACTTTCGCATTTATAATATTAAGTATGGATTTCCTAAGTAGGTAGTTCATTTAAATTGATTGATTAAACGATAAACGGGTGACGCTACTTGTTTCACGTCAGCTCTGAATTGCATGACTGTCTTTCTAGAGAACTAAAGCTTGACTTAGCTTGAATTAACTAGAATAGGATTTTCAAACGTCACCGGAAGACATGAAAAATTTAGGCATTACATTGCTTAGCTTTTTGTTGTACTAAAATAATGATTTAATTAGACAAAATGTTTAAGGTGTCTCAATTATAGTTAAAGAAAAAATACTCGTATTTAAGTACTAACTCTGAATTATAAATAAATCGAGAAGAGTGAATTTAAATAAAAATTATTGATAACGCGTTTTGTGAAAAGTAAGCCATACTACCAAAGGTGGAAAACACCACGAGGAAAAGGCCGTAATGTCCTTCAACTTTTTTGTAGCTAGCTATTAACCGACAGAACAGACGTTTGAAATATTATGTAATACAATTCAATTAAATTTCATGACTCACAACTAACTATTTGGTAACTACCAAAGCAAGTACCAACCGAAGGAAAATTCTACTTTTGTAACTGGTTAATTTAGTTTAGTAACCAAAGTGGACAAAACGTTATTATTAGATAAAGGTCGGATTCTTTAATATACTAAGGTATACTTACGTCGTTTGAATATTATGTTTTAAAACCATTCAATAATTGCTCAATGACATAATAAGCAATAATTACTTACCTATATTTAGCGTGCTCCGTCAACACACTTCATTTTCTCGGAAATATTAAAAAGTTATAATGAAACAAGGGCTATCATGTTCTTTTACCAGTACCTTGTTTAAAAACAATAAATGTGTATTTTATTTTGAATGGAAATGTTATTTTGCATTTAGAAAAATACTTACTTAATGTTTACTTTTTATTAGCTAATTATATTATTAAATTCGTAAGTCTTGACGATTACAAGGCAAGTTAGAAGTTCTTATTTGATTAGTCAAGAAAAGCATTTCTGAAAGTGCATTATTAGTCTTTAAAACAATATTATGACGATTAATATACTTCAAGTAGCGTTCTTGGCATAGAAATTATACGTAGAAATAAAAGAGTACTCCGGAGCAATACGTTAAGCTTAAGAATCCCCAGGATTTTCTTGGCATCACGGCAACGTGACAACCCTAACAAGGAATATTTCGACGTTCGCAACAAGAATGTAAATTCGTCACATGAGACGTCCAGAGTTGTCACGAACGTTATCTCTCGGGTGTAATGGGCACTTTGTGAGAAAACGGCTCCTCAAGTAACTGTATTATCTACATGTTAAGATTATACTATTAAAATTCACTCCACGCGTTTAGCTGCTTTGTTGTTAAATACATGGCATTAAGATATCAATTTTGTAATACATATTCGCTTGTTTTACCGGCATTATATGTTATTAAGTTGTAATTTTTAGTGCTTTTCTACCTTTTTTTCATGGAAGTAGTTTATTTTATACATATTTCCAACTAGCGGCGAATTTTTTTTTTTTAGGTTATTTGGGACAATAAACAACAGTACAATATGTTACTTAATCTAGTTCAAAATTTACATAAAAAGATTTTTAATTATACGTCTACAACACTGTCCACAATTTTACAATAATTTTCCAACATTTTACAGTTTGCGAATTTATATAACTGAACTAGGTGTGACAATTTAGTTAACTGTATTATATGATGTCCGCGGTGTAGATCAGAGACTATAAGGCCTAGAAAGAAATAATTTAGTACCACTCGAACCAATAAATAAAATTATTAAAAAAATTGTTTTCAGTATGTCTCTTCATGCAAAGAGTGGTTATATTTTTTTTGAATCCTATTAATAAAAGACCTAATGAATGTCTTTAATTAATAGGATTACTTACAGAGTATTTTTCGATTCACGGTTTCATTTAGGAAATAATTATTTTAAAGTACTAAATTTTCTTAGAGACAAGTTCCCTCATCAATTTTGTCATGTTTGGTTAGTTCCATACATTTATTAGTAAGTTACCAAAAGCAGCGTGCCTGCTATTTATTTATGTAATACTACTTTGCGCACATTATAATAACAAGTATATCTGCTAAAAGACATTATTTATTGATATCAACCTTAATTACCTAAAATGGTATGGGTGGACTTAATGCTAATAGAAATGTATGTATGTATGTATGCACGTGTATACACGTGTGCTTTAATTTACAACTGAAACAACCAACAAAATTCGATTCCACGGAAAATCTAGGAAAATATTTATACTGTTCTCAAAAAAAATAATATTAGAAATCTGAATTTAAAGCTGTTTCAAATATTGTAAACCTATTGAGTCCGTTCTGTTCATTTTATAAAATAACTGAAAACTGCACGTTTTCCAAAAATTTTGACATATAGTCAATGGTATTTTTTTTATACACCTAAGTAGGCAAACTGGCGTATGGCCCACCTGATGATAAGTGGTTACCGTAGCCTCTGAGCCTGCAACACCGGAGATGTCACAAGCGCGTTGCCGACCCTGAAGGAATTTTTTCACACCCTTTTTGAAGGCTCCCATGTTATAGTCACTAGGGATAACCATAGCAGGGAGTTCATTCCATAATCGCAGTGTTTTTGCTTTATATTAAAATACTTTTCATATTTCTCTTCACGTACACCTAGTTAGACAATGCAATCAGTGTGAAACTTTAATTAAACATTTGTCAAGGGTTTATACCTAATGTGGTGAAGTCAAAACTTTGTCATTCAAATCAGACCCATACTTCCTTCCTTTATAACTAATATTATCTGTCTGTCTGTATATTGGTCTCTTTGTTAAACGTTCACGGCTAAACTGATGAACCGACTTAGACGGAATTTGGTGTGGATATGATTGAAGATCCAGGGTCAAACAAAGGCTACAATTTTCATATTTTAACTCTCAAAGGGTGGAGTACTCCTAAGTTTGTGCAAAAACACATAAATTATCCTTTTGTCTCAGGGGAATCGCGGAAAACAGCTCGTTCTCTATATTTGAACACAAACCTAAATAATTGAACAGAAGCTGTCTATGCGCATAGCGTATCTGTGAACACTAGATCGGCAACACTAGAGACATAGTAACGATGATTGCGGAATTGTAAAAATTGGATATTCCAACTATCACAGACGGCTTTCGCGCCGAGAGTCTCACCGGGACTTTTTCCGGGGAATGTGGCATTACGCTCACGATCCCGAAGGGCCGGATGCATTCAGTCGGGCACAAGCACGTCTATTCACTTTGAATCAGACACAGGATTACGTCGGTCGTGATCTGAAATCCACAGCAGATACTTTTTATAAGCCCCGCTTAATCAGCTATAGGGAGTAATACCGCCAAGTCAGACCGGCGAAAATTCGTAATTTCTGAACGGTTTGTAAGAGAGGGTTTTAGTAAACAAACACGATTTCAAAATAATTTAGTTTCGTCTATAATATCACATTGTATTTCGACATTCTCTCCCAAGAAAATAAAGAGACAGAGACTAAACAATCAAAGAGCTGATCGTTATTCCTAAATTCGATCAGATCTAAAATACATCACTACTATTACTACAGAAAGTTAAACTGGTATGTTAAATATGGTCTTCATTCTTGATGACTTGGGTTCATGAAAAATGAAAACATATAAAAAGAATATTCGCATACTCCCCAATCTATGGTGAATAGATTATTACTTAACGTGACGACTGACGCGACCTTTAATTTACTGCAAAAGGTTTTTCATAAAACGAACTTAAAGAAAACGTTACATCAAAAATACGAGCGACAAATTATATAACTTACACATTTTTATACCGGTAAACTCGCCGTATATATTTCTTAAGGTGACAGAAAGAAGCGGCATTTTCCACGGAAAAACTAGGCTTACTAGCCGGCCTTTTATCCAAATTATCCTTATTGGTTGAAAGCCACCAAGTTTTTGCCCAATTCTTTCTGTTACTATAAGATACAAAATGATGAAATAAAAGTGAACTTTTTACTTACAATTTTCTTTAAAAAAGAAAAATACTTAAGCTTAGCATGCATGTTTATCGGTTTCGTAACTTTGATTTTGTTTGTGACCGAAGTAAAGATCCTTATTATCGGAGGCCAATACTCACTTTGGGTCGCTGCGCAATCTCAGTAAGTTAGTAAGTAAGTATAGCATGCATGTCATTGCTAAAATAAGTGGCTCGATATTGGCTTGACAGGATATATAACCTACAAGCATAGAAATAATTAACGTAGATTAATCGACTTCATAAAAAAAAACTAATTATTATATTCTGTCTCTAACGAAAATTTTTTTCAATTTGAGATTGAATAATTTCCTTTATTCATTCCAATGATCCATCAGCTCTGCCCAACTAGTTGAACCCTGGATTTTACTATAAGTCCAAATTTAAAAATAGACCACAGCGCCTTTTAGTTATTATCGATTCAAAGTACGGCTGTTAATCATAATACTCGCATTTTTAAAGTGCCAGCTTTAGGTATTAATAGTAATCCATACTAATATCATAAATGCGAAAGTCTGTCTATCTGTTACACTTTCACGGCCAAACCGCTGGACGGATTTTGATGAAATTTGGTATGAATATAGTTAAAGACCCGGGGTCAAACATAAGCTACTTTTTGATGCAGGCGGAACTGCAAGAAAAAGCTAGTTTAAATATAGAATCCACTTTTTATCAGCCTTTACTTTCTAATCAGGCAACGTAACATTTACCAGGTTAACGTTCTTGACCTTTATGTGTAAATTAGATCTCAAGTCACGAGCGAACTCGATAATTTCATACTCGTTAACGACACGATTTCAATTTAACCCACAGTGATATTAGCTGTATAGCACGGCGTTCACACAGTAATTTAACTAAATTCTTACAATTTACCGTCGCCATTAACCCGCGAACACTTAATGAAATTATATTGGACACGCACAACAGCGAGAGATGTTATAAAAGCCTTTTTTTGTGGTGTACCTAAAAATAAATATTGTTACTGCTGTTTTGTCACCTGTTGTAATCTCAGCCATCTGTTGGATATAATTTTTTTTTTTTTTGTTTGTAGCATTTTTCCAAGAAAATTTATGTAGAGTTTTTAGATTTTCGTGCAAAGGGACTCTACATTAGTTGTTGTCTGTCCTAGTCTGTTATAGGGAGAAGCATTGAAAAATTATATAATAGTAATTATACATTATTTGATATATTTTCACAATATTTGAAAGTAGTTATGTAGAATAGAGACCTCTAAAATTGAAAGTCAAAGATTCCTGTAGAGGAATGAATGAGAATAAAACGAGAAATTTTCAGACACAGTTAAAAAAAATGCTTCTTTATTTTTTAGGATAAAATAATATATGATGTAGATTGGAAGTTAGAGACCTCATTGCAATAAATTTTATGATATGGCCTATACAGAACGGACTTAATTTTTCTATGCTTAACAATATTTGCACATTTGTCTATTTATATAGTTCAGTTTATGTAAAATTGCATTTGAAGAAAATGTGTAATATACAAACAGATTTATTACAACAACATAGGAAAAAACAATTTAAAATGTGTCCTAAAATATCGCGTGGGTGAGACAATATTAAAATTTTGCCTAACATAACACAATACAACATCAAAAGGCGAAGAACGTTTAAACCATATCATAAATTACAAACAAAAAAGACGAAGTCATTCAAAAATTAATAACGTCTGAAAGGGGAAGGAAAAACGAGGTATCTAATAAACAGACACTTCACATTTGTTTCAACAGAACTTGGTTAATATGAAGTCTGTTGTTTATAACGTTGCATACGGGTTGATTTATTAAATATCAAACAAGGAAAATTCTATGACAACACAAATTAACATTTGTTTATTTGTGACTTAACAGGAGAAGTAAGTGCTGATGGGCTCATAATATTTTTAATGTATACACTTACATAACATATTTTATATACATTTTAACATTTGTAGAAAATCTCGTTGAATTGATAAAATTTACAAATGTTTTCCATACTACAGATTAATTTACTTTTCATTTAAGACTAAAGCAAAACCAGCACTGTAGGCATAAGTTGCCGATTTAAAAATCTTTTCGGAAGGTTTTTTATATATATAATAAGCCTTTTTATATGAGGAATTATAAATGGAAACTACCAATTTATTACTGCAAATAATTAAGAAACTTTATTAGCACTTGTTTCACATTAAAAAAAACATACAAATATGTAACCAAAACTTAACTAAATAGGTACTTTACCTGCAAATAATTAAGAAACGACATCAAAAGTCCGTATAGTTATCCATCAAAATCCCCATTTCATATTTTATTTAATTATTTATTTTAAACTTTAGTACCTAATATGGTACAATAGGCAGATACAATTTATGGTACAATTTTATTTAATATTTTACAATAAATATTTTTTATGACATTAAATCCTGTCCTTTTATAAAATCTTCGTTGCCATAGCGATAGATATTTCAGGTCGGTAATAAGGTACGGTTCTCTTTACCGACACTAACATCATGTCGTTTCTTTACGTGAATAAGTATATCAATATTGGTAATTGGAAAACCAATATACAGCTTATCCCAAAAACTCAATTTAATACTCAAGAAATTTGAGAAAATTAAAGAACTTTTATTGAGACACAATGGTTCATTTGTTTTATCTTGTTTCCCTACTTACTTTTTCGAATTGATTTTCAATAAAAGTAGCAACCTGTGGACAAAATATTGGAAACGAATGAGATATAGCTAATAAACTCAATTTCCAATTAAAGAAAATCCCCTTTTCACGGCGTTCCGCTGATCAGCTTTTATGAAAGTTTCGTAAAAAGGCCCCAGGAAATAGCCGAGAAAGTCTGTAAAGTTGCTTTCATAAAGTGAATCTTTTCCCAATCAAACTATTAGACTTTATTTGTGATCAAGTCAACCAACCGTCTGGGAACTAAATGTTATGTTTATCAAGATTTACCTATGTACGTCAAAAATAACAATGTAATAGTTGATTATGGTGTTACAATACAAATAAGTATTTTGTAAACGTACTTATTTGTATTGTGCTTTTTCATTAATATCGAGTGGGTTACGTGGTCAATCAAACCTGTTAACACTGGTGTCAGAGATTTCGAAACCTGGCGGCCCCTGACATGGTGTTTTAGCACGACAGAGATAATAATATATACTTCAAAATATAAATGTTATTACTATCGATTTTAATATATATTATAAATATGGCTAGAGTTTGATGTTACGTAATTACACGTATCATCGTCATCGTCATTTCAGCCGCAGTCAGTCCACGGCTGGACATAGGCCTCTCCTAATGATTTCCAAAATGACCGGTTGGCAACAGCCTGCATCCACCGTCTGCCTGCGACTTTTCCAGGCCATCTGACCATCTGGTGGGTGGATTATCTACACGTATAAACTGTGTCAAAAGATAAATAGTCCGAGTTTCGACAGAAATATGACTGCTTAGTTTTCCGGAATATCACACATGTCATACAGAGCGAGTTAAATTATGATCTGTATAAATTTACAGTTTAGACACACCTTTTCAATGTACTGTGCAATCGTTATTGGAAAAAGCTAGTGGAAAAGAATCTGGATATCTGTTTGACTTGCATTCGAACACAAACTCGATTGATTACACTGTAGCTATCCTTGATTCTCGAATTTCAACGATGTATAAAATTATTTGATAAAACTACCATGACACTCATCTTCGCCTGGCTGTCTTGAAAGGCGTCTATAAAACAAAATGACCTAAATGGTCTGCTTGTCCCAAAGGTTGACTGTTAGATAATGCTTTTAGCATTAAGTCCACCTGTTGTAATTGACAATTGTATAATGTACAATAAAGCATAAATATGTAAAATAAATCAAATAGAGGCCTTAATTTCTATGTACCTTTGTCTAACTGATCTTTACCATTAACATAATTTCCACTAAGTATTGGCATTGGGCAAGAGGCTTGAATATTTAAGATCTGACCTAGGTACAAAATAGACGAAATTTAAAAAAAAATATCCTTTTTTATCCTAAGATAAAATACATAAAATATGAAAGTGGTTTTAAAGATCTTATTATAAGAATTTAAATGTAAATAAATCTTTAAAATAATCTTAAATTACAATCATAAAAACAAAATATAAATGTTCTGTCAATTTAATTTGAATTTAGCAAAGTAACAATCCAATTTCATATTCGTTAATTCAAAAGCGCAATATGTTTCAAACAAGCACTAATTTATCTTACTTATTATATCAATATTAATGTATGGAGCTGCAGAACTATTGAATGCTAAAATATGTACCGTCGGAAGAACAATAGTCGTGTAATTAAAACTTATTCACCTCTACCGTCAGTTCGCGTGCTACCCGGACGAAATGGGGTATACGAGTACCTACTCGCTCTATCATTTCACCCCTAGATCGAAATATTTTTTTTAAATAATGGTACGGAACCCTTCGTGCGTGAGTCCGAATTGCACTTGACTGGTTATTTCTAATATTGTCTTTTGATCCTTCCTTCTCGATATGAAGATAAAAACACGTTTATTGTATGGGAGCCTCCTTAAATATTTATATTATAGCGGCAACAGAAATACATCATTTGTAAATATTTCAACGTTTAACTATTACGATTCATGAGATACAGCGTGAAGAAAGACGGACAGACGGACAGCGACGTCTTATTAATAAAGTAAAGTCCCGTTTTCCCTTTGGGCACGGAACCGTTAAAACTAATTTCAAGTACTATTTGTTTATTTTTTTTAAACAGGCATTAAATTCATGTAAAGGAATTAATCAGCACACAATAAAATTTGTACAAATGTGCTAAATTCAAAACTACATCCGTGAGGAAAGTGAAGATTAATAGAGGCAGATATTCTTACCTATTATACATATTATTACTATATATTAAGACAAATCGATTATTCTTTCTCCACTTATATTCTTCATGAACACTCTGTTGTATGTTAGATACGCATGAGTTACCATAAAATGCAATTTCAGTTTTACCTTAATATTAAATCTAAAAGGTAGCTTAGTGGTTCATACACAGTAGTATGTACTCTGAGTACTCGTATATATGAAATGTAAATATTGATAAATTTCCGTCACTTTACCCAGCTTTAACCGCCAACCACTTTAATTTAGTCGTGTTAGCGTGAAAAGCGGTTCTTTTAGTCCCAAAAACGTTCACGTTTATTTAATGGTTTCATTTCTGAATCTATCATCATATCCTAAATCCCCTTATCCTGTCCAAACTAAGTAATCTTAAAAAAATACAAACATACATACATACCATCACGCCTTTTTTCCGTAGGGGTAGGCGGAGACCACGGATTTCCATTTGCTACGATCCTTACAGACTTCCCTCGCTTCTTCTACGCTCACCGCTCTCGTCGATTACGGGTACTCCTGACATCTCCCTTAAAAAATAACATTTAAAAAATCGAATAATCTTATAAATGTAAAAGTTACTTATATTGAGGGAGTACTGGGTCGTGGGATATATTACATTCCGGAAAAAAAATCACATTAGATAGATGGCACGTGCAAAGCCGCTGGTAAAAGCTGAACAGTTGGTCTCATTGAATACTTGTATTTATGACCTAATTTTGTCTGATTCAAGGGGATAGATTAAGCTATAGTACAAACACTACACGGCTGAACCATAAAGAGTGATTAGGTTAAGGGGCATTTATTTCAGGTATGATCATTATGAAAAAAAGTTAATGTAACTATTAATAACTTGGTAGATAAGTAGATTTTTTTTTGAAGAGTGTGTATCTAAATGTGAGTGTGCGTGGAGCAAATGCGTGGGTATTAGATTGGTCGCCATTTAGTGGCATTTTCTCCAGCTCCTCCGTGCTTCTGAAGACACGTTAAGCCGTTAGTCCCGGTTTTTCTCGAAATATTGCAGTCTTTATATAGGCTGTGTCAGGTGCCTTAAGGCAGCCAGAAAAAATCTTAGTGTTGGGCATACACACCTTGGGTCATGTTGGTCTGGTTTCCCTGTAAAAAGAGCTAAGGAAGTGAAGGCAGTTGCTCCATTGTAATAACCAGCCGCAAAATTTAGGACCATGACTTACTGCATACCCTAGGCTCCGAAGCGTAAGCTGAGAAGGAAAGCTCGCTCAGACGATGATATAAATAGAATATTTTAGAACCAGTGCTTGGTGTTTTTGGTTTTATGATAAGTCGAGATTAGTTCCACCTCTGAGAAATGCATAGCTTAAAATTTTAATATAAAAATAAAATAAAAATCTTTTATTGCAGGCACAGGGGCCCATATAGAAATTACAATTATAGTTACAATTACAAATTCATAAAAAAACATATTACTTAATTAATTTATTAATTTAATTAATAAATAAATTAAATAATATAAAGTGACCACAAACTAATTACTAATAATAAACCACCAAACACAAACAAGCGAGCTGATTTTCCGCATCTTTAATTACATCGTCCGGATATCGTTACTTCGCTGAAAAAATAAAAAAGATTACATCTAAAGGAATTTCTGTGAAAGAGGATTTACTCAATTAAAACTAAAAAGGGAAGGCCGATAAAGAAAAATGCTTATTTCTGGCTTTTAAATAAATTGTCCGCCCAGTTTATGTATATACATAGAGTAATATAAAAATAGATGATTTCGAAAGAGGAAGTTTATAATTATATAGTATTCTTGAGTCACTAATAAAATCCGAATCACTTCTTTCAGTTTTTTATTTCGTTTTTACCATAGGTCCATGGGCTCCTGCAGCCCATAATATCTCTGTAGAATTGAGGTCTGGCTTGTATTTCACCCAAGAATTAGCATTGCTATCCAACATGGCAATGCTGCCAGCCTTCTGGGCACTCATGTTTTTCTTCTTTTATTAAGTATTTTATTGATATTGCATATATTTTTTAAGTTGTAAGTATTGTATTAATATAGATATTGTCTGTATTTGAATAAGTAAATTGTTTTCTCTTGTATTTTTAATACTTATTTAAAGAAATATCTCTTACAACTTAGATACTCACTTAAAAAAAGCTTTATGAATCAACAATCAATTCATAAAAAAAAAATTATAAACGCAGCTTTCTTAAGCCAATTCTGACCAAATCTTATGCAATTGTATCTTGGTCGCTCCACTAGCCATTTTTAAAATTGCACGTCTGGTCAGGTTTTTTTCTTTGACCAACAATCCCACAGGCTGTCTCTGCTAGTTCGCCGTGTAGATCCAATCAGACAGGGTACTGTAAACACTGAAAACGTACGTGATTGGCTTGTGAAGACCCGCTTAAACTGATAGAAAGGAACACTTTAAACGAACTGATGCATTAGTGGTTGATTTGAGATAGGTGTTGCTACTGTTTTAATTATTATTTTATTGCTTGATTATTTCTGTCTTCTGATTACATTCTCTGAAATATTATTTCTTTATTTTTCTTAAATCCAAATAAAAAAATAAGTCCAACTATTATGTCAATAATAATAAACAGAGTTGTTTCTATGATACTTAAGTCCGTCAAATACATTTATTTAATAGAGTTCATTCATTATTTAACTGGCTATTGATAGATTTGTACTAATACTAGCTACCTACGGTTTATAATAAATCCATACTAATATTTTAAACGCGAAAGTCTGTCTATCTGTCTGTCTGTCTGTTACGCTTTCACGGCCAAACCGCTGAACGGATTTTGATGAAATTTGGTATGAATATAGTTGAAGACCCGGGGTCAAACATAGATTACTTTTTGACGCAGGCGGAGCTGCGGGAAACAGCTAGTAATAAATAAATCAGTTATGCCTACTTTCCTCTACGACTAAAAGGCTGTAAAATGCTAAACGATTTCTTCAAAAGTATTGCTGGTACCTAAATCCAGACAACTTGAGATTGACGACACAAAGTATGCCAAAGAATAAGTGAAGCTCTATATCTTTTATATCAGACATCAGTAAGACATTGTTATCCTTGCAAAGATATTGATTTTGCAGAACAATCTTGATTTTATTATAAGTTCTTAACTTGTAATAAAATATCAACCTTTTTTATTATTTCGTATCTGAAAACAACGACGATACTATCCTTACCTGAAGCCATTCAAAGTATTTTTGCTCCCTACTCTTCTTTCGTTGCTCTTCCACATAATTCATTTGCAGGTTGACTAAAACACAGTACAACAAACGAAGCCAGCGACAATGGCACTGAAATAAGCTCAATATGTGAAATGCCTTACGTGTTAGGAAATGGTATGCGCCAATTAAAGAACGGAATGTCGGATGCAGCGTGATGCACCGTGGTAACCGAGGGCTGGGCAATAAAGTAGGCATCAAATGGGGGACGTGTCTTAAGATAAGAGGAGTTGTACGTGCTAACTCCTCGCTTGTGCTTGGGTAGAAGGCTATGTGTACACTGGGGAAAATTTAAGTATGAATTGTTTGGAGTAAACGCTCTTAAAAGTAGCTGGTGGATTTTTAAACTCTTAATGTTACCTACTAGTATTTTGCAGAAATTCATAAAATTTAATCAGCTTATTACTTAGGTAAATTAAACCTGTGCAACTACATACTTGTAAAAAGATATTTATCATTTTCTTTGTTCGCAGTGTCAGTACTATGGAAGATAACAAAATTGAGGCTTCCACGAATATACGAAAATAAAATCTCTCAGGAAAATTTCGTTACTTTCGGTTCATTAAAAGTACTTAAATAATATTTTAATTGGAAACTACATAGGCTTCAGTTTGTGTTCTCAGTGTACACTCGTCCCAAATAAGAGAACTCTGAAAAAAGTTCAGAAAATTTACATTATCACATTCTGTCGAGAAATTATTCGACGCTACTTAAAACTTAAACGCGCCGCTTCATAATGTATTTTAAGTTCGTTTGACATCAAAATCGGTTTAGTAGTTTTGAGGTATTTGCATCAAGGTAAAAACAAATATTTCTCAATAATTCCAAAGCCGTTGGTCGGATTTTGCTGACATTCAGAATGTATGTAGAAAACGTAAAAATACCTACATCTGGTAAAAATAATTTTTGTTGTATCTAACCGACTTTCAAAAATAGAAGGATTTGATGTTTATTTTACATTTATTACCTAATAACACCGTTCTTTCGAAGTCGATTTTAAAAATTGTTTTCATATATATACTTTCAGTTTGTTCTCCCAATAATTTTAATGCGATCGGTTCGGTAGTTTAGTTTTAAAATAAAAATAACTGAAAAAATACCTAGTGATCATGTCGTCCAAATTAACCATTGTTTTTTCAAATTCAAAAATATAAAAAAAAATTCTATCCATTTACTGGGACCAACTTCAAGATATTTTGAAGTCGGGAAGGTGGCGTGGTCCCGGTTGTAGCCTGTTATCCTCGGCTAGACTTAAGTTTAGCCGGCATTGTTTCGGCTAAACCTAGGTGCTGGATTATTTTTACCCTATATTACTATGTATTATGTATACGAATTATGTTTTTATTTACCTAAACTTTAAGCAATTCTGATCCAAGTAGTCTATAGACATTTATAAGACAAGGAGTGTCACTTGCGTGGTGCCAACCAGCAAACAATTTTGTAGGCAAACAAGCATAACGGTTTGCCAGATGGTAAGAGACCTTAATAGACCTGGAACTCTTGGAATTGCCGACCCTTAAAGAGTTCAGTTGGCAAACTAGCCCTATTGGTAAATTTTTGAAGTAGTCTATAGACACAAACACCTGGAGTGTGACTTACCACATAATAAGTTGCCGGTGTCCATTGACTTAGTGTTTTAGTAGACCTCTTTCCATCAGGTAGGCCTTATTCCTACTAAATTGTTTGAGGGTCGGCAATACGCATGTGATACTCCAAGTGTCGCAGGTGTCTAGACTACTACGGCGTCTTACTATTAGGCTAGCCGTATGCCTGTTTGCCTACTAAATTGTTTAAGGGTTGGCAATGCAGTGACCTTCCAGGTGTTGCTGGTGTCTATAGACTACTGTGAAATCTCACCATGCATGCAGGGCCTTATGCATAGTTGCCTACTAAATTGTTTAAGAGTCAGCAATGTACACGTGACACTCCAGAAGATGCAGGTGTCTATAGAGTACTTTGACCTTAGCTGGCAGGCCATATGCTTTTTTGTCTACAAAATTATTTGAAGGTCGACAACACGCAAACTCTAACGTCTATTTGAGTCCTGTCTATATTAATATAGTAAAATAATCGCGAGGTCTATGTTCGCGGCAAACAACTAGTTTATTTATTCTAAATTCTTTGTTGAACAGACATACCTATAAAATTTTAATCACGATTTTGTGTACAATGAACATTTACTGAGGTCTTCTTTGTTATTTTTTAAATACAATAGTAACTATAGTAACTTTTATAAGAAATCGTCATTGAGAAAAGAACGTTTTCTTTGGTACATCTTTGGTACTTCTACAGAGCTCATCTATGCGTGGGATTTTATAAATACGTTGACAATTTTCTAAGAACATTTTTTTTCTTGATCTTGTTTGAAATCAAGATATAAATAAACACACAAATCGCTAAAATCGTTTGTATATAAAATCCTGAATATAGGCGCATTCAATTAACAAAAAAAGAGAGTTATACGGTAACAAACATAATAAAAATACTCGAATTGAGAACCTCCTCCTTTTTTTATTTTGGAAATTGGTTGAAAATTGCTACCTATGAGCTAGGAGATTTCTTGTCGTGAAAGTTGGACATGGAAGAGTAACTTTACTATCCCATGCAATCAATTGGCGGCGCGTTACGAAGTTCGCCGGGACAGCTAGTCGCTTTTAAAAAATCATATTTTGTCTTATATCTATAAGTCTTGTGTCTTTTTTATGTTTAATAGATACGCTTTAGGTATCTAAGAATAATTTAAAAAGCATTTAATTTGTTTTCCAACGACACAACACACAAGCATATAGACCTTATAGGTGCGATGTAATCAACAAAACAAAAACTGACGGCGGCCATCTTTATGACGTCATAACTATCCCCCCACCACTTTTAAACATTACAACACGCACTTTCGTGATCTACACAACGCCTTGAACACATCCATACCTGTTGTAGCTAGACAAAAGAAATCCCGACGAGATTTGGTTTATAGAAGGAATTTTCTCAAGTGGCCAGCCTAATAAATAGGTAAACCCACAACCCATGGAGACAAAACTAATATTTTCTCAACCGCGGGACCTACTATTAGTTTCCACTATTTACGCGTACATCCAATCACCCACAACGAAAGCAATAAACTGGGCATCACGTACACGTCCACAGTGACAAACTACTAACACTACCAACACGGCCCGCCTGCACTCTGATGGACGAATTTAGATTTATAACGCTCTCGGTGTTTATTTAACCCTCGTTTATGAGATTCATCGGTGAAGATCTGATAGCGATCGATTTGTTTTTTCTTCTAGTCTGATAGTGAAAGAACGAGAGACGAATGGAGACGAAAGGGGCCTTTGCCCAGCAGTGGGATACAACATCTAGAGGCTAGGAAAAAAAAAGTGAAAGAACAATCTAAAAAAAAGTCGATGCAATATCAATAATGACGTCTTTCTATCTAGCCATATTCATAAACTTTATAAATTTCACTAATAAATTCAAATCTGTTCTTCTCACATAACACAGAAAAACATTCGTCAAAACTTGTATCTTAGATAATGTAAAATCAATAAGAAGGCATCCCAAGACATGGAATAAAATTGTACAAATACTATCGTTCTCCGATAATACTATAATTGGCAGCAAACTATTTATTCCACAAATAATTCTCGATAACAATACCACTTAATTCGCACTAAGTGCTCTCTGTACCAAGTGGGGTATGATATTAATTTTCAAATCAACTATTGAGAACAGCTTTCATTGATCTGTGAATCGGATATTATCCATCGTCTTAATCGATTCAATCAATCCCCTATTCTATAGCAAATTAAATTTAATCAAGGTTTATTTACATTCAAAGACTGACTAATTACTATTATTAATGTGAGCTCTACGAACTATTTTGAATATCATTAGTTACTACATGTAGAGTATATATTCAAAATAATTTCATTGCCTTTTCTGTTTAATTGAGATTCTATAGTAGATACCTTTGTATTATGTTTTAGGTAAAGTATGAAGGAAAACACGATATCCATGCAACTCGTTTCTTGCTCGGTAACAGACTGACGCCACATTGGATTGCGTCTACCTACAAAATAAATATAAAATACACTACAAATCTTTTGAATACGACACAACATACTTCATTACTAATACTATTATCATTAACAGTTGTAACGTCGAAATCATCATTATTATTGTCAAAACCTTTGTAGGCTAGTAATTGATCGATATGTTTGCGTAAAATACAATTTTCATTTAACAAACGAACTGTATACATATTTGATCCAATACGTTCTTCGGCTACACCTAACTTCCAACTATGTTTATTTCCGTTTTTATAAAAACATTTAACAAGTACTTTATCGGCACGAGATAACACCTGCTTCCTTTTGCCAGCATACTGCTTATGCTGTGAGATCTGCGCAGAAGAAACATTATCGTGAGCTGTGGATGATGACGGCACCTCTTCGGAGTGTGTCTCTGGGGCCCGCAACAAATCGAGACGACAGCGTAAGTGCAGCCCAAACATAAGTTGTGCTGGTGAAAAACCCGTCGTGCAATGTGTAGTGTTTCGGTAATCAAATAATAATTTATTAAGTTTGTTAGTTAAAACTTTTTGGTTACAATTAAAATTCAAAATAATTTTGACTCCTTTTTTAACAGTTTTTACACTATTTTCAGCCTGACCGTTAGAAGCAGGATGATATGGTACTACAGTCATGTGCCCAATCTCATTAGCCACACAAAAGTCGTTAAACCTGTTTGAGCAAAAATTTGTAGCATTATCTGTCACCAGGACACGAGGCAAACCAAAACGACTAAATATCTCGCACAGCGTGCTGATGATTGTTTCGCTATTTGGGCCGTCATCACAAAACATTCCACCCATTTCGAATAAGCATCCACAACCACTAAAAACTGTTTACCACTAATGCTAAACATGTCTAGGTGCACGCGCTGCCACGGTCCGCCGGGGTAGGGCCACGGGGCGAGGGGCGCGCGGGGCGGAGCGCTGCGCAGTGCATTACAAAAACTACATGAACCAATTTTTTGTTCTATATGTTTAGGCCACCACATACGAGCGCGAGCCTCTAATTTTGTTTCAACTACACCAAAATGGGGGCTATGCAACTCATCTAACAACCGTTCCCTAAAAATAGTCGGAATAACCACTTTATGGCCTCGCAAAACGCAACCATTTTCCAACGATAATTCTGACCTACAGAAGTAAAAAGCCAATCTGTACTTATGTAATTCATGACCTTACTCAATATTTGGTCCTTAGTTGATTCTATTTTAATATCATTTAATGTTATCGGATTGAAAAGTTTATCCGAAATGAAATTTATAAATAAAGCCTGGTCAGTTTCCTCTAATGAATCATTTTCTAAACTTTTCGACTGTAACACGGATCTAGAAACAAAATCAGCCACATTATCTTCACTTTTGACATATTCAATATTGAAATTATAGGCTGACAGGAACAATGCATATCTTTGCAATCTATTTGCAGCCAACTCAGGAATTCCTCTCTTATTGCCAAAAATAGTCAAAAGTGGTTTGTGATCTGTGCGCAAGGTAAAAGGGACCATACAACCATACAAATAATGGTGAAATTTTTTATCGCGAATATTATCGCGGCTGCTTCCTTCTGAATCTGCGCATAGTTACGTTCAGGTTTAGAGAGCGAACGGGAGGCGTACGCGACGACCCGCTCGGTACCGTCGGGTTGCCGCTGAGCCAGGATGCCGGCGAGCCCGTCGGGGCCCGCGTCCGCCGTCTCGTACTCCGGGTTATAATGTGCTAGTACGGTATCCGACGCGAGTGCCTCTTTAATTCTATTGAACGCATTATTTTGAGATTCTCCCCATATCCACTTTTGATCCTTTTTTAACAGTAAATGTAAAGGATATAACACAGCAGAAGTGTTTGGGATAAAACATCTATAATAATTGATAAAATCTAAAAACAAGTTTAATTCTTTTATATTCCTGGGTATTTTACTAGCGAATACATCCTGGGTTGGTTACAATTTAGCATAGCTTAGCTTCTACTTTATTTTTCGACTTATGTAAACCATTTTTATCAATCACAAATCCTAAGTATTCGACAGAGTCTTTTAATAGCTCACACTTTTCTATTTTTAACCTCAAACCTGCATCCTCAAATCTAAACGTTAATTTGTCAATACTTTCAGCAAACCATTTTTCTTTCTCCTTGCTATTCTCTAAACCGAGAACAAAACGATCTCGCAATGCCGTATCAAATTCCACTCTGAATCCGCAGTATTGAGCTAAATTTCTAACTCTTGACGCCCATTCTGCCAAATCTTCGCCAGGCCGCTGTTCGGCCTTGTAGAACTTATATCTCTCTGCGAAAGTACACTTTTTCGAAATAAAATGCGTGTTCAATTTTTCTAGTAGAACTTTGTACTCTAAATCCTCAAGTTGTACAGGGAACGCAAGATCTTTAGCGGTGCAATAGGTATCCTCCACTAATGAAGACAATAATATTGCTCGCCTCCTTAGGAACGCCTTATTCGTGGTGTCATCAATCTCGTTCGCCAAACAAAATTGATTAAAACGGCTTTTAAATATACTCCATTCTTGTGTGCGGTGATCAAAACTGAGCCCGCCACCGATCATCATGTATTTCACTTCACTAGTCATCTAAAAGGTTTCGGCAAATCATCAATAAAACGAGGTATTATATAGGATGTTGTTCTTTCCCCATACGCGTTTTAGCGGAAATAGTTATCAATTTCATATTTGCTTTCTGGCGTGTATTAATGTCATGTGTTATATTTGTTTGTATATCTGTGTTGAAAAAATTTTGTTTTAATAGATTATACTTTACTTTTCGTATATCGGAATAATATTACAATATCGAAACAAACCTAACTCATTTCATTATCTAAGTATTTACCTTTAATACGATACGGTACTATAATTTTCAAAATTCGTAACTGAAGAGTGTGTATGCAGTTTAAATAACTTTTGAAAGTTCTGCCATGGCTTGATAGACCATATCCTACAATCGAATCTACCCGTGCGTTATATAACATAATTTTGATTTTAAATGGAATTCTATTTTTAATTATATACAAATTTGCCAGGAATGCTCTAAGTTTTTCGCAAACACGAGTTACTTGCGGAAGCCAATGAAATTTACTATCTATAGTTAGTCCTAGATATGTATGTTTATCAACACTATCAATAGGATCATAGTTACAAGCCACACTCCTCCCATGGAGACAATCGTGATCGTGTATAAATAATGTGTTATTAATATTAGACTGGTCTATGGCATATGGTGATCGTATATGTATCAATTTGGTCTTAGCACCGTTTAGTACAAGTTTGTTGTCGTGACACCATTTATTCAAGTTATCGAAATCCTCCTGCATTTTAGTGATTGCAGTGCCAACATCTCGGTCGGCGACTATAATGCATGTGTCATCGGCGTGCAACTCGTTTATTGCTCGGTAACAGACTGACGCCACATTGGATTGCGTCTACCTACAAAATAATTATAAAATACACTACACTTTGACTATCAAGAAAAAATCTCTTATTTAAAGCTCTTATATTCTTTTTTCGTCTCTTTTCTATAGATTTTAATAGGCGATTCTATCAAATACATATTTATAATATTAATTAGAGCAAAAGGGATGAAATATAACGGGTACGATAATAAAAACGGGGTGAAGAAATGTTTTTACTTTTTAGGAACAAGATGGGAAAAAATATTAGCGCGATGCAAGCAACTATTATTAAAATGGGCAAAATAGAAGCTGCAAAATTAAAGCAAAAGTTGGAGCCTGAAAAATTGAGGGTACGTGTTGTCACATCAAGATGAGGATTTTACTGCGCTGAAGCAATTCACAGACGTGCTGCAATGTTTTTACTGCAGTCTTAGATTATTTCACATAACATAAGAAGACTTAGGGCCGATTTCACCAAAGTCTGATAAGTTTTATTCCAAACATAATGGCGCAATTTACTCTCGTATAATGAAGTTTATATTTTACCACTCAGTTAACTCGAGAATGTACTGTTAATCCACGTTTAATTCTAGTGTAAGAATTTTGTCTCTAGAATAAAAATGTCTGCCATCCATCTTTTTATGCTTAGATTAGTTAGGTCAGATAGCTTAGCTTATAGGAACGATGTTGGTGAAATCGGCCCTTAGCGAGAGAAGAAAAATTTCCTACTAAATACTGAAATGAAATCTTTTTATTGTGACGTTGTTCTCAACTAATTAACATTTGTGTTTTTGTATACAGCGTTGAATTTTTGTTTTCTTGTATTTATTATCTGGGTGCAATAAAGAGTTAGATTTTTTTAAATATTATCATTTATTGAAAAGAAATTCATAAAGTAGAATGACAACTATAAAATAAATCAACCGAAATCGTAAAACTTACCCAAAAAGTGCTCTTAATTACCTACGTGTTATTTGCACGAAATCATACCGGAAAATGTTACCGCTTGCAATAATAAATCTTTCGATTTCATCGTTCCAATGCGTCGCGCCAACAACAGCAATTACAAACCGATAGTCATATAAATATTTATGAGTAGTATTTTAATCGTCGGAAATATATAATGTCGGGGACTTTATTGTTCTTATTCAATTTTTGGGATATGGGATAAAGAAACCTTTTAGTCTATGCTTGTGACACCAAGCCGCATCAACACAGTACAGGCTGGTAGGATCGCCATGTAAAGCATGCATGACAGGCTGACTGATAGGCTCGCTGTTAAATAGACTCCTTTAGATTAAACTGTTTTATTACTATTATATCGCGTTTAATAATTATTTATTTACTAGCGTGACGTAAAGTAACAAACGCGATAAAAACCGTATGTAGTTTAATTTAATGTGTGACAAAAGCAAAAGCTAATGCTTTCGAAAAAAGACACCTTTATTAATCACTGGTTACACATAAATTATATACTACACCAGTACTACCGTTTTACTCGGTTCGATTCAGCATAACACCATCCATATACTAAAACTGTATGTACTTTCCGCATGCCACCGTAGCCACTGTGCGATACCATCGGCCACTTCCTACGAAATTGCAAGGAGGTAATTCCTCAATTCAACTAACTGCAATTTGCTTTTAGGGAATTAGAATATCGGTATCGCATCGCGTTCGACCGTTCTGGTCGTTAGTGAACAGTGGATTTATTTTCTTGCTTTTTTTACCCCCGTCGTAAAGAAAGGGGTATTAAAATATTGACTTCTATGTATCTTTTTAAAGAGGTTAATTAAATTCACGATTTGATTATGAACTTGCTACTTTGAGTTAATGAAATGATTGAGTTTGAGTAATATTACTAATGTGACAACTTTGAGCTGATGTTACATCAAGAAGTCTGGGGATGTTAAACTCCTCAGTAACTTTTAGCAGATGTAGTTTGGGGTTTTACTCGTAAAAAGGATCTTGTTGAAAAGATGTTAGGTAAATAATGATCGATCAGTGCTATAATATTGCAGCCCTTAATAAGTAAATTATCAATATTGAACACTTTTACAAAAAACAAATTCGTAACTCTACACTAGATCCGCTGGTCATTTTTTTTTTAATAACTTTGACGTTAGTAAATGTATAAATTTATATTTTTTTTATATATAAATAATTATATATTATATATAATTAATAAATTTATATAACAGTTAAGAGCTATTATGGGAATATCTATTAAGTAACAGTGACAGTTTCTTACTTAGTATAAGATACAAGTGTATTAGTCGCAAAGGGTAAGCCCAAGGGGGATCGGACAGTGAATAATGCAATGTCGTAGAATCGCCACGCGACGCGTCACGGACGAAGGGGCACTAACACCTTACACGCTCTATTTTATTTATACCTAAGGATTATGCCACAGGAGACACAAACGCAATTATTTCTATTCGTAGTTCCAAAACAACTGCATTTTACTTTATACATTTGAGCTTGAGCTACGCAACACGTCGCAGCTGTTCATAGAGGTGTGTGTCGTATAGAGATAAGCGCTTTCCCGGAAGAATTCCCTTTTATACCGGGGATTTTTTTAAACTCTCGGGAATTAATGGGAATCAATAATGTTTTTCTCTTTTTCTTGCCCTTGCTTTCCATTTCATCCCTCTTTAATTTCTTTCCGCTGCCCTATAATCGTGTCGCTTACGGCACAGAAAGATTCATTTGAAACATTCTGCAGTAACTATCATCCGCTGACTAAAAATGTTTATTATTTTATTCTTTACCTTACATATTATTTTGTTTAAACCTTTATGTTCCAAAAGTGAAAGGTACTTATACAATTGGCGTCCTCCTTATAGGTGAAATAGAAAACATGTGGCGCACAAATAAAATATAAAATTTGCAAGCTGGTTATACATTGTCGTGATATAAGGCTTTACAAGAGATATGTGCACTAGACTGGTTACAAGTAATCCTCAACGATAACTTACATCGAATTAAGTGAATGCATAGTTTAAATAAGACATGTAACGGTGAAATAATGGCAACACTGGAACGGAAGCGGAAAAACGAAACGGACTAGTATTTACGAGCAGTACATCCGCCCACTGGGCTTCACTACCGCACAGTCTGGACTAAATACCGAATACGGTTTTTTTTCGATGATCTTGACACAGAACTTTAAGAAAGAAAGATATTCTTTATTTCTTGTTGTTTATTTGCTCTGATTTTTGTGTCGATTGCGAAATTCATTTATTTTAATAATAAAATTATTTGTTACACGTTAAAATTACTGCAAAATGATGTATAAAAACCCTAGATATACGGGCAATACACAGCGTCCGTTCACTATGGCCGTTGACAGGCGATTCCCGGAGAACCCACGCGATTACAATATATAATGTAACCACAGTGTAACCTGGTAATGGAAAAAATAGTATAGGATAAATAAAACACCTAATTTAAACAATAAATAAAGTTAAACTTGTGTTTAGAAGATCATTTGATTTACTGTGTACATGAATTTGGTAAAAAAAATCATTATAATTTATTATTCTAGGTATTTTTAAAAGAATTTGGTTAATATTTTATTTTTGTATTTATATTTGAAATTTGAAATATTTATTATTAAATAATTTAACGGCAAAATTAACTTGTTCTATGCATATATAATGTTAATGTGTTTCCATAACCCGAAAACACTTAACGTCCATTTTTTTAAATATTAAACGTAAGCCGAGGAAGCAGTGACGAAACACGCTCAGACAATAAGACAATAGTCAATATCAACCTTCTTATCTTAAATACATGCTTTAGCATTAAGTCTATTCCTTGTAACATTTTAGGTAATAAAGTTTAAAATTTATAAATAATAAATAAAACCTTGATCTGATCAACAAAGTTATATTTTGTGGAAACAACCCAATTCCAGCAGATCGGTGAAGCCTCGTAAAACGTTAACTTTTATGAAAACAAAATTTTTCTTTGCGAAAGTGAAACCATAAAAATCAGTTCGTTTTGAATGAGTTTATTTATTTGTAATCTGTACACGTTTAGTTTAAAAAAAAAATCTTTTTGATATTTGGTATATTATTAGGAGTATTGAAAATGGTATATCTACCATACCTTAAAAAAAAGTACAGTTTCGGTGGGATTAAGGTATGCATGCAATGCCCCGAGTAATTTATTAAAAGTAAATTAATAAATTGACTTACAAAATTTAGTGAAAAAAAAAAATGTTTTGACAGGTGTGGCACTGGTTTCACCAACGCAAAGGTTGCCACATTTTACCTTGTTTTTTTATAATTCCATACATTCCCACTCTTTGAGTAAGTTTTGCAAAAAATAATATAAATTATTAAAAAAACAAAATTTCACAAAATTACAACACAACTCTAGGCAAAGATAAGTCAGAGGTAGAGTTCAAAAAGGAGTCATAATTTTTTATACATGAGTAAATCCTAAGTCGCAAGTCGAACCCACTGTGCACCGCAGTCAGTGCCTTATGCTGGTTAATTAGCAAGCCACAAGATAAATGTCAGCAATCACGAACGGCCAGCCCGCGCTCGCTACCTCCTCCGCTTACCGCCCCTCTAACACTCGACAACAAATTAATGAAACACAGATACATCACCTCTTACAGGGTTGGTTCAAAGACTTAAATTGACGTAATTTCCACTGATGAAAGTACTCATGAATATGAGCAACTTTTCGTATTTGATCGACTCAATCCGACCGAAAAGAATACGAGTATCAGCTGTTCCATACTATTTTACTACACTTACTCTTCCAAAATGTATGGAACAGTTGTTTTTTTTTTGGTCGGATTGAGTCGACCCCATACAAAAAGTTGTTCATATTTATGAGTACTTTCATCAGTAGAAATTATGCCAATGTTTTTGAATCCACCCTGTATAGTGAAATTATATATAAAACATGGACGTACAAATCACGAGACATGTAGTTCTATACATACAAATGAAAACCTCATTCATTCATCCCTCCCCTCCTATCTATTTAAATCCATCCAAATATCAACTATTGTCTAGTGAATCACTGGAAAGTAAAAGGGGGATTGAGTTTAATGCAGTTTTCACCGATATTACTGTGGCTGTTATTTTACCGTAAAAATATGAAACTTAATCTACATCTACACTAATATTATAAAGAGGAAAGATTTGTATTTTTGTGTGTATGTTTGTAATGAATAAACTCAAAAACTACTGTGGCGATTTCAAAAATTCTTTCACCATTGGAAAGCTACATTCGCCCTGAGTAACATAGGCTATATACCGCAGGCGGAGCTGCGGGAAACAGCTAGTTGTAATATAAAATACAGGCTGTTTCCCGCAAGCGTCCATAAATCCACGGTATAAACGTGACAGACAGATTTTTGCACTTATAATATTAAGTATGGATACCGTGATAAAATTTTCTAAATCATATAAATATATACGGTACCTATAAATAAACAATATTTATGTCTTTATTTTTATTTGGATGACCTATCCTCTAATAAAAATTTGAGGCTTATCATGATGCAGATGAATTTCAATTTTATTTTATTAGCGTCGGACCGAAGCTTTTGCTTAAATTTCGCCTAAAAGTTGGTTACAATACTAGTATTATTTATCCATGAAAGGTATACATATCCATCCATACTTAAAATTATAAATGCGAAAGTCTGTCTGTCTGTCTGTTACGCTTTCAAGGCCAAACCGACGGATTTTGATGAAATTTGGTACGAATATAGTTGAAGACCCGGGGTCAAACATAGGCTACTTTTTGACGCAGGCGGAGCTCCGGAAAATAGCTAGTTGTAAATATAATTCGGCATGATAATTAGTTATTTTGTTGCTTAATTTCACATACACGATAATCATCTGTAATATGAGTATTTTCGGTCAACAAAAGATTGCTTACAAAATAGCTTCTCGTCTTACCGACCTCGATTCCCTTTATTAACAGTTTTTACGCCCTTTCCTCAGATCTGAGGAAGTCGACATAGCTCAGAATATAAGTAACATATAAGTTTAAGTAACGCGACGCGCGTATCCGTAGCGAATGCGCGTGTCAAGCGACGGCGGGAAATGGTCCGTATTGGATTGGTCGCCATTTAGTGGCATTTTCTATCTCGAGCTCCTCCATCCACCGTGCTTCGGAAGGCACGTTAAGCAGTTGGTCCCGGTTGTTATCGAAAGATGGCAGACGTTAGGCTGTGTCAGATGCCTTTAGACAGGCTGAAAAAATCTGAAGGGTATTACACCTTAGGTCATACTCCTGTTGGTCTAGTTTCCCTGTAAACCAGGTTACGGAGGTCAGACGGCAGTCTCTCCATTGTAATAACCAGTGCCGCCAATTCTAGGACCATAACTTACCACGTACCCTAGGCTACGAAGCGGAAGCTGAGGACGCAACTAGGAGAACACGCTCGGACGAAGACATATATTGCAGGTAAAATATATGCTAGTAAAATCCACCTAGCATTGGTTTTAGGCCGCCATTTGACTGTACCTGGGTTTGGCACCGCAAATTTAGTTTTTACTTATCGGGATAGGGCAAGAACAGATTTCCCGAAGGTTTTTACTGGAAACGGCGTCCTGGGCGGTCGCTCGTCAGTCTTACTAGGAAGTTAATTTGAAGTTTAATGTGACGTCAAGAACAGATTTGCCAAAATTCTCACGGGAAAAGGGGACGAACCCTGGAGTGCTATTTTTGAAATCAGTGAGTCATTCAAAACCGGTGAATCGATTGTCGTTCGAATACTTTTCTGTAGATATAGTCGGTGTGTTGAATACAAATTACGCGACCATTAATCATAGATCTCAAAAATAGTACGCCTCGGCGGTCGCTAGAATTAACGTTTAAGTGGCGTTTGATAATAATTTAAAATAAGTATGAGAGACTCTCAATGATGTGCCTTTATTAAATTGCTAGTATGAAACGAGAAGTCGCGTCCATTTTCTTTTCAGAACTTCTGAATGAACCCATTTAATATTTAATTACCATCCTCGTAGTGAAACACTATCTCGCTAATAATGACGAAACATTTTGAAAGAAACAATTTGAAATGCTCATTTTGCTAGTATTTAATTTTATTTTTAAAAGATAAGTTGGTATTTATTTGATACTAGTGGTTTCCCGCAGCTCCGCCTGCATTCAAAAGGTATCCTATGTTGTATGATTATTGGAAATTACCTATTCTTTATTTATACTATACACATAGTTACAATAGGTATCTATTTAATAAAGAATTTCAAAATTTCTACTATTTCACAACAATGAATTCTACAAACAATAGTGACATGGTCGGCACGGACGGACACAAAACTTTATTGCAGCTGTCCGTTTGTTCACAACTAGTCAATTTTTGCGCAAAAATGACACAAAAGTCCTTTTTATCCGAAAATAATATTTCAATGTTTATGCGTTGGCTGCTATACATAGCTAAGTGTTATACATAGTTATCACTAGCTGTTTCCCGCGGCTGTTGCCCGCGTTATTAAGTAGCCTATGTTCGACCCCAATTTTTATATTCATTCCGAATTCCATTGAAATCCGTTCAGCGGTTTTGCCGTGAAAGCGAAGCAGACAGACCTTCGCACTTTTGCTATGAGCACCTGGTTAGTGATGTTAGTTATTCGTGGTTCATAGATACAACCTTCAACTTTAGGTTTCATATTACTATAGTGAATAAATAGCTCAATCAATTGCTTGTTATGCAGTCAGTCAAGTATATCACCGTAACCAATTGTAGTAAAAAATTAATAATAATTTACTACTTAAGTGAATTTGACATTAAGTTGTGATTAAAAAAATATATTTTACTAGCAAAATAAGTTTCTCATGATATTATTTAGTGCAATAAAGAGTTATTTATTTATAGGTACTAATTGAGATAAACTATAGGAATTTTACAGTAAAAAATATGTAGGTACTGGCAAAGGTATGCCTCAGCGTGTGTGTCTCAAATAACGCGTTTTTCACTCTTCTATAAAAATCATTAAACATTAATTTTACAGTTTTATGGCGTACTCGTTTGTTTTGATCCAACGGTTCAAAGGGTGGATCCAAATTTCTCTCATCCCTTATGGCTGAAAGCATTTGCTACCGCATTGTTCAAAGGCAAATCCTCTAGTATCCCTTGCGCCTTTAATTTTAATTGCCGAATAGGCTGAGTGGCGAAAGCCCTCACCTCAAACTATCATGCTGTAATTATAAAAGGTATCTGTAGCTAAAAATGTAGATCCGTCAAAAAACTACTGATATTATTCTTGAAGTTGCGCGACCTAACGTTTGTCTGTTGTCGATTCTATGAACATGACACAACTAAATAATATAGGTTTCAACTGCCATAATAGTGTCTTCGCAAATGTCAATCATTGAACTTTTGAAGGCTATGGCACTGTGGGGGTGGCCTGTGTTGAACCATGTCGCTGTAAATCAACTTTAGGCATATTTGAAGGTGAATATCTTCGGAAAGTTCAGCTAGCTCGTTAAACTTACAACATTAGTTCAAAAAAATCATATTAACAGAGAGCTAAAATCAAAAGGAATCAATTTTTCTACAAAAAGAAATGCCTGATTTTTAAGGACATTTCTTTTTAAGTGACTGCTTTGTTACTAAAATTAGTTATACCAATTTCAATTCGAAATATTAATTTATTATTCTTAATTTCAGTTTAAGTTTTCTTAAATAGTTTTGAAGTAAGTTACTTTGTTTTTATAAAATTTAAAATATATATTTTTTATTGTTGTGATCAGTTTTCGGCAGCACCACTAGTTTGACATATCGTGGGTTTTAATAACAAGGATAACTGAATAGCACGCTATGGTGGCCCTGGCCAAGCACTGCACTCAACTATCAGATTTTGACACAATCAGGAAAGCGCTCAGAGTAGTCGACTCTGCAGCAACTAAGAACTAAATAAATAATTTGTATCCCTTATTTTGTATTCTCTCATTGCACCATTCTATAAGTAGAGATTTCACGGAATAAATAATTACTAGCAGGTAATTAACTTATGCACTATGACTGTTTTCTACAGTATTAGCACTGGAGCTACGTTCTCAGTTGAAACCTAAAAGCTTACTTTAATGTATTAGAGTGGCTACTACCGAACTAAAGTTTGTTCACGTTTTACGAACGAATGGCCCTAAATAGGCTTTGACCATCAGAACTTACTTTCAAACTTTGCAGTAGTAGATTTCATATCTAATGGAATTTTAACTAAATCTACCCAATTTATTAAAATTTTAGATGGCCATTTAATAAAAACACAAATTGTACTTTTAACGGTTGATTATAGTTTAGTATTCACATATTTACAGAAATAAGAACTAGTTTACAAAATGAATTTAATATCAATTTAAAATTATAAATTGTCTAAAATTGATATTAAATTCATTCAAGAGTTCAAATAAACTAGGAAAAACAAATTTCTTTGTTTGCGGAAAATATATAAAGTGCATTATTCTGTGAAATATTCTGGTTCCTTAATTATAAGACAAAGTTCTTAGTAACAAGGCTTCTCTTTGTCTTCAATGTACATCCACTATTAAATGGACTTTGCATGGTATAAAAATAAAATTATATTGGGTAAAATATACAAGCTGTTAGTAGATTCCTATCGGCACATCGATCAAAATGCCACAATAAAATAAAAGCATGTAAATAGAAGCCAATCAATAGTAAAACTAAAATTGAATTAGAATATCTTAAAGTGATGGTTTTTTAATCGGAAAAACGGAAAGTGTTTGAAATGTGTGTATGTGATAGGAAATTTTCATGATGAATTGGAAATTTTGATCTTTTAGTGATTCTGTGTGTCATTTCTTTTATAATGTTTGTAGTATCTATTCAAAATGAAATCATGGTAACTCGGTCTGTAAAATTGTCATTCTTATTATTTTTATAAGAGAAAAGCAAAAAGATCTGGATAGGTGTATCATCTTCTATTAAAAAAAAAGCAGAAGAATTTGTTCGAACATCCTTAACTTAAGAACCGATGGGATTTTAAAAGATATTTCAGCGTATGACAGTTTGATTCTTTGGGAACATTAGGCGCTATAGAGCATTAACTCGACGGTCTAGCGAAACCGCGGGGTAAAGCAAGTCAAAAGGATGCTTTCCACCAAACGGGTCGGTTCGTAATCATCGTCCGCGATAAGGCATAACTGCGTTCAAAGTAAAATACACTTATTAAGTTACCCCTAAACATGAGGTGAGGTTTTATTTTATTTGTCTTTAGAGCAGCGTATCAAGAGGAAGAAGACTATAGATGTAGGAGGACTATACTTCGCTATAGGTGCAGTTTTAAGTATCAAACATTTAAAAAAACATACGAGTTAGGTTATTTGTAATATCTTAAAAATTACGATAATCTTCTAGGATCGATCTTGTCATATTAGACTAAATGTCTTTTTTATATTATTAAAAATATAATTGGTCAATAAATTAGCTGCATGCTCTTGACAGTTATAAAATAAACAAAACAACTCACCACAATATCACGTGCAAGGATCCGTAGCAAATACAGTCGGCAAAACAAAAGTATCGTATCTACGCCTCACTTCAAGATTAGTAATTAATAATAATAGAAACCTGATGTGGATGTGCAAAAATATAAAAATAATTAGTTAACAATAAATAAATTTTAAGACCAAGAATCACAAAATAATATTACGAGCTCAATAAAACCAATTATTATCACTTCTGTCGTGTCGAAAAATCTGAGTCAAAAGTTCCGTCATTAATAGGAAAAAGTCATCAATACTACAATTAAAAAGTATACATAATTTAAAATCGTGCGCTCAATGTCGAAAAATTTGCATTATAATCGTGACGAAGTAAATTTCCCTAACATTTGGTAACGTCAGCACCTCGCCCACTTATCTTTAGCTGCTGGCCGTCCCGCCTCGGTGTACGGTTAGCCCAGATGTGATTTATTAGGGCATCCTCAAACTTCACCCCTGATATCGTATAGAATTTTTACGATGTCTGCTTCGGCAACAGGCGTCATTTCATCTTTGTGACGCTAATTTTTGCAGTTAAACCCCTCTGCGGCTGACATTAAATTATTATATCCATTTAAAAAATAAAATACAACCCAAAAAATTTGTATGTTTCGTTCGTTATCAGATTATCTAATTTTGTTTGATTTATTTGTTTTGTTATTGGTAATAAAAAGTCAATTTATGAGAACATTGTTTTATCCTTGTTTTTAAGTAAAAATTAATTAATTAATATTAATTCATACTTTTATCCATCCATATCCATACTCCATATCCATATCCATATCCATACTATATATTATAAATGCGAAAGTCTGTCTGTCTATTACGCTTTCAAATTATTCAAATTTGGTATGAATATAGTTGAAGATCCGGTGTCAAACATAGGCTACTCTTTGACGCAGGCGGAGCTACGGGAAACAGCTAGTAAGCAATAAAATTAAATTGCTACTAAGATATAATTCTTTAAAATACCTTAGGTACTTTCCGAATTTTGCTCCACTTATGCAACGGAATATCTTTTTGCGTTTTCTCAATTATTACACATTAAATTAACTGAAACTGAGTTGGCAGTGGGAAAAAGTGGAGTTTGTACATATACATTATACTTATTTGACTTAATCTATTTTAACTTAATTCCTGACTGACTGATCTATATATCAACGCACAGCCCAAACCACTGGGTCTTTTGGTTCAAAAATTGGCACGTGGGTTCTTGTTGTGGACTAAGGGTGAAATTAGAAACGATTTTTCAAAATTCATCCCCTAAGGGGTGTTAAACGGGGGTCTAAACGTTGTATGGAGAAACGAGATTAGTTAGACCAATTTTGTTGAAACTTCTCAAGCGCTGATAAATAAGTAAATACCTTTTTATAATTTTTCCAATAATCAACCCCTAAAAGGTGGGAATGTGTTAAAACCGACACGGATATCGTTTTCATAGTTATTTGGGTAGCTGATTACGAAAAAAAACAGTAATTTTGAAATCTTTCAAGCACGCAGGCGAAGCCGCGAGCAAAAGCTAGTATACTTACAAGAAGAATAATTTTAATAGTGTTAAATGAAGAACCACGTGTTAGCTTCTCTTTTGCAATTGCTTACTAATTAAAGATCTAATGTAGTCAATGAAGAAATATCATGCGCAAAAGTCAATTTACTGTTCTTCCTTCAAACAAAGAAAACGTTTTAATAATAGGAAAAAATAATCCGCAATATATTATGAACATATTTTTAATAAATAAAGCAGCATATTCTCACCGAACAAAATATTTAAAACGCACATTAATCAGGATCAGTGACAAATTGACGAATCCCAAAAAGCTTTTACGTTGCCATTCACGTATAATAACGTAACGGCAATAGAAAGAAATGCTTTTTAAAAAATGCATGGCAATGAATTCGACTTAACCCAGCTTATTGACTAACTATGCAAATAGATGACATCTGTGTATACTTGTACTTACTACACAAGAAGAAAAAAGGTAAAGTTCTTTACAGATAAAAGTACTTTGAATTGTATTATGGTAAATAACATGTATTTTGATGTTCTAGGTCGAGATTATCACAGTAATGCTGTACTTTTTATTATATATGCTACAGCTTAAGATTAGCTTTACGAAAATTATTTTTCGTGATATTTTTCTTTCCTCTTTTATTGAAACGTTTTTCCAACCATACTTTGTAATACTTTGGGTCACAGGATATGTTAACATATTTTGGTATAATATTATTTGTACCTATGTTCGGGCGGTTGCCGCGCCACCGTACCGGCCGCATACCCTTTCACAAGGGGTCTTAGAATACATTGTTGTTGCTGGAATCAGACTAACTTAATGGAAAAGAGGGATAATTAGAAGCCCCATTTGGTCTCTTAATTTATTACGAATGCTACGGGAAGACAATAAGTACTACGCTTTCAACCCTGATACCACACGAAGAGACCTTCATTAAGAATCATAAACTACTCTCGTACTCGTACAAGTATGTATTGAATAAAGTTTCTTCACGTGTCTATTTCGTAATATGTCTATCACCTCACTGCAATGGCAGAGATAATGATGTCAAGAAGCGGAAGAAGCAATTACGACCTCGAGTCGTTTGCAATCACGTCCTAATGTCTCTCAGAAACATCTCCAAGACAATTCAAGATTATATTTTCTTCTGAATATTATTGCGGTAAGCGTCCACCATCGTGAATATAGTAGTGTTATTCTTTCCATTTTGTAGACAGGTCACTTAAACTAACTGCCAACTATCTGAAATGAGCTTTGTCGTTTCCAGCTTGAAAAGTCTTTCTGCAATATGCTCTGTGGGACGTACAACAGGGAAATTATTTCCTGATGCTTTTATCATATGTATGTTACGTTTCGTTTATATCACTCATGCTTGTGGGGTTCTTTACTTTAGAGGAATAAAAAAAAAAGTTCAAAAAATTTTCAGTAAAATTTTGTTCCTGTCATTTAGATGTTTTAGTTATTTTTTATCATTTTATCAGAACATTTTTAAGGAAAAATCGGAACCCTTATAGGATCACTTTGTTGTCCATCCGTCCATCCGATTGTCTGTCAAGATCCTTTTTCTCAGGAACACGTAAAGGTATCAAGCTGGAATTAATATCAAATATTCAGGTCTACTGTCCCTTGAAGCTGTGAAAAGATCAAACTTCTAAGCCAACGCAATCAAAAGAAACAGCCGTTTATGCCGCAAATTTCGACACCCGCAAGGAAATCAAAACCTACAGGGTACTTCCCGTGAACTGAAAATCTTGAAATTTGGTACTAAGCAACGTCTTATAACACAGATAAAGGAAAAATTGCGAAAACAGTACATTTTTACATAATATAATAAAAATAATTTTAATTATTTTATACTTACTACCTCTTTTCTCGTGAACGCGATACCTACAGATTTGTACGGAACCCTCGGTGCGCGAGTCCGACTCGCGCTTGGCCGGTTTTTTTTATCTAATACTTATGAATGAAATATTGCCAACTAGTTTTATTTTACGCTCAAAATAAAACCTCAAAAATAAGCCCAGATATTATGCTAGCAGTTTTTTGGCAGCATATAATTGCAGGAGATATAATCAACTCGTGTAATTACGGGCCCTCGTCAGTCTTCACAATTAGAAAGAGTCGTTTCCTCGAGTGGCAGATAGAAAATATATCGCAGTCGCAACACAAATGATGATGTAACTTACTCAGTCACAATTTCACGATCGAGTGACAGTATGTCAGTAATCTACTTAAAAGTAATGTGTTGTCGTAAACATAGAGTTAAAACAAACATAATTTTCATAAATAATTTAGAAGAGATTTTATAAAACATTTTTAATCAAAATAAAATATTACTCGTCCTTGCTTCGCTACAAAGCCGTTCACGAGACGAAAGCTCTTTATGATTTAGATACAAGTATCTGAATAAGTCCTTCTTCTTGTAGAGTTAAATGGCTATTGGCCGTACTATTTATAATTTGCCACCTTTATTGCCTAGTAATTGTCTTTCATGATGCTCGATCCGTGGTGCACAAATCATGTTGTTGAAATTACATCAATCAAAGATATACGTAGTGAATATAGTAAAAAGTCATTACCTTTACAAGCTCAAACACTCATTCTATTTTTAATTTATTACAAAGATCTGTGCACTACTCTATCTTCGCGAAATAAAGTCGAGTTAAGTCTCAAAGTAATTTGTATTATTTCGCTCCATGTTCCGCTTAATTATAACATCTAGACAGGCAGGTGCGACGAATCTGTATTTATTTGCATTAAAAATAAATTTGCCAAGAGACTTGCGTAATTCAGGATTATGATCCGACAGATGTGCCAGACAAATTCGAATTTCCGGATTACGTCTTAATTTACCCATCAACTTGACTAATAGACCACCCGTGTGTGTTTATTCCTTTTAATCTTTCAAATGCGGTTCATATGTACTGTACATTACCGAGCTTTACATGTCTTTGCAAAAAATATAGCTTTACTTTTGCATCGATGGATGGATTCATGCTATTCATCACAGTTAGTAACGAGCTGAGTTCGTTATTGAATGATCGGTGTGTTAGGTATCTTTCTTTTTAATTACTAAATGTAAATGAAAAATGATTGCCAGTCAGTGGTTTTACTGTTGCATATCCCGAGATAAAATATTTCGCTTTTTACTTTCAATACACATAATAAATGCAAATGCTTTTATGCAGTTTCTTTACGTTTTGTCAGTTATAGATATGTCGTGGGGGTCAATTCCGCTAATAAAAGACCATGCAACTGATATTCAGTTACAACTCAATTACGATGCATTTTTGATATGCTCAATGGTATTCTGCTAATACAATTTTGAATCTCAATTTAATTGCAACAAAAACGTAATTGAATAGTAATAGTAGAAAAAATGTAAATATAATAAATAACAGAGTACCGATTTTTTAAAAAGATGATGATATTGATGTTTTTTTGACTAGCAAAATTTTTCAATTGCAGTTCCATGGCATGCCAATGGAATACGATTGGTCTTAAAATTAGTAACCGAATACCAGAAATGTCAAAAGTTGTCATTGCGATCCAATTACGATTCAATTGACAACATCATGAAATGGTCGCTCGCGTGCTCGTGTCCTATGTATGCAAGCCATCGGACAGATGCTTGGAAATAACCCCCCTGACTGTAGATATACACAGGGTGACTTTTCAACACCGAATTTGAAGTTTGCAAGTGAACGACATCACGTGTGCACGTGCACGTGATGCACTCTGAAAAAAATTGGTTGGTATTTAAAACTCAAGTGCGTGTGTATACGAGAACTGTTTATAATGCTATTACAAATCTTGATAACGACTGTTAAACAGGGTAATGTCATTTTACGATCTCAATTATGATAATGAAGTAGGTACGTGTGTGGTGGCGGTACCTGCCCGACTTACAGCCATTGCGCCACAACAAAGGGTTGCCAGTCGGCAGGGACAAAACAAAAACGTGATTTAGGGCTGTGCAAAATAAAGGTACCTTTATGGAACGTATTATTCTGTAAATTATTAGATGTCATGACAATAGGTACACATTGTTTAACTCTCGTTCCACTTCTTAAAACGGTCGCGAATGTTTGAAAGGAAATATGTAATTGTTTGTTCTGTGAATGCCACGTTGCGATTTTCTTTTTTCTGCTGTGTACTTGTTTTAACTTTTTATTTATTTTAAAAATTATAAATAACTTTTTTCCTTGTAACATTCTGTCTATGATGTTAAATATTCTACACATAAGTACTTACTTCCTATATCATTGACCTTCCACCATCTAATAAAAGTATGTTTTCATTGAATATTTTAAGGTTATAAAAGTTCTTTATAATTTTTTGCATGGCCATTATTTATTTCGTACTAGCTTTTTCCCGCAGCTCCGCCTGCGCCGAAAAGTATCCTATGTTTGACCCCAGGTCTTCAACTATATTCATACCAAATTTCATCAAAATCCGTTCAGCGGTTTGGCCGTGAAAGCGTAACAGACAGACAGACAGACTTTCGCATTTATATTATTAGTATGGATGAAATGTTAAACACTGTTTAATCTCTAAATACGAGTTAACTCTAAGATTTTCCCTTAAATGAACTTACTACGTTAGTAAAGTTTTTAGGTACATTTCGATTTCCAAGGTTTTTTTTAAGTAGGTATTATCTATGCAGACTAAATAAATGTGTTTTTAATCTTTAAAGACAATCAAATTTTCTTTCTTATGTAGAAAAATTCATATAGATAGCTAATGCGTAAAGTGAAAATCATAAAATTTTCAGTGTCAAAATTACGTCCAGATTAGTTCAGACTATCCATTTTCCGCTACTCCGCCTGCGTTAAAAAGTTGTCTATGTTTAACCCCGGGTCTTCAACTATATTTATATCAATTTCATCAAAATCCGTTCAGCAGTTTGGCCGTGAAAATGTAACAGACAGACAGACTTGCACTTATAATATTGATGTAATGCTTAGAGTGCTATTTCGAGATCCATAACTCACTCATAATTATAAGTCTAATGCCTTCGATCTATTTAAAAAAAAATCATTCGTCATGATATACAAATTGAACTATTTTAATTTGACACACCGGTTTTGAATGAGACATAAATCTCAAAAAAGAACTCTCAACCCAATCAAATCAGAGCATTTTGAAAAAATACAAATCAATAGTGAAAACTATCTGATATTGACGCTACTCCGCAGTCTTCTCGTCACGTCTCGGCCATAAAGTACACTCAGCGAAGAGTGGGTACTCCGCATGCCGAACGCTCACCATGACGATTAACATTCAATATACTAACGCTAACACGATCCATGGAAAATGACCTTTTTACTTCCACTACATGTGTATTTGTAATGTTTTCCAAAAATGTGCTGCCAAATGCTGTGTGTTTTGCCATTATTACAAATATAATTAAAAAACTTAATGATTTATTTAAAAAAACTTTATTGTTCAACAAGTATAAATACTGATAACAAATGGCGAACTTAATGATAAGAGCAGAATTAGGAGAAACAGAAAATTTGGAGCAAAAAAGGTATGGGGAAAATAGGTATTTCATAGAGCTATTTTTATCAAAGTTTATGATGTATTCAATAAACTGGATAAAACCGTATTTAGTTATTTAAGCCTGAGACTATCGAAGTAAATAAATTTACCCCGAGCTCCAAAACTAATAGCCGAAGATGCAAACGGGACAACATTTAGATTTGAGAGATATAGCAAACAGTAGGTAATATTTATGATAATTGCACCAATTTAATAATATTAAAACAAATAGTCAAAAAAATTAAGTGAAGCAATTAAAATATTTAAAAACTCGTTTTTTATGCCAGATTTAATATCGGATAGTAGGTCTAGTTTGAAACATGTTTTAATTAAAACCTATATCTATCCGAAATAAAAAACTTATAATTGACGAGTTTTTTAAATATTTTAATTGCTTCACAGAATTATTTAAAAACTAAACCTTAATTTTATATTAAAACCTTCCATGTTTCGGGAAATCTGTTCTGCAGGTCTAAAATGGCCACTTTGAGCAATTCATCAAAACGAATCATTTCATGAATTGCGAAGCTTAGCAATTCTGCAAATTTTGACATTGACGTTTCAACTCTAATTCAATTCATTTCGTGATTCATTTCCTGAATTACTTCTCGTGTAAGTATTGCTATAGTAATAAATTAAAAATAGATTTTATAATTTTAATATTTTTATTGATATTTACAATTCTATAGTTAATTTATGATAGTAAATCAACATTATTAGCTAGATAAACTTATTTAACTAAAAAATCGTAAAAGTACGCACGCTATGCAAAAATAAAGATTATTTTTACGCCTGGCAATCAGGTAAAGCAATTCACGAAAAGTAAGCCATTTTGCGACTTTCCGTCAAACAGCAGAATTGCCATGAAATGATTCATTTCATGAACTGCCAAAATGTGGCTATTTTAAGATTTGCAATGATTCATAATGTGATCATATTGTAATTCGTGCAAAGTGGCCATTTTAGATCCACAGATCTTCATTTTTCAGCTGCGAACAAAATTTTCATACTTTGCATCACAATTACTCTATTTTTTACCAATTACAGAAATGTATCGCATAAAAATTAATAAATTATGAATTTCCATGAAGAACCTACACCTAAAGTACGTTCTTAAATCAATTTTATTTTAAATAGAATCACACAATTTATAATTAAACAAGTTTTTGTGTACTGCGAAGGACATACTGTATTTTTTACTATTCCCGTGGTATTTAAGCACGCGTCCAAAGTCGCGAGCAAAAGCTATTATAACATAAATAGCTAATACCTATCCTGTAACAGTTAACGTAGAATCATTCGCGTTCTGATTTCACTCATGACATACAAACTAACTACCATACTCCACTTAATCTACCTGCGACCATGCACGCTGTAAAGTGTTAAAAATGTTAGGTGTAAATAAATCTATCCAAATCAATATTATACATGCGAAAGTCTGTCTATCTGTCTGTATGTCTCTCTTCCGGTCTGTTACGCTTGCATAGCCAAACCGTTGACCGAATTTTGATAAAATTTGGTATGATTATAGTTGAAGACCCGGAGTCAAACAAAGGCTACCGGGAAACCGCTAGTAAACTATAAAAACCGTATTAAAATAGTTTTATTTAACAAAATACAAACTATGAAGATAATTTCCTTGCCTGCAGTATTAAAAATATAAGACCAGAACATTTTTCCAGGGCCTAAGTCAAGCATACCCGCTCATAAATCTTCAGTAGGCAGTGCACGTACATTGTCGTTCCACATCATTTACCGCTGCTAACAGCTGCTGGATAAACGACTAGATAACTACCTTTATTTTGTTTTTTAAAATAAACCTGAGTGCTAGTCGGACTAGTGCAGGAAGGGATCTGTACGTTTACTAATATCTAATGCGTTTAGATGTTTATTTACCTTTAATTATCAGTATTGGGGAAGGACCTGGAAACTTTAAAGAGCCGTGCACCCAGCATGGCTAAGGCTTGTCTTACTACAAGAAGTTAGACATTTGTTCAACACGTGTCTAAAAAAAGATATCGTAAAATTACGTTTATCTATTACCTAAAGTACTCTTAGACTACTGTTTAACAAAACTTAAAACTATATCTATACTCTGTTTAACTTTAGACTTTAGAAAACGTAGTTTAATGGTAGCAGTTTTTATTAAATGCATTTATTTATTTATTAACTCTTTATTGCACACTACTATAAATAACAGTTAACACATGTTGAACAGTTGTCTCTCTTTTTTGTAGTAAGACGGTTAAAATAAAAATACCGAATTGGAAGAAATTTGTCGAAAATGTTCAAACCCACAAAGGCTTGTAGCGCCACAGGAAGTAAGACGTCAGTATGCACTAATGTGTAAACATTGATAATGTAAAATATGTAATATACAAAGTTAGTAACTGTTTCCCGCGGTTATACCTTTAAAGTTGCATTAGTCACCTTTCAGCTTCATAAAAAAAATATCGTCGATGCACCACCGATCCTTATTTAGTAACGTCAAAAAGGGACACACCAATATACACTTTCACCTTTAAACAATTATTACAAAATTAATATAGTGCGAAAATGAAAAATCTGAATTCAATCAGTTAAAAAAAAGACAGCAGCAAAACCTCATTTAACTCGTTCAGGAATGGACAATTGGCGAAGATTGCAGTTCAACTACTAATATTAGGTTTCTACATTATCGGTCAGTTCTTTAAAAACAAAACAATTAGCTCTCAGTTCACATCATTATTGTAATTATCATAGGATTAAAGTGGGATTAAATTTGCTCTCAAGCTTTTCCTGTAATAATTCATGAAAATTACTATTTCGATTTGGTTTTGGGAAACTGAAAACTGTTATGTATTGAGGGTTTCCTAAAAGGGTTTTCAAAAGGATTTTTACGCTTCCTCAAACACGTTAAGTCTGTAAGTGCGTGAGAAAGATACAAGGTGCTAGCCATGCTCGGATAGAGAACACAGGAACGACCCATTAGGTTTTACTTCCTTTGTTGTCCCCTATTAACTTACTGAACAACTGTTATCAACATTTAAGAATTTATCTATGTTAAAAGATATTACAAATTCAAAAATAATGCCTTAATATAATTTTAGTCCGTAACAATGCCGTCCGTGGATTTTATCGATGATTTCGATGATAGTTTTTTCTCGTGCTCGACTTCTTGCAGTTTTGTCAGTGCAAATGGTGATAGTGACTCGTCTACTACATCTGACCTAACATTACGCGATTGTTTAGGTAACATTTTTTCCAAATACCCTCATAACCTTAATCTTGCACACATTAATGCACAAAGTGTCCCTTCTCATTATTCTGATCTAATTGCGTCCATTGATAGTGCTCATCTTGATGCCTTACTTATTTCTGAATCATTCTTAAAACCTTCCCTTCCCTCTTCTCACTTTGTCATACCTGGTTTTATCTAGGTAGTACGCAATGACCGTGTCGATAAGCGCTGCGGCGGTGTTGCAGTTTATATTCGTGATAAAATTCATTACAAGGTGATTGATACCTCTCCTTCTGCTTACGTAGGATTTACGGAGTACTTGTTTCTTGAAATCTCAATCACTCACACTAAAATTTTGTTAGCTGTTTACTATAGCCACAGCTTACGTGTTGATTATTTTGACTCTTTCGATGCATTACTTAACAAATATCGTCTCGGTTATGACCATGTTATTATCATGGGTGATTTTAATACCTGCATCATTAAAAATGATTCGCGCACTCACAGACTTCAAAATGTTCTCAATTCATATAATCTTCATATTTTGCCTACTTCCACTACCCATCATGTCCCTAATTGTACACCTTCTCTTCTTGACCTTATGATTGTGTCTTCTCCTGAACTTATTTCTACTCATCGCCAACTCGCTGCTCCCTTTTCCTATCATGATCTTTTGTATCTTTCATACTGTGTCCGTCCACCAAAGCGAATTCCAGAATATTCCTACCGACGTTCTTTCCTTATTATTGATCGGGATGCATTTAAGGAAGACACAGCTAAAATTGATTGGACACCAATTTTTAACGAAGACTGTATGGACACTAAAGTTGAACTTTTAAACAACTTAATAATTACAATCTTTGAGAAACATGCGCCTTTGAAACGAGTAAAACTTAAACGTTCTCCTGCTCCTTGGTTCACCCCTCAGATTCGAGGAAAACAGATTCATTCCAAGGATGTTACGTGAAGCTATTGAAATTAAAAAACATCCTAATTTCAATAGAGCGGATGGATGGCAGGTACCGCCAGCTTGGGACCCAGTCATTAACTTAATAAAATCGCAAACTCGGAAGCAGACTGCAAGACCCTTAGATACTGTGAGCCAATACTGCGTGAATCGGAATAGTTCCCAATAAAAATTTCAGGCGGTAGTTTTGTAATCTTATGACATCAAAGACAAATGTTAACTTAGTCTGCCTGCGACCATGAACGCTGTAAAGTGTTTGTAACGTCAGGTGTAAATAAATAAGTAATAAACGCGATAAAACCGTATTAAAATAGTTTAATTTAATGAATAACAATCGCGAAAACATAAGAAAACATTACACTTTCTAGCTTGCCATTACCATCTTATCCTTCATTCGCTTTTGCTTCTGTCTCTGAGGACGATGTCAGGAAAGCGTTAATACACGTCACTTCTAACGCAGCTGGCGGCGACGGGGTGTCTTCTAAAATGATTGACTTTCTTTTACCAACTATCCTTCCTGTCCTGACCCATATCTTTAATTATTCTTTGTCGTCAGGCTCTTCCCTATTGTCTTGGAAATTGGCACATACCATTACCAAAAACTAATAACCCAAATAGTGTGACTGACCTCAGACCCATTTCTATCTTACCTTATCTATCAAAAATTCAGGAGTTAATTGTTCATAAGCAATTCTCCACTTTTTTATACTCTTATAACACTATTTGCAAGTTTCAGTCTGGTTTTAGACCAGGTCATTGAACTGTCACTGCATTACATAAGGTAACTGAGGACATCCGCTATGCCATTAACAATAAATCTTTAACCTTAATTGTTCTTCTTGACTTTAGTAGTGCTTTCAATTCTGTCGATTTTGATATCCTTCTTGGTTTACTTCATTCCATTAATGTCTCATCACCCGCTTTAAAGTGGTTTGATTCGTATCTTCGCGGTCGTTCGCAGTGTGTTCGCCTCGGCGAGATACTTTCAGATTGGTGTGATCTCAAGAAGGGTGTTCCTCAGGGTGGTGTTCTTTCTCCATTATTATTTTCTACCTTCAGTAATGCAATTACTAATATTCTTACCTGTCATTTTCATTTATATGCCGATGACTTACAGCTGTTTCGCCATTTTCCTCTATCTGATCTCCATATAGCCATCGATGCCATGAATAATGAGCTCCAAACTGTCAGCGAGTGGGCTAAATCATTTGGTCTAAAGATTAATAAGTAGGTATATTTATTTATTTATTTTATTTATTTATTTATTTTATTTAATAATAACAACAAACATCTTATATATACGTTACAGTACACTACAAACTTAAATTAAGTTTTTCCCGGCATTGACTATTCATCTCATTCTATTTAGGAGACTACAACAACACATACATATAAAGACTCAACAAATTAACGCTTAGATGATTGATTATGTACATCGATGAATTGTATCGCCAACACTCGACTCGCCACCATGCGCTTCTTCGGAACCGGTTAGTAAGTAGTTAGTTGACAATAGGTGGCCAAGCAGATGCGTTTCAATACAGGATGTGTCATTTTAACATTTAATCTAGGTAAGTAAATTACCTTTATTTATATGTATTTAATTTATTAATGAAATAATGTTTGAGTTTCGTTTTAATATTATTTTCTATTAGTTAGTTTTTTAAATTATTTGGTAGCTGATTTAATAAAAATGGTATTTTGTAGGCTGTTCTATTTTTTCCATATGAATTAGTGTAACGGGGTAGATGAAGTTTTAAATTTAATCTATTTCGTGTCGCAATCCTATGTGGTGCACTTTTTGCAAAGACTGTTATTGGTAATGATTTATTATGAAATTGTTCTATTAGTAAAAGAAATTTTATTTTATCATGTACTGTCATGATTCCGCAGTGATGGAACAAATCGTCGTTATCATCTTTAAATCTATCCTTAATTTTAGAAGGCATTATAGATTTAATTATACGAAGTTGCAATTCGTATATCCGTTTTAGATGAGATTCGAAAGTAAGACCATAACTGCTTAACCCATATGAAATTATAGATTCCCCTAAGGCCTTATAAAGTGCTAGAGCCGTATAAGACGGAATTTTATTTTTTATTAGGAAAAATTTTGCTAGAATTGCTCTTAATTTGCCACAAACGTAATCAATGTGATCAGTCCATTTTAATTTGTCATTAATAATCAGACCTAAGTATGTCTGTTTTCTCACTACTTCAATATGCGCACAGTCACACACCGTATTACTGTTTCCAGCATGCAGACATACGTGACTATGCGCAATGAGTTTAAGATCAGCGGTTTGTTTGTTATGACTTGATGTTATATGCATTAGTTTTGTTTTTTGACCATTAATTACCAACCATGGGACCACTTTAACAGACAATCAAAACCGATCTGAAGGTGTTCCAAGGCAGATTTCACGTCCTTTTCAGCTATAATCAAGCATGTGTCATCCGCAAACTGATAAATTTTAGAATTACCAATCACATTTATCAGTGAGTTAACATAAGTTATGTAATGTAATGGACCGATAACCGAACCTTGAACCGTTCCCCGTGTGACAGGTACTGGATCACTTAACGCTTCCTGTACCTTTACGCGATACGACCTATCAGAGAGATAATCCTGGCACCATTTCCACACATTTCCCCTGATTCCACTATCCTGCAGTCTGTCCAATAATTTATTATTTAGTTTATTATACATAAAGTATTATAAAATAGGTTTAGATTGAGCCTATTACTTTTTTTTTTTTTTTCTTCTTTTCTTGTCTCGCCTCTTAGCCTCTTTCTTTCGTAGTTCCTGTCGCGGGTCTGCTGGAAGAAATTTCTTTAGAAATAAGTAGAACCCTTGTACACAGTTTTCCTAATGTTAAGTTTCCAATGTATATTTACAGCGTGTACATGAAATAAATAAATAAAATAAATAAATAAATAATGTGATCATTAATTTTATGTTTTTAAATTTAATCTCAGAACCATGGATATTCTCTACTCTAATAACATGTCAATGGGAATAACAGAGGTCTAAATTTACTTTTGTTCGACTAATGACCAATACTGTTTGATCTGTTCATTATATTGGCATGTTCGGCCAGAAACACCATGTTATCAACGTTTCCAAAGAGTCTACGAGTCATCTTAAAAGATTGGCATATAGCTAGCTAGACGGTATTAAAATAGATTATTTTTTAAAACATTTTTTTACCACTATATATTTTAATAGTTTCACTATAATATAAATAAAAACTAAAGCTAACTTATGTTAGTTAGATTTAGTTTTAAAAGCCTCGTTTAGTTATAAATATATGTGATAATTAATATTAATACTTACTCATAAAACATTATTACAGGGCCGAGATTCATATCATTTAGGTACAATAATACCTGTTTACCACTTCTAGTTCAAATTCGTATAGTGTTTAAATAATGACTACCTTCTTAGAAGAATTCATTATTCTCAATATGAAATGCTACCAAGCAAAACGAAATCTCTTTTGTTTGTCCTGTGCTACCCTCAGACCTGATAATAGTTAGTTCTAAATAGGTAAGCCTTAAAACCACCCCCTCTTATTAGTAGAAACCTGCCACGTATCATATTAAAATGTAAATTTTAAGCTGATTTGACTAACCAAGTATATTTAGTATAAAATCTTGATAAGAAAATTTTACAATTCAGTATTTTTTTGCTTACTGCAACTGAGCAAATGCAGGCTTGGTTTTAAATGTTGACCTTTCTGGAGCTTTTTTATATCACCTAACCAAATATCTATGAAAAGGTGACCAATTTAAAATCTTTCTTTCCGACACAGAGGAAGTTGCAAAGTCAAAAGACCCTGTGTGCCCTATTAAAGTATCTGCACCGCATAACTAACACTGTCATTTTGTCCTCCAGTTAGCGTATGTGCATCCGAAGCATGAAATCATCTTGCTTGCCAGTATGTATTTATATATTGTTAATACACACTTGACCTTCTCTAATTAACCCATAGGTTGACTGTTAGAATAAATAAAATGCATAGACTCTCCAAATTTTAAGCTAGGTTTGAATTAGGTATACTTAGTATTTTTATTCGACTTGGTATCCGCACTCGCAATCAAAGACAGTGAAGCATAAGGCTACTGGAGGCATTTTACCCTTATCTGTTTTTTATGGAATAGGAGCATATGAGTAACCTTGCTCCATTGTATTAAAATAACATAAAAATCCTACGGAGAAAATGAGAAACTGCTAACAACTCACTACATATTCACTACTGAGCCTATCACATTTCCCAGGATTCAGGAATTCGGAATAATTTTGTAAATTCTTATTACAGTAAGCTTCATTTTTAATTACACTGTAGATAGACGGTTTCAGAAATAACAATTTTCAGCTACTTGGTTCACCGTAATTTCACTCGTGCAATTAAATGTTAAATGCACAGCATTTTTCACTTATGTCAGTGGCTAAATATACCTAACACAAGCTTATTATTTAACGTTAATAAATGTTTACCTGGCCGCGACACATAAATCAGATGTTTTTTCTGTTCTCTCATTTTGCACCAGGAAATAAGATCCTGAAGTCAATGTAGAGAGCTTCCGGGAAAAAGTACCTTGGGTTTTGTATTAACATTTTCTATTTGCTCCAGGCTTAAATATTTCACTGTTGTGGACGACAATAAGAATTATATCGGATGTCAAGATTCTCATGATCTTTCTGATATTATTGTCATATTAAAAACTCTGTTGTATAAAACAAATTAAAATTAGTGTCATTTATTGATAGTACGTACTACGTACTACGTCAACACAATATGAACAGCTCCAAAGCATTAGCTGTGAATGCAGTAAGACATCACTTATGCCTTGAAAAATATACATTAAGAATAGTAATGAAGAAAAAAAATTAAAAAAAAAATTTGATTCATTTTTTAATTATTTTATACCAGAAAATAATAATCATAGTATAACTCAAACTTAACAAAATCTAATTACAATAATTTGTAGCTAGTTATGAAAAACAGTTATGAAATTGGACCAAAGGTTAAAAAATCCACTGAAAATTTCAGCATAATACTACTTAACAATAATACTATTAGACAATACAACCAAATAAAACCCGAAAAATAACGAGTATTTAACCTCCCACCACTACTTCGAAAAACAGATATTACGTCTCATCGATAATTTCTGGCCGACAATTGCGGTCTTTATCTAACGAGGGCCTTCGAAATTGTAACAGCTCTTTCGCTTTTATTTTTCGCTCACCTTTGTATACATTTTCGTCGTCCCATCGCTTTGAATTAATTTCACGCCGTGGCGGCTCGTTTGTATTTCTTTTGTTTCGGAGGTGGCCGCTTTGGGTCCCGGTTAAAGATATATTTGTGTCGTTAGCACATTGCGACAACTTTGAAGCCGGCTATTTATTTGCTTGTCTCAATAGATGCCACGGCAGCTCGTATTTCAGATTTAATCAACTCTGACAGAGTGATTAACGCCACCTTTCGCATTCGGCCTATCAATGGAGGGAGTTTCGCCTATATTTATTGGGACCGATTCCATCGTTTTATCAATCAGCGGAAATAAGTTGTTTTTATTTCCTTCAGCACCATTGGGCTGAGAATAAGTAAGGATAGTGGATATGGCATAAAGATTTTTCGACGATTGATACATTAAAAGAAAATATTTTTACACTAAAAGAATTAATATATGTGAATGTTTTATTTGAGATGTTATAAAACCGAATAGAATAAGTTTACTGATATATTTTTCCGGTTTTCTTTCATTTCACTCCAGAGTGGCCTATGTATTTCCGTTTCTTGCTTGTGTCTCCCTTCTATGTTGTTCTTAATCAAATTGAACAAACATTGCACTGCAGGCCTGCCCGACATCAAACGAATAGTCCAAACAAGAATACTAATAGGAACTAGAATGATGGATAACTTTATTATGATATAGTGGCTTCATTATCTAAGCGTTAATTTAGTTTCTGCCTACATCCATACTAATATTATAAATGCGAAAGTCTGTACGTCTGTCTGTCTGTTATGCTTTTACGGCCAAACCGCTGGACGGATTTTGATGAAATTCGGTATGAATATAGTTGAAGACCCCGGGGGTCAAACATAGGCTACTTTTTGACATATATTGAAGACTAACAATTCCCGCAGCTCCGGGAATTGTTAGTCTTCAATATATGTACCTAATGTGTGTATACTTATTATTCCTGAACAAATATTTTCCTTTTTCTAATACAATTATAGAGTCAGGACATCAGTAAGATATTACGGAATGTGAGTAGAGAAAATCCATATTTATATTTTAATAATAGAAAATTAATAAGTTTTTTTCTCATATACGACTTCAAGCAAAGATATGCACGGTCGAAACAGCAAACGGCAATAACAAAAAAAATCTCTAATTTTTCACTTATTGTCTCGTTTTCCTCACAACGATGCAGAGATTTATCGGAGAATCTTAACAGATTCAGCCTTAAACCATTTTTTATACACACTCCGCTAACACCCTATACATTTGGATTACCTCGCAATAATTTAATTTGTCCCGGGTAATAAATTATTTGCCATCTAATACGTACGCCTTAATTTTACAGAAATGTTTAAAAGTGTTTAGATTTAATTTAGTCATATTTCAAACATTCGCATAAGATTTAGACGAAATGTTTCAAATAAATTTAAATATATAGTTTACAACAACGGGGGGTCAAATAGTCCCAACGATACATCAATCTTACACAGACACAGGCTTGAAATCCATTTCCTTCAATACGTCAATTAATATCACTTCAAATTTATTTATTAGCGATAGTTCTTGAAAACTAAGTCAATATTTTACTCACATGTACATGAGCATGACGTATGTTCAGTTCATCTCAATCATGTGTGAGTTATGGCATAAAGTTGCAGGAGCTTGGCTTTCCTTGTGACACCTGGCGGTAATTAGGTTCAAATTTATGGTACCACTTGCACCTTCGCTTCACTTGATCATCGTTATCTTTTATTCTTTTGTAAACATGTTGAATTTAAGATGGTACATTGAAATATTAATCACATACACGTTTATTTTTTAAAACTTCATTACAAAATAAGTAATTGGCGGACCTAAAGCCAGACTTATCTACCAGTCAACCAACAGGTGTTGAAAGATTTTTATGCAAGAGTAAATGCTAGAGAGAGAATTTTATAATTTATTTGTTTAAAAAGGCTTGTTTCAAATTAGCATTAATTCCCTTTATTTGTTAACATATTTTTAAATACGTTCTTTTCATTCGTTTGAGCGTGTTTTCAGTAACATTTCCAGCTTGCACTTCAGATTCAGTCAGGGGTGTTGTTTCCAAGCATCTGTTCATTCCGATGGCTTGGATACATAACACACGGGTACGCGAGCCCGACTTTCCCGAGCTGCTACTGAGTCGACCCATGTCCATCTGAGTCAATAGCATCCTAGTACCTCATCCTTTCCCCAAACCCAACCACATCCCACCCTTCCGTAGCTTAAGAAAACTTCCGATGGGCAGCAGCGTCGGAAGTACAATAAGCCGTTGAAACTGCGCTCGCCAAGCCGCCTGCCAAGCGTGGCGAGTATGGCAATAACCCCTCAATTTGGGGGTGGCCTAAGTCCAGCAGTGGACTGATTGCGGCTGAAACGATGACGAACGACTTCAGATCCCAGGGAACGCTTTATCATCGTCCTAGATTTGGCCGTGCTAGATATTACAATAAAATGACTGTGACAGACAAATTCAATAATTCACAAAGAAAACTAAATAAACCTATTAACTATTTAAGACGGGACTGTAAGATGATGAAAGCTTAGTAAAATAAAGTCTTGATATTAATTTAATCAAACTGTCTTTGACCGTGACTGCTGTTTCATTTAAGAAGAAATAAATAGCAAATTTGGTGACCTAACTTAACATATAATAAACCTAAATACCTACAACAAAATATTATTAAGGGCATGTTTTTATTCAGGGTTTTAAAAAAAACCCTGTCGTACCCGTTAAAGGGCTGCTCAGACCATAAAATCAAACAAGTTTTAATCATTCAAAGTAGCCAATTTTTATCGAGCAAATGTATAGAATAGCTGTTCTTTTTCGCGATTTCACATGACACTTTCATGGTCTGAGCAGCCCTGTAAAGGGTCGGACAGGTTTTTTTAACATCCTGTATGTTATACAATAAACCTGAAAACAGTGATGTAAGCCATTTTAGTAAATATAAAATACTTCATACCTCATTGTACAATCTAAACTGGCACAAACCATATTCAATAAATTGCCTGTCGGATATGATGTTTATGAACAAATTTAAACCAATATTTTTACAGTTAAGTGTTACAAAATAATAAACGAATTCTGTGAGATAATTTCAGAGAAGTATATTCTTACAATTGAAAAGAGCAAACATGAAACCATAGCAATTCGCAAGTAATAAGTACACAAGTAACTTTATATTGCCACAGAGGAGGTAACAAAAAGTTTGTTTCTGAATTACAAATTTCCTTCGATGTTGATAATTGCCAGCATTGCTAGCATTTGAATTTATTTGAAATAAAAAGAAACGGTTCGCTATTTCATAACAAAGTTTCGATTTTTGATTGTGAAATGTTCAACTCACAGTAAATTACGAAACCAGAAATAAAAGCGATTCGACAGTTGTTTGAGTGTGGCTTAAAAAGTCACATGTCCAAATATAGTCCTAAAATGTTCTGAAAAGTAACTCCATTACGCTAATGGAAAACACTGGGCTCTCTCGTTGCTAGATTTTTTGCCGTGCCATAGTACCGATGCCGCAGTGCAGTTACAGAAATACATGTATCAAAATCCTCTTTCATTTGGATACCGGCTGCATACCAGAAATATCGGGTTTTATCAATTTGTGACTGCAAATTATGAAGCGAACTTTTTACATTTACAGTATGCAGGTACAATTATTTAGGAAACAGATTACATTTTTCACTCATCATTATGTCTTTATTTACTCACTGTTCTTGATAATCAGTCTTAATTCTAATTGGTCAAATTCTAGAAATTGACTAAGTAGTATTAAAATGCAAAAAAATATATTTAAATACAAATGATTGCATTAGAACTATGCTTGTTACGCGCTTATTTGTACCAACTTAGACGTTACTCATTGTCTTTTCGCTGCAGTCCACACATTTCGATATTTGCAGCGGAAAATCTCCTAAGTATAATTAATGTAATACAACTAACTACCAGTCAAATCTAACTTTTTAATTGAATATTTTATAATTTTACTCATAAAATATGGACACAACATTTCTTTAATTTTTTCTAGTACAACGAAACTTATATTTTCTATTTGTTTCCAAATGTCTTATTTGAATACCACTCCAATTTGCTTTGCATTGGGAACGAGGTTAGTTTTTATATTTCTAAAAATTTTGCAGAAGTTGTTTTCAAGTTTTCATGTGCCAAGTTTTAAGATTTTCAAAAAAATTATACTTATGTCATACTTATACAGCGAATAGCTAATATATTGAAAATTTACAAAAGCGAGAATTTACGTAGAGACTAAAGGTCTATGTATTAGAGAATTGATTGGTGGACTGTATATGATAGATAGGCGCTGTCTTTTAGATAAAAAGGTATAAGTATTGCCATTTCTCAACATTTATGATAAGTAAGTTATGTGTAAAGTCTAATGGTCGGTGCATGTCAGTCTCTTCTTGCCCTACCGCTACTGCCAGTCTTTGGTAACAGCCCAGAAAAACATTCATGTTATTTTTATCAACTATCTAACACTTACTTATTATTTTAATCGATTAGCTCGGAACAATTTTCCTACATATAACACTTTTTATGAGTACTTCATAATATAGAGTTGATTATACTGCGGGACACTTCGTGCTGCATTAGTCAAAGTTGTGATATCTTAGAAATAACTTTACACCAAATTTATATTAAACGAATTCGTGAATATAAGTTAAATTGTGTAGTCTTGTAAAAATGACTTTAAGAATTAATTTAATTCAAACGACTTATTTTATTACATTCCTCTTTTTCAACGCAGGTTTAAAATTTAGATTTCGACACGTCAACAAATTAATTGCTTTCTATCACAGAAATAAAGTTTTATATACACACTCATTAACTTCAACATTCACCTTAATACTCTACACTAAGTGAGAAATTGAATTAATAGTCCACCACTCAACACGCCTGTGAAAATTTTATTGCATGGCAAAAATAAAACTATTTTGCCATTTTCGTATTGAAAATAGTATAAAACTGTCACACGCCATTATTTATTTTATTAACAAAAACAAATTGTACAAAATGTAGATATAAAACAAAAAGAAATGGGAGTTTCGAGTACATTCTTTAAATTCGTTAAAAGTCCTGTATATAGATTTCACGCTGAGCGACATAAACATTATAGTAATTTACATTGAATCATAATAAATAATCATATAATATATATTATAGAAATTAAAAAGCATAGTAGAATTAATAGCACTTCAAATATTTATCCACAAAAACATCATGGTTGTATGGCATCAAAGCATAAAAGGAACCAAACTTTATCTCGCTTTCCGATTTTCTTTTACGGCATCTCCTTATCGAATCCAAGTCAGAGACCGCTCAAAAGTTATCACAATTAACGGCCATTTCAAATGGCTAATCTCGGTATTCAAATAAAACATTCTCTTTGTTCGTATACAATCATCTTATTTATTGATTCTTAACAGCGTCCGCTTTGCTCCGTGAAGCGCAATTGATTAAATAAATTAAGTTTGTTTTGCCTGTTTTTAAAAGTATTTTTTTAAATGACAATTTTCTTGAGGCCTCGGCAATGATGGACAATGAGCTTTCAAATTAATTTGATTATTTAAAAAGAGTTTTTTAAATTTTATTTCTTTTAGTTAGTTTGATTTACTATATTAGTTTACTGCTTCTTCGGAGCCTTGGGGTCCTGCTTTTTACTCATTTCTCTCTGTATTGACAAAAACCTCTAGCGATGGGTTTTATGTTAAATCGGAGTCTTCAATGCCTCCAGCTAACTCAGTTGTGTGACCTGAAAATATTATATCCTAAATTATGAATTAGTAATATTAGTTTAAATGTATAAGTAGGTAACACCAATGTATTATTATTATGCTTTATAATGCAATTTTACGTTGAGAATAGATAAATTGCTGAAGTAAAGATTCTTTGTTATCGCTCAAGAATAAAGGTTAAGTACCTATATCTTATTACAAAACTTGATCACTTCAATAACTCCAACAATGTTGTTCAAGGTACAAAAATTACCCATAAAATCTTAACATCGCGTATAGTGCAACTACTTCGATGATACAATACCTGCTAAAGTTTTAGAACAAGTGTGAATTGATAATTTACAAAAAAATCTCCGTAACTACGAATACAATTCTCCATGTTAATCATAGAGTAGCACTAAATGGGAATATGTGTTCTTCGAAAAAGAATTATTATTTAATACTATTACAAAATACTTTAGGTCATTTAATATGAGTAGTTCATTAATTGACGAGGACTCATATTAGTGTGAAAATGTGTCCCACTAGGTCATGCTTCTACTTGAATCGTGCAAATGTCTGCATAACATAATTCGACGTGCCCTCGGCTAAAACTTATTTTCTAAGGCACTTTAGAACCTACAAGTAACTTACATCATACAGTTTTCCTTTAAAATTTTGTAATAATGATTATTTCTCAATTAAACATTTAACAACACTTAAAAATACATTTTATTTACATAACAGTTACGTGCAAATTCGAAACGTACACAAACATGTCACGTCCAGATAAGGTCCTCATCTCGATACCGAAGAACAGAGATGCCACAGGATCGAGAATTTCCAATCGTTATCTCGACCTCTATACAAACGGAACCTTAATCCTCAACGACATCTACTCGTATGTTATTAACAGATACGCTCTGATTCGACATACCTAATACTTTATCTATTTTACATTATCTTTAAAGTTACATGTTGAACGCGAAGCAAAACAAAAACGTAGCAAATGCCGGCAATAAATATTATACGTTTGCAGTTTGAAAAAAAACAACTACAGACGATATTTTTTATAAAGCAACTGTTATAATAGTTTGCCACATCGTCGATTCGCCATATTTAAGTCTTCCGTAGCAGGAAATGGGACTAATGGGGCACGACAGGAGGTGAGCCATTGATTGCATAGCTCCACAAGAATACTGGTTATTGTTGGAAAATCCCCACCAAGCACGATTCTCTTGACATCTTCCAAGTCCAATCTGCAGTGAGCACTTCAGTCGGACCTCAGCAGCCTTGTCAGCCACTACTAGTGGCCCACTAGGCTGGACTAGACCACTGCAAAGCTATGGCGCTCTTCAGGAGTATTAATACTAAAGATATTAGAGTCAAGGCTTACCCAAACTAAACAAACACGGGCACGCATTCATGTGCGTTTTTTTTACTGTACGTTTTTTCGTCTAAAACTAATTTTGTTAAATGTAATGGAAATTTAAATGTAAATGGAAAATTAAAAACATTTTGAGTCTAGCATACGCATAGTAGTATTGAGGTCGTCGGTAATCTTGTAATTCGCGGTCAAAGTTTTCTATACCGGATTATTGTTGGATTCCAGTTGCTACAACTTAGTCAAAGAAGTTTAGACCAAAATTGCTTCATAAATTTTTGATATTTCATATACATATTTCATGTCCATTACAATTTAGAACAAACTTAATAATTAGGTTGTTTAAAGATTAAATCTAAATGCCAGGATGTTCCATAATTTAAAAATATTTTATTCATCAAAAAAGGTTTACGTTTTGTTTAGAGAAACAGATATTTTGCCATTTGCCTGTGCCATTTTTTTTATATAATTTGGAGCTTGGGAACCCGTGCCTAAAATCGGATAACATATGCGTACAAATTCAAGCCAGATGAAAACGGTTTGTTTTAAAAATGGAATAAATGTATGCGCTTTATAAAGCAAACGGTCTCGATTACAGGCACGTAAGAAAAAAAATATATTTATTTTTAATTACTTATTGTCTGTTCACACAGACCGGTTTGGAGCCAGATTGTTATCACGTTTAAATATTAATTTTGAATCATTGTATTAAGGTATATTTTTAAATGTAATTTCTTTGTTTTTTTTGGAAAAGGCAATATACACCGTACAGATTCAAAATCTATAGTACATCTCTACCTGCCTGAACACCACATAAGTGACACGCTTTGACACTGCATTCACGTGAACACTAGTCTCACAGAAGCGTCGTCCATTGTATGGAAGCAGATCACAGAACTGCATTCACCGGTCTATTTTCATTCAAGTTGGACATTGATATGGGCTTATACGCAAGTATCTAAGTTGTACAGACTTAGCTATAGGTGGCTATTTAAAAACTTAATGCTATATCTTACAAATGTCTTAAATAGCATGTATGGATATAAAACTTTACCGAAAGTCAGAAATATCGCGTTTCCCAGTTACATGTGTTAAGAATTCACTAAAATGGAAACTGACGATTAATATACATTTTAATTAAAGAAATATATTTTACTAGCTGTTTTCCGCAGCTCAGCCTGCGTCAAAAAGTAGCCTATGTTTGACCCCGGGTCTTCAACTATATCCATACCAAATTTTATTAAAATCCGTTCAGCGGTTAGGCCGTGAAAGCGTAACAGACAGACAGACAGAAAGACAGACAGACTTTCGCATTTATAATATTAGTATGAATTTATAGTGCAAACGTCCACTCCGAATCATACCTGAAGCAAATTGCTCATAGCAGAACATCATCATCGCATTCTTAATTAAATACTAATTTGTAATAATGTAACTTATTAATCTTGCCTGACTTTCTATTTTCTTATAGAATCTAAATAAAAGTAATTTTACGCTTACACACTTCACGTAGGCGGAGACACGGAAAGCTACAAAAAGAATATATGTTTCTCCTTTAATTTTCCCTAAAATAATTTATAGATCATTTTGTACGTACGCCCATTTCGACCGATGCAAACGCGTGCGTGATTTCGTGTACTCGCATACAGAAGTCGAGCGCTAATAGGCCAGTTGTCTCCGCACCACTACAGAGATTTACGACTACATTTTACTGAGCAATTTGCATACTAGTAAATAACAGTTCTGCCTGTGTTCCGACGCTTATTTAGACGTTATAAACTGATTACGCACCCGATAACACCACACTGTATGTAAATGTTGCTGAATGTACCGGAATACAATAATAAAGGAATTATATTATAATATCCCACGCGATGTTATTGCGTGATATTTACTTTCGTTTTATTGGCCCTTGAATTTGTCTAAAATAGAATTATTCTACGTAATCTACAAGATCTAATGGCTGAATGATTTTATCAAGTTTGAGTTTGGCAGTTGATTTGATACGAAGAGAACAGGCATAAATTTTATAACAAAACATATCTCTCCTTTTATTTATTTACTAGCTGTTTCCCGCAGCTCCGCCTGCGGTATATAGCCTGTGTTACTCAGGGTGAATGTAGCTTTCCAATGGTGAAAGAATTTTTAAAATCGGCACAGTAGTTTTTGAGTTTATTCATTACAAACATACACATAAAAATATAAATCTTTTCTCTTTATAATATTAGTGTAGATTATTTACACACTTATCTGCACAATCCTAAGATGAATATAATTTAAATTCAAACAAGAATATGTCTATTTCAAGTCACATTGACACCAGAACAAAACGTTTCAGTTATTAGATAACTATCTAACGTACTCGTACAATCCTTTGGTGTCACGAGTTTAGCAAAATAGGTATTTTCTTCAACTCTAACTAGTAGGGGGAATTTCGACTGAACTCAAATTATTCTTGACACGAATTACTTACATATACGTGACTCAAATAATTTTAAAATGTCTGTCTTTTGTTTAATCAGCTGATGCAAATTTAAAGATGAATAAACACTCTGTTAACTATAAGTAACTTAAAAAGAATCTGGATTTTAGTACACATTTAAGTAGAGTGCGTACTACGTACTTACAACAACAAAAAAATGTTAAGAGGTAGTTCTTGCCGAATTACAAATCAGAAATTTACAAGTAAAAATCAATTTATGGATAATCATTGACCTATATAATATATATGTATATTGAGCATTAATAAAAAAAAAACAAATATAATAAGGAATGCAATGAGCATACAGAATACTATTAATAATTCTGTCACACAGATTAATATTTTAGCGATTTTGAAACTGACCGATTAAATCAATCGTACTTCTTTCGCTTGAAGCGAATTGCTGAATCAATCTTCTTTGAGAGTCGAAGTGACCATTTATTAAATGCGTGTGTGACCAGAATCAATAAAAACAAACAACATTTCACATGCACATAAAAAACCTTCTTTCTCTTTTCTTTGCAGAACAAATGTTATGGGGAGTTGAGTAATGCTAACTCGTTTCAGATCAGCAATAAGTCTAGTTCAGACGAACAAGAAACCGTTATCATCAATTCTTCGGCGACAAACGAGTGACAGATGGAATGCAGTCTCACTGTTTGAGGCTTGTGATTTATTGACGGGATCTGTGTGCCTCCGTATCCCAAACTTCGAGCTTACCTCACTTTCTTACATCGATTATCCCCGTTTCTGCTATGAGATTAGCTTGGCACAAATCTATTGGAACTGTGTCATGTATACTTGCTTTTATATTTTTGAACAAGGTAACGATAGGAAAAACTAAAAAATACGACTGCCTCTGTGTGTAAATTGAAAAAAAAAATGTACAATTTTTAGGGTTCCTATCTCAAACACTCATGTCGTCTGTCTGCCCGTCTGTCACAGTCGATTTTCTCCGAATATATCAGACTAATCAAGTTGAAATTTGGTACACACATGTGTGTCTGTAACCCGAAGGTAGGCTGTAAAAATAAATTATTTTTAAATATAGAGACTAGTTTTGGGGGGTTACGTAGTCAATTAAAAAGAGTTTTTCGAACTGTACCTTGTGATATATGAAACGAAAGGACTCAGTTCAAAGATATTCATGATATTTTTTTAAGTATCTATTACGCCGGTATTTTTTGAGTTATTTAGAAAAGAAGGCAAAGTAGACCTTGTGCGGAACTTTACAGGAAAAATAATCAGAAGCGCGTGTTAAGAAAAGGGGGTAATTTTTGGAGGGTAAAGTGATAAATTTTAATAAATAGTTTTTTAATCTATACCTTGTAATATACCACAGGAAAGGGCATCTTGTGGCCATCTCAAATATATTTTTTTTCAAATCTGTGATATAATCAGTTCTTAAGTTATTTAAGAAAGGAGACAAAAAACTAGTGTTTCCCCTAGGCTATCCCCAATGTTGCTAGACTTAAAATTTTGAAAAAAAAAATTGAATGTACACCTTGTGCTGAACTTTACAGGAAAAATAATACGGGTACGTCCTATGAAAGGAGGGGTAATTTTTGGAAGTTAAAGTGGTAATCAAATAAAAGTTATTCAATATGTACCGTGTATACCATATGAAAGGGCTCTTTGTGGTCACCTCAAATAGGTATATATTTTTTCAAATTAAATAATAAATATTTTTTAATTATTGAGGAATAATTATAAAATTTAAAACTACATCCTCTCTTCATCAATGTTATTTTCGCCATGATTGCTAAGAAGGGCTTGGCCGATGTGGTAGCAGTGCATTCTCAATACAAGGCTTTTGATTTTAAATCTCGGTCCCGGTAAATTTTAAATTTTTTTTCTCGTATTTTTTCAACTGTTTAATAATGTATTTTTTTTTTTGTTTTACTTAAACTTTTTTTATTATTAAAAGGTTTTATTAAAAAAAAAGACGGTGAAATAAAGTGATACTACGTTACACAAAAAATAAACAATAGTTGAAGTGAAATTCGGATCAAAATAGCTAGTATTAAACACTCAAAAATGTGTCAGTAGCTAGAGCCCTAATTAACCTATAAAGATATGCAAAAAATTTAAAGAATTTCGCAGATTCAAATACAAGTTAAACTGAACAAAATGACCTTCTTTTCAATATTTTTGTAATCGCCTTTTAAAAACATTTTATTTTGATACTACACTCTATAGGTTAGGGAGAAAAATCGATGACGTCTTTTAGAAAATTGCTACATGTAAGCGCGATAGATGACGTTAGTAGTAATTTTATAAGGTGGATTTTTATTAAGTGCAAATATTTTGAGAGGTGGTTTATTAAGGCCGAAGAAAAGTACTAAGAGCAAAATTTTAAAAATCTACACGCTAATCCTTTTTCCATTTTCCTAACAAAATTTATTTTATTTTTAAATAACTGAAAACGCACTAGAAAACTACATTTGAATGAAATTTGTTTGCTATTTTCCTCATTCCGTTTGTGTTAGACAGGGACAAAATGTGTGAATGAAAAACTTCTGCCAGTATGACTAGCAAAATAGTATTAAAACATAAATGGAAAATTCCTACAGGATATCCTAATTATGACTATTCAGTAAAACATAAAAGTTAGATTTTCTAGAAAACTAGCGTGTAGAAACATAAATCTGTTTTATATGACTAAGTAATTTCGCCCTGAAACTATTTATATTTAATTTAAATCCATCTTATATAAATACTTCGCACTTTACCTAACCATAGCACCAATGTTTAGTAAAGTAACCTATGTTTGACCCCGGGGTCATCAACTATATTTATATTTATAACAAATTTCATTAAAATCCGTTCAGCGGTTTGGCCGTATTAGCGTAACAGATAGACAGACTTTTTTTAACTAATTATTCTTACGCCAGCCATTCGCCTACTCCCAATGCTAAACTAAACGGGGCCCGTAGCCAAAGTCACAATTTGAAGACGATAACGACATTCGTAAACAAAAAATTAATGATTAAATTAGCCGCGCTAAATCACGTGGTCGATTTTCATACTAATTGCGAAAGATCGCGAACACGAACGAATGAACACTTTATTGCACCATTTACAAACAAAAGAAACACATAGTTCAATCCAATACAACTAAATGGGTACAAAGGCGGACTTATCGCTAATGCAATTTCTTCCAGCCAACCTTAGGGAATGTCGAACGTCGTTATCGTTTTTCAAATTGTAACTTTTACTACGGGCCCAGATTATAGATGTTATTTATTAGACGTACTTTATTTAAAGAGCCAAATCAAAAATCCACCAACAGCCGTTCTAATTTTTTTAGGGTTGCGTATACCCAAACTCCAAATAGCAAAACAAAATGGGACCATGACAGACAGACTTTCGCACTATGAATATTAATATGGATAATAATTGAATGTACACGTAAAATAGGAAACTTCTGTGGCGTGGTGCCACTGATTTTAGGTTTAATTTAGTTTTGTACATAATTTGTAATGTTAGTGTTTTCAGTTTTTTATTAATTTGTAAATATTTTTAATTATATTTATTTATTTTCTTTATTCATGTACACAATAAAAATGCAAAGGATAAGAAAAGAGGGAATTTTATAACACTCAGACAAACATGCCAATTTTATGTACATAGTTTTGTTGCCATTCTTATTGTCCTTAATGATGGCAGTTGACGGTTCGCCTTAGAGCGCAGACTCCGCCGTGCAACCATGGCAACTGCGCTCTCTGGCGGCTGTTATTAAAACTATAATTTTTCTCTTAGATTTTGAATTTTTTTGTCAACGGGTTCAGTAAATTTTTTCGTTACTTATTTTTATTGTATTCAGTAACCTTTTTCTTTCTTTATCCTCTCATCATACTCCTTCTTTACTTGATTCAATTGTGGACTTTTATATTTATGTAAATACTCGTAGAGTGCTGTGTGTAAGGAATATACTTTTCATTTGCATGTTTTTCCTTAAAAATACTTTCGTTTACTATCTCTGCACACTTTCTTTCTGACTCTTCTTCTTTTACATTTCTCCTCCCTCTCCCTTCCACACCTTCATGCAACCCTCAGAAATAAGATCTGGGTGTCAATTTCGCTAATAAACTTTAAAGACTATGCAACTGATATTCAATTACGACTCAATTACAATGCATTTTTGATATGCTCAACATTGTTATTCTGCTGACACAATTTTGGATCTCAATTTAATTCCAACTAAAACGTAATTAGATGGTAATAGTAAAAAAAAAATGTAATAATAAATATCAGAGTACCAATTATTAAAAAAAATATATAATTTTTTGATTTGTAAAATTTTCCAGTTGCAGTTCAATGCCATGCCAATGGAATACGATTGGTCTTAAAATTAGTAACAGAATACCAGAAACGTCAAAAATTTCCATTGCGATCCAATTACGATTTAATTGTGCACTATGTAAAATAAGAGAATTGACACCCTGATAAAGGTGACATGTGTGTATGGGTTACACACCCCCTTACGTGCGTGTCGCTTCGTCATATTTAGTTACTAACTGTGGAGAGGCTTCACTGGCCCACACATGGCACTTCTACTTTATCTTATTTCTGTAATGCAACCCAACAGCTCTGAAGATAATTGAAGAAATTCTAAGAACAGTTGCTAAGTAATATGATATTGTTGATAAGGACTATTACTATTCCGGTGAAACCTTTGTGTCTAAGCCGTAATAACTCGGTGGATATAGATGTAGATAACAAACTATATTGGCCAATGTTATCGTACCTAAATATAATGGTAACTAGTGGAAACACTTCTAAGGCCGCGAGGCGGTTCCGAACAACTCGACACCAGGGTACATAGTCGATTAATCATGGCACCCACACGACATGAATAAATGTATAATGAAGTTACTTAAAAACTTAAAATTGTCTAAATCCTAACTTAAAATGACTTGATATATTGTAGGTAAGTACATAATTATGATATTACTGTAGATATACTCTTACTCGAATACTGCTAAGGGTTTACAATACAATACAAAATATCTTTATTGCCCACATACAGTTACAAATAATATAACATTTACAAAGACTTCAACATAATATGAGCAAAGGCGAACTTATTGCTAGGCAATCTTTTCCAGTCAACCCTTACGAGGTGAAAGAGAAACAGTTAAGTTAGGGTGGGTACAGCAACAGATATAGTTGAAAATTATAAACATACACAAATATTGCATATAAAATGAACATACATAAATAACTTACATACTGTAACAATTATACGGACTGTATGAATATCTAAGCGAAAATAACAGCTGTTCGGGTTGCCGAAACTATGTTGATGTTAAATGATAAACTTGTTAACTGATAAAACTATATTTTGAACCACACACGACAATTTGCAACAAAAGTAAAAAGATGATTTATGATAATGAGTAACACGGCGGCGCTCTTGATGACCGATCGCGAACTGAATATGAAATGCAATGAATTTATGTGAATGACGTGAAAATGCTGACTTTGTACGATCAAGTCAAAGTGAGAGGTAGTATTCTTTCAAGCGACTTTTGACACTGGTTATAGTCTGAGCAGTGGGAATATCTTTAGGCAAAGTATTCCAGAGACGTGCTGCTTGTACAGTGAAAGATTTAGAGTATGCAGCAGAAGTATGAGTTGGAGTTTTAAGGCGACGGGCGTTGATACTACGAGCAGGTAGCTGGTCATCTTGATGGAGAAAGTTGAAGCGCTCTTTTAGATAATGAGGCGACGAAGGAATAAAGAGTATAGTGAACAGGAGCGACAGAATATGATAATTACGACGAAGTCTGATCGGGAGCCACTTGAGTTGCACGTGGAAAGAAGAAACATGATAATACTTTCGTAATCCAAATATGAATCTAATGCAGAAGTTTTGAAGGCGCTCAAGTTTATTGCAATGCTCTTCAGAGAGATCGAGATAACATGAGTCGGCATAGTCTAAGATAGGGAGAAGTAAGGTCTGTGCAAGTGAGGTTTTAGTAGCAGTAGGAAGAAAATTCTAAAGCCGCGTAAGTGATCGAGCCGAAGCAAATATCCTCCTACCAATTTCCGCAATCTGAGGAGACCATGTAAGACGTTTATCGAAGACTATCCCAAGGTTCTTGACTTTCTCACTATACTCTATTTGCTCGCCATCAAAAATAATGGGTGGAAGGGAAAGCCAATCTATTCTAGACATATTCCAAGAACCACCCAGAATGATAGCTTGAGTCTTAGCAGGATTGACGATAAGTCCATGTGCTTTACTCCAATCAGAAATCCGAGAAAGATCTTCATTTATTTTATTTATATTATTGGGGAGATCATCTAGATTGGCATGGCAATATATCTGTAGATCTGCATAGAGGTGACAGGAAGTGCGGAGCTGAAAGGAAATAGAATTGATAAATAAAGCGAATAACCAAGGGGAGAGCACGCCACCTTGTGGCACACCTGAAGAAGTTAAACTCCAGGAAGAGAAGGAGGTTTAATCGAAATCTGTTTGATTCTTCTTTCTTTTTGTTTTATTTAGCTTAGTGTGGAAATATTTGTCACTGCTTTTTGTTTTATATAGCTTGGTCTGCTTATTTTATTAAAACCCGTGTTTTAATTTATTAAAAAAATCAGGATTTACTTTGTTTCCGCAATAAATATTATGCGTAGAAAAAAAACCAAGCGACAGGTAGGACGTCTTAACTCTTGAATACGTCAATTACAAAAGTAGTTACAAAGTATACAAAAGTAGGTAAGTTCCGTAATAAAGCGTAGAAAGCAAATTAAATATGTACCGCACTGTCCATTTTGCCTCCAAGTAACTTTCTAGTTCAAAACTGCCAGTCTTTATTAACTCTGAGTGTACGAGGCCCCAAAGCCCCTGAGGACGCCAATTTCCATAGTTTCTGTCAAACGTCCTAAATATTAAGTTGTTCAACAAACAAGAAATCTGCTCGCGACCAATTGCTTCGATTGTTCAATACCTACTTATTATTCAAGAGCTTTTCTTACTCTTTTGTAAAAGCGGAAAACCTAAGTATTGAATTGGGGCGCAGCAGGGAAAAGTAGTACAGAAATAAATATTTTCTAACTTAAGGACATAATGCAGCGTTTGCTTTAAATTAGTAAGAAATACCATCTATGTATTTATCACTTACTTGCACACAATAAAATAAGAAACATAGTATATATATATAGTATTGCAAAAACGAAAAAGTGCTCGGGCGAAGCCGCAAACAGAAACTTGTAAAAAAAGTCAGAAATCACTTAACAAATTATTTTGCCAATGTTAGAAATATTTTTGTCTTAATACCTTAGTACCTACGAAGCCGAGAGAAAGCGAGTTCAATATTCTGTATAAGGAGAAAGCTATTTACCGTGTTTTTTAGTTTATATACGCAGAATCCTACGTTTCATTGGTTTCCTATAGATTTATTGAATGGATTGTTGTCAGATAAAATAATATGAATGGACCTTTAAAACTTGAACGGGTGAGCGGAAATTGTGTCTTCTCGTCTATTAATTATTCAATCAATAGGTTTAATATTAAATCAATACTTAGATTTATTATTGCACATTCCTCAATTGGAAATTCAACTAGTTGAACTAATTGGACAAAACATTAGAAGAAATAGTACCCTCTTCTTATGTAAGATTTTTTATATCTCAATAAAAGCTTTTATATCATATCGATTAGTTGACTGACGCTAAAAATACTAAATAAATATTTTGTAAGCTGTCAAAATAATTCCGCCTCAATCAAATTGTCTATTTTTCAATCAAAATTTCCATTAGTACCTAATTTTATCCATAAATGACACCTCCGCATTGAGAAATTGACAAAATCAAAGTATACATATAATTAAATTACCGACATCACTCGAGTTTCATAGAATGGAAGATTTAGAGTACAATTAACAAATTATTAAATAAGAAACTCCGACTGAGCAAACATCTTTCACGCGCGTGTTTGGAGATAAAGTTTCTGAATTAATTTGCCAAATAACGTCGAAACACGAGACTTAAACTTAGCACCTAACTTTGCTTGTTAAATGTTAATTGTTATCAAACGGAATATATTATACGTGGAATCTTTTGAGGCGTTAATTTTCCGGTCCTGTTGCATAATGTCAAATTTTAACGTCATTCGATAATAGCTAAGTTTAGAATAATTTTCTGAGAGCTAAGTAAGTATCGCAATGTCTCCTTTGTAATAAATAGCAAGATCATATCTAGGACCATGATTGAAGCTTACCCTGGCGTTTGAAACTTACCTAAGTAGTAAGTTGTTTACTTACTACTTAGCTAAGCTGGGACGTATAGAGATATTTTGAAGTCTATATGGTTGAGATGCATGTGCAATTAAATGAAATTTATAAAAATACCTACTCATTTAACAATTGAAATATTAATATTTTAGTTTATTCATAGATATCCATACTAATATTATAAATGCGAAAGTCTGTCTGTCTGTCTGTCTGTTACGCTTTCACGGCCAAACCGCTGACGGATTTTGGTGAAATTTGTTGGTATGAATATAGTTGAAGATCCGGGGTCAAACATAGGCTACTTTTTAACGTAGGCGAAGCTGCGGGAAACCGCTAGTATTTATTTATTTATAAATCTTTATTGTACCACAAGTTTACAATTGGCGGACTTAATGCTAAAAGCATTCTCTCCCAGTCAACCATTAGGAAAAACAGAAAAGTTATGTGCGGCGCGAATTATTTTAGAATACAATGAGAGAAAAAACAAAACAAAAAAAAACACTTAACTGCTAAATAAACATACATAGATTTACATACAATATTCATAACTATACATATACATACATAAAAGAAGAGATGAAAACGGAAAAAGATGACGATTTTGGATGATATTATGCTAGTGAGGTGAATTTTGACTTTTCTTTTGAAAGCGAATTTAGTAATGGTCTCTTTGATGTCATCGGGTAGAGCATTCCAGAGCCGTGTGGCTTGTAAGGTAAATGAATTAGACATAAAACTGGACCGAAATAGGGGAGTACAAAGGGTCAGTTTTTTGGAAGATCTAAGTTGCCTATCGTGACCGTCAGAAAGATACTTGAACTTACAACCTTAGATACTCCGGGGACTGAGGCTCCTTGAGAATTGAAAAAAGAGAAGTAAGCAACCGAAGTTGACGACGTTGGCGGATCGGAAGCCATTTCAGTTCGGATCGATAAGAAGAGATGTGGTCATATTTACGTAGACAGAAAATAAAACGAATACAGTTATTTATAAGACGATCCAGTTTATTGAGAAGATCTTGATTGAGATCAGAATAGCACACATCAGCATAGTCAATAATTGGAAAAACTAACGTTTGGACTAATAAAATTTTGGATTTAATCGGGAGAAAGTTTCTTAGACGAATTAGTATAAAATATTTTAACGGACCGCTCGGAAATGCAGACTCAAAAAATCTCGAATCTTCATGAAAGTAAATCTTGATAAGCTTTATGGAGCAAATATTGGTTTCAAGCATTGAGAATGGAATTTTTCGCTCTTATTCGTTTCAAGATAATTACAAAAATATTCTACTATTTCAAAAACATTGTTGGACGGCATACTTTTGTTTATGAAATTTAGTGCAGTAATTGTGATCGAAGTAAAAAAAAAACATTGTATATTTTGGCCACTGAAAAAGACATTTGAGTTTGACCGAAATATTTTCAAATCTCAACTACAGAATGAGTGCTCAAAAATATTCAAACGATCGCAAATCTAAAACTGCTGACCAAATAGCACAGGAAACCATTAGTATTTAGTACTTACCAGTTCGTGTCGTGGCCCGACGATAATGCTATAAGAGAGAAGTTACCGTGGAAGTGGTGCTAGAACACAACAATGCCATTATAGGAGACGACATCTTATTTTCAACTTCATGAATCGAAACTTGCTACTGAAATGTTTGAGTAAGTTTACAAAATCAGCTTTAAAAGGCACCGGTTTGAAAAATATTTGCCCTTTTTGTATGAATTCACGGCCGTGAATATTATTTATAATGTGTTTTTTTCTTGCATGAAAGGTATATCTTACTAGTACTAATAATGATGTATTTCTGATATTTCAAGAAGATTGCTTCGGTAGATAAAACGTGGGAGAGATAACAAAGAAACAAAAATGTGAAATTTACGCAATTAATATACTCAGCCTTTAAGCAAACACGAAACGTATAAATAATAATTCTCTTTTTTGGGCCCTCTGAGCCTACTAACTACCTACAGTTAAAAAAATTTTTTGAATGATGATTTTTTCATATAAAAACTTAATTTCTCTACACCATGAAACAATAAGATAAACTCATAAGCAAGTCGTAATACATTTTATATTGAAATAATCACACAATCGCTTAATTTTTTTCAGTTGGTAATAGATAGTATCTATTAGATACTTATAAAAATCAAAATACATATCTACTATATTACACTTTACCTGGATGATAAAAATCTGTGGGTAAGAACTACCTAAAACGGACCATCCAATGAATGAAAAACCATTCCGTTACTCATAACTAATGAACTCGGAATTTGATAGAATAGATAAGGCAAATTCAATTTTTGAAACGGTTTCATGAGAACGCATTACTTAATGTAGGAAATGGAATGTCGTCAATTTATTTTAACCACCCGAGCTTGTTCCAAACCATTAGCTTTTCCAATCCAAAGATGAGTATAAAGTGGTAATAATGACGTGCTCGCGGGGTTATATTTCGAAATGCTTATGAAATAGTGAACTTTTTAAATAAATTCCAATGCTACTTTCAGATAATCAGATCAAAGAAAGAACGGGTTTTATAGTTCTTAGGTTGATTTTTTATTTTGACCACATACCGAGATATGTTAACAAAACATACTTTAGGCTGAAGACCCATAAAATATATTCATGTTAAATATTGGTTACTCAAAAGTCTTGCAGATCACAGAATAATTTACAATATAGGTATTCGTTTTCAAAATCTCTCACATTTTTAGACGGTATGTTTTATTTGTATTCTTTAGAATTTTCGTTGGTAATATACGTACTTAATCATTTATAGTGAAAATAGACTGGTTAGTGATAACCTTTGAAATAACTCTAGCAATACAAGATAAATTTCCTCCAAACATTTAGTTACTTAGTTCAGCTTTAATGTGCTGCTATATAATAAATGTACCTTTCATAGACTGAAAACTCCAAGACTCGACCGAATAGTTTCAATGTATTGACGAGGGATGTGAAAACAGTTTAAGTAGAAAGGATAAGTGTGTTTTCGTAGCATGTGTAGAGAAATTCGACACCCACTCGGCTATTTACGGGCGATGGTGCGATAAGCATTTTCTCTTTCAATACCATCAAAGAGACTGCCCGCCTATTCAGGGCTTCACCCGACAAAATGTAACCCATAAAGGGAATAAGAAGAAAGCAACGCTGTTTCTGACTTGTTCGCAAAAACAGGCTGATATCTTATTTGAATGGTGGTATATCGGGCCAAGTTGTATTGCAACTTTTTTATTTATAAGGTCGCAAACCGAAACATTACCCGCGGCCCGCCCTGATGAAGCCCATCAAATCATTTGTTGGCATAGCGACGAGAAACTTCAGCTATTATTCCGGTCGGTTTGCTAAAACAAAAGTGCTCTTAATTCTTGATCTGGGATTTCATGTGATCATTACTTTACCCGCTTTGTTGCGACCTTCTCGCTGTGGACTACATCGGTTGCTTGTCGCTAATTTAATTTGAGCAAAAACAGTCAAGCATAATCCTTTGAGAAACGACGTCGATGCGACAACGTAAAAATATCACAGAACGAAAACTTGATGATTTTAATTACATTGTGTAATATAGAAACGTGAAGATTGATTTAGAAAGTACGTTTATCAATTTTTGGACCCGACATGTTAAAAACATATTTCTTTTTAGTTTCAAAAATGTACCTGCCGCCGCTTTTCACTTTTTAATATAAAAAATCAAGTAAATCGAGAACTGTAGATGCGCTATCAAAATTAAGTTATGATTTATGTTAATCATTTATCGTATCCTTACTAATTAAACTAACAGCATCACAGCGAAATTGTGAAATTATTTATTTCGCGGAGAATACACGATTAAATAATAAGTAAAAAGATTACGAGTTGACGCATTTTCAATAGATCTATGCATTAAATTAAAAGCATCTGATGGGAAGCATATAAGCTTCGTACTACTGAATCGGTTTCATATAACAAAAAAATATAAACCGCGTACGGAACCAGTTTTAAATCTTTATTTCCATGAACGGCTGAAAAAAATATCATCATCATAAATTTAAGAGCTGGGCTCTTAAGATGGAGCCTCTTCTTCCATTCCTCTCAATTATAAGTGAGATCCTTTAGGTTTTGATACCACAGGAACTCTCCTTAATTAATTTCATGTTGCTATACCTTGACCTACCTGGACCCCTTTCCCTTAAAAACTCTAGACGAAAATAATTATATTCACAAAAATATTTAGTGTTCACACATCTGTTCCACTTTTTAATTTAAACCAATGTTTTGTTCCAGAGGCCTGGGGTTGTTTGTGTATGTCATTAGAAAATTTAAGCCACTCTCAACTGCTAAACAGACTTTTATAATATGACAAAGACAAATATCTGTCTACTGATATTTTTTAATTGTCAGAAGATTATCTCGACTGCTTCATCATTAACAGATTTTCTATGAAAAAAAATCCTTGATGCTCTTGAAACATACTTAATTCCGCTAGAATAATTTGATAACTATATAAGGGTAGACTTCTGGTAACAGCCAAATGTTAAGTAAATATAGTAATGGCATTTGACTGCTTTCTAAAGAAATTCAGAGTGAAAACGAACAACACGTATATTCAACCTTCAAATACAAAATGCTGGCAGCTGATAACACGATTTTAATGAGAGATTGAACTATGTTTTTCGTACTTTACTTGAAAATTTAATAAAGCTAGTTATGTTGAACACGTAAAAATGATGTGCTAGTGTTTAAAAACTAAACCTTAATAAGTATAAATAGACAGCATTTACTACCGGGGGCCGATTCAAGCGCCTTTAAAAAAGGTAAAGTCGAATTCGAGATTTGCCTATTTATTTACTGTAAAACCGCGAGAATCGCCCCTTCTGATATTATTTCCTACTTGCCATTTATGTCCTAAACGCATAATGTCTATAATGTACTTGTACCACCTACTTGCAGAAAATGTGGTTTCGCCAACGAAAGTGGCGGAAGCTTTTTCACTCGTAAATCGGGAGAAACGCTCCTCAGCGAGCGTGGCCTGATTAAATTTGAATTTGCACCCACTTGCCTGGTAAGTCTTCAACCCACTTATTTTGATTATAGTAGATGTTTAGTTATCTTTATTTCCTATAACCAGGAACCCGCTTCTGAAGTCCACCACGTCCTTTTTAAAGTTTCGAATTCCACAAAAAATATGTTACATCCAGTATTTTTATCTTTCAGCAAGAATCTAAGGGAACAACAGTGTATTATGATGACTACAAGATCAAGCTAGATTGTCCAATTTCAATTTGAGTATGTATTGGAAATACAAAACGAGTTTATTAATGATAGAAGAATTCTTGTGAACAGAAGTTGCGGTATCGGCCTTGATACGGGCACTAAAAATCCTGGTTTGTAAGCTGGAATGTGGACTTCTTGTGGCTAAAATAATGAGAATAATATTTAAAATCTAATCTCATATTATGTATTAACTACATACATCCATACTTCCCTATCATACGTCTATCCGTCTGTCAGTGGCGTGGGGTGAAAAAAAAATAATCAAAACGTTAACTTGTAAAAAACATGCAATATTAGGTAATATGTAAGGCTAAGACAACAACCTATTTGTATTTTGTACTAAAGCCGCCTTTCTCACCTAACGGCCTATGTGACGAAAAGAAACAAAAATAAGCAAATACCTTTACGATGAAACAAAACAAATACTGTACAATACACAGCACTTGGCAAGTAAAATTTCCCTACTTTTGATTATTTTAAACTACATACCACAATCAAGCTTATTACTTAACACAAAAGATAAATTATTAGAACATCCGTGCAAAATGTCGCGAGCACCTAGGTCAAGGACCAAAGGTGAAGCCCGGGCTTTAGTATCTGCCAAGGGAAGCCGGTAGGAATCGTATTCTAAGGAGGCTTCGCCACTGCTGTCTGTCGGTTACGATTTCACGGCCCAACCGCTGAACGGATGGTATGAATATAGTTAAAGACTCGGGATCAAACATATAGTCTACTCTTTGATGCAAGCAGAGCTGCGGGGAACAGCTGTTATCTCATAATTGTAAAAATCAATATAAAGTATTTTATGTATTTTAAGTAAAAGGGTGCGATACCTGAAATCCCTACATTAGCTCATTCATGCTGTACGTATCAGATAAATATTCAATCACGAAACAGTCCATTGGTTTATTCATAGACGCTTTTTGTAATCGGTTTAAGGATTCGGTTTTCTTTACAAAGTAAAAAAGAATACTGTGTCTGTATGTGGGCAATAAAAATATTTTGTATTGTTTTATTTATTTGTAATATCGTTATTATACAATAAAAATTAAAGTACATTGCATAAATTCGAATGCAACGGCGTACTTATACCACGAAGAGATCTAATCCAGTCAACTCCAGCAATTGCAATGGAAGTAGTTTTCTAGAAAATGAACTTCCAACAACATTTTAAAAGTTGTCGCAAAAAGCAGACAAACTTACTGGAAAATATAAAATAGTTGGTAGATAACTCCTAGTTTCAAATCTGTATGCCGCTTCCATGGAGCAATTACTCCGTGCTTACATCCTATTTGTGATACATAATCGAATAATGGTAAACAAATACGCGACTCAAAACTTTGATAAACTTATTGCATCGGTTTCGGGAAATACAAACACAACAATATCTTTGTAGGGAAGTTTCCCGACTTCTAGATTTCACATGATCATAAAGGATAAAGATATTATTATTATAGATAGATACAAAATAAATATGATTTGCATGAGAAGTCAAAAATAATTGATTTCACAAATATTTTTTTATGAGTGGTTTATTTTCACCTACTAAACAATATGTAAAATTAGATTGGTGTTAAAAAGTCATTCTCTATTTTGTCAATGCTTTAAAATCTACAGATAGACTTGTCTTAGCGCATACAGCAACTACAATAGCTGAATTTCAAAAGTATTTGTAAAGGAACTCAGCATTTCAGCGGCAAGTTCCGATTTGTGAAGTTGTAAATAAGATTGGCTACCGCCTCCTGGTAATGGCATTGTTGTGTTCTAGCACCACTTCAATACTTTCACAATGTATTGGAAATATTTTCAATTCTCTTCGAAGTCCGTGACAAAACTGTTTTGCTCTTTAAAATTATACTAGATTATAGCTATGGATTAGAAATAAAAAACGTACTATCAACCTACTAAGAAAATATTTCGAAATGGCATTTTATTACAGTTGAGTTAGACAGCCCGGCTTCCAGCACACACACATGTTAGTAAACTGTTGCATTGGCCCGCAAAATTTAGGGAATACTTTGGGACGGAAAGTGTTAGATAGTATAAAACTGATAGTGTAATTATTAATCAAAGGAAAGATAAGAAAAGAAAGGTATACTTACAGATTTTACAGCTTTTTAGCACTTTTATTTTAATTGAAAGTGTTTCAACTTCTAAACACACTGAAGAATACACATACACATACACATAAGTGGCAAGGGTTTCCTGAATAATACCCAGCCCTTGGAAACCTAGCCAAAATCATCCCGTCTAAAATTGTGGAACGAACAGTTTGCTCCTCCTCGTGACTTCTTGTCACAGTTACAGTTGCCCTTATGGAAGTCCCTAAATCGCCTTCGCACTGAGGTAGGCCATTCCCGGGAAAACTTGGCACGATGGGGTTACATAGAGCCAACAGAGGTTAAATGCCAGTGTGGCCATCCCGTCCAAACTATTCAGCACCTTCTGACGTTCCCTGCTTACTGGTGTACAATAGCTGCACAAAAGGGGACCTTATTTCAGCTACGGAAAGTGCAACGGTGGTGTTGCGCTCCTAGAGTAACAAAATTTTGATTTTTTTTGAGCTTTCGATCCGAAAAGAAGAAAAAGAATGTTATCACACGAGTTTCATTTATAAAGCACATTATAACTTTTATTATATCAAAAGCTATTACAGAATCATCTTTACAAAAAAAAAACGAAGCATAAAAGAGGCACTCAGTATAAAGGGGTGAATTTGAAATGACCCAAAGTCACTCCGCATATTTATATGCGTGTGTCAATTTGCTGAATGCTAACTTCATTTTAACATCGAACTGAAATTAACAATCCAGTTTCAACATGAATTATTTTTATCGTACTCATAATCTGATTAAGCTTTAATCTAGTATTGTATCGTATTTATCTCGACGCATTTAGGAATAGTCAGAATTTGTTGACAGTTCGTACTCATAATGTTGCACAAAACATCTATAAAAGGTTGAAAAGATTTTGATTTTAAAATTAAAATTTTTAATAAACAAACGTGCAAAGCAAAGTATTATTTTTTAAACAATTAAACCAGCTACGGGACGGAAGATACTCTAAAAAATAATAAAATCATCTTCTAATTAAGTCATCTTGAGAGATTGGGTGATGATCGTTGCGTCAAGTCAGCTTATCTGGGGAAGATAGCAAACAAAAGACCAGTCGGCCGTCCCAGATATCGCTGTAGCAATGCAGTGCAGGCTGATCTGCGAGAAATGGGAGCTGACAACTGGCGAGCCATCGCGCAGAAAAGAATACTCTGGCACTTCCTAGTTTGGAAGGCCAAGATCCACTTCACGTCGCTGTGCCACCGGAGTAACTAGTATAATTTCAAACAAGCACTTAGATACTCTCAATAAGTGAACAATTCTGTCAATGAAACGTCCGTAGGCGAAAGAATCTCACTCCGAAACGAATCTTTCTGTTGGTAGTAAGCCCAAAGGAGAAACGACTATCGAAGAAAGCTGATAGATTCTTGTTCATTTCCCTATTGACTATTTTGAACAAAAGGGTTTTATTAGCAACAAAAAATGTACACCTATCATAAGCTGATTGTCTCAGATGGAATAGAGACAGATTCGAAATCGAATAGACAGATTTTTCATCATCATTAAAAAGCCAGTATGTCAACCATAAGATTTTATTGACGCAGACGCTAGAACTGGGATCAATTTAGTATGGCAAGCCTATACAATCTTAAACACCACCAACCACCACTACGCTATGTTATTTTACGGAACCACCACTGAAGTCATTGGTCAATTTTCTGTATCGCTGATTTCACTTTGATGTTCGGTAAATACCCAACTAACTAGTACTCAATCGCTTGTGACTCAATCTGTTTATATACCTATGAATCTGCAATTAAGTTCCAGATTATTCTGGTACATTAATCACAGCGTTTGCAAATACATCGCATATTATTCTGCTTGTTTTGATTACCCTCTTTTCTTTCTTTATTTTCGACCGGCTGTTATGAATTGATCGTTAAATGTCCATCGACATAATATATTGTGAAATTCGAGAGGCTGGAAAATTACTGGCTGGTTACACACATAATATATTAGCTTTAGCTTACAGATGATCGTTTATAACTACATTCTCTATCATCACGCGGGCCGTAAATTTGATTGCCAATCTTCCCAAGATACAGACAGACAGTAGACAATTCGTACAAAGCTATTATTTTCCGGTAATGTAGATATGTAACAGGAGCTCGTTAGTCGAGCGCGACCCGCGTATCCGTAGCGAATGCGCGTGTCAATCGGCGACGTGACGCGACCACTATTGGATTGGTCGCCATTTAGTGTCATTTTCTATCTTGAGCTCCTCCGTGCTTTGGAAGGCACGTTAAGCCGTTGGTTCCGGTTTTTGTCAATAGATAACAGTCGTTAGGCTGTATCAGATGCCTTAGAGCAGCCTGAAAAATTAACTAACACACTTCGGGTCATGTTCCTGTTGGTCTGGTTTGCGTGTAAAAAGGGTTAAAGAGGTCAGACAGCAGTCACTCCAATGTAACAATCAGTTCCGCCAAATCTAGGAACATGACTTACAGTGTACCCTAAGCTCGGAAGCGTAAGCTGACGACGCAACTAGGAATACACGCTAGGATGATAAATGTAGATATGTAACGTCCGGTAACATAAATAAGGCACGTTATAAGTATTTGCCTATCACAGGTTCACAAATCATATTAAATGACTTTTCGACATGTATCGGATACATAAATATTTTAGCCTAGCTGTTTCCCGTTAAAAAGTAGCCTATGTTTGAAGTTTGAAGTTGAATACCCGGGGTCTTCAACTATATTCATACCAAATTTCATCAAAATCTGTTCAGCGGTTTGACCGTGAAAGCGTAACAAATAGACAGACAGACTTTCGCATTTATAATATTAATATGGATGAAAGTTTGTGATAAAGTGTACACAGTGTAACTGTAGATGTCAAGTAACACATAGATAAGAGACTGTCGCTTCATGCTGAATCTCAGTGGTAGGAGCAGTTTTGGGGGCTCCAATCGGTGCCGTGTAATATCTTAGATGGTATCGTAAATGGTAAGAAATTAGGTCCATTTAACTCTGCTTAATGTCAATGAATTATATGAATTACTGTATTATACAGTTGTATTTTGTACAATAAAGTTTAAATAAATAAATTATGAAATCAATCATTTGATTTGAACTCGAGACATGGTGCTTTATTGTACGAGGCGTAGGTTTAAACTAAACACAAGGTTTCATTTGCACAACTATCTTAAAACCTTTGTAAATAATAGCCTTCTATTCCCATTCAACTATGGTATTTTGACGGATAAAGTCCGATTATAAATAACCGATACGTTAACATAGGTTGTTGTTAAATCTATAAGGATACAAAATCAACGCGAGGGCTATCGAAAATACGATTTGTAAACTTCCGTCTGTTTGCGAGAAAGTTGGTCAATAACCAGTAATTGTACCTTAATATCTTCCACGTAAATAATTCGCAAACTTGGATCATTTATTTGTATTACTCGCGTTGTGTTCTTGAACAATCTTTTTGTTTTAACTTATTTGTGTGAAGAAAAAAAGCCGAGATTTTTTTAGACATAAATTTCTTAGCAGCTATTTGCGATTTAGGTCGGACCAACAATCGCATTCCCGCGTAAAATCTAATCTAATTATACTTTTTAAGTATATCAATCACATATTATTTGGAGTACAACTGTGAAACTTCATCTCTAATCATGATTTTCTGGTCAGGGTAAATCATTTAAGAATCTATATATAATAATCAAATAAGGAGGCCTTTTAACTTAAATCTGTATGTTAATAATTATACATTTTGTCTTATATTTATTACAGTGGGTAAATAATTAACTATATTAATATCTATATCATTTTAAGGTGTACTTACATCATTTAATAACTTATAACATACATATTATAACTTATAACATTTTTAAAGTAAATCACTAGAAAAACGTTTCACATAAATTCCTTAAATTTCGCAACCTACATTGAACGGCCAACTGCAAAACTAAAGTTAAATTGCTGCGTACGATACGAACATACGAACGTGAACGATTACAATTTTCATTAGTTGTGGAAACTTTCAGAACAAATAGATGCGGCAGACAGTAATCGGAACACGGTCTGACAACTGGTGAATTCACGCTGGTTGTCGATAACATGAGGCTGTACAATTGAAAACCCCTTTTTCATTGTCAATTCGCACTTTGGTAATGTTTCTTGAGACTCTATACAACTGAGTTGCCAATCGGGTGCTTCCTGTTCAGCAGCAAGGAAGACGTAAAGTTCTAGGCTTTGTATTGGCATGAAACGGTTTGGCTACGGATTTCAATGTTGAGTAAGTAAATATTAAGTTTTGCATTTTCTTTGAATGATAGCAAGAGTGTAAATAGTATGAAAGGGGAACGTTTAGTAACTTTTTTGTGATGGAGGACCGACGAGATCCCCACTAAACAATAATAAGTAAATTAATTTTAGTAACCAGATTAAACCTAATCTGGTTACTAAAATTAATTCGATAATATTGTTGGATCGTATTCCACGCACCCCTGAGTACAAATCTACAGTATTGTATACAAATCACTATTACAAATTAAGACGAATCTTGTCACCAGATTATATTGGATTCCGTCCAGCTGTTTATGAGACACAGAGCGATAAAAAGTAGACATAGTACATACAGCGGACAACTCCAACTACTAGTGATGCAGCTGGTAGCGTCTTATTATTTCAGGTTGCAATGGTGAAAACTATGCACTATCTGCACAATTCAGTTTAATTACATAAATATTTCCATGACTCCGCTGTTAGTCAGTTCGTCTAGCCTTTGAGTTTGCTTTTTTCGCCTCGAATTTTGAATGAAACAACTGCCAATTTTTCACTCTTACACTTGTAGAGCTGTGAATAATGTATAGGTAGTTCTAAAGTCATTGCCAAAATTTTAATAAAAGAACATACTCTCCAAAAACCTAACCTTGGGCATTCCGACAAAAAGCTACATAATTATTAAAAACAGCAATCCAACATACAAAATAGCAAGCACCGCAGCACTATGTACACCAGGCAGTGAACCACAAATCAGCGGTAAATCAGATTCCGACCGTCCGCATCCATGATTGCAGAAACGAGGTTGTTGTTCACGGACGCTGCAGTCACGTCATTACAACGCCCCTGTCCACTGAATATTAATTTGTAAACAATCATTGCACCGTTTGGAACAACGTATGGTAATGAAAATTTTTGTTTCCGAGTTTTGATGCTCAATCGTGGTCTTATTAGTGATGACAAATTATTGTAATATGCTGGATGTAGGCAACTTCAATTTAAATCGATGGGACGAGTCCTATCCCTGGCAAAAAGTTAATATACTACAGTGATTACTATAAGTGCATTCTATTTAATTCGTCCATCGGCATCCTTACTTTTTACAGCAGCAGTAATTCATTATCAGATTGAGTCCCACGAACTTTTATGAGACTACTGCCAATTTTCTGCCTTTACACTTGTAGAGCTGCGAATAATGATAAGGTAATGTTTTCTTATGTTTTCGCGATTGTTATTCATTAAATTAAACTATTTTAATACGGTTTTATCGCGTTTATTACTTATTTATTTACACCTGACGTTTCAAACACTTTACAGCGTTCATGGTCGCAGGCAGACTGTAAAGTGTAAAGTGTTTGAAACGTCAGGTGTAAATAAATAAGTAATAAACGCGATAAAACCGTATTAAAATAGTTTAATTTAATGATAAGGTAGTTCTAAATAATACAAAAACTCAACACACACACCCTTGTACTAATGTTCTGTTCTATGTTACTGTGTACATGAATTTGGTAAATAAATAAATAATAATTGTGTAATGAAACCCCAAAAGACAAGACCATCAAATCAATACCACCACTGCAATTATTTTTCACTCAATTAGAGACCCTTTACGTAAAGCTTCACAGATCGTTTATACATTTCTATTTACTTTTCATTTCTTGTTTGATGAAAAGGCATTTTAAAAAGGAAGCCTTTTAGACTCACTAGCAGTACTTAACTTGCATCGTTGAATTTGCTTGCGGATTGTTTGCATTTCATTAACTCCGGTCAACAAGAGACCTAATTTATCTGGTTGTATTTTCAGGACATTTGTATAATTTCAGTGAACTGAACTATTTATATTTGTTTTGCTTCACAATAAAAATATTCCTAGTACGGCTTGTCAGTCAGTACTGGAAAATAATATGTTTAACTTTAATTTGTTTTTAGTTCTTGTAGAGTCGTTTGATCTTAAAGGTCGAGTCTATGAGAAAATAATTGACAAATGTTTTAGCAGTTTATGACAATTCCTTTAGTTAACAAGCTGAATCAAAGAAAAACTGTTCCCGGATGAGCACAATAATTTTACTACAATATTTATTTTGAGATACCATAAAAAGGTTGGCTGGAATAAATTGCTAAGCAATAAGTCCGCCTTTGCTCCGCCTTTTAAGTACCATTGCTTAGAGTTATAATTGGTCGCAAGAGACAATTATTTATCTAAGTACTATTAATTTATTGTTCACGATATTGTTTTGTAATATGGGCAAAGGTAATGTTTTTTATTTATAGTTAGTTTTATTTTTAAGTTTAGTTGGCTTGGGATTCACGGGGTGCCCCGGTCCTTTGAGAGGCTTGCGCGGGGATATTGATCCAACGCGTAGAGGCCCTTTGGAGAAGTTGATGTCATGTGATGCTCCTGCCAAAACGTCCTCGGCTATATAAATAGATGAACATGAATAGGTCTTGTCAGGAGTAGGAACTATTTTTAATGTATGAAAAGGATATATGGGATATAGTGATGAAGTTTGGGTGGAGACGAAACTGGGCTATTTATTTTAGTTATTATTAGTATTTTTTGTTGTAGTCTGATTTAGTTTTATTTTTAATTTAATTTATTTCTAAGTTTTAGTCCTTATTGTGTCTTGTAAGGATAAGACTGGTCTGTGATTGAATAAAATATACTATATTGGCAATAATTGTATTTTGTACTAGCTTTTTCCCGCAGCTCCGCCTACGTCAAAAAGTTGACCCCGGGTCTTTAACTATATTCATACCAAATTTCATCAAAATCCGTTTAGCGGTTTGGCCGTGAAAGCGTAACAGACAGACAGAAAGACTTTCACATTTGTAATATTAGTATGGATTATATTGTATGAGCATTTAGTTATGCAGTTATTAGTAGGCTTATTAAAACTGAGATAGCTATACATATAGTTAAAGACATAATAGCTAGTTACACGAGATAACTTACGAAAGTTAAGCAATTAAGGTGGAGCTAATATTTTCTAAATGAGCGACGATCTCTCTCAAGTGCCGTTAGTTTTAACCACGACGCAAATTACATGTTTACTTACCGTAGTTAGTAGTTAGTAGTAACATCTCTCACTGGCGCCTTGCGCAGCATTGTTAAACATCTTCCGAAAAAAACACGCTATTGCATATACAATTCTTTAGTAAAACCACATATTGACTATCTTATCCAAATATGGGGAACCGCAGCAAAAAGTAATTTAGAACCAATACAAAGAGCGCAAAATAAACTTGTCAAAGTTCTGTTTCACTATGACTATTTCACTCCCACTGAAAAAATCTATGGTGAGACTACGCTAATGGACATCAGCAAGACTTACTGGTACTATACATGTTTATTAATACGTAAGATACTAACTAAAGATATACACACGCAAATCATCTTAACTAAAAAAAAGGAACTAAGAAAAATAAAACTTCGCAACGCGAACAATCTAGTCTTGAGAGCACCAAGAACTAATTATGGAAAAAAAACCATCCTATTTGAGGGTTGTAAGATGTATAATAAACTCCCCAATGATATTAAAGAAGCTCAATCGCTATACACATTTAAAAAGCTATTAAAATCCTATGTAAATAAAAAATAGTATTAAAAGAAACAACATTTATTCATTAAATTGAGATTATTATAATCCAGAAGGAATATGATTTCTATAATTATGTATATAACTTGTATAATATAAAAAAGTAATAAAAAAGCATTAAAAAAAAAAAACAAACAAAAATGGAAAAAAAAAAAAAAAAAAAAATTATTAATGTTCTGCTAATAATATTATCATTGGTTGTGTTAATTTAACTTGTTACACAACAAAATTTTATGATGATTTTGATATAACTTATTTCATTGACATTTTTTTCCCATATTAATTAACTTATACAACCTCAATTTTATTTATACATTGTAATTTATTTTTTAGATTCCAATAATTATATTACAATTTATTAAATTAACAAAATATAACAATTACTAAAATAAAAAACATATACTAATCAAAATAAAACCGCAACATACAAATACGAAATTCTATACACAGGTTTGTGTCGCTTCCAGTCGCATCCGTCATTCCGATCATACATCTTTGTACGCATTCCATCTGCGCTCGCCCAGTGGTCGTGCGGTTGATTTTTGTTGTTTAGAGGGTATAGTGATTTAATTTAATTATTTACCGCAAAATGTACGCGTAACCTTAAGTTTTAATGTTTATCACTTGTTCTCATGGTAAGTGAATTATGTAATTCTTTGTGAGAATAAATATCTTAAATATCTTAAACCTAGTTAGTTTGATAACATCCGAATTTTGAAGATAGATTATGATTTAGTGGATTTTATAACATTTATGATTAATGCGTAAGCCACAAACGTATAAATTATCTTTGCATTTATGCGTAAATAAAAGGTTCCAACATCCTTCACTTATTTAATTAGTGATGAACTCTCTTTGTTCTCATCCGTTTTTCAATACAAAGATTTTGTATTGAAAACCTTAAAACTACTAAGTACTTTAAGTTTTTCTCATTACTAGGAATATGAGTATGATGTTCAACAATGTTAATCGGTAACACTGGAGTCGATACTAATCGTAGACAAATTCTCTGTACGAATATGACTGAATTCTGGAAAATTCGGCCCTAAAATAATTCTTTTCACTATACCGTTAAGAGCCATTTCACAAAAATACTACGCGCGAGTTTAGGTATTAGCGGCGTTGTTGTTTATGTGTGCGTAGTTCGTCACACGTACGCAGCGTAAACAGAGTAAAACGCGCGTTCGAGATGGACCAAGAAATCTTGAGCCGTGGTAAGACTTGTAATGATATTATTTTTAAATAAATATAGTTTATTGGTATGTATCCATTTAAATTTTGCTTTTGTAATAGGTACAATAAAGTGTCGTCGCGAACATAGACCTCGCGCAAAAATGTTAATGTAATAAAAAATTGGGGTTTGTGTTCCGGGATTAATACTATCAGAGACAGGTAAAGATTAAAGATGACCTTCGACCTGATTCGCCTCGCTCGGCCAATTAGGGAGAAAATTAAAAAATTTCAACATTTCGATTAATAATAAAACACAAATAGGTATGTAAAATATATGATTACAAATTAAAACATTTACATTACTAAAAAAATTAAGCATGCCAAATTGGGTACCGGAGCTATGGCATGAATGGCACCTAAGGATAAGTACGTACTAGTGACATTTTAATAGTTCTCAAATTATTTTTTATTTTTCAGCTGCAGTATAGCCAAGAATAAAAAAAATAATCATTCGGGTACGACTTGGCGTCAAAGTTATCAATAATAAAAATAAAGATTTTTTATGTCTTTGTGATTGCTAATCATTACTGTTTGAGAAGTTGTGTGTAAAATTAATCCATACTAATATTATAAATGCGAAAGTCTGTCTGTCTGTCTGTTACGCTTTCACGCTGAACGGATTTTGATGAAATTTGGTATGAATATAGTTAAAGACCCGGGGTCAAACATAGGCTACTTTTTGACGCAGGAGTTGCGGGAAAAAGCTAGTAAGTAATAAACGCGATAAAAATCGTATAAAATAGTTAATTAAATAAAATAATATTGACAGCTGTTTAATTTTGCTGAAAGCAAATATATATGTAGAGCGTTTGGCAAATACATCGATGCAGTGATTTCATTTAGGTTTGAATGTCCAATTCCGTAATGATTGAACCTGATGCCGCTCCTGCATTGAGATCCAGTACAGCTGCAGTATTATTAAAGTCTGAAGTATTTAGAACAAATTCAGTGCCACACATTGCACACTTTATGTCAATTGTAGATACGAGGCCCATCTGTTTCTCGTTGACAATTTTAAATAAGTTTAATTTGCAATCAAAGTTTTTGCTATGTAAGCTTATATTTATTAACTGCCTTCAAAAGAATTTAAAATCAATTATCCTTCTGCCATCCACTATGTAATCATCCAAAAACAAAGATAACCAAAATTTACCAATTATTATATAGAATTCGCGTCAGGAAAATGGAAAAAGTAAAAATATAATTACGAGTAAGTATATGAGTATATAATAATATTAGGTTACTTACTTATGAAATTGGCGTTTTATCGTACTGGCCACTTTTATCACAAATTTCTCCTTTTTGGTTAGGAATTCCAAATTCAAATTTATACAGCTATTTTCACATGTATTTATATTTATGTTTCGTAAACAGTTATTTATTTGTTTTTTTTTTCTTCTGTTTTTTTCTGTTTGCGGCGCTCAGTTTACAAAATGGAAAACTTGAAATATCGCGTTATTTACGAGAGATGGAAAGGTGAATGATGTGTATGGCGGTCGTGTCGCAAAAGAAAACACAGTGCGTTTTTGGTTCCAACGTATTCGTTCTGGAAATTTCGACCTGCAGAACAAGCCCCGTGGACGGCGGGATACCCAAGTTGACAATGAAGAATTGAAGGCTATTGTGAAACCACGTCCGAGTTAGCTGCAGACTGTGGTTTTAGTGATAAACCCGTTTTAATCCACTTGAAGCAAATTGGGAAGATTAAAAAGCTCGAAAAATGGGTTCCTCACGAATTGAGTGAAGCAAACTGACAAACGCGCGTCGACTGCTGCGTTAAATTACTTGACCGGCACAATAATGAAGGGTTTCTTAATCCAATGTGTGTGATGAAAAGTGGATTCTCTACGATAATCGGAAGCGCTCATCGCAATGGCTAGACCCTGACAAGTCAGCCAAATTCTGCCCCAAGCGAAAGTTGACCAAATAAAAGTTTTTTGTAAGCGTTTGGTGGACTACTGCCGGTGTCGTTCATTACAGTTTTCTCAAATCTGCCCAGACGTCTATTGTCAGCAATTGCAAACCATGATGGATAAGCTAGCTGCTAAACAACCGAGGCTGGTCAATCGCTCTACGCCACTGCTGCTTCACGACAACGCTAGACCGCACACTGCACAACAGACGGCTACCAAATTAGAAGAGCTTCAATTGGAATATTTAAGACACCCTCTCTCCAACAGATTATCTTTTTTTTTCGAAATTTGGATAACTTCTTGCAAGGGAAAAAAATCAACTCCGATGGGGCAGTCCAAACCGCCTTCAAAGATTTTATTGATTCCCTTTCGAATGGTTTTTAGTAAAGGGATCAATGAGCTACCTATGAGATGGCAAAAGTGCATAGATAACAATGGTTCATACTTTGATTAAATAAATATATTAAATTAAAAAATATTCGACATTTTGTTCCTCCCATACAAAACGCCAATTTCATATGTAAGGACCTAATATTTACGTTCGAGTTTGAAAGAGCCGTTAATTTGTCTGTGTCTGCTAGATCTGTTTCATCTTCCTATAAGAATAAATAAATAAATTATTAATAACTAGCTTTTTCCCGCACCTCCGCCTGCATCAAAAAGTAGCGTATGGGTACATATACATGGTACGTATACCCCGGGTCTACAACTCTATTCATACCAAATTTCATCAAAATCCGTTCAGCGGGTTGGCCGTGAAAGCGTAACAGACAGAAAGACAGACAGACAGACTTTCGCATTTATAATAATTAGTATGGATTAACAACTATGTACTAAATAATTTGTATTAAATCTAGTTGTAAAAATATTACGTACAACTTCTTTTACCGAATTCGAATTATTACTTGTACGGCTTGTTTCGGGCATTGCGTCAGCTCTAAAAGTGCAACCCTCTTCTAGGCGGTTCAGAGGATTTCTCGCCCTAAAATGAAAATAATCATAAAAAATGGTCAAGTGCGTGTCAGGCCACGTACAATGTAGGGTTCCGTAGTAGTCCCAATTTAAAACACACTCCACTGGAATGTCACTTGCGCATTGCATTATAGAAATAAGTAGAGAATACGCAAACGAAATCCTGACGAAAAATTGTCAAAGTGTATACAGACACCTGCAACATCTGGAGTGTTGTTGTGACATTCCAGGTGTTACAGGTGTCTATACACTACTACGACCTCTTTTGAGGCAGTCTATATGCAAGTTTGCTTACAAAATTGTTCAAGGGTCGGCAATGCGCACGTAAAATTCCAGGTGTTACAGGTGTCTATAGACTAGTACGATGTCTTACTATCAGGCAGTCCGTATGCATGTTTGTTTCCAAATTGTTCAATGCTCGGAAATGCGCACTTGACATTCCAGTTGTTACAGGTGTCTATAGACTAGTACAATGTCTTACTATCAGGCAGTCCGTATGCATGTTTGTTTCCAAATTGTTCAAGGTTCGGCAATGCGCACGTGACATTCCAGTTGATGCAGGAGTCTATAGACTAGTACGATGTCTTACTATCAGGCAGTCCGTATGCATGTTTGTTTCCAAATTGTTCAAGGTTCGGCAATGCGCACGTGACATTCCAGGTGTTGCAGGTGACTATTAACTACTGTGAAATCTCACCATTAGGCTGGCCGAATGCTTAGGTCCCTACTAAACTATTTAAGATTTGGCAAAGCGCACGTGCCATTCTGGAATGGCAGGTGTCTAAACTTAAACTCCTGTCACCTCTTACCATCTGGCAGGCAGTATGCTTGTTGCCTACAAAATATATTTTGATATCGACATCTTATTGGCTATACTTTCCTCCTGCAATATCTCGTCCCCAGTGATTGAATGGTTTTCCAGCTATCTTCGTGGTCGCCGGCAACAAGTTCGCAACGGGCAAGATACGTCTGACTGGTGTGAGCTGAAGGCTGGTGTTCCGCAGGGCGGAATTCTGTCTCCCATATTATTCTCGATTTTCATAAATCTTCTCTCATCTGTTATCACTTGTACATATCATTTCTACGCTGATGACTTGCAGCTTTACACACAAACCAATGTAAGTGAATTTGATGCCGCAATTTCTTTAATTAATGGTAACCTTTGCAGAGTACTGGAGTGGTCCGGCAGCTTTGGAATCCGCGTAAATGCAAAAAAATGTCAGGCCATTATAGTGGGAAGTAATGTACAAATAAATAATATTGACACTCAGTCGTTACAACCTATCATCTACAACAACATTGAGATACCTCTTAGTCCAGTAGTCAAGGATCTCGGTCTTTTTATTGATAATACATTGAGCTGGCAATCACATGTCAATGAGGTCAGTAGTAAAGTGTTTTCGTCACTACATTACCTACAACGTTTGAAAAATTTCTTACCAATAAAGACCAAAACGATGTTGGTTCAATCTCTTGTGGTACCGCTGATAGATTACGCTGATGTGTGTTATCTGAACATTACTGAAAAACAACTTAATAAGTTAGAACGCCTTCTGAACAATTGTATTAGGTTCATTTTCTGCCTACGTAAGTACGACCACGTCTCAGAATATCGATCCCAGCTTTATGTTTATGTAGGTATATTATAAATACGTGTTTATATTATATGTAAGTATATTCTATATTAATTTATATATAAATATTATATGCAATATATATATATATATATATATATATATATATAGAAAATGATATGCAATATATATATATATATATATATATTGCATATCATTTTCTGATGCTTTTCTGTTAATTTAACTTTATTTTACACCCACATAAAGCTCTCTGCTTGACCCAAAGGTTGACTGTTAGATAATGCTTTTAGCATTAAGTCCACCTATTGTGCTTTACAATCGTATTTGTACAATAAAGTTTAAATAAATAAATAAATATTTAAAAAATAGTAACATATGGTAAAAAAAAAATCTTTCAGCTAAGATAGCCGGCATTTCGGCTACACTTAAGATTAACCGGCGAATCTTAAGAGTAGCCGGCGAATCTTAAGAGTAGCCGCACTTCGGTCATTAGCCGTAACCATTTAATTGTATAAATTTACCTCACTTCTATTGAGTTTTAAAAGCTGCAGAATTATCGGTTTCCTTTTTCTCACACAACGGTATACATTTTCATTGAGACCCATAGCTAAAAAAACAAATAAAAAATATGGTTATAATAATACAAACAAATAAAATAAACTATTTCAATTTTCTTCAAAACTTACCTCACGTTACAAAACTCAAAGCGGATCAAAAGTATTTAATCGTAGTATATCTCAACACTTTATGATACGAGCGCGCGAAATTCGGGACGCTAAAAAAATGGCACAGGTCCTACCCAGACAAGCGCTTGCGCCAGACTAATTGACTCCCGCTTGTGCATCGCAATTTATATGATATTGTAATAAATAATAATGACAAAATTTATTGCTAATAATGAAAAATACTTGTAAAAATCAATTCTCCAAAGAACATTGTTTATTTTGGGATAATTTTTATTTTGTTTTTACTGTAATCTAAGTCATAAATCACGATGAAAGTCAAACGTAAATCTTTAAATATTGCCAAATTGTTTATTTTTTTATTCAGTAATGGTAATGAAATTCAGAAATGTATTTCATTAAACGACGACAAAAATATATGACCGATTATTACGTAATTTATTTATGCTTATTATATAAGCATTTTTAATAGATTTAGGGCTTTGAAATTAAGCCTGCGGCAATTTCTCAGTAAAATGGTTGTGGGAGATGGGGCACTAAAAATTAAAGAAATAAGTTTTAGTAAATGTGCTTCATTAAACGTCAACACTAAAGATTGATCCATTTTTCGCAGTTATTAAATAATTTCTGCGTGTTACCTAAAATAGAAATCAAGGAGTCCAAAATCATAGAAATTCGCGCGAATATGTAAAATGGCTCTTAATACATTACGCGATTTCAATAATACAAATAAAAATTCTCTGCTTATAATTTATTAATCAAAAGTAAATTAACCCAATAAAATCATTCAATATAGTATATTACATGTCCCAGTTGAAAATGTCCTTCCTCAATGGATGGACAATGGTATACTTAGTTTCAAGATTTTAGTTTCATAGTTCTGCCCCTAGGCATGTCTTAATTTATAGCAATGCCTATTTAATGTATCAGCCTACGATTATGGCAGTAATAAGTACTTTGGGATCTATAACTATAAAAACAACCCAGGCAGACTACAGAGAAATAACAATCCTTCTCATTATACGAAAATTGTATTTGTAAAAATACAAAAAACAAAGTCGAGGTACTCTTCCATCCACTAGGCATTTTTGCCGAAAATAAGAACCAGTATAAGATCTAAATCATCAAAAAAAGCTATTTATATACTGTCTTACCCTCAGTATCGATAAGAAATAAATAACTGATGACGTTGCGATGAAGGCGGTGATCGATGGAAGACTAAATACACTTTTTAGATTACAAAGAGGCTGTTAAAATGTGAACGAACCTTTTTATATAAGTGTAGGTATAAATGACTAGTGTTCTGCGAGCTTCACCCGTCTGTGATGATTAATATTAAGATTTTTTTTAAGTTTATTCGACCTCAATTGCTATTTTTGAAATCTATAACTCACTCAAAAATGGTAAGTTTATTATTATCGTTCGATTTCGAATGATTTTCATTCGCCATTATCGGTGAGTTGGACGATTCTTATTCGACATGTCACACATTTCCAATGACCATCCACTAAGATGAGTAGCAATAGTATTGACCTTACTAAATACAGTTGGCTGCAATGGATTTGCACATTATGTCAAGACTTCTCCAATCTCGGCAAAATCAAAGATGAACCTAAACGATCCTTTGTGCGGCGCAGTGTCGTAATTGCGCCGTTTTACTATTGAAGACTAAGTTAGTCGGTTTTTTGTTGTTTGTTTTTATTAATTTTACAGAGCAATGTTTAACTTGATACGAATAAATCAAATTTTAAGCTAATCATAAAAGATTTTTTTCATTCGTGTATTCGCGTGTGTATATTAATTATTATTCGTAGGTTCATGGTATATATTTTGGCATAGCTTACAAATGATGACTAGGTTTATTAAACAGTTGATTCATATTTTTTTAAGTAAATATTCTATCTCTAAACGTGATTTGACAACGGTATTGTCATTTTTGCCAATTTAAGAAGTTTATACTTTTCGGAGAGCAAAAGTTTGACAACCGGGAACTAGCAAAAAATTCTAAATCCATTGGGGGAATTCGCAAAATATTCCCGCTCGGGTGAGTACCGATGGATATGGATTTTCAGCAAAATAGTTATAGTAATAAAGTCCTGTGAAGTAGGCGTATCTCTTATTTTCACGATTTTGATTTGTTTTCCGTTTAAATTTTTCCATACTTTCTTGTTTATAACTATCGATTATAAAACTATTTTCTAAAGTAAAATGTATATTCAATTAAAAACGTGTTTCTTGCTTTACTAAATACCTTACATAATTGCACTCTAAAAGGGTTTAATAAATTATATATAAGCTGTAAATAAATAAAGAGCATCTATTATTAGTGCGACACCATCACTACACATTATATTATTCATTTTATAGTTCATTCACATTATATTATTCATTTTACATTCATATAGTTCATTTTATAAAAATAATAAACCGGATAATTCAATAAAACTTATAATCAATATGCAAGTTAAACCGGTACTGCAAATTTTAATAAATTCTTTTAAACATTTACAAACAAATGTTTTAGCGTATCATACTGAAATGTGTCTCAAACATCTCTCAATCCACTTGTGATTCGAGTTCAGCAGAGGCAAAGCGGGTCGCCAGTTCATCTCGTTCATTTTTCATAGAATGCAGCAGTATTGACGTATTCTTACATATCCTACCCGTATGCTTTCTACGTCATATGATATCAATTTAAAATGTATGGATTGGAAAAGTCATACTAAATTATACAACCCGAAGTCGAACGAATATTGTTGGTATAGAAACTGATTGATTTATCAATAAAATAAATATTAAATTGTTAAGCAGTGCTAAGTTTATGCACATGAAATAGATTTCTATATTAAGTAGATCGTGCTCAATCAGGTGTACCTGGTGTCATCCATTTCAGTCAGTCTACTGCTGGACTTAGGCTACCCCCAAATTGACGATACGTACCGGGTGTACGTTATAATTTTCAAAATATTTTATTTAAAACTGTTGTTTTTTATAAATTTGAATATTAAGGTTTTTGTAGGTGACATCCTTTTAATATTGTCATGTGCCGTAGGCAATCTGCAATGGATTTTCAATTGTTCACAGTACTTGACAGTGCCAGTTGCAGCGACCATTGGCTAGCAATGAAACCTTTATGTAAAATACGTTCTTTCTTTATTTACAAGTTCTTGGTTACGACTGAAGTAAAATGTAAAAATGTATCTATCTTAGGAAGTAAATTCAACTACAAAGTCGAATGTTTGTTTTGAATCACAAAATGTCAATCAAGACCTGTCAAATAATAATAATTTTAGTTGCTTTGCTAGCCGTAGGTAATCTTATTAAATGGCTTTAACTATATCAATCCAAATTTAGTGCAGGTCAACTGAAAGAGTCATATTTCTGTTTGTTTAAACTCTACTTTGTTTTTACTTAATATTTTTATTTTTTTCATATTTATTTTTATTTGACAATGTATCCTTGTTGAGCAATAAAGAGTTTTGTATTGTATTGTACTTACTTGACATATATTTTACCATCTATTCCGCTACACAACTATCTTTAGCAGAGAACAGATATACTTAATGTACCCCGGAGATGATTTCTGTACCATATTACCAGTACCAATATTTTTTCCTCAATACATTATTTCAATGAAGCTAGTTTCTATTATAAGATTATTTTCTTAAAATTTGTTCCACCCGAAAAATATTTAATTAAATTAAAATATACTTTTAGTGTCACATAAATTATACGTGAGCAAGCACTTTGAAACACCTGTTTGGTTGTTTGTGTCCTCGTGTGGTAAAACTGTGGGTAAAGTTATAGCTCACAAGACAGGCATGTGTCTTAGTATAATATATTCTCCCCGACTATTCCCGACCCATGTCGTGGGTTCTTAATTTTCTGGACTCAACTTTGGAATGCTTTGATTCCTCACATTAAGAATATTTCTAACAAATTTTGGAGATAACAAAAAAATGTGCCCTAATGCTAATATTTAAAAAAAGAGAGCTCATGCGTACATATTTTTAATGAATATCTATTTGAGTAAAATTAATGTATGTTTACGTAATGTTGTGTATGAATTTATGCTTTTTCATAAAATTTATTCTGTAATATTTTTTCATTCTCTCTCTCTTTCTTTTATCTTTCTGTTTATCTATACTAATCTGCATATATAAAAAGCTGAAGAGTTTGTTTGTTTGTTTGAACGCGCTAATCTCAGGAACTACTGGTTCGAATTGAAAAATTCTTTTTGTGTTGGATAAATCATTTATCGAGGAAGGCTTTAGGCTATATAACATCACGTTGCGACTAATAGGAGCGAAGAAACACTCGAAAATGTGGAAAAAACGGGGAAAATTATTCATCTTTGAGGACTTCCGTTTCGTGCGCTGCGAAAACCGTTCGAGATACCCAAAAAATATGTATGAAATAATTATTCCTCTTTAAATTATCGAAAAAAATGTCCGCGAGAGTATATGTCTATCTTTTAAGATTAACTCACAATAACCATTTTTATGATAATCAAATTTGGTCGAAATTAATGCATTATTACAAATTATTTGTCAGAGTTGTATCAACATAATAATATTATTCTTTATCCAAATAAATATGTTATTGATTAAGAGTATTTAACTGTGAACAAAATTGTCTTTGACATCACTTAATTTCTATAAACATCTTATAAGATAATACAATTTTAAAATAACTCTGAAACAAAATTCACACGCGCCGCGTGATGAGCGCTCGCCCATGATTCCCAAAATAACTATTCCACGCGGACGAAGTCGCGGGCACAGCTAGTATAACATATTGGTTGACTGGGTGAGAATGATCTTAGGAATAAGACCGCACTAGTGGAATTGTGTTTAAGTAAATGAATAAATAAATATAATTTAAAAACATCAAGAAAATATTAATTCAAGTTTGTTTAAAAAAATGAAAACTTACTGCACTTTTGCACTTTTAATCACTGGATTGCACTTCTGTTCAAAGAGAGATTAAGACGTAAAAACAAAAAGCATTTAAATAAAACAATGTTGCTAAACAATGTTAAATCTATCATGCTAATTACTGAAACGAAATCTTCTTGTATTTCTCCATAAAATCTTCATTTATTATTTCAGTATGAAAAGGTAATTTTTAAATAATGAAATTATCATTATGATTTTGTACAGAGTGTGCACATACTTTAGAATACACACATGCATATAATCACGCCTGTTTTCCGTAGAGAAACACGAATTCCCATTCGCTACGACCCTTACTTAGGATAAATATTTGTATTTTATGTCAAAAATTATAATTAAAAATTCCAAGTCTCAAAACGCGCATGTACATTTGAACATCTTTATAAAGGGCCCATGATAAGTAATATACATGTCTAGAAATCAACAGGAAAAAAAAGGTTGTTGAAATAAATGAAAACAATTCAAACAATTAATCCGAGTCAAGTCCGGCGGACGGGCCCGGATCGGTTAAACGGTTCCACAATTCTCTCCGGACAAACATTTTCGTATATAATCCCCTAAATTATTCAACTGCATGCTTCCTGCTGGGAGCATAAGCCAACAAATTCTGCTCATAAGTCGCTGCCTAATACAAAATATAATTTTCTCATTACCTTAGAGCTTTAGGATCTTAAATGCTTAAAATAATTTATTATGTGTATTTATGTTGGTCTAATCAAATAAAATTGTTCACTGTTCTTATAATTTATGTAAGACGAAGCCAGGAAACAAGATGACAAAAAAAGCTCGTAGTCATGGGCAGGATGGACGGAAGGGAGCCAGAGGACGTAGCCCAATACGATAGTTTAATAGATTTGGTCAATCTACGGTTTGATATTTCATCCGTTCAATTAATACACGTGTTCATCAGTTTTTGTATCCAAAAAATATTGCGATTCTGCCATAAACAGACTGCTATAAGATTTAAATAAAACTGGAATGACTAAGCAAAGTATGCTTCCCACTTTCCCATGGGAATCGAACCCATGGTCAAAGGCAAACCGTAATCACTGGACCACAGAGCCAGTTTAACAGTGCAAAATCACGTATTGTAACCGCTTTAATAAATCCTCTGCGAACAATTACTTAGTGGTTAAACAAATACTTTGCAGAATAATAGCACTTACGAGCGAATGCTGACTAAATATACATAAGGGAAATTTACTGCATATTTGCACAACCATGCTTGGTGGGCAGGGTGAAATATCATACTCAATTTCATCATCAGACGATGATAGTTTTTCTAGCTTACCTCCTTCTTTAGAAGATATTCTCACTAATAACTTTAAAAGCTATGCTAAAAATTTTAACGTCGTACATATTAACGCGCAAAGTATTCACGCTCATTATGCTGACATGCTGGCTACGTTTGACAACCAAAATATTCATGCCTTACTGGTCTCGGAGTCATGGCTCAAACCATGTCTTCCGTCAACCTCCTACTCTATTCCGGGTTTTAAATTGCTTCGTCAGGATCGCACTGGAAGGGGTGGTGGTGGTGTTGCCATCTATGTCCGGTCACAGATATCCTGCAAAATTCTAAATACCTCCAAATCAACAGATGAATTTGAATATCTTATGATTGAAGCTACCCTCTCCCACACCAAAGTCCTTCTTGGAGCTTTCTATTGTTACTCTTCCGCTGTTGATTATTTTTCTGATTTTGAAAAACTTATGGAAAGTCTGATACCGGATTATGGCCACGCCATTATTATGGGAGACTTCAACACGTGTATGAGGAAGGATGATTGGCGGTCGCAAAGACTTAAGGCTATTACAGATAGCTGTAATTTACAAATTCTTCCCCTTGACACGACGCATCACTTTCCTAACTGTACACCTTCTCTTCTTGACCTTATTATAGTTTCTACTGTCGATCATGTTGCCAAATTTGGCCAGTTCAATGCTGATGCATTTTCTTATCATGACCTTATTTTCCTCTCCTACAAGATCCGTCCACCAAAGTTCAAGTCCAAAGTCTTAATGCAACGTAATTTTGGTGCTATAGACATTGAGCAACTTCGGAATGACGCTCGTGATGGTGACTGGCAGTCTGTTGTAGATGCAGTGTCAGTTGATGATCAGCTCAAGTTTTTTGAAACAACTCTTCTAGATCTATATGACCGCCATGCACCTGTGCGTCCTGTCCGATTGAAGCACTACCCTGCGCCCTGGCTGACAGATGAAATTAAGTCGATGCAGGCTAAGAAAAATAGGGCCAAGTCGAAATATAAGTCTGATCCGGATACTTATCGTGACGCATACATTCGCGCTAGAAATCGCTGCAACAGGATGTGTAGAAGCACAGCGACTCCACATACACCAGTCCATCCAAAACGGCGACCCAGCCAAGGTCTGGAAATTTCTGAAAACTCTGGGAGTTGGGAAAACTCAAAGTGACAAATCCAATGACTTTGACATTGAAGCCCTTAATAGACACTTCGCTACTTCTGTTGCCTTTGATGACAACATAAAACAGAACACATTGAATACTCTCTCTGCACTTCCCACTCCTAGCAACACCCCTTTTTTCTTTAAACCAATTTCTGATTGTGACATTGAGAAAGTTGTACGTGCCATATCGTCGAATGCTGTTGGCGCTGACGACATTAGTCGTAAAATGATCTTACCTATCCTCGACATCATTCTTCCTGTCCTTACCATTATCTTTAATAATTCCCTTGCATCGGGGGTTTTTCCGCATTCATGGAAACACTCATATGTAACACCAATACCTAAAAAGAATAACCCCAAATCCTTGTCGGACTATAGACCAATATCCATACTCCCTTTCCTTTCCAAAGTCCTTGAGCGAGTGGTACAACAACAACTCTGCCACTACCTTACAGTCAATAACCTCCTCAATCCTTTCCAATCTGGTTTCCGTCCTGGTCATAGTACGACTACTGCTCTTGTTAAAGTTACCGACGATATTCGACGTGGGATGGACGGCACACGGCTGACTGTTTTGACTCTGCTGGATTTTAGCAACGCCTTTAATACAGTTGATGTTGACATTTTGCTGGGTGTCTTACGCTCTCTCAATATATCTCCAACAGTTATTGAGTGGTTCCGTACGTACCTGTCTGGAAGACAGCAATGTGTTCGCGTCGAGGACCATTTATCTACGTGGCGTAGCACGTCTGCTGGTGTTCCACAGGGTGGTGTCTTATCTCCCCTACTCTTTTCGTTGTTTATAAACTCCATAACCTCTAATCTTCAATCTTCCTACCATCTTTATGCGGACGATCTGCAAATTTATACGCAGGATTGTGTTGATAACATATCAGCTGCGATTAGCACTACTAATGAAGACTTGGAACGTATTTCAGTCTGGAGTAAAAATTTCGGTCTGCAAGTCAATCCCACTAAGACTCAGTGCATTATTGTCGGCAGTTCTAGGCTGTTGGATAGGCTTGATTACAAACTGCTTCCCCGAGTTGTATTTGATGGAGTGGTTATAGAATACAGCGACTGTGTTAAAAATCTTGGCATATATATTGACAAAGCACTCACTTGGTCAGTTCAATTGGCTGAGGTTAGCAGGAGAATATTTGCTACATACTGGTCACTTAAAAGGCTTAGTGCCTTTTTACCTATAGCCACCAAAATCATGCTCGCACATTCCCTGCTCTTCCCTATCCTTGATTACGCTGACTCGTGTTACTTGGACCTTACTGAGGAGCAACTAAATAAACTTGAGCGTCTTCAAAATCTCTTCATTCGTTTCGTATATGGCCTTCGCAAATACGACCACGTTTCCCAATTTCGCGCTGATCTCAAGTGGCTCCCTATTCGTCGTCGTCGAGATTTACATATTCTGTCTTTACTCTTCACAATCCTTTTTAACCCTTCCTCGCCCAGCTATCTAAGAAGCCTATTTCAATTTCGTGGTGATGTTGAGGATCGCTCACTGCGCAGTGCTGAGAGACTTCGCTTATTAATTCCAACTCATTCTACTCAGTTCTACTCTGGTTCCTTCGCTGTACAAGCCGCTCGTCTATGGAACTCACTGCCATTCACCGTTCAGTGCGCCAAAACGTTAGCAAGCTTCAAATCACAAGTCATGTCGCACTTTTTACGTGATACTACTACTTAATACTATCCTTACTTATCATGGCTATGGTATTCTACCTTGTTTGTAGTAATGGTATGTGTATGTGTAGTGAATATGTTGTTATATTGTATGTATATATATAGTTGTATATAAGTAAGTGTGTAATATACATTATATGTGTAAGTTTATGTTTTGATATTTATAAAATTATTATGTTTCTTCTTATTCTTGTTGACACCTACCGCGCACAATCTTTAATATTTTTACTCAATTTTCCGTAAGGTTGCCTGGAAGAAATTGCTATTGCGATAAGGCCGCCTTTGCGCAAGGTTATGTTTCTTGTAATTACTTGTATTTAACAATGTATCCTTGTTGTGCAATAAAGAGTTTTTGTATTGTATTGTATTGTAAGGGAAGACTAAATCTACACTTAATATTATAAAGAGGAAAGATTTGTATTTTTGTGTGTATATAATGAATAAACTTAAAAACTACTGTGCCGATTTTAAAAATGCTTTCACCATTGGAAAGCTACATTCACCCTGAGTAACATAGGCTATATACCGCAGGCGGAGATGCGGGAAACAGCTAGTATATATATATAAGGGAAGCGAGACGATTATGCAAACTACCGTCGAATGTTCTCGTCTATAGACAAAGTTGTCGAAAAATATATTAGTGAACAATTACAAAAAATTTATAGACATAATGGTATTATATATTAAAATCAATTATGATTTCAGATGGGGAACATCCGATTTACTAATTAAATTCACTAGTTAATTCGTACTTAAATAGAAGACTTCATGTAAATGTTCTCTTTATCGACTTTTCATGTGCTCTCGAAACACTAGACCATAAGCAATTAATATCTAGTCTACACAACTGTGGTATACGTGGGCCACTCCTTAAATGGTGCAGACGTTACCTATAAAATATAATATTTTAGGTAAAGGTAAATGACGTTTTCAGTAAACAGATAGTACAGAAGGCACGGCCCAAGGATCCGTGTTAGGACCCCTTCACTTCCTGTCATATGTCAACGAAATGTATAAGTACCTACGTCCAATATAGTACATGCTATCAGTTCGCTGATGACACCTGCCTGGTGGCTGCCGATAAAGACCCGAATAAAGCTTGTAACATGCTACGGTCTGATTTTAATACTCTTTTAAAGTGGTGTCACGATGTAGGATTAGTTGTCAATGCCACAAAAACCGAACTACTACACATTAAATCGCCTTACATTAAAAGAGTTCCTTTAAAGAGCGTCATAGCCCATGACCACAAATGTCTACACTCATCTATCTTAAATCAGTGCAGCTATACTTCTGTTGACGTAGTAGATTGCCAAACATATTTAGGACTCCGAATCGACAGCAAATTTAGTTAGTGGAACCACATCGAACAAGTTTGTAATACATTAAGATAGTTTTTAGCGAATATGATAATACTTAAAAATAGGATCCCATTTAATATTAAGATAATGTTGTATAATTCGCTAGCTGAATCTTACAATCAATATGGTTTATGTAGTTATGGCCGTACATATAATTTATTCCGTCAAATCCGTCCATTGTCAGGTATAATATATTTTATTAAAAAACTATTCTTCGACATCAATAACCAGTCACAACCGGAACACTCCGTATACACCCGATCGGTCGCTCGACGTCAGCTGAGTAGTAAACCGGTTCGCGTGAACAATGAACACGGCAAACGAACATCTGATTATATCGTTTCTCGACTCAACAATAAACTACCAATCGAATTACGGGATAAATTAACAACAAAATATATAAAGTATAAACTTCAGGAGTATTTTCTTAGTGTCCTTTAAAAAAGGCTTTAAAATGCGTAGATATAGTTAACAAACGAACCATATTTATTTGTTAAATTATTTTTTTACTTTTTACTTTATTTCGTGTGTATGTACCTAACCTAGGTGTTGTAAGTGTTTAGTTACAGGACTGTTTATTGCCATTTGCGTAAATCTTGTACATTGTTTGACGTAAACTTAATTCTTAGTATAATTTCAAACCTTAGTGGTCTCGCTGTGGTAAGTTAATAATACCTACCTACTAAATGTTTAAAAAAATCTTTTATATGATAAAAATAAAAAATAAAAATAAGTCAGCCAATTGTTATAAGTATATGTACTTGTGGAACAATGAAGTTTGATTAACCCTTTGATTTAACCTTATTAACCCATCCAGTGGCGTGATGATATATCGAAACCGCAGTTCAAAAATTAGTCCTACCACAAGTTAGGTTTCAGTAAGGGCAATTAAAATCTACTCTTAAATTTAAGACGACCATGGGCAATGCTAATGGTTGATTAAGTATTCATTGCGCAGAAGTATAAAAATATAACGAACGTTCAAATAAACACATACATTAGCAATAAAATATGTATGACTGAAGCTCCCGCTATGCTCGGCTGTTTGCGCGATGTAATATGTTAAAAGGTCTGATTATTGGGAACGTCATACATAAATCTCTAATTATATGATTAGAAATTTATATACATTACCCGCGTGACATTTTCCTAAGATTTATATTATATTATCATATACATGACATTAGAACCCAGGACTAAAGGATCAATGAACCTATAATAAATAATAACAAAATATTGGAGCTTTAACAACAGGATGACAGAAATTACCTGAGATTTTATTTAAAAAAAAAATAAGTGAGCGAGGCCGAATAGCGTAGGGTCACCAAATGATGAAAGCAAGTTTTAAATTTTTTCTTGAATTATAATTTCGGACAAATTAAACTTATAGAACTAAGATATTGTTTATGTACATGTCTGATTTTTTTCATTTTTAAATAGATAATATTAATAGGTAAACTTAAAAAAATATGGAAATTTATTCGTCTTAGGCCATCTGGAAAATAGTGGGTTTCATAAATCGCGTATTACTGGCCAGCACTTAGCAGTGTCCAAGGCAAGAAGAAGAAAGACATTAAAACCCGTCAAACCGTTAAACCTCGTCTTCTAACGCCAGAGTCTGAGACCAAAACACAATTATTATTTTTTAATCTAGAATTTAAAATCAATTGACTTCAATATCCTGGCGTGCATACTTATAACTGGTAACCCTAAACAAGAGTGACAACAATATTTGCTTTTGTCCCGTGCCGGCCATTCAACCAGTGAAAGATAAAAATTACGAACTGCGAGGTGCTGCGGAGGTTTTTATCAAGGACCAAAACAAAGGATTGTTTAATGACGGTATTAGTGGAAAGTTCGCGATAAATTCGACGTCGTTAGAGGCTCTTTGTCACTGTTGTATTGTGCTCTCAGTCAAGTTCTTATGAATCGTTTCATCGGGAAACCTAATTTAATTGAAAATTTAGATAAGGGTCGCTATTATGGGCTCTAATTAAATTTTGACTTTAAAGATGTCATATCATATCAGGCGAATCTTTCACAGGTTAAAATATTTAGAGAGTTCAAAAATATTATGGAAATATTCTAAAATGTTATTATTTTTATTACATTTGACGTTTATATTGGATAGTTTATTATAACAGTGTGACTTATTAAATTATTTTGCAGAAGTAGGTATTAGATGGGTTGACTAATTTAGTTATTTTTTTATTACTAGCTTTTTCCCGGAGTAAGTACCATCCGGCCCGGTGAACCTGCCCCGGTGACGGGACGGTTGGGAAGAATTGATTCATCGACCCCGGTATTTCGGTCCCGGCGAAGAACGGGGTTGAGGTTCTCAACCGTCCCGGTGGTCTGCCCCGGTGACGGGACGCTTGGGAAAAAATTGTTTCATCGACCCCGGTAGATCGGCCCCGTCGATTAACGGGGTAGATGGCACAGATTAAGTTTCAACTATCCCGGTGTGTGTTTTGAACGGGGCAGATAGCACAGAGTGAGTAGCATACGGCCCGGTAGTGTGAATAGCGGAAAAATTGAGTAGTATTATTATCTGAGTTTACAAAAAGTTATCTCGTCACAACGCTCACAGCTAGGGTAGGTAGCTCACAGCTAGATATGTTTTAGCAAACTACATTTACTCACATTGTCTCCTTACATCGACTACTCTTTATGACTAACATAGCAAAGAACCATAGGGCTCTAAAATTCTTGGAAACAGCATCGAACGAAAGAACAAAACATTATACTATCCTTATTTACGAGTATAGTACAACCAATTAGTTAACCAATAGTTGTGTGTGTTTTATATTGTGAGGTACATAACTAGGTAAGTGAAGTGACTTAATATGCTATTTGACTATGTATTTCTATTATTATTAAATGTGAATGATTCTCAACAATAATGAAATAAATTATTTTAGATTTCCTAAGAAAAATATGGAAAAAGATATCCCAAGTTGCTCTACCGGCCAAACAACTATTACACATGTAAAAAGAAACGGTGGCACTGTTCTTTTACGTGGATGACACCAATATGTATTAAAGGAAACATATAATAATGGAACCAAAGCATGGGAATGTATTAACAGAAAAAAAACAGAAATGTCGAGGAAAAAAAGTGTTAAGGTTAGTGTTTTAGTTTATGTTTTAATTTACTAAGAATATTGTTTTTTTATTTGTTTTTACATTATAAGACATACCTACTTGGTATTTTGGGTGCTAGTACTGATGAACATGTATATCTGTTATTATATATGTATAGTTAGTATAAAACAAAAATAATGTTTTCTTGTTTTTGTATATAATATAATGTTTTTGTACCAAAAATAAAAACTGATTGTACCTTACAAACACTTTTTTATTTAACTCTTCCTACTTCACATTATCAGGGCGTATGCTACTTACTCTGTGCTATCCGCCCTGTTCAAAAAACACCACACCGGGATAGTTGAAACTTAAACATCAACCCCGTTCTTCCCCGGGACCGAAATACCGGGGTCGATGAATCAATTCTTCCCAACCGTCCCGTCACCGGGGCAGGCTCACCGGGCCGGATGATACTTACTCTTTTCCCGCAGCTCCGCCTGCGTCTTATATATATTCATATCAAATTTCATCAAAATCCGTTCAGCGGTTTGGCCGTGAAAGTGTAACAGACAGACAGACAGACTTTCGCATTTATAATATTAGTATGGATTATTTACGAATTGCACATTGCAAAGTCAAATGTAAAAAGGGAGGCTATGTATTTGTCGGCATATGACTAGACTAACCTAACTATCCATAAATTAATATAGAAAGTAAAATGAGAGGGGTATGGCGCATCGTTGTAAGCAACACGTGCGCCTACCACCTCCACCATTATCCCTACTGTTGCCTCTTATTTTGCAGCGGGTATAAATCGATCGCATAATGGCTGAATCGTCAGTCTGAGTCCGATTCTGAGTCTGAGTCTAAGTCTTAGCCAATCATGGCTCTGACTCAGTGTAGTGCACTTCAATGCACCTATCCTTGTTTAACTATGACTCTTGACTCTTGATGAGTTGTCTTCTAAATGTTAGCACGGGAGGGATCCAGGTAGACTATTGGCTGTGGATCATCGTATGACGCGGGGAGTCGTGTGCGTCTACTTTAACCATGATTTGGGATACAGTCCCACTATCGGGACGAACAGGCCCTCTGTCCAATTTAATAAGATCTTAATGATAACCGATTGTTAACCTATCATATCTCTTTCATTATTAAAAAGGAACTTTCATTACCGCCATCCTGCCCCGTCACTTGATGACAGCTTACCCTTTTCGTCATTTCGACATATTTATGTTGAGCACTGTTTATTACATACAATCAAAAACTGACTACACAATTTTTAACATAATGCTTAATATTGTTTATTAGTTTAGTAACTCAAACTGTAAAAGAAGAAGTTTAGTAACTGTTTTGAGATAATTCTTAATTAATACCTAGTACTTATTTGATAGCCATATAATGACAGATAAAGAAACAAGAAATAGATGCATTTGGATTTTTGCAATAACGAAAGGAAGTCGAGTCGGCAGCGAGCTCTGTTATTAATTTTCAGTTATCTGTGAAAGTATTATCGTCTGATCTCCAGATGTACGTCAAAATGTTGGTAGTTCTACTTTGTACTTAGTTGACAAAGTTAATTAAATACAAATTAATTTTTTTGTTAAATATTTGAGCAACATCAGCTAATATTCAGAAACAAATATATGACGGTGTGTTTGACATCTATTGTCCTCTTTTGATGGCTATGCGGAAAATGACAAATTATTTTCATATCTGTCACATCATTTTTATACGAGAATTCCATTTTCTTTTAGATAGTCGAGGGAACATCTGGCCCAAGAGCAATGTTTTAATAGAGAAAAATTTAATATTTCTCTTGAATCAACTTGCTAAGAAATGAACACAGTTTTTTCTCGGCAAACATTTCTACATACCAATTAATTGCGTTTTTAATACTATTTGTAGATGATGATTCTTCAAACATAAAACATTGTGTTGAATGAATGGATTCTTTGATTAAAACAAAATCATGATTGGTATTGTCAAAAACTGGTACAGAAATTTTCTGTTTAGTTGTGTTTTAAAAGCTTAAAAAAAAAAAAAAAATTACAAATAATAGTTGAGCCTTTCTATAAAGCAGAATGATAAAAGTGAAGAAGAGTAAGTATCTGTTCAGCAGTCGTACCCATAGTATTAAAGCGATGAAATAGCTTGTATTGCTATCTTGGTTGTATTATCAATTTATTTAGTAACTAGCTGTTTCCCGAAGCTCCGCATGCGTCAAAAAGTAGCCTATGTTTGACCCCGGGTCTTCAACTATATTCATACCAAATTTCATCAAAATCCGTTCAGCGGTTTAGCCGTGAAAGCGTAACAGACAGACAGCCTTTCGCATTTATAATATTAGTATGGATTAAATTTAACTTCATTACAAAGAACTGAAAGTTTAAGAGCATGCAATAGGATAATAATTATCTACGTGTTTCTCAAAATTTGTGCCGTCATAATTGACGTAAATTGCCCAATCTAGAGCATTTTTTATCGCCTACATAAGCTATCTTTCAGATATTTTTATGAGAACTTGAAATACAAACAGAATACGCCACAGATTGTGGGTATTACGAGGAATCCAAGTATTTGCAACGAGGAGCACTGCAGATTGCAGTAGCAGTGGTATGTTAAGGTTCTTGCACATCGTCTTGACTTCATTTGGTGTCAAGTTTAAATATTGCTAAAATTAAATTCGCCTTTATGACTCAAGGGCATAATTTAGTTGGCTTTTATGATTTTAGTACATATAATTCGAAGATGGTGTTAGACCTTATACTTGTTACGTATTATTTTTATTAAATTAAACTATTTTAATACGGTTTTATCGCGTTTATTACTTTTTATTTACACCTGACGTTTCAAACACTTTACAGCGTTCATGGTCGCAGGCAGACTAAGTTAACATTTGTCTTTGATGTCATAAGATTACAAACTACCGCCTGAAATTTTTTATTGGGAACTATTCCGATTCACGCAGTATTGGCTTACAGTATCTAAGGGTCTTGCAGTCTGATTCCGAGTTTGCGATTTTATTAAGTTAATGACTGGGTCCCAAGCTGGCGGTACCTGCCATCCATCCTCTCTATTGAAATTAGGATGTTTTTTAATTTCAATAGCTTCACGTTCCTTGGAATGAATCTGTTTTCCTTTGCAAGGACTTAAGGATTATCAAAACGCATATAGTGGTTGGGTTTGTCTAGAGCATGTTCACAGACTGCAGACTTGGTTGAGCGTCTATTTTTCATGTCAGCAATATGTTTTTTTATACGAGTATTAATGCTTGTCTTTGTTTGCCCAATGTATGATAAACCACAGTCACAGTCAATTTTATTAACTCCAGCATCTTGCAAACGAATATCTTTATATCTTTGAAACGTCAGGTGTAAATAAATAAGTAATAAACGCGTATTAAAATAGTTTAATTTAATGAATAACAATCGCGAAAACATAAGAAATCATTACGTATTATTTTTATTTGTAACTGTGGTATGTGAGTTAGATAGACTATAATGTACCAATCTAAAAAGTAAAATTAGAAGAAATACATTTAATATAAAATTTGTAAAAAGGCGGTATTATTGTTAACCTTCCGTAGATCCATTTGTGAGGAGCTGGGTGTCAATTCTGCTAACAAACTTTAAAAGACCATGCAACTGATATTCAATTAAGACTCAATTACGATTCAGTTTATATAAGCTCAATAAAGTATCAACTATTTTATTTTTTATGCTTTAAAAAATAAACGTGAATGAAAAAAAAACAATGTGTAACATTCCTTAGATAAGGAAGCTGAGCTTGCAAGTTGTTTGCAATCAACGAAAGCAGGTAGATCCGAATTAGTTTGTTTAAACTCCCTATAATATCCTAATGGATTCAGACATCCATTTTGCCAATGTGTAAGTACAGTAGAACCTAATATATATTTGAATTTATGATTAGTAAGCGCTGGATGCAGGTCGCTTTCAACCAGTTATTTTGTGAGCTACAGCTCAAATGATGATTATTAATTAAATATTGCAGTGCTCTGTATTTTTGCTATCCTTGTCACTTGTTGTCTGAAATTTCATTTATGGAGTAAAATGATTTCACGTAATTCAAGAATAAATGCAGTTTCTGACATTCTTATAATTTAACAATCCTTAAAAAACCCGGAAAGCGCTACACCGTATGATATTAATTACGTTATATCCGCCGAGAGATAAAAAAATGTAAAATGGTTCTATTACATAGATTGGAACTTTTAATTAGTATTACCTAGTAGAGCACGATTTTAAATTTCGGTATAACGTGGCAGGCACCCAGACTCAGCATAATTCGTTAGCGCACTGTCACATATATGTAGAGCAATGCTAGAAATTCTAGTTGTATTATTAGATTTTTTTTAAATTAAAGAACAAAATCCCTCTCATTCATACCCATATCTAACATAATTACAAACAGGAGCAGGCAAACTGACCCATCACAACCCATTATAGCGTGCTGTCACATATGTAGAGCAGAGCTAGTAAATACTACAATATTTTTAATATTATAATTATTAAAAAGAAGCTGTTTTCCGCAGTTCCGCCTGCATCAAAAAGTAGCCTATGTTTTTCAACTATTTTCGTACCAAATTTCATACAAAAATCCGTTCAGCGATTTGGCCGTGAAAGCGTAACAGACAGACAGAATTTCGCACTTATAACATTAGTGTGGATTAGTATAAATATTTTTTAAGAGCAGAATGTAAAGAACACCACGAAAACAAAATACATCTCATTCATACTCGTATCTAACATAATTACAAAAAGTGGCAGGCAACGCCGAAACCCAGCACAATCCATTAGCGCGCTGTCACGCGCCGCAGACTCTGTTGGACACTACACTGACATTTGCTCTCGCGGTTTAAGCCTACCCACAATCACGCTAAAATACCCTGCCCTTTTTTCCCGACCTAGTGTGCCGAAATAAAAACACTTATCATTTAGGCAGATACTAGTTCATGTAAGTAATTTTAGCCATTAAGGATAGACAGCCGCATATCTTCACGTGGTTAACATAAAAAGCAGCTGAGAAAAACCGGAGGTCTAAATTTTCTTGAACCCTGACCGACTGGTAGTGGCTTACATCAATGGCAACTTTATTGGAAATGTTGTTGAATGTTATTGTTATTGTTGGTAGAGTCTGCTACTAGTCAGTAAGTATATACCTCAATCACCTTTTACGACATGCACGGAAAAAGAACGCACGATTCTCAAGCCAAGACACATACAAGATATTACACTTCTTAGAAATGCTGAAAATAACTTATGAACTAATACACTAATAGAATATTATTACGAAGAAAAAGTAGTCAAAATTGCGCTTTAATTGCGAGAAGCAGACACCATTCTTCATAATTATCATACATACTATGATAATATAAAGAATGAAGTTTGCTCAATAGTATGACACCAATACCGTCCCTATCTCAGCAGAGACATTTCCCATCCTGACATAATTCTTACCTAATTCAATTTAAAAGAACCCTCCCAACGTAATAGCAGTGTGTCCGCAAAATGAATTTATAATCTTTCAGTGTTTCCATGAATTATTAATAATTTACCTTTTGCATACCATTGAAACAAACTCTCAATTCCTAAATTACTTTTTGATTTAAATAAAGGAGTTAATGTTCTAAATCTGAAGTGTGAGTGGGCCCGCGCCCATGGCCTGGAATACATTTCGACACATCGTCACCTACCTACATTATCTTTTACTACTTTATGAAAAACACGGTTTTGTAATTCAATGCGAAATTAAGCTATAGGCTTACCCATAAAGAATGAAAATATAGTCTGACTGCCTCTATGGCCTGAGTTTTTGCCTTATGATTCGCAGGTTATGTCTTAAAATATGCTCAGGTGGAATCTTTTATATGACGAGGTACATTCCTTTATTTATTTACCAAATCAGTAGTATAGATCGGAAAACAATCAAGTAAATGATTGGTTATAAAAAATAATAATGAAATATAAAAAATCCCACAATGGCATTACAAATTTAGTTCGCAATCGTGATTTTTTGTTAATTCCAATGTTTTGGTAACCAAGGAAACTCCTCGATCGTGCCTTGAAATTAATTACTGGACCTACACTAAATCACTATTTACACTTGCGCCTACACTAATATTAAACTGGGCGTTTCGATAAAGATTTATCCTTGAAGACTTTATATAGCGACGGAAAACGTATTTCTGAATTCTTTTTTTTTGTTTTTAAAGAATTATTTTATTTTGACGCTTTTGGGATACCTATTTACGTATCTATATCGTCGTTCGTCGTTTCAGCCGCAATCAGTCCACTGCTGGACTTAGGCCTCCCCCGAATTGAGGGGTTGTTGCCATACTCGCCAGTTTCAACGGCCTATTGTACTTCCGACGCTGCTGCCCATCGGAAGTATTCTTAAGCTAGGGAAAGGTGGGATGTGGTTGGGTTTGAGGAAAGGATGAGGTACTAGGATGCTACTGACTCGGATGGACATGGATTGACGCAGTAGCAGCTCGGGTAAGTCGGGCTCGCGTACCCGTGTGCTATGTAAGCCATCGGGCAGATGCTTGGAAACAACACCCCTGACTTACCTATATAATTATTTTCAAATCACAACACAATTTATTGCTAAATTTTAAATTTATGACGAATGTTCTAAATAATAATATACTGACAGCATTTTGGATTTTATTCACTTTATGAATTATTGTAACTAGTATATTATAATTGACAAAAAAAATCTTAGTTATTTCTTAATCATAATCACACCTGATATTAGATGCATCTGCACTTAATGGTCTAAGGTAAAACTCGCTGCTCCATGAATGGTATGAATAAATTTATTCGCAAAAATTGAAATATCTGGAAAATCCTTTGACAACGCGAACTATTGATAGGAACAATGCATTTCCGCCATCACGTTAAGCAAACAATCATGATATCCAATCAACGATGCGACCGCTTGCACACACGTGAGTATTACAACGTTCATAGGAATTAATTTTCAAATTGGTCTTTGGATCTTGCAGCCAAGTTCGATACAGTTTTAATAGATGTCAGATTAAGCGTGATAAGACTTTTACTTTGTGCCTTACTAATTTATTTTTAAACGTTTCCAATTTCTCTTCTTTTGTTGCAATGAAGATTATTTGTATGGTGCCAACTCTGGCGGGTCACAGCCATATCATAAATAAGTATTCAATTACGAATTTCTATTTTCCAAAAAAAATGGAGATCTCTTCTAGAAAACTTCCTCGAATATAATTATTTGTTCACAATAGTACCTACGACTACTATACTTACGAGTTTTCCTGACCACTTACTTTTAAAATAATAAATGAAATGAATATGGTATTGTATTACCATTCCGTAATTGTCGCAAGTACGAGTCTCGTAAATGACTATTTATCAACACCACTCACGCCACGTTTCTAACTTTCAATTTGCGATAATAAAATTAAAATAACTTGCAATGGAAGCATATCAGGCACTCAACTCGCAGGCCGACATAATATGTAGGCTGACTGGACTGATGTTTCCGACCTTAGATGAGTGAAAATAGAAAATATGACTAGAAAAATTCTTTAGTGTGTCCTACTTAATTAGTAATTTAAAAAATCTGATTAATGTCTACTGTTTAAAACACTCTTTAATATGGATTAGAAAAAAGTTAATAGCTTAGTTTGAAAAAATGTAAGAAGGTTTTACTTTATATTATCAACTCTTACAGCAGGGTGGATTGATAATGTAACCTACACGAAATGATGATTTCATCTTTCTTTGGAGATAGTTAAACAGGTAGAAAATAAAACGACACCGACCTGTGCTTCCGCGGAACCTAGGGTACCTTCTAGATCAACTGGGCGAACAAACTGCGGCGGGTCCAGACTGGATCTCCAGGTAATCTTTACACCAAAGAAATCAAACCAAATTAAAAAAATGGATAATAACCATCCCGAACAAATAAATTTATCTATAAATAATATAGATATTTTCAAATACAAATAAATATCTTCAAAATAAAATAATCCAAATAAAATCCCAAGCTGAAACAAGAAAACTGTTCTCATGAGTCATATGCAACACAAAGGAAATATAGCCTAACAAAACTGGCACGTGTTAAAAAAATTCTTACCGTTTCAATTTCTTGGTTTAACGGGAGACGTGTGTTAAACAAAGAAATTGAAACGGTACCCTTTTTCAGAGTCAAATTTCCCCCAAAAATTTACCCGAGATGAAATAAGTTTGACAACAATTCCTCAATCTAAAACTACAAAAGACCAAAAACCAATTTACCAAAATTATTGATATGGTTCAGAAAAAATACCAACATGAGTCAATCTAAAACAATTTCTACTCCAAAATTTTTAAATTAGGGTAATTTGGGAAAAATCTACCCATAAATTGGGGAAAATTCAAGATAGAAAATGCCACTAAAATGGCGACCAATCCAATAGTGGTCGCGTCACGTCGTCGCTTGACACGCGCATTCGCTATGGATACGCGGGTCGCGCTCGACTAACGAGCTCCTCAAATGTAATTAAGTTTTTTAGGTAGTTCTTATACGTTTATACTGTTTGTGAATAATAAAATATTATTTGCAAACACATTTTACATAATCTCCTATTTCTATGCTCTAAGTTTCCGACCCAGGTACAGCCAGCGTCTGGCCTTACTGTGGCTACTGGCGTATGACCCACATACCATTAAATAATAAACACTTCCTGAAACATAACAACGAGAGTTTTTAACCTTCCCATTACATTAAAAAAGGTGACGTTAACAGTAATTGACTTCGGTTGGAATTTGCATAGGTATCAGTTTTCTAAATGATATTCTGCTAAACAGTCTAGCCCGATATAACTTGACCTAATTTTGTACGATTAATTTGTTTAAGATATAAGTAAAAGTATTATAAAAACTTAAATGTTGTTTATTTGTACGATCTTAGATTTATCCTACATTATTCCATTATAATTTTTTAAATACCATGTTATTTACCCTAGGAATATAACTCATACTGCTATAGTGTATATTTTTTCTAACTTAGTTTTTTCTCGTTATTCTCATTCTCCTTACGATTTCCCATTGTCTGGGGTCAGCGCCGTATGTATTTTGTCTTACAAAGTTTTCGATTCCTTGCCATGATTTTATCAACTCCTACCATCCTCATGTCCTTTCAAATGCAATCCAATCATCTCTCCCAAGTAGGCTCCCTCTTTACTTTCTGTGCATATTTTCCATAAATTACATAATGTTTGAAACTTACTATGGCGCCTTACTCAAACAATAGAATTTAGTGATTTGTAGAGTTCAACTAAAGACTTCAACTAAACAAGCACGCATGAACCCAAGATAAATTAACACTACCTCATCATTAAACAATAGTTGATATGAAAATATCCATCTGTTGAACGTCAAACTAAGTACGGAATCCTACCAAAAAGTTATTAAAAATTTAATGAGCAAAACAAAAAAATCTGGCTGAATCCTCTCTGACAGCCGCTTAAATAAAATCGTTTCATTTATTCATTATAAGCGGTCGGGATAACTGGTTTATATGGACAAAACAAAGAGCTGTGTCAGTAAATTAAAACAATAGTGACTAGTGGTAGCCGCTACAAATCAAATTACAACTTTTACATTACACGGGTTCTCAGCTCAGATTCATTCAACACATTAACTGGCAAGTAGGGTTGCCAAAATTACAAATATTGTAGAAACAATTTTTTATATCATTGTAAACCAACCTTACCTTTAAAACACTTCTGAATACCAAAATGTTAAAATAAGTATTATTCAAAAAAAAATTTTTAATATGCATTTAGAATAGCAAGTATCGTAAACGCGTGCGTTGTTGGAGTTTTAGAAGCAACATCGTCTTATTCAAAGGACCACATCTTCTTTAAAAAATGCGTGACCCAAACACACATATTTTATTTTTTTATAGGAAAACATGCTTAATGAAAAGCGATTACTGCTACATACCAGAGGTATCACGGGCGCGTTGCGGACACCGAAAATATTTTTACGCATTTTGTAAAATGCGCAATTGCACATGCACAGTAGCGATTACTTGAAGCCATAGCACATGAATGCCGAAGACCCGACAGAACAAAAGAAAATCTATTGTTTTTTTGGACCAGCGTGAAAGACTATTGAAGCTCATCTGATTCGAGCTCGATCGATTGATATAATTTACTTTTCAAATATATCTGATCTGGTAACCCTACTCGCGAGGCCTTTTGATCTTAAAACTTCCCGTTGGGAAAACTGTACCGTATTATATCGTTGAACGAATTGTTATTGTTACCGAAAGGAACTTTAACCGCTACAGATTAAAACTACTCGAAGGGATCCACCTACATAGGTCAACAAGACAATACCTAGCATTAAGCATCCATACTAATATTTCCATACTAATATTATAAATGCGAAAGTCTGTCAGTCTGTCAGTCTGTCAGTCTATCAGTCTGTCAGTATGTCAGTCTGTCAGTCTGTCAGTCTGTCAGTCTGTCAGTCTGTCAGTCTGTCAGTCTGTCAGTCTGTCTGTCTGTCTGTCTGTCTGTCTGTCTGTCTGTCTGTTACGCTTTCACGGCGAAACCGCTGAACGGATTTTGATGAAATTTGGTATGAATATAGTTGAAGACCCGGGGTCAAACATAGGCTACTTTTTGACGCAGCAGAAACAGCTAGTATGAAATATGAAGAGATGATGATTACCTACCACTAGTTTAAACATTCAATAACTATATGGAGAGTGAGGTGGTCAATCTAGTGTAGATTGATGTACAGGGGTACATCCTGGTGTCAGAGTTTTTTCGTAACCGCCTTTCGGCATCTGACGTGGTTTCTTTTACAACCACCAGATGGTCGCTATGTTTATATTCATACTTACTAATATAATATTATAAGTGAGAAAGTCTGTCTGTCTGTCTGTAATGCTTTAAAGTCCAAACTGCTAAACGGATTTTGATAAAATTTGGTATGAATATAGTTGAAGACCCAGGGTCAAACATAGGCAATTTTTTGACGCATGCGGAACTGCGGGAAATTGCTAGTATGTTCTAAATGATTTAAACATGACACTGGTGCATCTTAACTCCTCTAATACAGCACAGCAACATCAGAATTCAATTACTCTCATTCATTTAGCACTTTGTGAAACGCGAGTAGTGTCTGAGTGAAATGCTCTTTGTACCGGATTCTACTTTTATGTAAAGTTCGTATGTGAAATAAGTGTATTTGTATGTTTCCTTAAGTCTGATTTTTTATTTTTTTATTCATTTTCAAATCATTACAATCCAAAAAATAGGGAACAGTTAAAAATTTCAAAAACGCGTGATAAGTTTTTTAGATACGACAATACGAACGACAGACTTTTAAACCAGTACCTAGGCATAAACATATCTTCGATGATTTTAATCTTAATTTTAACATATTTTCTCAATTTTGTATTTTAAGTATTATCACACAAGGGAATTAAGACCAACCATAGCCATTATCATGTTACTCAGGGTGATCATGAATATTCCATTGGAAGACCCTTTTATGAGATCACATTCTGCAAATCCTTTTAATTTTTTCCAAACAATTGGTGCGAAACAGTTTTCTCTGCATAATTTCATTCGTCAAACTTCTATGTATTTAACTCGTAGCTGTTTCCCGCAGCTCCGCCTGCGTCAAAAAGTAGCCTATGTTTGACTCCGGGCCTTGAACTATATCCGTACCAAATTTCATGAAAATCAATTCAGCGGTTTAGTCGTGAAAGAGTAACAAACATATTAGTTAAGTGTTTTTTTTTTGTTTCTCTCATTATATTTTTAAAATAATTCGCGCCGCACATAACTTTTCTGTTTTTCCTAATGGTTGACTGGGAGGGAATGCTTTAAGTCCGCCAATTGTAAACTTGTGGTACAATAAAGATTTATAAATAAATAAACATCCATCCATACTTACAAACTTTCACGTTTATAATATTAAGGAAGGATTACGAATCATTAACACTATGAATTCCCTCCTGAGTTACTATCCCATGATAAGAAAATATACCATTTATACCTATAATGACCAAATATAAAGACCAAAATAGCATTTCTCTCTGTTCCACTCTGACTTGACTAGGACACAAATTTTATAATTGACCTAGTAACCTACACGATTGAAATTGATGAATAATCAATATTTAAAAGCGATGATATTATAAATAAGAAAGTAGGTATTTACAAAGTATTTATTTTAAAAGTCTAGATGACTTAAAAAAAAAAAAATATTTTTGTTGTAAATTCATGCATGGTTTTTTCATACTTGCACTCACCGTTGCCTTTGATTGAAATAGAAATTATTATTACTCTGATGTGTGGGTTTTACAAGCACGCTAGCAACTCGTGGCCTAGGATGTTACCCCTAAATAATAAGTACCAATTAGCTTTGGTACGCAAATACGAAGGCACGTTAAGCCATTGGCTTGCCATTAGGTGGTCGTTAAAAGAACCACGACAGAGGCTGAGAGGCGGCTCCGAACAACTCTGACATGAGAGTGTACTCGTACATGGTCGATTGACAATGTTACCTACACGAAATGATGATGAGCTATAACTCCCACACAGTAACGTCACTACGTCTCTCACCCTTCAACCATATTCTTGGCCTTTTGCTTTCCAAAATCCATTAAATGCAACTAAACTGTTAGGCTACACTGTCAGCTAAAACTTTTCATTTTCTTTGGACCCTTTTAAATAAGAGAGCCGAAATCGGTAAAAAACAAAGAGTCAGGCTTTATAGAAATTGTGGAAACGGGAAGTTTTCCAATTGATAATAATTTCCATTGTGGTGCAACACAAAGGGAACAGGAAAGTATGAAGTTCTGAAATAAATTCTTAATTTAAGAGCTGACTGAACGCTATCTGAAAGGAAAGTCGGGTTAGAACAAAGACTACAGCTCAACTCAGTGTGGCTTCATTTTTTGTTGACTTCTGTTTTGCTTTTTGCCGTTTGCATGAAATTTACAAAACTTTGTTAATTACGCGGTACGCATATTTAGTCCAATTGTGTTTATTACACGACATACATAATTTATAATTTAATATTGTTTTAATAACATCGCAATTAACATTTCTGCACCCAGACATTATTTTAATTAACACACAGTAATCAACGCGCTATAAAATAGTGACTCATTTATTTATGTTTAATTTCATTGAGATATTTCAGTTCAATCAGATATATTTGACGTATGAAAAAGATATGAGATTAATGTATCTTCGTTGCCCTTATTTTTCACCACTTCCGATGAAAGTGAAAAAAGGAAAAAAGTCCGAAATAAGTGAGAGTGGTGTCCCGCCGGGTTATGAGGTGGGCGATATGCCTGTTTGCCTACTTATTGGTTTAATAACATATCAGAATGAAGACGAGGAGGGATTGAAATATTGTAATATGATATTTGATTTAATCACAAATCACCCTTAAAGACACCAAATAAATAATAGGAACGAAAACCAATCTTCATATAAGTAGTACCTTCATAGTATGCGGATATATTTTTTCAAACTCAAATTCAGTAATACAATAAATAACACCTACAATATATTCAAAAATAACCAACAGAAAAGTTCTCAATCACAAGTTTCTCTCGTAGGCCAAAGAAACAAAAAAGCAGGCCAAAGGAATCCTCGCTCAAACCTAAATGTAAATGTACCGTTAACTGACCCAGTTCACACGTAATCTGTTACCAACTGGGAGATAAGGGAAGCGTTTGGTCATCTTAATAATTTATTACACGGGACTATGCAAATCAGGTTCCGTCCGGCGCACATATGATGCAAATACTGCATCCACCTCCTATATGCTATACCTAGAGCATGCATAATTAGGTGCCAAATTCTCGACACAGGTTATTTATGTTGCCTGTAAGATATAATTGTAAAGAATATAGATACCACATGCAGATAAATGGACAACCCGACTAAAGTTAAGAAGCTGTTTTATTTGCTCTTTGAGTAACCGGAAAAATATTTTTTTATAAAATAATAATTATTTATGAATTTAACTTTTTTCACCTATTTTCTACATTCTCTTAGATGGTGAGCTTCTTCATTTACTATGTTCTAGATAAAAAAAAAACCTCTTGCATCCTTCAGAACTTTTTGGCATTTTGAAATTAGTTGAAATGACGCGGATAAATATCAAAGACAGACATTTCCGTTCATAACTTTGAAGCATATAGATAATTTAATTTAACTAATTTACCATTCGTTATAAAAACTCTAATATTCGTCACATATTTTTACTCAGGAAATCTGTTTTGCATCTGAAGAATAAATAAAACGGGAAGAGGAAATGGACGAGCGCTAAAAGGGTTGTTCAGGTCTTTATAATTAACATACATCGGCGAAACCCTTTCTTTTAGATTTACGAGAACTGGAATTAAACGTGAACGGATTTAAAAGCTTTTTTAAACGGTAAAATTAAACTAATTCTTTGCACTAAAAATCTTAGAATACAATGAAATCTTTTGGTGTGTTTGTTGAATGATAGTAATGAAAAATAAAAACATTGTTTTTCTTTTCTTTTTAAAGTTCTAAAGCTTTTTCTCTATTTGTGACAGCATTACTTACAAAAATGATTATTCTTACGTTGCCTACACCCCAAGGTTAACTGGAAGAGATTGCGATAAGCCCGACTTTATTTGTTTTTTTTTTATGATATGTTTCTGTAATATTTTTATTTTTTTGGTGCAATAAGGAGTATTTGTATTTGTTTCATTACTGTAATTGATACAAATTTTAAATGAACAACAATCAAGGAAGTAAATCCACCGCAATTAAGATTCGGCACGTAATTTCTCTTTATTTCGCTATTATACGAATATGGAATAATCTCGCACAAACAATCTCACTAAGTAAGATGGACCTTTTAAAACATCAATTGTAACTTGAGCTGTCCGTTAGAACAATAAACATTCCGAGTATTTCCTTTTAAAATCAGCTAATTGTCATTCATATAAACAAGACGCCATTTGGAATCGCATTTCCTTATAAATCTGTGAATAAAAGCAAGAAATCGGATCCTCCGTGGCGATGGAGGATGGATACCTCGGTTATCTGGGCTGTGGTGCTTCATTTGAATATTATCAGAGTAAGCGAGGTGAAATGGTGTCTTTCACTACCCGCAAATCATAATTATTCTCCTTCTTCTAAACGTTTTCTCAATTGCATGCAATGCTAAATCTGCAGATTTGTCATTATTTAGTGAGGTTAATAGTAAGTAGCACACTTTAGGGAATTTTATTCCTGAAGGCCAACTATATGAATAAGGTAATTGGCGACTCTATCCTTAACTTTACCCGATAGCATATATCGATACGCAAATATAGCACATTAAAGCAAAGATATGAGAATAAATTCACCTGTTTTAATCGCTGTTAGTGGAACCCATACCATATATCACCAGCATTACTAGGAAGGGACGGCTGATCAGGCGACAGGTGCTTACACGATATCTTAGGCTGGTGTTACACTGTTTTGCTGTCAAATATTTTATTACATTTCTTTGAAAGATTGCCCTTTGCACTTGTCCAATATTATACGAAATTTGAAAAAAAAGGTGGAGTATGTGTAGTATAATAATGTGGAGGAATTCATAAGCAATTGTTGAGAAATCAATTATTAATTTTCTTAAATGTTCACCAGTGAATTGTACAATCCAACCTCACACCTGCCGCAGCAAGCAGTTTGAACCGTAATGACGACGTTTGATCCACGCATGGACAACGCCATACGCAATGATGATGACCAGTGAATTTGTTGTTATCGTCCAATTTATTTGATCAAATGTAGATTGTACAAAGATATTTGTTAAGTGTTATACCAACCTTAGCCAAATAAGCTAATTGATACAATATCCTTGACCATTCTTTGTAAGTAAGAAATTTCGAACTATAAACTTTTAGCAGTAGTTGGTAAAAACAGTTATTTATTTAGGTTAGTTTTTATTTCTATAGATTTTTTGAAGTTATTTTTATTTTAGGTTTTAGTCATATAATTAGATATTATATCATGTTTTGGTTTCTATAATAAAGTTATTACATGAAACAAATGCTTAGTTGTACAAAAAGAAGATCGTTTAATAGAAAATATTTTTAAAAGAAACCGTATAAAAGAAAATGGAGACTGATAAACACACATGTTCCAATTCTAAACACGCGTTCCGCTCGAAGAACGTACAATTTCTTCGTTGAGGAGATTGCGCCTCGTCGTATTACCATATAATCACTATTGGACACTAAGGACATTAGAGCGTAAAGCCTGCAGATGTTACGATTTCTTATTACTCGTACCTAACGGTGAAATTATATTGCGAACCGGCCTCAAAATAGTTACATGAAAAGATATAATCAAAAAGAAATGTTGCATCCAAAATGTATCGCTAAGTTAATTAAGAAAATATTGATCTAATTTTCATTCTTAGCATCAAATAGACGAAATTAAAATTTTGCCCAAAAATGAAAACCAATTAAATAAATCATTTTTATATTATAATAATAGCTATTTAGTTTCGTTAAAATCTATGAAAGTTTATTTCAAAATCTATTTAAAATTTGGTCAGCAATCCAAGCCAGAAGCCTTTTTAATTTCTGATTTTATCAGAAATCCGCTTATGAACATAATCAAATACCTAATTAATTAATTATCCTTTAGTAAACCTTCAATGTTTTTCAGTAACTTAAGAAATAATATCAAAGACTACGTACTACTACCTATCTAAAGTCCTGAAACTAATCTTAAAATCAGGGAATTTACATACTTTAGTATTTAAATACTAAATGTTAATTATAAAATTTTACTTTTTTTAAAACAATATTTATAGTTAATTGTTTGAACGATCTATTGGCCAATGGGTTCTTTGATAGCAATTTGAGGCAAAATACTGGATTGAAAACTAATTTTTTGAGCAAAATACAGCCAGAATTTCGGTCACGACTTGCCTTCTTCAATCTTTCCATTATCAAAGAATTTTATATTTTAGATGGTTCTTTGAAATCGTCTCTTTTGTTACTGTAAAATGTCCATGTCCTGCGAAGCGGACATCGGTCGAGTTCCGATGGGCAAGGTAAACTCGTCTGTTTGCTTTTAATTAACCCCACAGTCAACAAACTGCTTGTCCATACACTTTTCATTAAACAATTTGAGTGCACTAAATATTAATTCGCTTGCAACGAAAACTAGATTGGATTGCGACGGAATGTAACCGGGCAATGGGATATTGGCTAAATACTGAATGTGTTCGCATTATATATATATTTTATTTTATTCAGCAACAAACAGTAATTAATACTTAAAAATACAATATGAAATAGTAATACAAAATTAACAGACCAAATATGCCGTAACGTTTTATACAACATATATAAAAGTAGCTTTTTCCCGGAGCTGCGGGGAAAAGTAGCATGTTTGACCCCAGGTCTTCAACTATATTCAAACCAAATTTTATCAAAATCCGTTCAGCGGTTTGGCCGTGAAAGCGTAACAGACAGACAGACAGACTTTCGCATTTATAATATTAGTATGGAAGTATGGATTAAAGATGCAGGAGTCACATTCTGTGAAATCTATGATAACAGTTAGGTGCTAGAAGTTATGAATTATTTGAATTGGACAATTTAGTTGTAATTTCATTTTTTAAATCTGAAACTGAAATACACTGAAGATATAAAAATTCGTGAATTCTTTAATGTATACGCTGATGGAGTGGTGTATAAAGAGGTACGCAGAGGTAAGAGTGTAGGAGTAAAAAACGAAATTAATAAAAATGTAATATTAATTACTCAGTACACAAAGTAATATTTTTTAATCTAGGTGTATATTTTATACTTTAAATACTGTTAGTACTTTATCCAGTAATAATGAATTACAAAAAACTTCTTTGCCAGTTTTCAAATTTGAAACGGAAATATATTTTTGAATATAAGTTTAATTACAGGATAATAATATTGTGGATCTATCGCAAAAAAAGTACCTTACATCATTACGATTTTAATAATCCCTATTAACATGCACATTCACAAACACCTAATGCATGTCATCCACACGCGCGTAGCAAGCTCGTAGCTTGCTACGATTTTACGCCTACGATACAACTTATTGGTAGCATAATGATACAACTTCTCGTAGCATATGCTACCAATAAAATACGAACTCCGCACCTCCTAAAACGCATTTTAACTTCATGTCATTATACTGGGATTTCCGATATACGTGGGGCGCACTATAAGTTTCCGGAATGAATATGAAAAAATGCTATTAAAGGTACAAAATTAATTTATTGTTTTTCAAAATAATCTCCCTTGGCGTCTATGCACTTTTTCATTCGATGAAACCAGTTTTGAAAACTTTTGTGCCACTCCTCTGTGGTGACCTCTGAAACGTGTTTTTCATACTCCTCGACAGCCTCTTCTGGTGATGAAAATCGTTGACCGCGTAATTGGTTCTTAATTTTTGGGAACAGAAAAAAGTCACAAGGTGCCAGGTCGGGACTGTATGCAGGATGACTCATGAGTTCTACATTTTTCGCCTTCAAAAAGTCGTTTGTCTGTCTGGCCGTGTGAGAACTAGCATTGTCGTGGTGCAGGATGATACGGCGTTTACGGTTATTTTTACGGAGTTCGTCAATAACTTCCGGCAAACAAATGGTCGTGTACCAGTCACTATTCACTGTACGACGATTCTCTAAAGCAACAGTAGCCACGTGTCCAGTTTTATTAAAAAAAGAAGCAATCATCCGCTTAGATGCACTTTTCACGCGCGCCACTTTGGTTGGTTTCGGCTCATCTTGAAAGACCCATACGCTCGATTGCTGCTTTGTTTTGGGATCGTAGCAATAAATCCATGTTTCGTCACCTGTTACTATGTCCCACACCAAATTTGACGCACCTTCGTTGAATCTGGTAAGCATGGCACTGCACCAAGTGACGCGGTCCGTTTTTTGAGCCTCGGTCAAGTTGTGTGGGATCCACCGCGAGCACAGCTTTCTCACACCCAAATGTTTGTGTAGGATTAATTGTATTTGACTCATGCCTATTTCTAAGGATGCGCGAATTTCATGGTAGGTCACATGCCTGTCTGTTTCAATCATACGGCGCACAGCATTGATGTTTTTGTTGGTCACAGCGGTGGACGGCCGACCATCGCGAGATTCGTCACTGAGATTGATACGACCACGCTTGAATTCTGCAAACCAGCTATAAACAGTTGTCTTGCATGGTGCTTCATTGCCAAAAGCTGTTTCAAGCCGAGCGATGCTCTGTTGAGCTAAAATCGTAGAAAATCATACTACGAAAATTTTCCCGAGTTAAATCCATGTTGATGCAGACACACAATTTTTTAAATGGCGCCACAAGGTAAAAACAAAAGACAGTCAGATGAAACAAACTGCATTCTACAGCCAAAGAGTTCTATTTTCAAATGTTGCAATAAATTTTTAAATATTGTTTATGTAAGTGGCCAGTTCCGGAAACTTACAGTGCGCCCTATGTATACATTATTTTTCCACTGTCATTATCAGTCGTGAATATTATTAAGAATGGATTTATGGAGATAATCAGAAAGAAATAAATTCAAAAGTGATTGTGATGCAGCAAAATATATATCTGATGGATGTGAAAATTGATGTTCCTATCAATTACAATATGATTAATCGATTCAAAGAAAAAATTGAGCTCACTAATGTAATTGGCACAATCTGTCCTTTGTATAGAGTTCTTTGTAATTTATATCATCTTTAAGGCATTTAATAATATTAAGTAATTCAAAATTGCTGAAAGTTGGTGTCAGTCATAAAAGAAAATTTATATGAGATATGTAATGTATGTCTATAATTTATGTATGTATGTAAAATTCTTTATTGTACATAAAAGAAAACATTTTATACAACATCAACAGAAAAAAAACATGTTAAAAAATATAATGTTTAATATCTACATGGAATTAATATTTATGGGTACTTGGTTATATTTTGGAACATTCGGGGGCATTATTTAAAGAAATTGGTAGGAGATATTACATATCTACTTACCTGATTTTTTAAGGATTCCTAGGTATATTATAGTATGATATATGTAGTATGGTAAAATTTTATAAATTGTAAGACTTTTTATCAAAATTAGTTGATTTCGTTTACGTGTAAATTCGTGTAGATGTAAATTCTGCATATCTTAGTTACCTTACTAATCGCCAGAGGCGCTGTACAGGTTTGCCATACTAACGCAAGCGTCTGAGTCAATAAAAACATATGGTTGACGTACGGGACATGAAGGTCCTCCACACTGAAGGTGGAAGAGGCTTCTTCGTGGATGCACTTACCAGTAGGTGATCACTGATCACCATTCCATAACATTCCTTGTTAAATTTCCAACTCTTTAACTACTATTATACTAGAATTCGCATTGTTTTTCTGCATGCTCCGTTCCGTAATTAAGATTTCTGAAATAATGCTCCGCTGAAGAATGGCCTTTCACAATAAGAACTATTCTTCGTAAAATATTCTAGAATAAAATGCTAAATCTTTATTTCCAGCCAGTGCAATTTTTCTTCTCCATTGGCTCCGAGTTCCTCCTGTTTGTAGATGATCGGGTCCTCGCTTATTGAATATTTTTCGAAGGGAATTAAATCGCGGCCGATCGGTCGACGGAGCGTCGTTCATTAATGGCGCTTCATTTTCGCAATAAGTATTCATTTCTCCCTCCTGCGCCGTCGACGGCAGCCGCCAATGAAAATCTGATTGTGCTTCCTTTGCATTATGAATATCTATCAAATTCCGCCGTATCTTGAGCGATCCCTTTATTGAACTCAGATCGAGTGTTAAGCAAATACTTAAGCGAAAACGTTTTATTAATGTCTATCTTTTTTTGTTGAACTCATTAAGTAGGATTTGTGGGAAATGTAGATGTAACAAAAGCCTTTGAAAAGTCATTTGGATGTATGCGCGCGTTCATTTGCGAACGCTTTAGAAAATGTTAATTTCCGGAGGGTGGGCGAGTGTGGTAGTTATTGCCCAGGACGGCCATATGTGGCTATTACGAGAACTATTGTCCAATTTTCTTTAATATACCTTGTAAGTACGTGTAATTGCCAGTATTGCTTTTAGAAACGTGTTGTTGTGATGATACTTTCCTGTTTCTATGAGGATACTGTTATTCGTAAGTTTATTATTTTGATTTGCCTTAAATTATTCTTATTTACCTTCAATATATAGAAGTGAAAAAGCAATGAGGTACCAATTCATTTATTTTTCAAAGATTGGTAATTAGATTCTATAAGCAAACTGTGCAAGGGTGCTTAAAATTTTAAATGAAATAAAAATTATACTTCATTACATTACAAAAATCCGGTTAAAATGTGTTTCTGCTATTGCCAACCAAAGTATGCCAGTATATAAGTTTTTAATTGATTTGTTATTTTAAAAATAAGTAGTCAGGTGCGGTATCAAGCCACACGCAATGTAGGGTTCTGAAATAGCAGTCAGTCCCAATAATAAAGAGTGCATGAGTCCAACTCGCACTTAACCGATTTTTTATACACCGTGAAATTTTAGGCGTTTTGGACCCATCATCCAGTGACTCCATTCATGCAACCGAACAAATTTCCCCAAGGAACATACCTCGAAACATGAAAAACAAATTTGGACTTCCCATAGTAAGTTAGGTCACGTGATGAGACATTTTGTATGGGAGGTCCAAAAATTTACTCCATATTTCGACCCATGTATCTTGAGGAAAGTTGTTCAGTTGCATGAATAAAGTCACTGGACGATGGGTCCAAAACAACTAAAATTTCACGGTGTATATAGTCAAACGAAAATATACCTACTTTATTAAGATTTAACTATTTTGATGTATATTCCTTTGAATCGGTAGTGCAGACGTGTAGAACTCATTAACGGCTCAGAAAACGTGCTGTGCATTATTCGAGCCAATTGAGTATATGGTTCAGAGTCATTGTTAAAAACTTTAAAATTAGTTATTGTCCTTACTAAAAGAGAGCTATTTTTTAAATGAAAGCTGAACGAATTTACGATATTGGGCTCCAATTTAGATTTACGAAGTCGTGGTTCAGGCCAAAAATTCATTGATAAAACATACATTCGCATATTACAATGACGGACTTAATGTTAAAAATATTGGCATAAAGGCGGAAGGAGGAGTTTTACACAATTAATTGTACATATTTACCAAATTTACTAGGAAAATATAAATTGAGAATAAATTGCATAGATTACAAGTTCGGAATCATGAAACCTAGGCTTAAACAGACAAAATGATGCAAAAGTTTGACGAAGTAACCACAGACCGAAGTGACGCTGCGGTTGACTTGTTTGCTTTTTTTGTCATTTACACTTCTGTAAGATGATTTAAAGACCCAAGCGACCGATAGTTACGGCGTAACGTTTTTGACTCTATGATTCTATTTATTATTCAAGAAAAAAAAAATTAAAAAAAAAGAATTCATAGTGTATAATCTGTGCTGTAAGTCGCTTATTCCCATAGAAACATAATATTTTATTATGGAAAAAAAATACATTCTTGATTACAAAAACTTTAGACATATTACTATGACTATATTGAATAGTCATAATCACAAATAGTCATAAAATCATCATAGTTGATCATTTCACTTGATCACAAATGTGGCATAAATAGTCATTAAATTGAATGGGCCGCAAATATGGCAAATTGAGATAAAAAAAAAATATCCAACTAAGTAGGCAAACAAGCGTTCGGCCCACCTGAAGGTAAGTGGTTACCGTAGCCTATGAACGCCTGCAACATCGGAAATGTCACGAGCGCGTTGCCGACCTGTCCGCTATCAGCACAGCGACCCCTCTGGAGCCTGGCGACCCTGCTCACCAGCAGGAACACAACACTACATCACAGTGTTATTTGGCTGCGGTCTTTTGTAGGGTGGAGGTACTTCCCCAGACGGACTACTCCTTAGCACAGTATCTAGCGATAAGACCACTTTAAACATTATGACCACAGACAATTCAATGTATCTTTGCTGCAACATAATTTATGTTATTTAACTGGTCACTAGAATAACACTATCATTTTATAAATTATGTCATAGAAGAGAAAAGCAATGACATTATTTCAGTCAGATTGGAAAAACACATCTTTTGATACTATTTAATGCATTTGGTAAAAAAATATGGCATTACGAGGGTATGTCGTAACATAAAAGTTTTATTTAATGATATTTGAAATATGAAAAAATGGTGAGATATCCATACCACTGCACTGCATTATCGTTTAAATATAATAATAAATCATTTTAAATAAAGTTGTGATTATATATAATAGGAAAAATTGTAAAAATAACAAATTCAATGAATAGCATCCAAAACATCTACATCTACAGAGCAAAACGATAGGGCAATAAAATATAATAGATATGTTGACTGGATCATCAATCCTCAACCTTCTGTAACTTACAATTATAATACAAGTGATTATGAAAGTCATATTAAGAATTAAACCTAGAATTGACAGAAATATTATTATCACTGTATCTCTAGGTTTTTAGACCTTCAATTATTTATATTTCGTGATATGCAGTTAGTGGCATTCTGAATTTCGGTAGTGATTGTTTTAAAAACTAAACTTTTGTTTCAACAGAACATAAACGGTTCTTCATCTTTTGACATGGAACATTCCTATTTGTATTTATTTGAATGCATAATAATATTGTTTGTTAATACAGTTTTTACACTAAGAAATTGTCGAAGTAGGAAGGAATTGAATTTATTTTATAAACCTTAATGGATATCAATACTTTATATTTACAGTTGTGTTCTACGTAAAAATGAATAAATAAATATTGAAGTAAACATGAATATAAAAAATATGATAAAGTTTTGTAAGGATCGTTATTATACTCGTTTCTTTATATACTTAAATTGATTGTCTTACTCATAAATAGAATAAAGTAAACCGTGAAAGTAAAAGGTTCATTTAGGTGAAACAAATTGGGCATAGCCTCATAATGAATTCATTAATTTACAATCAACAGGGTCGTAAAATATCATTGTATATTGTATATGTTACAATAAACAAGTGTTTATGACTTGTTTGTTTCAATTATCATTTCCATACGAGTTCATAATAGAATCATTCATTTGGATAACGATATGTCTCAGAATCATGGAAAATTATCGTATCAGTAGCAGGCTCAAAAAGAATCTTTGATGTCATGATTTCTGAATTCTAATTTCTCATTCACTTCAAAGTTTGTCAATATATATGACTACTAGCTTTTTCCCGCAGCTCCGCCTGCGTCAAAAAGTAGCCTATGTTTGACCCCGGGTCTTTAACTAAATTCATACCAAATTTCATCAAAATCCGTCCAGCGGTTTGACCGTGATAGCGTAACAGACAGACAGACAGACAGACAGAAAGACAGACAGACAGACTTTTGCATTTATAATATTAGTATGGAAGTATGAATATGGATGGAAAAACAATACAGAGGCACTCGTGTGTCAGCATTCTTAAGATTTAATATAAAAAAACCACGACTTTGAAACATAACGTGACCTTTTAACTTTGATTGATGAAATATGATTGTTGGATCAAATTCTTTAGCATATGTTTTATAACATTAGATAAAAAAAAAACAAACACGAACACAGACACTATGTTTTATATGAACATGGACCATATTCCGTTATATTTCACAACATTTATAAGCCTGTATTTACTTGGCAACATTCATCAAATCATGTTCCATGGGAGATGGAGACTTGAGTGTACGATTACCTGGTCGAGTACCTATATATTTGTACCAAACAAGGTAAAACGGAAAATTAATAATTGAATTTATTAAAGAGGTTTCACACACAAATAAAAATCATTTTAATAAGGAAGGGATGTACATCGGTACTCTGTTATTTATTATATTTACATTTCTTCTACTATTACCATTCAATTACGTTTTAGTTGCATAATTTGAGATTCAAAATTGTGTTAGCAGAATACCAATATTGAGCATATCAAAAATGCATCGTACTTAATTGAATATCAGTTGCATGGTGTTTTAAAGTTTATTAGCCGAATTGACACAATGTTATTTTCTGTTGTTGGTTCAAAATCAACCTTTAAGTAGATACCTACCTAAGTATTTCTTTTATTTAGTTCAAAATTCCATACTCGTAACAAGCACATATCCAACCATTTTAAAATAACTCATACCAAGTGCTGACGGTGGAACTTATCTCGAAACTGATCGCTACGTTACCAAGAGCCCTATTTTTTAAATGTATGTACGAACAAAAATCCTTCAATGTCGAAGGAAAATCATTTGATATCGAACAAAATTTATTCGACTCGCCGATTTTGCGTGAGTCACTCTTTTCAAAAATAGCACTCCAAAGCAAAGTAAATGGTATTGGCGGTAAACCGTTCCAGCGTTCCGAATTCACTATTATAAATGGGCTGTCGGACGTTAGAACCCCGTTAGTAAGGCCACTTGGCACCTTTACATTATTACTATTTACAAATCGCAAGCAAAATGGGGTTGATTTTTTTGTATAAATACCGCGTTTAGGCTTTAGTAGACAAAGTGTGTTCTTTGAAAGAAAACAGCTAATTAACACAATTATTGACGCCTATTATGGCAAAGATTCGATATTAAGACAAATTCCATAGGTCATCATCATCATAGGTATAAAACATAGAAAAACTGTTTATAACGCAAAATGCGCACTGCGAGACTATTATTTAGACCAGTGATTCCCAAAGTGGTCCAGGTGGACCCCCAGGGGTCCACGGGAGACTTGCTGGGGGTCTACGTAGGCGTGAACAAAAAATGGGGGTCCATAAGATGTTAATGGGGGTCCACGAAAATTTATCTGCTTTTGATAGTAAAGAGCAAAAATGTAAGCATAGTTTTTATAAGGGCCTACCTACATTGTTTTAAGTACCTATCTAAGCAGATAATATTTTAATAAGGCAAGCGACTGTTACTTGTCCAAACTTGTGTATTCGATATTACGTACAATTTCGTGTACAGACTTGCAAAGCGCTATCCGCCCGACAATGCTTAATGCTTGTTCAGACATGAACTTGATCAACACTATAAATACTTGATGCCAAAGGCAACCAAACGCATTCATTTGTTTCCGGAATTTCGAAAACAAGGCGGAATTTGGAAAAAAGTTGTGAGAAAATTTATATCTGTGTTTGCTAGTGCCGGAGAAAAGTAAGTAACCTACCTATTTTTGTTATAGTACTTAAGTATTTTGTTTACGTGTACTAGTCGGTTGATCACAACGGCCTGTATAGATAGGTAACTTAGTAACTTACAGATATTTTAATTGTCCTCTTTCGATTTGAAGACAAACACAGCACGTTTTATTCAATTGTTTTTTCACGAGAGAAGCACTGCCTCTCTAAAAAGGCCGAATAAGCAATATTGCAGAGCAATTAATTTTGTAATTTTTCTTGCAAATAACTACTAATTTTATAAAACAGTAATTTCATAATCATGTTAAATTGATTTTGAAGTAACTATTTTATCAAAACTATTCCTTTTCGGAAAGAGCGAGCGGTGCGCGGGCGACGGGAAAAGGGCGGGGCTTGAACTTCGATGCCTGTTTGTCACGTTTTAACAATGAAGCCGCAGACAAAAAATACGCAAATACACGGAGCGCGTGAACTCATTGATTTAATAAAATGTTAGTTATCGTTTTTATGGACAATTTTGGGATTTCGACGTTTATTTTTTCCTACACAAATATGATCAGTATTCGATACTGAGTACACTAATTTTTATTTATACTATTAAAAATTAGTGGTAAATTATGTACTTTAAAATTGATACCGTTTTGTGAAAACGTTTGTATTTGTCTCAGCGGTTTATTAGTTGGTCCCTTTACAAGCCGTAATTCTATTTCCGCGTGCTGACAAAGGCTGCGGTGTGATACCTATATTCAGAAAAAAACTTGGTTACTAAAACATTTTTTTTACAGGTAAGGTAACTGACACGAAACATTGCTACAGCAAAGAAAAAATGTCGACAATATAGTGTCGATTATTTGAAATATGGTTTTGTTCCATCAGAGGCAGACAAACAATTGCCCATGTGCCTATTATGCAACAAAGTTTTGAGCAATGACTCTATGAAACCATCAAAGCTCGAAGATCATCTAAAAAGGTGTCATACTGATAAAATAGGTAAAGATTTAAAATATTTTCAAACATTGAAAGAAAAATATGGAAAGAGACCCACCATGCACAGTATGTTCGCTTCAACATCTCAAAGTAACGATGATGGCTTGCGGGCATCTTACAATATCTCATTACTTATAGCAAAATCTGGAAAACCGCACACTATCGGAGAACAATTAATTTTACCCGCTGTTGAAGAGGTTTTAAAAACTGTTTTGCACAAATCTCCATTTGACGTACTAAAAAGAATTCCATTAAGTAACAATACTGTACAAAGACGCATTGATGAAATGAGCTCTGATATCGAAAGCTTTTTGTGCAATCATCTGCAAAAAACTCATTTTTCTATACAACTGGACGAGTCAACGTTACCCAGTAATGAAGCATTACTATTGGCATATGTCCGATTTATTGTTGAGGAAGAAATTCACGAAGAATTGCTATTTGCACGAACTTTGGAGACTGACACTAAAGGCGAATCAATATTTAATGTCCTGAGTAATTTTTTTACGGAAAAATCGATCCCATTTACAAACATTATTTCAGTGGCAACAGACGGAGCTCCTGCAATGGTCGGGCGATATCGTGGGTTTATAAGTCATCTCAAAAGAATTATACCAGGACTTACAGCTATTCATTGCGTAATCCACCGACAACATCTTGTGGCAAAACATTTAAGTGACAGGTTGAACCAATCTCTTCATTTTGTAATAAAAGCTGTCAACAAAATCAGAAGCAATGCATTGAATACACGTTTATTTGCTCAATTGTGCGACGAAAATGATGAAGACTTCCAACGACTGCTCTTACATACTGAAGTACGCTGGTTGTCGAAAGGTGCATGCTTAACGAGATTTTACTCTGTTTTCGATTCCATATTAGAGTTCTTAGAAAGTAGAGATCCAGATTTAAAAGAAAACTTGATCAAATTCAAAGCAGACATTGCGTATTTGACAGATTTGTTTAAAAAATTTAATGATATTAACTTGCAGTTACAAGGGGACAGCCTGAATTTAATAAAAACAAAGGGGATAATTTCGGCTTTTCTTGGGAAATTGAAATTTATGAAGCAAAACATTAGTCGGCGCGAATTCTCTCAATTTCCAAACTTGTCGCAGGTAGAATGTATTGATGAGGATATCCATACCTACAGTCAACATTTAAGTGCCCTGCATGATGACTTCAAAACCAGGTTTGAAGATATACTGACGATGGATATACCACCATGGATAATAAATCCATTTGATGAAACGGAAGTGGCCAATGTTGTATTACAAGAGGAGCTGCTCGAGCTAAGCACTAATGAGGAGCTGAAGGTGAAATTTAGAAAAGGCTACCCAACATTTTGGCTGCAAGCAGAAATACCCGAAAAATATCCTGGACTGTGGGAAATCGCAAGGAAATTTTTAATAGCTTTTCCCTCGTCATATCTTGTCGAAAGGAGTTTTAGTGCCGTTACAAACCTCTTAACAAAAAAAAGGAGCAAATTAAACATCACAGAGCGGGGGGATTTGCGGTTATTGCTCACAAAAATAAAGCCAAACATTGATCGTTTGCTGACACTCCATCAGATACATCCTTCCCATTAATTAAAATTATGACCTGAACCTATATTACCTTAATATTTTTTTCTTGTAATTCTATTCTTTTAATAAATAAAGTGATATAAAATGTACCATTTTTCGTTTTTATTTTACATATCGAAATATAGGGACAGAACTCAGAAGTGACACAATTTTTATTTTTTGGCGACTTTAAGAATGTGGTAGAAATGTAGCAGCAGGGGGTCCACCGAAACCAGTAAAATTTTGAAAGTGGTCCACGAGAAAAATAAGTTTGGGAACTACTGATTTAGACTGTCGTCCAGCCCTGCTTGACGGCAATACCCATAAGGTAAAGGTAAAAATCACATGTACAAATTGTACACAGATGTAGCTAAAGTTCGTAGTGCCGTAGTAGAGAAGGATCTAAGGATTGCAGGGGCGAATGCGATAAGATAGGTCAGGAAGGCATAACAGAAAAAGCCGGGAGGGTAAGATATTACACCATTTGCTAGGTATCTCACTCTTATTTCAGCTCCTTCCCGGTTGCGTCCTCAGCTGTTTACCTCGGAGCCCAGCGTCTGATTTCCTGCTCATTCTCCTCCACTTCGCCCGGTCTTCCGCATCCTTCCTGCTGTAATTAGTATATATACCTTATTATTTGGCAAATGTTCTAACTCAGGAGCAATTAAACAAACTTGAGCGTCTCCAAAACCTTTGTATCAGATTTATTTACGGTCTTCGTAAATATGATCATGTCTCTGAATTTCGCAATCAACTCAAGTGGCTCCCAATCCGACGTCGCCGTGATTGGCATATCCTTTCCATGCTTTATTCTATTCTTTTTATTCCCACTTATCCACAATATCTGAAACAACGGTTTGTGTTTCACAATCAACACCATGATCGACTTCGCAGTGCACATAATCTCCGATTGGATACACCCGTACATTCTTCCGAATTTTACACCAAGTCGTTTACTGTCCAAGCTGTACGTCTGTGGAACTCCTTGCCGGTATCTATTAGACATGCCCAAACACTCTCCAGCTTCAAGACACAAGTGAAAGACCATTATCTTTCTATCACCTAAACCTCTTCCCGAGAAAATCTTTTCGTCTGCTGTTCGTATATAACCCGCCATAGTTGTAATTTTAACATTTAGTGATACGCTTAAAATAAGTATGTATATTTATTTACATTGTGTAATGCATGCGTATATGTGCACCACATATATTTACATAGGTATATTTTTTTTTGTATGTGCTGCATAGGTACGTTATGCTTTTATGTTTCACTTTTTCCCAATTGTTAATTTGCGCCTACCTTCCTGTTTCATATCATGAAGTCCTACCTGTTGGTTGCCTGGAAGAAATTGCTCTAGCGATAAGGCCGCCTTTGTACCATAGATAATAATAATATTCATGTACTTTCTACAATTTGGTGCAATAAAGAGTTATTTATTTATTTATTATTTATGTTTTACGACCGGCCGCCTGCCTGACGTCAACCTTGCTTGGGTATGCCATCGTTTCCATTTCCTCATTAGCCGGGTAGGTTTTAAATATACCTTTTGCCCGCGACTCGCGTGGGTTTGATGTTATTTCCCGGAAGAGTAGTTGTATTGGATTCATGGAGTAATTATAAAGAGGAGATGCCTTAATAAGCGTTTTGTAAGAAAGCGTTTGTGACGCTACACGGGGCGGAAGGCAGACGTGCAGGGTGCTTGGTTTCAGCCGTGGCTCCAATCATAGAGCACGAGCAACGACAAGCTCCGCCCACTGCAGTGTCGGCGAGGCGCCAATGAGTACGTCACTGCGCCATTTCAAACGGCATCTCCCCTTTATAATTACTCCATGATTGGATTGTATTATCTCATATGAAACATGAGAAATCTACCGAAAAGCCTTTATTAAACGAAAACTATTTAAATAGCATCCTTAAAATGGAGACATCGATAAGTTAGACGGAAGAAAATCGAATAGGGAAATGAAGAGTGTCGTCCATTTTCTATTACCAGCACTTTATTCCAAGCCATTTAACTTTTTCATTGTAAAGTTGATCGTACCGGCCTTTCGCGGTCGGCTCTGTCCACTAGGGATTTCAACTTCGATATTAAATGAAAGGTAGTGCCATCCGTTATTAAGTTTTACGAGGTAAGCCAAATTTTCATCTTTTTATATGCGGTAAAAATTCTCATGAAATAGTTTTTTCGTTTGACATATCGAAATTCACGGAACTACGTATACGACGATCAAAGCATCATGGTTAATTAAAAATTGTGAATTTCAGAGATTTTAAAAATCAAGTGAACATGCATATACATATGTAGTAAATGGCGAAATAGAATTAGGGGGCCGACCCCGTATAGGGAGGGATAAGGCAAGGAGAGAAGATGAAGAAGTAGATAGGTACTGAAATTTATTAATTTGTTCGTCTATGTATGAAAATTATTTGCTTATGTACAATTAAAAATCTACTGGCCCCTTAATATTTATTTTCGTGTGCCCCCCGCCAATAATATATGTCACAAAGGTTTCTGCGTATAAACGTTTTCTTGGTTTTTCAAAAACTTAAATTGCGCTAATACTTATTGTTCGGTTAAATATCAAAGAATTATCCACTTCAACGTACACAATAAAGAAAAATCATCTATTATACACCATTGTGAAGCCTACAATACGCTTAAGTTTATTCTTATAAAATGTGCTCGACTCTGGAAAATATACCTATATTTTTCTCAGGAGTAGGTACATTATGTAAACCACAGGTGTTCTATTCACCCTTAATGTAATTGTTGAATAAAGCCTAGAAGAAAATTCAAAGTTGGTGCGGGGCATGACCTTAAAATGTGTAGGTAACTTTGCATTAAAAACAATAAAAAATAATAAACCGTGCCTACTTACTAAGGTACTTACAGATAAGTAGTAGTAGTAGTAAACTTGCTTTTATCCACTTTGTTTCGCTATGGGGCGAGCGTTTAGAATTTTACAGCAAGAGTTCGAGCAATGGCATTGTTTTTAATCGTTACATTCGTCACGCAAGTAGAATGTCCTCAAACATAACCTAATTAAAATGCTGACTGCACATAAAGCATTGATGAATGGAGAAATTTTTAATACTATTGATATAAATATTGAACAATAACTTCCTGAATTACAGAGTCTTGCAGGTACAAGAATGCTCTTATCCAAAAAGAAAAAGCTGGGTTGGAATGGAAAAAAAAACAAATTCTGAGAATCTTTATCAGCTGCGACTTCCCCTTCAGCTGTTATAAAAAGGAATTAAAGGCATTTAAAGGAGCCAATTGGTAAATAACGTTTTTTTAATGATAAGGGTAAACCAAAGTGGTTGACAAACTGCCTCCGCGCTTTTGGAAGAAAAGGTTCATAGGTGGCAACATAGCAAAAGGTTTTGATCGAAAATTTTACTTTTAAACTAGAAAGCCATTTACTGAGAAAATGAATGTGAAATTCTCCTATTCTCGACTTACGAAGGGAGCTGGCTTTCAGAAGTGAATATGACAGAATATGCCAATAACCACAACTTCCCGTGTCGTTTGCTTAATTCTCACGAAGACTTAGAATACACCAAAACCTGACCTACGGTTTTTCTCGTCGCCCCCTTTGGTCTCCTAGTTTTCTGCAACAGGATACAGGATGATAAGGCCCCTAAAGAAAATTCGCTGGGTGGTGGATTAATTCCAAAGTGGCCAATGGGAATCTTAACTCGTCTGCCCGTTCCTAGTACCGATCTTCCGCGAAAATACTGGACTCAAATAAACAGGTGCTTAACTTCGCAAGGTAGATTTGCCCATTTGCTGTGCAGGTGGATTTTCTTGGACAGTCCATGTGGTCCTTATGACACATTTGCCATATGGGGATATTCACCTCACTTATTGATTCCATACACGGTGGCAATCTAAAGATACATGAACCCAAAAGTGTTTGATAAAATGACAGCCTTCCTTTATAGAATGTTGAATCCAGTTATCTATTATTCAGATTAATCCGGTCTTTTGCCTTAACGCCAATTCTCCCTGAACATTAAGCTTTTTTTATGGACTTCTAGTATTGATTTGTATAATGATATATCAAAAAAAGTGGACAAAAGTTAAAAAATATGAAGTTTTATGTAGATTACAATGTTTTTTATTTATTTTTATCGCGTACGTCGATCACGCCGATGATGCCGCCGCCAACGACGAATTTTTAGCCAGACGCCGCCGCCGACCATTTGAGTATCGACGTACATGTCTAGCGGTACTAACATACCTCAGTTAAATTGAGTCAAAAGATTTTGAGCATTTGTCGCATATTTATTAAATTGTGTTCCAAAAAAGGCATGTCGTGATACGTGCTTTTAACAAATAAGGTTTTATTCTGCAACTAGAAAAAATGAAACTTAATAGACAACAAAAAAAAAACTAAATACCAACTAATAATAGGTATAACTTTATTTACATATCTTTCAGGGCTTTAACAACACAAATATCATACAACAATTGACTCTGCAATCTAGACCACGATTGCGTTGCGGTCTCTTCCACCGATGCCAGAGTACTTCTCAAATCCTCATTATCCGCAACCAACTTCGTGTGCATCTTCAAAAATAAGCTCAAATACGACTGAGCTAATTCGAAATCTCTATTAGTCGACATCATTACACCGACCATTTTAAGAAAATGGCGCATCACATCTGTCGAACCGCCAGAATCAGGAGCCATGCTAAGCACTTCTGCTTCGATCGCTGCCGGTGATAACATTTTCAATTTCTCTATACATTGTAAATAGCTCTCATCATCATCACTCGACACTAATTTCTTAGCAAATACTGTCAAAGTGGACAGCGAATCTGGTATTAACAACTTCGTTTGTTTATCATCCTTGTCTTTTTCTAAATCAAATGCTAATTCAAGGCTTGGTATTGTTGGTAAGAAGAACGGAGCGGATTTCGGTACTGTCAGAGGTGTTTTTGGTTTATTTCTTTTCTTCACTATATCCAGATGAAGTAAATTCAGCCATCTTGACGTGGGTTGGTCCGATAAAGTGATGAGCTCATTGCTTATTTGTTCGGGTGACATGTATTCCGGTTCTTCTCCTATATCTAATACGCGTATGTCTTCAATGTCCGGTTTCTCTGGAACCGTAGCTGGTAAACCTGCACATGAACAATTAATTTGATCTTAATATTTATTTAGTTCTTTACGAGTTATGTAATTGGCGGACTGAAAGTTAACAACTATAAAAAATCAAGAAGCAATTAGCTGAGAACGCAAAAAGCCGTTTGAATGCCGATTAGTAGACAAGGTCTTATCGAAATACACATTACAAAAAGGGATGCGCTAATTTTAGTTATTACCTACATGAAATTGCTTAATTTATCTTAATCGATTAATTTTGTCATATCTCTATAAGTTGGAGTTTTCCGGATAAACATTTTTACCAAAAAGTAAGTATGACTGTTTCTGTTGATGTATTTCTAGAATGTTTATTTATTTATTAATGTTTCTTTTTTTTTTGGTGCAATAACTACTTTCAAGTATTAAGATATCATAATTTTTTTAATAGTCAACTTACGTAAAGTAGGAACAGAATCGGCCCGATCAATCGGTTTGAGGAAGACTCGTTCGTACAGCAGTCTGTTGGCCCATAGACACACCCCCAGTTCCCCAACGTGTGTCGTGGCCAGGTAATCTCCCGTCGGCGACATACTCAGCGATGTACAGGGTCGTTCCACCTGTTTTATTAATTACATTAAAAATAATTGAAAAAATCCATACTAATAATATAAATGTGAAAGTCTGTCTGTCTGTTACAAACAGACTGACAGAATTTGAACGGATTTCGATGAAATTTGGTATGAATATAGTTGAAGACCCGGGGTCAAGTATAGGCTACTTTTTGACAAGCGGAGCTGCGGGAAACAGCTAGTATTGAATAAGGCATTTAAAAATACAGCTATACTTTCAGGGTCGGCAATGCGCAAGCTTCGTTGTAATGAAATAAAAGGGAACAAGTTTAAGATAACATTTAATATATCGCCAGCTCCGGGTTCGACAAAAGAATTGCGGATACGAAAATCCTGAATTCTAGTGTGACATTAGAAGTTCTCTATGCAACATATGGACAAATATTATTTAAATTTGACCTTACTTTTTTTTTGTGTAGTCGTATTTTCTTGCGTGTGAAACTATAAAAATATCTATTTCCTTTTGTTAGAATTTCTTTAATTACCATAAAAATTAAGTTCATAATCTCGCATTAGAATTATTCGAATTTCAATTTGGCAACATTGATGATGTAACAGAAATAATTAAAGAATGTTAAGGATTTATTTAGTTCTAATAAAGTTTTATTATCTCCTAAATATATGTGACGCGCCCGGACATATCCTCTGAAGCCGGTTTATCTAAGACCTAAGGGATTTAACATCACAATGGCTGCAGGATAATAGTAGACGGAGACGAAAATAAGATTATGAGACCTATTATACTGACTTCAACAATTATATTATGTGTGGCGGAAAATTTTGCGCTCTTATTCAACCATACGATATGTAGAGAACGCGTTTAGTTTCATAACAAATAAAATTAGCAGACTTGAATGTGTAAGTGCGGTTGTCGACATTTCCTTTACAGGTTTTTTTGGCTAATTATAAAGTCACTAAGCTTTTGCCCGAGGCGGACTTAGGTCCCGCGGTAACGTTACTCGCTCCCTTTGATGAAAGGTACCCTATGTCCCCCTCAGTACACTCGGGAGATAAAGAAGTAACAAATCAGTAATATAATAAAACCTCTTTCGCTTTTATAACATAAGTCAGGATACTATTTGTCACATACATAATAAAGTTTCGTGCATAAGCTAAGCTATCGAACGATTTCAGATCAAACTACTATCAAACAGAAGTCGAGAATACAAGACGAATCAATTCTCAGTATCTCGAAACTAACTTACCGAAAATATATCAACGAGCTGCGCACTAGGTATATCCCATGTGCAAACGGTGCAGTCCATTGAAGTGCTAATCAACCACCTGCAAAATCAAATTATCAATTAAATCAATCGCACATCCTAAAATAGATTAATCATTTGGGAAATGGCAACAGTAATTTCATTTTCAAACAGCCTCTGGATTTGCTCGGAAAACTCATTTATACTGTACATAATGGTAGGTACCTATTTTGCACTTAGTATAAACAATAAAACCGCTTCAGTCCTGAAAATGACTAGTAGCCCTATTTTTGAAATGCCTGATTATGTCGAATAAATATAATTCGATTTCGAACAAAAATTATTCGACGTACAGATTTTGCGGGAGTCACGCTTTTCAAAAGTAACTCTCCAGGTCAAATAACCTCAAATGGTCGCAAATGCGACAAACGTCATTTTACTAAGCTTTTTGTTAACTTACAAACCGAATTATGTTAACTAAGTATATCAACTATCTAATCTTTATAAATTAAAAAAGACGTCGCATCTCTGTGTTAGAACTATGAATAGAAAAAAAAAACGATATACTACTTCCTACTAATTCTATAAATGTGAAAGTTTGGATGTCTGTGCCAGACGTTTAGCGGATTTGTTTTTGGTATATTTTAAGGTTGCCTGAAAAAAAAAAAGAACGTGAATTTTTGGAACTAACTTTATCCATAAAAAGAAGTCTTTAAATACAAAACATACACGAAATTATGTATGTTATTTACAGCCTCATCTCCGTTGTTTTGATGCGTGTTTTGAGGTACACTAACTAAAATTACGAATACTGCAATACTACATTTCATTTATTTGAATATTCTATCCAAACCCTCAGGGTTACCATCGCATCGGCAACGTATTCATCACATAGACGTCATATTCACTATATCGAAGGATCGCCGACGGTCCCGCGCCTTTATACAATTCACACGCGCCTATTCAACGAGATCCTCATTGTGAAACACTTGGGTGAATGATGTTCAGAGTGCGTTATACGAAATAGAAAATACAGGGCAAAAAAAGGGACATCCGAAATGGTTTTTCGTAGTTGGTATCGATTGAAAAAGTCAAGTGGGTCGACTATTTGTTTTATTGATTGAATTGTAATGAGGTTTTTATTCATGTTACATTTTAACATTGTATAAATTGTGCTATAGATTCCCCTGATCAATTTTAAGAGTACTTTTGCCTGTGCAAAATTTATGTAAAATAAATAAGAAAAGATGATTTATGCACAATGTAACTAAAATTTTACCATAAAAATAGCAGCACAGTAATTATTTTAAATTCTAAAAATATCCTTTCCAGAACAATCATATACAACGTTGACAAGTTTATCAGACGTGAGTACATTGAATATTTATCATGCGGGCGTCGATTCTGATATGGTTTGTAAAGCAAAATTACAAGCTTGTCATTATTCTGGCGAAACGTCGAATGTTTACGCACGTATCGCCACGACACGGACCCGCGGGCCGTATGGAACGCACGACTACACACAGGGTGCCCGGTCCTAGTGATGGGCGGAGCAAATTCTTAACCATTGAAAACTCTGGTATTAAACCAAAATGGTTTAAAACTTATATTCAACCATTTTCGAGCGTGTATGAAGCAAGGGATGTCTGTAAGAATCGTAGAAAATGGAAATCCGTAGTCTCTGTCTACCACTACTGGAAACAGGTGTGATGATATGTTTGTATGCTTAATATGAACCACTGTAAGTAACCTTCCTTACATTTTTATTTGTTTTGGTGTTGGACTCATGTACTGAGGGTTCCGAACCAGCAATTCCTAGAAATATATATTGTTTCATATAATAAAACATAGATTACAGATGCATGTACAGATGTTCAATGATATAGATAGAAATGCCATCTATTTTCGTTACTCCTAGGGCACTATTTTCGTTACTCCTTGGGCAGTTTCATTCAAAATCATGGTGACGACATCAATCGAAAATATAATATATTAGTACGAAAAAAAATATGTTCTGTATTTTATTTGATCAAAAATTTGCGAGATGAGGTGAGTTATTATATGAAAAGTGTGACTCACGCAAAATCGGCGAGTCCCATATATTTTTGATCGATATCGAACGATTTTAGTTCCATATCAAATGAATTTTATTCGATATCGAACGATTTTCATTCGACATGTGAGTCAAATATTCCAAAAATGCCCTATTTTTAATTTCTATATTAAATTCTTGAAACACCACCATCTTTTATCAAAAAGGAGAACCAATTCTTTTTCTTAAGCAATGGGATATAAACACATTATTTGAATTGAAAGTTTGGTAAATTATGGTTTTGATTTAATATTGTTAGAAATTGTTGTTTATTGAGTACTAGCTTTTTCCGCTCCGCCTGCGTCAAAAAGTAGCCTATGTTTGACCCCGGGTCTTCAACTATATTCATACCAAATTTCATCAAAATCCGTTCAGCGGTTTGGCCGTGAAAGCGTAACAGACAGACAGACTTTCGCATTTATAATATTAGTATGGATTCTACCATTTTGGTTTAATACCATGTTGAAAAGCTATTCAACCCCCCTCACGACTTTAAGGTGTTAGGTTTCAGTAAAATAATTATGTAGACGGCGCGCGTAATTGTTGTAACATGTATTATTAGTTAGCCTCACTAAACTCACTATGTAAATTAATTAATTGAAACAATTTCGTTTAATTTGAACTTCGAATTTGAGTTGATACTGATTAATTTTATTTGTATTCGCTTGAGAGGAAGCCAGAATTTCCGAAAGTTATAAAACTTTTTTTTTTGTTTACATACTACGTCCATCATCACATGCATGCGACAAAAACAAAATAGTAGGAAAAATAATATATCGGTAGCCTCTGTAGGATAGGTATAACTCAATCATCCTAGCACTTTTCTGAATAAAAGGGATCTTAACCCCAATACACTATCTAGCAATATTTTTATCAGCATTTTGTTTTGATTGTCAGCACTTACCTACTCTGTGCATCAAAAGTTATATCATTTATTCTGTTGCAGTGTCCTTCAAATTTCCTCACAATATTCATTGTGTCGATGTCAATAAGGGTTATTGAGAAATCTTCATTAGCTAATGCCAGTAGTCCGCTTTCCCTGTGGCACTTCGTACTGGCAACAGATTCTTCTAACCTTATGACATGAAAAGGACTGGTTGCTATAAACAAATAAAAATTATGTTTTTCTATTTAATAATATAAAATATACTTAACAAATTGGAGGAACCATACAGAAGACCTTTATCAAAGATAAATAATTCTGGTGATGTTGTTGCAGAGTTCAAAAAAACATTAGGTTACAATACTGTTCAGTTACAGGTTTTGTGTAAAGATTAAAACATAGAATATTATGACTTTTTAATAAATAACTTAAATGTTCTAATTGTTTTTACTAACCTCCTTTAAAATGCCAAAATTTAATAGTTTCATCAGCTCCTGCTGTGATGACCCTCTGATTACAAAGATCTGTTTCCACACCTCTGACTGCACCCTTATGAGCTATTTTTGTATCTTTGCCATAAAATCCTCGGTGTAATCCAGATTGCATGTTGAATTTATGTACTTGTCCATTGCTATAGCCTAAAAACAGGATATTTTTGAATGTGCCAACAATTAACAAGTAACTGTGTATAAAGTAAAAAATATAAGTAGAACATTATGTTTCAGAGATCAAGATCTACTTTGGATTTCCCAACAAATATGCATACATCCATACTATCTATTCCACATAAAATCTATTTTCAATAGTGGCTAGTTTGCCCCAGTGAAATAAAATATATTAAACTGAGTAAAGCCAATACGAAATGGATCTGGATTTTCTTCAAGAAATTTTAAACAATTAAAAATATCAGATCATTGTTAGTATAATTGAATAGACATTTACACAACATGAAAAATATACATGTAGATATGACTTACCAATAATAACAAAATTTCCACAATGTGTCACCGTCAAGCATGTTGCCTCTGTACCCTTCTCAAAGCCATCCGGCTTGAGTTTATGCTCTCCCATACATATCCTGTTATAAGACCATGTGGTTGCTAAGTACATGCCATTGTGCAATGCTGCTATGCTGTCCCACTGCTTGTCTCGTTGCATGCACGAGCCAAGCTTCACAATTGGTGGTAATGCCAAATAGTCTTGTGCAAGCCTCTCTGTAATAAAGAAAAGGAGATCAGTGTTGGAACAGGAAATAATATACATTCGTTCTTATTGATCACATATTTAGTTTTGATGGTATAAATTTTCATTTTAAAGAAACCTCATATTTAAATTGATTTGATGTCTTATATCCCAACAACACAGTTTTTGGATTAATTGGTATAAGTTAATAGTCTGTGAGTTTTTTTACATATTATTAGAACTACTATTTAGATTTTAAAAATTCTTTCCACACAGACACATTTTTATTGTTTTTTTTTTTTATGTGTATGCGTATTTTCTGTGTAATTTTTTAAAACTTTTGCCACTATGTGACTAAAGTAACTAGTCTTTTGTGAATAAAATTACAACTTACTCTTCTTTTTAGATTTTTTCCTGTTGTAAGAACCTTTGCCCATATTTTTATTGAATGTTTCCGTGACAGTATTCATGATGTGAAGACTTCTGTCTGCCCCAGCAGCTAAGATGTTCTCTCCTGTTGGTTCACAGTGGCTCACTACAGTTGGTGGCAAGGAGTGGCCTTCCCTGGGAACATACATATTAATGTTATTCACACAACAACTAAAATACAACTCTGACAAAAGGGAGTACATGGTTGATACACTATGTAATGATGATGATTAACAACAAAAGTTCAGGAAAATGTAAAACTAAATCTGTTTAACCTGTCACGTGTCTAGATCAAGTTACACAATGTGTCTTACGCCCTAACCTAGGCCTTGAGCCGTGGACGGGTTAAATTAAATATATCTAAATCTATTCAAATAATAGATATTTAATTTAGTGTAGTAACTTTTAATAAAATGTGTCTTATATATATTTTGTCATTAAATACAATCTATTAAATAAATTTTGTATAAAAGTTTTAAGCATGATGCCAATGAACTTTGCCAACTTTATGAACAATATCAAGGTCATAGGAACTATTATATTTCAAATAAAACAGGTATCAACTTACCTTTGCCTTAAAAGCCTTGCTCCGCCATCAGGCATGTCAAAAATCCATAATTTCAAAGAATTGTCTCTAGAATTGGTTACCATCAGTGGTTCTGACATCAAACACTGCATACCAGCTATCCGAGATGAGTGTGCCGATTGCACCTGTGACATAACCCTCTTCTCCTCCAAGTCCCACATTACGATATGTCCTGTTGTACTTCCTGTCACCATGACAGGGACTCCATCCATTCTGAATGATAGACATGTTACTTTGCCCCAGTCATGTACAAATTGAACTATAGTTTCATCATATCGCAAATTGTGAAGGACTATTTTGTTGTCTCCGAAAGCTATAGCAACGACGTCCACCGCTGGCGCAGGTTCTATGACTGTAATCGGAGAACTCCATCTATCAAAAGTATGTATCAATTTCGAAGTACGGATGTTCCATAGCTGCATCTGCCCTTGTTGACTTCCAAGCAATATTTTATTCAGGTATGTAGGTGGATGACACAAAGTAGTGATTTTGAACTGACTTTCATCAAAATTCAACTCCAGGAATTCTGTCTCCTCTTTGATATCAAAGATTTTCAGTATGTTACTTTCATCTATCGAAATAATATGAGCAGCGAAAGGAAGTAGCAGGAATACTGGTGATTCATGTCCTTTATACACATGTTTGAGCTCACATCCTCGTCTCCAAGCGAAAATGTTGTTCTCACTGGCTGTGTAAACGTGAAAGTTGTCGCCGGCCATACATGTTATAGGACCTGGATGTTCACCACTCACACTTAGCAGACGAAACTTGTCACAGCCATAAGTGTGAAACCACTTCCCTACACTAGTACATAGCAAGGTTTCACCTCTTCTTTTAATATATCTCGCAACGAAAGGTACATGTGTACTAACATAACCTAAAACTCTCGAGCCTGAAAATATTCGACTGCTTGATTGTTCTGGCATATTGAGCGAGACTGCTATTAGCTATCAATGCAAGATGTTTTTAACCAGAATTAATACAAAACATAAATTATTAAGAAAACCGCAAAAAAAGTAATGTGCAAACTGCAAAACAACACAACACCACGACCAACCACAACATAGAGGTGAGTGCACGGTGAGTGATAAGATAAATCAGAAGTCACGTCACGCGTTGATAAAAACTGTGACCGACGTGATTTTTCGCGGAGGAACGACGGTGGTCGTTCCGTGGAACTGTCGCGCGCGATGTCATTTCGGCGCGGGTTTTCCAATTTTCATAACCTCTTAACTGTCAACGCCATTTTTACAAAATGGCGCCAAATGCCAGCAGCTTTCGCGCGCGCGCGGCCGTCACGTCTCCGGTTACACGATGAATGATTTCTCGGAACTGCGATGTTTATAAACATGTTACGTATACCGCCGTATTCGCCGTGAAACAAGCTAACTCGTTGTTGAATAATATAAACAATAGATAGTTCGAAATGTTTACAATCACTAGCTAAAGTGGGTCGATTGTTGTTTTTTTTTTTTTTGTATTAATATTTAAATAAATATTATATAAAAAAAAACCTTTAACGCATAAAAACCATAAAAACTGTTCAGTACAAACCTGTTCATCGTTATTTTAATTATTTTAAGGGAAACACCTTATTAATTACGAAACCCACACGAAATCCACTTCAAAAATAACACCAATTGCCGCCACTTGAAAAACCACTTGACAGCCCGCGAAAGTAAACGACTACATATAAAAAAAACTTGGGCGCGTTCCTGTTTATGGCTTGGTTTTGTTCTTTTGTTATTATAGAAGCGTTTTGTTCCATTTTTAGCCCTATGCTAGCACGTTACTCCGTCAAATACGCTGTTTTTACCCGCGGTCGAGAGCAGACATATTATGTTCGCGGGGCAGTTGACGGTCATTTTGAAAGCAGACATGATATGTCTGATGCGCAGTTTAGAGGATAAATAAGTAGAAATTAAATCGATATTAAATGTATTTTACTCACAGACATATGAGACGTAAACAGACAGAAGGTATGCTATTACTTAGCGTAGCAAAAACACACATGCAAAACTATGCAGCCTGGGCTGTATCTAGTCTAGGGTAAGATGTTTACTATAATGCTCCCCATGATTTCAAGAAATATATGAATGTTGTGTGGAGTGCATGATCTGAGATCATTTATACGGTATTCTACTCTATTATTTTTAGTGTTCACCGATCCAACATCGTAGATTACAAAATGGCGTCACGGCCAAAAATTGTCACGCGTAGCTTAATATCTATGTGTGAGTGAATGTTGCTACAGGTGTAAAAAAGAGATATCGCCATATAGATCCGAATACGTGAGAAAAGGATAACAACAATTACTTGTTACATAAGTATAACTAATAACTTATGTTCCGTCTGTGTACGTCTTATATGTCTGTGATTTTACTAACAATTTTAAGATCTTCGAGTGGAAAAAAAGCGTGCAATTAAGAGGAAATTAGATATGAGGATACAAATATCTATTAGGCCGAATTGTGACCGGCGTGACTGACGTGACAAAATCACACATCAGTGACATGATTTTCTATGTCACTGGCACCACAGTCACGGCGATACGAAAGTCACGTCTTTTCTCATCTCTAGAAAGCAAACGTCAGTCTTCTGTCAGTCACGCACGTCACATTGTAGGTTTTGCTCGTTTCGTTTGTTTGACTGCATGTAACAGTTAACTTGACATATTTTAGTTTTAAATAGGATTTTACGGCCATGGTCCTCTTAAGCCTTTAGGCCTCTGGCTCCTATAACGACCTCCACCAACGGCTTAACGTGCCTTACAAAGCACGGAATCATCATTAATTAATTATACATCACAATCAGGTGATTTCAGCCTCATCATCATCATTTCGGCAGTCAGTCCACGGCTGGAGATAGGCATGTCCTAATGATTTCCAAAATGACCGGTTGGAAGCGAACTGCATCCAGCGACTGCCTGCGACCTTTTTTAGGTCATCTGACCATCTGGTCGGTGGATGTCCAACGCTGCGCTTACCGGTTCGAGGTCGCCATTCGAGAACCTTATGCCCCATCGGCCATCGGTTATACGCGCTATGTGCCCCGCCTACTGCCACTTTAAAGAGATAATCCGCTGTTCCGGCCTGCTAGAAGTTGAGCAGGCCAGACCAGCCGGTAAGCCGTTTTTACATTGTTTTAGGGTTCCGTACGCTAAGGATAAAATCGTGATATTGACGACACAAAGATTCCTCTTTCTGTCACCTGGCTGTATCAAACCGTAATAGCTAGACAGTTGAAATTTTTTCAAGTGAGGTCACAACAAATGGAAAAAATGGAGGAAAAATAAAAAACTATATCACACTTATTTTATTGTAGTATAGTTAATCACATTATTAAAGTTAAATTCTATTACAGAAGCCCTTGTCGCTTCAAGTCTTCATAAGTTTTACGGTTCACAACATTCCCTTGGGAATCTTCAAATTCTTCATCATTTTCAGCAACAAACCTCTCGCTTTCCTTTTGATGTTTAATTTTCTCCCATACTGGAAAAAAATAGATATCATTAGTCAACCTTGTTTTCATTCGACATACTCAGTAGGATGAATTTCAATTTTAAAATAGCATTCCAGACAAAAGCAATTCATAAAACAATATAAGGAGGTCAACTATAACAATTTAAATCATGATAAAATAGAGAATCCATAAATTTCACTTACAAGCAAGGGCATCTTCAATCTGTGTAACGTTAGCAAAATGCGCGGTATTGGGTATACCGAGACAACGCATGCCGTGAGCGTGCCGCCATTCAGCGAAGTGGCGTTGGAACGCTTTAGGCCCTTTGTATGTGTAGTTGCCGCATATTTCACACGTGTAACTGATGTTCAGACCGTGCAGCTTATACAGCCAGTACGGAATAGGCTGAAATAAAAAGTATGTAAATAGAATTGACAGTAATAGTATAAAGGGAAGACAAAGCGTCTCATCTGTGTAAAAGAGACGAATAAATCCACCTGTACCTCTTTCCGGACAGATGGACAGTTGTACCTCTTTCCGGAGATATGGACAGTTGTACCCCTTTCCGTACAAATGGACAGTTGCACCTCTTTCCGGACAGATAGACAGTTGCCGGATAATACATATGACGGCATTCTGACACCCTCATGCAAAATTTTATGAATCACATTGAGAAATGATTATATTGTACTAGCTGTGCCCGCAGCTTCGCCCGCGTGGAATTCCGTTTGTGTCACGGAAAAAAGTAGCCTAAGTCACTCTCCAGGGCTCCAACTATCTCCACATAAAAAATCACATCAATCCGTTGCTCCTTTTTAACGTGAAAGAAGGACAAACAAACAAACACACATTCACATTTATAATATTAAGTATGATAGTATGATTTAGTGGACCTATAGTCGTATTGGCTAGATGAGATAGAGAACAAAAAAAAAACCATCACAACACAATCTCAATGTGGATGCTGTAGTTCTGCTCCTGTGGCTGCATGGAATGGCTCACCTTGCCGTCCCAGCCCAGCGGCAGGTTCTTGGGGTTGTAGGGCACTTCGTCGTCGTCGGAGTCGATGTCCGGTCCGGCCGACGCGTCGCTCTCGTCGCCGCTGTCGTCCCTGCGTTCGCCGGCAGCGCGAGCCGCGCGCCGAGTTACGTTCTCTATTGTCGATGCTCTTGTGCTGCTCACTATGCCCGCGAATCTGTATCCAAATTTGACTTTTAGGGTCTCGTTACCAGGCCATTTTCTTGGCATTTTCTTGGGTATTTAGGTCCCACTACTGGGCAAAAGCCTACCCTCTCTGTTTTTATACCTTTCTAATCATTGATGTTACTCTCCACTCTTTGTAGAAATCCTTGAGACCATATAATTTAAAAAATAATAATGAATCGAAATACGTTTTAGTTTCGTTGATTGTGGACAGATCACTGTGTCAAGTAGTACGCAACTAAAAATACTCGAATTCATCGTGTACAAGGGCGCAATTTGATTTAGGTAAGCGGCAGGTAGCTTACCATGATCTTTTGATTCCATCCAACTGCGAGTGAATAAGCGAAATGTCACCTACACCCTGTATTGTGCTATCTCGTTTATTAACTTTCATTTGGATAGAGTTAAGAGATCAGAGTAAGCCCCCAGGGCAATTCAAAATGGAAAAGAGCTAGAATAGATGATTACAAATACTACTTATTCATTGCTCTTTGTGCATTGCCAGTCCTGCTATTGACTACAATCACACCGGATAATAGCAGATGTAAGAGAAGATAACTAGTAAATACATATCACCATGTCACATTAAATACATATAGATATTGTAATGAATGGAAGATTCCCCTTGAAACATGTGCATTTGTGTATAATACTGTCAACAACTTTATCAAATTTACTTACCTATAAACTTGGGCTTCGATGGCAGCAATATCTTTATGCCTTTGTTGAGTGGATGCCTTAGCCTTATTTCCACCTTTCTTTGCAACTAAGGACTTGTCTAATGCTGTTCGGCCTTTAGTGATAAACAACCTGAAAGAGAATTTGCTTTTAATAATAACATTTGTTTATCATGGAAACAAAGAGCTGTTTTTGACCAGCAGTGGGACTAAAATACAAAAAAAAAAAATTGTTACAGACTGTGATGAAATCAGTACAGAAATACTATAAAGATTCCTTTATATTTAATTTTTCTCTTTTCAGTGGAAACGACGCAATGGTGCGCCGTAAGCAATCCATACTTCCATACTAATATTATAAATGCGAAAGTCTGTCTGTCTGTTTGTTACGCTTTCACGGCCAAACCGCTGAACGGATTTCGATGAAATTTGGTATGAATATAGTTGAAGACCCGGGGTCAAACATAGGCTACTTTGTGACGCAGGTGGAGCTGCGGGAAACAGCTAGTAAAAAATATATATTGTTACATTTTGTATTGGTGAAAAAGTTTAATAATCCTGCTTTTTTATACACCGTCCTAGCCATTGCTGGTCATAGATCTAGATCTATACCCTTTTTTATTAGACCATCTGTTTTTTTCTGTGGAACATAAATTATTAATGTCCCACTAAAAAAACGTAAAGGGTGTCTCAAACATGAAAATAGGCCCCAAAACCATCGAGTTATATGAAATATGATTACTCAAAGATTTACCTTTCAATTCGAAATGAATTCAATTAATTTATTCATCTGACCAGTTACTTCGAATGGTTGACTGGAAGCGATTGCCTAGCAATAAGTCCGGCTTTTCTCATATTATGTTTAAGTTTATTTAATTGTAAAACTATTATTGTCTGTATATGGGCAATAAAGATATTTTGTAATGTTTTGTATTGTATTTACCTTTGTGCCCTTTCTTCCAATGTGCCACCACACTTCAGTCCAAGTGCCATGAGAGCAGATTTCAATCTGTCCAGGCCCAAAGATGCCAACTCCTCCCAGGACGAAAACGCAGATAGATCCAAATGGGCCCCAACATTAGTTAAAGCACCACCTGTCTCTTTCTGTAATAAAAAACAAAATAAGCTGTTCGAAATTTAAAAACATTTAATAAAACATGTCTCTAATTTTGATTTAATTTGACAGTTAATTAAAGGTAACAACTCAACAGGAAAATAGTTCAGAAATTCATTTAGTTAGCACCAAATTTTAGGTTAACTTCCTCCATGGTCCAGTGGTTAAGGCGATGCTTTAGTCCCGGAGGTCGTGGGTTCAATTCTTATGAGAAGCATACTTTTTTTTAGTTGTTTCCAGTTTATTTAGGACATTGCAGGCTTGAATCACCCTATCTATATATATAAAAATCAATTGCTGTTAGTTAGTCTCGCTAAAACTCGAGAGCGGCTGGACCGATTTGGCTATTTTTGGTTTTGAATTATTTGTGGAAGTCCAGGGAAGGTTTAAAGTGAATATATTCGGAGGCGGTACGAAGTTTGCCGGGTCAGCTAGTTGTTTGATAATAAAAATGATTCCATGCTTTGAAAGGCATGTTTAGCCGCCAATAAAAGAACTACGTCAGAGGCCGAATGGCGGTTCCAAAAAAACTCTGACACCAGGGTTTACCGGGTCGATTGACCATGTTACCCACACGATATAAATGAATGATCCTATTCGATCCTATTAGTATTTTGGTCTAAGTTGAACTGTAAACGAAGGTGTCTCATTCAAGTGTATGGTTGCCTTACTATCATCTCTAATAGAACAGCAGAAACGAGTGAGCAAGGCAGATGTCGCCTTACACCTTGTATTGCGCCTTCTCGTTTACTAAAAGCAGTTTTAGAGGTGTTAGTAAGGCCCAGAACAATATTATTACTCACCGGCCAACCAGGAAAAGACCCAGCTTCCCATTGCTTCAGAAACTCCTGATGAGCAAGCGCCATCTCTTGAGCCTGGTCTTGCAACGGCTTTATTCTACTCACAAAGTCCTTCAGATACGTGAGTAAAGCCCTGATGTAGTTCCTGTACTCCCCGTTTTTACGCTCCCTTGGAATGTCAAACAGGTGGTCAAATATACTGAGGTAGGTTATGTAGTCTACTTTCTGTAAAAAACAAATCAATATTACCAGATAAAATATACTTATTACTGTTTAGGGCTGTACAGAACATTCTTGTCATAAATAATGAAAAGTTTTTGGCTCTGTAAGTTAAGAGTTATGACAGTTGCACTGTCTGTTATCCAATGTAATGTTGATGTCTCATGATACAGATATTTTTAACAGGACTATTTTGAGCAAATGTTCTTGATTATTATTACGAGGGCGATACTGAAGGTCTTTAGAACTGACCACTTGTAAACAGTAAAATAAAAAAAAATAAAAAATTTTGCAAATGGAACTCTTTGATTATTGAGTATGTATTTTATTAATTTGTTTTACGATTTGGCGGCAAATTGAAAATTGTCTGTGTCACGTCAGCATGAATTTAACGCGAGAAAATTTTCGTGCAATTATTTTTTATGACTTTCGTTGTCATTTAAGTCAACAAGAAAGTTTTGATAGACTTCGATTGGCCTTTCACGATGAAGCCCTATCTCGTGCCACTGTTTACAACTGGTTTAGTGAGTTCAAACGTGGTCGCACTAATCTCACCGATGATCTGCGTGAGGGACGGCCTTCTACGGCGACGACTGAAGATAACATCAGTGTTGTGCGGCGTATGATAGAGACTGACAAAAGAGTGACCTATCAGCAGATTCGGGCAAGTTTAGGCATCGGTATGAGCCAAGTGCACAAAATCCTGCATGAACATTTAGAGGTCAGGAAGCTTTGTGCCTGGTGGATACCTCACGATTTGACCGAGGCAAAAACAATCCGTCGTGTTGATTGGTGCCGTGAAATGGTTCAACGATTTAACGGAGGTGACTCAAATGCTGGATTTACTGTTATGATCCCGAAACCAAAAGACAATCTGCTCAGTGGGTGTTTCCTTCCGAGGAGTTGCCAACTAAAGTGAAGAGAGGTCGAAGCGTGGGAAAAAAGATGGTGGCCTCGTTCTTCGAAAGGACCGGACATTACGCGACAATTATTTTAGAGGATAGAAAAACAGTTACTGCAGAGTGGTATACTAACAATTGTTAGCCAAACGCGATAAAAACCGTATTAAAATAGTTTAATTTAATGAATAACAATCGCGAAAACATAAGAAATCATTAATTGTTTGCCACTTGTCTTGGAAAAAGTTCGGAAGAAACGACCTTGCAGTAGGATCCTCCTTCAACACGACAACGCCTCGTCGCACATCGCCAGGCGAACGATCGACTATTTGGCGACATCAAACGTGGAATTACTAGGTCACCCGCAATATAGCCCCGACCTCGCACCTTGCGATTTTTATTTATTCCCGAAAATAAAAGAAAAACTTCGAGGAAAACGTTTTATGAACGCCGAGGAAGCAGTGGCTGCGTTTAAAAACGCCGTTGAAGAGACCCTAAAGACGAGTGGGCAAAGTGCTTTTCTCAGTGGTTCCATCGGATGCAGAGATGTATTGACGTGAAAGGACACTATTTTGAAAAGATGTAATAAAAGGAATAACTTGCTAGTGTGCTCAGTTTTTGATTTTCTAAGAACTTTCAGTTTGACCCTCGTATGACCCATTGATTTCATGCTTCGAAAGCCGTTGGTCCCGACTGCCATTTCGTAATCGTTAAGTCAGAGGCCGAGAGGCGATTCCGAACAACTCTGACACCAGGGTGTACATGGTCGATAGACAATGTATCCTAAACGAAATGATGATGATGATTGATTTATACATGTATTGTTATAGTTTTAGGTATTTATTAGCTTTGCTTCGCTTTGTGTTTAAAACTATGAAGGTGTTATTTATTTTGGTTTCATTTAATATATAAAATATTCACCCCTGGGTACAAATTTCAGGAGACATTCATGTCAGGGAAAGGGCTAACAAATAAAATGAAACTCACCTCAATGCCTTTCAAGTTTATATATTTCTCGTAGCATTCATGCAAATCTAAGTATTTCCCGTATCCTTCCTCATCAGTAAAGTCTACTGGAGCTGCAAATTAAAACATAAATTATATTTTAAGGTGGGTCTAAAAAGGCCACTTTGCACGAATTTAGATATGATGACATTATGAATCATTGGAAATCTTAAAATTTTGTTGGCATTGCTAAAGTATGTACCAGGTACACATATTTTTTCTTCCTTGCCTAATGAAAAGTGCAGTTATACGTGTATGTCAAATCAAATCATTTATTTGCATTTGTATTTACTATGTGTACAGCAGACCACATAGACTTCTGAAACTATCCAAACCTGTTAAGAAAATGTATGTAAAACATCATGCAATTAGTATTGTAGGGCCTTTTTAACAATCAAACTGCTTCGTAGAATAGAATTCTGTGTTATTTTGTTTTGTTTTATACTTCAGGCCTATTTTTATTTTATATTTTTTACAATTATAGTTTTTAACATACTATATAGGTATATATCCATATTACTAAGATAATTATATGTAAATTATTAAAATATGCTTACTTGTATAATCCTCTGCCGGATTTTCCCGGAGGATTGCTAGCTCCTCAAATTCAACAGACATTGGCACACATATCTAAAATAAGATAAAAATTTAAGAATATTGACCTCAAATGGAATTTAATAAAGAGGCTCATAAAACAGATTGCTTAGCATAAAGTCCGAATTTGCTCCATAAGTTTAAGCTTTTGTTGTTATATTTTAAATTTTATAGAATTGTACATGTTCAAAAACATGTTAAAAAAAAACAAAATATTTACACACAAAAATGCATAAATATTAAAAAAATATTTAATCTTATTAAATTAATCCATTTTGTTTACATGTTCAAAAGTTTAAGTATAACATAGAACCAGCTTTATGATTCAATCTAACCACCAGTCAAACAAAAAATTCAATTTCAACAAAACCACAAGACATGTTAATTTTTACTCAACATTTGTATTACATATATGTAATACATATGTACACTTAAATGTTGTATAATTATATACAGTACATTCTCGATAATAACTGTAAATTATTAATAAACATAGTAGTTACAATACAATACAAAACTCTTTTTTGCACAAAAAGGATACATTGTCAAATATAAGCAATTACAAAAAAAAAAAAATTTGCAAATAAGTAATTGATTCTCTCTACCATATTTTCAAAATGTACCTCATTGGGATGTTTCCTGTGAAACTCCTTGATTTGTTTCAATCGGGCATAAAACTCCTGAAACTCATTAGGCCCAGACAGGGCAGCAATTTCTTCTTTGCGGAGGCCGTCTTTATCTTCATATAAGTCCTTTAGTCTTATGGTGGCTTCAATATATCTCTGAAACAATATGATATATATAATATTATTAATTCATAAGTAACTGTAGAGATAATTTTAATGTCATATTGACCATTCAGCTACCATACCTGGTAGCCAGCTATCACATAGGTTATGAGATGTTGAAAAAAGGTAAGTTTTAAGTAGTGATAAAATTGACTGGCAGAAGGTTGCACTGATTGCGCTGAACAAGGAACAGTGGAAATCTCTTGTGTCAGAGACCAAGATCCTCTGTGGGTCGCTTAGCCATTGCAGTAAGAAAGTGATAAAATTACTTAAAGGAAAAAACAAAAAGAATAAAAATTTTGTTTAAGTTTGGCTTTGCAACTTAGCGACGTCACTGGTGACAAAGCGGATTTTTACGCAAAGAATAGCAATTACATTTAGGTGCTGGAATTCAGCTCCAGTTCTTGGAACCATCAACCATGCCTCAGGGACACCAGATTTTAGGTAAGTATTGTTATATTGTTTACTATTAATATACAGCATGTAGAAATAAAAACATAAGACTGGTAAAGCACCGCAACCAGCTAGATAATGTTCCCAGCTTAACATTCCTAACTAACTACATATAATGTCTGAAGTCTGAAGAGAAGAAGGGTCCCAGAACTGGCCAGTTACTATATGATGAAAGCAGCCAATTCAATGAATGTTACTCCTAATATGCAATAACTTGCTAACTAGAAAGGCTGCTTGTAGTATTGAAGTAAAGTTTGTATTTTTTTAACAATAATATCAATGTACAATATTATAAAAATTTAACCACTTACATCATGCAGATTTTTTAAACGATGATCAGCATTGATAGTTTCACGATGCTGAAAAAAAGAATAAAAATTTAGAATTTCATTGTTATAACTAGCACAACACACACTACACACCTACACTCAGCATTGGGTGGCAATGGGCTAAAGAAAGAAAGAAAGAGTTACCACAATTTAATCTGTGGTTGGTCCCTATGTTGTATCCCTGGTTTTAGCAGCTAAAGGGCCAGGGTATGCTGCTTAACCTGAAAATGCATCTGTGTCTAGTGGCAGACAGTGTCTGCAACTGAGCCAAGCAGTACCGTGAAAGAGGCTACCCTCAGCAGCACTATCACTAAAGTAAATATTTTGACTATACCAATATTATTACATGATTTTTGAAATAATGCCTCGGAACTGAGGAGGCTATATCATAAAGAGGACATTGATTGTATTGAAAAATTATTTGTAACTATTTTTTAATATTCGAAATTTGCAATGAGTCACTTCAGACTATAAGCAAATTTGGTGTGTGCTTCTTGTCATGTTAGGCGCTGCTTCCATCAGAGCCAGCCCACTATTTTTCATTTACCAATTACTAATTCACCAAAAATAATTGAGAAATTTACCAACACAGATTAAAGAAATAACTACAAATAGATTCAAGGAGCACTTCATATGCATACTATCATACATGTCAAAGACTGGTCAAAGATAACTACACCAGTTCAAAATACTAGTCTTTGCCTCATATTCATACTAGAGTACGAGTTCCAGATACTTCATTTTCATTGATTGCATTTAGATACGTTAAGAATTTTGAAGTAGGTGTCTGATAGCCTACCACCATGTATGTACCATACATGACCTTTATGTTACATTACAAACCGAATATGAACATGGAAATAATAAGTAAACTTGCCCCAGTTTTCTTGTGAAGTATTTCTTTCACCATAGCGTCCATAGTACGTTCTCTCTCCTCATGATAACTACGTTGCTGTTCCAGAATTGTATCCATGTTGCACGAATTTTACATAAAATTTATTTATTCCACAAATTTCAATGTTTAATATTACTCTACAATAGTTCGAAACAAACAGAATTCTCTAGTAGCTTGGAATTTGTTTTAAGTTTTATTTCATTTTAATAAAGCAAAGCGAAAAATCACAAAGTAACATAAAACGATTCTCCAGTTTCTTCTCTTGACATTAGTTTAGTTGACATTGATATGTACAACATTTGACTTTTGATTTTTTATCCAACCACGGCACGCAATGAATGGGTGGCGAACACAGAAATATTATAGGACCGTTCAAACCACAGACATATAAGACGTACACAGACGGAACATAAGATGTTTATACTTTTGGAGCACGGCGGGAGCGATGGTGTTATACTCGACCGCCGCAAAGGGAATTACTTCCCGCCAGGCGAGGTGTTATGCCTGGGGAACCGCGGCTCCGACGATGTTCTATCGGAGGTTGTATATATGCTCCAATTATCAGAAACTCTGATATCGCGTTTCAGTCCTCCATTCTAATTAGGCTTCTTGTATGTGAATTTCTGTTCTTTCTTTTTAGCGCCATCTGTTGCGTAGTAGTTGTAATTATTTACTGTGCGATGGTGTCGCCACAGGACTCCCTCCCAAGACCGAAGGTCTGATAATCTTGATGTGCAGTCTGTGCTTAGGATGTAGCTTTTGCAAGTGCCAGTTGCTTGATGTCCCAGTGAGTCGGGAGTGTAGTTGTTTCTGCTCGATAATCCCAGTGAGTCGGGTGTGAGCGATTGCGTGCTCGTAGTCTGCGGTGAGTCGAGACTGTAGTTGAGCGATGTTGACTTGTTGGCGCCGGTGGATGTCTTGTGCAGAAACTGCCACGCTGGTGTGCGGTGGCCGGCCGTGAGTACCAGACGTGGGCTGCGGTGGATGTGCCGGTCGCTGAAGTCCTTTGAGTTGTGAGGGTGGTTGCAGGACCAGGAAGCTCAGTGAGTCGGCTGCGATGGACCTGGAGATACCCTTGTAGTTGGCTTGCTGTGAAACTGCTTGCTGCTGACCAGAAGATGGATGAGGCTTGAGAGGATGAGAGATGTTCAAGATTGGAGAATGATGTTGTTCAAGAATGCTGCATCACGTCGGGGTCACCACTTTGGAGCACGGCGGGAGCGATGGTGTTATACTCGACCGCCGCAAAGGGAATTACTTCCCGCCAGGCGAGGTGTTATGCCTGGGGAACCGCGGCTCCGACGATGTTCTGTCGGAGGTTGTATATATGCTCCAATTATCAGAAACTCTGATATCGCGTTTCAGTCCTCCATTCTAATTAGGCTTCTTGTATGGGAATTTCTGTTCTTTCTTTTTAGCGCCATCTGTTGCGTAGTAGTTGTAATTATTTACTGTGCGATGGTGTCGCCACATACTTATGTAGCAAGTAATTGTTATTAACCTTTTCTCACGTATTCGGATCTATAAGGCGATATCTCATTTTTCCACCTGTAGCAACATTCACTCACACATAGTATTATGCAAAGTGTGGCAATTTTTGGCCGTGACGCCATTTTGTAAGCTACGCTGTTGGATTGGTGAACACTAAAAATAATAGAGTAGAATACCGTATACAACATTCATACATTTCTTGAAATCATGGGGAGCATTATCATAAATATCTACTGCTTACCCTAGACTAGATACAGCCCAGGCTGCATAGTTTTGCATGTGTGTGTTTTTGCTACGCTAAACATACCTTCCGTCTGTTTACATCTGATATGTCTGTGGTTCAAACGGACGCGAATTCCGCGAGACTGGCGGGACGCCATATAATATAGAATTAAGAATCGGTAGAAGTACTGTAGCGTATGAAAAAGTTACAAGTGACACTTCTATATATTAATATTTCTGCGGGCGTCCCGCCAGGCGAGCGGCATTCGCGTCAGTATGAACGGTCCTTAAGACCCGCGTCCATTACGTAGCAGAGTTGAGCCCATGGAGTAATTACAAAGAGGAGATGCCGTTTGAAATGGCGCAGTGACGTGATCATTGGCGCCTCGCCGACACTGCAGTGGGCGGAGCTTGTTATTGCTCGTGCTCTATGATTAGAGCCACGGCCGAAACCAAGCACTCCGCACGTCTGCCTTCCGCCCCGTGAAGCCTCACAAACGCTTTCTTACAAAACGCTTATTACGGCATCTCCTCTTTGTAATTACTCCATGGTTGAGCCGCGACGACTCTCACGTGAGTCGCTTCCATATATTTAGTACTAACTATTTCCCGCAGCTCCGCCTGCGTCAAAAAGTAGCCTATGTTTGCCCCCAGGATTTCAACTATATTCAAACCAAATTTCATCAAAATCTGTTCAGCAGTTTGGACGTGAAAGCGTAACAGACAGATATACAGACTTTCGCATTTATAATATTAGTAAGTAAGTATGGATGAAAACGCGCAGAGTAGAATCAGCTTGGTGAGTCGGACGTGAGGCGTCTTTCTTCGGCCGACTTGTTCGACGCGGCATAATGGGTGATAATGGGTAAACACAGGGTGGCGGAATCGTGAGCGAGACAAACTAATATTGGTATGGCGTCGTTCCGCTTACACATAAGCTACGCGACGAGTTGCGAGGATAATGGAATTTCTATAGTACTTCGCTAAAATAGACGCATCCATGACGGATCGGAAAGAAAAGAGTCGAGGATCTAAAGGACGCTTTAACCCTTAAAATCGCAAGATGTTAGTTTTAAAATAAAACAAAAAAAAAATATAATTGTTTATTATTGAAATGAACAACTATGGAAAAAAAGCTTATTTTGGAAAAAAAACAAAGCGCACATCATCAGGGCTCTTACTATCATCTTTAATAGCAGGGCAGAAACGAGTGAGCAAGCGAGATGTCGCCTTTCACCTTGTATCGCGGCATCTCGTTAACTCACTCGTTTCTGCCCTGCTTTTAGAGGTGATAGTAAGGGCCCAGATGGTCTTTCCGCAACAAGCTTTTTTTTTCTTTCTTTTCGGTAACCAATTCAGTGTCGTTGACATCGATACACATAATAATTCGTATATGAGAACTAGCCAAGTCAAGCTACGTTAGGCTACAATATATTATCCTAAGTTATAAGAAGAAAAGATATTTTATGTTATTACTAGCTGAACCCGCGACTTCGTCCGCGTAATGTTCGATTATACCTACTTTCGTTACTTATTAATCTTATTATCCGTCATTGTAGAGATTTACACAAAATATTTGATGTTATCAATATTTAAAATGTTCAGGAGGTCGCTATGTAAAATATTGCGACTGAATACTGTTTGGCATGAAAGAAAAAGTCAAATAATCGTGATTTTTATATGAATTTTATCCACCCATAAACTTTTGGAGCACGGCGGGAGTGAGAGTGTTATACTCGACCGCCGCAAAGGGAATTACTTCCCGCCAGGCGAGGTGTTATGCCTGGGGAACCGCGGCTCCGACGGTGTTCTGTCGGAGGTTGTATATATGCTCCAATTCTCAGAAACTCCAATTGCGCGATTTAGTCTTTGCATGCTGATTGGACGTCTTGTTTGCGAATTTCGAATTAGTTAGTCTCTTTAACGCCATCTGTTGCGTTGTGTTGTAACTATTTTACTGTGCAATTGTGTCGCCACAGGACTCCCTCCCAAGACCGAAGGTCTGATAATCTTGATGTGCAGTCTGTGCTTAGGATGTAGCTTTGCAAGTACCAGTAGTCGCTTGACGTCCCAGTGAGTCGGGAGTGTAGTTGTTTCTGCTCGATAATCCCAGTGAGTCGGGTGTGAGAGATTGCGTGCTCGTAGTCTGCGGTGAGTCGAGACTGTTGTGAGCGTTATTGTTGGCGCCGGTAGATGTGTCCTGCAGAACTGCCACGCTGGTGTGCGGTGGCCGGCCGAGAGTACCAGACGTGGGCTGCGGTGGATGTGCCGGTCGCTGAAGTCCTTGAGTTGTGAGGGTGAGTTGCAGGACCAGGAAGCTCAGTGAGTCGGCTGCGATGGACCTGGAGATACCCTTGTAGTTGGCTTGCTGTGAGACCAAATGATGAAGACTTGAGAGGTGATGGAAAGGATGGAGAATGATGTTAGAGAAGGCTGCTTCCAATCACGTCGGGGTCACCACTTTGGCGAGAGAGACACTTGAGTAATACTCCAATTGTTCAGAAGGAATGTAATGCTTTATTTACAAAATTGACGAGTATTTATACATAGTTATTTACATTGAAACCTCACAAGTATGAATCTTTGTTACAATATGATAACCAATCATAAGTTACTATTCCCGTTTACGTCCATATTTGGTGGCGCATTTTGACGATGGTCCGCGCGGGGAGCGCGGGGTGAAACGAATACCGCGTGACGTGCTTGGCCGTCCCAATAAAACTAGCTCGCGTAATCACGCAGTCCCTGGACTCTATGGCGTCAGTTGACTTCGAACTTCTCGAGGAGTTGGGGTACGCCCTCATAGCCACCGGCAACAATTGGATTGCGCGTGCGAAGGTTATAAGAAGGTACCACGACGTATACAAGAGGCTGCAGGCGGTCCAGATCCCCGCGCATCTTCTGCCCTCTAGACATCCGTAATGGGTAGTACAGGCCAGAGGAACAAACCCCGTTCGCTGACCGTGGCATTCTACAATGCCAACGGATCCCTCCGCGATCAAAGGACTGAAATTGCTCAGTACCCACCATCAAGTGGACATCCTCCTAGTGCAGGAGACCTTCTTGAAGCCCTCTCACAGAGGCCCAAAAATTGCGAACTACAACATCATTCGCAATGATAGATTAGACAGGCCGAAAGGCGGATCTCTAATCTATCACAAGAGGTCCCTGCACTGTTGCCAATTAGACCCGCCAACGTTAACGAACATGGAATGCTCAATCCTCCGTATAGCGATGACCGGCCACTCGCCGATCAACATCGCTTCCATTTACCTCAGCCCCTCCAAATCTCTGCTTGAGAGCGATCTCCGAGCCCTATTCGCCATGGGAAACGCCACCATCTTGGCTGGCGATTTCAACAGCAAACACACCAGGTGACATTCGCTAACGAACTCGACGAACGGAGAAATCCTCACGAGACTCGAGAAGTCTCTGGATTTCGACGTTGTAGCACCCCTGGCCCCGACCCGCTATCCAATCACGGACGGCCAAAACCCCAGTGTCTTGGACTTTGCCCTACTAAAGAATCACCCTTCAAGTGTGTTCTTTAGAGGTGCACTCAGACCTGAGTTCGGACCACAGACCGGTCCTCCTACAACTAGGACAGACAGACAATGGGCGTCCCGCCCATACAAGGACGATTACTAATTGGAAGAAATTCGCAAGAGTACTCAACCAATCCTCCCCAGACCTGGACGCTATCCCTGACAGAATAACGTCCACCGAACAGACAGACTCGGCGATCTTCTCCCTCACCAACCACTTGCAAGCAGCCATTAAGGACTGCTCCAGGCGGGTCCCTTCTGTGGATCTGAACCACAGATTCGAACTGCCGGAAGATGTAAGGAGGTTGTTGACGGAGAAAAACGCCGTAACAAGAGTACATGACCTCTATAACACCGATGAAGTCCGTTCCAGACTTCGTTACCTGCAACGTCGAGTTAAGGAGCGAATGAAGGAATTAAGAGACGAACGGTGGGGTGAATTCCTCTCTGAACTCAAACCGTCACATGTCACTTACTGGCGTGTGGCGTGAAGTCTGAAGTGCGATCAGATAGCTTCAACTCCTCCTCTCAATAGACCAGACGGCTCCATCGCCTTTGATGATGACGAAAAAGCTGAATGCCTTGCAGACAGCCTGGAGAGCCAATGCTCTCCTAGTCGTGAGCCAGTAGACCCCGAACATGTAGAACGTATGGAAACGCATGTAGAGAGCAAGATGACCTTTGTTCGCAACAGAGCTGCATTCTATCTAGGCAGACTCTCTCCCAAGATCAGCAACGTAAAATTGTCGCTTAGAAATAAGCTGACACTTTACAAGCTAGCCATCCGCCCTGTCATGACATACGCGAGCGTGATCTTCTCACATGCAGCTCCATCTCTCCTGAACAAGTTCCAACTTATCCAGAATAGGTTCGCACGCAGAGCCACGGGATCGCCCCCGGGCCTGCGTACACGCGACCTACACAGGGACCTTGAGCTTCCATCCATTTCGAGATATCTCAAAGAAACGTCTCAACGTTACTTTGAGAAATGTCCAACTCATCCGAACCCATTAGTTGTGCGGGCTGCCAACTACAGCCCGGCGAAAAATGTCCCTCTGCGGCACAGACGCCCGAGGAATGTTCTCCTTGACCCTGACGATCCCATTACGGTGGCGAACCTTCCCTTCGAAAACCCCTCGACTCAACGGAGTCCTGGGTTTTCCATAGGACATATAACCGCACCCGCCGGCGAGTGCGACGTAGTAGGAACAGTAGACAGTTTACTAGGTACCGGAATGTACCAAGGCGCTTCACGCCACCGATAGGTTCTCAGTAGGCCCTTCAGGCACAATAGTGTCGGCCCTTATGGCATTGTGCGTTTGCTACCGCTCGCGAGTTTGCATCGCTCGCTTGATCAAAGGCAAAGCCCATGGCCGAGGTCCCAACTGGGAGCCCCTTGTGCATTTGCCGAAAAGGCTAAGTGGTTAATAGCCCTCGCCTCAACTGGAGCTAAAATTGTAGGTCATGTCAAAAAAAATAATCTCGCAGTCCTTTTCTACGGCGGCGCTCGGAACGGTGCGGACGTGCGCACAGCTTTCGGCGTGCGGCGAGCGGCGAGTTTCCACGTGTTGTGATGTGAAGTGTTCATCTACGAACTGATGAAGAGTGAAGACCGATGTGATGTGCTGCTTGAAGTGAAGAGTCGTGTGCTGTGCTATTCTTATTTCTCGACAACGACGTGTGATAAGCTCCGTACAGCACGTGCATGTTCAACCAATCTTGTTTCTAAGACAACTCGCCGTTTCTTTGACAATGCGTCGCCATAAATAAAATGCTTGCATGATGTGTGAGTTGTGTTTTCTTTCTTGGTATCCTTAAAAGAGTTCTTCTTAGAGCTGGTACTGGTAACTGTTTCTGAAGGTTGTTCTATCAAGGTATTTTCTGCATGTGATGGTAAGGTATCTTGATTTGTACTTTAAGGTAAGGTAATTAGGAAAGTACAAAGGTAATGGTGTAGCCACAAACTCTTTCCAGACATATAAAATCATGATTCGGGTGTGAAAGTTTCGTTGATAACCACAAGTTGGTAGCAAGCATAAACGCTGCCCTTGAAATATACCTATTTTTGAGAAGTATTTGTTTGACTCACCTCACTTGCTTTCGACTTCCATATATGGTAAGTCATACTTCTCAAAGATGAGTATATTTCAAGCCGTTTCCGAAAAAAGGCATTTCTGAGAGCAGGGTGTGCAGGGTTGATGTACCGTGTAACCCACTCGATACGAATAACTGAAGAGTCATAATAAAAAACCCACGTCAGAGGCCGAAAGGCGTTTACGAAAAAAATGTGACACCAAATTGTGTAGGGTCGATTGACCATGTAACTTATTCGATAAGAAAGTCTGAAAAGTAATTATGAAAAACCCACATCAGAGGCCGAAAGGCGTCTCCGAAAAAACTCTGACACCAGAGGTGCAGGTTCGACTGACCATGTGTAACCCACTCGATAATAATGACTGAAGAGTCATCCTAGGTCAGAGGCCGAAAGGCGTCTCCGAAAAAAATCTGACACCAGGGTGTGCAGGGTCGATTGACCATGTAACCCACTCGATAAGAATGACTGAATAGTCATAATAAAGAACCCACGTCAGAGGCAGAAAGGCGTTTCCGAAAAACTCTGACACCAGGGTGTGCAGGGTCGATTAAACATGTAAGCAACTCAATGTGAATGACTGAAAAGTCGTTATAAAGATGGCACGTCAGAGCTCGAAGGCTCTCCGAAAAAATTCTGACGACAAAAATCGTCTCCGATAAAACTTTTACACCAGGGGTAGATTGACCACGTAACCCCACTCTATAAGAATGACTGAAAAGTTATAATATGGACCCAATTCAGAGGCGAGGTTTTGGTTACATTAATGTCTTTCCATTTAGCGCGATTATGTATTATTCCAGTATTTTATGACCAAATTCTGAACACATGCTATAATGATTCCGTGCTTTGGAAAGCACGTTAAGTCGTTGGTCTCGCCCGGCTGCCATCTGGCGGTCGTTAAAGGAACCATGTCAGAGGCTGTAAAGTAATTCTAAAAAAACTTTATCACCTGGATGTCCATGGTCGATTGACCATGTAACCTACTCGTTGTGAATGAATGAAAAACATATAAGTAACTACGTGATGACATACATTTAATAATAACTCACATTATGAACACCATCATCAATAATTACTCCAATTACAAAGCAACAGCAAAAATAAATTCTGTCGAAAAGGAAAAAATACCTTTTCTTTGTTTCCAAAAATTAAAATGTTCCATGTTGTTTGACTTCTCATATATAGTATGCGCACCATACATTTTAAAAGTCAATTTAAGTTGTTAGGCTTCCTTCGAGAAATGGTAAAATTAATGCGTATCTACCTATATGTTGCCGAGGACTATTAACTATTGAATAAAAAAGTTTCTGTCCAGTAGTTTTTGTGTGAAAGATGCACAACAGACAGACAAAAATTCCAAAAATCATATTTTTGGCTTCTCTTACTAAAGATTCCACGGACCAATTACAAACAGAAGATGGCGTTTCGAATGGCGCAGTGTTCCGATGAGAAGGGGCCCTAGTAATATTTTTTCATTTTATATTCAATTACTACAGTTTTATTACATTTATAGACATATGTACAAAATTAACCTTACAGTACAGTTTTATATTATGTAGATGTAGAATATAGAATATTGACAGTGAGGCAAAGCTGTAACAATGATACCAAGGCATACAAGGTCGAATGACCGAGACAACTTCTTCATGATCCAACAACTCCAAGGAAAATGCTGAAATTATGTGATATTGACGACTTACTTCTTACTCCGCTTAATAATTTGCTATGAAAATTTTGTCAGGGGAAATTGAAAAAATCTTTATATGATGATAACTTTCTTTCCTGATGTCCGATTTTGATGAAACAAAGATTAAATGTTACCCTTTACTAAGGCCAATCAGTTTGTGAAAACAAATTCAAATCTGTCCAGTTGTTCCTGTTTATCAGAGGGAAATTGGGAAAAAAAATCATTGATGATAACTTTCTTTCCTGATGTCCGATTTTGATGAAACAAAGATTAAATGTTGCCCTGAGCTAGGACCAATCAGTTTGTGAAAACTAAATTCAAATCTGCCCAGTAGTTTCTGAGATAAGCGTGATCAGACAGACAAACAGACAGACAGACAGACAGACAAGATTGATATAAAACATTTTTCTGTAATCTATTATTCATCTTTAGTCGTTCCCTAATATTTTATAGCCAAAATAATTAATGTACAGACACGTCGATTCTACTCTTTTATTACGTGGGGCGCACTATAAGTTTCCGGAATGAATATTTAAAAATACTATTAAAGGTACAAAATTAATTTATTATTTTTCAAAATAATCTCCTTTGGCGTCTATGCACTTTTTCATTCGATGAAACCAGTTTTGAAAACTTTTGTGCCACTCCTCTGTGGTGACCTCTGAAACGTGTTTTTTTCATACTCCTCGACAGCCTCTTCTGGGATGAAAATCGTTGACCGCGTAATTGGTTCTTAATTTTTGGGAACAGAAAAAAGTCACACGGTGCCAGGTCGGGACTGTATGCAGGATGACTCATAAGTTCTACATTTTTCGCCTTCAAAAAGTCGTTTGTCTGTCTGGCCGTGTGAGAACTAGCATTGTCGTGGTGCAGGATGATACGGCGTTTACGGTTATTTTTACGGAGTTCGTCAATAACTTCCGGCAAACAAATGGTCGTGTACCAGTCATTATTCACTGTACGACGATTCTCTAAAGCAACAGTAGCCACGTGTCCAGTTTTATTAAAAAAAGAAGCAATCATCCGCTTAGATGCACTTTTCACGCGCGCCACTTTGGTTGGTTTCGGCTCATCTTGAAAGACCCATACGCTCGATTGCTGCTTTGTTTTGGGATCGTAGCAATAAATCCATGTTTCGTCACCTGTTACTATGTCCCACACCAAATTTGACGCACCTTCGTTGAATCTGGTAAGCATGGCACTGCACCAAGTGACGCGGTCCGTTTTTTGAGCCACGGTCAAGTTGTGTGGGATCCGCCGCGAGCACAGCTTTCTCACACCCAAATGTTTGTGTAGGATTAATTGTATTTGACTCATGCCTATTTCTAAGGATGCGCGAATTTCATGGTAGGTCACATGCCTGTCTGTTTCAATCATACGGCGCACAGCATTGACGTTTTTGTTGGTCACGGCGGTGGACGGCCGACCATCGCGAGATTCGTCACTGAGATTGATACGACCACGCTTGAATTCTGCAAACCAACTATAAACAGTTGTCTTGCATGGTGCTTCATTGCCAAAAGCTGTTTCAAGCCGAGCGATGCTCTGTTGAGCTGTCAAATTACACTTAAAATCGTAGAAAATCATACTACGAAAATTTTCCCGAGTTAAATCCATGTTGATGCAGACACACAATTTTTTAAATGGCGCCACAAGGTAAAAACAAAAGACAGTCAGATGAAACAAACTGCATTCTACAGCCAAAGAGTTCTATTTTCAAATGTTGCAATAAATTTTTAAATATTGTTTATGTAAGTGGCCAGTTCCGGAAACTTACAGTACGCCCTATGTATAGTATAGATAAATAAATTTCAGGACTGACCATTGAACTTGGCACCCATTTAGATCTCACTTCTTTTGTCGTTGAAGTCAACAACCAAGGCATATATCATAATATTAAACTTAGCTCTCATTTCACATTTATGTTTTTGATGGGATAATCCATAATTCTCTCGTAATATATGAACCAACTCCAAAGATATAAAATAACTAGAACTCCCTGGTAGTCGGGGTCTTATTGACTGTCTGCCAATTTCTGCCAACAGCCCACTCTACCGCTGTCTATGATGAGACGGCGAATGGATGTGGGTCTGGGGGACGGGCGTGGTCCATTTATGGGCCACTGTCCGATTTGGGGGGGGTGGCCGAAAGGCCAAAGGTCGGGGCCTTAGTCCATGGCTGGAGGGCGTCGTGGTAGAATGCTAACGCGACCCCATGGCGCCCTCAACAGCCGGTGCGGAAACGCCGGAGGGCTTTTAGTGGGTAGTCCAGGCACTCTGCCTGGGAGTCCCACACTCAGTGCGCAAATGCATTTCCCCTCCGTTAACAAAAGAAAAAAAAAAAGAAGCTAGTGACGACTAATCACAGACATATAAGACGTACACAGACGGAACATAAGTTAATAGTTATACTTATGTAGCAAGTAATTGTTGTTATCCTTTTCTCACGTATTCGGATCTACTATATGGCGATATCTCTTTTTTACACCTGTAGCAACATTCACTCACACATAGATATTAAGCTACGCGTGGCAATTTTTAGCCGTGACGCCATTTTGTAATCTGCGTTGTTGGATCGGTGAACACTAAAAATAATAGATTAGAATACCGGTAAATGATCTCAGATCATGCACTCCGCACAACATTCATACATTCTTTGAAATCATGGGAAGTATTATCGTAAACAACTTACCCTAGACTAGATACAGCCCAGGCTGCATAGTTTTGCATGTGTGTGTTTGTGCTACGCTAAGTAATAGCATACCTTCCGTCTGTTTACGTCTTATATGTCTGTGCGACTAATCATACCAATGAGTTGGAGTAAGGTTGAGTTGAGTTTGAGGAAACATTTGAGAATATGGATGTGAGACCGTAGTAACCCTACCGGATTTACTCAGGTTTATAGTTTCTTGTCAAGAATGTGCAATTTTTACTGGCTAAATACACCTAGTAAAATCCATATTGAGGGCGGCGGTCAACTAGCTAATGTCATTGAGATGTGCATGTCAAATGTCAAGTCAACGTCAACTCTAGTGTTGCCATCAACCCCTTTCGGGCCAGATCCAGCATTTTTTTTTCAATATTAAGTCTCCAAATCTTAACATTTAGCCCTAAATGACCTTTCCCCACTGCTCTCATACAGAATTCTTAGTCTGAGATTAAGATAGGTATTGTGAATCACTGACTTTTGAGAGTTCCTTGTTCAGGTACTAATTTATTTACATTTAAATTATTGTGATTTAAATTTCTGACATCGCGTATTGAACTCCTTCAATAGGTACGTGGGGTATCTATTACCTTAATAAGTCAAAAAATGTATTGTTTTATAGGCTCACAATGTATTTGCATATCAGTATTTTTGTTTGCACCTTCGAAGCATATTTAGTTTTAGTCGCCCATCCCGTCCCACTAGGTATATGTATCCGATGAAGACTTTGGTATTATATAGAATCTCATATTTACAAACATACATTTAATATCATCATCATCATTTCGTGTAGGTTACATTGTCTATCGACTATGTACACCCTGGTGTCAGAGTTGTTCGGAACCGCCTTTCGGCCTCTGACAACCTTAACCTCAGAAAACATTTAATATGAATGCTAAAAACAAAACACCCCTGTTTCATCAGCCGTGTAAAAAGGAGGAAGTTTGCAGCGTAATTTCTGCATACAGGTCACAGACATATAAGACGTACACAGCCGGAACATAAGTTAATAGTTATACTTATGTAGCAAGTAATTGTTGTTATCCTTTTCTCACGTATTCGGATCTATATGGCGATATCTCTTTTTTACACCTGTAACAACATTCACTCACACATAGATATTAAGCTACGCGTGGCAATTTTTGGCCGTGACGCCATTTTGTAATCTGCGTTGTTGGATCGGTGAACACTAAAAATAATAGAGTAGAATACCGTATAAATGATCTCAGATCATGCACTCCACACAACATTCATACATTCTTTGAAATCATGGAAAGCATTATCGTAAACAACTTACCCTAGACTAGATACAGCCCAGGCTGCATAGTTTTGCATGTGTGTGTTTGTGCTACGCTAAGTAATAGCATACCTTCCGTCTGTTTACGTCTTATATGTCTGTGATACAGGTACATATTTCAAACGATCATTACGATACTATAACCGCTGCATAGGAGCGTGTTCGTGACGTCAGGTCTATCTGTCAGGACACGTTTATTTAAGAAAGACAGTAAAATCAGAAAGTACGTCACGTTAGTTAGCACCTGCTTGCTATCATTTTAGATCATTTCATTGGCCGGATTTGGTTTATAGGTAAACTTGGTAGAGATTGGCGTGTGTAAATGAGTGAGTTTGGCGTTAACGGTTTTCATAGAACTAGCCTAGTTATTCTGTGTCCGTACCGAAACCCTTTTTTTACAGGGAAACCAGGCCCAACAGAAACAGGACCATGACAGAAACTTGATTTAGATGAGACACATATGGACACATGACAAATGGTGGCCAACACCGGTTAAAGGCAGACACAGCCTAACGTCTTCCGAAGCACGGTGGAATTCGGGTAGAAAATGTCACTGTTGGCGACCAATTCAATTCGGGTTACGTTTTACCGCAGCTTGACGCACGAAATCCTTACGAATAAGCGCGTTGCGCTCCATTGAGCTACAAAAAAGGACTGTAAAATAAGAAAAAATAATAATTAGCCCTTTTCAAAGAAGAATTTTAAGAACTAGCCATTATTGTAAAAATTGAGACAGCAACACTGATATGCTTATGCCATATTGTCATTTTCTACACGTCTGCTATTTATTGTCGCCGAATTATTTTTATTGAATATAAGTGATTAGAGTCGAAGAAAAGAAAGTACCTATCATGTTTTTTTCTGCGTGGTTTAGTAGATTTCATTCAACGTTTATTGTGATATGTTCTTTTGTGATATATGCCCACTCTGATGTGCAAAGACCCCGAGGTGTATCTTTATCTAAAGCATCCCTATATTCGCCGACGAAGGATTTTACATGTTTTGATGGTACGGTCACAATTCCATTTAGTTACGTAAATGATGATTACTGCGACTGTTTCGATGGCAGCGATGAGCCAGGTACATCTGCGTGTTTGAATGGTATATTCCACTGTACCAATGCCGGTCATCGCCCTCAAAATATTCCTAGTTCAAGAGTCAACGATGGAGTATGTGATTGTTGCGATGGTACAGATGAATATGCCGTCCCAGACACCTGCACTAATATTTGTGAAGAGCTTGGTCATGAAGCCAGGGCTGAAGCTCAAAGGTTAGCTGAACTTCACAAAGCTGGTAGTCATATAAGAATAGATCTTATTGAAAGGGGCAATAAAAAGCGGAATGAAATGGCAGAGCAATTGACACAACTTGAAAAAGATAAAGCAGAAGCTGAACAAATTAGGGCGGAAAAACAAGCACTGAAAGATGAAATAGAAGCCAAAGAAAATGAGGCTCTTAAAGTTTACAGAGAAGCAGAAGAGAAAGAAAAGCAGAGGCTTGCAGAAGAAGAGAAACTAAAGAATATGCAGGAAGCCTTGGAGAATTTTAATAGATTTGATTCAAACGAGGATGAGCTGTTGTCCATTGATGAAATAAAAGTAGTAAATGTATTTGATAAAGATAAGAATGGTGAAGTTGATGAAGAGGAAATAAAATATTTCTTTGGTGAAAATGAAACTGTAGATAAAGATACTTTTACCAGTGCTACTTGGCCCTTGCTTAAACCCCTTTTGATGATGGAACAGGGTATGTTCCGTCCTGGTCAGGGTGAAGAAGAGCATGTCGACCCAGATGTTGATGCAGAAATGGAGGATGAAGCACATGATCTTGACATTGATGATGCAGGAGCTGATTTAGATGAAGATCATTCGGATGTAGAACCAGTATCACCTAGAGAACTTGATGACACTGACATAGCTACAGATAATTCCAAAGTTTATGATGATGAAACTCAGAGGTTAGTTGATGAAGCCACTGAAGCGCGTAAACAATACACTGAGGCTGAGAGAACAGTTCGGGAAATAGAATCTAATATCAGGAACATTCAACAGAATTTGGAGAAAGATTATGGCCTGCAACAAGAATTTGCAACTTTAGATGGGCAATGTTTTGAATTTGAGGACAAAGAATATGTGTATAAATTATGCATGTTCCAGAAAGTTACACAGAAATCAAAGAACAGTGGTTCAGAAGTTGGCCTTGGCAACTGGGGAGAATGGGCTGGTGAGGACAATAAATACTCAGTCATGAAATACACCAATGGAGTCGCCTGCTGGAATGGACCCAATAGGATGACTATAGTCAATGTTCACTGTGGGTTAGAAAACAAGCTGTTATCAGTATCTGAGCCATACCGCTGTGAATATAAAATAGAGCTAAGTACCCCTGCAGCTTGCGATAATTCATATGTTAACCAAGAACATTCTACCCATGATGAACTGTGAAAACCCAGTGACTATTTCACACCTACATGTGACGTGTAATTATTTAAGTTAAGAGTAAAGCAGGAGATTAGAACATTTTCATAATAACGAATTGTCACAACACTTAATGTCATTATTCAAAATAATGTAAAAGTGTAAAAAGTAATTTTGTACTTGTCATATCTCACAGTAATTTTTTATTTTTATTTAAAGTTGATTCTCATAGGAAAGATTCCGAACCTTATTTGTTGAGTTTGGCCAGTGAGGCTGGCCTTACTGAGCCTGAAAAATAATAACGAGAGTGATTTGCTGTAGCCAACATTTTGCCGTTATGAAATGTAACCTTATTTGCTGGCAGTCTGGTAGAGAATATTTATTGGTATTGATATTCCTATTTTTTGGTGCATGAATCATAATAGAGTAATAATACATTAATTGGATCACTTTGTTAATCAAACTCCTCACCCTTCAATATTTATTCATGTAGTTCCAAAAATAAGTAGGCTGTGACAGACAAACAGACTAGAAAATGTGACAAAAGGTTCAATTGTTTGGGGTTCGGAATTTTTATAGTAGTTTAAGTAGAATAATATGTCACTACAGTAAACATTATTAAATTGTGTTGCAGATATTTCTTTATTTTATGAAATAATCTGTGCGTTATTTTTTTATCACCAATGTTTTGAAGTCAAGACTGAAACAAGAGTAGTGTACTATTATTTTCAAACATTCCTCTTAATGAAGGCTGTTTTAATTTCCAATAAAAGGATAGAATTCGTAGAAATGAACAAAACATTGTGAGTAAATAAAGTTTGTTTTGATTAAATATTAGTCTTTTTGATTTCTACATTGTTGAATATCCCTCTACGGCACAAAAAGTAATTTAAGAAAAAAAAACATATTTTTTGGGTAGATTGATATTCAAAAATTTACAGCAAGCCACACTACCGTGCACACCTACTTTATTGATACACTGCTGCTCATGAAACCAGTGTCAATGTGTCTGATTATCACAGATGTGGTACTTGACGGTGGTGTATATATGTTTTTACACCACCGTCAAATGCAACATGTAAGCAATGTACGTTATTAATTAAAGTTTTTACTTACATGGCAAATTGAGATGGCCCATCATGCATCTCATCAGTCAAACCTCATCAAAATCTGCATCTCGATTCTCGAATAAAAGATATCAGATTGCAGTCGCTCCATTGTAGTGACTAGTACCACCTACCGCCAAATCTAAGACCACGACTAAAGCGTACACTGGGCTCATAAGCAAAAGCAACTGGGAAACACGCTCAAATCAGTAGAAGTAAGTTTCCATCCATCTTTCACCTCATATTACCATGCGTGTTATCTTTGCCTCATTCACAATAAGAAACGATACCTACCAATATTTCACTGTCAATACGTTTATTAATCTGTCATTGTCAAACTCGCATGGGATTGTTGTTGTGGTTTGGATCCTCAGATCCAAATTCTATCAATATTTATTCTAATTTGTGATCTAAATTTATTTAGTAACTAGCTTTTTCCCGCAGCCCCGCCTGCGTCAAAAAGTAGCCTATGTTTGACCCCGGGTCTTCAACTACATTCGTACCAAATTTCATCAAAATCCGTTCAGCGGTTTGGCCGTGAAAGCGTAACAGACAGACTTTCGCAATTATATTAGTATGGATTTGTCCATGAGTAATTTATTTTCTGGAATGTGATTGAAAAAGAAAATAAATTTTTGTTCGTCTAATCTAGAGTTACGTATGATATGGCCTAGAATAATAACATAATTAAAAGCAATAGGATGAGTGTAGATAAATTAATATCAAAGTGTAATTTTTCCATGTTGGAAGGAAAAGTTGATGGCAGAATTCTAAAGACTATCAATTGTATGGGTTTTGCCAAGCCAACAAGAATTCAGGCTGAAGTGTTACCTCATATAATGTTGGGCAAAGACGTGATTGGTGCTGCAAAGACCGGAAGCGGGAAGACCCTAGCATTTCTCATCCCTGTTGTTGACAAGTTATTAAAATTAGGTTTTACTCAAAAGCATGGCAAGTTGATATATTTAACAATTTTTTTCTACCATTATGTTGGTCCTATTAATTTCAGACATATTTCATCTTCTACTAGACTCAAAATAATTACTCTTTGTTTACCCATCTTTTTTAATTTACATTTATGTATTCTTATTTATGGTATCATTGCAATATGTTTCGTTTTTTTGACAAAAAATAACAAACTTTTGTTTATTAATTAATTTAGATAAATTACACTTACTAATTTCTGTCCAATATCTCGAGAATGGTGCGTCGGATGACATCAGTCAATAAGACATTTTTTGCTTATATAACACCTCTAGCGATCCAGTAAGAAAAGAGGGGTTAAAATAGTTTTTTTTTAAGTCTGGTACCCTCTTTTGTAAACTCTGACTGTTGCTTACATATAATGTTTTCTATTTTGATTTTAGGAACCGGATGCATAATACTTTCACCAACCAGGGAACTAGCATTACAGACTAACAATGTTCTGAAAAAAATATTGGCAGAAATAGTTCTGTCTCACTGTCTCATTGTAGGTGGAGAAAAGAAAGCTAAGGATATACTGTCTTTAAAGAGAGGTAAGTATAATGTCTAGTATTCTTATACTATATTTAAATCATTACCTTATTGACTAATTAAAATCTAGGTACCTAGTAAATTTTACTGAACCAATTTAAAAAAAATTGTTAGTCTATAACAGTAGTTCCCAAACTTATTTTTCTCGTGGACCACTTTCAAAATTTTACTGGTTTCGGTGGACCCCCTGCTGCTACATTTCTACCACATTCTTAAAGTCGCCAAAAAATAAAAATTGTGTCACTTCTGAGTTCTGTCCCTATATTTCGATATGTAAAATAAAAACGAAAAATGGTACATTTTATATCACTTTATTTATTAAAAGAATAGAATTACAAGAAAAAAATATTAAGGTAATATAGGTTCAGGTCATAATTTTAATTAATGGGAAGGATGTATCTGATGGAGTGTCAGCAAACGATCAATGTTTGGCTTTATTTTTGTGAGCAATAACCGCAAATCCCCCCGCTCTGTGATGTTTAATTTGCTCCTTTTTTTTGTTAAGAGGTTTGTAACGGCACTAAAACTCCTTTCGACAAGATATGACGAGGGAAAAGCTATTAAAAATTTCCTTGCGATTTCCCACAGTCCAGGATATTTTTGTCCAAAATGTTGGGTAGCCTTTTCTAAATTTCACCTTCAGCTCCTCATTAGTGCTTAGCTCGAGCAGCTCCTCTTGTAATACAACATTGGCCACTTCCGTTTCATCAAATGGATTTATTATCCATGGTGGTATATCCATCGTCAGTATATCTTCAAACCTGGTTTTGAAGTCATTATGCAGGGCACTTAAATGTTGACTGTAGGTATGGATATCCTCATCAATACATTCTACCTGCGACAAGTTTGGAAATTGAGAGAATTCGCGCCGACTAATGTTTTGCTTCATAAATTTCAATTTCCCAAGAAAAGCCGAAATTATCCCCTTTGTTTTTATTAAATTCAGGCTGTCCCCTTGTAACTGCAAGTTAATATCATTAAATTTTTTAAACAAATCTGTCAAATACGCAATGTCTGCTTTGAATTTGATCAAGTTTTCTTTTAAATCTGGATCTCTACTTTCTAAGAACTCTAATATGGAATCGAAAACAGAGTAAAATCTCGTTAAGCATGCACCTTTCGACAACCAGCGTACTTCAGTATGTAAGAGCAGTCGTTGGAAGTCTTCATCATTTTCGTCGCACAATTGAGCAAATAAACGTGTATTCAATGCATTGCTTCTGATTTTGTTGACAGCTTTTATTACAAAATGAAGAGATTGGTTCAACCTGTCACTTAAATGTTTTGCCACAAGATGTTGTCGGTGGATTACGCAATGAATAGCTGTAAGTCCTGGTATAATTCTTTTGAGATGACTTATAAACCCACGATATCGCCCGACCATTGCAGGAGCTCCGTCTGTTGCCACTGAAATAATGTTTGTAAATGGGATCGATTTTTCCGTAAAAAAATTACTCAGGACATTAAATATTGATTCGCCTTTAGTGTCAGTCTCCAAAGTTCTGGCAAATAGCAATTCTTCGTGAATTTCTTCCTCAACAATAAATCGGACATATGCCAATAGTAATGCTTCATTACTGGGTAACGTTGACTCGTCCAGTTGTATAGAAAAATGAGTTTTTTGCAGATGATTGCACAAAAAGCTTTCGATATCAGAGCTCATTTCATCAATGCGTCTTTGTACAGTATTGTTACTTAATGGAATTCTTTTTAGTACGTCAAATGGAGATTTGTGCAAAACAGTTTTTAAAACCTCTTCAACAGCGGGTAAAATTAATTGTTCTCCGATAGTGTGCGGTTTTCCAGATTTTGCTATAAGTAATGAGATATTGTAAGATGCCCGCAAGCCATCATCGTTACTTTGAGATGTTGAAGCGAACATACTGTGCATGGTGGGTCTCTTTCCATATTTTTCTTTCAATGTTTGAAAATATTTTAAATCTTTACCTATTTTATCAGTATGACACCTTTTTAGATGATCTTCGAGCTTTGATGGTTTCATAGAGTCATTGCTCAAAACTTTGTTGCATAATAGGCACATGGGCAATTGTTTGTCTGCCTCTGATGGAACAAAACCATATTTCAAATAATCGACACTATATTGTCGACATTTTTTCTTTGCTGTAGCCATGTTTCGTGTCAGTTACCTTACCTGTAAAAAAAATGTTTTAGTAACCAAGTTTTTTTCTGAATATAGGTATCACACCGCAGCCTTTGTCAGCACGCGGAAATAGAATTACGGCTTGTAAAGGGACCAACTAATAAACCGCTGAGACAAATACAAACGTTTTCACAAAACGGTATCAATTTTAAAGTACATAATTTACCACTAATTTTTAATAGTATAAATAAAAATTAGTGTACTCAGTATCGAATACTGATCATATTTGTGTAGGAAAAAATAAACGTCGAAATCCCAAAATTGTCCATAAAAACGATAACTAACATTTTATTAAATCAATGAGTTCACGCGCTCCGTGTATTTGCGTATTTTTTGTCTGCGGCTTCATTGTTAAAACGTGACAAACAGGCATCGAAGTTCAAGCCCCGCCCTTTTCCCGTCGCCCGCGCACCGCTCGCTCTTTCCGAAAAGGAATAGTTTTGATAAAATAGTTACTTCAAAATCAATTTAACATGATTATGAAATTACTGTTTTATAAAATTAGTAGTTATTTGCAAGAAAAATTACAAAATTAATTGCTCTGCAATATTGCTTATTCGGCCTTTTTAGAGAGGCAGTGCTTCTCTCGTGAAAAAACAATTGAATAAAACGTGCTGTGTTTGTCTTCAAATCGAAAGAGGACAATTAAAATATCTGTAAGTTACTAAGTTACCTATCTATACAGGCCGTTGTGATCAACCGACTAGTACACGTAAACAAAATACTTAAGTACTATAACAAAAAAAGGTAGGTTACTTACTTTTCTCCGGCACTAGCAAACACAGATATAAATTTTCTCACAACTTTTTTCCAAATTCCGCCTTGTTTTCGAAATTCCGGAAACAAATGAATGCGTTTGGTTGCCTTTGGCATCAAGTATTTATAGTGTTGATCAAGTTCATGTCTGAACAAGCATTAAGCATTGTCGGGCGGATAGCGCTTTGCAAGTCTGTACACGAAATTGTACGTAATATCGAATACACAAGTTTGGACAAGTAACAGTCGCTTGCCTTATTAAAATATTATCTGCTTAGATAGGTACTTAAAACAATGTAGGTAGGCCCTTATAAAAACTATGCTTACATTTTTGCTCTTTACTATCAAAAGCAGATAAATTTTCGTGGACCCCCATTAACATCTTATGTACCCCCATTTTTTGTTCACGCCTACGTAGACCCCCAGCAAGTCTCCCGTGGACCCCTGGGGGTCCACCTGGACCACTTTGGGAATCACTGGTCTATAACTACAAAGTTGATGCCCATCATACATAGATTAATAATTGGTCTCGCGCGCTCGACTAGATACCGCGCTGTGAAGAAAAATCAGTTTCCAGAATGCGGCCACTTAATAGGAAAGTGTATGTAAAACAATGTGCAAAGACGCACACTAGCCTCGATTATGGTGTTGCCAGCTACTTGACTGGTGCCCGACCAATGGGAAAATTATTAATTGCTGCGGTCTTGTTACGTATTATAAAAAGTAGCTCAGAAAAACCTTTAAAATGAAATTAAATGAAACTGGCCAAGTGTGAGTCGGCTCGCGTGTAGAGGGTTCTGTACTATTTTTTATTTTTCTCTATTTGGACCTCCTAAACAAATTTAAAATTATCTCATAGGCTTTCCTGTAATTTATGAATCGAAATTCTGGAATCGATAGTTTCGGAGATAAGGTAGGGGAAATGGTTAGTTTTTGTCTACTTTATTTTATAATTCTAATATTGAATCCTAAAATTGCAGAAAAACTTTCTTTTGATTTATTATTACACAGTACAGTATGTTAAACGTTACTTTAATTTTCTATTTAGCTTGGAGCTAATTGATTACTTACCTCTTTTTAGTTGTAACCCAGGTTTAAATACAGATAAATAAATAGACATACACATCCTATTAATATTATAAACGCGAAAGTTTGTAAGTATTAATGGATGTTTGTTACTCTTTTACAACTAAACCGCTGAATTGATTTTCATGAAATTTGGTACGGATATAGTTCAAGACCCGGAGTCAAACATACTACCTACCTTTTGACGCAGGCGGAGCTGCGGTAAACATCTTGTACATACGAGTAGATATTATCATGGCCTTTTTCCATACAGTAGTGTTGCCGGGAAATACATTACACATCGAAAATAATCGATTCTTTGATAGTTGAAAATATAATCTAAGGTATCGATAGTGATCATATATCGATAGTATCGATATTGATAATATATGTCTGTAAATTTTTTCTGTATGAGTTGAATGACGATGATTTGTGTTATGCCCGCTGTATATCCCGCCGCCGAGTTCCGGTATATCTGTATAGTATCGGTGCCTGAAATGCTTGGTATTGTTGTTAATCCATTAATCGATTATTTTTCATAAATTCTCAAAAATCAATACTACAGATTAGATTATATCGATACTACAGATACATAATCGATTAATAACCATTGATATGAACGATTACCTTTGTTGATTAAATCGATATAATTTATATCAACCCATTTCAATAATCGACTAATTGTTTGATATTGCAGTTAATAATCGATTAATTGTCAAAATTCGATTAAATTAATTATATCAATACTTTCGATATCATAGATTATTAAAAAAAAAAAACAAATTAGATTAATCAATTATCCGGCAACAATACCCTACGGGGTACCAACTACCTAAAGGCCATATTTAGAATGTTGGTCGGCGTAAAGTGGAAGTGGAATCAAAATAGTGATAGGTTGCTAGTCGCATCGCCTACTGATAGGTATGGTTCTTCGATTTTCGCCCACTTCCTCGGCCGGCTTATATGGTCTGCGCGGGAAGAGAAGCTACTAGTACATTCCACGTATTTACTTTTCTCCCAGATCAGCATTAAAGAAATAAGATGTTTGTGGCGTGCGTCCACGTCTTTTAATTAAAAAGGAAGCTATAGTTTTATTAAGTTGTATAGTATTAGTATTATAAGTTTTTTATTTTGATAATTACTTGTAAATATTTTAAATAAACTGCAATACTAAAACTTGTTAATTTTAGATAATTTAACTTAAAAATTTGTATATTTTTAATGTCAACGAACAAGCGGACAAGTGTTGTTGTTTCATATAGATAGCGAATGCGATGCGCGCGCATGCATGTCAGCCGCTGCGATCGGCTCGGACGATGCGCGCGCAGCCCACGCCACGGCGATCCGTGCGTCTCGCCAGTCCGAATACCATCTTGAGACTGAACGCACGTTGCTTGCGCTCGCATTCGCGCGCTTACGATAACTCATTTCCCGCTTGATCCGTTCCTTCACTTTTCTCACCTGTATTTTGTGCTTATCATAACCTTCTGTTAATCTTTAAGTTGTCGGTGTGCTTGTATTGTATTTGTTCTATTTAATTGTGCTGAACTTTTAATTATAGTGTTAAATTACATATTGACTTTATTTAATTATCCCGCCTCATAGCACAATAGCCTAACACTTATCATACACATTACGCACGCACCCCGCTTTATGTTAATAACAGACAAAATCTCTAAAGACTCGGGGAATTTAGGATTATTTAATACACGGCAACATTGAGCACCGAGCGGTACTTCGCGCCATATTTAAGGTTTATATTTTTTTCGTGAGTAATTTATGTCCATATTTCGAAATAATACAATACTTATTGATGGTATGTAATACCAGTATCTTCCTTATTTCTTTTAGTATTATTTACACAGTTTGACTACGCAAACTGCACATTTTGCGTCTACTTTTACATTAAATTTTATATTTATCTAGACATCCAACTCACTTATCGGTCGCGGCATGACTGACGCGGGTATGCCGCAACCATGCCGGTTTCGGCATGGTTTTAGTTGCGAATTTATGTAGTATGCCGACGGTATCTAGTCGTAGCGCAGCGGAGACCAATTATTAATCTATGCCCATCATATTTCTCGTACATGAAATCATAATTGGTCTTTGCACCTCATAATGGTTTCCACCAACTGCAACCATTGTATATGTCTTTTGTTAATGTATTACATTTCACAATGCATTCTTTGGCATACCTGTTTATATTTAAGTTTTTTTATAATAGATGACATGTTTTGGACAGGACTGTGATTTTTTTTCTATTCATAAATTTATATCTGTAAATGTTTAACTTTAAATTGTTTGAATTGTTATAGGTTCAAATATCATAGTAAGTACTCCAGGCCGCCTATTGGACCATCTTCAAAACACTGAAAACTTCAAATGCAACAACCTTAAATTTCTAGTATTAGATGAGGCTGACAAACTTTTGGAAGCTGGATTCGAAATGCATATTTCTGGCATTGTTGAAATACTACCAAGTAAGTGGCTTAATTTTTTTATTTAAAGTTATCTTATTTGTTATTATTCATTAAGGTAAGTATATATATTATTCAGTACTTAATAACAGAACTTAAGAACAGTTAATATTTACAAGCACTTAATAAATTATTTTGTTGTTTGCCGGCAATAGTTTGCATGAACTAACTGGTGGCGAAAGCACGCAAAATAATTTATTAAGTCTTAAATGTAACTTTAACTTCCGCAAAGTAACGCCTGAATTGGTTAAATAATAGTTAATATTTGTCACACTTTGTACATTTAAAGGGTTACGTAGTAAACACAAGACACCCTTATAATATGGCCCATCATGTGTCTTCATCTATTTAAATATAAGCTAAGTGTTTGACTGAAAATTGTCACATCATTACATAATCAATTTCTACAATTTTACAAGTGTGCCAGACCACAAAAACGTCTTTGGGTTTATCTGGGTTCCAGCGAGTCACAGTTGATAATAATATGAAAGACCTTATTAACCTTTTAAAAATTTATGGGGCAGTCCATTTTGCAATCTTAAAATACCTTCTTTTTCTTATCTGTAATTCGCAGTCTTGCTGTAAACAGATTTGGTGTAAGTCATACTATCATACTAATCTAAAAATGTGAAAGTGTGTTTGTTTGTCCTTCCTTCACACCCTAACTAAGCAACTAATCAACGTGATTTTCGGCATAGAGTTAGTTGAAAGGATGGAGATTAACATAGGCTACTTTTGGTCCTGGAAAAACATCATGCTCCCAAAGGAGGTTACACGCGGGCGAAGCCGCGGGCACTGCTAGTTAAAATATAAAATTACTAAAAAAATATATTTTAATTAACCCCTTTCATTAACGGAACTTTTTAAATAAACATTGTGTTTTTATTTGAGGTAGCTGTCAAACAAATTAAGAGTTCCCTTGTAAAATAACGTCATATTTTCAGTTCATTTACTATGGAGCATTTCAAAAAGTCTGTTTGTTATTTTGGTTAAATTCATTGAATCTCAGTATTTGGAGATTGTGTAGGTCCATCTATTATTGTGAGGTTCTTCAACTAAACATCAAAACCAAAATTAGTAGACCACACAATTATTATAAACTTTAATTGAGTATATTTTTTCTTGCTGAGTAATAAAGTTTTATAAATAAATAATAAACTAAACATACTTTTTTTAGAAATTCCTTCAGGGTTGGCAACGCGCTCGTGACAACTCCGGTGTTGCAGGCGTTCATAGGCTACGGTAACCACTTACCATCAGATGGACCGTACCCCTGTTTGCCTACTTAATTGTATAATAAAAAAAATATATTAGCATATATCATTGACTCAGAATACAGAACAAACCAGAAGTAGCCTACAGCCGATAATCTATGGCGCTCGCTGTGTCCAAAAACAATTCGCAACCCCCCCGCATTCCTCATACTTCCCACCCGTACAGTGTTGCTACCTTAGAGAGAGTTTGCTTCTTTTAGGGTAAATTTTAAAATCATGTTTTAAAATTAAATGTTTTATGTCACTAACCACACTTTGTCTCATAAAAACAATCCTCTTCTAAATGGTTAGAACAAATAACACTTCTTTTAGAAGGTTTCCATATCTCATCTAACCGAGCTCTTCTTATAATTGTGGTCCACATTTCTCTAATAATTTCATCAGAGGGGAACCTGAAATTCCACTTTTAATAATTAGAATAAATGTAAAATAACAGGTAATAATTTTATTTACTAAAGTCACTATATTTACACTACAATATCTCAATTCAAACAGAAGTTCATATCATAAATACTTTGTCATTAAATAAATGAATATGTATATATATTTATATATAAATAAATATATTTTTATAATAAAAACAATCTTTAAATTATTTACACGCATTTGTAAATTTTTTATCAACTTTTCAAAAAAATAAACCCGTACTTTCGTAGGGGAAATTTCCAGCAAAGTTTGCAACATTGACAAAATGGACTCGCCCAAATTGATTACATTTTGAACAAGAAAAAATAATTCATTATTTAAATAAAACGAGATGTGTATGCGCTATTTACACATGAAATGTGATCCCATCTTGTTTTTTTATTCTTCCAACTGCATTCTTGCAGGTGGGAACAGCACAAGACGGCATTATTAAATAAAAACTGACAGTATTTTTCACACCTACGTCACACCGTGGCCACAGATAGACTAATCATCTAAATGCCTAACTACACTCATTGAGAGTAGTTTGTCTAGCTTCGGCTAAGAGCGCGTTCGCGGTTTCTGGTTTGTTCTGTATTCTGAGATCATTGACCTCCCAACCATCTTTTTACACTTGACGAAGACTTTATGTGTAGTGTTATAATTTGATCTGTTTTAGGTAAAAGACAAACATTAATGTTCAGTGCAACAATTGATAACAAAGTGGAAAGTCTGGCTAAATTGGTGCTAAGAGCAAATCCAGTTTTAATAACTGTGAATGAAGACAAACAATCAACTGTTACAGGGCTTCAACAAGGGTACCTATTAATCTATTTATTTATGTAAAGTCTGTCTCAATGGAAAAAAGAAAATAGTTAATGCAAAAAATTGCTCATCAATCATGTACATATGATTATTAATGCTTATCATATTCACTTCTCAATGAACTCACAATTAATTTTTACCAAAACACCATTGACAAATCAGTATTAGACGGCCATACTTGTTTACATTAATGTCTTTTTCCATTGAGACAGACTACAGATACTTTTAAATCAAATTCTAGTTCACATATCAATTAATACATATTGCTGTACAGATAATCAATCCCATTCAATAGCAACGCGCCAACAGCAAATGAGTACTAAGAGGGTAAAGCCATACAAAATCATTTAACACTATCTACTTAACAGACAAAACATTGTCTTTCCATTGGCATTGTCTTTTGGAGGGCCCACTATTATCAATTATCGAGAAAATCTAGATTTTTTTCTTAGGAAATGGGAGCCCATGCTAATACTTTTTCTTTTCTTAGGTATTGCATATGCCCAGTTGAAAAACGAATACCATGGTTGTACAAAATGCTCAAGAAGACTAAGAAAATTAAAGTTATGGTATTTTTTTCTTCTTGCAAATCTGTGGATTTCCATTACGATTTTTTCAAAACACATTGTAGAGCCAAAATCTTAAGTATACATGTAAGTAATTTACTTATCATTAGGGCATGACATTTTATATTTCAGTCAAAATGAAGGCACACAGATAAAAAAAAAATACAGACGGATCGTCGTCTGTGTGTGTTTGTGTCAAGTAACGGTGATTGGCGGCAGTGTCACAGAGTTGGTATACTTGTGTGAGTGAAACCCTGTTGTATGTATGACTACGTCTGTAGTTCTTTTAAGTCTGTGCCTGAAGGTTGACTGGAGAATATTCCTTAGATTTGTTTGCTTTTCATACAAAATAGAAATTTCAAGTAGCAAACGTCAAATGTTACTGTTTTTTATTCGATATACTTTGCTTTATAGCATAAATTTTTAACTAACTTTACCATTTTCAAGGGAAAACTAAGTCAGTCTAGAAGGAAAGAAGCATACCAAAATTTCATTGAAGCTGATAGTGGGGCCTTATTCTGTACTGATGTGGCTGCAAGAGGGTTGGACATACCTTCTGTTGACTGGATTGTGCAGTATGATCCGCCGACTGATCCAAAGGTAAAGCCTAATGTAGACTGATTAACTACTGTCAATGTAGTAGCGAATTTGTCTTTGTAGACGCGATTATGGAGACTATTGAAACCCACACACAAAATATTTCGTATCCATGATTCTTTTACTCATTCTTTTACTGGCAACTAAGCATTCATGTAACATTCCGTATTAAATAATTATTTCTATTTCAGGAATACATCCATAGAGTTGGTCGAACGGCACGGGGTTTGAATCAGAAAGGAAGTGCGGTAATTCTTCTAAGGCCAGAAGAAGAAGAATTTGTCAGTTTCTTGAAAAAAGAAAAGGTGTTTTTGGATAAATACAGCTTTGGAGAACCACCTCGTGAAGTTCAAGATATGGTGAAAAAATTAGATCTTGTATTTATTAATTAATTTATTCTCTGTTGTCTAGTGATTGCCCAGACCCAGAGGCCAGAGATCGTGGGTTTCGATTGTCACATTTATTTTGTTTTCAGTTTATTTATTAGTTTTATTTATTATTCTTACAAACAGTTGAAAATACATTGAAAATGTTGCACAAACCTAATTTGGTATATGGCCACTGATAGCCTATGGGTTGACCATAAATAGGGACAAATGAACCACTAGTCCAAGGTTCTATACCTACAAATTTAGAATTATAAAAATTTAATCTTATCAACTTATTCTATATCGGTCATAAAAATACTACTAACTGAAGTGGTTCATTATAATGCAACCTTGAATTATCGATTAACGAAAAACCTTAATGAGTCATTATTTATTAGGTAACATCTATTGATTATGTTCGTATTTATTTCTAGCTGGAAGACCTAATAACGAAGAATGGTGTTGTAAAAACCTTGGCGAGGAAAGCATACCTTTCTTTCTTGAGGTGTTATAAAACTCATCCCATGAAGAAAATCTTTAACATCAAATCTATGGACTTGAAATTAGCGGCAAAGGCGTTTGGATTTTTAGAGCAGCCTGATGTAGACTTTTGTATCCTTTTTAATATTTAATTTAACAGGTAGTTGCACATTTATTACTGATGGTAAGTCCATTGTCAAATCTTGCGTTTAGAGAAAATAATTTAAGTGTTATTATTGTGTAAAAGAACTAACATAAACATCAGAAATAAAGCATATAATAGTACTGCATGGGGCATTACTATTAAAGAAATAACTTTGATCTACTTAGTAACTATTAAAATAACTTTGTTCCCTAATTTAAAGGCAGTAAGTATGACAAATGCCTCATCTCACCGCTTTTCTAGTTGCGTCTTAAGAGTTAAAATTAGATGCTGCCTTTCCCCAACTGCGGGGCAATAGAAATTTTATTAATAAAGATAATTTCTTACTATGATTCACCACAGTACATTCCAAGAAAACAAAATCCAGTTGAGAGAAGAATACCGGGATTTAGAAATCTATCAGTCGATGGAAAATGTAACAAAACATTGCAGCTACGTTTGATATCAATGTCATATCATGTACAGTGGGAGTAGAAATGTTATCATCTTACCATACACTTAAAGTTGTATACTTTTGCATGTGGCCCAGTGTACGTGACTTCATCATGTGAAGTCTGGATCAGAGCTTACCTCAATCAACATTATTGTTCACTGGGAATTTCTAAAGTATTTTTTTTCCAAGAGGAAAATACGAGTACGTTGTTTGTAAATATGTTACGTTAGTATGTACTTATTAATAAATTATTGAAACGCGAAGGAATTTATTTCTATTTTTCTTTTGTTCGTACAACTGATTGATGAGACTGATATTTAGGGGTGCATGAGAGCCCAACAGAGTCGAATGAAAATCCCTTTAGGGTTGACGACTGGGATGTTTCCTAAGTGAAATCACATTTGTCCCCAGTGGGGACAACGCTGGTGGTAACGAGTGGGACTAACCCAATGTATTTTTTCGAACTGCCACTAGTCATTTTGCACAAATAATTCTATAAACCCCAAAAAAATGACAGCACATAATTTAGTTTCAAACCCTTTCAACTTTTTGTAGTGGTACTAGCTGTGTATTGCTTGTGTATCATTGTACCCCTATAATACGCAATAAAGTTGGTTGATTGATTGATTGTAATTACCCTATTCTTGAAAAGTACGAATGAAACTCATTTTATATTGAACTAAAATAGGGCTCCATAACTTCATTTGTAAATTTATTATTAGGTATGACGTTACGAGGTATGCTGTATCAATCATCGGAAAATCTTGCAGAACACTCCGTTCAATTAGTCTTTAGATACTTTCTATTGGAAAGTGAAATTGTCCAATGGTAATAAATCAAATAGAAGAATGTGACATTACTTTTGATTACAACATTGTTGAAGTGCAGTTCAATAACTTATCTCGTAATATTTATATCGACATTTTACGATATGCAGTCGCTATATAGCTGATAATCGCTAAATATAGGTTTTGTGTCCCAAGTGAGATGACTGTTTTATCGCAGAGATTCTGTTATCGCTGTTTATCATTGAGAAAGGAACGTCGGCGGTTTCGATGCTCTTTGCTGTTTATCATTGATTTTCATTTGTTTAAATTAGTAAATAACACAGACTAAGGCAAAAAGATCATCAACAATGCAATTCCTATATTAAGCGTTCAGTTTTGGTTCAAAATGAACATTTAGTTACCAATATTGTGAGACCGGTTGGCTGAATATTAATATAATAGCATGACATACTACTAAAAAAAGGCGCTGTAGTATTTTTAATAATCAATAATGTTCATCGGATAAATATCAATAATAATTTTAATAATCATTATCGGAGGCCAAAACTCACTTTGGGTCGTTGCGCCATCTCAGTAAGTAAAATAGTAATGTCCATGCTATTCTTGTGTGTGATTCCGTCTTGGTAACTCTTAAAACAAAATCAAATTTCTTAATAAAAGATACTTTATTTAGATAACACTAAACAATACATCAACTTACGGGCCTTTTATTGCCCCCCTTTTGCCTATAAATTTTAGTTTTTTCTGTTTTATTCTTATGGTTTGCTGGAGCATTTAGCGACTTGAAATATCCATAACCTCCACCTCCTTTCCTCTTCGTTGGAGGTCCTTTATTGGCTACCTTCAGTTCTACAGCAGGAGGTACAGTGAAGCCAAATGACTTTGATACTTTAGCCAAATCTATTGTGTCAATGTCGAATATCGTCTTGAGATGGTGCGAATCGTAAGCTCTGAGGTAGCTCTTGAATGCTTCCTTGGCGGATTGGTTTAGGAAATAGTTTCTTGATATTAGTTTTTCCAGCTAAAAATGAAGGTATAATTTATTAGGTTTTATAGTTCGGAAAAAATAGATATTAATGGCGAAAAAATTTTATGTATATTAGAGACATGTCTATAATATCTTAAGCGTTATATGTATAGCCTATCTCTCTTTCTTTTCATTGCTTCAGAGTCCAGGATCTACTTTCCTTTCACCATGCAGTAAGGTAGTGACTGTATGGGTCATTCGGTCAAATTTCATTTACAATAACGTCTCTAGCACATTTTGAGTCCCATATTCAAAAGCGGTATCTGTGCTCTGAAGCAATCAACATAGCAACTGGGTAAATGTAATATCATTCCACCAACCTGCAATTGTATATCAGCGACTTTGTTCCACGAGAATTCAAACTCATTGAGAGTTACTTTAGATTGCTTCAAATATCTCAAGAATCCCAGTTCCTCAGGACGCAAAAACAACAACGCATGGCCGCTGGTTCCTAAACCTCTCGCAGTTCTACCAACTCTGTGAATGTATTCCTGAAACAAAAAAAAAACGTGAAATTTTATACGTGAAATCTGTAAATTTAAGCAGTCGCAACCATGGTGTATATACAAAGAGACGGCGTATCGACTGGTGCACCGTTACGGTCATTGGCGCAGTGACGTCGGAAGTGGGCCTGGCTTACGTCAGTTTTCGATTTATGCAACATTTACATTGTAACTAAATGTATCTAAGTGTTTTTTATGTTCAAAATACCTGTAATATAAAGAAATAAAAATATATTTTGCTATGTTGAAAACTTCGATTTGCTAGCGACATCTATTGGTAAGTAGAGGGGATCGCCAATAGGGGCGGAGCCACAACCAAACCTAGCTCCCCACACGTCTGCCTTCCGCCCCGCGTAGCCTCACACAAAAACACGCCATCTTTGTTATTACTCGTGGCGCAACACAACTGGTGTTGCAGTGCTGCGGCCTCAGACCGCATTGCAGTTTCATTTGGAATCAATTTCATAGGGATTATCGTCATCATTTTAGGCGCAGTCAGTCACTGCTGGACATGGGCCTCACCTAATGATTTCCAAAATGACCAGTTGGAAGCGACCTGCATTAGAGATGAAGATGCATAGAAACAATTAGTTTCACTTGCAGCTACAGACTACAGCCTGCGATCCTTTTTGGAATCACACCTAAATAAACCAAAAATCTAGTTATAGCAACCTGTATTAAATTTCTGTACATGGGACTCTTTTTTTTATAAACCAATATTACCTTAGGGTCATCAGGCGGGTCATATTGCACGATCCAGTCGACAGCCGGAATGTCTAGACCTCTCGCTGCCACGTCCGTGCATAATAAGATACCAGATTCAGCATTGCAGAATTGGAAGAAAGTGGTAGTACGCTTCGTTTGTTGTTGTTTACCCTGTAAAGCAGAAAGCAGAATAAATTAGAGTAAATGTCGGAATTTCCCAAAATTAATAGGGCTTCCAAGAGAAAGGGACAGATATTTATTATTATCATTACATAGTATAAAACAAAGTCGCTATCCGCTGTCTGTGCCTATGTATGCTTATATCTTTAAAACTACGCAACGGATTTTGATGCGGTGTTCTTTAATAGATAGATTGTTTCAAGAGGAAGGTTCATATGTATAATACATGCATAATATAGTAGAGGAACATCTTTGAAAATTTCAATTATCTATCACGGTTCAAGTCTATGTCATGAATGGTGACAGATGGACAGAGAAGTCTTAGTAATAGGGTCTCATTTTACCCTTTGGGTACGGAACACAAAAAAATCACAAATGACATTTAACTGTTTTGACAGTTTGACTTAGATACTTATTTTAAATTTTGATATGTCATAGAGCCGTAAATATCGATTCTCTTATGTTTCGATTTTTATTGGAAATACATTCGTACGGTAGGTATTCATCAGTTAATAGGAACTAGGCCTCAGGGAGATCTATGTAGGTTTGAAAGAGATGCTTAATGAAGAGGTTAGCTTCAACCTACTACATAATTTGTATAACCGGGACGAAGTCGGGACGGACTGCTAGTAGATTTATAAAGTCTGGCTAATGGCGCCAATGCCAAAAAAGCCAAATCAAGAGTTGTATAAAGCTGTCTACACCGGACCTTTTGGGGAAATTTTGTAAACTTTCGATTCATATTTCTTAGTAAAATCTATCACATCTACTTACATGTATAGACATGACAGGCAGGTCGATGTAGTTGAACAGTTCGTGGTGATACTTCACAGACATGCACGTTGAGAAGAACACCATCACCTTTTTCTTCCGATTCTTCTTCAGGAATGTGAATAGCACCATCATGCGCTTCTCAGATGGGCACACAATGTACCTGAAGAGTGAAATTTGGTTATTGAAAGTAACTTGATGGAAACAGAATTATAGGATACTATGTTTACTTGCGGCTTTTACGCATACGCATACCTACATAAATCTCACGGGAATTTTACTTTTTTTGGGTAAATGATCCATGTCCTTCTGGTAAGGGTACCGAAGTTCCTACTTGATTTGATATTTTTTTAACCTCTTTTTAATGAGGCTTCAGCCAGCCGCATGGGAAAAATAAACTTGACTTGTAATGAGTGATGTTTCGCATTTTTGTGCAAAAGCTAAATTTTAACAAAATAGGTTCATCTTTACCTAAACTTTATATGTGTAATAGCAACAAAAAACGCAATTTCACATTAAACCATATAAGTTGTCCAAGTATTCCCTAAAATGATTATTATTACAAAACGAAAGTTTCTGAGGGTTGATAATTCTCTTCGAATTATGTATACCAATGGGGTCCTACTGTCAATAGTAAGTTAAGGGTCTACTCAGATTTATTCAGCTCTATTCAGCGTTTGTCCATAGAAAACAACGATTTTGTATGAAAACAAATACGGATCCGATCAGCTTTCCGCGTCTATTCAGCTTTTTCCGGAAACGAGTATAAAATGAGGACAAATGTGTTTTATCATGTGAGTGCTATAGAGTTCAGCGCCGTTCCGCCGCGAACGGATGGTTCTCGACTCCTTGTCGACAAGTTGCGAAACGATAAAAGTATCACACATAGAAGTATCCATGTTGAAAGCAAGCACAATACTATTAGTAGCTTATCGTCTGCACAGCATATTCAGCGGTGTACGCAATTGATAGAAGCATTTCAGAGGAGACAACACGCTATTACGGCTTTTCTCATTCTTACGCGGCTGATAGAAGTTGTAAGCGGCTTATAGAAACTGTACACGGCAGATAGAAGCAGAAATGTATAAGTGTGACCAAAATCGTTCAGCGAAACGCGAATGGAGCTGAATAAGTGTGAGTAGTCCCTTAAACAGGAGTGCTGTTTTTGAAAAGTGTGACTCACGCAAAATCAACGACTCGAATATTTTTGTTCGATATACAATTCTAATAGGGCTCCAGGGTTGTTATGGTTATGACGATCATTACATTATACTTATTACAAATACTAAATACATAATAGAAGTTACAATAACAAAAGCAAAAAATAAAATGTACCAGTCAACCACTAGAACATACAATATACTTGTTAAAATCTAACCCTTGCTCCAAAGAATCAACAGTGGCTTGCTCCCTGTGGTCATCGACGCCAACATACACTGGCTCGTGTTTCACTGCTAGAGCTGTCAGCGCTTCTGTTTTCTTGGTTTGTGTGGCACTGAACAGCATGGTTTGGCGACGTTCTGATTAAATTAGAATACCTTTAGAATCTGTTTTTTTAGTCAGTAAGTAGACAAGAAACATGAAACTTAAAAAAAAAAACTAATTAACCTCTGCCCTTGCATTTATATTAACAGTTACCATGAAACAAGCTACCAAGATTTCAATTTTGGTTAGTGCAACATTGTAAATGTATTTCTTAACTGTTTATAAGAATAATAAATAAATAAGTAAATTAACTTAACTGTTGTAATTTCTTGGTCGAAAAATCAGTTAAGACTTTCTTGAGTTGAAAGCTAAAAAAAAACAATGCAATATGTCTGAACTACTACTACTAGATTTACCGATGTCGCCTTAAGTCTCTAAAACAGCAATACGAAAATGAAAACAAAAGTATAGCTGCTTGAATCAAAAAAATTTAAAGATATTTAGTCACAAATGGTTGAGAAAGTTTTTGCTGTTATTTATTATTTATACTCACTAGGCAACAATTTGATAATTTGCTTGACTTCCTCCTCGAAACCGATCTCCAGTATTCTATCTGCCTCATCAATAACGAGACACTGAAGATTCTTGTACAAGAAGTCGGGTGTGTTTTGCAAGTGATCCAGCAATCTACCAGGAGTAGCCACCAGAATGTTGATGCCTGAAATTTGCAAAAAGGTTATAAAATTTCGGACTATAGTATTGTTCAAGTAAGAAAAAATAAATGGTCAGTGCCCCTATCTCTACAAAAAACCATCTTTTCTTTTGCGATAATGAATTGTTTCCATACATTGGTATTGCCTTATTTTATCTAATTTCATTGGTTATTGTCATAATATAAATAATAATACACAATAACATACAACGTCTTCAAAGTTAACAAACTTTCGCCCCATTTTTTGTGTGACGTCAAATCCACTCTGTCTGGACAGATGTGCGCAATCTTTGCCTGGAACTTACATTTTCCGGAACAAAAGCAAAACAGGCTAGTCTCTTAATAAAGACGCTGCTTCGCTCGCTCGGTTAATCCATACTTCCATACATACCTTACATTAGTAATTTGTCTAACTTTTAATTTTCTATTAAGCTCCAAGCTGACCCCTTTTTAATTGTGACAAAATCGATAAATCCTTACAAGGATTATCTGGCGACATTATCCTACAGGCAGGAAAGAGCCTAAGCCTAAAGACCCAAAGGCCACATATAGAAAAAGCTGCATTAATATAGTTAATAATTCGTGCCAAAGGTTGACAACAAAAGTAAACATAACATAATTCTTTGTAACAAAATCTCGCAGGCGACAGTGCTTTTACGACAGAATGTATGGTAATTTGAGACTGTCGTTTTCGATAGATTACAGGATAGTACAGGGTCATGTCAATGCTCGTTTATTTTTTCTTAAGTGAACAAAATTTTAGATGTCGTATTTCTTGAAGAATCCTAATTGGGGAACAATGCGGGCAAAAGGGGGGAAAATTTGCAGTACATTTATTACTGAACGGATCTTTACAAAACTTTGCACACATATTCCTTGATTTAGGTTGTTTTTTTTTTTGTTTAAAGCTCTTTTTGATTGTAGGAACAATGAGGGTAAAATGGGGGAAGTATTGGTGCAGCATTAATTAATGATGATGAGTTAGACTGACAATCTTTTTTTTTGTCATTATTATCTCAGCACCAATGTCAGACCATCACTTCCAGCCAGCTGGTTAGTTAAAGAAGAAAGTAATGTGACATAAACATAAAAGATAAATCCGAAATTATACCTTTTGACAATTTCTGTGCTTCTGTAGCTCTGTTCGCTCCACCCATCACCAATCCATAAGTGTGATGATGATATTTCATCAACTCCATTAATACTCCAAATGTTTGCATTGATAACTCTCTTGTTGGTGACATAATAATTACTCCCGTACCTTAAAAAAAATTATATACATTGAGTTAAGTGTAAAAAAAAAACAAAAGCAAGTGATATTTCAGTTACAATGATCAGATATCCATTCTGTGTTCACAAAACAACTCTTTTACATACTTCTCATGACTCAAGCATATGTTTTAAATCAGCAACAAAAGAGCCTCAACAGTAAGACACTGAAAACATAATTTGTTAGTGATTATGAACATACACCTAGGATGTATGGAGTTTTATTTTCACATTCGCCTTTTTGTCATCATTTGAACTTAAACTGCATGCAGTTACTTTTTTTTAATCCTTGAAGTCAAAAGGACCATTGCGAGAGAAATGTATTAGGAGAATAACTATTTTATATTAAAAACTTTGACATTGCTTTACTCATGTTTGTGACTTTTATACCCATGGAGTTCACATGGTGATTTAATCTTTTTCACATTATCAATACAAAAGATTGTCACCATTTCTCGGCTTAAACTGCAGCTTGTAAATAAGATCAATGGCCGGTATCAAAAACGCCAGGGTTTTTCCAGAACCAGTTCTTGCTGCTCCGACCAGATCCCGTCCTTCAAGTAATGGCGGTATCGCTTTAGCCTGGATTTCGGTCATTGTAGTGAAACCCATGTCCTTTATGCCCATGAGGGTAGGCTCACATACTTTGCCTTCTAACGATGAGAACTTCTGATCTGATAATATACCAAGACATAAGCTGGAACCAGGTACTGGAAATAAGAATATTTTAATTAGAGAGATGATTACAGTATTTATATTTTAATTATTATGAACAAATTTAAAGTGTTAATAAAGAAATCTATTTAGTACAGATACACAATGTCAGTGCAGAGAGCCACTGCAACAGGTGCGGCCCAGCCAGCATTGTAATAGGCTCGAAAAATTATGTTGTTGACACAACAAAAAAAGGAAAGGTGTTATCTACTAAACCAATCTTTCTGATATGCATTATCAGGTACTGAGAAGGTCATGGGGTACCTTATATTCTAGTAAAAAACTACTGTTCCCTTTCAGACATGTGTACAAAGCTGAGGGTTGAAGCTAATGTCTTCAAATACCTGATTGAGCACTACATTTCAAATCAAAAACGAAAAAGAGCTTGTAAGCAGATCAGACATACTTGACAGATGAAAGTGAATTTGAAAAAAATCTGAAGGAGCTTATGTCATTAAATTATAACCAATTAATGCAAACAATATCTCATTGTAATAACATTGCCAAATCAAGGACTATAACTTACGGAGGACCTTACCCTCCGAAGCGTAAGCCAAGGATGCCACTGGAAAACATGCTTGAACAAAGAAGAATACAGACATTATCTAAGAACTTTCACCACGAAGTGGAAAAGCGCTACTGCACTTTGTTAGACCCAGCAAGGAAATTGTTTAAACACCTATATTAATAAACAATCTAATTCAAACATACATTGGCTTTCATCTTTAGTCTCATTATCTGAGCCTGCCTGCTCATTATCGGAATCACTGCTTTCAACTTCTTCTTTTACTTCCACAGGTTCAACTTTGACTGCAGCCTTTGGTTTTTTACGTTTTTCTGAAAATTGGAACAAATATTTACAAACAAATACTGAACATCTTTGGATATGTAACAACCAAGGATTGAATTTTATAAAACACAAATTACATTCACTGACATGGCTCATGACATAAATATGAAAGTGTAAAATTATTTGTGATAACACTATGAAATTTTAAGAATATTCAGTTTCATTATCACTTAAAACTATCTCGGTTAATTGATAAGGCAATGAAAACTACAGTGCAGAACAAGATATTTTATGCAAAAAGTTAATTAAATAAAATGCCATGTTATACTGTGCGACTTACTTTTGGAAACCGTTTGTTCAGTAGCTTCATTGTTATCGAGCGGTCTTTTCTTGGCTTCCTGGGGCTCTGAATCTGGAAATACAAATGATTTCCAAAGTTACTGATTACAATTTAAATTTATACCAATCATTGGGACTGTTGTTTACACTCATGGAATAAAATTGTTAGTAGTTTAGAGGTTATGTTAGTTACCTGCTCGAATCGCATTTGATTTCTGGCTCATTAGTTTTACTTTCTTCTTTTCCCGTTTTTTTATTTTGCGCAATAGAATTTTATCTGGAGTAGGCATTCTAAGAACTGAATTTCAGGACAATTAAATTAAACGTGGTTCATCAAAAACAAAAAGCACGTTTAACACACAGTCACACAGCCGGCTGCTGGCATGGCAGGCTCAGTGTTACCAACTCTCAAAAATATTTATCCCTAAAGTTGGTGTCAAATACCCCTAAAATCGCCTTAATTTTTTTGTTGTCCCCCTAAAAAATATATAAATAAAAATTCATGGACTTTTGGCGGGAAGCTGTAAAGAGCAGTATCGGCGCTGTATTTTATTTTCCAAAATTTGTGTTTTTTTTTAGTGTTTGTGCATAATAATGGTAGATTATTATTCGCAATGTGTTCAAGAACAAGCGTGAATGTTGGGAAGTGATACAGTGTTCGATTTATGTGATTTCCTCACTTGTTGTCAAAATCTCCTGGAAATCGCTAGGTGCAGTTTTTCTACCACTTCACTTAGCCTGACTCTTCTGACTCGACTTGACTTGACTCAACTACTGACTTGACTTTATACTCGTTTAAATAAACAACTTTAAAAAAAATATTTTACTTGTTACTGGCTAAATACGAAAGTAAGAGCCAAAATGAAAGAAAAAAAAAAATTCTTAATGATTTAGAATTAATATGCTGTAATATGTTTCAAAGGTCTTTTTATTATAAGTTATTTATTACATAAAAAATTTCATCTTCATCTGAAGATTCAGATTTTTTGAAATCATACATGTTGACATTGAATAAATTTAACATTTTATTGTATGGATTAAATGTTGTACAAGAGCTACCATTTCGATTTAATGTAAATCGGACCATCATGATGCTTTGCTTATATAATAATATTATCAATTTAAAAATATTAAAGAGTCAAAAAAATCCCTGAAAATACCCCTAAAAATTTCAGACCCCTAAAAAAATCCCATCTCACTTATTTACCCCCTAAATCTGGGGGGAAAACCCCTAAGTTGGGAACCGTGGGCATGCTAAATGTCGTGCAAACTGTCGTGATTGACAATGACAACTGACTGACACGACACAGACATTGACACATTAGGGGTTTGTATGGATACTAAACTTCGGCCGGTGAAAGAATGTGTTCCTGCCGTAATCGAACTCAACATGTGACTTTGTAACGGCGTCAAACAGCTTGAATAATATGTACAATGTCTTTTAATCCTACTCACAAATATTTAACTATTAAAAATCAAATTATTAAGTAAACAGACAATCAATGTAATGGCTATGTGCTAAATTTCCTTTAAAATAAATTAGAAAACTTTTTTTTAATGTATGCTCCGCTGTTACAAAGTTATATGTGCTCTTTGTTTTCGTAGAGATGGGATAAATAACAGACAAAAAATATAGTATACTTTCAGCGGCCGAACTATAGTCCTCTAAGGCGTATCTTTTTCTACAGTGTGGTTTCGTCAAGTCTTAACACCCGTATTCTTAAACATAACCATATGAACGTCCTTCACTCAAAATCATTGGAGGAAGCCTTAAGGAAGTCCTTGAACTTTCCTCGAAAACGACATTTTTAGTTGGTTGCTTTAGCAAACTGCAATGAGGAACAACACAGGTTATAATAACAATTCAAAGCACAAAAATTAAAAAATACAAAAGAATAGAGTAAAAAATAAAGAAAGTAAGTAGTTAACTAGGCATAAACTGGCAAAAAAAGGTACCTCTCTCGACCAACCTTATATTGACAGTTTGATACTCACCTCCATGGAGTAATTACAAAGAGGAGATGCCGTAATAAGCGTTTTGTAAGAAAGCGTTTGTGAGGCTACATGGGGCGGAAGGCAGACGTGCGGGTGCTTGGTTTCGGCCGTGGCTCCAATCATAGATTACGAGCATTGACAATCTATGCCCACTGCAGTGTCGGCGAGGAGCCAATGATCACGTCAGTGCGCCATTTCAAACGGCATCTCCTCTTTGTAATTACTCCATGCTCACCTCCAATGAGGAAACTCCTTAAGTCAAGAAAGCTAGTGACGGCTAACCCCCGTATTCTTAAATATAACCTTAAGGACGTCCTTCACTCAAACTCATTGGAGGGCGCCGTATGGAAGTCCTCGAACTTTCCTTGAAAATGACATTTTCAATTGTTTGATTGAGCATGCTCCAATGAGGAAAGACAAAGGTTATAATAACAATCCGAAGCAAAAAAATTGAAAAATACAAACAGAATAGAGTAAAAAGTAAAAAATTGAGTACCTAGTAAACTAGGCAAAAAGTGGCAAAAATCTGATTTATAACCATTTTATTTCATTTCGAGGACGCCTCTCGCTCTCGCTCGACCAACCTTTTATTTGACAGTTCAATACTCAACTTCAATGAGGAATCTGCCTAAGTCAAGGAAGCTAGTGACGACTGACGACTAATCATACCAATGAGTTGGAGTGAGGGTGAGTCGAGTTTGAGTAAACGTTTGAGAATATGGGTGTCAGTCTAAGTGAAGTGGTAGAAAAACTTTACTAGGAGCTTTTGACAACATGCATGAAAATGACATAAAACAATGTAAGTATCACTTCCCAACACTCACGCTTGTTCTCTAATACTTTGCGAATAATCCACCATTAATAAGCACGATTCTCACGTTGTCAATTTATTTCCTTGTTTAATTTTTTTTTTACGGCCTTTGACAATAGTCCTTTAAGGCCGATTTATATTGATTCTGTAGCGGTAAATAATTCAGTGAATTTGACTGTGTACGCAGGCGGAGCTGCGGGAAACAGCTAGTGTGTTATACATTACAAAATAGGGCTCCAGGTCTTATCATAGTTAATTATGTAGAACTGGAGCCCTATTTTTGAAATGTATGACTCATAATATGTCGAATGAAAATACTTCGACTCACCAGTCGAATCAATCAATCAAAGTCGAGTCAGTCAATGAAAATCAATCGATTCACCGACTTTGCGTGTGTCACACTTTTTAATAAAATATTCCTGTCCTTTAAACTTTTATTACTCAAAAAATAATCTAGACTCAATTTTCAAAATTTTTAGAGAAACGTTTCGACAGTGACGGGCAGACAGAAATATATATCTACCTACAGATGATGGTAACGTAGTTCCTTAATTTTTAAATTTTCCACACCTCTGTGTTTACGAATACTAGGTAACCCAAAGTTTTTTGTTTATGCTACAGTACAAAAGTCGATAGCAGGTATCTACTGTACCTACGCATTGTAGATATTTTGTGCAATAAAGTTTAAAATAAATGAATGACAAAAGCTTGGAATTATGTTTGGCCACAAAGTTGACTTCGGAACAATTACAGGAACAGTTAATTGGAGCCTGCTAGTGATCGCGTCCGTTTTTCTTATTTGGATTCAGAAAAGGTTCTGTATTTTAAAGGTTGTGGAGCTCGGAAATAAAAAAGAGGAGATTTTTTTACAAATTTTGAGTTTTTTTCGGAAGTATCAAAATTTGTAAACCTGGACAAATAAGTATAGCCACAGAACTTACCTAACAATGAACATGCCAAGCGGTGTCCTAAACTCTCTCCTAATAATAGAGTAGCGGAAAAAGTTGTGTTAATTTCTAAAAATATTTGTACATACTGTACAAGTCTGCTGGCATTAAATAAAAGAATCCCAATTAAAGTTATTTAGCTATGTAAACCGACTAGGTATCTCTAACACATTATCATTATTGTTTTTGTCACAACCTCGAACATATACCTAACTAGAACAGCAAAACAAAGTAACATTGTTAAAGGAAAGCAAACTTAACTCGAGCATGGCGGTCCTATTAAACTCGTAATTGGTTCGCGTTCCCTAATTACTACGCCCCGTGTCCCAGTGTTCTCTTATCAATTATGGGATATGTGTCCCCATGAGACCAGTCTCTTTCTAATACAGGGTAACATACATGCGCACTACGGTATATTCGCATTATCGCTATGTGTCTATGACTATGCCACTTCGTTATCAGAAGAAAGCTAAAGCCCATCCACTCTCTCAAAGACCTCGAAACGGAATAGGGGTCTTTACAAAATATACTTTATTAGCCAAAGTCGACTGACTGAGAAGAAGACAGCTAAATTAAAATGACATGTAAAATTTGGTTTAGTTTAAGTAAATTTTTATTTTACTTCATTACAATAATGTAAGTGGCGGATTTAAAGCCGAAGGCGTTGTCTACCCGTCAACCAAGAGTTTACCTACTTCATTTGGGCGGTTAACATGAAGCTTCGCCATAAGGCGCGACCACACATTATAGCGTGTGTATTTGTATTGTGAGTCATGCTTTGCCAAACTATCATGTAGATATTTGTAAGTATCTATTTTGGCAAAACATACAATCACAAATATTTGGGCAAATAAGCCATGTGTAGCGAGCCATTAACGTAGCCCGGAATAAGCTTTGGCCGCGCGACACCCTGTAAATAAACTTACAATACCTACATTGTAGCCTCTCCTTCACTGTGAGCAGTTGATAAATCCTGAAGTTTGTTTGTATACACTCCTTTGTTGCCGGTGGAACTGACAGTTACTGCCAGTAACGTCTCACTACAAGTAGTTACGAGTATATTTGCAATAATATTTTCTATCATAAGTTTTACTTTAGTTATTTCTATTCTTATATGAATATCGGTAAGTATCAGATTATCCAAGGTGTCTTTAGAAATCTGACAATGCCGAACGACTGCCATCTAGTGAGAGCAGCCGGGACCTACGGCTTTATGTGCAGCAGGAACTAACTAGCTCCTTACTTTAGTACATAAGCATCCTTATCTGTAACTGCTTAGATAACTAACGTAGAGACACTTGTTATTTAAAAAAAATATATATAGGTAAGTAATAAAGGAAAAAGAAATAAGTTGGTATTTACTTATAAATTCGAAAATTACTTATATGTTGCTTTGCTTTAAGAAAACCTACGTTAAATTAACCAGTTTTAATGAGTTCTAAAATAAGATCGGCTTCAGAAAATCCTTTAGATTGAGCTGAAATACGGCGAAACGCCTTAGACCTTTCATTAGTAAATTAGTGAATAACGTGAAAAGCGAAAATGTTGAGACGGAATTATTGATTATTTTTTATGTACACGATGTAATTGATAGTATATGATAAACTTACGCTTACCCTCCACCAGTTCCGAATAGAAGATGCATACTTTGCCACTCTTTCTTCTGCCATTCGGGATACGTGATCACACCATCTAAGCTGCCGACGCATTAAGTATGCCTCGATACCACCGACACTGGATCTTCGAAGGACTTTAGTGTTTCGTACACAATCGAACCATCGGATTTTCATAATAACACGGAGACATTTAATATGGAATTGGTCCAAAATGCGTATATGGCGGCGGTACACAAACCAGGTTTTAGAAGAATACAAGAGATTTGGCAGCACAATCGCCATGTATACTGCTATCTTAGTAAACAACTTTAAGTCATGTGAGCAGAAAACTCTAGAGTTTAGCTTACCAAACGCAGCAGTCGCGGCACCGATCCTACTGCAAATCTCAGCATCAAGGTCACATTTTGATGTAATTGTGCTTCCCAAATATCGAAATTTGTCCACCTGTTTAAGCATATTCCCACCTATCTCTATCGATAGCGTATGGTGTCGGTGAGTTTCAAGGGACATCATTTCAGTTTTATTAACACTAATCTTTAACCCAAACTACAGGCTTGGTGGAAAGCAGACATCAGCTGTTGCCATTAAGCTGTCACGGGATTCTGCTAAGAAGCACAAACCGTTAGCATACATGATCTTCGTGATCATTACATGTGAGACCTTGGTGCGAGCCTTAAGTCTAGATAGATTAAAAACATTACCATCCGTGCGAAAGCGAATGCGGACACCCTCGAAAACAGTTTGTAAGACCTCCCTCACCACCACAGCAAAATACAAGGCAAACTGTTGGGAGCCAGGAGACAACCTTGCTTTACCCCGTAGGTATCGGGAAAGAAATCAGATTGTTCACCGTCGACAGCGACACGGCATTGCATATCATCATGTAGAAGTCTTAGAAGGTTATATATGTAAGTATTCAAATGAAATTTATTTGCGCGTGAAGTTACAATATGAGCATTTTGCTCATCAACGAAGACATTTAGCTCTGAAAGACTACTAAAGAACTACTACTAACTCCAATGGTAACAGTACAAATATTTAACTCTAATGATAGAGATTTTTAAAAACCTAAAAAGTAAAACATGTCTTTCCTCGTGTGCACTAAAATGTCTTTTTTGCTTCATTTGGGACAAAAACACAACAGTACAATATTTTATTATATAAAAATTCTATGTTATTACATGATTGCTCGTCAACTAGAAATCATTCAAACAAATGTATTTCAAATAAACACAAACACCATCTGAAACCTTGGTCAGACTGCTTTACAGGCAATTAGTTGATATAGTTCGTTCAAATTTATGGAAAAAGTCATCGATGCTATATACCCACACAACTTTTAGTGCTATCAATCAGTGGAATAGTTGAATGCACGGCCATTTATGTAGAGTACTCTCTACATAAATAGCCCTGCATTCAACTATTCCCTCAATGTGGTTACCGGGCTTATTACCATTAAGCCACAACTTTCCGGAGAAAGCCGAAAAGATAAACACAAACATAAATTCATTAGTTTTCAGTACCCATGCATGCTTTTATAGACGGCATAACTCGCTCCGTAAATTATCTAAGCTGCGAGCGCTTTCAAAACTTTTAATGGAGTCAATTTGGCCTCGCATTCAAAACATCGCTAACGTATAGTATGGAGAGCCAACCAGGTAAGTACGATTTATACAGGCATTAGTGCGGGCCTTTCAAACGAATCCAAACTTAAAATATTTATGCTGCTTTCAAATGGTCAGAAGTCAAAGCTTCATACTTATCTGAAACGCTATTGAATCAGAAGTGTGCAGCGTGAAAAGCTAATGGAATTTTTTTTCTAAAAGAATTTGTCATCATGCTACACGAATTACAAGCTTTGCTTGTATCACCTAGCAATTTCTTTTTTTATTTTGACTGCCATTGGGCAGGTAGCTACTATTTTCCGAATACCTTTTTAAAAATTCGTTCAAATGCATGAATAAAAGTAAGAGCGGCTGCATGTTTAAACGTGCCATAGAGAAAAAGTAAGGGTCGCAGGCGTGAGCTTGAAAGTGTGCCAAATAGTAGTTTAAGTTTACCGCTTCCAGCACTAGTGATTACAAAGTGTTGAAAAAACTTCACTTGAGCCCAGTTGAAAAACTGTTAAAGCCTTTGATGAAATTGGAATGTACAGAATTTTTACCGATCTGTAATTTTTATGCTGTCATCATTTCATCAACATTTATTATTTAGATAGATAGATTCATTTATTTGTTGCTACAGACATGGTATTACATAAAATTATTGCAGACTATGATTGCGTGCTGTGATTACTAGATTGAGCGTTATGGTTTCCGCCTTACGAATAGATCCCTATCTTCATGTGGATGTCAAAAAGTAATTAAACGATCAACAGACTGATGGTTTTTACGAGAAGGCTCTCTACATAGTTTTCTTACCTTGTAACTTGTTAAATTTGGTCGCTTAATTATTGCAGTTTCTATAAACATATAGGTCCAATGTTAAAGTCCTGACACTGTCTGTGTACCATTAGGATATGCCTCTACGTATTCTTATTTTGTTGTTAAAACGTTGTGAAAAGTTGAAACTAAATGCAGTTCAAAGTACTAACAAATTACTTACATTTAATTTGTAAAAGAACGCCATTACGATATTTAATAGGTTGAATATACTCGTATATTTCTAAAATTATTTGATACATTTTGGTGTCAAACATTTGTGAAACAGAGAGACTAGTTATAATTTGAACTAATCTCTACACTGCTGAAAAGGAGATGGAGCCTTCTACCTCAGTGCTAACACGAATATCTTAACCATCTGGACCTCAAGGAGAGTTAGATTTTATTAGAAACCTGATAGCAAAGTAGAGATTGATACATTGACCTACATTTCTTTGATAACTGTCTACCACAATCTAAGGACTCAACGTGTCAAAAATTGCTTTCAATTTCATTGACAATTCAGTTCGGAATTTTTTCAGTGTTCAATATTCGGCGCTTATGCCGTCAGCGAATCGGATTGAAGGTAGTTAAGAAACTTTTAATGGAGCAATTTGAAGGTGTATTGAAAACAAGCACTTCGGAACGACAGGGCTGTACTAGCGACTTCAAGTTGTTCTCACCTCAACCGATTAAGAAAAGCAATTTTAATTTCACATTCCCTTTGTTCCCGATGTAATTTTTTGCAGCGTGAGAGCTAGATAGGTAAGTACTGAGAATTTAATTAAAGTTTCTTATTACATTGGGTCTTTTTCTTTAAATTACGCAAATAGAGTTGATATTGTATATCTGCCATTATTCTGGCGTTATACCTAAAGCTTCAAAAGGAACATAGATATGGTGATAGATATACAGCCTAAAAAGGACTTGAATGATTTTGGTAAATTAGTTTTATTGCGCAATTGATTTATGGTTCATACCTTGGCAACTGGCAACCTTTGTTCTCAGTTTAGAGTAAACATTTTCGAAATGTGTTTTTCTTCTAAACTGAAAGGAAATTCCAAAAAATATATAACTCAACTTATATTCCACGTTTGTGTTTTGGGATGTGAAATTCCAAATTAAATTGCGTACTGTAGTCGTGTCGTTCTTTTGCTTAAAAGCCCTTTAAAGTTTTTGACGGAATAATATAATTTTCGTGTATTTCTATGACATTGCTTGAGCTCTATCTTTTAATGATGTAATTTAATTTTCTATTCGCTTTGAAGGTACTTGGAAAATTTTAATTTTAATGATTTAATATTGTACTAGAATATTGTACAAGATTTAATATTGTACTCGCTCAAAAGTAGTTTTGCATAGAGCTGAATGCGGTCCATTAAAAGTTCGCTAACATTCAGAGTCCACGAGTCTATAACAGAACAGAGAAACACTACAAAGACTATAAAGGTACTTTGCCCTGTTGGGACAGCGAGAATGATATGTAATAATATTTCGAGGCACTGTGGAACTAGTATCAGCACTCATGTGATTCTACAGAATGATTAATATTACAAAACAGCCTCTACCCGAAACAGATACCGCACCTGACCGCGCAGATTTAGCAGTGGGAACCCGGCCGCTGCGACGACTGCGACGCATACGGTAAATAACCAATCCTACGAGTAACACATACTTTGACGCGCGTGCGATCGAATCATACTAATATTGGTTTTCGTCACTGTTGTATGGAATGTCCGGGGTATGGTGATTCTCTGGGATGGTTTACGTATACACCGTGAAATTTTAGTAGTAGTTTATGTTCCTTGGGGAAATTTGTTCGGTTGCATGAATGGAGTCACTGGACGATGGGTCCAAAACGACTAAAATTTCACGGTGTATATGATACATCGAGACTTTTACAAATTGAGGAATTAAAATAAAACTCATGCAGTTTGAGAGCATCGTTGCGACTTCGGAACGGGACGCTAGTCGTATATAAAAATGTGATTTTAATTTGGAAGTTGAAACATACTTACTACGCGAGAAATCTTTTTCTCTAGGTTAGCTACAAACCCACCTCTGCATGTGCACGTTGTATGATGCATCTGTGTTTTATTTCCTACTCATGTATTCTAACTATAATCGGGTCTTAGCCAACAATCATCCTCATTTCTCAAAGTGGTTGTTAGAATTTGGCGAATTTGTGAAGAGTGAAAGCATTAACATATTTTTAAAGTACCTAAGTAGATTAAACAAACTGTTTTCACTTAATGATCAGTATTTTTACTTAGCATAAACTATGTTATTTTTAACAGGATTTACTTTGCATTCCTTTATTTAAATAAAATCTGTAAAAATTTCAAAAAATGGCAAAACTATTGTCTTTATTTTCACATAAATTACTAGACTATAATATACTAATTCTAAATTAAATGATACCTTCATAGTATGAAAAGCAAATGAAGTAGTGAGTGGACCATGACACCAACTACGCGTTAAGTATAGAAAAAACATAGAATCGATTTAAATCACTTGTTAGTACATATTGTCTTTATTTTTGGAAATATCTCTTCCTTTTTTACAACCCATAAACAGATTTGATCCCTCCGTCGCTGTAGAGTGATCCAATTTGCCTAATATTTGATCTGCATTGAGTAGTCACAGGTTCCATCGGATAGGTACATCACTGATTCTGTTTCAAACCAAAAGTACCATTCGAAAGAGGAAAATGAACGAGTTTTTCGCAGTCGGAAAATCAGTGGAGTAGGTACTAGATATAAAATAACGGTTGTAACTTTATTTTTAGAACCCGTAGGACGTCTTGGTTGTATCTCAATTTAAACAAAATATTTGAAGCGAAACGGAGTGGAATATATAATTTAATTAAATTAGGTTATTTTAAGATGGTGTTATTCGTATTTTTATTTATTTTAAGCCTATTTCCAAAGTCAATGTTATAAGAAAAAATAAGTAAGAATCTTAATATAAAAAGATGTATGTATGGATTTCTCGGCTTTTATCACTAGATGGTAAGCAGTGTTAGATGCCTGAAAAGTATGAAAATGTTGGTTACAAACATGGAGAATACAACTCTGTTAGTCGGGGACCTCGGCAAAAAGCTTTCGGAAATCAGACCAATGCCTTAGGTTTGGCGTTCGACTTGCGAAATCATGCTCGGATAAGTGAAGGGGTTAATCATTGTTTGTGTCATACTCTGCGCGATAAAAGCGAGATAATATCCCTATGATAAAACATGTCAAAGTAATTTAGTTTGACAAATGTCTCTCGAAAAACCGTTAATATATTGTAACAATGGCTTTATTATAAAGTATTAAAGTGATATAACTTAGTACAAAAATGTTTCGGAACTTGCCGCGAACTGCTCGGGCGAAAGTAATTCAAACAAAGTAGATAAAAGTTGCGGCGCTAAAGAAGCGATTAAAAGAAAAATTAGCATTCTTTCAAATTAATTACTTCCATAATAAAAGTTTTTACGAGAAAATATAAGAGTATAATCCGAATATTTTCTCTCAACTTTAGACGATTTCTTGTTTTAAAATGTATTGTTTATTACTTCATCCCTTATGAAAGACTGAAAACGTATTCTCGTTTATATTTTTTTATTTGTGTGTATTTACAAACTTCAACGCCTTTTTATATCCTGATTGTCGTGATCAATCTCCTTTAAAATAGTGGTGTAATAATTTGAAAAGGGAATCCAAAACTAGTATCAGAATGTTAAGCCTTTTTCCAACAAGCAGAAGCCACCTCCCCTCTCACGGATCTACTGGCAGAGAAAGTAGCTCCCTTTTCACAAAATTTATTGTAATAAGTTTCTGTGTTTTATTATGTGTACATGAATGAATAAATAAATAACATTTCGCTTGCTACAAACTAGATAACAATTACAATTCCATTGTTATTAACAAATATGGTTTCCTCGCAGGTGAAGGGGAAATATCGGGGTCATCATTCGAGAGACACGTCAAGCTGGTGGGTGCCTTTGGGTTGGATCTCATCCGGTGGTCGCTAAACAATATGCAGGGTCAATAGTCTATGCACAATAATCACAAGTAAATAAAAAAACTGAAAGTAAAAATAGGTCAGTTTTATTTGCAGTTAGTCTTTTGAGAATTGGGTTTGTTGCATTCATCGTTAGCTCGTTATAGCTTCGGTACGTTTTTATTTCCTCAAACATTTGTATTTGAGAGCCGATGTCTATTAGCGCAGCTAGTTTGGTTCACTTGAGAAGGTCGAATTAATGTGGTTTACCTATCAAATATAATTGTTCTTCATAAAAGCTAGTTTCTTTGATATATTCAAAATTTCACAATCGATTTAGATATTACTACAGAACGAATAATATAATGATCAGAAAATTACCTAGTCAGTTAACAAAAAAGATTTTCGGGGCTCTTTTACATATTTAAGTAGCTATCGAGAATTTGCTATAAAAAGGTCACATTACATTATTTGAGAAAATATATTCAGTCAAAAAAGTATGAGGAATGGATGATTTGTATATGGTTCCCAATTCATTTTTTTTGTTTTTTTTTGTTGTTTTTGGATTGGCACTACTTTTTTCTATTTTGGCGCGAAATTTGAGTTGCATCTGTTAGTTATATATAATACAGTGCTGTTTTTAGTTGTGTCATATCTAGTGTATATTGCGATTTTCATAATGGTCAAAAACATCGAACAAAGAGTTTGTCTTAAAGTTTGCATCGAAATCACTGAAAATGTTGCAGAAGGCTTGCGGTGAACCGACTATATCAAAAATACGTGATTATGAGTGGTACAAAGCGTTCAAAAGTGGTCGAGATGTGATGGAAGATTTGCCTTGCTCTGGTAGGCCATCAACGTCTGCAACTTCATTGGCGTAAGTATACACTTATGCTTTGAAGGTGATAAAATAATTTTGGATAAATAATTAATATTTTATGTTTTATTGATCTTTTCCCGGTACTTTCTTGACAAAGTAGTATTTCAGAAGTTCAAGAATAACAACATTCTTCTCTTATAATATTATCGTAACTGGATCCTTGATTTTAATACTTTTAGTCTAATAGCAAACTTAAGGTTTTTTTAATTGGAGTAAATTTTATGGGATATTTCTTTATGAGTTTATTTATCAGAATATCATGGTAGAGTAAAAAGGTCATGTGACCACCCACTCTACCTGAGGGTTTTAGATGCGTTAAAGGGACCAACGGAGGTCTCAATTTCTTTGTACTTTTGACTTTAGTTTACGAATACCACTCACATACTTCGGAAATCAGAAATCATTTATTTGCCTCAAAATATAGTAACGGGGGTCTTGTATTAGATAAAGTACAGTGTATTTACCCGCAAGCAAGCATGCATTTTTTTTTATTCGGTCATATATTACGCGTGGGGTAGCAGAGATTACGGATTTTCATTTGCTATGATTCTTACAGACCTTACTCGCTTCCTCTAAGCTCTACGAAAGGTACCACTCACAACTTTAAAAAAGAGAAATATATGTTGGAATTATTTCAAACACCGGGCCCTTGCGGTCGTCTCTACGTAGGAATGCTAATGTCACTGACGGACATAAGCACCAGGTAGACCTCGCAATAGTCAGAATTATTAGGAACATTCATTTTCGAGCTACATGATCAATCAAATCTGTACACCCTGATGTCAGAGATTTTGAGAACCGACTCTCGGCCTACGAGGTTCCTTTAATGACTGCGAAATAGCAAAGCGTGAGCACGGTATTAGGATTAGTTGATTAATTAGGATTTTTGCCACATACATAAATTTCAGTTTGATCAAAATCTTGCCAAAAACCTTACCATCATGTAGGTTGCTCATTCGTCAATCACTGCTACAACTTAGCAGATTGTGTGACGTTGCAGCGGAGGCATGAGGAGCAATACTTGTAAAACGTATTGTTTGTCGTTACGTAGTGCGTTGTTGCAGGTAGTGGGATGATGAAAATTAATTTATCGGATCGAATTATGGCGTGATGAGAAGGCCTAACATTAATTAATTTACGGCTTTATAATTATACTTCTGAGATAGCACGCTATTTATGACATTTGTTATGGCCCTGTGCTATGGCAGAGATTTTTCTAATATCGTTTAGTCAACTTTCGTACCTTGCCACTTTCAGTTGCACTGTAAATTTGCAACTTATAACATAAATCCATACCATACTAATATTATAAATGCAAAAGTCTGTCTGTCTGTCTTTCTGTCTGTTACGCTTTCACGGCCAAACCGCTTAACGGATTTTGATGAAATTTGGTATGAATGTAGTTGAAGACCCGGGGTCAAACATAAGCTACTTTTTGACGCAGGCGGAGCTGCGGGAAACAGCTAGTATGTAATAAATTCACTTAATAGATTCCGAACTCATGTTGGGAGATATCAGGATTTTCTCTTTAGGTAGAGCTTTCCTGAGTTGATAATTCCATAGAGTTGGTCCTAAAATGTTGCAGTAGTTAAAAATTAGAAAAATTCATCTAGCAATATTTGATGAAAGCGTAATCAGTTTTAGACTGAATTACATTAACGAACTCATAATATAATACTCTCCTTTTGGTTCATTGTGAGTTTCCACGAAACTTAAATCAGAACTTTGTTAATCTGGATTATCAGGCAGTACATAGCGGGCTTGATCGCGGTGAAGCGCGGGCTGTGATAAATTTCGCTCACTTATGCTTACGCCTCAGTAAATACATACCCCCGTTTGTTAAGCCCATGTTAACTAAAATATTTTCTGTCCCTTTCTCTCCTACTTCAATTTGACAGAACGAGACAAAACACATTAAATCTTAACAAATGAGTACAAGTATTAAATATAAAGTAGGTAAAGAATTCTATTAAGGACCTAGTCAAAATAGCATGGCTCCGGCGTAAGTGTTTCATGGTAGCGTGCTTTCGTTGTGAAGTGATGTGTATTAGAAAACTTACGGGTAGTATTATAGTAGAATATCACTCTAAGTTGCACTTTTTGAGGTTAGGTATAAGATAAAGATAAAGATAAAAAGGCTTTATTGTTTGAATTTAGGTACAAGTAAGATGTCAATAAAAACAACAATAATCTCCAAATTCTGCCATTCCAGGCGTACAATATATTATGAGTCCAATGAATTGGAGGGAATCCCCGTGCGAAAGCTATATTTATTTATATTCCAAAACTCGTGTATACTATAAAAACATTTATCAATTAATAATTTCAACAAAGCACTGCGAAACTTCGTAAATGGCAGTTCTTTTATATCGTCAGGCAGTTTATTATATATCTTTATAGACATAATATAGCTATTTTTACTAGTTTTAGCCAAATGCGTCAATGGTCTATAAAGTTTATTTCTATTTAATCGAGAGCGAGTATTAACAGTATGAGATTCATTAGTACTCTTAAATAGATGTCGATTTTTATACACAAATATACTAACGTCAAAAACATATATACATACCATGTACAACATTTTATGTTTTTTGAAAAATGGTCTACAGGATTCAATCTGTTTGAGGTTAAAAATTGCTCGTATACATTTCTTTTGCATTATAAACAACTTATGAATCTCACAAGATTGCCCCCAAATAATGATGCCATACCGAAGTATAGAATAAATATATCTATAATAACTCTTTTTAGCTGAATTTATAGAAACTAACATGCTCAACCGACGCAGTACAAATATAAAATACCTTATTTTATTGCAAAGTGCAGCAATTTGTTTCTTCCATTTACAGTATCGGTCCATTATAATACCCAAGAACTTCGTACTCAAAACTTCATTAATCGGTTCTCCATTGTATGATACATTAACATTTTTTGGTTTATTCTGCTGTGTGTGAAATTGCATAAATAAGGGGTTTAGCAATATTTACTTTAAGATTATTTGACAATAACCATTCAATTGTATCATTGTGAGCCTTATTTATGTTAAATCCATAGTTCTCTTTATTGTTTTCCTCAATTACAACTGTCGTATCATCCGCATATAATATACATTTTTCAGAAACAACATTAGGCAGATCATTAATGTATAATAAAAATAATAAAGGACCCAATATACTTCCCTGAGGTACTCCATAATTATTAGTTGCAAAATCTGATCTTACCGTGGTCATAACGTTAGATTTATTACATAATGCTTTTATTTCAGTACATTTCAGTCTATTAGATAGGTAAGATTTTATCCAATCATAGGCCGGACCACAAATACCGTACTTACGTAACTTTTTAGAAGGCGTTCGTGGCATACAAAATCAAAGGCCTTGGTCATGTCCATGTAAAGAACTGATACTGGTTTTTTAGTGTCAACACAATTTACAGTATATTTTACCAATTGAAAAGTTGCCAGAGATGTGCTTCTATCTTTACGAAATCCATTTTGTTCATTTTTAATAATTTTATACTTATCCGTGAAATTAACAAAATACATATTTTTTTCTAAAATCTTAGAAAAATTATATATATTAATGTTAGTTGTCTGTAGTTATTAATTTCATATTTAAAGCACTCCTTGTGGACCTATTTGCATGTGATATTTGTGAAGTTCGATATTTGTGGCTAGTATACATATTTAATCAAAGGAAAACAAAAACATGACAATAAAAATAAGTTCGTGATAGGAGACTTCTACATTGTACAAATACGGGTTGGTTTTAGTTGTTATTGTTCTTGAAGGAAATGATCTTTCACTTTCTACAAGTAGTGTTGAGAGTATTGTAGTCGGAGGTAGTTAGATAAACAACGGTTATGTCTCCTTTGACAATAACAATCATTTTAGTTCCGTCCGGGTCGTTCTCTGCATAACCGGCACGCGTAAAATAGGAAATGTTCAGAAGAGTAACTCATTTAAAAAACATTGCTCTACAAGGCACAAAAAATAAAGATTAACATAATATAAGAATCCTACTTGAGATTTTATATTATAAAATAGGTACTAACTGTTTCCCGCAGCTCCATCTGCGTCAAAAAGTAATCTATGTTTTACTTCGGGTGTTCAACTATATTCTTACCGAATTTCATCAAAATCCGTTTAGCGGTTTGGCTGTGGTAGCGTAACAGACAGACATACTTTTGCACTTTTAATATTTTTATACAATGATTTATAAACTAAATAATCAAATCATTTGTACTGTATTATGTAATATGTGATATATAATTTACACGCTACATTATTCCAATGTTTATGTAAATTTATATTGTCTCTTTCAAATTTAGTTCACAATTATTTCTCTAAGAAGTATTATAACTAATTAAATCTCAACATCTCAATAATATCTAGTTAAATATCGGACAAGCAAGAGCCCGGCTCTTAAATTTATAATGATGAGGACGTAATTTTCGAATGTACCTAGTTAGTTCAGTTTACTTTTTTAAATATATTTTGTTAATTTTTTTTTCATTTACATAAAATTATACAATACAATACAAAATATCTTTCTTTCTCACATACAGTAACAAATAGTTAAATTATCAGTGTGATTATTGGTTCAATAAAACTATTGCAAAATAAGCTAACTAGCTGATTATCAATTTTCTCACATCGGATTTCGTGTATCGTTTCTGTGATATCCGTATTTTGTGCCAATAGTCTGTTCCGTTAATTGAAACTGAGTAAACCCACAGAAGCAATTTATGATGGCTAATAAATGGCTTTAGTATGTGCTGGATACGGTCTGCCAAGTTGTTTGTTCAGCTATAATGGATATTAGGATGTTTTTGTAAAATGCTGCTGTAGGAGGAAAGACGTGAAGGAAATTGATGATATTAATATTTTTCGCGAAGTGGATCATGTGGTGCTGCGAAGTTTTCTGAATTTAATCAAATGCTTGGCAGTGAGATGATATTAATAACTAGCGTTCACAAGAAATATTCGTATATAATTTTCTGTAAGGCTGAATTAAGGTTAAAGGATTGTGTAAAATACTTATTTAATAGATTTCACAGGATCGTAGCAAGTGGAAATACGTAGTCTCTGTCTATCTCTATGGTAAACATGCGTGATTATATGTATCTATATACGAGTAGAAACAATTATCCCACCTAATTATAATACACAATTTATTGTGATATTTGAAAATATCTAAAAGGTCTGCTTATCTCGTTGTGGACAAAATTATTTGGAATAGAAACAAAAACTTTGGCTCTCGGCCAGCCAGCCACTAAACCTGTGGAAAACGGCCTTTTCATTATTTAATTCAACAACCATCGAATTTGTGCCAAAGTCAAAATATATTGAGAGAGTTCGATAAAACTTTTGTGTACGTGGATAGCAAAGCTTTCAGGTCTATGAAAATAACGGTATAAAGTATAAATAAAGTACCTATTTTGAAATTTTGCTTTCGTTATACGTACCTCTGTGTGGCTGGTGCGATTCCATTAAATGATGTTTTTACTTTTTAAGAAGTCTTAACAAGACACAGACCCGGGATTCGAAGACATATTGATATGTCACCTGAAAAGCACTAAGAATGATTCATTTATATAGTTTGAGTTATAAGGTTAGTTAACCTGACCCTGAACACTGGTGTAAAGATTTTATGAAACTGCTTCATTTTTAGACTTCTGACGTGGTCTCTTAAAATACCATTTCGCCATCATCATTTATTATCAGACAAACCAACAACAAAGGCATGCTTCTCTAGAGAAGTTCATAATTTCAGAGGCTCAGGAGTACAGATATCGATTTAAATGAAAAAAAAATCAGACTCGATGAATTCAGCCAGAATCATTGGCAACCATTGGCAGAGACTGCAGCTATAAACACTATTCATAATTCTATTCCAGCATATTACTTCTGATCAGTGCAAATTGGTTTTCCACGACGCCATCCATCGCATTCCTCCCATAATGCTATATCAATAATTTACGCTCCATAGCCGTGGCTTGAGGATATTTCACATAGTCTGAATATCAACGCAAGACTAACATTGTCATCTAGGGGCTGTGGTCGTGTACAGAATCCGCCCCGGGGTATCTGCGAACTATTTCAACCTTCTTGGCAAGGAACACTTCTATTAACAGTTGAATTCTGTGTATAGTCTGCTCCGAATTGTTAAAATTGTTTTAAAGTTCAAGATGAGCAGAAGTGTGTTTTTTTTGTGATGTTTTATAAATTTTCTTGAAAGCTAATCACATATTTATACGTCAAGCTGTATATATACGTTACTAAAGATATTTAAATGATTTTGCGTAACCTGATAGAATGAGATACGTACTTATGTAAATCTTGTAATTCATTCATATAGAGTGGGTTACATGATCAATCGCACACCCTGGTATCAGAGTTTTCCGGTACCGCCTTTCGGCCTCTGACTCTATCTATCTTGTAACAAAACAATGATCATTCGAGATTTTGATAAATTAAAATCAATACTCATAGTTTGGTACAACACCATAGTAATTTATAAGATCGTTTTGATGAACTAACGCCAAAACCATATGTTCAATCGTGATATTCTATAGGCTATTCGAACTGACACGCACCTTATAATAACGGATACCTTGGCTTCAGGAAACTATATTGGATGGATCCCACTCGAGCAATGTAATGCTAAATTATTAAAGAGTTTCCGTCGAAATATTGCAGTAAACAGGGACCAATCGCGACGATAAACCAACCAAATCTAAACCACAAAATAAAAACTGTACAGAATTGACGCTAATATTTTTCCCCCTTCGTTGACTTTTCCACTTTAACCTAGCTATATTTTAATCTGATTTGTTGTCATAAGTTTTTTTTATAAGCCATTATATTTCTGGAAAGAATCACAATGCCACCATCTTCAGTACAATTACAAGTATTTCATTTAAAAAAAATATCACATTAAAAAATACTTATAAAACGCAAAGCCCATTTTAATTAAACCAAAAATGAACTATAGGTAGGGTATCAAATAAAATAAGGTGGGCCTCATCGTGAGTACTCTTCACAAACTTGATTAATTTTGCAACCCACTGGATAAGATAGAAGAAGAGATCACAATGAATCTAAACTCCTAATGACGACACGAAAATTATGTACAAAATTATGTGTTAGACTGTATTAATCTATCGGGTACGGGAGCAAATTTAGGCAGTTAAACATGAGTAAATTTTGAGTTGCTGCTATTATTTCGTTGATATAACTCTTAAAATTAACTGTATTTTGATTATTATTTCATCGTATATATGTAAGTACCATAAGTAAGTTTATTATCATTCCAACTTTTGTATTTATAGCTATATATTTTTAATACCCACATGACGATATCTGTTTAACCCAAAGGTTGACTGTTAGATAATGCTTTTAGCATTAAGTTCGCCTATTGTGCTATAGAACTGTATTATGTACAATAAAGTTTAAATAAATAAATAAATAATCTGTACTCTGTTCGGATTTTACCGCCTTTGAGAGACTTGCGCGGGGATATTGATCCGTCGAGTAGAGGCCCTTTGAAGAAAGTTGATATTATGTTGTTCCTACCAAACCTGTTCTTGGTTATATCAATGTTGTCATCTGTACTTTTATTAATTTGTACCTGAACAGACAAAATAGGCCGCTGACAAATTGTTTCCCTTAGTGACTCCATTGATTCCTAAAGAAAAAAATATTGCACAGGAAAATCATCAAGTCGGTAAAAGAAGGAAATATCTTACTGTCTGAATCGCTGGCTCTGCCGTCGACCGACGGATCATTTAACACTTGATTTGATTAACGATAAAGGAAATTCCTGAGCACCGGTTGAATTCATAAGTGATTCACAAACTTTAGATTTTTGGGTGCCTAACAATGAAATTGAATATTTGGATACGACATTTTATTTGAATCTTTATAGAAAGGATTATGTGAAAGAATTTAGCGTGACGGGTAGGTACGTTTAAATTTTTAAGGTAATTAAGTTGTGAGATACAGGTAGGGTTGATGTAGTAAAGTTTTTGTATCATTTTGTTAAAAAGTCAATAAACACCATCTTGTTTATCATTTTGTATTCAGGTAATTCCGATGTGAACAGAAAAGAGTAAGTAATTGGAAATTTCTGGAAATATCTTTACCTGCTGGAATTGTTTGTATTACTATAAAGAAGTATTTTTTATCGCACGTAGTAATTTACTTCAATGCGGATCGTGACTAGAAGTTAAAGCATTACAGAAATTGTATTAGATTTTATGTTATTTGAAATACCATAAAAATATCACATGTTTTATATATTGACCATAAAATATAATTAATCACTTAAAAATATCTTTCAACCGAGGATTTTTTCTAGCTTTACACTACAACCTTTAGTGGAGCCTTGCAAGGCAAAAGTTAAATATTTTGTTTGTACCCATCTCGGTTTTTGTTGATAATCTAGATCAAAATATCCCGGACTTACTTTCGGTATTGTAAATGTAATGCAATAAAAATAAACTGTCAAACAAGATTCGTATAGAACCCATATGAAAAGCTGCGAAATGTAATTTTCACGAGACTTACGTATCCTTTCACCGAATCCTGAAGTCTTATTTGAATCCAACTTTAGTACATACAAGTTTGTTTCTCAACCAAGAGCGTTTCTTTGACTGTGACGTGCTGTTCAAGAATTTTGAAGAAATAGTTTTAGATTGAATATTCTTATCTTGGGAAAAATAACCTTTTATTTTCATCTAGAGTCGAGCGTGCACTCTTTAATGTTTTTCACATACGAATCTGGCATGAGATCCTTTTTGGGCACTAATGTAAAAAAAAACAATTATAACATATATAATTTAAAACAAAATTACAGGATTAAGTGCGTATTATATATTTATAGAAAAAATTAAGGCATATACGCACTTCATACCGTAGTGTTAGTATTAAAATTATAAGTATTAAATAAGTTCTTCTGGTAAGCATTTCTTCTCCTGTCACTCGCTAGTTGACTGTAAGAGATCCCTAAGTGGGATAAGTCCGCCATTGTACTTATTGTTTTTCCATGCTTGTGTATGTAAATTATTTGTTTTTTTTTTTTTTTTTTTTTTTTTACAATAAAGATATTACAAACAAACAAAGAAATAAAAAATTGAAGTATTAAATATGCAGTGCGTTAGTTTAAAAATATAACTTTATGTAAGATTATTAATAATTGTTATAAATTTAGTTTGAAGTTAATATATAAATATTGTTCGGCAGGGTAATAAGGGCGACGTTTACAAATTATGACGCTCATTTTAAAACAGAAATTGCTAATATGAGCATAAATTGGCGTCCGGCCATCATGCGGTTCAAAAATGGCTGTAATTGGCGCTACCATAATTTAATTCTGCTAACGTAGTGTTTGAGCTGATGCCAGCGAGACCAAATTCAATAAAAATTCGAGCCAGTGCGCTCCCGAATCATGGAGCATCAATTTTGCACCGATCTGTGCGTTTATTTGTCCCGCCAGAGGTTCAATCGATTATATTCACAGAAATAAGATTAGATAGAAGTGCTATGTGTCTGCTAGTTAAGCCTCTCGAGTTTTAACTTTATATGGCGAGGCTTAACTTCGGCACACAGGAAACGCCCGGGCCCGCATGCCATTTCTACCTAATCTTATTTCTGTGATTACATCTCTGCTTTTATTGTTAGTCACAACATTATTGTCTCGTTCTCACCTCTCGTGGTCAGGTTTTTTATTAAATCTTATTTATTGTACTACGTACAATTAATTGTATATTACAATAGGATATTTTAGACATAAATCTTTATTTTTAAAATAAAAAAATATTTATAATACTCTCCATTACATTTATTTTTAATTTTGACAGGTATTTTTTGTAGGATTCGCAATTGTAATGCACATATATTTTGATCTCGCTTATAATCGAGAAGAATGGAAAATGCTCCACCGATAAAAGATAACCATAACATGACAATTAAACAGTGGATTGTAATATACTCATTATTTCTCATTATTTGGATTCACAAATTCACAAAGCTCTTTAATTATAGAGATTTGATTGAAAGAAAACATTTTTTAGGAGAAAAATTCTTTTCATACAACTTACTGAGAATTCGTTTTATTTTTTGTTTAAATGGGAAAACAAGTAATGTTTACAACAATTTCATGCATCCACTTTCAGAAGAGCCTGTAGCTATGTGTCTTTCGTATTTCCCTATCTCACAAGGAAGTGTGCTATAATTTTATTAGAATGTAATGTTTTTTTCAACAATAAAACACACATGTAATATTATGAAAAATAAAAAATAAATATTATATACCTACCAAAGAATACAAATACACAAAATATACGATACGACAAAAGCCGTACTTATCTATGACCGGGATCTCTGCCCGTCAAACTATAAACTGAAAAATCTAAACAAGGGCATAGAAAATGGTAATTATAATTTTAAAAAAATAAAAATAAAATAATAGTAGTATTGCTGAAAAGTAATAATTAATTTCTAAGTAAGCGGGCTGTCAATTCTGCTAATAAACTTTAAAAGACCATGCAAGTGATATTCAATTACAACTCAATTACGATGCATTTTTGATAAGCTCAATATTGGTATTCTGCTAATACAATTATGGATATCAATTTAATTGCAAGTAAAACGTAGTTGAGTAGAAAAATGTAAATATAATAACTAGCAGAGTACCGAAATTGATGATTTTTTATTAGCAATATTTATATGTAATAAACGCGATAAAAACCGTATTAAAATAGTTTAATTTAATGAATATTTTCCAGTTGCAGTTCAATGCTATGCCTATAGAATACGATTGGTCTTAAAATTAGTAACAGAATACCAGAAACGTCAAAAATTGTGATCCAATTATGATTCAACTGTGCACTATGTAAAATTAGCCCTTCAACACAACCTCTCGTCCGGGCACCAACATCTGGCCCACGTAGGGGGCGGGCAACGGGTACAATTGAGACTTACCCGGCTAACGAGACTCTGAAAAAACGACAGCATTCCTAAGGAGGGTTGACGTCATGCAGATGGCCGGTCGTAAAATACTAGCCAAATCTAAGGATGGTAACAACTAGAAAGGAAGGAGAAAAAGTAAAAAAGAGGACCCTGGGCTCCAAGGCAATCAGCTAAGGATGCAACCGGGAAGGCACTAAGATGAATAGTAGCTTGCACTATGTAAAATAAGAGAATTGACACCTAGGTTCTGTGATGTAACTCTATAATTGATGCAGTCAAGAAAAAAACACCTTTTCTCTCCCAATGTTACTAGTACGAGTATATTGGACCAAAGTTCGGATCCGTAGTTTAAGAATTTCACATAGAATTTTTATACATAGGTTAATGTTCTTATAAACTACTTCCCGATGTTTTTAAAAAAGACCTCATAGTTTTAACTAGAAACTTTCCAACTATAACAAAAACCGTGTTCTAAGAGCTAAGCCATAGATATCCGACAGTTTTATAGCCACTAAGGCAGCGTGCACACCCCATCTCGCCACAATTCATTTCTCATTTCCGTAGTGTTCGCCCGCGCTGATCCTCGCTCGGTCACAAACTCTCATCTTGTAACAGGTAATTTATTTTACTTAAAACGCCTTCCATTCCAACAAATACTAGTTTGAACTAGAAAGAAGTGGTTGGCTCTGGTTTGAGCTGACTTAAACAAGATATGTTACTCAATTTCAGATATCGACGTTATGGTTAATCTGTATGGATTGCTACCTGAGTTCGATAACCCTTTGACAGTCCATCCCCGGTGTCAGGTTACATGACAACTGTCCGGCGATTTCCGCAAATTTTCGCGCGCTTTTCCGGGAACGGGGAAAATATAATATCTCAAAATTTTTATATGTATACTATCATAAAAACTTTAACCCCTAGATCCCTACACAATAAGCTATCAGAATAATGTAATTTAATAACAATGTAACATATATGTTAATAAGTATCACGAGTTCAGAATAAAGTAATTAAAAATTATCACAAAATTCTAGAGAAAAAAGGTAAAAAAAAAAGAAAACGTTATTTTTCAACGAATTGTTACCTAGGAAATAAGACAACGCATAATAAGCAGTGGCAGCACCAAATCTGGTCAACCATGAAGGGTAGGTCTATAAATTAATCATACAGGTCAATCCTTCGTGCTTACGAGTTTATGAAGCGTACAAGCAAAAGGTTCATTTCATAAAGATAAAGATTCCGTACTGCGGCTGCCCAAACTTGAATTCAAGTGAGATTTTTTTCGATTTACTGCTTTTTTACACCTTTCGATTTTGCACAAAAATACGCACAAATCTGCATTTAAAATATTAATTTTCCTTATATTTTTTGAATTATTTAAGAAATGCAACTGTTTTTTCATCAAAAAACCACGCTGAATTCAAATATCTGGACAAAACAAACTTGAAAACAAACAAGTGAAAACATGCTTGTTTTCAACGTTTTATTTCGACTTGTTTTCACAATTTCAATTTGTGTTGAATTTTTATTTCACAATTAATATATTTGCTATATTAAAACTATAGTATAGATAAAAAAGAGAACTAAAAATGACTATAACAATTAAAATTTCCATGTGCTTAACATCCAATCTTGCTTCAGACAAGAATTAGGACTAGAAAGAGGGTGAAGGGCATCTCTGCTTCTTCGACAGAGTCCGCGGTTTCATGCTGCCTACAAACCCTAACTGTGGACGTTACGTCTTCTTTACGGAGATCCCTATGATCAGGCAAACGTGGCAGGAAGACCACGCCAATATGCAGAGACCGGCGTGGCATTTCAAAGCGAAACCTTTATAAATATATTGATATGAGCACTGCGGTCCAAAAGGATATTTCAAAAGCAAACGAGATACCCGTACGACGTACGTTTAGTTAAGAGCACTATTGGAGACACCAAATCCTTTCCCGTCTTTGTCGGGTTTATACCAGCTTGCTTCTTAGGCCCTACCTGCTCAGTGTGATGTATGACTTAGTATCAAACAGCATTTCAGAGATTAAAATTTGCAGTCGCCGTGGCTATTCATATGTATATCTGAGACCCATGAACCAGTGCGCATAGTACGAGACATGTCACTCAACACTTCTGAAATAATTCTGAAACAAACAAGATTTAATGAATAGCTTTTAAATATTCCAAACATACCATTAATCAGGAAAATAGTTCAAAAAATTTGTCCGCTTAATTGGAACAGAAAATGAAAATGTGTTAAACGCAATGTTTAATAGCTCGCTTAACTTTTATAAAAAAAACTTAGCAAAGTAAAGTCCGCTTACTTATTTTCTACTTTTATATACTGACACCCTTCAATAAGGAAAATGTTCAAGTATGAATGGCCGCAGCTTTCTTTAAAAAGCTTTTCATTTTATTCAAGTGATAGACAGGCTCATTATTGGGTACGAAAATATCTGAGATTTAGAAATATTCTCGGAAAACCTTTTTTGTTTTTATCTAATTTTGTTCATCACCAAGGAACACTTTATTTTGCACCCACACCTCATTCTCTGATTGATCCAAAGGTTGACTTTTTCACTATATTTTTCCTAATCTCAGCTTAGCTTTTGAGGTAATTTTAATAACGTTCATAACCCGTTCTATAGGAAAACCAGACCAATATATCACAATTCTCTTCTAAGCGATTGAAGTTAAATAATTTTCTTAACTTGCTATAAACACTCCAGTGCCGTGGATATAGATTTCATAATAACAATTAATGACTAGAAAAAAAATCGAAATTATTTTTTCATCATAATCAGAAATTTAAGAGCTGGGCTATTGTCGGTGGAGCTTGATGTTTATTTTCTCCTTTATTTGCTTGCCTTGGTCTACCTGGACCCCTCTTCCCTTTGTCGTTCCTTCAATGATTTTTTTCATGAAGTTATCGTGTCGTATCAAATGCCCTAACATGTCTCGCCTTCTATTCTTAATCACCCTCAAAATGTAGGTATTTATTACTCTAAAATTCTCCTCTACTACATACTCTTTGCGTATAAAAATAAAATAAGATAAGGACTTACTTAGTAAGGAACTTACAAAGTAAAAGTAAATTTTTTATCATTTCAAATAAAATGTAAGTCTACTAAATCACCATTATTGGCCGCTGTTGCTCTAAAAGCTTAGGTACATTACCTAGTCAATTAAAGGGTATATAGTTTTTAATTGAGGTAAGTATCCTATTGCAAAATAAATCAATTAGGGCGCAGGGTGCACCTGATAATGGAGACAAATTGATTTAGTGAGCCCAACCCTGTGTCGCTTGTGTAAGAAGCTTTTATGTTACCCTTTAAATTATGTACGTGAGAATGTGTTTATCCAGATTTCATAACATTTTTTGGATTTTTAATGACTTTCTGTACTTTTAATTTTTTTTCCATATTTTGACCATTAGTTCTGACAATTTAATAGTTTAATTGGCTAAACAGATAAAATTGTGGTTTTTGTACAGATTTCAGGGAAATGTTTGACCACGGAATTTGCTTATTGCTTTCAATATTTTAAATTGTTATATAGATTTAATTTATTTGCGAATGCTTTGTTAATTAATACTGTCAAATGTAAATTTGAACATGAAAATAGTATTGACAGTTTTGTAGTAAAGCCAGTATTTCTACCATGAGATCGCTACTGACCGCGTAAAGATTAATATGGAATTTCTTAGTTGCATTACTATATACCAGAGGCGTTGTATATGTTTGCTATACTAAATTGTATAACGTATAATAAAATCGCATGGTTGACGTACAGGAAGTAATGGTTTCTTTTAGTTCTTCATTTTCCATAAATATACTTCCATACTATATATAATGCAAAAGTCTGTCTGTCTGTCTGTTACGCTTTCACGGCCAAACCGCTGAACGAATTTTGATGAAATTTGGTGTGAATAAAGTTGAAGACCCGGAGTCAAACAAAGGCTACTTTTTGACGGAGGTGGAGCTGCGGGAAACAGCTAGTACTAAACCGAACTACGCTACTTAAACATTACAATTACTCAATTATTTCATTTAAAATAATACTAGCAGTATAATGAGGCATCGAAAGCAGCCATCAATTTTACAGTGCGGTCCCTTCATAAATTAATCAGTGAATGCATAAATGCACGAGTGGGATAAATTGCTCAATAATGATTTTCGTTGGCACAGCCTGCACGAATTTATAATTTCTCCATACAATGCTTCGGTATTTTGTGAACAATTAGTTATGGTAATTTGTTATTAAAAACTAAGCTGGGTATTTATTGTGGCTCTAGTGACGCATAACGGAATTATAGAAAGGCCAGGTAACTCTACGTACGTGAAGAGGTGTATGTGAAGAATAGTGCTATTTTCAGAAAAGTCAACAGTCACTGAGCCCAGCAAATTGATTTGTTGAAGTGGCTGCGAGAAACGTACAGATGCCGTCAAGGAACAAAAGTTCTTTAATGACAATATAACGCATCGTGGGATATGCACCTGCCCGTTAGCAGTATCTATTGCCGTAGTACACCCAAGATAATTGAGACTTAAAAAAATATATTTAGGAAGTCAATTCAATACAACAAAAAAAGTCACATTTTTTGATCAAATCTGGCAAAAAAAATAATGCGAGCTGACAAAGCAAAAGAGATAGGAAAAACAAGTTTACAAATTGCGTATCATTACTGTACTTCCAACAGTTTCTGTTTTTGTAATACCCATTAACAACCGGAAAAGTTGACGAAGGTAAACAACAGACAAGTTTCTGAACTTAGGATATTGCTGTCATTGTGCCGGCACCCTCGTAACACTAAACACGTATTAGTGGTCGCACAATGTTTGGGTACATCACTATCTGGGTTACAAGAACTATATAGATCTTTTGTCAAACAAATTCCGCTGGGCTAAACTTGAGGGCCGTGTAGTATTACCAGTAAGGCGACGCCTTGTGTCAATCAATCTGTGTATGTCTAAATATCTAGGCGGACCAACGGCCGTCGTTCCATCTAGGACCTTATTTAAATGCTATCGCTTCGTAGTCTATTTTTACAATAAATAAAACATTTCTATTCTTAGACAACAAGCGGAAATCATTTGGCGTAGCTCCTATTTATATACATTGAAAAGCAGAATATAAATTACATGCGATAAGGTATACCAATGATATGATTGACGAACCTCTAAATATAGATGACCACGTATTTACGTAAAATTATTTGAAGTGTATGAAATCATTGTCCGTCCATAATTACACTTATTCGGACGGTCGTCCTTTTCATCATATTGTGTTCATGTCTTTTGTAGTTCATTCAGTTGAAAATGAACGAATCAACAAAAGATAATGTGATATTAATATGAACAATATTATTGTCCGTGTGAACGAGAAGTATATATTTAATAATTTACTGTAAGTACTTTTATTTTTATCATTTATTTTGCACATGTTTGTTTAAAAATGAAACGCAGGTGATGAGACGCCAAGACTACCTCTGACATGACATGTGCTTGGTCAACTGACCTCGCAATCTATATCATGACAGACAAATTGATAACCATTTATCACCCTTTACATTTGTAGAGATTTATGAGAAAAATCCAATAATTTACTTATATTTTTACTATACGCGGCCCCATAGTTGACAACCACTGGAAAAAGTTGAGCAGCCCTGTCCGCAGAAACTTCTCGTACAATCGCTGCGTGTTTCCATACGGGAATAATTGCGCCAACAATCTAGTACATTGCTTGTCTCGCTCTGGCATATTGCTTTGTCTCGCCTCTCACGTCTCTCTCTTACTCTTCTGGAGAAATTGTGATCTTTCTGGAAACTTATCGAACGCGTTTCCCGGGCTATATAAACAGCGAGAGGTGCCGCAGGAGGACAGTTCTGTATCTCCGCTGAGGCCAACCGAAAGGAGCACGTGGCTGTCGGGCTCCTGGATAACAAGAAGGCGTTCGACAGGGTGTGGCATGAGGGGCTGCTACACAAACTTTCGACGTCCACAACACCCCGGAAGATCCTACAAGTGGTGGCGTCATTCCTGGAGAATAGGAAGATCAAAGTGGCGGTCGAAGACGCCACATCATCAGAACGCCCAGTTAGAGCGGGTGTTCCTCAGGGAAGCTGTCTCTCGCCTGCGCTATACGCATGGCACACTGACGACATCCCAGCACCTAGTCAGGCCAAATTAGCTCTGTATGCCGACGATGCGGCATACTACGCTACAAATATGAACGCCAAACACGCTGTGAAGAAACTCCAAGCCGCACTAGACGCCTTGCCTGACTGGCTCTCTAAATGGAGGTTGCCAGTTAATGTCGCGAAGACGCAGGCACTGATATCAGGGAATACCCTGCTCCCGCCACCCTAAAACTCTACGGTAAGGATGTCCCGTGGCAGCCACACGTGACCTACCTGGGGGTGAAGATCGACCGGCGCCTAAGCTTGAAGCAACACGTCGACTCGGTGGTGGCGACTACGAAGATGGCGCGAGGGAAGCTGCGTCCGCTACTCTCCTTGCGACTCCCGCTGCGAACCAGGTTAGGGATTTATAAGACCTACATAAGATCCCTCCTCACATACGCGGCCCCCGCCTGGTATGCATACTGCTCGGAAACTAACAAGCGAAGACTCCGAGCCCAAGATAACCTCAGTCTCCGAGTGGTAGTCGGGGCCCCTCGCTATGTGAGGAACTCGACAATCCAGCGGGACCTCAATTGGGAAGGCCTGGACGCATTTGTCTCGCGCCTGGCCCGAAACATGTACGGCAGAGCGGATCGTTCGGTGCACACCCATCTCAGGGAGATCGCACCTCTGCACGACCGCCCATCGGGCACAGCCTACAAGCCTTCGCCACGGAATGCCGTCACCGAACGGACAACCAGCCAGGGGCCCGCCACAGCAGCGGTCCTACACCTGAACCCCCAGGATTAAGTCCCAAGGAAACCATTGGCCACCACCGCCACATAAAAGAAAATCCCGCTTGTTAAAGCAGGCGGCGGAAGACTCCGCTGAAGAGGGCTCACCAGCCCTGAACAGCTCCTCCAACTCTGGCTTTGCCGGAGTTTGAGAATCACCAGAGATCGAGAAGGAGGCCAGTTCAAGTTGAGTTGAGCTACAGGTTCGATCCAGAAGTGCGAAGAACAAGTGAAACAAACTACTTTGGCGATTCATCAGTACAGTGATAAGCAAGTGATTCGAACATTGTGAGTGATAAGTGAAGTTAAGTAACGTCGGCGACCATCCGGTGTAAATAAACATCTTTTCGAGTCACCAGGTGTTTTTCTCCAAATAGCGAACCCCACGCTCGTAACAATATCCATTGATTTTTCAAAAATACCTTTCTATTCCTACTAGATAATATTACGTCAAGTCGAAATAATTCTCTAATCAGTAAAAATCACAATGTATTACTCAGTCTATCTAATTATACATCACAATTATGTTTAAGCCTCATTAGTCAGTTTTAACATTACAAGAATCAGCTTCAATATGTAATTCAAAATTGTGAATAGGTACATCATTAGTCGCACTCATTACATAACAAGGAAATTAGCTTTACAATATGTATTCAAGGGACGAGAGTATTGTCGAAATGTAAATACCTACCCTCTTTGGAACAAAACAACCCTATCACGCGACATCAAATAACCATTATCGGGCCTGTACTTATATGTGTCTACTTATGGAGTAGTTATCTCCTCGAATAATGCAAATAGGTCGAACAAACTAAACAGGTTAATGTTATTTTGCTAAGTGTGTCCCATGCGTGTACTTACTTACGGACTACACTAAAACCTGACGATTTTTGTTCTTCGTTTAAAAAAATAGGTGATTGGAAACCTGTTCACGAATATATTTCGATAATCTTTATAAAAATTGATTCCGGTGTGAATTAACCCATATATTGTTCTTTGCCAAGAAGCAGTTTTAAAAGTTTATCATGCTCATTAGTAATTTGTGAAAAACAAAAATTAGAATTTATTTAAGTAATCCACAAAACTAACTAATTATTCAGTGTTAATTAAAGTTTTCATTCTTATCGAGCTATCTATTTAGTTTTAAATACGATTATAGAAATTTGATAGCTCATGTAGTTAATACTTTCTGTGCTTTAATCCCCAAAGCATGAAAAATTACATTAATTCATATAAACTGTCTTGTTTTTCTTCATATTTTAGAAATTTTATTTAAAACAACTTCCCCTTAATTTTCGTCCGAGCGTATTTCGTAGATTTTTGTTCAGCTTGTAGGCCAAAGCCCAGGGTATGCTTTTAATACCCTTCGCTTGTTGCAAACTACATAACAATAAAAATTCCATTGCTAAAAACCAAATGTGGTTAGGTAGGTAAGGTTCTTTTTGCTTGACAATAAATGATCTCATGCGTTGAAGATCGTCTCCTCTCTTCGCATTTTCCTCATACTCGGTCGGTCCTCCTTACTTTCTCGATATTTTTGGCGATTAGATATGCTTCATTTCTGGGCTTATGCCCAGCGTTATTATGTCATTGGAAACGGTTGAAAATTGAAAAACGTTTGTCATTGAAATTGTTGTTCGTCTTCCACCATCTACCACTCATATCATAGATGTAGTTGTTAAATTTGAATAACAAATAATATTTCGCTGTAAGAATTTATATGTCATGGTTTCTATAACAAGTAGCTTAACCTGGGTCGACTATTTGTAGTCAAACCTAAATAACTCTTGAACTTTGTACATTTATATTATACGATTCGTTGAAAAAATATCCAGAACAGATTAATAAAAGTCTTTCCGTTTTGATTGTAGTAAAGAAATTTGAACTGTTATTGATGCTGTTACAAATATTACTCTCACTCCACTGGCTGCAATATTGTTTTGCGATATTGAACAAGCAATAGTAAGTATTGAAGTCATCCACAAGGGGTTAACCACTCATGCGCCTACGTTTTTATGAGCACATTTCATTGCATATTTAGCTTAAAACTAAAAACTTTAAAAAAATTAAGATCATGGCTTTAGCCAAGGCTTTCTTCTTCTCTATCTGAAGGACGTAACTACCAGCAAAAATAGGCAGTAACGATATAATTAACACGAAAATTGTATTTATGGATAGCTACCTAGCAAAATATTTCTCAAGTTTTCGACGAGGCTTTATCAAATTAATAAACAAATGTTCATATTTTTTTAAGAATACTTAATATTTTAGAAATACCGGAAGACAGGGTCCGCATTGTTCGAAGTTCCCAACATTCTGTTTGTGAAGTCAATAAAAAAGAAAAGATATTAAAACCAGAGGCGTAGCGAAGGGAAACAACGCGTGTCATCAGTCAAACGTCAAGAGGACCGATACACAGCATTTTCATGGTATTTTCCGATTGCTCGCCCAGCGAAATAGATCACGGGTTCTTGATACTTGAGAGCGCGGGATGAAAGACTGAATGCTTCTGTGTGTGACTTCTGAAACGCAGGGATAAATAGCGGTTAGACGCCGGTGAAATTCAAATAAATGTTGCTAACTTGTTTTGGGGTTTTAAACTCCGTTCTAAGATGAGATCGCGAGCTGTTTACACGTATTTTTTACTTTTTACGTACCAGTTACTGTAAACTTTTAAAGTCTCCTACAGATAACTTATGTACTAGTTAAAATTAGTGCTTAGTTATGAAAATCTAATTTCTTATCAAGATAAATCCATAAGTAGAAAATAGTAAACTTGTCTGGAAAGATGACAATCAAGATGTTTTCACTTGTATCGTAACTAATAAGCTCCTTTTTTAACGGAGGCAGCTTTTTTTAGAGAATATAGTAGTATATATATAAGTACAGGAAATAGATGTAAAATATATTTTTCTAATATTGAGTTAAAATAACACCAGCACACAATTCCCTGTAGAAAGCGTTTACTGGACGATACAAAAAGGTCAGCAACAAATAAGTAATCTATTTTGTAACAAATCAAGAACGTTTCTTTCCTATGTAAATTCCTGAGAATAAGTAAATTGAAGTCTGCACAAATTCCTAAAAAAATGACAAAATATTTACTGAAAATAAATAAAATTTAATTTGAAATTTCTCAAATAGATACTTATTTAATTGTAAACAAATATTTTCGATATAAAATTAACTGTACATTTTAAAGAGTTAAGAATTTGCACGTGAGCTTTTTACTTTATACATTAGCGATCTACATTTGTACTAATTTTGTTTTAATCCGATTTAATTATGTACTTATATACGGTGTTTTTCATTAAATGCAAATATTTTTAGGGATGGTTTGTTTAGGGCAAAGAAGAGTACTAAGAGTAAAATTTAGAAAACAACATAAATCTGTTTTATATTATTTAATTATTTAGCCCAGAATGTATATCTTAATTTCAATCTACCTTGAATATCATAATTGTAAATGGTGCAATAAAGTGTTTATTCATTCATTCACGTGGTCCAAAAATAGATCGTTATCTATTCGCAATGTCTCGAAACGCGCGCCCGGACAGGCCCGGCGGATTATCCGCGCAGTACCCAGCTGTTTGGTCACCTTATCGCTAACCCCACGCTTATTTGCTTATTTACTCTGCTTATTATTTGGGAAGCGTTTCCGTTATACTTAGATGACTGTACGTTTTCAGACTGTCGTATTTTATTAGTTGCGGTAATAGATATCTATTTCATTATGCGGGTAATAGAAATCTAATCTAGCCAATAAAATTATTGGATGTCATTTTATTTTAACTTGCACGTTGAATTTGTTATGTGGAAATTCAAATCTATTCAAAAAACAAATAAATGATTTTGAATAAAAAATTAGGTGCTTAAAAAATCTTAAAATCTGATTACTTAGTTTTATTAGGAGTGGAACATTTATTTATGTGCGGTTCGATGCTCTTTCGTAGTACTGCATAGGTATTTATTTTTATTTCATTTACCTCAGATACGGCAATTTAATTTACCTTTTTGATCGATAAAATATTTGGTACAAGTTTTTATCACGTCTTTAAGTTTTTTTTATTGGGTGTACTTTGTAGACCTACTTTTCATAGTTCAAATTAGTTTTTAATTGAGTAACATTCGTTTTTCTTTTCTCTACTTGATATTATCTTCTCTAATCTTGAGTTTTCAAAATGAACCTTTTTTAACTATATCAAGTTAAGTGTTCCGTATACAGTAGCAAAGAGAGACCCTCTCACAATAAATCGTACGCAAAGCCCAACTCAATAAAGATAAGAGAAACGAATGTTAGAGATTCCATATGTTGATTTAAACATTTTGTTATCTGTTTATTGATTCAAGTTCATATTCATCACGTTTTACTTACTTTAGCGTGAACTACAAGTACTACTTACTAATTTACTCTAAAACAATTCTTATACAGAATAGTTAATAGGTTTCCTGATCCTAAAATCTTGATGAGCAAATCCATTAATAAACATATCATGAACATGTGCTTTTAGGAATTCTTTGCTTCATGTCCCATTTTTTTATAATCTGTTAAAGCAACCTGACAGGGAAAGAAATCTTTTTTTATTTTGTAGTCGACGTCAAGTATTCAGCCACTTTGCAAACAGTTGGTCCCGGCTCTCCGACTACCTCAACAGGTATCCGGGCTAAACCAATTTAACATTATAAAAGATCCTACCTGGATCATTTTCTGCTCTATCATCTGAAGCCTCAAAGGAGCTCTCAAATTAAGCTGCGCTATGAGTGGCTACTCCGCTGAGTTTTAATATTTCTCCAGACCTTAAAGGGGACCAATAAGTAGGATCTTGTTTGACAGTTTAGTTGGCACTCGCTCGGGTATTTTTTATTTTCTTTGCTTTTTTTGTTGGTCCTGTGGTTTGGAAATTTGCTTTATTTTTTATTGAAATATAGTGCTATCTATAGAAAAATCCTAGAAAAGCCTATATGCTCTACTCGATTACACTAACCTATCCGTATACAAAATTTCGTTTTAAAATTACGAAAAATACGTTATAATCGAATTTAAACCTTTTAAGTAGTTTATTCATTTTATTTGATGATCCACAGTGAATCCATACTAATATTATAAGTGCGAAAGTCTGTGTGTCTATCCGTCTGTTTGTCTGTTATGCTTTCACAGCCTAACTACTTCTATGAATTTTGATGAAATTTGGTATGAATATAGTTGAGAACCCGGGGTCAAATATAGGCTACTTTTTGACGCAGGCAGAGCTGTGAGAAACAGCTAGTCTATACTAATATTATAAATGCGAAAGTCTGTCTGTCTGTCTTCCTGTATGTTTGTCTGTTACGCTTTCACGGCCAAACCGCTAAACGGATTTTGATGAAATTTGGTATGAATATAGTTGAAGACCCGGGGTCAAACATAGGCTACTTTTTGACGCAGGCGGAGCTGCGGGATAAAGCTAGTAATGTATAAATAACAAAGTTTGCTTTAATAGGTACTACGGAACTATATTATAATAATCAAAACAGCACAAATCATACTTTGCACCAACTGTAACATAATAAGAATGATCGGACTTGTCATTTGTCAATAATTTAGTTGAATTTTTGATGCCTCGTCTCCAGGAAAGGCCAGTAAAAGAAAAGGAAAAACAAATTTTGCCCGGCCCAAGACTGATGGACAAATTTCCTGGTAAACGGCTTCCTCCGCGCTGGGACTATTTGTCTGAATTTGAATCGCATTTGTTTTCTGGGAAATTTGTCTCCTAAGCTTCGGGGGTATGTACTGGGAACGCCGACGGTACTTCATCTCTTTTAATTGAATAAATACCGCTACTTATACTGAGCAAGTTTAGTAACACATATTCTTTGAATGTAAATTAGTGAAAATTATACGTGGCTTGGGCAGAACAGATACCTAATAATGTTAACTTACGGATTCGAATCTATTAGAATAATTTGACTGTCAAATCCATACTAATATCATAAATGCGAAAGTCGGTCTGTCTGTCTGTTACGCTTTCACGGCCAAACCGCTGAACGGATTTAGATGAAATTTGGTTTAAATATAGTTGAAGACTCGGGGTCAAACATAAGCTACTTTTTGACGCAGGTGGAGCTGCGGGATAAAGCTAGTATTTAATAAGTTGAGTTCAGTTTAGTTAAGTCCAGAGGGGTCGCTGTGCTGATAGCGGACAGGTCGACAACGCGCTCGTGACATCTCCGGTGTTGCAGGCGTTCATAGGCTACGGTAACCACTTACCATCAGGTGGGCCGTACGCCTGTTTGCCTACTTAGTTGTATATATTTAAAAAAAAGTTCCGGGCGTGTAAAGACAAGAGACCTTTGCCCAGCAAGGACACAAAAAAAAACTGTATTTTGTTTGTAATTCAGCCTGCGATTCCGCTTCGGAACCCAAGCTTACACTTTAGTCATGGTCCTAGATTCCACGATAATGGTCATGTGTCGACATAAGTCGTTACAAGGTAGTCCTATATTATAGTCCTATAGTGGTATAGTTACCAGAAGGACTTTTTCACATCTGAATTATTATTATTGAGTATGGAACTCAAAACTTCCAAAGTGACAGACTAAATTCAGGTTCCAAATTTGCATTAGAGAAGATCAAATTCCATAGCGTTGATGCGTCTTGTAAATAAAAGTCAATTTTATTTGTTATTTTTCCACTTTTCCACCGCTGTAAAATCGTATAGGGAGTCAGTGTTTACTTTCTAATTTTCCGGTTGTCTCCCCGAGGTCTGGCAGACGGGAGACGGCTGGTATGTTATGTGCGACAAGCTCTTGTATTACAAAATTCTGATTTTTCTTGAAATTGATGGAACAAATGTTTTTGTTATATTATATATAAGAAGCCTAAAACCACGTGCCGCTTCAGTAGTAGTATTATATATTTTGTGCTAGCTTATTATTGGGAGCTGGTGAAGTAACAAAATAAATACGGAAAATGTACTCATCCATACTTCCATCCACACTAATATTATAAATGCGAAAGTCTGTCTGTCTGTCTGCCCATCTGTCTATCTGTCTGTCTGTTATGCTTTCACGCCCAAACCGCTGAACGGATTTGGATGAAATTTGGTATAAATATAGTTGAAACCCCTTGGTCAAACATAGGGTACTTTTTGACGCGGGCGGAGCTGCGGGAAATAGCTAGTATTGAAAATATTTTTGATTGTACTTGCTTTTCTATGTCGCTTTGTACTGCGTAGGCTCTACACTACAGTACATAGCCTTTGTAGCCTGTCAATCAAAGCTCTCTTCAGCTCCTTGGCTTCCAGGAAGGCAGATTGCTAAAGCGGCAGAGTAGTCTATTCTTGTATTCTGTATGTATTTATGTAAAAATCTTTATTGTACACGAAATATTATACATAAGGTCTTAGTAATAGAATACAGGTTACCACTATAGCCAAACTTATTCCAAATAGTGATCTCTTACAGTCAATCCATGAAAAAATTATAAACTGTTTCGCCAGTCTCCCATGGAGAACTGCACCGCCTTGTTTTAGTGATACCCAGGTTGCTGATATGCTCCACCTAACCGTCCTAATAGTTTGAATAGTAATTTACAAATGTAATGTATTTTATTTAATTTAAAATTCAAATTTACTAAAATAGCGGATTCCAGTATCAAAAAATCTCGATGTACCAATTTGTTTCAAGAATGTGCAATTAAGACTTTATCCTTAACATTTATCTTAACGGTTTGCTGATCCTCTAATGGTTCATATAAATTGCTTATTATCGGCGAGGCGGACATTTCCAATAGATTCGAAATTAGCCACTTAAAGCCATTTAGCAAAAGATTCTCGTACAAAAACCTGATAAGCTAATATAATACATTGACGTATAATTAAACGTTAACTGTCCTTTTTTAAATTTGACTTACTTTGGTCCACTTGTCTCGTAGATGGTCGCCATTCGAAAACTTTTAGACCTTTTAACCTAGATGTTAAAGTTATAAAAACAACACTGGATGAATATAAAGTACACCAATTTGTAAAGAGTCAATTATAACTCAACCGAACTGAATAAATCTAATTTCATAAGTCTGTGACGGCAAAATTCAAAGATAGATTATGAAAACTCTCAAGTCGTAATCGACTGAACTAGCGAACAAACGATCCGCGATGAGCGTTAGTTCTTTTACCACTTTTTATTCCACCAAATGATTAGCATAAAGACAGTGCTATATAAAAACCCGAGTAGTGGGTCTCTTAATAAGGAAGTGATTTCAAGAATTATTATTCTCATTCCGCAATAGAGAACTTTTAACAAGAAAAGTTTCCAATGTTCCCGGCAACAATGTTCGTGAAAAGTTATTGTAGGTAACAGCGAATAAATTTTGATCTCCTATTAAATCGATGGGGATGGTAAAATTTTTATTTATGACATGATGTACCAATAGAAATCGATTAAATATGAAATTGAAATATGTAGAAGGCTATGAAGTTCGATCATTGTGTATGGCGTTCTCCATGCGTGGTTCAAACGTCGACTTCAAGGTGTGTGGTTGTGCAATTCCGTCATGCCACCGGGAAAACAGCAAAGTGGGCATTTGTTTATAACGTGGTTGAATGAATGGCCATGTGAATATGAGTACATAGCGAAGAGGTAGAGCGGTAGCTTTTAGATGAATATTTTTGTTATGTATTTTCTTTGGTGCAATGAAAAGTTTTTACTTACTTACTTATATGTAGAGGCGTAAACCATTGATTTTGCTTAAATTTGCCACCCATTGTGAAGGTACAAGCTGTTAGTTTTTCTTACAATAAATTAATAAATACAAGCTACGGAGAGATATGGACATTATTAACGTTAACGAGTCAAACAATTGAGGAAACCCGTTTTGTGACTTGTGAGTAGAGTTCTTCGATACCGCCGAATAGATTTTAATTTTAAAACCATCGACCTCCATCCACTAATACAAATGAGTAGGTAATCAAGTTAGTTGTAACGTTGTAACGTAACTTTTGCGCAGCGTTGGACATCCACCGATCAGAATCTGATGGTCGATGTCCTGAAAAAGTCAAAAATCTGGACGCAGGCCGCTTCCAACCGGTCATATTGGAAACCATTAGGAGATGAACGATACCACCAACAAGAAGGCTTTAGTCAGACATGAAGTCGGTCATATAAAATATTGGCGCTGTTATACGATATCCCAAGTATCTTACAGGAATTTACCTATGCGTGTAAAGAAGTGTTAAATAAATAAATTGTTGTAAGGACCAAAAAAAGAAGAGGCTCCAAAGATGTAAGCTCTACTTACACTGAAGGTTGTAAAAGTAAATAAGAATGGTTAAAGTTTGTTGGTTTTCAACTAAGTTTCTACTTCTTGTACAATTCGTTGTTTTATATTTCTTTTATCAGCTCTTCTTCTGTACGTGTCTCGATTTTCTACTAAATAGCCTCAGGCAATTACAATTAGTTTAACGTCTTAGATTCTGTTCTTACCTTTCCTTCAGATGGTTATTTTTTTCACCATTTAGTAGGTAAACTGGCAGGTGTAATGCAAATCTCTCGGATTATTTGATACAAACATTCAGAGATAAGGCCGAGCATTATATTTTATTTAGGCATCAATCCCCCCAACCTATTTTATGTCGCCTTATATTAACAATTTAAATATCTTAATAATTAAGCATTACGTATTTACTGAGGTAAGTATATCAAAGTTTAACCAAAATCAAATCCATGTGGAATAATTACAGAAACCCCGGACTAAATATGTCTGGAAGCCGTCTTTCTCTATATATGCATATCTAGATATTTGACGAAAGGTTACTTTGGCGCCAAAAATAGGCGTAACCACAAGATGTCGGATTGCTTGCAGCCATCAGGAAATGACTGGGAAATTGCCCTATTATGCCTGCAAACCGTGAGCTGCATTCAAATTACTTCTGTGCCTGTAATTTTGCATGGCTTGAGGAGAATGACTTAAAAGCCTACGCATTGAGTAGAAAAGGATGTGTTCTTAGAAATGTTTTATGTATGTAGTATATCTTCTTTATGACATACTAGCTTTGCCCATTAGACTAGGACTCCCATTAGACTAGGATTTCTTCAGGCTTTTGTTATATTTTGTGTCATATTTATAATTTCAACTCAATTGTAGTTCGTTATAAAAAAAATTTAGGGGATTTAAGTAGAAACTAATGATTCGAATGCTGGCATGTATTTTTCCACAAAGTATCTAATAGATAGTTCAATCAATTTCAATGTTATTGTTTTAATAGGTATTATTGTTTTATTTATTTCAAACTTTATTATCTAGAATGGTACAATGCGTAGTGGTGGTGGTTTTATTGAGACTCCGTTGCAGATAAAATACAGTCCCTATATTAACTTACTTTCGTTCTTATGTAGACCTGAAGAACTTATCATTGTTAATAAAATTTCATCTATTATGAAAGTTTCGAACCACAATATATTAATACGGATATACACGCATTAAAAAATACAAATATTATTGCTTCCAAAGTAAATTTTGCGAAAGAGCGTATTATACAACAAAATTAATTTTAAAATTGCTCGAAAACATTTTTCATGAAATGAAATGCGATTAAAAACAAACACTTAAGCCGCTGTAACGTATGTAACGGGATAATTGCTTTTAATTAAAATGCAATGCAAATGAGATGCGAACGCAAATGTTAACAACGCACATATAGAGTAAACTTTGTAATATTGCTATTATTATCTGTAGGAAGTTGTGTAAAACCACCCTCTACCCTGCGGCTGTCGCCTTCAAAACAAATAATTCCCCTATCAGGAGGTGCGCAGTTGTTACAGCAACACAAAACAAATAAATATCTACACATATGAAATGTCAAATTATAGTAGGTTTGTTAACGAATGATACTCGTAAATCGGCAATTAATCTCAGTAGTTATTTTTCTCAATGGAGTAAAAATTTATCTCAGTGACAAGAACTCTTATGACGGACGACCTCCGCCAAAATCCGTTTCGGGACGCTGGGTCAATGCAGTACGTAAGATCTCATTCTTCTTTCTTCTTCTTCAGCCTACTGCAGGACATATGCCTTTCTTTTCTAATGTACGCCTGTCATCCCGGTCTTGCGCATCTTTCTAATTTAAAATTATTTAATATTTTTTTCACAGCTACTCACTATACTTACAGTTACCCGAAACGTGTAATGATTAAGTTTCAGATTAAAGAAATTATATATTTTTTAAATGAAATAAAAATGTTCCAATTGGTCCAAGTGTGTGTGACAGTCCTGGGATCCAATTCTCTTATTTTATATAGTGCACAATTGAATCATTGGATTGCATTGACAATTTTGACGTTTCTGGTATTCTGTTACTAATTTTAAGACCAATCGTATTCTATTGGCATGCCATTGAACTGCAACTGGAAAATTTTGCTAACCAAAAAATCACCAAAATCATCAATTCAATAATCAGTACTCTGTTATTTATTATATTTACATTTTTTCTATGATTATCATTCAATTACATTGAGATTCAAAATTGTGTTAGCAGAATACTAATATTGAGCATAACAAAAATGCATAGTAATTGAGTCGTAATTAATTGAATTGACACCCTGGTATATTATTTTTTATTTACTGACCCAAAGGCGGTTCTAAATACTCTGATACCTGGGTGTATTGACCATGTAACTCACTCAATATGTATGAATAAATTAATGTTTTCTTATGCTGTTATTATCATTTTTCATCAAGACGTCCGAGAACAGGCTCTCTCATCACTCGTCTAATAAAATTAGTAAAAATTAGTAGCATGGTTTCTTTACCGTTCTCATCATTCTCAGTCATAGGGAGTCTTCTTTATTTGCATATGTGTAGGTAATTGAACGACAGAACATTATAAACAATTAAAAAATAATATCCAATCAACGCAAATTAAATAAATAAAAAAGAAAAGTATTCAATAAAATCCTTTCGCAAAAATATCGTTAAGCAACGGAATATTAATGAAGCAGAGCATCAACTTTCGGAGAATGGATAACACCAACACTGACACTGAAACACGAAGAAATTGACAAGTTTGAAAGAACTTTAAAGTCCACACAGCTGGGTTCATCGGAATAATAATATAAAATCTATTATACCTCGCTCCAACAGCGGCTGTCTGCCTTTGTTTAATTTGAAAACTTTCAAAGTACTTTTTTATACGTTTAAGGTCAGGTGCACTGCAATGAGTATTTCTAGTAAGTTATGAACTCGGAAACCGGAAATAAAAAATACAGTATTCCAGAAATACTATTTAGGTGCTCAAGTAAATAGTAGGAAAGGCAGCAGAGGAAGTCCAGCTATACATTGGAGAGCAACTGGAGGTAGTAGATACAATGAGATCCATAATAATGATGATCGCACTCTTAAACAAATATAGATAGAGATGAAGAAATGTAAGTTTTTTTGAAGGAAGACTGTCTTGTTTTGTTTTGGAAAGGTAAAAAGAATAAATTCTATTGGTATCTAAAAAATCTATTGGTCTGGTTTTCCTGTAAATAGGTTCCCATTGTAATAACTACTATGGCTTTAAAAAGGATGGTACCTAGCATTGAATATCTAACTTTAACGTTTCACCCGGGTCGAACTTACTAGATACAATATTTATATTTGTCCACTAAGTCGCTCAGTTAACAAAGTTAAAATTAACGCGTGATAAGATTGGTACGAAGTTACAATATCGAAATCAGGCTTTGAAGGTCGTAAACATGATAATCAAGTAAAATCGATGTAATACCAGATAATAGTAAAGTCAATACAAACTGGAGTGGCATGCACGCACAAAGCTGAATCTTCATCAGCACCCACTAGCGGGGGTTAAGGGCACTTCACCGTTAATCGCTCACGAGGGCCCCTTAGACCGACCTAGAGTGTTCTTTCAACGGACCACTATTGGGGTAGGAACACGTTCAGTGGATAATGAATTTTCCTTAATTGAATTAGCGTATTGAGACCAAGTGGAATCAACGTTTGTCTTACACGTGCCAAGTCGAGAAAGCTCGTTTGTTGAACGTTTCCGGTAATTGGGTGTCAAAACTTCCATTATTTGAAGTGTTTCCATTTATAAATCAAAACAATTTTATTTTACCAAAACGAGTTAAACACAAATGTCTCATATTTTGTTTTTACTCTGTATACATATCATCACTCAACTATAACAATAAGGTGTAAATAAGTAATACCACATGTTTTCACAATTATTTTTTAAATCTGTGACATATTTAAAAGCGGTATGTCGAATAATAAAATTGTGCTTTGCACCGCTCTTTTCTAGCATATATAGAACGATTTTTATAGGTTTTCAGACTGCAATTCTTAGTCTAATGGTCAATGGCATTATCAGTCAATCAATTCATTTATTCACTAAACAAATACATTAAGTAGGCTCACATTTTGTTAGTAAATTAACTATTCTATGTTAGTAACAGTCAGTCAGATTATACAATTTAAAATTAAATTAAAACCTGCGCTCGCTACGGATCACAGGGACGTGCAATTTTCAGGAAGAGCCCGTCCATGCGATCTGCCACCACTGTCAGGAGGCTGCTGCCGCTGGCCCGCGTCCGGCGCGCCATGGAAACTGCTCGTTTGCGCATTTTGTATAAGGTTCATATTTGGCTTACGTAAATATAATCACATCTCCGCTTTTCGCATGGAACTCAAGTGGCTGTCTTACGTCGTGATTTACATATCCTTTCCCTTCTATTTAATCCTTTTACACCTATGTATTTAAAATAATGTTTTAAATTCCTTAGTGAGATCAATAATCGCAACCCCTGACCACACTTCTCGTTTTTATGAAAAGTCTCTGGAATGCACTCCCGGTAGATATTCGTAAAGCACAAACTATCGCCTCATTCAAAGATTTAGTTAAGTCTCACTACCTTTCTAAGGTTCAATAAGCTTGTCTCTTTTTTTTATGTCACTACTGTGTCCTACTCGTTTTATGTATTTTATTTATTTAAGTATTTTATTTAGGTTTATATATACAAAATATCTATGTAAGTTTATTATCTGTTTTGTTGTAGATAACATCTTAGCTTTCTGCACCGCTCGATCAAGTTTTTTTTTAATTCTCTGCTCCTTTCTACCATAAGGTTGGCTGGAAGAGATTGCATTAGCGATAAGTCCGCCTTTGTACTCATTTATCTTAATGTAAATTGATTTCAATGATGTATCTTTTCTTAAATGTATGTAAATGGTGCAATAAAGTGTTCATTCATTCATTCTTTCATTCATTCATTCATAGTGGCTTGAAAGCCATCTACTCGCCCCTCCCCGAACATTCCTGACGCACTACAGAAACAAGCCCTGAATGCATTGTTATACTAAACGCGAAGGGTGTCCAGCGAGCGACGGTAGTGGAAGTACAACGTGCAAACCTACGAGCTATCATGTTGGCTCTCACCGTCAGCGCCCTCCGTTCGCGCTCTATATCTACATCATCTTTTAAATCTTCTGTCACAATGTGGCCAAGGTATTTTATTTGGCCTACACGTTTTAGAGGCACACCGCCTAGGCTTACTGGAGGCACCTCTGTCGGAGAATTGTTGCCGAACTTAAAGACCATCAGTTCGCTTTTCTTGGCGTTGTATTTTAGGTCATGCGTTTGGGCATGGGCATATGACTCGCACATACTAACAAGCTCCCTCCCTGAGGCCGGTAATCGATGCGCTCAGCAAAATCATGTCGTCAGCATAGCTGATGTTGTTAAAGCATCATCAACACGACATCCGACACTGTGGCTATAAGTTGAAGAGCGTCGGTGAGCTTAGCTAAAATATAATTGTATTGAATGAAGAGCAATTAAAAAATTGCTCCTTAAGTTGATCTTAAATATTTTGAACGAATCTCGTCCACTTTACACTTGAGTAATGTAATTCGTTACGTCGACATGATCGAATCTTATCGGTGATAATTTCTCCAACTTTTTAGCCATGATAGGTGGTGTTACATCGGGCTCAAGTACTCTCATCAGAGACACAATATCAATCACATCCCGATTTTCCTTTCCTCTTTGTTTTCTTACAATATTATTACTGTCTGTCGGTACCGATTCAAACAATAACAAATTTGACTTTTTATGTCCTCACTTGTAAAAGCAGACACAAATCTGCACCAGGCTATCGATAACTACTGTTTCTTGAATGAAACATAACATTTCATCAATCACAGTATTGCACTGACTGCATTTCACTATATCCAACATTAAAAGGCCGTTGATATACCGATTTGGAAACAATCCAGCGCGTCAAGCTACTTGTGCGCAACTGACTTTTTATCATAAGATTAAATTAATAAGAAAAAAATATAGTCATAATTTTATTTCCTAAATTACTTTTATATCATATGAAAATGAAAAAGAACGGTGAACTGAAGATATTGATTTAAATATTGCAAAAAATCTACACAAGAATTATTATAACTAAAAAGTTGAATATCTAATCTTCTATAGGTCAATAGAACCTCGGTTTCACTTATGGAATGCAAAGCTTTCCCTTTGCGACAGGCAGATAAAGAATATGCGAAATGTTTCAAAAAATATAACTACAAAATATGTGATTTATTTGCATAGGCCGCTTTGGTCGCCTTTGAATCGCGAATTTTTTCCAAAGACGTTTGGCGTGTAGCTTTACATTGATAAGCTTTGAAGTCGGTATTATAATAAATATAAGCAAAAATTTTCACTTCTTTTGAAGTGTTTCTTTACACGTGTGGCCCTATTTAGCAAAATAACGTTAGGATTTTTATGCATGAAACAGGAAATCATATTAAAAGACTCGTATTCAATTAACGTCGAGGGTGGAATTTTCCATGGGAGGTTTCATTTCAGATGTTTTTTTTACTCATATGTTCAGAATTTGAGTCCTCATAATGGGTTAATAATAAAATTTAATTAAACATTAGCAGATTTTTCAATCGTGGACTGCTGAAAGCAATTTACAGTTGGGTTTCGCAAAGAGTTTATGTAGGTGTAAAATAATAGGTCACTCGACATTAATTAATGTACTTATAATGTTAGTATATAATTTTGTATATAGTGTACTAGGTAGCTGTTTCCTCGGCTCCGCCTGCGTCAAAAAGTAGCTTTTGTTTAACCCCGGGTCTTCAACTATATTCATACCAAATTTCATCAAAATCTGTTCAGCGGTTTGGCCGTGAATGCGTAACAGACAGATAGACGGACAGACAGACTTTCGCATTTATAATATTAGTATGGATAGTATGGAAGTATGGATTATACAATTATATTAAGTATGGATGGATATTATATACATACAACACAAATAACATTAAACACATACACTGGTAACTACATAAACATGAACATTGGGGAATATAATAAAAGGTTGGGGAAAAAGTTTCTACGCATTTAAAAAAAAAATCAAAACATTTTTTATATAGTTTATTTACATTTAACTAAAGTATGTAGTAGGTGCCATTTTGTTCGATTACTTTTTGCCATCTTGTAGGTAGAAACATGAGCTATAGAAATTTTGAGGCTTCTGATCAAAATACCGCGACAAGTGGTTTAGCCCTTCCTCTCGTAATGTTAACCTGACACTGCCTAAAGAATTCTGAAGAGACCGAAACAGGTGGAAATCTGAAGGTGCAAAGTCAGGACTATACGGCAGATGCATTAACTCCTCCCAGCCAAACTCTCTTAATTTTGCTGAGTGGCTAAATATGTGTGAGGTCTAGCGTTATCATGATGAAAAACCACACCCTTTCTGTTGATTAATTCCGGCCGCTTTCTTTCAACTTCTTGCTAGTGCATAGTACATCAGTTGTTCAAAATCGATGGTCCTGCCTGGTGATAACAGCTCATAATGAATAATGCCCTTTCATCCCATTAAACACACAGCATCACCTTGTTGCGAGTTACCCCGGGTTTCGCCACAGTCTGTGAAGCCTGACCGGCCTTTGACCACGACCTCTTTCGCACGTTCTTGTCGTACGTGATCCACTTTTCATCACCAGTTATCAGCTTCTTCTAAAATGGTTCGGTTTCATTACGTCATAATAAAGAATCCCAAATGAATACACGGTTTATTGGTTTGCTTTCAGTGAGATCGTGAGGTACCCAAATATCGAGCTTTTTTGTGTATCCAGTTTTTTTCAAATGTGCCAAAACTCTTTTGTAGTCAATTCCCAGTTCTTCAGCTACTTCGTAACTACTGATATGGCGATCTTACTCCACTTTTTAAAAATGGCATCCATTTTATCCGTAATAGGGCGACCAGAGCGACGTGCGTTTTTAACATCAAAATTTCCGGATTGAAAACGCTTAAACCAAATTTGTGCTACTCTCACAGACACTGCACTAGGTCCATTTACATAGCGTTGCATGTTTACCTTCTTTGTAGTAAAATTTTAAAATATATCGAATTTCTTCATTAGAATTACTCATCTTGACAGTAAGAAAAACAAATGAAAATTACACATTTTCCTAATTTGAATTCGGAATTATCTTCTTTAAAAATTTCAACTTTTAATGATACCAAAACCCGCCAAATACAAATAGTATAGCCAAAGAGATTTTATTACAAGTTCATACATACTATATGCGAAAAGACTTTTTCCCCAACCTACTCGTAATATATGTTAATTCCTACATTATATCCTTAATATTTAATTTAGATTGATATCTTTGCATAATTGAAGTAAATCATGCGCTAATAGGTTCGGTCGCGTAATAAATAACATTATTCCGCTCTTCATTAATCATAAGCTACTTTTTTAATAAGAACAGTTTGTTTTGTTTCATAAAAAATGAACGCAGGCACACAACCGTCAAATAGGGACGCGTGATGTGAATATGTTAACCCTCTGTTTAATTTGCTTGGGCCTGAGCAAACAATTGCTAATCCATGCACGATGTTTGTCTATATGTTCTTCCGTGTGTTTAAGGATGGACCAAAGATTAAACTTCTGCAAATGTTTGTGAAAATTAACCAATTTAAGTAAGATTGTTTGAATGGAATGCTTAGTCTCTGGCACAATTTAAACGTCTTGTGAAGTCTCATTTCCTCTCCTCTCTTTCCTAATCTGTTGTATACTTGTAAACTACTTACTTATAAATGTATTTTTATTTATATATGTATATATTTTGTTATATTTGATTGTATGTGGTATTTACGTAGACTTGTATGTACATGTCATATGTATGTGGTATATATACTATATATATTTATACTGCGCCATCGCCTTGTTTAACGTTTTCTCCATCCACCCTAAGGTTTGACTGGAAGAGATTGCTCCAGCGATAAGTCCGCCTTTGTACTTCAATTTTTATGTACGTAAACTGTTTTGTGAAATTTGTATTTTGGTGCAATAAAGAGTATTTGTATTGTACTCGTATTGTATCGTTCATGCGACTGTTATTTTGAAAAACTTTTTATTTTAATATTATTAACTACTAGCTGTTTCCCGCAACTCAGCCTGCGTCCAAAAGTAGCCTGGGTTTCCAACTACATTCATACTAAATTTCATCAAAATCTGTTCAGCGGTTTGGCCGTGAAAGCATAACAGACAGACAGGCAGACAGACTTTTGCATTTATAATATTAGTATGGAGGTATGGATTAGTATGGAAGTATGGATATGGATAGTTAGATATTTACGGCTACGGCTTCAAGCCCGACCAAAAGTTATATTTTCCTTACCCAAGGTATCAATCGTAAGGAAGACATAACTTTAAAATTTATCGAACTTACTAACTAACCTAACTATACTTTGATCGCCCTATTATAATAATACTTGAATAATTTGTTTACAATCAAAAAAGCATTATAACATCAGTTAATTTCAACATTATGTTACTATTCCACAGTGTTAACACAACGTAGTAATTCTTAGCATACTCACTCCTTTTGTCACTCAAATGCCGCCTTTGTCTAAACTATTCAAGGGGAAAATACTTATTCAATCTAATGAACATAATATGTATACGTGCATCGGGTTAAATAGCTGTGTACGCAAGGTAGCCAAATTGCAGAAGTAAGACGTCGAATAATAAAATTTCAATTGTTTTTGAGTCAACTCAGGATGTTATTACCTTTACTCCTCAAGCAGGATACGACTAATGTAGTATTTGATGAATCACAAAATTAAAAAATGCTTACGTATGAATTTGTATATGATTAATCAAAATATCAATTGACTAGGTGTCTGCGAAATCGATTGAAAGTTCAATAAAGATTCATAAGTATATCTACATGTATTATTATTCGTTTTTTTTTTAAATATTTATTCATGGTAAATATGTAATTCTAGTAGTAAACACTATTTATATTATACATTATTCTTTAATGTCCGTAAGGATTGAGGAGCCACATCAGATTTTTAATTGAAACATTTTGCGCTATTTAGTAGGTGATGAAATATTTATGTAGCTATTCTTTTGGAATTTGTAGTAAAATATATAAAAGTTATGACCATTTAAAGGTGACTTCTCAGTCTTGACGTCATAACTGAGGAGTCATCCCGGAAACATACGAAGGGGTCAAAGTAAGTTTTAGTTTTTTTTGTTACATTTAGTAGTACTTTATTTAGGAACCTACAAAAAAATCTAAATCTATACTTGCCAAAATAAAAAAGATACGAAGCTTTAATTGTGGATCGTCAATCCTGACGATCCACAAATAAATAATCGACCGTACTGAACTGAGATAGTGACGTAATTGAATTTTAAATACACCAACATTAAGTAGAAGTTTTAGTCTTTTATGAATGGATAACCTGACAAATATTTTTTTTGCCAAAGTAAAAAAATACCATTTCTAGATCTTTATTTAAAGAGCGTAATATGTTTCAATTAAAAATCTGATGTGGCTCTTCAATACTGACGGACATTATTCTATATTTACAATTTCCTGCGGTAAATCCATTATGGTATCAAAATATGTCGTCTTTTACTTATTTATTACTAGCTGTTTCCTGCAGCTCCACCTGCGGTATATAGCCTATGTTACTCAGGGTGAATGTAGCTTTCCAATGGTGAAAGAATTTTGGAAATCGGCACAGTAGTTTTTGAGTTTATTTATTACAAACATACACACAAAAATACAAATCTTTCCTCTTTATAATATTAGTGTAGATGTAGATGTAGAAGTGTAGATGTAGATTAGTGTAGATGTAGATTAGTGTAGATTTTTAATTTCGACAAAGAAGTTCTACGTTTATTTGGTTCTTTACTCTCCTTATTTTGTGTTAAATACTAATCAAATCTGGTTTTCGACACGTATGCTGGTTTCATTAGATGTTATTAGGTGATTTTGTATGCGAGGAGCGTTTGACACCTCTGATAACTTGAATATGTAGGTTATATTAAGTACCTACTAATTACACTTTCACTGTTTAACAGAGCGGAAACACAAAATGATGGTTCTCAACATAGGACAACTATGTTTTGTCTTTGTTATGATGTTATAAACGTACATACACATACATACCAATTTTTCAGATATAATTAACATATAATAAATATGTATAGATTGGGTTGCAATTTTAGCCGGTAGGTACCTATTACTTCCATGGGTAGTAGTACATCTATATCTATATCATCTATAATCAGATTACAGAGGATTTATGGCATCATGAAGAAGGTTTTATTACGTTTTACTCGGATTAGGATTTTCAGGAATAACGATTTGTCGTATAGTATAGTCTGCTAGGAATACTAAATTTACCATTTCATCTCCATTAAAACTACCATTATTTATTTGTCAGTAATAAATTGAAAGAGTCGGTGTACTTAATGAATTGTGAGTAAAATATTGTATGTACATCAGAATTTAAATTGACTGCGCTGAACGATGACACCACAGTTGCAGCCACTGCAATTTTCCACGTTTCGCCATCATATTTTTCGTGACAATAAATGTCCCTTTATGCATTTACACGACTCGACATTATGGGGTTTCGTTATATTTCTTCGTTTGTGCAGACAGAGTTCAACCAATCGGAAATTATAATTGGCATAAAATGCAAATAACAAATATTAAAGCGATAACAGTAACAGATAATGAATATTTGAATACATATGCGGTAAACGTTCAATATGTAAGATTCCTCTTTTTAAAATAATTTTTCAATGGACAGGTGGCGCGTGAAACACTACCAGTTTTTGGGCATTTGTTCGGCATTCGGCATATTCTTATTTGGACTCTGGTGGTCAAAGAACTCTGACAACTGGATCTCAATATCTACCGGATTAACTAAAAAGATCGCTACAATGCCTACAATTAACCCCTTAATTCATTTGTAGCAAGGTTGAGTTTCCAATGTATATAATTACAATGTGTACATGAAAAAAATAAATAAAATTAATTTAGTTCAACACAGGTATAAGGATGTTACACATTCTGCCTTTGAAAACAAGAAACAGGTACCTTAAAATAAGAGGTAGGTGTATGGAGGTCAAAGTCCAGAGTCAATACTTTGAATCACACACGATTTGAATGAATAAATCTACATTTTACTGGACTGACAGTTGGCTGCGACGAGATTGGCATGCAACAAGCAATATGCGTTAAGAGAGACTTAAATATAACGTGTTCAAGTGACCTCTCACTTTGACATTCACTACAAAGTTAGAACAGTCGCTCCAGCCGCCTTTAACTAATTGGCACGAGCAAAATCAATTCTATTCAATTAACACAAGCAGTATAACTCAGTCCAGACGATGACTCTCGTAAAGTTTTGCATAATAATTGGTCTATCTTCAACTCCAATTAAAGGCACTTGAACGAGGCTTGCGGTTTGACTCGGACAACAATAGAAGTGAAGCAGGGCAGAGTTCTGCTACATTGGTTTGTGGAAATCATAAATAATAAATTTAATGGACGCCCTCTATACTGACTGCTTGGTTCATAGTTTGCTCTATTGAAGTTGTCAACAAATAATTTTTCGTCAAAGTGTGTTTCCCAGAACCCAGAGTAAAGCGTACTTTAGTAATGGACGACCATATCTAAAGTACGCTTTTCTCAGGGCTCTGGGAAACACTGGGCTGGTCTTCAATCGAGCAGGTTTCCAGTTACATACCTATTTTAGGCTTCACAGCCTAGAATGCCCTTTAGTCATCAACACTGGCTTTTACATTCTTACAATGATTAGTAACTAAAATTTAAAAATTAATTGTGTGTTAAAAATCAAATGACGTTCCTTTCTCAATGTTTAAAACAAACTTCCGTATGAGTTCAATTGACATAGAAATGCCACTATTAGCGATCAATATAAGTGAGGCCCGTTGGCAGAAGTCCTTGAATTTTCAAGCTCGACACTCAAACTTTACTACTTAGCTTAAAAAAAATACTCGAATAAACTAAAACTATTTTAATCTAGACAAGCTAACTAATGTAGAGTCCATTTGCTCGAATATGCATTAACCACAGTGAAACAGCACACTAGTAAAATGGGGAGGTGGGCGCGCTAACGAAAATGTTTGCTTCCGGTAGAATAATATGAGATGTGCAAGGCTTTACCGTATAAAACGATGTTGACAATTTATTATTGCTCTTTTGTTTTTTATTTTTTTGCTTTTGAATTAAATTAGTTAAATAGAGAATTTAGGGAGGCTAGAGTTGGAATATACTCTTCTTCTCCTTTACCCTATCCCACTTTATTATGTGGGGTAGGCACAGTAAGTCAGTTCCTTCCACTTTTTATCATTTCCATCTCAACACATTCTACTCATTTTCTATCAGACACAGTCCAGCTATCTCTTTTTGATCTCCCTTTATTAATTTTTTTGACCTCATTAGATAAGATTTAAATAACGCCTTAAATTTAAATAAAGCGCAAACGTCTACGAGTGAGTAAGCAAGATGTCAATTCCCCATATCTAGAAATTGGTAAAAAACCGAGACTTGGGGTAAAATTATACCCGATATACCTACCCCATATTACAATTCACAAATGGGTATTTACTCAGTGCTCGGGTTTTTAGCATGTCTACTTACATACCATATTTTTTTTATTTTTTTTTTTACAATTGTATTGTTTTACTAATATTTTACAATATTTTTAGTCTACTTATACTTTAATTTCTATTCGTTTCCTTTATTTTCTACTGGCTATACCTCTTTTAATATTATAATCAATTTAGTCTTATAATTTACCTAATACTTAATTACAACTTGTTTTTATTACATACATTTCTATTACTGTCTAAATCTATGAATTCACATTTCAATTTACCTATCTCATTCTAGATCCCTCTTGTATACCTATTTATATCAACAATAATAAACGGTAACTATTTGTTGTTATTCGTTACAAAATACGTAATATACTCTTCGTATGTTACTTAAATTTAAAACTTTCAACTCCTTTTCTTATAATAACTAGTACTAATAGGAGAGAAGAGCTTTATTACAGTTTTCAGTTTGTATACACATTTTCTACACTTGAAGGTAGTATTGATAACACTTTTATTCATACCTTTCCAATAATTATTTCTCGAGATAAGACTCCTTTCATCGTTAATAATTTTGTTATCTTAATTTTACCTCACTGTGACATATTTTAATTTACATTCTTATTTATCTACAATTTTACTGCAACTTAACATTTATTTACTTTATCTTTATACAACTATTTATTTTTAACTTTACCCTTTTTATTTGTCTATTGTTTTACTACAATTCATCAATTTCTGCTTAGCATCTTATATTCTATTACTGCTTCTTATCAACTATTCACTACAATTTTACTTAACTAATCTTTTACCTTACCTTTTTTATTTATCTATTGTTTTACAACAATTTGTCAATTTTAACTTATCGTTTTTATAAGCATATATCTACATATTGTTGGTTGCCTTCTAGTCACAATTTACAATGTTATTTACAGTTTTGCAATTCATCAATTCTCTTACTATTTTTCGTGCTAACATGTACTACTCGAGAGTTTTAATTTTGCATGCTTTACTTATATACCAGTATATCATTTCTAGTCTAATTAATTTTACGCTTATTTGTATGTAAACATACACCTGTCTATCTATTCTACTACATTTGGATATTTTCGACTTATGTTTTTATAATATTATTATAATTACTGACCTTGATGTTGAGCGTTCCTTATACACTATTCTTTAATTAACGCAGTTTTGAATAACACCTAGTCACTTTACACTTTCATCGCATACACTCAACACTATCTTTGCACCAGCGAGATAGATATCTGTTGGCACAGAGTCCGTTTGTTCTAGCGCTTCCTTTTTCTTCGTGTTTGATTTTCTTGAACCCGCGCTAACGACCGCAGCATCGGGTTCCTGATGTCATTTCATCTTGAACTTCGATAACCAGTTTTAGCGCGGGCTCAAGATTTCAAGGCGGAGTTTAAGATTTCTTCACTTCAGTTGTATGCTACTTTAGCTCTAGCCAGAGCATCCCATTTTTGCCTAACTTGGCATGTCTGGCTAAGTGCGTTATGGTCTGCATTGCCGTTTTTCTCCTTCATGCAGTTTAGGCAAGACGGGGGTTCTCCGGCCAGGTTTTTGGGGCATTCTTCTTTCTTGTGGGTTTCTCCACAGTGACTACACTTTTCCTTCTTTTGTGTACAGTATTTCCTTCCGTGCCCATACCCAAGGCACATTGAACATTGGATTATTGGTGAGAAGTCCTCCACATGAATCCGTTGTACGTCAATATGCACCGTGCCTGCCTCAACTACCCTCTTCCATATAGTTGGAGATACCCTCAATATAATATGGTTGAGGAGTTGATTCCTGGCTGTCTTTCGGAACCTCACCTCCATCCTGTTTTCCTTACTGTCAATTTTGTCGAACAATTTTTTATTCTGGTTTCTCAGGCCCCGCAAAATATTTTCGTCAGAGTTCTTGTTCAAAACATTTTTCAAAATTAAAAGTGGATCTTTATTCAGTACATCTTCCGCTTGCAAGTGATTTGTTTTAACTTATTTCTATCCTCTTTTGTTATGCAACTTACTATAATTTTTTGGTTTTTGGCCTTTCGTACCTTTTCAACTTTTATTCCTCCTTCACATGCTCCAACCGCATCCCGAAAATGATCCAGCACTTGTTCTCCAGTATGTTGTTCATTTTTGGAGGTGATTATTATTGAATGCAAAGTTTCTGGTATTGTTGTTCGTTTCGGAATTTGGTTTCCACCTGCAACTTTTTCCATGCAAGGTGGCGGTCCCTGTATGAGACTGTGCTGTCCTAATTGTTGTTTTAGTTCTTGTATACTTATTTTGCTCAATTGCCAGTACAAGTTTGTCAAATTTCTCTTCGCAACAGTTTTTTGAGGGTTCAGCCATGCTGGTCTGAGTAGCAGCTGGAGCCCTGTGGACGGGGGCTTTATCTTTTACTTTTACTGGTCTGGCCATTTCGGAGAAGATACCACGGAGCTCATTAAATTTCATCGATATGGGGGCCAGCTTATCAACTTTTGTATTTCTCAATGTGTTAGCTAGGAGGTCCCGGATTTCATTCATTTTATCTTGGCCTCTTTTGTATAAGGTCTCCCGTTCGGTGTTACTTGGCTCAAGAAGATGAGGACTCTCCGAACCATCTGCCTTATCCGGAAGGTCGAGGATTTCTTTGGTTGGGCTAGAGTGTTTTTCATTTTTATTGTCTCTGCCAGGGTTAGATTTGTGCCCCATCTTGGTCAGTTTGTCAGATTTTGTAAAATATGTCAGATTATTAAAAAAAAATTGTATAAGTTATATAAAGGTGGGTATATAACACAAAGGACTTCACAATGGACAATGCCGGTCAAACTTCAAATCGCCTCGTCAGCCGAAATATGACGAGGAATCCGCCAAGGTCTTATAACTCACCGCCTATTCTGGCTACTTGTCGTATATAATAGGCGTGAGTGGTGTCGTACGCAGAAATAAAAATTTCCGCCTGTATAATCCGCGGGAAACTCGTCAATCTACACTTCTTCCGTGGTGATTGATGCTTCTTTGTACACCTAAGCACTTGAAGTACACGTTTCCACGGTAATTTCCAACAATTTTCACTAATTTTCACTAATTTTAATTTTTTGTTTCAGGGAGCTGCTTGGACGCGTCCGCACTCGACCGCGGCTCAAACGAGACTCATATTACATCCCATATTACACCATATTACATTCATGGAATTATGATACAGTAAGCCCCCTGATGCAGAAATCAACGCTAACTAGCTCACTATCTGTGGATGATTTAAAATTTTGACTTTCTAGGTTTAGCTTTTCTAGGCTTTGACTCGACATTGGTATAAAATACCAGCAACTACCTGTAAAGTTAGCTTAAAATAAAAATTCTCGATCTCCACGTATCTTGCTAGTATAACAATAGTTAACACAATGCAAAGTAACATTTTGCCTTCTTGTCAAACAGTAAAAATGCAGATGCGAGTTAACCATTAATTAGTAAATGTTGTGCATGTTCGCATTACGTAGAAAAAGATGTTATAAAACAGATCACACAAATAAGGAGATATGTTCACAAGTGTACCCGTGTACACATTTTATTTTGTTTTGTTGGTATTTTTTCACGATTATGTTGTACCAGAAGATGTCATTGGCCTCTCTATTAAATAAGTCTCTATTAAGGATGCTGAAGACCGGACAAAGTGAAGACGTAAATGCAGGTAAGCGGACCCTGGGCTCCGAAGTGAATAGCTGAGGATGCAATCAGGAAGACGCAAGGATGATGTTGATGATGATATAGGTTGGCTGGAAGAAATTACTTAGCAATGTCCGCCTTTGCTTCATAGTTTTTAGTGACAATAATATAATGTTCATTGTATTTATTGTAATATGGGCAATAAAGATTAATTGAATGTTTTGCCAGATACAGTAAATAGTAAATATCTCCGTGTATCCTTATCTTGGATCTTGTAATAATGAGGAGTTATCTGCAAGCTCGTTGCCAGCGACATCCTGAATGCGATACAGTCTCGGGTTTTAATACCTACTACCTTGTCTGGCTGCAACATGACTTGTCTTAGGGATAAGATTCATGTAAGATAATTAATAAGCCATGAACAAAATGTTGAAGAAAAATAAGATAACCATAATAAATATTCGTCCACCATAAGAAACCATAAAACATTCTACATTAGCTTTTACCCGCTTACAAAAATTCATCAACAAATTAATGAATTCAATTAATCCTCAAAATATTCATTACATCCAAAAAAGATTAAAAAGCGTATCAATGATAAATAAAATGAAACTTAAAAGATCAAATTAAACTTTCAGCGGAATCTAGAGCGCCGTAATAATCCGCTTTTATTTGCGACTGTACGTTCAGAAATTCAATTTAAATATGATGCGTGGAGTACAAACATGAGCTCAGCAGAATTAAATGACGCGGACCATTTGTCGGGTTTCACGGGGGTTACCGCCGCAGCCAGCCAATTCCAAAATTAATTGCTTTCCGATAGTATTTTAAAACAGAAGGCGGTCAGGTTACTGGCATAAAAATATAATCGTTACGTTTATTTTCCGATGATTGCAAGTACGTATCTGCGTAGTTTATAGCGTGAAAGATTTAATTATTCCACATTTTATACATTAGGAACAATTTTTATTATTCCAACCTAAATCTAAAGGGAGCAAGCACTCTTTCTTTTTCGGGATAAAAATCATACAGAAATTTCAGGACGATCCGATCGAATGTTCCTTCCTCAACAAGTTTAGTAGATGAAGCGCGAAGACGTTACAAATAAACAAATATAGAAGCTCCTACGCTTTTTATAATAAATTAGCATTTGTCTACCTTTGGAGTTTTTAAAACCACGTCGTAAAATGAGATAGAATTTCTCATACAACAAATCTCGAGATGAACACCCTAAATCTGGTTGTAGCAGCTTTACAGGCATAATAAATATATTTCATGACAGGCAATATACATTATTCACTTTAACAACATAGATATACACCAGTACACAACTTAGAGGTCGTAACATTGAAGGACGATGGCCCATACTGCAGCGACACGTAAATATTTAAATATAATAACCATCAACTTGAAACATATGTGAAAAAATGTCCTGATAATGTTAATTTTTATACAGTTTATTTTCTACTTCATGTGTTTCAAACAAGAAAAGGTTCTTCTCTTTCCGTGTATGACGATAAAGTGACCAAAAACTATAAGAGACTTTGTATTAAAATTACCAGACAGAAAATTGAAACACCAACATCACTTAACAAATTTTGGTTAATTACATTTGTATGAATTAATTTGACTTTATGTTTAGTTTTAAATACCACGATTGATGAGTTACAAACTAATTTTCATTCATTCGTATCGAGTGGGTTACATACCTACGAGTGTAACTAATTAACTATTGGACGAATGCCCATGATTATGTTATTTTTGTTTATTCTTTTATATGCAAATAAACTAAATTAAGGTATCGAAATGATTAAAAATATTAATGATGATTTGAATTTTTGCTTTATTTCTGCAGAGTTCGAAACTAATAGATATTTTATTTGAAGTGGAAAAATAAAAGAAAAAACAACTAAGTGTGAACCTTTCGCTTTCATTTTTAATAAAATATGCAATACTATTAAAAAGATCAAAATTTCTGCTTTTTGTGAATTTAGGAAAGTAGTTTTAGCGAAGCAAAATTTTTAAAATTCTTAAGTAATGGTTTTAAATTGAAACTGGAATACGATTTTTGGGTGTTAGCCGCCAAAGAATTCTTTGAGCACGAAGCAACGGGCATTACTAACGCCGCCATAAAAACAAAGTAGAAATTATCGTTCAAGGCTAATTCAATCCTAGAAACAGAGGCACTCAGAGTTAACTGAAACAATGAATAAAGTTTTAAAGGCGCGCGGATTACGGCGACGCTTCAGGTGTTCAGTTGCTACTTTTGTTCAGGATATTCAAAGAATGTGCTAGTTGAAGAGGAAATGTTACTCAAAGAGGTTTGACGTCGGGCATCATCAGCTTTAGATCTCTGTAGGCGATTTTTCCATAGTAAGTAATGCAAATAGAAAGAATCAATGCATTTTTTACCCCTTGTGTACGGTCAACGTGCATGCACAATATGTTGTGCATTTTATTCTAAAGATTATATGCACATAACGCTGACTGTACATGGCGAATATCTTTTGATGAAAATAGATAATTATTGTACAGGTATGTGCTTAATTAATGTCCAGGTATGTGCTTAATTAATGTCCATCCTTGTATTAGTATCTAATTATATCTAATACAGGATAAAGTGATAAATTCTGAAGACCCAGTAAAGGATGTCGTATCCTATGCATCCTCCTCCAAACTATAGATTTACATGCCTTATGATATTAAAAATATTAAGCGATGGCGTATTGTGGAGACAAACAATAAAACAATGTTAGAGGACCGGTGGTCTTTATAGAACTGTTCTATAATTATCTAGATAATTATTTGTCTTAATATAAACTAGAGCTATTCAGAGCCAATTCAATACTTGAAACAGTATCTTTGCCTGAGTGCAGCTGCCTGAAACAATGAATAAAGTTTGAAAGGCTCGGCTTAGGAGAAACTGCCTTTCAGCTGCTACTCTGTTATTGTTCAACATTTATTCCAAATATCTCTTTGTTCGATTTAATTAATATATTTTTATTTAATATTAATCTATGTGTAAAAAATAGCAGAACTTAAAAAACAAAAGAGTAGTAGAGTTGACGTTTATTTTTTAGTTAATTTTTCATTATAGTGCGTTTTTTCATTGTACTTTGCTATTAAAATTATCTTGAACTACGAAGAAAGGCTTACATTACTTTGCAGATTAAATATATTTAACAAATAAATAAATGTACAGACAATTCACACATATTGAGCTAGCCCCAAAGTAAGTTAGAGACTTGTGATTATGGGACTCACCGATACTATATTTTATAACATTAAAAATTTTATACTTAGTAAGTATTATTGTAATAAAAACATTTTTGATTTTTTTTATAGTTCCCTTGTCAGGGCATTTTTGGTCAGAAAGGAATTATAAGTCTAATTCACTATTAACGAAAATATCCACTATCGATTTAATAGCCAGTGGAACTAGTGATAATGATAATACCACAGAGATGCAAAAGTTATGTGTGATCCTGATAATAAAACAGATGTCGAATAATTATACGGTGGTAGGACAAGTAGCACGCTTAACAAGACGTTTCTAGAATCCATTATGGATGCGGCACATTGTCAGCTGACCGCGAACGTGCCGCATCCACTAAAGATGAACATGTGAGGTGTGTAACGGTCTGCTTGGGCTATTGCATGCTACATTTGGTGTGATCAATTTGATACTACACATCTGTAATTGACGCTGGTAATGTGGAACATTTTCTCAAGTAATATAATCATCACAACGTGCGAAAAATATTTTTACACATTTATTATACAATAATAAAAAACATACATATCCAAGTAAACAGTGACTTTTTTCAAATGATGTTTTTAATTGTATGTTTCTCTTGTTTTAAAAGCAATCAGTTTGTCTCACAAAAGCAATCGCTACAAGTTATCACTTTCATCACAAAACGGCGTTGAATTAAAAATTCTTTGCATTTGTAATAAATATGTACACTTCGCTTCTCTGGATAAATATTGATATTACACGATCTAAATAGAAAATGTTGAACCAGCAACGGATTATAAGAATTGAATGTAAATATATTTTCGTAAAGTATTAGTTGCTTACGAGAAGACACGTTCTCGACAAGTAAACATCTGGTAGCGACATATTTAATTAATTTCAAAGCAGTAAGTATAGTACACTTATGTAAATAACACAGAAGCTTTGTGGCGAATTAGTGGGATTCGTAACTTATTACTCGTTTACGACCTGCCCCATTGGATTTAGTCATAATTTAGTCAACACTGCGGAATCGTGTATCAATAATCGGCCCAAAGCTTTGATTATTGATATACGATTTTATGTTTGAGACAAATCAAATAAAATACTACAATTATGCACACATAAGACTTAATCATCATCATCATCATTTCAGCCGCAGTCAGTCCACTGCTGGACATAGGCCTCTCCCAATTATCTCCAAAATGATCGGTTGGCAGCAGTCTGCATCCAGCGTTTGCCTGTGACCTTTTTCAAGTCATCTGACCATCTGGTCGGTGGATGTCCAACGCTACGTTTACCGGTACGCGGTCGCCATTCGAGAACCTTTTTGCCCCATCGGCCATCGGTTCTCCGCACTATGTGCCCCGCCCACTGCCACTTCAAAGAACTAATCCACTGGGCTATGTCGGTAACTTTTGTTCTCCTACGGATCTCTTCATTTCTGATTCGATCTCGTAGGGAAACACCAAGCATCGCCTTCTCCACAGCTCTCTGGGCGACCTTGAGCTTTCTTATGAGGCACATAGTCAATGACCACGTTTCGGACCCATATGTCATCACTGGTAACACACTGGTCGAAGACCTTAGTTTTAAGGGACTGAGGTATTTTGGACGAGAAGACGCTACGTAGCTTCCGCCCAGCCGAGTCGGATTCGACAAAAGACCTCTTCCTTGAAGCTGTAGTTGCCAGCCTGGATCATCTGACCGAGGTAGACATACTGGTCTACAACTTCAAGGGTGAGGCTCCCGACAGAAACTGGTTATGGCGTAACATGGACATTACACCACCCGTTGGCCCACCTGCTGGGAGACCATATTGAGGTCGCTGAGCATGTTACATAAGCCCTCCTGCGACTCCGCCATGACCACGATATCGTCGGCAAAACGAAGGTAAGTGATATACTCGTCATTGATGTTGATGCCCAGTCCTTCTCATACCAGGAGTTTGAAGGCATCTTCCAGAGCAGCGGTAAACAGTTTCGGAGAAATTACGTCTCCCTGTCTTACTCCTCTCTGCAAGGGAATAGCCCCCGTGCTCTGCTCCTGTACTCGGACTGACATGGTGGCGTTGCTGTACAAACTCTTCAACACTTCGATGTACCGATGGTCAATGCGGCACCGCTGGAGAGACTGAAGCATAAAACTTAATATGTAGATGAAATTTTATAAGCAGAATCAAAAGTTTTAACAAATGAAAAACGGAAAATCGAGCCTTAAATTATATTGGGACTTGATGAATGGGCCACTACGCAAATAATTATTATGTGAATGTATTTATGTATAGGGATTAATTTTAATTCAATTTTCCTTGTCGTTGTTTCATTAGTAACCCACACGTTTTAATATGAAAATACATATTTGTTCCCCAACACGACCACAAGTTTTTGAAAATAATATTTCTATGCTCGAATGTAAAGTCACTTTAGGTAACAGTTAAAGATGTGTGATCTAGGAAAATATTACTTTTATGGCTCGATACTTACTGCAATCCATTAAACAATATTTTACGTCATCTAAGTGGTCAGTTTTATTCTACAACAAGATTCTTCCGACCTAGAAATGTAAAGATATACGTAAAATGTTTATGTCCAGCAGCAGTTGACATCCTAAGACTGAAATGATATATTGCTCAAAAGTTTCGTCTCTCGCTCAACGCTGTATAGGTACATAGATCCCGTATAAACTTCCCTAAAACTTTAGCTTGCAATTAGTTTCAGGTAATATTGAATATTTTCAAGCTTCAATTACAGTAAATGACTATTCCCATTAACTGCTTAGGGATCGCAGTTATACATTTAGTCAGCAGTTTAGTTATTTTCATGTGGATGTAGTAAAAGAAGTGCCATGTTACGAGTATCATTATAATACCTAGCATGGCGTATACCTCTACTATTCAGCATTGGGCCTTTTTTTTATGTATATAAAACTGATCATACATTCTCGAAGAGGAGTTAGCCTTAAAACGCCACGCTGGCCTGAGCTGAACAATTGAATAATATAGAAAATGTTACTGTTTGATGAATTTATTTCTTGAAATCACTACTCATATAAAAAAATAATAAAGACTAATACACTTACATAATAAATACTTAGAAATAAAACTAAATTAATCTAATCCAAAAAATACTATGGATAATTAAAATAAAAACTAAACTTAAAAATAAAACTACCTATATATAAAAATGCCCCGCAAATCATTACCTTCCGGGAATGTTCCCAAAAGGCTGGCAGCATTGGCACGTTGGAAGGCAATACTTATTCTTTGTGCAAAGAAAAGGCCAGCCTTTTGGTCACATAAAACATCAACCAGTTTTTTGCTTAGCATTTTAAAAAAGTTGATGAGCTGCTGGCCCCCATGAACCTAGTGTTTCAACCCCGAACGGCTCAAATATGTATGCTTCACCTAAACATGCATATTTGCGCCGCTTTCAGCGAGGGACTTTGCAGAGGCTGCAGCCATACCAGCCTTTACACTCATACAATGAAGGTGGAAAGATGCGAGGATGTCGACGTAAGTGGCGTCCCACACCAGCAGTCTCCTCAGCTTCCAGCTTCCTTCTCTTGCCATCAACGCGGACCAGACCAGGTTCTAAAACGGCAGATAACTGGATGCTGATAAGAGCACGGTGAAGTATGCTGTTAAGGGTGGCATGAAGTGCTAAAAGGCCTGCACTCCTGAAACACGAAAGGCCATGGTGACCAAACTTGTCGACAGAATCACCACAGAGGCAATGATGCGGGACATTAGTTTTCGCACCTAAAGGGAGACATGTCGCTATGTAAAAAGTATTATCATCCATGTATGTGCCCAAATTTTAAAACGGCAGCACCTGCAACCACTATCCGGACTCCCACTGTACAGCAGCAAGGAGACGAGCACGCTCTACAGAACCGTTAGCAGCAGATTGAAGCAAATTACTCTGTACGACTCTGCAAAGCGGCTCGTCACACTGCCATAGAGAAGCAGGGATTTCTGGGAATTTTGAATTGCCTCTTGCCATGCGATCTTGGCCTCCGTCACATAAGAAAAATCTTGTCCCGCATGTTTCAGAATATTATCAATTAAATTTTTGATACTATGAACGGAGGACAAGAAAGCAGGCAGAGCAATACTTGAATATTGCGAATTCCGATTCCTCCAAACCTTAGGTACATGTAAGGAAGCTTATTTTCAAATAAGTTCCTGAATGAAATCAATATAATTCACCAAAGATAAAAAGTTTTTTATAACATCATCTAATTTAGTCAGTAGGTCCAGATATTTATTATACGAAAGGAGCTTTTGCCCACTATTTTTACATTAAAAGCCAGTACATTAAATTTTGTTAAATTTATTTTGTCTAGAAACGGCATTTCTTCGTCAATATATAATTCGCATTTTGAGTTATTTAATTTAAGGCCCAATAAATCAAAATTATCTTTTATACGTTTGAAATCATCCAAAACTGTTGCTGCGTAGTCTTCAAGGGATAAAAATATTACTTAAGTTCAGTAAATCAGTTTACCAGGGGGCAGCGCTAGGAGGTATGGACTCGGAGTCGGTGTCACAATAACCTACTAAGTGTCAATCACATAGGTATTGACGCTTTAAGAAGCATGAAATTAAGAATCCATTCTTCACTTCTTTCTTCTTAAAGGAGAGTGTGGTTTAAGTACCTATGTGTTTGTACTAAGTATCTTTATAAAAGAATGATAAACACTTGTCCGCATTTTTTAAATTTTGTACAAGCAACAGAAAATATTTCCATACTACCAGTCGGCAAACAAAGGAAAATAGTTTTCGCTTTGCGAATGTCGCTTAGATTTTAATATTTATAAAATCCTGTTGAAGGCTGAAGTTGAGCAAACTGTCTACAGTTTTTTGCGAGTCCCAAAGTTGGCGTTTTCATAACTCTTTCTTTGCAGGACGGACTTTAACAAGTTTTTTGCTGACACAACAACCCCTTGGGCTATGGCTTCCGAGGACATTAAATAGAATTTGGTACAGCCAGTTAAAAAATGATTATGACCCTTAAAAAGGAATTTTTAATTTGCATGAATAGCGTTAAAAAGTTGTTCAAGTTGACTTTGAGTTTCAAAGGAAAATGCTTTGAGAAGAAAAAATTGCTGTTATGTGTAATGACAATACACACAAAAATATAGACAAACCGAAAGAAACTTAAATATAACTTTACATAAATTAGACAAAGTAAGTATAATGGTTGGCTTTGGTGCCATTACATACAAAGCAGCATGGTGGAAACAAAATAAGTTATAGTAACGTAATAACCCTGTTTCGATTTATCTGTTTGCACCGCGACATTACATTACGAATACACTCATGTAAGTCACCTTTACACTTTCTTGAACTCTGCATGCCTCTTTAAGGAAATTTAATTGAACCAACAGCAAACGCGCTATTTTTAAAATATGCGACTCTCCAAAAACTGGCGATTCTAGTGATTTTCATTCGATATCATATAATTTTCGTTCGACATAATCAGTGAGTCGAACGATTTTCATCCGCATCACCGATTGGCGTGAATCATACTTTCAAATATAGGGCCCCAGAGTCAGTTTAGCATCGTATCTCTACGATACGATGCTAAATACTACCTACTAAATACTACTCATTGGATGTTGTTGACTTCTCCTATCGATATGTTATTACAGTTTGTTTAGGTTGTCGGAGTTTCATGTGAACATCAAGTAAACTGAGTAAGTACGATATTACAAGTGATACGAGATCAGTCCTTCTGTTCCCGTAGGTTATCTAAGAGCACATATTGCAGTTAATAGCCAAGAGTAAGGAGGATAAAACAGGCACTTCGCACCAGGTGATGTTCTGAAGCTCATGCAGTCCTTCTTCAGAAACCCTGCTGTGGGTGAGTAAGGCATGGGGTAAGTACAAAAGAACCCAGAGGTTCGACGTGCTTCCTTGGTATAGGACCCCCTTATGCATGATGATAAGATAAGATAAGGAGGATAAATGAGTTTTCTTTTATCAATCAATTTAACTGCAGTTTTTTCCAAATAGAACGAGAAGCGAGAAGCCGCCAGTTATAAAACAAAATGCTAGATTTACACGTCTTCATTGTAAAAGGTTTTGACATATACATTTTATTGAATTATTTAAATTTGGGCTCGAATGTAATTAGTATTATGTTGCTATGTCATATTATACAACATGAAAGTCTTATCTCAGTACGAATTTTTAAGAGAAGTGAAAAGCTCATTCGTATCATCAGTAGTTTGTCTGTACATTTTGAAACTCCACACAAGATAAAGTGGAAGAACATTACACACACTACATTTTGCCTTGGCAATTGAGCTATAAATCTGTTATTAGAGATGTAACCTCGGAAACAGTTAACAATAATTTAAACAAATAATATTAGGATCTGTGTATGAAGTCGTTATCTGGGGTAGAATTCGCGAGTGTGACAAAGTGACATCTATAAAGGCGGTTCAACCGGCAAAATACTTGAATGTCTGACGCAAAGAGCTACGAAACAATTTATTTTTGTGTAATATAGGTAGTTACATTTTTATGCTATAAAGTAATATACCAGACTATGAATATACCACACTTTTCTTCTCGTGGGTGTTGTAAAAGACAACTAAGGGAATAAGTTCTGCCAGGATGGCGGTAGATCTTACTACTAAATAAACACGGCGTTGAAAACGATGACAATAACAGCGATATCAAATGTTGAAATCTATATGAAGATGACATGATATGAAAATATCGTTATATTCAATTTATTTATTAAAACTTTTTTGTTCTACAAGTACAAATATTTATAGCAATTGGCTGACTTAATGCAAAGAGCATTTTCTATCATCAACCGTTGAGAGAAACAGAAAGATAGTTAAGTTATGATGTCTCGAAGCGATTTTACGTTTCTTTACAAGTCATTATTTTCTGGAAACTGTATAATTTATTTCAACAATGTATCACTCGTATTGGGCAAATCAAAGCAAACTTATTCACTGATAAAAAAAGGTAAGTAAATGTAATTAAATTTGATTGCGAGCGTGGATTAAGGTAAAAAAATCACGCATTGGATTGTACAGTTAAAGGATCTGCAAAACTCTATAAAATCGATTCAAATTACGGCACACGAATAAATATTAAATTGTAATCGGATAAATCTGTATATTGTGATTCGCAGCTCCACGTAACTGTATTGTTCGGAGTTTGGGCACTTGGAAACAAACTTCTCTGTTCAAGTGTTTGCCTCGGTTCTTGGGTAAATTGTTATTCATAGCTTTATATAAACGTTCGGAAAGAGTGCTTCAGCCATCTTATCTTCTGGTTAATATCTCTAGTTGTAGTGAAATTATTTTTCCTTTGTCTCTGGAAGAGTTGTTGAAGAGGTTTTGGTGTTAATAACTTTGCATGCATATTTTTGAACCAGCTGAAAATATCAGAGAAAAAACATGCAAAAAAATAAATTATTTCAAAACATTATCCTATAACGACATTCACTAATTTGCATTGCATATACCTTCAACTACATAAAAATGCAACTTTAACTTAATAGATTAAATACTCGCAGAACGAATCGATTGACCTAATTTTTTTATTTCCTGCAGAAATGTATGGACTGCGCCAAGTTGAAATGAACACCAATAACGCGATTAGTGAATTCAATTACTTCACTGAAAATACATCTTTAAAGAAGTTACGAAATGTTTTTTCAGTTTTCAGTGTGTTTATTCGAGCTTCTAAGATAACATATGGATAACATAACATGGCGTATGGCGTTAAAATATCTATGATATAATATATTAGGTATATTTTAAGGACTAAGCTTCAATTCCATTTTCGTGGAGTGGTTCACTTCGGCTGGAATAGTTTATCTTAAAAAGGCAAAATTAGTCTTGTTGTATATGGCCTATTTCCAGCAGTGGGCTGACTGCGACTAAAATAATGATGATGAGTCTTGTAAAGTACAAAGAGAAGATTGCGCATCCATAGTAGCGCACATAACTATAATTCAGGAACATGATGATACTTACTACTTTGTTTTAAATGGCCCTAATTCACTCAAGATTTGAAGAATTTTGATAAAGTGACAAAGTTTATAAGAACCTTGTTTTTCTTTGTGTTATTAAAAAACAAAATACCATTACGAAAATATTTAAGGTCACATGCTTTTAATAAAACGTTATTAGTGACATACTTGTTTAAACTTACAAACAATTTGATTAATTATATTAACCCGCTCTTCGTGATTCGAAATACTTCAAGGACCTGTAACAGTACTGAAACTTGTAGGAAAATAAGGACGGCAATAGTTTTCGTAGTTCCACGATCGTAAGATTGATAACAGACATGCGCATTTCGGGGTAGCGGTTTAACTGAATGAACATAAGGTTGCTTGAAACAAACAAAAATAAGCTTTGCCCAATAAGACATAAGAGCATGTTTAAGAAAATCCGGCGTTATTGTATGCAGCAACGCATTTTACCATCGTCGGTGAAGATGCGTCTTTACTCGTACATATGCACATCGCGCACACAGATAAATAAAAATACAGAATCACGACTCGAAGTAAGTTGTCGTGTATGTGTGTAGGGACACTTGTATGTGTATATAAATTTTCGTTAAAGCAAGATAGGCAAAAGAGGAAAAGCGCGAGTAGTCAAGGCGAGCGAAACGCCGGTCGGACGGGTGACACTGTCAGTGTATTGTGGAACACGGGTAGGGATGGTGGTCTCTCGAGGGGTATATTTTGGCGCTAACCTTTACGATTTCCCGCGCTTTTGCCACGTGGCCGAAGTAAACACTTAATAATATTTATAAACATTCTGAACTATATGTAATGAATTTCATAAACTTAAGTGATGGAAAATCGTGTAGTTTTAAGATACGAACAGCTTTGAACTCATGATTGTGCCGTGCCACTTTGATTGCTGTCTTCGATTGCATGAAGTAAGTGATCGTTGTATATTAAGTATTTTGAAAAAAATATATTTTAAAAACCCAAAATTTTAATTTACATAATGCTAGTAAGTAATTAATAGTGCGGTTCAATCTGTATATAATTTGTATGATAAAAAAAGTAAATGCAACTTTGTATTTCAACTTTGTTGTGCAGATCATTTGGATTTTCTTACTTCATATCGGCAATATGGTGTTGGAAAGGAATATTTGGAAATAAATATTTTAATTTTGCCTTGATTTTCTACATGATTAAATAGTTAAAGTTTGTTTAACAACAAGGGCTGTTATTGTAAAAGTACAGAAAAATGTTACTTGTTTGAACGTTGCACAATTCCACAAAAAGTTTTATTTTTATTATTGTATGAAAAATATGTATTAATGCATATTAAAAATAAAAGTAGGTACTTAACAAAGGTATCCCAAAGGTATCAAATAATGCTTTTAGCACCGAGTTCGCCTATTGTGCTACACAACTGTATTATGTACAATAAAATTTATAAAAACAAATTCAAATTCAAATTCAACGACGGACTAATCCCACAAAGGGATAATTATTTCAATTAACTTTTTTTTTTGGAAACCAAGCAAAAACCTAGATGTATTATTGTATATATCACATTATATAATTATTTTAATTTGATTTTGAAATACTCTTATCACTTTCTTTCTTAGTTTTGAGTCTTGTTCTACCATCAATCAAATGTGTCTAAAATAGATTTTTTTTCATTAATTTTTTTATCTGCCGCCCTCCTAAATAAATCTCTTCCTACAAAATAAATGTCTTCCTAAAACTTGGTACTAACTTTTAAACAGTATTTAAAATACATTTACTGAATTGTTTTAGAACTTGGGTTTTTATGAGGTTTCTTCATAGATCACAGTATTTGTGTATGTTTTATGTATGTTTACGTAGTGTATGAACTTAAGCTTTTGATAAAATTTGCTCTATAAGTAATACATTTTTCCCCCCCTTAACTTTTTTGCGCCAAACTATCTTTCCGTTTCTCACAATGGTTGACTGGTAGAGAATGCTCTTAGCATTAAGTCCGCCAATTGTTAGAAATATATATTATGTACTTTGTGGAATAATAAAGTTTTAATAAATAAATAAATCACGTAAAAGATGGCGGGAAGACCGGTACTCATTTGCCAACGCATGGAACTAAACAACATTGGACAAGGGTGCGAGACAAATAAATTGGAAGGCCTTTGCCCAGAAGTTTTTAATAACTTAATTCAATATCATTATTTTGACATGAAAATATGACAGTTAGGGAAATTTTCTATATTAGGTGCTGTGGTTGTCCTGTTGACCTGGTTACCTTTAAAGAAGTGACCTCTGACTCTGACCAGATGGCAGTGGCCTTTGTACAATCTATATTATTTATTTTGGTCAAATGTTATTCTAAAATGTGTTTTACTTATTTAGTCAATAAATCATACTATTGTTACGATAAAACATTTAGTTAGATAATTTAGTATTTACCACTATAAACTTTAAACTAAAGAAATAAAAATGTTCGTAGTAAGTGTTGCGGACACTTGCTACGAGCCAATGCTACGATGCGGCGTAGCATTAATACAAACTTAGTAATCCTTTTCATAGAGTTTTCCAATGATAACCAGAGCGAACCTAGTGTGTAAAAGTGCCATAATAATACTGGCTTAAAAATAAACTTGCTCAGTTAATATCACGCTAGAAATTAAAAATAAATACAATCGTAGCAAGTGCTACGAGCTACGACTGTGGCGTAGCGGCGTAGCATTAATTCGGATTCAGTCTGCGGTTTTCGCAAAGCGTGACATAAAATTGAGCATGCTTATTCAGGACGAGATTATCCGGACAGTTCTGTAAGTGCTTTTTATAGTGCAACGTCCGAGTAGATGTGCGATGCAGTGTAAGATAACGTTTGTTTTTTTTATACGATTATTATTTCTTCCATAATGGGACTTGTCCTTCGACGGAAGATGTTTTTAATAAAGAGAGATTTATTGAAAAAGTCTTCCATATTAGATATATGTATATTAAATACGTGTATGACAAGAACACAATTCTGATTCTACATCGATACTACTTGTTCTATTACTAACAGCTGGAGGCTGATCGCGCAGACTCCAAAACCGATTAACGTATTAAAAAAAAAACCATGAGGGTTATTTTTGAGAACGCAAAACCCGTGAGTTCAATGATTTCGTTTCGATTTCGAATGATTTTTAATCGCCATAATAGCTGAGTTGAACGAATTTCAATCGACTAACTGATTTTACACACGGTTTGGTTTTGGTAAATACGTTAATATCATTTGAAATTATTGCGAGATTGCCATCCTGATCTTGTTTACGTTGCATTTGGTTGACGTCGAAAACTAATCTTCTTGTTCGTCCGTGCGTGTTTCCCAGTGTTTCCAACATGTTACTCAGCTTACGCCTTAGAGTTAGCTCTAATTATGATACGATGTTAATTATGGTCCGAGATTTGGGGGTGCTGGTCATTAAAAATTTAAAAAGGAGCGACAGTCGTCTGACCTCCATCACCTTTTAACAGGGAAACCAGAAAAACAGTAACATGACCCAAGGTGTGTTAGCGGCTAACACTGTTAAATTTTTTCTATCAACTGTCATCTACGAGTATCTATAACAACCGGGACCAACGGCTTAACGTGTCTTTCGGAGCATGGTGGAGTAAGAGATAGAAATGCTACTGATGGCGACCAATCCAATACGGGTCACGTAGTACAGTCGCTAGGCTATAGAGTTCCTCAACGTTGAAACCTAATAACCGAATATCTTCCCTGTTAAAAATTTATCTATCAACCAAAGGTTAGATCTTAAAATAGCGCGATAATTGGGAATCAGCTACAAATTATAAGCCTTATTAAACAGATTTCAGCATAACTGTATAAGCAGAATCGGCTTTCCAAATTATTTGATATTATCAATTTGGCTGATTGCACAGAGCTGCCATCTCTCTCGGCGACACGACATAATCCCGGTTCTAATCCAGAATGAAGATAATATTAAGGCATAACCTCAACGGCATACATTTCGCGCACGGAACAACGAATATAATATCACGGTGAAATTACTCCGGGGTATTTGACGGGTAACATAATTGCTATCTGCTACATGTGATAAAGAACGTTGAGCATAACCGCTGTGGTAGCAACTTGCTTATACGTAGTATGCTTGGAGCTCAAATTTTTATCACAATGATGAAATTAGCCCTTGCCCCTCACTGTTTTTTTTAAGATGCTTCTGTAATGATCTTTGTTGTTGTTTTTTTCTTTATGGAGTAAAGGCGGACTTATTTCTAAGCATTTTTTCTTCCATTCAATCTTTTAGCTTATGGTTTGCATATTATGCAGTTTGTACTGCAAAAAAGATTTTTTGTAAAAAAAATGATTTTTCGTAGACCTATTTTAATTTTTTAATATAGCTTCTACAGAAAAATATTGTACGAACTTATAGGGAAACTAACAGTTCGAAAGGAAAATTTCAATTTTCTTTTACGGGTCATGAGAATGGACGAGAACAGATCTACATAATGATAAGTATTCTAAACTTTGAACAATAAATAATTCGTTTTGTTGTGAATAATTATATTTCTAAACGACTCAATTTGAGCTTTGACACTGAATGGCAGGGCCATTAAAGCACGAATAATTAAATTTATTCCGTTCAATTATAAACAAAAATAAATAAATAGGGGTTTTATTTATTTACCCTCATTATCATAAAAATTAACAAACGTTCGATTAGTTAAAGACAAGATAACTAATGTGTTTCGTCTCGTTTTTTCACGTCAAATATAGGTAAAACAGAGGGGACTAAACATACATAAGTTTATTGTAGGTTTAACAAACGTAAGTATTTTTGATGTATGTATGAATAAGGCGGTTAGTATGTACAAATGTCAAATATTTTTTTCTATATTATTAAAGCTAAGAAAAAGAGTCTTTTGTCAAAAGGTTGGATATGGCAAAACCTCTTGTTAATCATTTATGGGAATCAGCAGCTGATTCTCGACTTTTACGATACGGTTTCATTATGCCCGCCAAAATACAGATATCAAAATCAATTTCTTGGCTAACATTATTAAGGCCTTGCATTAATTACGGCAACACTGTAGCTCGACTGAAAACATACTATATTCCTTTGAAATATGAGCTTCTCTATCAAATATCTTCTATGGAGAGTCGAACGTAAACTACGACTTGAGTTTAAGAGTATAGTAATAACTATTCCTCTCAATTATATAAAAACGATGTAACAATACCGAATTAATGTACTTTTTGCTCTCAGTTGATTATAGCTATTAAAGGTGCCGCGCAGTTGACGACAATCCATCAACCGACCACAAAATATTGAGAAAACTTGTTATATTATATAACGAATTTATAGCTTGTTAAACCGTCCATTGCTTTACCAGTGTTTGTCAATTTTAAAAATAAAAGTTTTAATATTTCTTTATGTTTTACAAAAATGGCGATGTCAGTGTAGCAACATGGTTATGAAGCTATTAACAACTTGAACCCTTAAAGCCTAGCAAAATATATTAACAAAAAACGCCGTCCCATTTGACGTTAGTAAAATAAATGTTTGCGTAACCACAACCGCATCGTTTCACGCGGTTTTCACTTGAGGCCGTGTTTGTGACAGACTCGTACAGACCAAGAGAAGGTTCTAGTCAAATTTGCAGTCGAGATAACTTATTTCACATGTTTTCCATTTTATAAATAGACATAGGAGCATTATAGCATCTAATTAAAATGAGAAATTTTATACTCCATTATTAATTAATGATTCCACTCTGAAATAAACTTATGCTAAATAGGTCAGAAAATCAATTTCAATTCCAATTACTAACTTCTTGGCTCTCTCAACACACATTCCTTTTTGCAATTAAAATACACACTATTTCCTTCCATAGATTTATTATACGAGTAGACACTGAAATTTTCTATGATATGTCGTACTTCTCTATAAATATCCGTCGAATTAATTTTCGACCATGGAAAAAACTTATAGCTAGTTTTCAAACATCCAGTTAAAGGTAGGTATGTATCGTTTGGTTCCTGTTTATCTCACAAGTTTTGCTTTCAGGGTATTTAGTGCTGGTTAATTATGTTACATTAAAATATAACCTTTAAGTTTGTTTCATAATGGTAATATTTTACATTAAATTTCATAGAGTCACCAAGCATAGTGCCAAACATTTATTTTGAGACAATGCACCTAATTTGTTAAATCTAGATCATTACCGCTGGTTAAATAGGAAATCAAACATACTACTATTATTAATATACTTGATTTTAAATTTCGAGTAGACGTAAAATATCAAACTTGGCTTTTATTAAGCCAACATATTGCAAATGTTTCCTCTAAATTAAATTATGAAGCCATTTAAAAGCGTTAATTTAAATCGAAATGTACGGTTTCGAGAGCAGTATTTGACATTCTCGCTAGGAGTCACACGAGTGTATTTCGCATGGGATATTTTAATCATATGTAGTTTTGTATTTCGTGACTTTAGAGAATTCGTAATATTTTTGAACTCAAAGTAACATACTAGCCGTGATTTAGGTTCCACAAAATTCCGAGTGCTTTAAAGTATTTTGAAGCCGTTATCAAAGATTTTGATCAGACGAATGCAAAGTATAAACTAATTTGCGGAACCTATGAGTTAGAAAGAACAACATCGAGTAAGAGACTGCACAGAATAGAATAAGTAGAGTAACTTCCATACTTAATTAATATTATAAATGCGAAAGTCTGTCTGTTTGTCTCTTACGCTTTCACGGCCAAACCGCTGAACGGATTTTGATAAAATTTGGTATAAATATATTTGAAGACTCGGGGTCAAACATGGGTTACTTTTTGACGCAGGCGGAGCTGCGAGAAACAACTAGTATCAAATATAGCGAAGACAGTTGTTTAAATAATTGTACCTACATGATACATACAAACATACAGGATACTAGAATCTTATGGCATCGTGTAAAAACAGTTGTGGAGAAATGTATTTGCAATATCATTGTGCTACATATTTCGCTGTAAATAAACCACAGAATCTCATATATCGTGTATGAGTTGATATCGTTCCGAGAGCGCGTTGAATAAATATAATAACAATATTCTCCAGTGCTCTTGCTAGGTTTAAATCCCAATATATATGAAAGTTATTGTGAAACATGTATACGTATGAGCAACTTGTTACAAATTGTGTAGACTAGAGGAGTTCGATAGACGAGCGCATCCGTAGTGAATGTTCGTGACATGCGACGGCGAGACGCGACCCGTATTGGATTGGTCTCCATTTAGTAGCATTTTTTATCTCGAACTCCTCCGTGAAAATACTGGTCCCGTTAAGCCCGGTTGTTATCGACAGATGACAGTTGTTAGGCTGTACAGGTGCCTAGCCAGCCTGAAAAAAACTGTCAGTGTTGGCAACTATTACATCTCGGGTCATGTTTCCCTGTAAAAAGGGTTACCGAGTTTAGATGGAAGTCGCTACATTATAATACTTAGTTGTATAAATAAAACTAGTGCCGCCACGCCAAATCTAGGACCATGACTCACAGCATAGGCTCCAAAGCGTAAGATGACGCAACTAGGAAAACACGCTTGGGTGAACAACTTGTTACAAGTTGAGTTATTTAGTTAACGACTTCCCTTATTGATTGTACTTAATCTTAATTATATTCTTTCTTGTTTATAAACAAAGTATAAAAGTAAAGGTTTGTAAGGATGTATGTTGTTAATAGCCATAATCTAAGATTTGAAAGGAATCTGTTTAAATTCAGTACACCACTTCTTAGATTCAAATAAAGGTTACAATTTTGATTGGTAGTTTGTTCAATATTTTAAGCATGTACTTCGTCATCATCAAAAATTTAAGAGGACTCTTATTTGTGGAGTTCCTTCCATTTCTGCCGATCATTCAATTAATAATTATTGTTATATATTATTGTTATCATTTAATCATTCATTACCGAGATCCTTTCGTTTTTGGCACGATAACATGTACTAAGACTACTAATAAATAACAATCTGTAGTCTTACTGTATTTTATAGTGAACTAGCTTTTAACCGCGGCTTTGCCCACGTCCATACACGCAAGAAGAATTTCAAAATGCGTGTTGTCGTAGTTTGCGATCCCAATACCCATGAAAACGATATCCTTGTCGATTTTAAGATATGGTCACCCGGTTTCCCCCTTTTAGGGGTTGATCATAAAACAGGTATTTACTCGTATATTATAATCAATGGTCTTGCGAAGTTTCCACAAAATTGGTGTAACTAACCTCGTTTCTCTATACAACGTTTAAACCCCCCATTTAACCCCCTTAGAAGATGAATGATAAAAAATCCCTTCTTACTGCACCCCTAGTCCACAAAAGAAACCCTAGTGCCAATTTTGGAACCAAGCGTCTTAGCGATTTGGGTTGCAGCGTGATATGTCATTCACTCAAAGTCTTCTTTTGTATATATAGATAGGCAGCATCGTCACACCCCAGTAGGAGTGATAGAATTTTAAAGCGGGAACGTGGGACTCTAAAATAAGTGTGTTTTTCTTACTCAGCGACCCCAATAACCATGAAAACGATATCCATGTCTATTTTACGACATATATGGGCACCCGGTTTCCCCCCTTTAGGGTTTGATTTTTGGAAAATCCTAGAACAGGTATTTATTCATTTACTATAATCAATGCTTTTGAGAAGTTCCACAAAATTCGTCTAACTTATCTCGTTTCTCTATAGAACGTTTAAACCCCTTAGAAGATTAATTTCGAAAAATCCCTTCTTGGTGCCTCCCTATTCCACAAAAGGAACCCACGTGCCAATTTTGAAACCCAACGACCCAGCGGTTTGGGCTGCAGCATGATATGTCAGTCACTTAGAGTCTTTATATATATATATATATATATATATATATATATATATTTTCCTCTCTCACACATTCATAAAGACTTAATTTTGTTTACTTAACTTTTTTATCTTCTCGAGCTATTTTGTAAAACATTTTGTTGGAGGTAATTTTAGGGCCTCGTATCATTTGTTACCGGAAAGTGACATTGCTGTGCGTATTCCCAGACGTATCTGATGAGGCAAGCTGTAATGGACTGAGATGTACTTATTTTTGTCTCATTTGGAAAATTTATATATTGTGACAATATCTGCGGTATATATTTTTAAATTTATTTATCGTATCGTTATATTATTAAATGGTTATTTGTTTACAATAAAAACTTATTAGGTCTTTACCCATGAAAATGTGGTTGAAAAAAGTGCCTCGACTTATTTAGGTAATACCTAAATAAGTTAAAGCATTTTTTCAAACTCTTTTATTACTGATTTCTTATGTTTTCGCGATTGTTATTCATTAAATTAAACTATTTTAATACGGTTTTTATCGCGTTTATTACTTATTTATTTACACCTGACGTTTCAAACACTTTACAGCGTTCATGGTCGCAGGCAGACTAAGTTAACATTTGTCTTTTATTACTATTATTCACATGCAATGTGACCTGCACCTTAACAAATTAGCAAAGTAAAAAAGTTGGCAGATGAATGCCCCACGGAACTTGGTGGTCGAACGAAAACGGTGGTAACAAAATTAAAAAAAAAATGGTACTACTATAGGGGCACCTTTAGGTGAAGATTAGGAGTTGGTTTCAAAATGCTCTTTTGAGTAGTATAAGCTTCAAAGAGCATCTTCCTAAATATTTATAGATAATTTCGGTAATAAAGTCATCCATTGATAATAATTCTTCTTCTGTGCCTTATCCTTTTATTTGGAGTCATCCCTCCTCGTACGTTAATAAATAACCTAACTAATAATATATTTTTTTTGTGATGGAGATAATAAGCTATATTTTAATAATATTGGTTTGGTGCGATAGGCTCAACGATAAAAAGTTATAAAAAGAAACTCATTCTACACTAGATAAAATATGAAGTAACAGCGTTTATAAACTCACCTTGATTTATTGTAATTCTTGGTACTTAAATCTGATTCGCACTTGGAATGTGATACTTTTGATATTCAGTTGCATTAATAATAATTTCAATTCCATTTTCAATTTAAAACTGTTGAATTGAATTCTGGGACAACGTTATGTCTGACTTCGTGATCAGAATACTAAATTTTCCAATCGATTAACATCCATTCTTTTATAAAATTATATTTCCAGCGACTTCGTTCGCTTATTTACAGAACTTCATTGTTCAAATTGTAACGTATTAATCCATACTAATATTATAAATGCGAAAGTCTATCTGTTTGTCTGTCCGCCTGTCTGTCTATTACGCTTTCACGGCCTAACCGCTGAACGGATTTTGATGAAATTTGGTAGGAATATAATTAAAGACCCGGAGTCGAACATTTTGACGCAGGCGGAGCCACGGTAATCAACTAGTACCAAAGAAGTGCTGAATAAATTCCTAAATACTACCCGTACCAATTTCTAGTTCTATAGATGAAAATGGTAATTCCGAATATATATAGAAGTATATATCTTTGTCACTTACAAGGCAGACGGAACTTCATTGTTCGAAACTTAAATGATTCACGTGTATATACTGAATGAATGACTAAATATTACCTCTACTTACCAATTTCTAGTTCAATAGAACGAAATGGCAATTCTGTACAGACAGCTAGCCAATGTCCTCTTTGATACTTTGATGAGAGTTTCTAGCCCATTGATGTCAACAACATTCGAAGGAAAACAGTACGATTTGTGGAACATAACCCTCATTTTCTTCCTCTAAGTCTAAAGTCCGCCCTGTCTAGATGCAAATGTCATCCTGTTTACTGTTTGAAGTCAACTTCTAGCGAAACGTCACCTGCATTTTCGTGCATTTGAAATGCATTTGAGCAATGAATGGGCTTTGTTCGCGAAACAGAATAATGGGACAAAGGACACTACTTGAATCTTATTTAAAGTTTACTTCACAAATGAGTGCATTATATCGCGTTTTCGTCATAATGTTGTTATTCTCTTTATTTTAGTTATGATTTGAAATAGTAAAGAGAACCAATGGGTAGTGTCTAATAGGATTATATTCACCAATATACTTACACGTTTTTATCTCTTCTTCTTCATCCTAGCGTGTAGTCCTAGTTGCGTCGTCAGCTTACGCTTCGTAGCCCCTAGAGTACGCTGTAAGACATGGTCCTAGATTTGGCGAAACTGGTTATTACAATGGAGCGACTGCCGTCTGACCTCCGTGACCCTTTTTACAGGTAAATGAGACCAACAGGAACATGACCCTAGGTGTGTTAGTGGCCAACACGGTCAGAATTTTTCAGGCTGCCTAAAGGCATCTGACACAGTTCCACGACTGCTATCTATCGATAATAACCAGGACCAACGGCTTAACGTGCCTTCCGAAACACGGAGAAGCTCGAGATAGAAAATGTCACTAAATGGCGCCTAATCACTTACACGTTTTTATCACACTTGCCTGTTATGTATTTTATGTGTAGGTATCTCTTATGGCATACCACTGCAAGTAGAATGTAATAATTCTACTATTCTACCTACAAAAAAAGTATTGTTATTAGTAAAATAAAGCTAACATTGTTTTCTTTCGTAAATTTTTCAGTAACTTTTTTGCGCTATTCTGTTTCTCACAATGGTCGACTGGTAGAGAATGCTATATCAATAGTAACTTACTAGTTGAACAATAAAGTTTAAATGAAATAAATAAAACAGCCATAGTCAAATATTTTTTTATTTGTAACATTAGAAATATAACCGCATCAAACAAAACAAATCCACTTCGCAACAAAATATTGCAACCATACGAACGACACTGCCAAAGAAATACAGAGTTGCAAAAAGTTATGTTTGTTCGAGTTGAAATAAGTCCAGAGCTCGATAAGGAAAGAAAAGATCCTAACGATAGTTTCCAGAGTCGCAATCAGCTGTTAGATAAAGTTCTATTCGGAGGAGCGCTACCTGGAATTGGGACTGAGTACTTTTAAAACTGTTGTCACCTGTTTTACTGGAACACAAACTTAAAAGATATTCATGTAGGCAACTTTTATAATTATAAAGGTAAGGTTTAATTTAATTCTAATTAATAATATTCTACAATGAAATGCGTGTTTGAGGGCTTAGAATTAGGATAAGTCTACTTTTCCTTTCCTTATTTTGATTTAAATAATTATCTTTCTCAGATAAATTGTAGCATTTCTAAGGGAAGAATCAATTTATACTCAATAAACATTTGAGTGTGTGAATAAAAATAACTTCAATTATGCAAAAAAATACTACATTAAGAAACATTCAGTTAACAATTAAGCAATTTGTAAATAAGTATCTCGTGGCCTGTAGTATTAAACTAGCAGTATTTGTAAAAACGTAGGTAGAGAATTAATGTATTGAGAGATGAGAGTTTACGAAAACGTCACAGAAAGAACAAAGTATCAACACAAGAAACTAAGGTAAAAGTAACCCACACGTAGCTCGTAAAAAAAGAAATACAAACATTGCGACAAAACTGGCACACAATGACATGATAGTGATAGAGTGAACACCTGTCAGCTGGGTAGGCACCGTCTTTCAACAAGGCTGCGAGTAGAACTATTGATGGTACTGTGAGCCGTATAGAAAAACTTTACACTTTAGGTATAAATAATAGAGAGGTTGTATACTTTTTATGTGGTCTACGGTATATATGTTTCCTTAAACGTAAATAAATGGTTATGTCAGAATTAATATTTAAGAAATTTGTTATTTAAGTAACCAATTTATTGATTTATTTATTGAACTTTATTACTTTGTTTTAGCTATTTATTTTCATTTTTTAAGTTGATTATGTAGACATATATTTATTTTAAATTATTTGTAAATTATATTATGAAATAATAATAATAGTGATGAACCAATTATTGAAAGTAGAGTTAAAAAAAAAGAATCAAAATATTAGCATATTGTAAATAATTATATCGTAATGTTTTTTTTATAGAACACTCTATTTCCAGGCAAAAATTTATAAATGTCATTTAAAATTCAATACTATAGAGAATTTTTCTTCATTAATTTGTAAAAGTCTCTCTAGTAACATATATAGAGAAGAGACGTGGCGCGGACAGATTTGAATTTAAAATGAGCAGAAGTCCCATTTCGGGCAACTGATTCATTGGATATGTCGACAGTCAGCTGCTTGCTTTATTATCCAAAGCATAAGGATCAAATACGGTTGCAGTTGCAGAATACGTTGAAAGTCAATCGATGAATCATTAATAAAATATTGTCTATTGCATAGATTAAAAATATTATATCCATGAATTGTAACGAGTAAGTCGGAGCATAATTTTCTTATTTTTACATAATTATTTAAAATTGCAATCGACCAAAGACTGGGCGCAGTAGGTGTACTCTGAACCCTGCATGATTATTTGTTCATAATTTCTTTCCGATATATCCTTGTACAAAGTACCGATTTTTTTCAAAAAGATAATTCTTTGTTGATTTCTTTCCGTTATATCTTTGTACAAAGTTTTTATTTGTTTCAAAATAGTGTAGTTGTTCTCAACGGGTGACCAATGAAAATAGGATTTTATGAGATATACAGATACGGATAAATTGTAAAAGTTATTAATTATTCTGGTCGCAGATTAATTAAGAGACCTACAATACTGTTTTTGTTTTCAATAAAATACTGCCAGTATGAATAAATTTCATACTGGACCATTGAAAATTTTTCGCTTAAAATGCACAATTGGATATGACAATGCTGTGAATTGATTAAAATGTGACTGAGGAAATAATAACACTGGTTTGAAATATAGTTTCGACTCGTTAAGAAGAAGCCTTATAATTATAGAAGTACTAAATACACGAAATATATTTGAATATCTTAGATACTCAATAAGATTATCGTTTATTTATAGTCTCTGAGTACATTTAGTAGATTGAATGTGAGTTATGATTTTACTATGAAATGTGTAAAAATTTTCTTTGTAACAGATACTGATCTAATAGAAGAATATTCCATAACATTATCCAATATTACTGATAAGTATCATTGTTATTGAACCCTTTTGAACCAATGGTCTTGGTATAATACGAGCGCCATGCCACTTTTGTTTTCCTCAGTTGAACTTCATGTGGCAAATATTAAGAATTATATTATGAAATGTTGTCAATAATAAAATACCTCAATGATTCTAAAATTAACCAAGTACACAATAATATGACAGTTGGTACGAAATGTAAATCGCCTTTAAGATACTTTATAGATTGAAATTCCCATACGGCGCTGACAATATGTCCAATTTAATCCCAATGAGAATTTGCCCCAGTCATAGCGGTGGAGACCGGCAATGCTAACACTGAAGTTTGTAACTTACCACCTACCCCCCCTTCCCCCGCACCCTGGGGACACCAAACGTCCAGTGTGTAGCTGAAATTCGTAGATTCCAATTTAGCCCTATTTATGCAATACCTTCTACAATGCAGATTTGAGGCAAATAGCTAATGTGTGCTCTGACACTTTATTGCAGTGGTCGCTGTTTGTTCTATTTCTTCTGATCTGTGCTTTAAGTCAACACATCTCTGTGTTACTTTGTGATATCTGTAATCTACATAAATTATAAACTGAAGTCGCTCAAGCGCTTTAGCTGTTAACGATGATCTTTTTAAGTTCAACTACAAATTTATGTTTAACTACAGTTGTTCCAATAGATTAAGTGCTTTTTGGGTATGGTAGATATATAAATAGAGGGTTTTAATAAAGGTGAAATGTGATAATTTTACGTAATTGATGAAGTAAAAAAATCCAATAGTTCGAGTATCCTTGGTGCTAGGACGGGCCGCTCGTCATACAAATACTTATTTGTTAGTCTTGCTTTAATGTTGTCGGTAATCCATACTTCCATTATAATATTATAACTGGGAAAGTCTGTCGGTCTGTCTGTTACGCTGAACGGATTTTGATGAAATTTGCTATGAATATAGTCGAAGACCCGGTGTCAAGCGGCGTTGCTGGAAACAGCTAGTGGTTTATATAAGTAGGATGTCTTTGTCAACAACCAACCTAATACCTAGTAATTAATAGATTTTTTTGAGACGTATTTAATTTAGCATTTCACAAAACTCCAATTGGCCCTGTCAGGACGCAATCGCAGCTCGTCCGCAATCGCACAATGTTGCCGCTCGGCGCCGCGCATTGTTCCCCTGCACCTGCGACGCTTCCATTTCTCTTGTTTGGAACTAGAACACACGGACCGCGCGTCTTTTCACTGCAATTGTATTGCGCTCCATTGTCTCGTTTCATTTATTTTCCACTATACAACTTCGCGATGGTTTTCCCTTTCTACCTCGTCGTAACCGAATATTAGCTTTTGTCCGACTCGTGTTTTAAATCTGAAATCATGTTGGTTTATTATGTGTCGCGAGAAATGGGATTCCCGTATAATTTACGGTTTGGTGGAGTTGTTCCTGCTTCGGAGCAATAAGTAGTTAAATTAGAAAGTGTTGACATTGTGTTTCATTTAAAAATTTAGTTTTCTGAAGCAACTATTGGTCAAGTAGAAATTGTGAAAAATAATTTAAATTAGGTTTTCTAAGTGAGAAACCTGCAACGCTTCCATTTCTCTTGTTTGTTACTAGAACACATGGACCGCGCGTCTTTTCACTGCAATTGTATTGCGCTCAATTGTCTCGTTTCATTTCTTTTCCACTATACAACTTCGCGACGGTTTTCCCTTTCTACCTCGTCGTAACCGAACATTAGCTTTTGTCCGACTCGTGTTTTAAATCTGAAATCATGTTGGTTTATTATGTGTCGCGAGAAATGGGATTCCTGTAAATTGTACGGTATGGTGGAGATTAATTCGATTATTTTATAAAGTTGTTCTGCTGTAAATGTAATTTTCTTCTGAAGCAACTATTAGTCAAGTAGAAGTCATTGAAAATAATTTAAATTAGGTTTTCTAGGTGAAAAAAATGAGAATAACAATTGAACTCTTACAAGAAAAGAGCACTGAATAAATAAGCGGGCATTAATATCAGCGAAAGTTTAACAAGTTTAAAATTCAAACAAACTGAGATAGAATTAAACTTTTACAAAACCTATCAGCATTACAAAATAGGTGGGAGCTTACAATGCACTTCTCAATAGCTGAAATTCAGAATATTTTTTATTTTCCACAAAATTTCACCAGATATCGACTGCTGTTCTGGCGTCGACATATGCCAGTGCTCGCCATCTATCATATCGATACTGACAGATCTCGCCGACCATCTGCTTTTTAATACCTACGCGTAGATTTATTTACTGATTCAAAAAAGTAGGTTTATGACAAGCTCGTTTCTATATAGTGACGACGAAGTACGTATGCACATCAATGTGTACCATCACACCGTAGAGGAAGGCAGAGGCACTGCGATCAAATCTATAGAAATTTGATCGCAGTAACATATAGTAAGAACAAGAAGCAGTTAAGATCAAGTTTAGCTAAAATAAGATACTAAATGCTGTAATAAACTGTTAAATGTAGAAGACTGCTGCCTAGGGTAGGCGAAGCCCATATTACGTGTCACCAGGTCTCGATGATATCGATAGCAGATTTCACATAAAATGTTAGGCGTTTTATTGTGTAAAGCTAAAATATAAATTCTATGAGAGATCTATTAGTCTTTCGGTGTACTATTTTCTTTAATCATTTATTCAGTAAACATCAAAATATACACATACAACAGTTACCGAACCGCGGAAACCTCGAAGGGTTTATCTGTGTTCGGTGAGTCGCTATTACATTTAGAAAGAAAGTATTTTTTCAAACTTAATTTTTAAAGTTATTGTTAAACAACTCCTGAAGTTCTGAAGAATGCTTATTTAGATAGTTAGGTATCATAATAATTAGGAATTCTTGATCCATACAGATTATTAAATTTTGGAAGACTATATTTACTTAAATAATAAAGTGTTCTTAGGTAGCTTCCAAATTCCAAATTTTAAGACTACGTATTGCCTCGTTAATGCATTTTATAAGTTGATTTATTAACCATACTACCAGCAATACTGTAATGTGAACGTTTCCATCCATTATTCCATTAAATTCAAGATAACATACACGGATCGTTAAATGTAGCCACATTGTATATTGTATTCCATATCATGTTGCATTACGTGTAAATCCTGCAGGATTTCAAATACAACATGATTTTAAAAGTAAAAAACTATATAAAGAAACATTTAAAACAAGAGAGATTATGTAAGACAAATTTTAATTAAGTTTGATCTAATTATTATAATAGTAAAATGTTATACTTAGAAAAGTAGAGTTTTGAATTTACCACATCGTTGATTATGGACGGACAGCACATACTTCATCAAAATTTACTTTCAAATAACTTAACAAAATGCAAATATTTAAGTTTGTTAATCTTTTATTCAAAACAAACTAAAGAATACGCACTGATTTAATAAGATGTTCTTCTACTTGTAACAGTTTTATTCCAATTTTATTAGATATACCAGTATTTAAAGAGTCGACTGTCAGGATGTTGCGTTCAACAGGAAACAGTGGATATACGAGTATCTTGTCTCGAAGGCCAAGATCCTCTTTGGGTCGCTGACCCATTGCAGTAAGTAGTAATTATCATTTCAGCCGAAGTTCGTCCACTGTTGGACATAGGTCTCCTCCAAATTGAGCGGTGAGCCATAATCGCCACGAGCGCAGTATCTGCGGCTTATTCATAAGTTAGGAAAGAGTTGGAAGTGGTTAGGTTTGGGGAAAGAATGCTACTGACTCGGACGGACATGGGCTGACTCAGTATAGCAGCTCGGATAAGTCGGGCTCGCTTACTCGTGTGCTGAGTATCCAAGTCATCGGACATATGCTTAGAAGGACACCCCTGACTAAACTAGTAAGTATACCAGTATCTAAAATTCATAACAAAGCTATTCGTATAGTATTAACATACCTAGGGACTAGCTAAGTACATTTACACTTGGTTTCCAGAGCGGACTAATTTCAGCAAACAGTTCAAAGCGCTGGCCATCCAGGCGATTCGGTACCATCATATCATCAATCATAGCGACGATAAGGCAATCTAACTGATTCCTGTTTACATGGTACAGGATTTATGATTGGTTTTGATCTAAATAATTCATAAGATCATGGCATGGCCAATTAAATTGCAGTTTCATTTAATTCATCCGAAAAGAAATAGTTCTAAATAAAACTATGACAATGTTGCAAAAACCAAATTAGGGTTTTCTGAATATAAGAATCGATACTATTAATCTATCAAACATTGTTTTTATTAATAGTAATAGAATAATAGTATTTTTATAGATTATAAAGAAACAATCCTTAAAGGTACAAACCTTTATATAAAAAGGAGATGCTCGCACTGACATACAGACGCACGCACAGCCGTGACTGCTAATGGTAGAAACGTAAAATTTTCACAGTTGTTTTATTTCAAAATGCGGACGCCGCACACTAAGAAGGGAATTTGAAAAAATTTGACCCCAAAGGGATGAAATAGAGGTTGAAAGTTTATATGTTTGAAGCAAATATTTTTTTTTTAGATTATAAGGAAACAATCCGTAGAGGTACAAACCTTTATATAAAAAGGAGATGTTCGCACTGACATACAGACGCACGTACAGCCGTGACTGCTAATGGTAGAAACGTAAAATTTTCACAGTTGTTTTATTTCAAAATGCGGAAGCCTCACACTAAGAAGGGAATTTGAAATTTTTTGACCCCAATGGGGTGAAATAGGGGTTGAAAGTTTGTATGAAAAAAATATTTAAATCAGCTACAATTTTGATCAAAATTAAGATTCATGCCTTTAAAAACATTTAATTGAATACGTGTTTCATGGTTTAACGAAATTTACCTCCTAAGGGTGCAATATAGGGGTTGAAAGTTTGTATTGATAATATTCAAATCTCTTCTCTCAAATTCCATGACATTTATAACGTGAGCTCCTAAAAATAATGCCAACGCATATTAAGAAGGGATTTTGAAAAATGTTAACCCTAAAGGGGAAAAATAGGTGTTGAAAGTTTGTGTGAAAAATCTTTAAATCAGCTACGATTTTGACAATTATTGAGATTCATGTTCTTAAAAACATTTCATGAATAGCTGTTGCCATAAGTTTATTAAAAAAATTCCTCTAAGGGTGCAAAATAGACGTTGAATGTTTGTAATCTAAATATAAAATGGAGATGTTCTCACTGACATATAGACGCATGCATAGAAGTGAATGTGAATTTCAAAGTGCCTGTCTGCCTGTCTATTATCTTTACAAACGACTAGATCGAAATTTGGCTTAAATTTGAACCATGCCGATCTACGTACATAAGCTACTTATGGTCGCAAAAAACGAGAGACACGAGAGCGAAGCAATTGGGCATAAATTTGAACCATGCCGATGTACGTACATAGGCTACTTATGGTCGCAAAAACCGAGAGACACGCGGGCGAAAGCTAGTCGATTAATAAAGTTCAAGATTTTTGTTTTTGAAAAATTTTGAGGATCTTTGTACACTACTTGAAATTTATTGCTAGTTAGTGGTTTTTAAGGCTATTGTTAGGAACTCATTATGTTATGTAAACTAATGCATAATTACCGCAATTACATCGTCAGCTTATGTTTTAGAGCTATAACAGTAGAACGGCGATCTAGTATAGGTAATATGCAAGTGGTGAAACTAAAAAGCTGAGCGCTGAATCGTAACGTTTTATCTCTGAAAATATCATTTTCATTTGTAGAACGGAACGCGTATGTATGATTCATCCACGTTCCGCTATACGCACGGCCATATTTGAATTTCACTAACCGGTGTCAAGAGCGCTCAGCCGCAGCTTTCGTCTGACGAGAAGCAAATATTTGACTGCCGTGTTCGTTCACTCCTCGACCTATGAAATCGTTACATTTTTATAAGGTCATATTTCATATTTACAGCCAGTACCACGAATAACTCTCAGAAGCACATTGGTGTTGAGCAAAGAGCATAGAAACCGCACACTTCTTTCTCAATGGTGTTAAGCGATAGTAATAAAATAAACACCTTTTTGATGATTAATAGCTTTTAAAATGACTGGCCATACTTTTGATAGAGACGGGTGGAGAAAAAGGGGAGGCCTTTATCAGTGTGGAAATAATACTGGAGGGCTAAAAATTTAATACATGTTGTGTAAACTCCTTTTTTATTCTTTCTCAGAAGTACCAGAGGTTAATGGCAAATTAAATGATATTGGTTATTATAAAATTTATGTGAAACAATTCTTCTACTCGACGTCTCCAATTTGGATTTGAATACCGATTTTCCAACCAGATTTTTTTTTATTTTTTTTATTGTAGTATTTGAATAGCCTTTTGTCAAAGTATAATCAATATGTCTTCAAAAATATTTGTTGCTACCAAATGAGTAATTATATTAAAATGAAGTCGTGCACCCATTAGTCAGCCGGCTATTAATAATCGATGCCAAAACTCATTAAAGCTGTAATTTATTAACCACGCGTCAAGTTAAATAAATGGCCGTCAAGTTATCCTATTTAAGTTTTAAATCCTTTCAGTACAAAATGTAAAAGTGACACGTGTAAACAGAAGTGTCGGATCAGGGTGTCCAGTAGATCAGGGTATATCGGAATGATTGATGACGATGCAGTGTCCGGGCTAAGCCCAGTTGGGCTGGGGTGACCGTCTTTGTGTGTTTGTGAGATACTGTTTATAGAAATTCCTTAGTTCATTTTTAAGGCGCCTCAAATAAACCAGAGACAAAAAAAACAAGCGTATAAAAATTTTGTAATTGAACCATGTTAACTATTTGAATATATTTTGTTGTGTTAAATTATCGAGGTATCGCTGGGAACGCATTTATTACTTATTATTTTTCGTTAAATTTAACACATAAAGTCTATTTATATCAGTAACATCGCTCAGTACTTATTACTTTAAAAATGGCTTGCTCTAATAAATTAAGAAAATTACATTTTGTTTTTAAATTTTCGATTCTGTCAAACATCACCAAGGCAAAAAGAATTATTAATTACAACCCGAGCCCTCTTAAAGTCTAGCGAATATTAACTAGTACTTAATATTGACTCTCCTCTGAAAAGCTCCCTTTATGGCGTCCTCCATTGAAGCTACAATGGCTTTCACTGACTTTGGCTACTCCAACAATTACTATTGGTACTCGTGTATAATAGTCATTTAACATTTAATAAGAGCTATGTTGGAAGCCGTTTGAAGCATTTTTAATAGGTTGCTTGTATATTACATCTTCCATAAAAGAAAACATATAAAGACCAACTGTGTACAAAATATATGCTTATTAAAAGGCAAAATTAAGGTTACTTTCTCATGTTGGGGTCAGATTTTTCTGTTATTTATGTATCAGCATAAATGAGTGAATATGATTGTACAATAAAGTTGTTAAGTACTAACAAACAAGCATTTATTATTATCTTATTTATACATATATCTTTTTTAGGCTACCTACGTCACAGGATTTTTTACAGTGCTACTCCTTTGATAAAAAATTCTCCAAGTATTTTACACCAAAATGAGTTTCAGTTGCGTCTGTACAATTACAAAGAAAGGAACAGATAATTGAAACGATTAGACAAAAGCGGAAGATATCTAATGCCCTTGTTCTATACAAAATAGTCTTGTGTTGCTCCTTTTGGTTTTTCGCCTAAACGATACCTGTTATAATTTTATTGCGTTAATGATTTGATGGGAGAATAATCTAAACCCTTTTTTCTGCATGGATTCTCAGAGTGCACGTATTCGAAGCCCGGTGTGTTCGTCATCTTTGATTTTCAATCTTTAGAACGTATGAACTTTTATTCTAAATGAAAAAGGTTAATTTTTTTAGCTAATTACCCACTTTCCTGGTTAAAAAGTGTTCTACGTTACTCTTCGGCTATCCAAATATTTGTATAAAAAGTCAATTCATCTCTCCTATAAGTTTTTTAAAGAAGTAGGTAAAACACACTTCTCATTTTTGTAATGTAACTTACTAAGGTTATAAATGAATTCCCATCTGTGAATGGGTCATAAAAAGCAATTACTTAGTAAACTAATTTTATTACGTAATCATTATTTTGTTACCTTCTGGATTGATTTATTGAATTGGTATTAGTTGTATAAGCACTTCAAATATTTAATGAATATTGAGTATTGTCTGATTTTGTTTATAAAAAAAACATATGTCATTGTTTGAATACGAGTATAAATTTCATTGTAACATAGTTTACCGTATGCGTGCACATAATTATGCAAAGCATTAAGCCGTCAACTGACACTAACTACAGAATTAGACAAAATTAATTAATATTGCTGTTCATTAACTTAAAATAATTTATGAGATTGCTTGTGTCATAATTGTATCAAATAGCTAAATATATAAAAGTTCAGGGTCTACTGACCATGTAACCCACTCGATGTGAATTATATAATATAAAAGTCAATTAAATTCTTGATTAAAACTGATTATTAGCTCACTCATTCATTTGTTTGTTTATTTGTAATATCTTTATTGTACAAATAAAAAACAAATAAATACATACATTAGCATGGAAAAACAATAATTACAATGGCGGACTTATCCCACTTAAGGATCTCTTACAGTCAACCAGCTAGTGACAGGAGAGGATATGCTTATCAGAAGGGTAAAGCGTACAATATAATATTATTATGAAAAAAATATATTACATAAACATACATACTTATATAGAATAATCATACATACATATAAATAAACAGACATACACCCATGTAACTAGCATATACTTTTAAATGTCTAAGTTCAGTTAAGGAGAATTTGAGAGTTTTACTTTAAAAGCGTGTTTAGTACGTGTAACGAACGGTAGGTAGGTAAAGGAGTACTTTAGTACTAGTTAGATTTGCCTGTGGCATTACTTTTGATGCAAAATTAGGAGGAGCCGAGGGTAAAAGCTAGTTATTACATAGTGGTAACAGTAATTACGTGGAAACAAGTGTGTTTTTAGCCATACCGCCTCCACCAGGCCCTGGTAGAAGAAGTGCGCCCAAAAAGAAAAAAAAGTGCTGGCTTGACGTCGCAGGAACGGATATGCGTGTTAATGGTCTCACAACTAGGGATACCGAAGACCGAGCGAAGTAGAGTGGCGGAGAAAAAGTAGGAAAGCAGACTTTGGGCTGCGAGGCAAACAACTGAGGACGCAACCGCGCAGGCACTGATATGAGAGAGAGAGAATTTAAAAATTCTAGCCTATTATTCCGGAGGGTCAAACAATTCTGTTTACCCTAGTATTACTGGTATAATATGTGATGGATGTAAATGGCAAATAAATAAAACTGTAAAGCCAGTACCTATTTAATTTTATTCGTTTTATCAAGTTAGAGAGCTCTGCAGATACGAAACGGAAATTCTAATAAATGCCAACAAGCAACCAACAGCCGAGGGAAAAGGATTTGATTTGTTCTAAAGATTTTTAAAATGTTTAATATTCTGCCGTCATAGCTCGGAAATGAGAAATGTTAATGGCGCGATAAAAAATGTTAATCGTTGATTTTATATTGGGTGATCAGCACGTACACGGTTGCAGGATAAGATATTATTATGATCTTTCATTTCAAGGTGTCATTTCGTATTAAAAAACTTACAAAAAATATAAATTTACGTACAGTAAAGTTAAATAAATAACATATATGAAAAGTTTACAGTATCATTTATAAATTGTTTAACGTTATATCTAACAGCTGCGGTAAAATTTTCAATTAGTGGATTGAAAGCGCAACAAAGATAAATAGAGAAACTAACTCTCTGCTGTAAATGTGTGCGTGTCTTTGAGTGTCTGTGCTTTTCTAGAGATTAAGTTCTGATAAATTACGTTTTACGGAAAGTTTGATAACATCATGATAACGAAATAGCAATCGTGATATACAAACACATTTTGCAATTTCACTTGGATAACACTAACGACTGCCAAAGTCAAATATAACCGAATAATCCGGAAGGCTTTTAAAAACGCCGGCAACCCATTCAGCAATATGACTAGTCACATGCAATTGGTTGAAAATTCTCGAGGCAACCTTCCTCCATTCGCGTCACCTGTCATATCGTGAATGGCAACGTTTTCACAAACGGAACAATATAAAATGTACACGGGATTTCAGTTTAGATTTTCTTTTATGACCTAGTTGGTATTTTTGAGGCAGTACGCGCAGTACAGGCGATCCATATAAATTAAGTTGATTTTAAAATGCTTTTTGCTCACGGCTCACTGCGGATTTAAAGAAAACCTAAACGTAGCAGATTGAAATAATATATATTGGATAAGTTTTTCAGATTTCCAGCTTTGATAATTTTTTTTTTAAACTTTTGAACTGATGGGCGTTGTGGTAAAAAGAATTTGGAAATGTAACCACGTATTGAAAAACGCAGCGTTATTCAAGGCGTCTACTTACCATATATTCCGTGGAAAGAAGAGTTGCTTCAAATCGGTCCGATTATGAGGGAGGAAATAAAGAGGAATAAATCTGTAAGGATATGCCTATGTCCTGTAATTAACGACTTGTTGCTGGATAACGTCATTTATTTATTTTTGCGTTAAGTAGAAACGGCACATACATTTCTGAGCATGTATTTGGATCCGCCGATTCGGATTGAAAATGAGAGATTTTTTTCAGTATTCACATGTGGATAAAGGAGAGGAAGGGAAAAATATCATGTAATGAAAGGGAAATAATTTGTCTGTTTGCCCTTCCTATAAAAAGTGGAGGCATTTCGTCCTCGGTCGCTGGGCATTAGCGGCTGACAGTTCATTTGTCTTGTTTGCGACGCGCTTAATTAAGTTCACTGCTGGGATATCACTGGTCTGCTGGGCCCAGTTTATGTGCCTGACCGAAGAGTAATCACCAATATTTTAAATTTTCTTAACTTAAAAAAAAATCACCCACCACTAGTATTTTTTATATCTAACTAAGTAGGCAAACAGGCGTACAGTATTCTCAGAAAATAATCAGACAGAATAGGTATACATAGACATGTCTAAAATAATTACGCAAGTAAAATAAGGAAAGGATGTATTTATGTTAAAACTTAGGTAGATAACAGAACTAAAAAAATATATCATTAGTACACTCAATAAATGCTCAAGCGAAAGGTACCTACAGATTATGGTTATAAAATTATTGTACTTCTGAATCACATAAACACTGGGCAATACGACTTACTTACTTAAAATTAATTCATTAATGAATCATTTGAATTAAATAAAATAAATGATTAAGAAACGCTAATAATACTCGTACAACTCAAAAACATTTATAAAATGTTAACCAGACAAGTTAAAACTGATCCGTTTCCGAGGAAATTCAAGAATATAACCGAGTGTAATTGAAGAATCTATAATTGACCTACTTTCATTTTAATAGAAGTTCACTCGACTGATGGAAAAGTGATAAACTAGAAGAAATTTTATTTTCAAAGAATCTCGTAATCTGTCTTCTTACTTGTTTATTTCTCTGTTTTGTAAAATGTGTTCAAAATATAAAGTCTTTATTTACAATCGAAAATTATATAATGCACAAGAATTTTAATCGATTAATTGTTTTCACTTTTGCAATATAACGCCTACTTATCAAGGTGAATTAATCAAAAAGTTAGAATTAATAAATAACACTCGGAGTAAACGGCTACCTTTCACTACAACTTCTACACATTGATAAGTACTCTACTACATCGACTGCGATGCCCATAAGCAAACACTGCTTTGTAGGTATGAAAGAAAAAAATAAAAAATGTCAAGCAAACCAATAAAAGAAGTCTTGTAATGTAATAGGTACGTATTAAAGGACAAGTTTCTATCAAGAGACAAATACTATTTGATATAGACGACATTCCCGTAAAACAAATGCCCATAAAAAAGTTAAAAAGAGAATTAATTATCATAAAATTATAATTCGAGCTACAAAAAGGTTCAGGAACAAGACGGCTTATGGAGAACGTTTGTATGTTTTTATTACTTACGCCAATCATCTTTACTGTTGAATGTGAACGGCAGCACTGTATTTGCGTTTTCCTAGAATTACCATCACAAATCTCGTGTATGAATGTATGCCAATAGTAGGTAGTCAATAGCAGTTGTTACTCTCAATAGTTAACGGCCCATACAACGTAACCCGCCACTGTAAACCTAAAGGTATTATTACGTTCTGTCAAATTGCACGCCGTGTTAGACAATGAAAATTGCCTTATGTGAAATATTGCATCGAAATTCAGTATAAATTCCTTGTAGCTAATGTAGAGTTTAGAAATTTCAACAGCTTTTTAAATGTATTGTTTTGCTTTTTATTTACATAGAACATTTAAAACTTTGGGTCGCTGCGCTATCGTAGTAAGTAAGTATATAGAACATGGAGATAGTATTTTTATCTCATTTAGGAAGCAAATTGTTTTCTTGATAGGGATACATACTAAAAATGTTCAAGCGATTTGAATCTATTGTTAGTTTAAGCCACATTACTTCAGTATATTTTTTGTATTATTATCTAATAATGTGAAACATTAAGAATAAGGACAATTTAAAGCTGATATGTTGTCATTAAACCTCTTCGAAAAAATAGGACGTTAATAAATGATTGCATGCTTTCTCTAACTATCTAATCTAAGTACAACTTTTAGCATAATATTCGTTTATTGTGCTATTCAAATGATCTTTTTTGTGCGATGAAATTTAAATATATAAATACTAAAATACCTACTAAATCTCGCATCATTTTTCGAAGAACTTTTCGACGTAAGTGATGTTACTTTATTACCAAGTTTTTCCGTGGACTGAGATTACTTAAAAAACTTTTTAATACTTCGCAAGGATGCTCGAAAATGAATTTTAAACTTCATTCTCTTAAACACTCAATATGACTTGAGGCGATAATCCATTGTGGGTATATTGACAAGCCATATGTTGTTTCCGATTTCAAATAAAATCTTTGCAGTGAACTAACACAACGTAACTATTGAGTTCAATTCACGTCTTCATCGAGGTTTAAAATTTTGAATACCTTCCTGCTTCTAGAGCTTTGATAACGAATAGACATCCGGATTTGTTTTTGTGAAACGTCCAGCGCTTGGTAACGATCTCAGCTAATGTCAAGCGCAATTGTGTTTATGATAGATGTTTATTAATAAATAACTCTAACCCTTCGACTATTGCCTTAAAAATACTCATATGTACAGAGTGCCTTCATAAACGCCTACAAAATTTTACAGTGTGTATTGTACGTGAAACTAAACCGCTTTCAATCAATACGTCCATACTTACTTAGTAATAAAAGTACAAATATAGTTGAAGACCCGGGGTCAAACATAGGCTACTTTTTAACGCAGGCGGAGCAGCGGGAAACAGCTAGTATTTAATATGGTATTTGATTTTCTATCTAACTAGTGACTACTTCATAATCTAATAACGAGGAATCTTTAAATTAAAAATTTCCTTGGTTATAAACTGCAAACAGTATTAAATTGTTACTATTTATGATTTTTTATTTTATTTGAAAGTTTTTGGTAAGGCAATGGAAAGAAGATTACTGTTTCTTTTTAAAACTCACTGATTCGTCCCTGAAATAAATGAAAGCGTATTTACGAAACTTTATCCATTCCTTTCACTCAATTCATTTGTGCTTATTTTTTTTAGGTTTATAAATCTGCTGTCAATCCATACGGATATTCTATCAGTAATAAATTTTTGAAGGCCTCGGTAAATTTGGGAATCGACGAGCATAAAAAAAACTTTTGTTTCTTCTTAACAACAACTTGAACTAAATTCAACTTTCTCAATTGGATTTAGTGAGGTCATTACCAGATACTTTTACTCTTTGGATTGAAATTCTTCATTATGAATCGAGCTAAAAGTTTTAAAAGCGAAAGAATATTTTTCAAACTTTCAGGTTTTGCAATCATATTTCGGAAGATTTTTGATGACTTACTATTTACTTACTAAATTTTTATTGTTCCACGGCAATTTTATTGTACAAATATTCCACTTAAACATTTAATTTAATACAATTGCATTAACCAGCTCGCGTTTTACCGCTCCTAAACAGTATCTGCATGACTTAATTAATCACTTATGCCATTAGTATGCAATAAAATACTAAATCCCAATTAAATCAGGGATTTCACTCACACCGCAGGTTCAACAAATAGCGGATATTTAGTTAGCAGGTGTGGCGTGTGGTCGGTAGGTATCTGGATGCAAATATTACATTAATTTGGATTAACTAACATTGATTTGTGACTAAGTATTTAGTTGAATCAAGTGCTATGCACATGGAAATGTAATTTTACGATACAGCTCTATGCGCATTAGTAGCGCCGATTTAGTTTTCGGATTCTGGGTTGGGATCTGGCACTTTTTTGGTTGCATGTTTGCAGGTTAGGCTGCTTCGGAGCGACAATTTTTCTATTTTTATTATGTTCGCCAAAAGTTTTACCGCCTGCTTTGACATTAACCGTCCTTGGGAATGCTGTTGGAATCTGCCACCAGTCGTACAAAGAACAGATACACTCATGGAGAACCTAGGTGGAGCACTGACCCGGGCTTAAATTGAGACCTCAGTAACATCCATAGCCGTCTCATCATAATCGACACAAACTGAATGAAAGACGTGGTCCAACCACGCCTCATACTTTAAGTTTATTTTCGATTTCAAGAAATATCATGTTTTATTCCAACACCACTTTTGAGATCTGAAAACTTCATAAGTCACGATGGTCAATCAATCTATAGATAAAACTTATTTGTCTTTACGGTGGTATATAAGGGATACGTGGAAAATCATCATTATGAGTAATGAGTTGTCGATGACAGTTAATGGTTATTTTTATCGGATCTATATTAATCGACTCTAGCTAGTCAATTTTAAAAGACATGTCGCTGTGAGTCTTTCCATGGACAGACATTTCTAAATACTGATGAACATGACTTATTTCTGAAGATTATTTTAATTATTATTTTAATCGATATATATTCATATATTATTTATTTTAATTAATATATTATTCAAAGATTATTTCAATCAAAAGTTTCTGATATGTAGAGCCTTGTCTCAGGTCTAGGATCTCTCTCTAGTAGAGGGAGAGTCTCTTCCTTAAACAGTAATTGCGTTCTTATTCTTTAAACCCTTTTTGATGTTGTCATCAATACAACATCTACAAACATTATTTTGTAATCCATTTTAATAAAATTTGAGACCAATAAGAGCGCAGACTGGTAATTACATTTACGTATTATTACATGCCGGCCATATTTAATTTAAATTTGCTCATACTTTCTGTATACGGTTATGCGTTTTGGACGCACATTGTTCGTGACTTAACAGTAATTGTCGTCATAAATAAGCGAATTGAGTGAATTTTCATTACTACAGCCATTTTACGTGGCCGTTGTTCTGAGTGCTATTCATCGGTGTTATTGATGCTCAGCACACGTTTATGAGTATTTAATTACTATTTTGCATTTTTCTCTTAATAATTATATGAAACTAATCCTGATTGCTCTGATAAATGAAAATTTTAAAAGTTGATGTGACACTTTTAAAATTTTCATTTATCTCATATTTTGAATTTACTGTGATGAAAAGTTATTTAAATTAATGCTTTGATAGCATTATTTATTCAACACTGCCAAACCTTTTTTCTCAGTAAATAATATTTTAGATGACATTGAGCATAATTCGCATACCGTTCATTCTGTAACATAAATACCGAAGTTTGAGTTAAGTGACAATTATCTTGCAAATTAAAATTTGATACTATCCGGAAAGGATTAATATTTTAACGATTTATTTGATAATTTATGGCCGCCGAGAATCTGACTCGAACGAAATTCAATTTTAACATGGAACAATTTATAATTCCGCTTTACTTAAAGTTCTGTATCAACCGATAGGGAATGTATTTTTTTCATAGGTGTATTGTCACAGGGTTTGAAAATAATAGTTTGTTGTTATTATATTACGTTATCCCGAAAATTACCCTCATACTTCAAATTCCTTTATATTTACAGACATACACTTGTATCCTAAATTTCAAAAATTGGTTGTGACGGGTGGACGGATGGATAACACGAGTTACTGTTACCCTAAAGAGTTTCATTTGGTCAATTAATGTACAGAACCGTAAAAGATTTCCTAATGCATTTCAGACCCTTCGTCATACCATGAGACCAACAAGATAACGAACTGGGAGCAGTATTTGTAATAAAACAATGGTGATGTACGGTAATCGTTTCCCGCGGATCACTAGCACTAGATAATTTACATTGATCCCGCTCGGTAGTGCGCCATCAATACAGATAGCTCAGCAATTAGTTCCCAAGGGAGCCCCGCACGGAATATTTATTCCTTGGCCATGTTTACTGATTGCTGTTCAGATCGAATGGAACTACAATCCTGTCTGTTTGCGGTGGCTGGGATTAATTGACGGTTACCCTATCTCAAAAGTAACCTTAATGTCCTTTTTACTCGTATGTGGTTGAATCCGTGGGATAGTTTTGTGTTATCTCTTTTTTTTAATTATCCTATATACACGGCGATACTATCAATTCTCAACAATTTTATTATTATGCTTAATTTTGGTAAAATAAAGACCTGAATCCAGATTCCTTTCCAAAGTTGATTTAGGATATTTACAATAAGTTATTATAGTCTCAAAGAAATATTGGAGATGTATGTACTAATGTATGTATAAAAGTATTTGATATCAAATTGTTTGTCATAAAAATTAAAATGTAAATACAAAATATTTGACTTTACATTCATTTCCTATAGTTTTGTTTTAGTTGTTTGTTTAGTTCGATTAGTAGGTACTAATATTTTTACGGCGGTTTATTGCTAATTATTTTGAAAGAAAAACAGAAAGTTAATTGGGTTATGTTTGCAATAGGCAGAAGGTAGCCTCCAGGTCATGGCATTTTTCACAGGATATCTCCAGTCGTATCACGTCCCGTTGTACCGCTCTAATGAACACCATTTATAATATACTCGTCCCAGATTCGTGTAATGTGTTTATACTTGTGTAGCGAGAAAATATCTGCCAAATAAGAGTTTTCTATGTAATAATGTTTAATACCGTTACAATGGAGGTTTGGCAACAAATGTTCAAGTGGAATATGTGAAAAAGTGTAAGTTAAGTAATCCATCGTATTGTAGTAGTTGTACTTACCTACATAGGCAAATGAAGTAGATTTTTTGTGTGACCAATAAATGAAAGTCTATTTTTCTTATTAAAATTCCAATTTTACCCTTAGGCTGCTAGAAACTTTATAACAATAAAAAATCCATTGTTATTAACCAAATCCGGTTTGTGCACACTTGACGGGGTTCTTACCTAACAGTGTCCTTTTTTTCACTTTATGAAGTGAATTATGAATCTTTCTATTAGGCTCAACGTTTGTCTGACGTCAACCCTCACTGGGAATGACCAGAAATTAGCAGTGATCGGAATGAGAAAATAAATTACTAAGAACTTTTATAAAACCGGAAACCACGTAAAAGTATTTGCGAAACAGATTGACGCTAACGCAATACGTTTAAAATGCCAGAGAGGAACGGTTTTTTAAATGCTAGCTGAAATTTTATTTTCCTGTCTCTGAAAACGAATAAAATTTTAGATTGTTTGTTGAAAATAAAATAAAAATCGCATATTGATATTGGAGAAATAGTGTTACCCAACTGCAGAAAAGACCGCCGGAGATATGTTCTTATTGGGGTGTGTGTCGTATTGCACTTATCACTTCGATTCTCATGTCAATGATACAACTAGAAGACATGCAAATGAAAGACATTTCTTGACTATGGGCGTAAAAAGCTCAAGGTCGCCTAAAGGGCTATGGGGAGAGCTCGGTGTTTACCTACGAGAAATGTCAGTCAGAATACAATATATGAGGAATAAGGAGATTCTTAGAACATTAATATTACAGCGGATTAGTTCATTGTAGTGGTAGTGGTCGGGCCAAATAGCACGCAGAACCGCACGTACCGGTAAGCGCAGTAATCTATCGACTAGATGGTCAGATGACCTGAAAAAGTATCAGGCAAGCTCTGGATGCAGGACTCCAACCGTTAATTCTAGAAATATTTGGGAGAGGTCTATGTCCAGCAGTGGACTGACTGCGGCTGAAAATTAAATGATGATAATGACATGCAACAACAATTACTTTATCATCATAAATTTAAGAGGTTGGCTCTTATCGGCGGTGTTTCTTCCAAATGTCAATTTTACTCCCACAAAAACATAAAATCGTCTAGGTATACAGAAATCACTTCATATAAACGTCAATTTGTTCAGTTTCGCAAAGGACGCTGGCCCCTTGTTCATAGTGACGCCGTGTCAGCTATTCGTAATTGAATCTTGTGGGTCCTCGCCCGCTGGCCGCCTTCATAGCTGCTTATGAAAACTGTTCGTCTTGATTTTGCGACAATCATTGGAATTCATAGAAATCTTGCGCTGCATTTTTCATCTTTCTTTTATTACGTGACATTTCATTGGGTTTTGTCATACTCAGGAATGTGAGCAAAATTAGTACGTTTGATAGGTTTGATAAGACGTCACAACCTTCATTTTCTAAAATCAGTATAATTGGGATTACAGTATTTACAATGAATGTTTATGTATATTATATGTCCTAAAATTGGATATTTAAAGATAAAATGTTTCAGTCTTGAACGATAAACTGTTTTTGTTTCTTTGTGCGAAACAAAAAAAAAAACAGTTTACGTTTAATCTACTAACCAAATCTTTCGGAAATTCCACAGACATGCATACCTTAGGTAGGTTCATATTATTCCGGAAAAAGTACTGTTCCCGAGGGTGGTTAGTATACGGGCAAAGCCGCGGGTTAAAGCTAGTGAACATTGATTTCATGTTTTCGATAACAAATTTTTCATTTTATTTATTTTATATTTGCGCATTGTTGAAGCTTGATCGCAAAAAATAAATATTTTATGGTAAAATCAACATTTTTATCTGATCTTTATTTATTCATACAGTTCGTTTGAACAAATACATAATTTTAAAATTTATTCATTGATTTCGGGCAAACAATTTACGTTTATCTTAACATTTTCACACGACTATTCGTGCTTCGGAAGGCGCGTAAAGCTGTTGGTCCCGGCTGCAATTTGATGGTCCTTAAAGGAATTATGTCACCGGCCGAAAGGCGGTTCAGACTCGGACTCTCCACACCAGAATGTACATGGTCGATTGGCCATGTAACCACTCGATATGATGATGATGTTGATACGACTATTTCATCTGATTAATGTTATTTTATCATGGCCGTTGATTGGTTATGGGCCCCGGCTTCTATCTGGTGGCTGATAAAGGAACCACGGCAAAGTACGAAAACTCTACCATACTCGTACTAGGATAACAAGTTGTACAGGGTCATTTGACTTTACAACTCACTTGATATGAATGAATCTGATTAATAATTGGTCCCCGCGACGCTACGACCGCGCGAGACTAACTATTAATCTAAGGAATGAATCTTCCTATTACAAAAATTCTATTGTTGGGTATAGGCCTCTCTCAATAATGAGACTTCAAACTATTATTTAGTCGAGGAACCATGTGAAATGTCAGACATTTCCAGAAATTTGTAAGCGCGATGTTTCCGACCTAGCAAATTGTCTGATTAGCACACATACGTCGTACATGTATAGGTACTTTTCTTAGAATCTCCTCAATAACATCATATTGTTTATTTTTGTTTCAGACGGAATACTGCGAAACACATGTCTTCGTCGTCGACCAAAACAGCCTGGTGGCTGGCAACGTTTTTTAGTGTCTTAGTTACAGGTAACTTCATTTTGTAATAGTTCAATACATATAATCTAAGAATATATTAGATAAGCATAGAAAATACGAAACAAAGGTGTTGACTTGGTGAGGAATAGGTAGGAGAGGAGAATTCTCGTGTCGGAGGTCCAGTTCTATTCAACTAAGTACGTACTTATTAAGGGTACCTACTTATCTAGGTATATAGTAAATAGTTCCAAAGTTCTACTTACTCAATTAACAAAAGGTAAAGGTGCCGACTATCGTTTTCTCCGTTTCTAACTGTAAGGTGTACAGAATTAATTGACCGTGTAATTCAATTGATATGAATGAATAAATGAACTACTCTACACTTGCTGTAAAGTTCAATAAGAATATAATTAGGTATAACTGATTGCTTAAAATAATAGTTGCCACGCATATATTAATAGTGAAATGAAATAGCGAAATTCAACTGATAAATTCACAGTAAACTATCAAGACGTTAGCGAGAAGGAAAACGAATGGTTGCCACATGTCACGCTGGCACACAAATCTCTTTGCATATCCATCACTCGATACGGACTGCATGATATAAATTGCTGCTGGCATAATACTATCTCGCGTTATTGCCATTGAAGTAGGTAAATTTTATCAAATGTGAGAACAGTAAAGCTATAATAAGTAGGTACAACAGTGATCTATAAAGAACTGCGCTCCGGTACGCATCTCCTACTTCTATGGAATTCTTAGCCAAAGAGCAGTGGTTTTTGGGTAGGCGTAACGTAAGCGTCAATTTTAGTTGTCCTTGTTAGTAAGTGTCTTTTATTGTTAAGCTGATGTAGCAGTAATTTATTTTAGTTGTTGCAACGTGTGTTAGATGTCAACTGAAGGTTGTGGCCATAAGTAGTAACAGGAGAAGAAAGACTTTTATGACTTCACTTTAGTTTAAGATTTGTCGTTTTGTACAGTGTAACAAATTATTAAAATGTTCGGGATTTAGTTCTAGTAAAAATTTAAATTATAATACCCGTGGATGTATTTACAATATTACAGGATAGTTAAAAGTTCATATAATTTTAGAATTTTTATTTACGTAATGTTAACGTCATTGCGATGAAAAACTGATAAAAAAATGTTAGGAATATTTTCACCTGCGACTACATCCCGTCGCTTTATTTTACCTTGAGCCTTCCTAAAATTTGGCCGAAATATTTCAGTAATCATACTTCACAGAACATCGACAAGTTAATACCTCATCTAAGGGAAATTGAATATTAATTTATTTAGGAAATTGCGTCAAGTGGATCCAAGCACTTGTTTCCAAATAAAATTAACTAAATTACAAAGTTAGTCGGGATCGTCCATCGAGGAGATGGCGGAATTAAAATTTTATGTCCTCAATTGGTTTCCATAGCATGGCTGAAATGGCAACTATAGAAATTGTTTTATTTTTACTTTACTGAAATGGTTTTAGTTTATTGTTTGTTGTTTCAGTGCTTTTGCATATTTCATATCGATGGTCTACCATTTTCGTTTTTGGCATTAATTACTTACTTTCAAATTAAAAAAAAGAAAATCTCTTTTGTTTCTTGTAGTTATTAGTTACAGAAAATTTAAGATTATAATTTTTTAAACAGGTGAAATGCCAATACAAGCGGAAACAGAGCCGGAGTTTCTGCAAGCTCTAGAGAACCACACGGTGACGCAGGGCCGAGACGTGCATTTTACTTGCGTCGTCAACCATCTCTCCAATTATAGAGTAAGTATGAGTCCATTGATTTACTTTATGTTCATTATCATCAGCTTTCCATAACCCACTGCTGGGCATAATCCTGCCTCAGTCTACGCTAACCATCCCAGTCCTGAGCCATTGCAATCCAGTTTATTTTATGTTATTAACCTTATAATAAATCTAATAAGAGTAGAACCAAAGAGTTAAACCGTGTTTGTTAACATAATTACCCCAACTACCATATGGTTACCTGAAAAAGATTGCTTATGCGATAAGCCTTTTGTATACGTACTGTTTTCAATATGTAGGTATTATTGTAGGCGTGTGCAAGGAAGAGTACGAGTAGTATCAAGGATGGTTAATGGAAGGAAAATGCACATGGGTGCCATGTGCCTTTTGTAACCACACTGTCGAAGGGCACTTTATAGTCATTTTATTTAAAAAAATCTGTTCGTTTCATGATAGAAGCTTAGCAGAGATGCGGATATCGTAAAGCATTTAATGAATTTGCTTTTTTATATGCATTTTAACACGTTAATACCGATATCGATCCTACGAAATTGTGGTTTGTCGATCAAGCTAAGTTTTTACGCTTCGAACAATAATCCACGGATTAGTTTATATAGAGTATGAAAGTTGTTCACAAGTTGAAGCCCTGAATGGGGAAGAAACCACGGCGCGGCGCCTCGCAGTGAATGAATTTTAATTAAGCCGCTTTCCCAACTGAGCTAAAACCTTAAAATAGAAAATATGAACAAAAAAAAAAGAAAAACAGCCAAACTTTCCCGTGCCTTTGAGGTAAATATTGCTGCTATCATGAATTCTAATTAAAATAAAATTCAAGTTACGCAGAAGTTTGGAATATTACGATAGATAAAATACAAAAATGTTTAAATTACAGTGGAGTCAACTTAATGAACTTGTTAGGTAACAAATTAAACTGACAACGCAACTTATATTTCAATAGTACTTAGGTAAAATATTATTTGTGTTTGTTTATTTATCATAAAAAAATACCGATGTAATTAATACTAATGTATGTGTGTGAATACGAGATTATAGGTACCGTTTTAATCACCAAATATCAATCCTTGTTGTTTGTTTTGGCTAATCAATGTAACAAATATATTTCATACACTATCATGTTACGTATCTCTTTATTGGGATATTTGGGCTAAACTTTTGCAAGATTAATTGTACACATACGTATAAAGTATGATAACAATCGTGTAGCGAATGACAAGTGTGTTCTCGTATTGTGTTTGCTAGAATCGTTAGCTGCAGAAGCGACGGAAATAATTCTCACAAACAATGAAATTGTTACTAATTTATTTTACAACCGCAACAAAGCGGAATGTCACATGAAAAATGCTTGAAAGCGGCGCGAGACTCTGCATTCCACCGGGAGAGCGGCTCTTCGCACCTACAGCATGAAAAAGATAACCTTTTATTTTTATGGAAAATGATATTTAATTTAACCGCGTGAATTTTGTTTACGATACGCGTTTTATCTTTAAATAAGCCATTCTCTTGCAACGAATCAAACTTTAAAAGAATAAATTATATCGGTGGATAAGCGAATGCAAAAATACTAAATTGTCATTCAAAGTATACAAGGTGGTATTCATTCTATGAATACTGAGCACTCTACTTCGGTTATTATATAACATAATGTACCTTCATTAGTCTTTTAATTAATAAATTATAGAATTACAAGAAAAGAATAAACTACCCAAAAACTGTCCCATAACTAAAAACATTGCTACCTTACCGAATTATCTTGGTACGATAGCAGAGGAGGCCCTGTAGGTATGAGCCCACCTCTGCACCACAATTTTACGTGTTGTTCCCTCAGTTTTACATTCGCTACAACGTTTAACTCACATTAAGTTTCGTCTTCAAACAAAACAAACGATTTGAAACTTGGAGAAGCGCTGTGAAAAAGGAGCAATTTATGACATTAATCCAAGATATAAAATGAAATTTCTTGTATGGAGCTGAGCATTCTGTGAGGCGTCCGCTGTAAACTAATTGCATTGTTCAATGTAGCCTTTCATCTTATATGCCAATTTGTATAACAAACATTGTATTCAATTATAGCATTCTCTATATAACGTACATTTCTCATATAAATGTTTCACTGTTTCTTCGTCTAAAGCTAATTTAATTAAATTTTACGTTTCTGACATATTCACATATCATTCAATATTTACATGTAAAGTAGATTTTGAGACGAATGATTTGAGATGATAGAATGAAACTCTTGCAGATCGTTTTAATAAATAGGCATAAAGAAACATATGGTATACCTGTAAGCAAATGATTTGGACGCGAGTGGGTCAAAACAACTCCATGAACTGAGCCATTGGTGAAAGTAGAAAAAAGTAACAAAATTTTTATTTATTCACAGGTTACAATTACTTTATCTATCATATTTGTAAAAAAATTTTTTTTTTTTATTTCTTATGTTTTTGCGATTGTTATTCATTAAATTAAACTATTTTAATACGGTTTTATCGCGTTTATTACTTATTTATTTACACCTGACGTTTCAAACACTTTACAGCGTTCATGGTCGCAGGCAGACTAAGTTAAAATTTGTCTTTGATGTCATAAGATTACAAACTACCGCCTGAAATTTTATTGGGAACTATTCCGATTCACGCAGTATTGGCTCACAGTATCTAAGGGTCTTGCAGTCTGCTTCCGAGTTTGCGATTTTATTAAGTTAATGACTGGGTCCCAAGCTGGCGGTACCTGCCATCCATCCTCTCTATTGAAATTAGGATGTTTTTTAATTTCAATAGCTTTACGTAACATCCTTGGAATGAATCTGTTTTCCTTTGCAAGGACTTGAGGATTATCAAAACGCATATAGTGGTTGGGTTTGTCTAGAGCATGTTCACAGACTGCAGACTTGGTTGAGCGTCTATTTTTCATGTCAGCAATATGTTCTGTAATACGAGTATTAATGCTTCTCTTTGTTTGCCCAATGTATGATAAACCACAGTCACAGTCAATTTTATAAACTCCAGCATCTTGCAATGGGATATTGGATTTTACAGGTCTTAAAAATTGGTTTATTATCTTATGCGGCTTGTAATAGGTCTTGATTGAAGCTCGCCTAAGTATGTTACCAATCTTGTCCGTGACACCCTTTATGTATGATAAGATGGCAGGAAAACGATCAACTGTGTGCGGCTTGGGTCGACTTCTGTGACATATGTGTGGGAGGCTGAGATTGTTGCTTCTTAAGACAGACTTGACTCGGTGAAGCTCCTCCTTAAGATGGTGGGTGTCACAGATGCCGTGTGCTCTCTGTAACAAAGATTTGCCTACGGTAGCTAACTGACATGGATGATGGTGAGATTTACCATTGAGATATTTGTCTGTGTGGGTGGGCTTTCTGTACACAGTGTAAGTAATAAACGCGATAAAACCGTATTAAAATAGTTTTTTTTTTGACTTATCTGTTTCGAGATTTTCATTGTTTGCAACTGATTGTGTATAATTACTAAAATAATCTTCTATCGTAGCTGGTTGGTATTCGATACTAAATCAATTAATCATCCTTCTAGACAACTGTGTGAAACAAAGTTGCCATGGCGATCGTAAATGCGAATACACATGACAAAAACTATTCAGATGGTTTCGAGATAACTATCATAGAGGATATTTTATTACATGAAATTAAAAATCCATACTATTTCAGGTGGCGTGGATCAAGTCAGACTCAAAAGCGATCCTAGCGATCCATACAAACATGGTGGCTTTGAACCCGCGGTTATCGGTCACGTACAACAACCACAACACGTGGAAGTTGCACGTCAGCAACGTGCAAGCCAACGACTCTGGCACGTACATGTGCCAAGTCAATACTGATCCTATGAAGAGTCAGGTAAGAGATCTATAGCATCCAGACTCTCGCGTGAACCGCGGCGAGAAAGGGCTTCCAGACTCTTACGAGAATTTTTGCAAAGAATTCTCGGGAGAAGAGTACGAGAACGCTGTCCACATTCACAGTTCTCGGACTTTTCTCGCGAGAGAAACCTGTGAATCAGGACCATATATATACCTCTATATTTTTATCCCACTCCAACGTTTTCGTGAGGTAAAATACGCAAATATATTTTGTAAATCATCCAGCAATTCAACATAATTAAACAAATAATAATAAATTGATAAACAAAGCGTTGAATAGATGTATGGTTTAATAATTTCGCCAATCGAACTAGTATAATTAATACGAAAGTGAATTCGTGTATTTACTGAACCTGGAGGAGAAAATAGAAACATGGGATATGCCGAAGATCCCGTAATAAAGAGAATCGTTCCAGTAGGCTAGAGAAGCTGCAGTTTCTACAGTTTCAGATAAAATTAAACTGTGTTTTCAAATCGGTTTTTTTGCGTCCATAAACAATAATAATTGCATATGGTAAATTACGGATTGTGGATGATTGTTTATACTAATTACTCGTAAAATAGTAGAACCAAAATTGGTCAATCTCATACGCATGTAAAAATAATTTATTAGGTAAAAGAAAATTAGTAAAAAAGAGGTGTCAAAATTAAATAACCCGTTTATAGCTTTACAGCATCATCATCATTTTAGGCGCAGTTAGTTTGTTTTATCATAAAAAAAAAAAACAATTATTAACATGATCAGACTATTGATCTTTTCAACAGATGGGTTACCTCTCAGTGGTGATACCTCCAGACATAGTGGACACAGTGGCGGAAGGCAGCACTGCCCAGGAAGGAGGCAGCGTACGTCTGACATGCACGGCGACAGGGGAACCTCCTCCGACGGTCATGTGGAGGAGAGACCATGGAAAACCCATTGTATTCCGATACGAAGGAGGACGAGAGAGAAAAGGTAAGTCAGCTTGCAAGGAAAAATTGACATTTTTAATTCATATTAAACATAATTAAATCATATTATTCTAGCGTATATTTATATTTTATATATATTATATCCTAGCGTAAGTAAACGTGAAATTGCCTATTGCAGGTAACACACATTTAAAATTATAAACGTATTATATTATAAATATTCAGAAAGTATAATTTTTAATGGTAATAAATATAGCAATCACATTATAAGTTTTTAACTGAATACCTACTATCCCAGCAGATAGATTATCGTAGAAATGTTTTGAATATGTTTGAAGTTATAAAACTTTTTGTTTTTCAGGATGTTTAAATAAACCGAATCAATTACTAGCGTAATATAGATTTAGTATATTTATATATATTTCTTATTTTTCTATGAAGCATACTTGCGGTTCCATTTATAAACTCTGGAAACATCTGAAATTTGTTGCGTCGATAAACATAAAACAATTTATAAAGCTGAACGGACTTTTTCATACACAACATAAGCTTTTATGACTTAACTGTTCAGTTTAGTAACAATAGCTGTTATTAAAATATGAAAATCCTACCACCCGTAGCTAACCTGGTTCATAGTTGCTGCGAAATAATTTAGTATATGTTTATAAGCTTCGCCGGAGCTTGTAATCTTGTTGCAAAGATTTAAATATTCAGTGTCGAGTTTAGTGCGGATGACACGGTCTAGTTGCTTTATCTTTGACAAAACTAATTACAATTTAAAGTATTTTCTTATACAAGAAATGAAAAAAGAACAAGTATATCCCGTATATAACGTACTTGACACTTTACGATCACCACTTCACAACCAACATTTATCATACGGGTTGGCACGGTTACTTTTCGGTAATCGGTGTAAAAAAGGGCCTCTGTCTACACCTGTCGCCTCTAGTAAACTACATCTAAAGTAATAATTAAATATTTAAAAAGTATCACAAACAACCAATGTAAAAGTATTCTTTTGAAAAAAAAATGTATATACGCGATTCTAACAAGAAATATTGAAATTATTTCCCTTTTCTAGAATTTATTAGTACATATTGCACTCGTCTGCGAATATATGGTAATAAAATGAATGCACTCATATTTCTTTTCTCTTATAGACGCAAACTATTTTTCATTAGTTTACCATAAGAGCGTTGCATGCAGTAAATTCCAGCAATCATATTATTCTCAATTTGTCTTGAAACTGTAGTATTCTGCAAATAATCACCATTTATTTGTTTTATTGCGCAGCGGAGCTGCGGCGGTAATAGGTTGGAAAATATCCTGGATTGAACGATTACTTCTGGCCGAAGTACATCGGTGAATAGGGATTGTTTGGTCGAAAAAGAAACTATTAAAAATATTTATTTAATGATTTCTTATGTTTTCGCGATTGTTTTTCATTAAATTAAACTATTTTAATACGGTTTATATCGCGTTTAAGACTTATTTATTTACACCTGAAGTTTCAAACACTTTACAGCGTTCATGGTCGCAGGCAGACTAAGTTAACATTTGTCTTTGATGTCATAAGATTACAAACTATCGCCTGAATTTTTTTTTATTGGGAACTATTCCGATTCACGCAGTATTGGCTCACAGTATCTAAGGGTCTTGCAGTCTGCTTCCGAGTTTGCGATTTTATTAAGTTAATGACTGGGTCCCAAGCTGGTGGTACCTGCCATCCATCCTCTCTATTGAAATTAGGATGTGTTTTTCCTAGATTCTTATTGCAGAAGAATTCTAGTTTGCACTTCTTTAGATACTGCTATTGCATTTTTTCTTTAGTTAATTTACTGAAACACTCACTTTTTCCAAATATACCTTTCATATAAACTTCAAACTGATCAAGATCAGTAACAATGTATTTCGTACTACACCTCTTTTTCAAATCTAATCATATTTAATTTAAAAAATTTCGTATACCTAAGCTGTCATACTAAGTGTTCAGAGGGTATAAAACCTAGAACTATCCGGCGCAGCGCAACAAATTCATGTAAAATCCTCCTTATTTTCCCTTAATTTCAAAAATGTGCTCCTTCGTGTGTGTAGAGCAGAGCGTCATAAATTGAATTTCTAACAAGAATACGATTCCCATCAAGTAGAGTTTATCCTGTTAAGAAAGGAGATGGCTTGGAAAAAATTGGACGCAGCGTGCAACTTGTTTGTCGGTTTTGTCGGGAATTCACATTGTTCATTACTAGAGATCGTAAGCGTTGGAATAAACGGGGAATAATGTCACAGATATTTCAACCGGAAATCTTTTGTTTCTGGTTATTGGAACTTGGATTGTGAACATTCCTTCGATGTTCCGTTTGGCAGTTCTACATTTTAGAATGAGCAGTGATTTTGAGAATATACATTTTTTTTAAATATATATATTTTTATAAAAGATATTCTTTTTAATATATTACTTTATATTAGGTACTATTATTCCGTCTGTGTTATCATACGCCATATGAATTTTTATATGTATATAATTTAAATATTCTAACCGTTTCCCGCGGCTCTGCCTTCTACCCTCAAAACCTCTTAAAGGTAGATTGTTGAAAAATTTAGCCTATATTTAAATATCTTCTTTTTATTGAAAAAGAAATGAGAAAATAATGAACTAATTGAAATACATGAAAAAAACGAAAACTCAAACGACAATGAACAGTTTCGTAAAAACGATATAGGTACTACCAGGAATATATACTACCAGGAAGCGGGCATGTATTTCGCTCGTCGTCGGGCATGTCATTTTGCAAAAATTCCCAGGTGTCTTCTTACGAAAAGCCAATACACGTTGTGTTTGTTAAAATGTTTGCTGATGACACATTTCACACGTACTTCTTTCTTATGTATAGCCCGATCAGGAAAATAGCATCCTTACCTTACCCATATTGCGGAAAAATATTAGAATTAATTTCTTTTACTTGTAACTAGATAGGTATTTAATAACATTCCTTCATCTCAACGGCATCTGCCAAAAGAGACAGGAGTGGACGTTGTATATTTTGTGATTATCAAATAAAAATATTTATCAAAATGGTAAAAATGTTATCATATTTGATGCGAATGAAAACGAACGATTGATTTCTATTTCATTAAATGACACTGTCAATTTTGTTGTTGACATGACACATACAACATGTCACCACCTAAAGGCGATCAGTAACCATCGCTACTGATGCAGGGTTTTTATTTTCCTGGTCGGGCTTATAATATTTACTAGAAATCGCTTTGAAAAGTATTTCACTTAGAAGTCTTTTCGCTTACCTTTATGATAACATGAGCAAAAATTTATCGCTGAATAGAAAAAGTATCTTGAAAAGGAACCGACATTTTGTCGTTTTTAAATTGTATGTACTTACCCAGTGTCAATCTCACAGTAAATACGAATCTAAAGACACCTCTCAAGCTAAAATCCATCGAGCTGTTAAGGCTACAGGGCGTGCCAAACAATTATACATACAAACATACAAACATACCTACATACATACATACCTACATACTCTCGAACAACATAACATAACCCTCCTTCTGGTGCAGTCGGGTAAAAAGAACAAAATGAAAAAATACTTCACGAAGCGTAAGCTGAATTTTACAATGCGAAGCAATATAGTACTCATCTATGGACAGTGTTTTCATTGTTAACCCCTCGGAACGAACCCTTTTCCCGGGAGTGCCGAAAGCCGCCATTCTGCTCAAGTCTTTTTTCCAATTCAATCTACTTTGCATTGTCCTCGACACTCGCATGAGGCATTACACCTAGACCCCTTCCCCCTTGCACTTGCTTCCAAGCACTTCTCTTCCAATGGATTTTATTTACGCAAGAAAAAGCAAGCTTTAATACATATACCGCTGAAGACAATAAGGCGCCTCGAAACGAGATATAAAAGCTTTGAGTTAGTCTTGAGTTCCTTTTAGTAGGATTCCTTTGAAATGAATCGAATAATTCGTAGAGTTTATGCTTACGGACCGTTTTTATGTGCGAATGGTTTGTGGATGTGTAAGTTCTAATCAACGGTTCCGGACAAAGATTCTTTTGTCAATATAATGAGGCGTTGGCTTATTTCGTTTCTTTGCAAAGTAAATCCCTTGAGCCATCCAGTAATAAACGTTCCTAAAATTATAATTAATTATCAAGATAACGGTAATTAAAAAAAAATAAAAAACCCGAAAAAAATCAGCTTTAGTGTAATTTGGAAATGAAAAAAAAAACAAAAAAATCTGTCATTTTGTTTTTTTTTGATATGCCCAGTCACTCCTGTTGTAAATACGAATCTAACAACACCTCTCAAGCTAAATTCCATCGAGCCGTTCTGGTACTCCTTCTGCCGCAGTCGGGCAAAAACTGGTTTTATCGCCGAATATGTTGCCTTTAAATCTTGTGACATCTCATAAAATAATCTAATTTAAAATATAATGGGAAAGGTATTTTGTTTGATATTCGGCTGATTTTCATTGTCATCTTTTACCTAAAACAATTTGGTTTTACCTAAATTTAATATTTGCACCAATATCATGTGATCCCTCAATTTATTTATTACACCATGCACTTTAATCGACTTTCCGTTACATGATTCCATTTGTTTCTATTAAATCAGTTGGTTCTGGAGCGTAGAGGACAAGCGGACCGCTCTCGACTCGACTGAATTTTTATGAACTTTTTATGTGCCTTTTTGTAAGAAATGTAAAGTTTGAGCTCAGCGGGCTTTGGTAACTAACTGAATGTGCCACAATTTTTTATAAAAAATAAGTAATGTATTGTACATAAATAAAGAACAGAACGAGAAAGTAAACAGAATGCGAAAGTTTGTCTGTTTATCTCTCTATCTGTTACGCTTTCTCGGCCAAACCCCTGAACGGATTTTGACGTTTATAGTTGAAGACCCGGGGTCAAACAGGTAACTTTTTGATGCAGGCGAAGCTGTGGGAAACAGCTAACAATCTATAAATGTATTTATCAATCATTGTCTAGTTGCCATAGTCAACCCGCTAAGAAGAAGAAGAATCATTGTCTCAAAATTACAAATAACAGAAGTGTAGATGCAATTGTAAACCGTATCACAAAACTTGCATGTAATCCGTATAATTGCACTAGTTACGTCACTCTCAAGCATTGTTGCAACACCAACACCAACTATCTCATAATTTCAGCTCGCAAATACTACGAGTGCATACCAAATGGAAATTCTGCGTAGCGCTCCTATTGGCACTAATGTAAATGTACCATTCTGTTGGCTTACAAATACCGTGCCTTTGAGTTTGACAACCATTGTAAATCTATTAATATTGGTTTTGATTTATTTACCGTTCCGAAATTTACTTTTAATATTTATAGAAATATTTTCATGCTAGTTTTTCAGTTTTCGAAGGTATCAATGAGTTTAAATATTTTCTTTGCAAGAATAAATGCGTTGTGCGTTAGTATCCATGTAGTTGTACAGACAACGCTGTACGGGTGGCTCAGTTCTGGGCAACAAAAGGAATATAAGGCTAACGTCAACACGCTAAGAAGAAGTTTGTGGATGCGTTTGAAATCAATTATTAAATCGCCCCCTGTTCAAAGCATAACCATATATTTGGTTCCAAGTGAAGGTATTTTTACAGTCCATGTTTGTATTATCAAACATAGCTTGTTTTTTTTAAATATAATGTCTAACATAGATTAAAAAAAATGATTCCGATACCTAATGAAATTTCGTACTGTATTATGTTTGGAGATTTTTTGTTTAAAATATGTGTTAAATCACAAACGCACTTACAAATCCTGCACGGATTTGAAAACTTATGCGAACAAAGTTCAGGAAGTACTTTAACGCAGAAAACTTGGCAAACAAAGTTTGCTTGAGCAATAAGTTTATCTTTTATTGTTAGTACGCTGGCGCAGCGACCTAAAGTGGATCTTGGATGTTGTTTAAAATTTCATACTCAAAGTAGCTTTGAAGTTTACTGATATTTGAAACAAGTCTTAATCTACATAAATTATGAACCTAAAATTTGCGTTATCTATTTCTCGTTCTGTGGGCACAGCAAAATTAGTTCGCATCGAATTTAACACTGAATATTATGCACCATAGATTTGTTGTCGTACTTTTGAGTACCTGATGGGCGTTCTTCTTCTTCTTCATCGGTCCCTCACTACTAAGGATTGTGAACACATAATATGAGTGTCCGAACTATGAACCGCTCAGTATATGCTGCCCCTTTGCAACCTTCAGGACACTGAGCGTTAGTTTATTTTAAAAAAAAGTTACTTTTAGCTTTATATTTCTTTCTGATAGGCGGTGAACTTCCTATTCTGACAAGCCGCGTTTCGTTAATAAAAATAAATAATCTTATGGGAAGGACAGCTAACGCTATCAGTTCTAGTGCTCAAGTTACACGTGCAATGGGCTCTTCATTTACACAAAGCACATACATAGTGGCGTTTATAATCCATTTATCTTTAATATAAGACGAGACAGCAGTCCACTGATGTCTATGATACATTTACAATTTAGTAGAGCTTTTACGTACATAATCATAATTCACTTGTGTGACAGTTCACGTACTTGCGACGCAGTGCAGGTGTAACGCAGCCGCAGTACAAAATTGAATTTGTAGTTTTGAGTATTTATGATTCATTATTAATGTTAAATATTTGGTAAGTAAAAAACGTATATTGCAATAAATAAAAAAATTGGTTTTCTGAATACGAATCTATTCTTTTGTTTGAAAAAGTTTTTATGATTTGCAAAAACTACCTATATTATGGAGGGATCATTTTAATTTTTTAAACACTAAAAAAACAGTATGAATGTGTGCTTATTGAATCTCAAAGCTTTAATAAGTCAAAAATATAAAGGTTTTTATCGATATTAAAAGCAACACAAATACGTCCACTGCTCAATATAATCTAAGCAAACACAAATATTATTTCTCTATTACAAAAAATATTTACACTGAACGCGACCGCACGTTCAGTTTTAGCCATGAACGTGAAATAAAAATATAGGGGAGAAAAATCTGTAACCGAAAGGGTATACCGTTGAACAATATCGTCGAAAAAGCGAAATAATCCTTAATTCGTTCTCGGGAATACTTTATCGGATACAGTGGAAAGGTCGCGGTGTAGGATTACCAGTTTTATAAGTTAGGCATCCGTTCGAATGTCACCGCCGTAACCATAACATTTTAGTGGCCATTTGCCCCTCGTTGGTACACCCCGTATTTTTAATAAAAAACGCAATATAGTTTTTCACGAGCTAGGAACTAGAGGAAACGTTGGAATTTGTAATTTTGAAAATTAAACAGCTGTATGCTAGTTGCAGTTCCTCGACTCATGTAAATTAGTGTTGCTAGCATTGAAGTGAATAATTTGTTGCGAGTATAGTTTTTTCCTTCTATTTATCCTTTTGAGTTGTTTCATTACAGAAGGGAAATTTATCGTTTGCTTGCTTGAACTTTGCAGTTTTCGCTTTGATATCTCATTCAAATATGTTGTGTTTAAAGAAAGGTTTTTGTATAACTTGACTTAGACTCTAGCAACCATTCATATACGGCTAAATTAGCCAAATCTATTCTGAGATCTACAAAATACACAAACAGCAAGCTAAATCCGCTTTGAAGGAAGTTGATGACAAAAATTGTGACAGAGATTATTAGACTACAAGCTTAAAGATTAACTTTTAACGCATCGGTTTTAACGACAATGGATTATTTTTTGAACATAGTTTGTCCCAAATAATATAATACACAGCCATATGTTATCAACAGTAGTCATGAAATGTGAAATAAACCGGGTCATAAAACATTAAGAATAAATTATTTAAAAGCCCGCCATGAAACTTTAGCCATTACTCTGCTCGTACAATCACGATTTCCGGATTTAATTATTGCGAATACTTGTACTAATCGTCGTATAATTAAATGCACATTAAGCGTGGGGAATGGATTAACCTCGCCATCTTAATGGAAAAAGGTTCCAAGCTGCGATTTCTTATGATATGAATGATGTTTAGGGAACGTTTGGAGATGGTCAAGCAGGAGTGCTATTTTAAAAAAATATACTAAAATACTCACTAAAAACTATTGAGTCGAGTGATTTTTATTAGACTTACTGGTTTTCGGTGAGTCAATTATTTCAAAAATAGCACTTCAGGTGATTTGATCATGTTGTAAATACACTAAAATTTTTAGGGAATACGTGTTTTTAATATTTCAATTATTATACGATACAGTTTTATTAAAATAGTCCCCTTTATTTAAAACAAAACCTAAAGGTTTTGTGCCTAGAATCAAATTGACAGTTTTACAAGATATGCTATCCTTAAAAAATTCAACTATACTATGCTGGTCAAAGGAAGTGTTTAAAATTTACTCCAATCATTTCGGCCGTCCTAACTAACATTGACATGACCACATGATTAAGTTTGCCTCCAATATTGCCAAAAAAAAATCGTTCAAGTGGTAAGCCACCTTGATCTTACTCTTTGCCAGAGGCGATATGTAGACAGACAGTCAAACTGCGTAAGCATTTTTGCAGGACATGGAAATGTTAAATGTTTTGTAAAGTTTAAATAAATAAAGATACATACAAAGGAAGAAGAAGTCTTTGGTGAGCCACGAGCAAAACAAGGAATAAGTCCCTCATTTCCATATTTTATTTTTCCCTCTTTGTCCAATAGTGCAAACTGCAAACCTAGTTTTTAATTAATATTTGAACCACCGTTCTCCTGTCTAATATGTACGAGTATACCTAAGTAAATGACAAGCTCTAGCTGAATGTTTGCCAAGTTCTGTTTTCACCTTATTTCCTCGAGCCACAGTGTCGGTGACAGTGCACCTTTACGGCTTTAGATTTCATAAAAGTTGTGTTCATTTTTATTCTTGCTCCATTAAAGTAATAACTTTAATTTTACTGATAAAGTTTTCAATGGAAGATTATTCAGTAGAACAGTACCTATCATAATAATAAAAGTTCTTTACAAGTAAAAAGTAATGATTCTTACTGCTTAAAATAAATATTTAATCTATGTTTGAATGTTTGGCTTTCTGCGCCGTCGTAGTAAGTAAATAAGTATGTTTGAAAGTCAAATTCAAATGAAACCTTACTATCTATTCCGAATCTCCGAAATGGTTAGAGCAATTTTGATGAGAGTTTCACTACAAGATAGTCTGAGTTCCAATAATTTACTTTTGCATCTTTTAAGTTTACAATTATTATTCCTATACCATTAAGAATATTAAGTCGCTAGAAACAAATATCTACATAATTTTATTGGTAACCGCAGGTACTCAATAGAAACATCATACTACCTTAAGTACTATATTTTAAACGATAAACCTACGTAAAATAGTATAAAGTAGTGTCAGATTGTTATATTGTTTGTGTCACGACCACTTGTGCTGTTTTGTCAATACAATAATATTTAATGAACTTTTACAAAATAATAAAAAAAAATAATGAAGAACGTCACATAAAATTAATTCGATATTCACAGTAAAGACGGCGTTAACACTTCAACTTTTATTAAATAGAATTAAATTTACTCTCACTAAACACACCCTTCTCTCAGAGAAAGATCTCAAATCCGTTTTTCTTTGGGTTTTTCTACTGTAAGATGGCCCTCGATTGATCTTGTTAATCTAATCTGCGTAATCAATCTCAGTTCATTTCGTTTTTTCTTTACCCACTGACGTGTAAGTGGCTTTCGTTAATTTGTTTTGCTAATCATCCTCTTACAGTACCAACGTTTTTGTTATCATTACATACATTTCAGTTCAGGTCATTATAATAATGTCGAAGCTTTAGAAGACCTTCGAAATGACGATAATTATTGAAAAAAAAAACGTTTAATTTTCTAAGCGATAAAATTATGCTCATCTAAAATACAATACAATACAACTTTATTGCACAACAACGATACATTGTCTAATACAAGTAATCTTCCATACCAGTCTAGGACTATATTTACAAAGTTTAGGTTTAAATCTTTGTTCCGTGACGCCTCAGAAGGTGGTGGCTGAAAATCAGTGCTAGTCATGCCTGCATGTCTAGCGTATCACTGAGCCACCACCTATTGAGACGTCTGTCACGTACATTATAAACATGTAGCATAAGTTTATAAGACCTTTGCTGTACCTACGTGATAGCTTTCTCAATAAAGATATATTCTATTCTTTTCCATTCTATTCTACCTCAAATATGACAAGCTTTCAAGTAATCAAATAATATTCTAGGACATTCAACAATTTTCACAGAAAATAATAATTTATCTAGGAACTATATCAAGTGAACTGTTGCATTAAATGTAAATTTAAATTGTAGATGGTGAACATTACCGCGGTGGCAGCATAGAGCCTCCAAATTACTGCTATAACGGTAATAGCAATTTGCCACTGAAACTACCGTCTTCATTCTCTGTCCTAATGTTGATATACTAACATTGCTTCTTTTTCACGATGCTTTTTTTATGTGCTGACTAACTGTTACCTCTGACTTTGCCGGTACTTGTTTGTGTGTAGAAGATTCTTTTCGTTTCATTTGAAAACATTAAAGTGGCCTGTAGTGTTACTTGAAACAGTAATAAATAAATAAATAATAAAAATAATTAATTTCCAATTTTTAGGATCCATATTTTTCATACATTTGGACATTGTTCTTACAGAAATTATTAAGGGCCGATTTCATCAACGTTCCTATCCAATAACTAATCTAAGCAGAAAAAGCCATTTTTATTCTAGAGACAGAGTCCTTATACCGGAATCATAAGTGGATTAACAGTATATTTTCGGGTTAACTGTGTGGTGAAATATAAACTTAATTATACTAGAGTAAATTGTGTCATTGTCCTTGGAATACTACTTATCCGACTTTGGTGAAATCGGTCCTAAATAAAATTAAAATAAAAAGTATTTTCAAGTTCTTTGTATAAACGGTTTATTATTTCTTTATTTGTTAAAACTTTATTGTTCGACAAAGTATACATACTTATAACAATTCGCGGACTTAATGCTAAGAGCATTCTCTATCAGTCAACCATTGGGAGAAACAGAAAGATAATTTGGCGCAAAAAGTTAAGGGTGAAAATATTTATTATTTTAATTTTATCAAAAGCTTAAGTTCATACACTACGTAAACATAAAACTTAAACAATTATACTGATTCTTACTTACTGAACTCATATAAATACATATACCTACATATGTATTTATATGAGTTCAGATGAAGTCAAGTCACATTGAGAAGTTTTCATTAAATGAGCGAGTCCAAAATGTGCGCACGTACCCGCTATTTAAATAAAAATTACAAATTTTACTTACCTTAATATCAGTAGGCAAAGTATTCCAAAGTCGAGTAGAATGTAAATTAAAGGAATTAGCCATAAAATTACTGAGAAATAGAGGAGGAGAGAGGAGCACTTAGTAAGAGAGAATAAGAAGAACGAAGTTGACGGTCATAAGAGTCGGAAAGATGTTTGAAATTACATTAATTGTAAGTTTAATCATAAAATTACAATTATACTGGCAAAATATTGGAGATGATGAATTTATAGATTGATATTTCTTTATTAAGAACTACATTTAGGATTGATTCAAGAAGTTGCGAACTTCCAATGCAAAGTGAAGAAATATCAGTGTAATTTTATTTTCACATTTGAACTATAGTTATAGAGTCGTTAAGATGTTGTGGAATTTTAGTTTAAGGAAGTTGGTAACGACAAAAGACACGCCTATTTGCGTTTAGTAACATAATTTCCAAACAATCAGAAGCATCATTTTAATTTTTAATCGAAAACTTTGATAATTATATAGGGTAAACAAAATATCTTAAAAAAGTATTTTCTTTTTATAATACTAAAAAAATTATAAAAACAAACCAAAATGGGAAAAACCCGGGAGTTTTAAAACAAATAATTACTTGCTACTTATAATTATTTCATGTGATCTTATACTAACTAATGACTGAATGATACTCCGCCATAGATAAACTGATACTTCTAAAGTAAGCTTAAAACAGTTCTTTTAAAAAAAAACATTTATTTATTAATCGCACAGAAAATTTATTATAAAAGTTTTTAATAGGTACTCCAAAAATGATTTTAGTCGAAGAAATCCCAATGTAGTTAATAAATGCAAATCGCAGATAAAGTTGAAAGTTAGAGAGGTCCCGGCCTGTGAAAGAGCAGATAACAACCCTTCAGTACTCGAGTATTTCTTAGTTACAAATTTATTTGAGTTTTTTGTACCAAGTCACGTTTGTCAATTGGCTTCGTGGGTCGATGTTTGCAATAATGTGCATCAGTAATGGCAAAGTATTAATCCTCTGTGTAATCGGTTTTATTTGTTAAAATTTTTATGTACCACAAGCCACTAATAAACATACTTATACAACAGCTATACTACTTAGTAATAGTAGTAGTACGGAATTATTGCTAATAGCATTATCTACCAGCCAAAAATTTGGAGAAACAATATTTTGTTTCTTAAGTTAAAGTTTCTCAATATTAAGATACGAGTAAGTAGTACTATTGTACTAACTTATGAAAATATGGCATAAACCCGAGTTGAAGAAATTCTAGGGGATACATAAACAAGCCGACATATATATACTTAGATATCAGATTGACTACACAGTGTCTTGATTTGGAGGTACAGTGTGTCCAAACTACAAATGAAGAAGTAAAGATATTTTACCAATTTTGGTAGTTTGGCAGCTACATCTTTTATGAGGTAGATCTTCAGATTGTCAAAACCAGAAGCCCTGAGAAGAGAAGAGAATATCCTGAATTCTCTCTATATTATACAGCTTTGTTTATTTATGTTGAAGATCTTACGTAATGTATTTGATTAAAGTTCTGATTTGGTAAATTACACACAAGGGCTCGATTCAAACCCTTATTCTAAGAAAGCCAAAATTTGGCTTAGAGGTTTCATAAACATCATAATTTTCTTTGAACAAATTCGTAATAGAAATAAAGTGTATTTGGTATCCTGTAATTTTTTTGAAAAACTGGCTTCTGGGCAAAAGTCAAGTAGGAGGTACTTGGAATTTCGACTTAAACACTTGAATGATATGTATGACATTTAAAAAAGATAAGATATGCGCTAAGATGAGAGAGAGAGAGACTGCTTCAACCTAGCCTTAGACTTCAGAACCTAGGTACGGTTATTTAAAACGTGATCTCTTTAATGTTATTTGATGGTACACGCCCTATTGGCATGCGTATCCATCCATAGCCGTATATTGAACTGCCAACACAATAAAAACAATAAGGTTTTATAACAGTCCATAGAAAACTCGTGCGAAAGTAAGCAGTATTTTCCATTTTGAGTACGTATTATAACGTAATGGTTCTTTCTTAAATTCTAAATAAGCAATGTAAATGGTCCAAACGACAGTTGGATCCGCGCCAACGTAACCAGCAGGAAAAATGTTTCATTAAAAAAGGAAAAACAAAGATCTTGTTGTTCTTTCACAAAATTTGAAGCTGTTTAAATGCAAGCCTCAAGAATATTTAACGAAGTAAGTACACAAGATATCTTATGAAAATACTACATGAATGATAGATACCCACTCGATATGAATGCATATATGTTTATTATTCAATAGTCAGATATAAACAAAAATGTAAACCTACATTAAACCTATGAAAAACTATAATAGGATGAAATAACCAATAACAATGTCGCCGCACCTTAAATAGAGTGATTTACAAAGGAAAAATTAGGTACCCAATTGTCCTTTTTTTTCTTTTCCTATTTTTAGTGTGTGTGTGTGTGTGTGTGTGTGTGTGTGTGAAACAATCCAATTTGATGAGTTTTGAGGCATAACTAAATTTTGAGGCATAACTAAACCAACATTTTAAGTTACGCGTCAAATGCATTCGAAACTTGCATCGAATATGTCTAGGATATACAGTAGAGATAGAGAGACAGTGTTGTCCACTAACACACTTCGGGTCATGTTCCTGTTTGTCTGGTTTCCCTGTAAAAAGGGTTACGGAGGTCAGACGGCAGCCGCTCCGTTGTAATAACCAGTTCCGCCAAATCTAGGACCATGACTTTACAGCGTACCCTAGACTCCGAAGCGTAAGCTGACGACGCAACTAGAAATACACGATAGGATGACGATGACGATACGTTAGGAAGCAATGTACAACTTGTACACAAAAGTCTATGTACAATATGTACCGCAATCAACGTATAAGTTATGTATGGATTGACAGTTTTTGTGTTTAGTATCGGAACTCCGTGATCGGAACTATGTTTTTATTTTATGAAACTTAAAAAACAAAAATTTTCTGAAGTTCTATATCGAAATCTGTGAAACAATCTGAAACTGTGAAACTCATTGGTTTAACCAATGATTGAACGAAACCCATTCGATTTTGCGTTGGTCACAGATTTTAAAATTTACCCCCTGGATAACCATTTTTTGAGATCTATGACTGAATGGAAATCTTGGCTCACCGAATATATGATTGCTTGAGCGATAAGGCCGCCTTTTGTATACATACTGTGTTCACATTTTATGTAACATATTTAATTTGTATTTCACTGTGTGCAAAGAAGTGTTAAATAAATAAATATGTAGGAAGAAAAAAATAAATTCATTCATTCATTATTCAAAATCGAACGAAAACCACGACTCACAAGTTTTGAGCGAGTCACATATCACAAAAATAACACTCCATAGGTGAATCAGAATGACGACCAACGTTCCAGTTAGCACAACAGCATCGGCCGATTTTAATATGAATTTACGAGTGGCTAACAGCAGTTATACGTTCACCCGTTATTTCTGTCACCGCTATTCTCTATTCTCGTTCGGCGAAGCTTGAAGTGGTTAACAAAGGGATAGCCATGACATGCGTGGAGAAAATTGTTTTTTTTTTTTCAGCATACCATGCTACAATTAACTTTTATTAATCTTATTACTGTCTTACAAATAACAAAGCGTTGCCTGAAAAACACTTATGATCGCAAGAAAGCTTTTATCTATTTTATTCAAAGTTTTTGAAATATCGTACTACAAGGAAACCTTACCCCCCTCATTCATTACTATTTCATTACTAATATTATAAATGCGAAAGTCTGTCTGTCTGTTACCCATTCACGGCCAAACCGCTGAACGGATTTTGATGAAATTTGGTATGAATATAGTTGAAGGCCTAGGGTCAAACATAGGCTACTTTTTGATGCAGGCGGAGCTGCGGGAAAAAGCTAGTTAAAAATATATCGATAACCGATTGATTGGTACGAGTATCTTTAGTTGACTGGAAATAAATACGAACAAAACGATATAAATATTACATAAAAGGTAATGCAGACGTATAGATAAAAACACTACAAGTGTTTCCGTATGAGCGTCAAAAGGATACCTTACCTCAGTGGTAAGGTATCCGCTTACCATCAGGCATATGTTACCGCCTTTTTGTGTAAAAGAATAGGCAATTGTAGTATAAATAGCTCTAATAGTACGGTTAAACATAGCGAAATAAACGTGGCCCGTGTACGGATTACATGATTTATAACGCGAGTACATTAATTAATGTTCCTACGTTAATTAATCAGCCCGATAAATTGGTACACGGCTGTTCATTGGAAAAGGTAGAATAAAGAGCAGCTATCTATTGTCTGTCTAAACATGTGGAAATTAGCGTGGGTAAGTATTTTGGAGCTTGGAAAGAGGCAAAATGTTTCCGTGATGCTACTAAGTGGGTAAACAACATTACTATGAAAAATGGGTACCTTGATGTGAGCAAAAATACATTTGCTAATAAACCATAATTTAAGAAAAACAATTGTAAGAGATGAGTAAGAAAAAATGTTTTATTCTAATACAACCTGTGGAAAGAAAGACCTATTACGGTTTACGAGATCAGCCCGCTCATAGATAGACGACATCGGAGACTTAGTTAATAGCTATTTTATACTTCGCGTCTTTTTCATACATGCGTGTTTTCCAATTACATCTTCAGCTTAAATTTCAAAATCTGGACCTAACTATAACAGATGGACAAAATAGTAAAATACTTGTGAAAAGAAGGCGGCTTTACAATGTAGCGACTGCAGTCTGATCTTCGTTATCATTTTACTTACAAAACAGACCAATACCTATGTTAAGTAAGTTTTGTAAACAAACCCAAAAATAATCTGCATACTAAGCTAACATTCAAAATTACAATCGCATCATGAAATGTTCCGACTAAAATAAAACCCGAACCCCGTATTAATAATACCTTAATCGCCAGACTAACATCGCTGTCAGAACTTGTCACTGGGTAGAGCGTGGCGTGTCCCAGAACAATAATCAACTTAGCAGTATAATTTGTCTACCACTGAACCCTGGGCTTCTTGCTGCCATTACGGCAAGCTATGACAGCAACCCAGCGCTAACTTACTTGAATACTTACTTAACTTACTAACCAAGTGTAATCGCTTTTAGCGATGGTGCAGCGGTAATTTTTATTTGGATTATTTTTGGTGAATTATACGAATCGGTTTTCAGTGTAAAGGTAAATGTGTCTCCATCAACTTATTTGACGAGCTGAAATCAGCTTGTTTGTTTATCGCTTCGTGTAGCGAATGACATTTGTTCACAACCTAACTTTCTGATTTTATGTGATCTATCATACTATACTCTTGCAGTTTAATTACTACGTTGCGGATATATCGTCAACGTCTTCGACTTTCCAAAGCTGCTCATAGAAAGCATGTGAAGCCTTTTCACCTTAGTTACACATTTTTTTTCTGTTTTGGATAATATCAAGTAAATTGTACAACGATATGACATTGCTCAGTGTACCCCAGAAAGGGTTTCCTAATAAAAAAAATCTAAAGTTATAAACAAACAATAATACCGACAGGATTTGCATAATTCATAACGTTGAATTCTTTAAAACATTGAATAACAACGAAGGAATGTTTTAAACTTAGACCAGTTCGAACCATCTGGCTTTAATAAACCAACGCAATTATATATTTATTGTGATAGGGTTGTTTTGATCTTTGATTGAGCCATTAACTTGATTGCTGTACTTTAGAAATTCAGTACTAAAAGTTGGGCGAAGTGTTTTAATTAGCGTCTTAACTCGCGGGAGAAGTAGTATGAAGTTTACGAATTAACTGAAATATCCGCTTCGGGCACTAAGCTGTTGACTTTTAAATTTGTACGTTTTTTTAATTCGAGTTCAGTGCGATTGGACGGGATTATTTATTTGTCGAAGCGCTGCAACTAAGTTTTAAATAAATACCAAGTTTTTTGTTAACATACTCGTAGTTTCTGTTATTGCAACTGTGGACTTGTAGCACTGTTTGAAGCTGATTATTTTTGCCTTCCATTATGCGTATGAGGAATTTTCTCCGTTTGCACTGAGAATATTGAATGATTTTGCTACGTCTTTATCAGGCTCTGCTTTCACTAAGTGCTACATTTTACTACATATATTTTACTTTTTTAAATACATGTTTCAAAATATGCTCTTTAGCATCAAGTTGCAATAGAATTATACAAAGTATAAGAAAACTATTTAATGTTGTAGATAAATGCACAAACCGTAGTGTAGAGCATGGAATGAAATATACTTATGTTAGAATAAGTTAATTACATTCATAATATTTTAAGGACAATGTACTAATAATGTTCTAAAATAACAAATACAAATTTCAACAACGTCTATTTTTGTTACTACGTCGAGTACTTACGTAGTAAGAAAAATCGACAAATCCAATAACAAAACAAACAAGAGATAAAAAGATCAGTTAGATTAGTATCCCCAAAAAATTTTAAGAACACATATAAAAAATTATTAAAGCGGTGATTAGTAATAAAGTACAGACTTGGAGAAGTCTCAAAACGAAATGTTAATTAACTAAACAGAACACAGTAATAACTCGTAAACGTGGCTTAATTATCAGAAATAGGCTCAAGTAAATCCCGTCAAAACTAAATTGTACCGCGACATTTACTTATGTATCGTATATTATTTGATAAAAGCGTTTCTGACGTGACGGGAATGTAATAATGTGTAATGTTACAACGCCAATCACGGACGCACGTTTAATACAGAGAAATGAGGTGTCTGTCTGTCACATGGAAGTATTAACATATGTCATTATATCGGTATGTGATCATCACCATAAATTTAAATCTTCCATTCTTAAATGTCATTAGCGAGTTCCTTTGTTTTAGGGTTCCATACTCAAAGGGTACGTTATTACTAAGACTTCGCTGTCAGTCTGTCACCAGACTGTATCTCATGAACCGTGATAGTTAGACAGTTGAATTTTCACAGATATTTACAACAAATAGTAAAAATAGAATCATCATCATCATCATTATTTCGTGTAGGTTACATTGTCTATCGACTATGTACACCCTGGGGTCAGAGTTGTTCGGAACCGCCTCTTGGCCTCTGACTTGGTTCGTTTAACGACTACCAAATGGCAGCCGGGACCAACGGATTAACGTGCCTTTCAAAGCACGTAATCATATTTATTATCAAAAATAGAATAACATAAATATCTAATAATTATTTTATAAATTAAACATTTATTGCGGTTTTTATAAATAATGGAAACCTTCGTGCGTGATTCCCACACGCACTTGACCGCTTATTTGATATTACACGACGTGTGCTCTGTTTTATTTGCTTCATGTTTCTATGCCAGTCTACCTGACCTTCCGTTCCTTTTATCTTTCCCTTTATTAAATTTATCATCATCGTGTATGTATCAAATATCTTAAGTTTCGCTATTCGACGGTAAATTTGCTGATTGGGACTTCATTGGACCATTTTTTCTGAAATCTTGTAGAATTTCTCATTCGGCTTTTGATTTTGTATACTTAACATTAATCATTCATTATGATGATTATGTTATGACGTTTCTAATTCAAACAAGAGATTTTTTTTTGTAAAATGGGGAGGGAATCCCATTTCTTCCTACGCAGGGATCCCATGCGAAAGCTAATAAGAATTTTCATATCTATTTTTCTATATTTGGCTGTGAAAAGTATGCTACATTTTTAAAATCATTTCCTCTAATGAAATAAATCCACGCGAATAAGCTACAACACCTTAAAATCTAGCATTATACATGATCAACTGATTGCATTAAGAAAATATCGTTACAATTGGAATGCTTCCACATATTTTAGTATGGTTTTGCTCTACAGAACTGAAAAGGTGCTAAAACTATACAAGTATGTTTGGTAGAGAAACATGGATTTTTTTCAGACTATAAAACGTCCTAAGAAACAGGGTTAATGGATTTACCGTGTTAGTTGCATTAGGGGGAAACTATGCAGAAACATCATGGGGAAGAGTGAAAATACCGTTTATATCCACATAAAGTTTTCAAAATGTTTTTTAATAAAACATTTATAGACCAATAAATAATGCATGTGCATCTTCTCAAAATATTTTTATTGCTAGCAATTTATGAAAGTGCTCAAAAATGCATATACCAATATACGGACAATTTTAATAATCAATAAAATAAAAACTTTTATTTTCTTATATTGAAAGAGATATAGATTTGATATCTGTATCAAATCTTAATACATTTACTTCTTATTAAATTCAGTGTTTGATTGCAGTCACGTTTGACTTTTTTGGTAGTACCTACTTATATCTAAGTATAACAGTGAATCAGTATATTATAACAGACGGGCAGACATGACTAAACTAGGTTCCTTGTGTTTACTACGGTAAACTTTAAGGCAAATAATAAATTTATTTTTATACCACATATTTAGAATAAACGCTTGATATAATAATATATTTTACATAGAATATACATGCAGAAATGATTTAAATTAATTGAGAGAGTTTATGAACAATGACACTAATATTGCATAGTAGCTATTATGCAAATAAGAAAAAAGGGGGTTCCAATCGGGCGAATCAACGGATGCGCTCCAAAGTGTTCATTAACATAATTTATTCGCCTGTCAGTAGCGCCCTTAAATTTGCGGCGGGCTGTTTTTCAACGGGAAAAATTGTGTAACGCAGTCACGTATTTCTTACCGTCAGTGGTTCTACGCTCTACTTTAATAATGTCATAACCAGAACGGTTGAGAACCATGATAACATCTCGCGGATACATCGCGTGGCTCCGATTCCAAACAATCATTTATTTTAACATAAAGTCGCGTTTACACTGGGGTTTTTAAACGATTTCTTAAATAACATTTTAATTTATTTTACAATACCTTTTATAGCTACAATACCTATCTCGTTTATTAATTTTGCGGTCGCGGTGGAATTGCTATTAAATATTAAGTGCATTATAATAATTTGGGTAATGATCAAAAAGTTTACGCGCATTTGGAATTTATGAGATGGGCTTATCCAGAAGTAAACGTCTTACTTGTGCTTTGAAGGAAAATTACGAAACTCTCTCAAATATCAAATTTATTATTTTTATTTCCTTTATTATGGTTTATGAGCAAATAAATATTCGATTTTTTTTCATTTCAAATGTTTTATTTATATAATATTAGGTCCTTACAAATGAAATAGGCGTTTTGTCGTACTGGCCATTTTAATCACAAATTTCTCCTCTTTGGTTAGGAATTCCAAATTCATATTTATACAGCTATTTGCACATGTATTTATGTTTCGTAAACCGTTATTCATTTGTTTTTTTTCTTCTGTTTACAAAATAGAAAACTTGAAATGTCGCGTTATTTACGAGTACGGGTTCCACCGTGGCACCAGTGCTGCGAAAACGGCTCAAAGGGTTAATGATATGTATGGCGGTCGTGTCGCAAAAGAAAACACCGTGCGTTTTTGGTTCCAACGTTTTCGTTCTTGAAATTTCGACCTGTAGAACAAGTCCCGTGGACGGCCGGAGACCCAAGTTGACAATGAAGAATTATATATGGCTATTGTTGAAGCGGATCCATCGCAAACCACGTCCGAGTTAGCTGCAGGCTGCGGTGTTATTGATAAAACTGTTTTAATCCACTTGAAGCAAATTGGGAAGATTAAAAGGCCTGAAAGGTGGGTTCCTCACGAATTGAGTGAAGCAAACCGGCAAACGCGCGTCGACTGCTGCGTTACATTACTTGACCGGCACAATAATGAAGGGTTTCTTAATCGAATCATTACCTGTGATGAAAAGTGAATTCTCTACGATAATCGGAAGCATTCATCGCAATGGCTGGACCCTAGCAAGCCAGCCAAATCCTGCCCCAAGCGAAAATTGACCCAAAAATTTACTTGTAAGCGTTTGGTGGACTAGTGCCGGTATTGTACATTACAGTTTTCTCAAATCTGGCCAGACGATTACGGCAGACGTTTATTGTCAGCAATTGCAAACCATGATGGATAAGCTAGCTGCTAAACAACCGAGGCTGGTCAATCGCTTTACGCCATTGCTGCTTCATGACAATGCTAGACCACACACTGCACAACAGACTGCTACCAAATTAGAAGAGCTTCAAATGAAATGTCTAAAACACCCACCGTACTTCTCGGACCTTGCTCCAACAGATTACCATGTTTTTTCGAAATTTGGATAACTTCTTGCAAGGGAAAAAATTCAACTCCGAAGGGGCAGTCCAAACCGCCTACAAAGATTTTATTGATTCCCGTCCGAATGGTTTTTAGTAAAGGGATCAATGAACTACCTATGAGATGGCAAAAGTGCATAGATAACAATAGTTCATATTTTGATTAAATAAAAAAAAAATATTCGACATTTTGTTCCTCCCATACAAAACGCCAATTTCATATGTAAGGACTATTATATTTGCATAAACTAGCATTTAAATTGCCTAGCTACTAGCTACTTTTTTCTTTTACAAATTTACCATAATTTTGGTCTACACATAAATATTGAAGTGGTTAGCAAAACTAACAAATTCGACGCCAAAACGACGAGAAACAACGACATCCCTTTCAGGAAATATTAGTTTATTTACCTAAAACTTCCTAATATTAATTTAATTGGTCTACAAACTGAGGCAACAATTTTCAAAGACGGCGGCCCACTAATTTAATAACTATATAACATAAATTTTACTCCAGATTACGAGATCTCAATGCTAGAAAAGGAATGTTTATTGTATTTTAGATTAAGGGATGTTGTTTATAGAAATAATTATTCTTGTCCAATATATCTATCCATACTTCCATACTGTCCATACTCTTCTTCTTCATCCTAGCGCTTTCCCGGTTGCATCCTCAGCTGTTTGCTTTGGAGCCCAGGGTCTTTTCATATTAATAATTACGTTTACATTACGTATTGTGGCTATTCGATCAAATTGGTTTTTCTGTTGTTTTGGTTGTAATTAAGTTTTGATTAACTATTAAATAAATAATACGAGTATTATAAGTGCGAAAGTCTGTTACGTTTTCAAGGTACAACCGCTGAACGGATTTTCATGAAATTGGGTATGAATATTGTAGTATTTAATAATTATATTAATTTCTACAATTCAAAGTTAATCGAAGATTCCCATTGAGGAGATAATTTTTCGACTCTGACTATTTTTTAATAAATGGTAGATAAGTAGGTACTAACTTTCTGTAAATACTCTAGAAGTAATTACAAAACTTTTCATAACCAATATTATCCCCAGGAATATTAAAACTATTACAAGTCACGGAAGCTGCGACATCAAAAGATAGTGAATTTTAAACTTTTGCACTCTGTTGCTAATTAACTGAAGTAGTTTTTCAGTATTTTTAATTGAAACTGTATTTAATATGTATGTTAATTTTCTTAAGTGGTGACAGGGATCTGACATTTAAAATCTTTGAAATATGACATAACAAGAAGTTAAGTTCGTTTAAATACCCTGTAAATTTATTACCAGCTAGTTGTTCATTATTGGGACACGATGGTATATATTTAATTACACAATATTGTGTAAATTGTTAAAATTGTATTAAGTCGTCTAGTTTATTGAAATAATAAAAAAAATCATATACAACGTATAAAACCTTGAAAAAGTTGGAATGACTTTTGAATTTTTGTGCGATTAACAAACATTGATTCCATAAATATTTAAATGAAGATAGGTATCAGATCTAATTAAAGGTAGGCCTTGCATACATACCAAATACACGTGCCGAGGTTTCTTGTTAAGAATAAACCAGACATCCCCAAAATGATCCCTTAACTGTAGACTTCATTCAATAATCAAGAGTCTCAATGTTTCATTTACGGAAATAAAAAGTGTGTGAATATTTTAAGCTAAAAAGAGCCATCTATTACACGTAAAACCACTTACAGCCTTTATTTTAGGTTTATTTATACGCGACCTTTGAAAAGAGTGCTTTTGGTATAAAAAAAACATTTTGCATCTTGTGTAGGCGAAAATATACACGAATATACTAATATCAAAAATCTCGATTTACTTATCCAAGGAAAAAAATATTGTATGTACAAAAAATCCTTATTAAATATGGACATGAAATAAATAAAAAGTTTCCGCCGCATTCAGAGTCTTTGACGACTACTTATACAAATTCTACAAACTCAAATAAAAAATCTCCCTCTCAGAGAAAATTTTAAATAGGTATATAAAAGGAGTTGCTTATTTTATATCAATGAGTATAAATTTAAAAGTTCTACCACTAGATTTTTTATTTTAGTTTGAAAAATTTGCATAAATAGTCATTAATTACGATTAATGATTGATGAATTATTAGATTGTGACTGTGCAAATTGATTCTAGCGATCTCCCGTCAACTTTGAAATGCAACGTTTGATTTCAGGTTTATTAAAATTTAAATAGCCTTTATGAATATGTAAAATGCCACAATTGGGCAGGTAAATAAAATGTGTCAATAAATGCTGAACACGAAAAGAGGAAAATAACTTACATAATGTTCGAGATCGCTGAATTAAAATAAATTTATTAAGCACATAGTTTTAAAGGCTGGTCTAACTATTATATAACGCGCTATATAAATAAAACAAAATATTTTTAGAGAATAAGATATCATCATCATGTGAACGAAAGTGGGGAAAAATAGTTTGTTAAGATAGACTTAATAAATGTTTGTTATTTTGTATGAATATATAACTGATTTCATGGACAATCGTATCATTTAATAATACGTACGGTTTTCACAAGTTAAATCGTGAATATTCATGCGTAAAAAATTTCTTCAGTCTAAGGCTGAAGCAGTAAGAACAAGTCACCGATTCACGGAAATATCGTCCATTCTAAAATCGCTTTGGAGTACAAAATCTTTTATTATGCGGACACGGTTCATTTAACGCGGCATTAAGTGAATTTGTTGAACAACGTATTTTAAAAATGAACGGGTAAAAGAGCTCTGGCGAGTGGGAGGGGGAATGGATGCTGAGAGTGTTGTTTAAGTTCGCTTAGTGATGATTACCGATAAAAATTACTAGCGGGAAATTGGTGGTTGGATGAAAAGCAATTTTATGTTTACATTAACAAGGTAAAACTTCAAATATGTATTCTTACAAAATTAAAAGGTTTTGGCTTTGTCGCGCGAACTGACTTTTACTTGAAATCAATAAATGAAAGCTACCGCTATTACTTCTCTGGGCCACCGTCTCCTTTTATTGTATTTCTCTACCCTACATTGAATATTTGTTATGTATTTTCTTTGGTGCAATAATGAGTTTTTATTTACTTACTTACGGGTTTAATTATGCGTAGCGTGATTAAGAGATTAAATATTATCAAATATTTTGGTTAGTTTCAGTATTGTCAATAGGATCAAAATATACATGGCGTATGCTAGTCTTGTTCCAAACGTGATCCAATTCCTGACAAACACTCAATGGATAATCAAGAGATTTGAAAAGCGACATTAACACCGCACATTACGCTTAACCAGTCGGCAATCGGGTGGCATAAATTAGTGGCGAGCGAACCGTGAAAATCGACGTTAGTGTTTCGTAGCTAATGACAATGAAACATTTATTACACATCAAAGACCGAAATGGCCTACTAACTGCTCATGCGTTATTATCAGGCATTTAGAATGACAAGGTGGAAATGTTTTGCTGATTGATATGATGATGTTATTATCTTGATGATGAATTATGACTTAATTTTACTCGGATTTCATGTTTTTTGACCCAATTTCGTATTCCACTGTCAATATCATACCTAACGAGGTATGACGTCATTTACGTGGCTGGTCATTCATCCATACTTTCATACTTCCATACCAATATTATAAATGCGAAAGTCTGTCTGTCTTTTTGTCTGTCTGTCTGTTACGCTTTCACGGCCAAACCGCTGAACGGATTTTGATGAAATTTGGTATGAATATAGTTGAAACCCCTTGGTCAAACATAGGGTACTTTTTGACGCGGGCGGAGTTGCGGGAAATAGCTAGTAAAAAATATGCGCCAAATGCAATAATTAAAACATTTGAGTAGCTATTTAAATCTACGAATGCAAAATACATATATCATTTCCAAAAAAAGATTCAGTGTTCTATTGAAAAGTTACGAAGGCGAAGTGGATGAGAAATTAGTATTAGGATAAGTTCCGAAGCACTGAGTTTACTGAGAATTAATCGTAAACTTCAAGGAACTAATCAACGACTGCTTTAAAATGTTAAAATTCGTTCAATTTACCACAACAATTTCTGAAATGGCATAAATGAGGCACGAAAATTGCTCTTCAATGTACTTACGTATAATTTTGAAATTCATCTGTTACTGACATTTTAATCTGGATTGGAGTCTCCCCTCTGACTATAAATTCGTACGTGATTGAAATAAAAAAAAAAATATTTCAACATTTAATTCGCGTAATTTTTCCCCGGAATCAACTGTCAAGACAATGGGCAACTTTCTAAAGTTTCGGGTAATAATTATGATTGGATAACGTTTCTTGGAACATTTTGTTTTATTAATTTAGGTACCTACTTTTTTGTCGTTGACATGGCAGTCTTGATGAATGTATTCGAAACAGCAAAAGGAAAAAATGAAAAGCTTTTGTTTGAGAGAAATTAATAATTCAGATTATAATTATGAAAAGAATAATTGTCTTTGGTACTTGGTACATATCCCATCTGAATAATGTATGTCTTAAGAGCTTAATAGGCCTACATTTATCCAATAAATATGACCATATTTATCAAAAGTTTGGCTCTTATACGAACTAACAAAAGGGAAGTTTTTTGTTCTTGTATCGCAACCACATCATAGAATTTATCACTTTAATTATGTTTTTTAAATAACTGTAAGGTTTTAGGAAAATTTAAAATTGTTATCCAGTATGTATAAATTAATTAATATGGTTTTCTATAATCCTTCGGTACGACCTTATCGCCAATCTAAAGTATAGGTATTAGGTACCTAATGTACCTTTGAGATGATCTTGAACTTCTTTCTTTAAATTCTATTAAATATTTCAGTAATGTCGACTATAGTCGAGCTTAAAATAAATCATAGAAATCTATTCGGATGAAATAGAAAACGAATCGTTGGATAGGATAATATTTAAAGATCCCTGTTTTAAAATAGTCATTTATTATTTTAAAATGTATGTAATTAAGAAAAGTAGTTTATCTTTAACACCCTTAACAAATATTATTAGCTTTAAAGGAGGTGCTTAAAAACAGGCTATGATCGTCACTATGATACGAGTATGCCTCATATGTCGAATGAAAATCGTGTGATAACGAACAAAAATCATTTAATATCGAACAATAATTATTAGCCTCGCCGATTTTGCATGAGTCACACTTTTCAAAGCACCCCTGATTTGCTAATAATTCTCGTTGTTTCAGTCGTGAACAACTACAAGGGGGACACTCTGGAGCTGACACACGTGCAGCGATCAGATATGGGCGATTATTTCTGCATCGCCAGCAATGGAGTGCCACCAACAGTCAGCCGACGGTATTATGTCGAAGTACACTGTGAGTATTTTATTTATTTATTTAATTTTGTAACACCAACAGTATTTGATATCATTGAAAAAGGAACGTTTATATATAGGGCGGTTTCGATGCTATTTCATTTATATTTACCGATTTCATTTAAGTTAAGTCAACCTTTGGATTAAACAGAAATCGTCATGTGGGTATTAAAAACTGCCTAAATTTGGTTCCTGTGACCGCGATTGTCTGGAGACTGTTCGAATGGACCACAGAGCAAAGAATATTCATGTTGCTCGCGCGAGCATATATATATATATAGACATCCAAGATTAGCCTGGGCCCAATCCAGAAAGATGCAATTTTTTGATATTTGTTTTATTATGCCCCTAGTACCTTAGGAAAAATAGTCAAAAAAATTAAATTAAGAGTGGGTGGTCCTTAGAGCAAAATGCCCACGTTGATAAAACGACCGTAACTAGTATAGTAAGTCATGGGAGCAAAACGTCCGCAATTTTAAAAGGCCTTTTGTCTAGTGCAATATGTCCTTATTATTAAATGAAATTTAAAAGGTACCTAATTAGAATTCTTCGCCGTTACGTGAATATTTAGTTTCTGAAGTAACTAAACAGCCAAGCCATACATTTTTACTAAGATGTAGAGATTGTGAAGTTACGGTGGTTAGAGTTAGGGTGTTCAGAAGCTTGGCTCTACATGAGATCTGATATCTTTTTTATAGGGTATAAGCCATATATAGTCTTGGCAACATTTTATATATAAAAGGTTTTTAGTGGGATTTATTCCTATTTGTAAGTTGCTTATAGCAGTTCCTAGTACACTCCCACTACTCTAGCATAAAAAATTGTGAAAATTTCATACATACTTGTACCCCCCATTTTGCGGGTTTGGAGGCAAAAGTAATAGGTTTATGATTTTTTGTTGTTATTTGTATACTAAAACTAGTTTACATTTTAAATTTCAGCATTCTAGCACTTCAGAAAGTACATTTTGATGATCAGTATGTCAGTGATGAAATCGGTGTATTTTATATATTAATAAAATCAGCGAAAAGTATCAGCGCTATGCAATTGAAACTTTGTATGTTTAATTGGTCTATTATTGACATTAAATGCTGAGATATATTTTTAATTAGTGACAATTTACTTTAAATGCTTTTATATTTTAGGTCAATTTGTTTCTTGGCCCTTTTAAATTGCTGACGTTTTGCTCCCTTGACTAACTACGTTACGGTCGTTTTATCAACGTGGACATTTTGTTCCGATACCCACTCTTAATTGAAAAATTTAGACTTTTCTGGAAAAACTGGAAAATGACATCCCATATATCCATAATAATATTATAAATGCGAAAGTCTGTCTGTCTGTATGTCTGTTACGCTTTCACGGCCAAACCGCTGAACGGATTTTGGTGAAATTTGGTATGAATATAGTTGAGGACCCGGGGTCAAACATGGGCTACTTTTTGACGCAGGCGGAGCTGCGGGAAACAGCTAGTTTTCTATAAAATGTTTTGAATGAATCAATAAATTTTTGGTACACCATTTGTAGGGGGTGCTAGGAAGGAGCCTCCCCGAGTGACGCATGTATGAAAAGTCCGCGTCCGGTGCACCCTGGGCAACAGTCTGCGAGGACGGCAAGTCGGTAACGCAGACTGGCCGATCCTTCCACCTGGACTCAATGGCAAAAGATAAATGCTATGAAAGGCCCTTGTCAGGGCCACCTAAAAAGTCTTTTTCAAGACTAAAACAACCCAAAGAGGCACAGAAACATCCGCTTTCAGAGCCTGCCTTGCAAGTTCTCTCCATCAATATTGAAGGTTTTTCAGACAATAAATCGGAAATCCTATCAGCGATGTGCCTTCAGAAAAGGGTGGACATCGTCTGCGTCCAAGAGACTCGCAGAGATACTGACCAGACGAGACTCTACATTCCCGGATTTACGCTCGTGGCTGAAATCCCACATCCAAAACACGGTAGTGCTGTCGTTGTCGGGTCCAATGTCAAGGGGGCGTCTGTCTTCTGCTCTTCCGAAAATTCGATTGAGCAGATTACTATAGACGCCACAAACTGCATGATAACATCAATATACAAACCACCAGGAATCCCGTTCAATTTCCACAAACCAGCTAATTACAATAATCAACGCATCAAAATCATTCTTGGTGATTTTAATAGCTATAACACTGCCTGGGGCTATAAGAAAACGGACGCAGATGGTCATGCAGTGGAGGTTTGGGCAGAAGCGATCTTTCACTTATTCATAGCGCTAAACTCCCGGCATCTTTCAATAGCAGCCGGTGGAGGCGTGGATACAACCCGGATTTAATTTTCACCAGCTCCAGTGTCTCGCAACAGTGTATAAAGACTGTTTGCTCCCCCATACCTAGAATCCAACACAGACCAATTCTGTGTTCGGTGCAGGCCGTTGCACGTCCGGTCGCAGTTCCCTTTAAACGCCGCTTCAACTACACTAAAGCTAACTGGGAAAATTACGCCAAGAACATTGACGACAATCTCGTAAATATCTTGCCAGTACCTGAGAACTACGACCAATTTACACAAATTGTAGCATCAGCATCACGAAAACATATTCCTCGGGGCTGTCGTACTGCGTATATTCCAGGGCTGTCCAATAAAGCAGCCGATCTACTAATATTGTATAGCGAACGGTTTTCTAGTGATCCATTTTGCGAAGAACCCATTCAGACTGGTGAAGAACTAATGTCGCAAATTGGAGAAACTCGGCGTGAAAGATGGACAGCTATGGTAACCGATCTGGACATGACACATAATAGCAAAAAAGCTTGGAATTCGATCCGGAAACTTTCTGGTGAACCTCCGGCTGCTTGTACACAAGGTCAGCTAACCAAGAGGCACATCAACTATTATTGAATGGTAAGACCAATCGTCGGCAGGTAAAAACACCAAAAAACAGCAACCCAGGCACTGACCAATCTATTAGCCATCCTTTTACGCTCACAGAAATAAAGACGGCCATCGGGTCCTTAAAATGCGGAAAAGCTGCTGGGATTGACGACATTTCCTCTGAGCAAATTAAGAACCTAGGGCCATTTGCAGTTTCCTGGCTGCTGGAAATATACAATTGCTGTCTGGTATCAGCCCGTATACCACGGATTTGGCGAAAGGCTAAAGTAATTGCACTGTTGAAACCCGGGAAGTCCATTAATGACCCGAAGAGTTATCGACCGATATCCCTGCTGTGTCATACATATAAATTATTGGAGAGAATGTTCCTCAACCGCCTGGTTTGTATCGTAGACCCCAAATTAATAACTGAACAGGCTGAATTCCGACCAGAAAAATCATGCTGCAACCAGTCCTTAAACCTTACTCAGCACATCGAGGACGGGTTTGAGTTAGGACACGTAACTGGCGCTGTGTTTGTCGATCTTTCCGCGGCGTATGACACGGTAAATATAAAACGGCTTCTGTGGCAAGTTACAGAGATGACTGAAGACTACGCCTTTACACAACTATTAAGTGAACTCCTTCGCAATAGGCGTTTTCAGGTCCACTTCCTTTCTAAACGGAGCCGCTGAGGTCACTTAAAAATGGCTTACCGCAAGGTAGTGTGCTAGCACCAATTTTATTTAACATCTACACAAACGCCAAATACGAGTAGATTCCTCTACATCTCAAGCGCGATCTTTTGAGGAGGTCGAGGGAAATTTGAGCCAAGCACTCAATGTACTACGTTATTACTATGAGCAGAACTCCTTACGGCCGAATCCCTCTAAGTCCCAATCCTACGCTTTTCACCTAAGGAACAGAGAAGCCCGCCGTACGCTAAACATCCAGTGGAGAGGCGTTCCGATTGCTCACTGTCCCACTCCAAGGTACCTTGGAATCACCCTAGATAGAACGCTTACATTCAAACGACATTGCTTTAATACCAAGCAGAAAGTTGGCACGCGGAACAACCTGCTGCGGCGTCTTACGTCCACTAAATGGGGAGCCTCGACCGGATTAGCTTTGTGCTTTACTGCGGGCGAATATGCCAGTCCTGTCTGGAGCCGATCTGCACACACGGGGCTAGTGGATGCAGCTCTTAACGATACGTGTCGGATTATCACAGGTTGTCTGAAACCTACACCAGTAGATAAGGTGTATCCTCTGGCTGGTGTGGCTCACCCGGACGTTCGCAGAGATGTGACTAGCTCCCTTGAAATGGCCAAAAAGGAAGCTGACCCCCGGCACCCTATGTACAATTATGTGCCGGTTACTCAGAGACTGAAGAGCCGGCACAGCTTCGCCAAACAGATTCGACCCCTGATTGGCGAAGTATCCCAGTCAAGGATTGATATCTGGAAAGAGAGATACCCGACGGCATCGCACATTCCGCTGTCAGAAAATCTACCGCCTGGACATGATTTTCCCTGGCTGACGTGAAAGTCTCTGAACAGACTCCGAACTAAGGTCAGCCGGTGCAGGGAAAACATGTTCAAGTGGGGCTACAGTTCAGAGGATTCCTGCCATTGTGGTGCTTCTCCCCAGACTATGGCGCACCTCTTATCTTGCCCTGAGTGCCCAGCCTGCACTCTCAGGGACCTTTACGAGGCCACTGACAATGCCTTGTCAGTGGTGGAATTTTGGTCTTTCCAAATTTGACTTTGCCAAAGTCGACTCGCTAAGAAGACAACATTTGTTATCGAAAAAATGAATTATATTTATGTTTTATAGCGAATATGTTGACATCAATCAAAAGAAATTACAGTTCAATAATTTAAAAATATTTTTGGCATGGGAGACCATGATGCACGTCATGCAAAAAATAATCCATTTTATCATCATATTTTTCATTTCATACGACAATGTAGCCCCTGTAACTTAGACCCTGGTAGGTAATCAAATTTTGGAAATATTATGATCCTCTCCAGAACCTTCACCAGTAAGACGCTAGGGTAATTTAGTGGATTAAAAGTTAAATATTTAAATCAGATTCATTACAATATATTAATAAATAAATAAAATTATTACCTAAATAAGTATGAAAAAATAGATCCGAGTTATATGCAGTTGGATGCGTTCATACTCTGAAATTCAGTCAATCGAGATGTACGAGGAAATTAAACGTTTCCTTTTTTCTCACTTGGCTACCTATATACATATTTATGTTTTTAGAAGTTATATTAGAGTGACTGAAATCCTCATGGTATTAGGTGTATTAGGTATTACAAATGGTAAAACTTATTTGTCCATAACACAAGTCTTGAAATTACTTTTGAGGCTAGCTAACTGTATTTGTAGGATTTTTTCGCATATTATCTTATTTATAAACAAAATTTGAATGCCTTAATATTTTTTGCAGTTATACCGCAAGTAAAAGTGATGAATCAGCTGGTAGGTGCTCCTTTAGGTAGTGCTGTGGAGCTTCAATGCTTCATAGAAGCCTCCCCCAAAGCCATGAACTCCTGGTACCGGGAAGATGGCAAATGTAAGTATTCATAACCGTTTTAAACCCTCTTATATAAACAATGGTCTAACAATTTAAAGTACCTCAACTTATCCATAGCAACCAATGACTTCCGACGTAAAAAAATAAAAAAGTAATTCTAAATATTTCTGATTCTGCCTTAAACCAGACCTACTAGAAAATGGGTCAATCAAATCAATATCATTTCAGATTGGCCACAGCTAGACATACACAGGTAGTCCTATCCTACGTATTTCAAGAATGACAGATCTTCTTGAGTTCATCTGACTATTTCGTCGGTGATTGTCTAATGCTACATTAGCCGGCGCAGGCAACTATATTTTAGCTCTTTGCCTTTCACTTAACTTTGCATCATTAATGCAATAGATATGTAAGCTAGAAACCGGTGTATACGATAACACTACAAAGCAATAAGCCGCAAAACTTAATAAATTCAATTAGCATACACTTTGCAGCGCTGGTGAGCGACAAGCTAATGGAGAACCCGAAGCTACGTGTATTAGAGACGGTCGTGAACGAGTATTCCCGGTGGATGAACTTGTCCATCAAGTCACTGTCGAAGGCAGACTTCGGAGTCTATGTGTGCGCTTCCGTCAACGCTTTGGGGAAGATGGAGAGTCAAGTCAGTTTGCATAGTGAGTATTTCTTAACTTTTAATGAGTTTTTCTTAAGTTCGAATGAATATTTCTTGTATGTTACTTAGATCGGGTGTTTCAAAACGGGCTTTAATTATTGCAATATTTATTTCTTACGAGTACCTAGGTTAATTACAACTTAGTTTACATTAATATGAACTTTGAATGAGATGAGAGAGGAAGATGAATTTTGTTTTGAGCTATCCTTCTTCTCATGCCATTATTATTGATATCGTTGTACCTACATTTACATTGCCTGCAAAATTTGGTTAAGTTAAGAAATGACGTCTTCATCATTCGAAAACAATTTTATTCTGTGATACATTTCAGATTGTTGAAAGTTATTTATTTACACAGGGTTAGAATTAAGCATGAATGGCTTTGGTGCTGAAGAGCCAATGGTGTCGGGCGCAGCGTGGCAACGTTCGAGAAACATCCAGCCATACCGGACGCAACCCGCAGCTTCTCACGCACACCAATACTTCGTAACACAACATCTACCCCCACAACTGTATGCTTTATTACTTACTGCGTTACGTTATGTTAATACATTTTAGGCATTTATAATTGTATTGTATATACGTAATATTTTTTGTTATTTTTATTACTAATCTATACTAATATTATAAAGAGGAAAGATTTGATTGTTTGTTTGTTTGAATTGAATAGGCTCCGAAAATACTAGACCGATTTAAAAAATTCTTTCACCGTTGGAAAGCTACATTATTCCCGGTAAACATAGGCTATATTTTATTTTCAAAAACATTAGGAATCCTTAAAAAAACTGCAATAATGTAACCCAAGGTGCAAAAAAAAGACCTAAAAATTGCTTACATCGAGTGCGCTGCGAAAACTATTGATCATAGAACAAAATAATGTACTACAACTTTGCAGAACACATCATTATCTACAAAAAATGTCGCGACAGCATATGTCTGACTATTATATTTAAGTCACAATAAGTGGTTTTTTATTTTAAAAATTTAATTAAATTACCGCCGTTAGAAAAGGTTCTTTATTTCTTCTACCTTCGTATTAATCCTTATCAAAATAAGAAACACCAAGAAGAGAAAGCGTCATGGAAGCGGGAGCTGAGGACGAAACTGGGAGAATGCTAAGAATTTTTGTAGTATATTTAGATTAGTATTTTAAGAGTTTAATTTTACGTACACTATACACTCCTTTTACCCCGTGGAGGGAACTAATGAAAATTATTGATACCTTGATTATTTTTCTGGTGTAAGAATAAGGTTTCTTTTTATTCGAAAAGATATCAGATTTTTAGGATCAGACAATTAATTTTTAAAAATAAACACATTTAATTCCCCTGAAAAATTGATCTTGATGGCTCTATGGGCATATGCCTATGCTTTCGATCTTCCTTGGAAATACATTCGTACATTATTTATAGGTTACTAGCTTTTTCCTGCAGCTCCGCCTGCGTCTTTAAGTAGCCTATGTTTGACCCCGGGTCTTCAACTATATTCATACCAAATTTCATTAAAATCCGTTCAGCGGTTTGGCCGTGAAAGCGTAACAGACAGACAGACTTTCGCATTTATAATATGGATAAGTATGGATTAGGAACTACTCGGCGCCAAAAAGATCTATGTAGCCGGTTTTGAAAGAGATGGATAATGAAGTGTTTATCTTTAACTTACTACATACTTTGTATAACCCGGACGAAGTCGGGGCGGGCTGCTAGTGTGTAATAAGAAGCTTCATGTACTTAAACACCTGTATTGTCAAATTTTCTAACTAAAAATTTGTGTTCATAAACTTAGTTCAGTATAAATTTACTGGTACCTATTTTTTACTTAATTTAATTTTTTATTGTCACTTTTGAAAGACTAAAAAGTAAATTCAAAGTCTTATGTACCTATATAAATAAATAGTAACTTTAATTGTTGTTATTTACACCAATGTGTTTCTTATGTAAATTATCAATAAGTTTATTAAAAAGTAGTATTGCATATTAAACAATTACAGTTCTTAGTACATTACTCTTTGACCTGCAACTTCGTTTGGTAACTTAACGACGTTTTGTTCTTTTCTAACTATAATTTCAACATAAAGTTTCTAAAAGACTACACTAACATTTTGAATCTTGATATCACATCTCATAAGCAACATTTCAAATGTAGAGTACATCTTAATAATTGATTTTGTGTGCTATTTGAGGTGTTATCGAATATTTAGTAGAAAATTTTCGTGTCTATGGGTCCTTTAATACATATTCATAACAGTTATATTGACTGAAACCATTTTATTTTGAGTAGTGGTTGCATTCTTACATGTTATTTTTATTAAGAATAAATAAGTAAACTGGACGTTCAGTGTCCTTGTGATATTTTTTGTAACGTTATTGTAAATGGATTATTACATGTATGAATTTCTAATAAAAAAAATGTATTATATAAACTAGTAAAAATTTGAAAAAGGTTGCATGATTCGTAAAATAAAAAAATTAATTGCTAATTCACAATATCTATATAATCTTATTATAGTGTTACCAGAATAATCTTAAAATATTTAACTGACTTGACTAGTGTAAGTTATCCGATAAGTAGTTCATTAAATAGTTAACCTTCTGATTTCTGCGCTATATCATAAAAATGCATTAAATTATTACGTTTTTACAAAACATGATGCATTTTTGTGCCAGCGACGTCTTTTATCACTTGTGCTAACTGTTACGTTAACTTTGACAATAAATGTGTAATTTATGAATACTAAAATATTGAAATGAAATAAATGTCCTTATGAAACCCTAGTACACTAGTTTATTTAATTTAAAAAGAAAAACCGTGTTTGATTCTTGTATATACCTTATTTGTATCTTAAATAAATAACACCAACAAATTGCTTGGTTAAATAAGTCAATAAAAAAAAATCCTGCTCGCAAAAGTGTCTACTTAATAGTTTTCATTTATTTTGTGCACAACGGTAATAAACAGTTAAAAATCTAAAATAAAATAGGCCACAATGATGTTTCAAACCTTACACGTAACTTTTTGATGCAACCCGAACTTTTTAAACGACGATATAAACAAGCAAAGTTAATAATGGAAGACTCAAAATTGTCACAGGATAGATAAAAGTACCAATGTTCTAGCCATCACTATGACTTTTTTACAGATCTCCATATGTCCAAGCAAAGACTACATAGTTTTATGAAGAACACCGCACTACTTAGTATTTTTCTCTATAAATACTCGAAAAGTCTGAAAATACATTGTTCCCCTTCAAGTTCAAGTGGCAGATTTTTTTTAATCACATAAATTAGTCCAAAATTATACTACCCGAACGGCACCCGTCTCAAAGATACAAAGAAAGTAGGAAATTTCAAATTAAAATATGATAAATTCAACGATCTGGCCACGACATATACACTTATTTACATTGGAAAACTTAACATCAGGAAATCTTAATAAAAGGGTATTATTTTTCATTACAACCAAAAATATTTTTGTACGTTTTGTCTATTGGTACGATGGTTGACGAGGATGACGATTCCTATGATAAATATTTATTTTATCATCAATACTAGTTTAAAACAATACGTTACGATAGGTACACATTCTTTTCAGAGTATACGAATGAGATTTTGCAGGACAATGATGAATGGATGGACTCTAATGCATTTTTCGTGTTGCGCTTGAATTAATGCGACTCAGACTCGTTCGTCGACCGACGAGAACGCCTAGCACTTAATAATCCAAGGATTTAAACGCATTTAGACTTAATAATTTTTTTGATGGAAACTAGATGGAAACTATATTACTATCTTTCTTATATAGAGTAGTTGAAGTTGCATCTGATTCGGGCTCAATAGTTGATTAATTGTTTGTAAGGGATTTAAGTATTTTTGGTTTCAATTATTATAGATATGATATTAAAGTATTTTAAACGATTTAGGTAAGTTAAAAATATATTTAAGCAAATTGAAAGAAGATGTTTTTTCCTGGCATCCATTAAGACTAGATAAGGAAATACTTCGTCGTTTATTTATTTATTTAACATTTCTTTGCACACAGTAAAATAAAAATTAAATAAGTTACATAAAATATGAACACAGTAGGTATACAAAAGGCGGCCTTGTCGCTCAAGCAATCTCTTCCAGGCAACCTTAGGGTAGTTTGAAATATAAAAGAAAGGAGAGATACGGATATGGTGCATAAAGAACAGAACAACGCTAGGCAGAATAACAGAAGTACACGATACATAAACTACTTAAAATAAGTACAAATATACATAAATAAAAAATAAATAACTAGACGTTCCCATTATTTGATAAAAAAAAATAGATATCGAGTTTTATATATATGTCAGTCTTTTCGAAAACTTAATAAAATAGTATTATAATTATAAAAATGAGTATCTTTGATACTACACATCATTTGGATTATGAGTTTTCGGTGTGATCAGTTTAATCTTAAAAATTGTAACGATCGCCTCTTTTGTAATTCAAAAAATATACGATCGATATACGAGTACCTAGTCTTTATAAATGTACGGACTTAAAGTTACGCAGCTAATCTTTTTATTTTGTGCAGAAAGCATCTTGGAATATGGCTTCTCTTTGTTAACAAAAGTCGATCCATGTAAAAAATAAACTGATAGATTTTTCCCATGTATATCTAGTTCTATCTTTTGACATCAAGAGGTCAACATGCACACCGCATAATACTTGAACTGAAAGTTTCATCACCATAATTTATTCCGGACACTCAGTAAAGTGGCCCACTCTAAGGCTACCGTTATTTTTTTCTTTATTCGTTCAGGATACGCTCTGAATTTTGGGGCAGGGTGATTTTTCAGAAAGGGTACTGTTTAAAATAAAGAGTACGTAGAAGGAATACTACATAACATAATCTGACGTACAGTCAAGCTTTAAACATGAAGAAAATAATCCGTAGAACCATTAGTACAACTCCATATTTGTGAGGTTAGTCTTCATCTCGAGAAATGCACAATATTCATTGTCGCTCATATTTTTATAGGGATAAAATATGAAATACTCTAAGCATTGGGATCTTTTCTGACCATACAATTTTATGTATAGCAGATAGGTATGCATGATATGAGAAAGGCCTATAGCCTGCAGTGGAATGTGAAATGCTGGCGATTATATTATTTATGTTTTAATGTTAGAAACTGAACATATTAATAAAAAATCGAAAGAAAAACTGTGACTAGAGTTCATACTATCATTTAGTATGCCAAGTTTATGGCAAATACAGTGCCCAAAAGAGAACAAGGCTACACAAGCTTCAATTATACTTCTAATTTTTTCCGCTCGTTATACTTCTGTACGCAATTTATTTTATACTTCGATTGTGCACCGCGGTCACGTAGTTTTTTAGCGTCAGCCGAGTTGAGATGCGCTTGAGTTTTAATAATGTCATAGACACCCGCCATCCTTATACGCCCGAATGGAGTTCAACAACGTGACCTGATATTCACATGAGGCATCCGTCAAGCATTGGTAAGTTTGAGGGATTTGCTCAAAATAAACCATGCGTATTGACCTTTAATGAGGAATCATTTTTTTATTCGAGACCATTCTTTGGATTATTCGTATCCAGAGATATAATGGATGCGTTTCTGGAGTAGGTAACAAAATTTTGAACTTCTTGAGCTTTCGACACGAAAAGAAGATGAAGTATATTAAAATCACGTAGGTATGTAAAAAGCATTAGTAGATTTTAAAATACTTTTATCTTTGATGAAAAAATATAATAAATTTGAAAAAGTTTGATTGAACTTTAACATATACAAAACCATTTAACAACAAATTTCACCCGTAGGGACCACTTATATGCAGCCCACCATCAGGCTAGGTATAAGTAAGTCAGTACCTCGAGTAGTGAATGGCTTTCAAAACTCTCATTAATAAAGTAAGACACTATTTTTTAAAGCAGATGAGAGAAACGAGGCATTGCCGTGAAAGTGTCTCAGGTTCAATTTTTAACATACACCGTTACGTCAATTTATCAATCAGTATCCAGTTAGAAACGTGGAAAAAATGTGTTGGCTTTTGTTTTAAATTAGTTTTATGTTCTGAATACACTGAAAAAATATGTCTGGTGTGTAATTGAGTACTTAAAGCGTAGACGACCGAAATGAGTCGAGTGCATTTTTGTTCATTCAACGTTCTATGCCTCAGTAAATAATGAATAAAGTATCGTGAAAACTGCATACAGTCACGACTATTTGCACACCGACCAATAAATCCTGTGAAATACTGGTGAAAACAAACACGGCATTGTGATTTGCGGCATTTTGTTTCATTCGTCCCTGCGGCTATGCTGTCATGATAATTCTTTTAAAAACGTTCCTGACAGTTTAGCCTGGGGCAACTAGAATAGTGATAGGGTTCAGGTTGATAATTGTCTGTGATCCAATAAACTGATATAATTATGTATTCGGTCGTATATGTATATCTAAAGAATAGAAAGAGAGAGATTCTCAACTTTGATCTGTCCTGGTGCCAATTGTTACCGCCATCTATCGGCGAAGAATAAACAATAACTCGGACATCAAACGCATGCTCGGCGCCTGCGGTCAGCCCAACGCGGGCTACGCCCCTCCATCGAATCATCTAGAAAATTCATTCTCTCCTATTCGAATTTACGCGTGATACGTACGTACTCCTTAACTATTGTAATTTATAAAGAAATAAAATACATTTATAATATTCGAAAATAAACTATTTATTGAAGAAAACCCGACAAAAAATAGGCAAGACGTGGCACAGGCAAAGAATCTTCCCTAGAGAGAAAGAAGAAATATACGAGGTAAGTCCACATAGATAGCAGATACGGTCGGACGTCTGTCCGTTGGGTTAACAAAGAGATGAATTAAATTATTTTTACTTAAAATATTAATACTTTTTTAAGAGTGCGCTATTTTCTTGGTTAGTAAACGCAACATTGTTTTGAACTAAGCTACAATTAAAATGTTTTGATTGAATAGGAATTCCCTGATATTTAGACGGATTCACACTGGACCGAATTTTGATACCTGCGTCATACGAGTGGCTGAAGGGTGACGGATATTTTTTTATGAGAGTCATCCACATCAAATGCACGTTAGTTGGTCAAAAGCAAATTGGACTGTATAGTTAGATGTTTTGGGCTGTGCTGACTTTGAAAAATCTCATAGGTTCTATTATTTTTTATAGCCAGAAGATGTTGTTAATTTTTTTATTTCTAGTATATTATTTTTAAGTACCGTATAATATTCAAATGATATTTCTGCGACCGCCTGGATGCCCGAAGATGGTGGCAGAAAACGGAAGCGCTGGAGCGACGACCTGAAGGGCTTCCTACAGCGGTGGTTAGAGTTGGCCTTGGACATAGATATTTGGAGAGAGCTGGCAGAAACCTTTGACCTGCACTGGAATGAAATCAAAAAGGGGTAAATCATCAACGTTACTGAAGTCGATCTAGCTGAGCAGTAATACGTAGGAATGAAAAGGAGAGTGTAAACCCTCCTATTCATAGAATCACTAGTGAGTGAATCTATGAATAGTAGAGCCGGGTGCAAAAGTTTGACTTAAGTAGGTACAAAATAACTTAAACGTAATTTAAATAAATGCAATAATTTTAGCTAACCCATTTCAAATATTGTTATTATTTTTGTCCTAAAATCCCTTTGCCAAAGCCTAAAGCCATTGTCACCTGATGTTTGAAAACCAAACAATAAACATCAAAAATAATCTACAAATCCTGACGAATAGCAAAGTTGGCCGCGGATAAAACTCGACAAACAAATGGTAAGGCCCGACTTTATCCTGATCTTAAATAAAAACCGATGTCGTTTATTTTCGCTAGCGATTACTTTTAAGAAGCATTATCCCAATCCTGACTCATTAGGATAATAGCTAAAGAAAATTGTTTAAAGAACCACCCTTTCTAAATAGAAAGGGCAGTTTTTATCCATTTGAGTTATGAAGGTTGTTCTCTGGTTATAATTATTATTTTCATTACAAAATCGATTGGTTGCTTGTTGATTCAAAGAAATTCTAGCGACTTCATTGTAAAGAGTTTATTATTCAGTACTATTAGCACGTTTCATAAGTGAAACACAATCTTCAAATTACGTTGATGTTTATTCATTGCAACACAAAATATAAACAAGTTTACTTTCAATTTTATATTGAAACTTTAACAATATAAATTTAATTAACAGTTAATTTACATTCAACTATTTCCCTACATCTATTAGGGTCTATTTTTATACAATGCCACTAATATAATTATTATCAAGTCGACCACTCAAAGTCGATGCCAAGAATAGAATGCTTGGATAGTCAACACCTACTCGTGACCTGAGCCATGAAGAGGGGTTGACTGTTAATGAATTATTTAAATTGAGTGCTGTTATGCAAATACAAAGACAAGACAGCGCATCGACTGGTTTTTTTTAAATGTTGAAATCTTCGATTTCCTAGCGACATCTAATGGTAAGTAGAGGGGATCGTCAATAGGGGCGGAGCCACGGCCAATACGAGCTCCCCTCACGTGTGCCTTCGGTCACGCGTAGCCTTACACAATTTTTATAAGGAAGCTCTCGATACGCCATGTCCTCTTTGTTATTACTCCGTGTATTATACTGAGAAGTCAAAACAAGTACACAAGTTATTTAAATAGTTAACATAATTAACATAAAGAGTTACAACATATTCTTGTTAAAAACATTTATTTATAACACTGTCGCTAACAGTACCTACTGCTTACAATAAATTAAAATTTTAACTAACTCATTAAAGTGTAGAAATATTTAGTAGCTGTTACATTTAAGTGGCTAAAAATATTTTTGCTAAAATTGGCCGAGTTATGTATACAGAATATAAATATATACGGAATCGGAAACTAAGCGTACGCTGTTAGTCCGTCTAAATCATTTTACAATAAACATATTCTCAATTACTGTAGCATAAAATTTGAATTTTTTACAATTTTTTTATATTATTTGTAAAACAACTATATTGGCAAGCATACGATTATCTAAAGATGGACATAGGTTTACCTAATCTCACAATCACATAAAATAAACTTTATAAAACATGTCAATTATCGCACGAAATATATGACAACGGATTATATACTATCCTGCAAAAGACACCATTTGCTGCCATTGGTTAATCGTCGTGAACTGTCAGATTAACTCTTCTGCATCGTATACTGAGCTCTCATGTGGATTGTTCGGAACTTCTATAAATATTTATGCTCCCCAAAGAAGGTTTAGACATATTAATGTATTCTCTATGCCGATAATTGGTAACCGTAGCGGTTACCAATTATCGCCAGAACGCTTTTCTCAGTCGAGCCTGTGAAGGATACAATAAGCTATCTTCTTGGTTAGACGTTGAAATCCTTGGTGGCAAGGTTAGCTGGCTAAAGAAAAGTTTAAACGATTAATTCTTATTCAACATGAATTAGTGCACTCTTCCCTCAGAAATACACATCGCATCGTAACACTTATACTGTTACATGTACGCAGCTACAAGAATGTAGTTAAATAACTTTTAAGAACTATATTGTAGCAACCATGTATAAATAGTCGATAGTCTCCTAAAAGTAAAAAATAAATAAATAAAAAAAATTCATTTAAATTAGATAGCATTCCCTCATTGAATAAATGATGCAAAATAAACAAAAATTCGAATCACAACGCTCAATACTCAACGAAATTAATCCCTTTTCTAATATTCAAACCCAATATCGATATAAGTATAATAAAAAGGTTTGACAGTAGAGAATACAAAGAGTATGCAAGTTAAGCAAGTAATGTGATCATTTTAATTTATCACACCACCTTTTAACATGGAATTCAATAATTAAAAGTCACGTTAACAAATAAAATCTGCTCAGGTTCAAACAGATTTATACGGCAACGAGTGATTATTTCATATCAAAATGGCTGTAAATGTTAGAAGTACTATAAAATAAAGTCGCTTAGTTTGTACATTTAAAAATTCAAAACATGTCAAATAAAAATATATTTTTTAAATTCGTGTTTGGAATACATCCCTTGCGTCGATGAATCCGCAGTTGTACATAGTTTATTTCTCTATCTTTTTACTAACAAAAACATAGAATAACGACAATAAAAAAATACCGTGACTGAATCAACGACGTTTAGGTTTCTACCTGAAACAGTTTTATTTCTGTACATGACTTGTTTTTCACTTTGGGTCGAATGGGGACGTCATTCACTGCGGTGATCAATCTAGCGCCGTGGTCGAAGTGACGCATCGATGGACAGCGAAAAATATCGATAACGCAGCCTCGCCGTGACCCCGATGTATGTATTTGGTAGTTAATCTTGTGGCTATCATATTTAGTAAGCATTGTCGTTAATCAGCGATAATCGGCTTGTTGCCGATTATCTTTGTTGATATTGCTCATATCTTCTGAATATTATTCATTGAAAAAATTTTGAACGGGGCTAATAATTTATCTTATTCAGTTAAATTATTATATAACAACAAAATATATGACACTCTTACAAAGATTAGTAAATTTACAAAGGTTTAAAATTGTTATTTGTGATTAGAATGAAATGGAAATGAAAAAGCCATCTGCCATCCAAACAATATGCTGAACCTATACGTAATCAATCATAAGCTTTAGGAAATAATATATTTTGGGTATTTCATTTTATTTAAAGAAAACAAAAAGTATTTCGTTACTTTTATTCAAACCTCCGCTATAGCTCTCAGCTAGAAATAAAAAGATACTAAAAGTTCCGTAGCGGTAGAACTTTAAAAAGTATAAAACCGTTCGCCAAATGTTCGGGCTGAACGCAAACGGCTCAATAAAAGGCGGCTTGTCCCGTTGGTAAACAGAAATGCCAGTCATTAGAGTGTACGAGCACAAAATAGAAAGAGTACTCAGATGTATCTTCAAAACTTATTGTTTCTACCACTTCAAATATATTTTAATATGTCATATTATATCCACAGATTAAAGGACTGCCTCTTCAGAGCGACGGTGGTTTATAATTTATAAAAAAAGGACAAATTACACTAACAGATCTATTCATATAACGTTTAAAAGCTTTAAAAACGACATGGCACTACATTATCAACCAGGCAGCAGCTGCAAAAACGTTTTGATAAGAGATAGAAAACTTATACTAAACTATACTAAAAAACTAATCACGCGTTTGTCACTCTTAACGACAATAAAAACTACTTAAGTTTTAGCTTTTGGTGGAGAAAGAGAGGGTTCTTGCCCAGGACTGTGCTTGTGTATAGATATGAAAAATACGTAATTACACTCAGGGTCAAAAATGCATAGATATAGTACCATATTTTTAGTATGGGACAAGTGCAGGGAGATCTCACATCGATGACTCGTTTTCTGTACCCACGGTATTTTACTGCTCAGACGAAAACATTCGCTCCAATTATCCTGGAGCCGAACGGAACCTAATGACGATGTCAGTCCGGCTCATCAATCTATCGCCTGAAAATTGTTACACAAAATATATAGGGATGGCTAAATAGCTAAAATAAAATAAAGTAGAAATATGGTTAATGTGCTCTTAATTTACAATCACGGAATGTATGAACGAAGAATTTTGTCATAGAATCCCGTTTTATACCTACTAACTTAGAATTATAATTGGTCTCGCGCGCCGCACCGACTAGATACCGTCGGTGTACTAGAAAAATGCGCCAACTAAAACTACGCCGAATTCGGCGTACTCGCGGTGTACCCGCGTCAGTCACGCCGCAACCGATGAGTGAGTTGGACGTCTAGATCATTTTTAAAATATATGTAAAAGCAGGAGCAAAATACGAGTTTGCGTAGTCAAACTGTGTAAGAATAATACTAAAAGAAATAAGAAAGATACTGGTATTACATACCATCAGTAAGTATTGTATAATTTTGAAATATGGACATAAATTACTCATGAAAATAATAAAACCCTAAAATATGGCGCGAAGTACCGCTCAGTGCTCAATGTTGCCGTGTATTAAAAAAAAAATGATTTTTATTATTTGGATATTTTGTTTTTTAAAATGGGTCGGGAGGCCCCCAAAAGAGGGATGTTATAAGTTTGACTTCAATTTTGTCTGTTTCTTCAATGCTGGTCTGTTAGAAAAGTAAAAACGTCGAATGGAATAGACAATGCGACTAGCAACCTACTATCAATTAATAATTTTCCTATTGATCGGGCACTAGTCAAGTAGCTGGCAACATCGACGACATACGACGCTAGTGTGTGTTATTGCACATTGTTTTAAACACACTGCCCTAATAAGTTGGCGCATCCTGTAAACTGATTTTTCTTCACAGCGCGTTATCTCGACTAGATATCGCGCGACCCCAATTATTATTCTAAGTCTACTAAGTTTTCATGAATTTTAAAATTTTAATAATGTGTTTTTAAAATGTATTAATGTTTACTGCTTAGTAGACATATGAAATGTTTTAATTTTAATGATCAACTGAATCTTGCACCTTATTCTCTTGTAGGCATTAAAAAAGGAACGTGGGACATAAAATAGCTGCAAAATATGTATTTTAACTATTTTTTAAATTGTTAACATGTTATAGCACTATCATATATTTTTCAACATATTTGCTCATAAAGTGTCTTATATTTCATTGTAATTAGGCCATTAAATTAATTAATTAGGTTGTAGACAACACGTTGTTTACATTATAATCGCACCTGTAAAGTAATAGTTTCCATGGTTACTGTACATTTTTTAAATGTACGCCAAGAGAACTCCAACCAATTCATTGTTTTTGCAAAAAATATAAACTGTTTTAGATTTCAAATGATAAACCAACACTAAATATATATTTGTATTTATTTTACTGAACATTAGCCGTATTGAACTACAAATATTAATTTGTGTGAAAAAGTTAAGGGCTATGTACAAAGGACTTGTATCCATAGCCTTAAAACCCATTGCTAAAAAAATATTATCTGTATTAGTGGCGCCATTTTGAAATCTATTTGTTTTTGTATTTAATTTACTATTAATAACAGACTTTTGGCGGGAAGCTGTGAAGAGCAGTATCGGTGCTGTATTTTATTTTCCAATTATTATTTTTTTGTTTTTTTGCATAATGGTGGATTATTATTCGGAAAGTGTTCGTTATGAAGCGTGAGTGTTGGGAAGTGATACAGTGTTTGATTTATGTGATTTTCATGCTTGTTGCCAAAAGCTCCTAGTAATCGCTAAGTGCAGTTTTTTCTACCACTTCACTTAGCCTGATTCTTCTGACTAGACTTGACTACCGACTAGACTTTTAGATTTGACTAGGACTTGACGAAACCACACTGTAGGACTGAAGAAGATACAAAAATTAAGAAGGGCTATATAGGACTTGCATCCATGGCCGTAAAACCCATTACTAAAAATAAACTATTATTAACATAGGACGAACCGTGGATGAAGCTTTAAAACAGAATCAAGAACTACTTATATATGTATTCGGAGATACCTAGCGATGCATTCACATACTAGTTCATCTAGTTGTGAAAAGTGTTCAAAATGTACCAACGAAAGTTAATGCAAAGAAAATTGATATCGCTTGAGAATTTTTATTTATTGTGTAAATTGTTGGATGATTGGATAATGGCGAAAGAAAACAAATAGGTTTTAAATAAATACGTTAGAACGTATATTCAAATATTGACAAGGATGGTATAACGTCTGTCTCCTAACACAGTGTGAATCGGAAAGAAGAGAAGATACGAGTGGGGCTGACCATTTATACTAAAGGTTTAGTGTTGCCAGTAATATGAAACATTAATTTTTGCATGTTAAATTAAATATAATTCAACATAAATAATAAAAAGTCAGTAATATAAGTGTGTTTTTCTTCGCAAATATGTTGAAAATCGTCATATTACAACTTATGAGCGAAATTGGTCATACACTCGGCTTCTAGAGGCGAATGTCTATAGAAGCAGAGTGTATGACCAATTTCGCCGCCTCGTAATTAATGACCAAATTCGCACCCTTGTGTCATAATGTACTATTTCATTACTTTAGATTTGTATTTGATATGACTTTCTTTTTTTTACTCTTTATCTCTCTTCTTGGATACATATTAAAATATTTTATAGAAATAAAAAGTTGCAAATAAAAGACGACCAACTAACGTTAATGAAGCCATGTTCAAGTGAAGCTAAAATTCCTCTAATAAAATTTTCGGGCAATAATGAGACCCTTACCACCACTATAAAGTGTAAAACAGTTTTGCTACAATGTTGTAAGTACAAGTAGTAGGAGTAAAATCGTACGAGTATAAGACCAATACTACTCCAAGAACAAAATTGCTGATCATTATAGGTTATATATATATATATTATAGGTAAATGTCATTAATGATGAGTGCGGATTTAAGTTATAGAAAACTCTTGCCTCTTACGACTAAGCTATTATTTAATTTGCACAGTGAGAAGAAGTATTACTTTCATCAGTACTCACTTTATGTAACTGGGGCTCGCGAAAATGTGATATACTATTGACTCATCACGAGTCGAAGTATTTTATACGATTTGGTATTATTTTTATGCGTGATGTCAAAACTTATTAGTACGACTTTTGCTGGTGAATACTCCCACAAAAATATGCAATCTATAATTTTAATTTACCTTATATTTAAATGTATGGTTGTGAAATAAAAGCACAGCATCTCAAAAGAAAACTGTATCTCAAAGAAAATCTTTAGAAGAAATGATTAGAATAATATATTTCATTTTTTTTTAAATTGTATAAATCCATTGAAAACGATTTATAAACCGCACGTTTTAATGGACAGTATTTCTCCTCGAAGCCGTGGACGTGGCTGCTTGGTCCAAGGCAGGGTTGTTACCGTTACCGAATTAGGTAACGTTATTTCTAAACTGTTATGACTGGTATCGGTTTGTGTGTGATTTGTTAAAACGGAGATAGATTTATTTGGTGCATTAATACACTTACACATACATTGATTTATTTTATGACTTTAAAGGTATTACTGACTGTGCAGTCTTAATTACTAGTAATTTGTAGAATCTTTAAACCTAAAAACGTTTATTTTCGTATGTTATAAAATCTGTACAAGAGTTAAGAACGAATATAACTTATATAACTTAATTTTTTTATTAAAGTACCTATGTCAAAACAAAAATGTTTCCAGTTAACGTTGATTTTCATTGTAACGTTATTAAGTTAACGACACCACTATTTGCTACGTAACGTTAACAGATATTTAACGGTAAAACAAGCCCTAGCTAGCCCACACAGCTCTTTAACTTACAACTTCAGATGGGAAAATTATTTTTCATTAACGCTCCACTGCGTTTCAACGTACTGCCAGCGAAATTAAAATCAATTACTTCTGTACAGAACAAACTTGTAGGAAATTCTCCGCGTCGAGAATTTGCTATTTACTCGAAATTGTTAGCAGTGTAAAATCGTTTATTGAATCTTTTCAACTGAGCCAATTAGAAAAAATATTTCCTGATGTACAACTAGTCATGCGTGTAATTTGAACTCGTTTGTGTCGAGTTTCGCTTTGTTCAGGTATCAATGCATTTTGTAACTGTTCTGTTTACATTAATAGAGTTAAATGTTTTCAGCTATTTGCCTAAAATTAACTAGAACTGAAAAGAAACGTACTAGAATAATTTGGGGGCAAATTTACACTTTGACTATTTTAACGTCAGTAGCCCAAAATAACTATAGTGGTCATAGATAAAATTTCGATAGTATGTAACGTGTATATTTTTTTGTTTTTCTATGTTTTAAATTAACCAACGCGGGGAATGCTGGTTTTAGTAGTAACTACATATTTGCGCCTTTTGGGGTAGAAACTTTGAGACTGTGGGGTCCATCGGCTCATCAGCTTTTTCGCCTTTTGTCGAAAAAACTGATAGAGGTATTATGTGACCAGAGGGTTGGTAATTACCTCGTTCAACGCATCCTTCTTGGTACACTACCGCAAGGCGTAAACGGGACTGTGTGACAATTTGTAAAAAAATCTGTTTTAGGTTTTTATTTTCCAATGTATATTTAACAAGTGTATTTTAAAGTAATAAACAAAAGAAATCTTTATACAATAAATAAAAAAATAATAATTAAACAATGTCTTTTTACTATGTTAAAGGCTTTTAGGTACAGGTAGGAAACGATAAATTTATTTCACAATGTATGAAAAATTACAGTTGGTATATAAAGAGCGGAAACTGCGAATTCACAGTTACCGAACCCTTTTCATACAGAAATTCAATAAGCTATTGGCCTTTGAAGGCACAGCAGGTTATGATATTGTTAAAAGTGGGCCCACGAAGCCACCGACACTAAAAACGTGACTGTTTTACGACGTCGGGTATCGAGCCATCGTGAAAAATCGCGTCGCATAGGCTCGATATAAAGAGATTCGAATGGTTCGAAAGATGTTTAAAAAAGTATAGATAAGTCACCGCTCGAAATCTAGAAATAGTGTGTCATCCTCATCAATCGAATTTGCTTGCAGAATGTTTACCTCAAATTTACAATGCCCGAAAAAGTGTAAGTGGTAGTATGCATAAACCCTGCAATAGTACCTAATACGTTTAAGCCAAATCATTTCGCTTTTTAAAAATTTAAATAAAATGTCAACTACTGTAGATAAGTGTTAAATTGGATCGTAGACGGATATAAATTTAATTACTTATTGTACGATTGCTTGTTCACGATAAATTAATGTTTAGATCGGTAGGTAGGTAGTTATCTTCTGATTTTTACAATTATAAAATAAAGTTTTTTCTATTTTTGAAGTAATCATGTTCAATTACCATTACCTATTAATTTACGAACAAAACTTGTCGACATATATGTTGATCTTCAATCATTTTCACTTAGATACAAATTTCTTAACTTTTCATAAGCTAGTGACGACGTATCTTCTTTACCAATATCATAGAGCGCGCCGTTATATCGAGGGACTTGACAGAATAATGCAAGACCTCTGTTTAAATCATTCCTTCTATTCGATTCTTCATGTACGGTTGGGGCTAAGTTGAAGCTTACATGTACTGCTTTCTTTTTATGTTTAAAGTATGGGTTTAAGCTTAGTTGAATATTAGGATAGGAACTATTTATGACTAAGTAATAAGTCTATCTATTAATCTAATACATAATTCAATAATATGTAAAACAATACATATAATGCAAACAAGTACGTGCTCTGTACATATTAGAAAACTTACTCGGAATGAGCTCTAGCATATTTCAGTCTCCAAAAATTTACAATTTTAAAGTAAAACGTGGAAAAGCTGCAGTAACTCTTTAAAATTCATACGTTTTCTCACTTCATGCTCAGCTGAAGTAGTTTTCGTAACATCGATAAAAGTGTCAAGATGGTCTCTGTACTATTTTAGATTTATCCTATCTAATATATGGAGTTGGCTCGACTCTTTATTTCACTCATGAAATTGAATACATGACAGTATTTTCAATTTATTCTTTTCTCTTGGAATTGAATTTTAGTTTCTATTATACATAATATTATTTATCTGTGTCAAAGTAATCGCTAAAAAAGTTATCTATAACGCGCAGTAAGTTAATAATAATCAGTATACTTTTCATAAAAAAATGCACTCTCACAATAGAAACGTTTTATTGAACATTTCTCAACTTGAGCAATTAGATAATAAGTATTAATTTATATCTTACCACAAAACCATCCATTAAGTTAAGAGCGGTTAATTTTGAAGTCCCTTTAAAGTACTTTAAACTCCCGCTAGACTCTACATATCCTGGAGATCAATCAGAATAAAAATAATCACAAAAGCTTAACCACAATCGTAAGTCTGACTCACCGGTTATGAGTCATAGTCATAGATCTGAAATATATCACTCTTCGTGGTTTAAGTAAAAACGTTTAAATTAGCGGGATTGGCATCCCGATATTACACGACGCATTTTATATTGTTATAATGCAATAAAAAAAAAATATGTTACATTTATACGTGTTTGTATATGGGTTTATACCCATATGTAATTTGTACACTTATTGTAAGGTAAAAGCTTTGTTAACTACCTCTGTAAGTGCCTACTTAGTAGTGCACTTGTGAAGTCGACGGATTTGAAGTTCAAAGCCTTGTTCGGACTTTCGACGATCTGTCAGCAACCAAGTCATGATGAAGGTACTACGTATGAGTGTCTTATAATTAACATAGATGTTTGTTTTGATAAATTTTGTGGTTGTTCTGTACATTATTATTTTCAAATTATATGACATTTATACCGAAGTTTTCTTTGTCTGTAGAGTTTGAAGTATAAGTAGTCTGTTGAAATATTTTGATGAAGACTTAGAGAATGAACACACTTTTGTAAAGTGCTATTTGTACGTCCAGAGAACGATATTCAACTTGTATTACAATTAAATTTCAAAATATTTACAACCAAAGCTTAAAAAAAGATTTACTTCCAAAGGTCTACCAAATCCTTGCTAATATTATAAAAGTGAAAGAACTTAACGCCGCAAAGCAGGTTATGCGTGCTAACGGACTCTTAAGTCAAGGATGTCGAAGCGGAGACGTTAAAGTAAGAAAGCGAACCCAGGGCTCCGAAGCAAACAAACAGCTGAGGGTGCAACCGGGAAGGCGCTTAGTTGATGATGATGATTATAAAAGTGAAAGTGAGTTATTTTGTTTGTGACTTCTTCACGCTATACTATACTCGTGGTATGAAAATACACATTCCAAGCAACGTGCAGAACTGTAAAAGCTAGTCTGAACCATAAAAAATAACCTTCCAATAAAATAATTCCGAATTATGCAAAACTTGAAAATATGAAAGGCAGAATATAAATCGTAGCGTGCAACACAGGTCGGGCAGCAGGTGTCACCCTCCCATTATCAAATACACACCCGGCCATCGGCTGCTATCGCTGCCCTGTCATTTCACCAGATTTATAGTCCACATTTGACCCAACACGCTCCGACTAAAAGCATTTACGGAACTTACTTCTTTTACTTACGATAGCAACATTAGGGATTCAAATGGTCTAATATCACGGACGATTATTTTTATTAACAATTTTAATGCCCGTTCGTTGCAGTTGGGTTGCAGTAGGCGTCTGAGTTACTGCTCTTTATATTATAATCATGGTTTTTAGTTTAAAGCTCTACAATTTTGCACAAGTGGCTTAAGATGCTTTTATTTTCTATGTAACCCCACAGAACTACAAATTCTTAGATTATTAATTTACTTAATGTTAATTTCATTCAATCCAATCTGTATTTAGCAAAACTGTATGAAAAATAAATGGTTATTGTGGATTATTCGAAAATATTCCATTCGATAAATGGAGTTTTGATTGCAAATAAAACCAACTGTTGTTTCACCAGATATCATAGAGTAAAGTCACAAAGCAATCATTTTATTTAAATCTAGCTGGACAGTATTAACTTGGACTATGGATTTGAATGTCCTGTAAATCGAATTAAGTCCACCTCGCCATTGTTGAGCGTCTGTTAACGTTTTTATTATTTCTAAATGAATTTGTTCGTCCCTGCCGCATCGTTCTACAAACATTTTGTTCCACTTATTTTTTACGTCAACATGTCGAGCCTTATGAAAACCGTACTTAATGAAGAGTGCTTATGTGTTTAACTGTGTACGTATAATTTTAATATTTGCCAACATTTTAAAAGCACACATTGTACTCGTAGAGCTTGGCTGTGGCTGGGGCCACCTTTCTAAGTTTATTAGATATCATAGAAATATCAATACCTATATCATATTGCATGCATATTTCATCGTATGGCAAAAGTAGTTCCCTTTTTCCAACATTCGCAATTCGAGTTAGTTTAGTCGCGCAATGAATGCCCCAGTGTCGACGCACTGAGCAATAAGCCTTGAAATTATTGGAATTTTATTTAAATAAAAAACTATTTGGACGAATGGAAAATAAAACCTTTGGAATGTACGACAAGGCGTATATATGAAAAAAGATATGTTCACTTATATCATTTATATCGTTATTAAATTCCTTCTCGTGTGATAGCAATCGTCTTATTCAATTACACGCTAAGGCCCGACAACGCTTCACAATATACGAAGGAAATACGGCTATTGAAAATTCTCAGGTTGTATTACGTTTAATTTCGTTGTCAAGTGATTCGTATTCGTTCTATCGCGTCAATTTAAAAAGAAAAGGTGAGCCTGGGTGTTGCAAGCAACAGTTAGAAAAATGTTAATAGAAAACAAATCACGTGTTGTTAATTTTAATAGGGACCACATTACATAATATTGGAATTTGTGACCGGGTCCGAAAGCGATCATATTTCGTGGTTAGTAACGGATATTGCCCGCCTGTCTAACTCCTTTTCGAGAGCAATCTGCGTTTGACAGATCTCCCAGTTTTGATCATTCGAGCGGACAGTGCCTGCTTTTACCGCATTTTATATGTGTATTTCTTGGCAATTTTTATATTTTCTCAGAAATTTATTCTGGGGACACGTTTCACGGAGTATCAAAATAATACATTTAGCTTAGAATGACTATGTCTGCGTCAGTAACTTTGTATGATTATCATAGTTTCATGAAAGGCAGTGAGACTTAAAAAGCTTAAAATTTTTTTTTACTACAAACACATTTACAAATTGAAACTTAGACGCTCGAGATTATTGTGTTGTAAGAAATGGACAAATATGACCAAGATGTCTGTCTAATTTATGTGATGAAGGATTTATACCGAATTCGGCAGTTAACTGTAGCTATAATGTTATCGGGACGAATACATTTCAGCCTCGTCAACCCATTTGGATCAGACCAACTATAAAAATGGCTATTATGCTGTATTTTATGACTCTATTCAATTTTCTGCTATTTATTTATTTAACAACTTGTTATACCAACAAACTAGAACTGCTAAAGGCTCTGAAGGCTTCCTCAGGTTTTCTTTTAAGTCACCATACCATCTCAAAATATTTCAGAACATAATAAAAGCTTGCGAAATCAAACCAAGTTGTGAAAAAGTTAAGTAATGCCTTCTTTGAATGACAAATCACATCAAAATTCCTTAACTTAACACATCCTTCAAACATTTCGTCTCCTTCTTTTATCACAAGTGCATGCCACTCTGCTCATTTTCCGCATTTTGAAATATATCATCGAAATGTTCAAACACCCTTAGAATATGATAATTCGATTGGCCATTGTGTATTATTGAGGTCGGTGTCGCGCTCCCTAGGGGACTATACATTTTAAAAGGTAAATAGAGCAAATACGGAAAGACGTGCCAAAATATTTCTCAAAAGCTTTTTTATTAATAATGATGTTTGTTTGTCAATGTTTAATCAGCAATAAAAGATAGGATTTTTGTAAAAAAATATTAATATAAACTTTACCTACTCACTTTTGATATCGAATTTCTAAGGGTTAAAAATATTTATTCAATGTAACCAACAACCAATCAATCTCCAATACAATATATTGAAAAATATGTACTTATATCCGTTTTAAGTATTTGACAAACTAACTACCAATAAAAGCAAAATGTCTCATTTTTTTTATACAATTAAGTAGGCAAACAGGCGTACGGCTCACCTGATGGTAAGTGGTTACCGTAGCCTTTACCAGAGAAAATAATTAAACTAATATGTAACAATTTTAATATATTAGTAATTTTTAATAAAACCTAACCACAAACAGAAATAACTCCGCCAAACTTGATCCCCATATTTAGCAAGATCACCGTTTCGCATGAGATATTACGCGGGACGTTTTTTAAGTTTTATTAAGCAGTAAGTAATCCTGAGACCCTTTGGCTTAACTGACAACACGGTTGGGTAATGAAGATCCATCCTTCCCAGCCGACCATCACTTTTTGGAGCGGGGCGTTTTTGCTAAAGAGGGATTAGCCGTACCCTTCCCGGGCACGGCTTTCCTGAGATGCTTTATCATTGGGTTTTCCGACTAACATGAGGTTGACTTGTAATCTTAGCTTTATTTGGTCGTTGTAGCTACTTAATGCCTTCAAGCTCGGTAATGAAGCGTTTTTATGAACTCGCCTTTATTTGATTTTCGTCATTGTTCATCTTCGTCATTTTGATCTTTTATTATGGTTGACTTTGGTTGAGATTTAACAATGCTTTCATACTAAAATACCTTTGTATTGAATATGTAACGGATCATTTAACTACTTGTGTTGAAAAGAACTAACTAGGTCCTTTTAAGATTATTGTTAAAAAGATAGTTTAAGTAGATTACAGAATAAGTATTATACTACTAGTAGTGCGACAGGAATAACGCTCTACAAACCCAAAAATCCGATGTGCAATTTTATCGACTGGAACTAAAACTTGTTTTTTTATTGATTCGTTTATAAAATCTTGAATTAAGTTATTGTATTAGTCTATCATAGGATGCTAGTACGAAATAGTGTTTTAAAAATTCAGTTTTCCGAATATATTTTTTTATTTATCCTGAAAATGCAGCATCATTATTAAATTAATTTTATTCGATAGATGTGGATTACTAGGAGTAATATTTATGTTAGGCATGGACCATGTATTGGACATAATATACAGTACATACAGTACATAATTAGAGAAAACTAAGTAGATATACTGACCCTACAAACGTAAGAAAATTCAAGTCTAAGAGGAAAGAGGATTATGTTCAAAGCGCTTTATACCCCTTGTTTCTGTGTTCAAGAAAACAAACAAAGATAACTCAATATTATGAATTTCGAATTTCCTCTTCAAAAGCTAGTGCACCACGAAGCACCTCTGGGAATCGAAACCAAGACGCGTACTTTACTTCGAAATCTTTTCAGCTCGAAAACAGACCAAACACTATTTAGCTAAGCAAATTCAATTTTATTTCTCAAGAAAAAGTAGATGTTAACAAAAAAATATTTGTCTCAATGTGAGTATTATAAATAAAAAACTATTTGTTATAAGAAGAATCTTAATAATTACTAGATTACAATATTTACCAGTGGCTATAATACGATTTGCGATAAATTGCGGATGTGGGCTAGACGGTAAAACAAACTTTCGGTACACTAACATCCTTGCTCAATATAATTTGGTTCCATCATATTTTCACTCTAGGAATCGCGAGTTTGGCCGGATTAGATTTAAAATTGGATAAAAGACTTCTTGGGCAAAGTATTTATAGATTTAGCTGTTCCCTGCAGCTCTGCGTGCTTCAAAAAGTAGTCTATATTTAACCCCGGGTCTAACTAACTACAATCGTACTAAATTTCATCAAAACCGTTCAGCGGTTTGGCCGAGAAAGCGTAACAGACAGACAGACTTTCAACACTTATAATATTATGTATGAATGTATGAATATGGAAGTGTGGATGTTCGCGCAACTGGGCTCCATGCATACCTAATGCTAAATCAAAGGCATTATTTGCAAAACCTATTATCTTATCAACTCACAACTAAACGCATGTAATAAAAATGGGTAGCTTATTTTGAAAGTTATAATGAACTTAAATCATCCCAGCATTTTCCTGGTGGCATCTAAATCCAGCCTACATTTATTCGAGTTAGCAGTAAAATTATAAGATCTGGCACTTACTTTCAATTAGAACGTAGAACAAAAGTAGAACATCCAACACATACAAGTTTAAACATCTGTGACCAACCGTTTCTCATAAATAAATGAGACATTTACACCAAAACGTTGTAAAAGAAAGGCGCTAATTACCGGCGGACTAATAAAAGCACATTAATGATGTTTCAGCAAACAGCCTCGGGCTGAAAATATGGTATACTGTGAAAAACGTCTAGTCAATTTGCGAGCATTTGTCTGGCCGGTTTATTTGCCGGCCGGCTGCCCATGGAGGCCTGCGCGGTAAATCAGCTTACATTTTAGGGTCTCGAGGGAAAGCGGTGACTTTTATTTGAAATCACATTATCTGTTAACTGCTGTTACTTTTTTATTACTTAGTAGGCTTTAAAATTATGTTAAGGTTTTCTTGGTTCTATTACAAGCCCTAAAAGCTTCTAAGACCGTGAATTTTGACTTCGTGACGCCAATTCGTAGAACCTACCCAAAATACTCCATTTATTATGTACGGGTATTTACCCAAGTCTCGGATTTTTACTCGGCCCATCTCTATTCCTAATACAAAGTCTTCGCGTATCTTTACAGTTAAATTACTGTAAACAATTGGTTTCAGCTTCATTGAAGCTATTCAACTCATAGAAATGTCGGATCGCTTTATTCTAGTGTATGACCACTTTGAACTCTCTGTTTATTGATTTTAATTTATATAATGAACGTTTAAAATTATTTTATACAAATGTTATGGGTTTTAGATATTATTTATAACGTAATAAAAAGGAAGACTGTGTTGTGTTTTAAATTTGTCAAATGGACACTACTTTAAACGGAGTAATTTGCTTACAATATTGCAGTATTTAATTTCTACTTAAAATGGAAATGTAAATGTCGTGGTCTGGTATCAACAAGCGGCTAAATATAAAAATAATGCCCATCTTATATCCTGAAGGAATAGAAAAAAAAGTCTTTAAGTTTAAGTTATGAAGACATACACTAAACGTAGTACGTCTATTAAGGGCCTTCTAAAACCATATTATGACTCGACAGAAGAAGTACTTCTTGTGACACTACTGGTAAAACGCTAAGATGCTGATAAATGTTATTGGATAAGCCAATTATAATGCCGGCTGTGTTCATTTCGCTAATTTTCGATTAGTTCGCAGCCGACTGGTCGTCTAATCGCGTTAACTCCGATAGCTACTTGTTATCTGATTGCATTGTAAGACTACCCGAGATGAAGTGTACCGAACGTGACTACAATCCTAGACAAAACACGAACAAAATGTTTAGTTAGAACCTACAACGTGTGGGCATCGATGGTTTACAACTTTTGTAAGATATTGACCGTTCTCATACATTTTTATTCAAATCGATTAAAAGAGACCCCGACTTCCTTAATTTTTTTTACTAGATCTTCGGACTACTGATTGGAAATTTTTACAAATTGTGTTAGACATGACCATCTATCATCTGAGAGTAACTATTACCTACAAAAAGTGATTGAAACTTCATGTGATGGCCCTAAAGCCGTACTTGTAGACAAAACAATGAATTATGACATTAAAATCAAAATACGTCTGCAAAGATCTATTAAAAGCAGTCAAGATTGATGTTAGTGTTAATTAATGTTTGGAATCTGTCAACCTAAAATTTATTTATAAAACGGTACGCTATGGTTTGAGTACTTTACGTACGAGTGTAGATGCTTAAATATTTGTTACATAATCATCATCTATATACTAAATAGTACCATTCGATTAGACTTTATAAAGTCTATGCACCTATTTCTAAATGGGAAACTAATAACAGATTCGCGTCACGTCGGTCCGACTCTATCGCAGTTTTCAATCCCAAGTCGAAACTAGGAGATTTGTCACGTACATTGCAACTTTTACAAAGGGACCGTATCATTTCTTCACCTTTTGTTGAAGCTTTAGAATTACGATCGAATGATGAATATTTAACGAAGTAATTTCAGATTTATTTGACAATATTTTGCCTGAGGCTGCATTCGTGACGCTTTTGCGGATTTTAAAGCCACAAATAATAAATTTGGAGTTTCAATTAATGACGTTGGCTTATGGATAAATGATAAAAAGGATTTTCTCAGTTTTATAAAAACTTCGATTTTACATTAATTTTATTAATTTAAATTGAATTTGCTATCAATTTTTTTATTTCTACAGATTTTTTCATTTCCGTAAAGCCTTGCATGACTGTCGTAAAATCACGTTGAAAAGTAGTAAGAACTATATTTTTGTCTGATTTCAACTTATTAAAAGAACAAAATTTATGTGGAATATGCATTGAAAAAAGAACTTTCATTCGTGTGCGGTTTCGATGCTCTATATTCTACGGTGTCATCTGCATCATTAAAAATATTATTATTGTTATAGTTTAGTGTATATAATCAAATAAGTATCAACTTAGTGCAAATACAGTTACAATCTCAAGACTAAAGCAATCTATCGCAACGTTAAATGACCAAATGAAAGTACGTGTTATATGATCAATGAGGCTTTCACTCGATCACAATCCATCAAGTCGGTGCGGTATTCGTGCCACAGTCTAGCCAACCGAGCTTGCCTTTTAAGCGTTCCAATTTTACATTAGCCAGTGACAATGGACGAAAATCTGACGGAAAAATAAAAAGGTTATCCCACTTCAGACTAAGACCCTCTCCGTAAGCCACTCAAGGTGACACTTTGTCCGGATTAAAGTTATCGTTCACTCACAAACTGAATACAAATGCGTAAATGCTTTTCTTGTACCTTGTCACAATTACTTACTCGGTGGATCTACTTATCTTGAGACTTTTTCAATTACGTTTCAACTTTAGCGCATTAATAAACAAAAGTATGCAACTCTACCATTAATCAAAGTGGCAGAAATCGCGGATGAAAATAAACCACGCCAAAAGTTAATTATTAGGAGAGGAAGTCGTAAAATTCATTCTTTGTTGAACACAAAAACGAATGCGGATGTCTTCGTCGCGAGTGCGAGTGTTCCCTCGGGTTCTCTGCTATGTAAGATATTTCACAAATTCACATTCAGGTTAAGGTAACCGAATCATTTTCTCATCCTATAACTTGAAAAAAATGTCTTTGTACGACTGCTCGTTATAAACACGTAAAGGCCCGCCGCAGGCTAAATATAACGAACTCACTCATTCGATATTTCTTCATCGTCTGTCAAATAAACGAGCACAATAAATGTTTATTGTCCTCGAATTACTCAAGTGAGAAAATGTATAAAGAGAAAAGAATGGGCCGCGCGGAAGGGACCACGACAAAAGCGATCCTTCTTCGGACCACCAGCCGTGACGCCGCTTACATTAAGGTTATCGTCATCCGCCAAACTGAATACAAAGACTTGGCTGGAAGAGCCCTGTGATTCATGTGACCCGCTAGCTCTATTATACCACAATTTTATATCGAGAGAAATACGGACTTGATATTGGCGTCGATTACAGCATCGAATTGAGAGGGAGGCAACAATTGAATACAATTGTCATTCCCGTTTAAAAATGAGTACTAAGGGAAGGCTCGTAGGCTGGAATAATATTAACACAACTGGATCTAGTATAAAAGACACAATCGGAGGTCGTGGTCAGGCCTTATATCGAGATCATAGATTAATAATTGGTCTCCGCGGCGCTACGACTAGATACCGTCGGCATACTACATACAAAAATTCGCAACTAAAACCATGCCGAATTCGGCATGGTTGCGGCATACCCGCGTCAGTCATGTCGCGACCGGTTTGTGAGTTGGATGTCTAGATAAATATAAAATTTTATGTAAAAGTAGACGCAAAATGTGTAGTTTGCGTAGTCAAACTGTGTAAGAATAATACTAAAAGAAATAAGGAAGATACTGGTATTACATACCATCAATAAGTATTGTATAATTTCGAAATATGGACAAAAATTACTCACGAAAATAATATAACCCTTAAATATGGCGTGAAGTACCGCTCGGTGCTCAATGTTGCCGTGTATTAAATAATCCCAAATTCCCCGAGGTTTCGATTTTTATTATTTAGATATTTTGTTTTTTAACTCCCGACTCCAAAAGAGGGATGTTGTAATTTTGACTTTTTCTGACAATTTTGTCTGTCTTTAACATCTTAATTCTTTAATGCTGATCTGGGAGAAAAGTAAATACGTGGAATGTACTAGCTGCTTGTCTTCCCGCGCAGACCATATAAGCCGGCCGAGGAAGTGGGCGAAAATCGAAGAACCATACCTATCAGTAGGCGATGCGACTAGCAACCTATCACTATTTTGATTCCATATCCACTTTACGCCCACCAACATTCTAAATATGGCCTTTAGGTAGTGGGTACCCCGTAGGTTATTGTTGCCGGATAATCGGGATATCGAAAGTATTGGTATAATAAATTTAATCGATTTTTGACAATTAATCGATTATTAACTGCAATATCAAACAGTTAGTCGATTATTGAAATGGGTTGTTATAAATTATATCGATTTAATCAACATAGGTAATCGTTTATATCAATGGTTATTAATCGATTATGTATCTGTAGTATCGATATAATCTAATCTGTAGTATTGATTTTTGAGAATTTATTAAAAATAATTGATTAATGGATTAACAACAATACCAAGCATTTCAGGCACCGATACTATACAGATATACCGGAACTCGGCGGCGGGATGTACAGCGGACATAACACAAATCATCGTCATTCAACTCATACAGAAAAAAATTACAGAAATATATTATCGTTAGTATCAATATCGATACTATCGATATATGATCACTATCGATACCTTAGATTATATTTTCAACTATCAAAGAATCGATAATTATTTAATGTGTAATCGATTTTCCGGCAACACTACTGTATGGAAAAAGGCCATGATAATATCTACTCGTTTGTACAAGATGTTTACCGCAGCTCCGCCTGCGTCAAAAGGTAGCCTATGTTTGACATCTACAATTCTCAATCTTCTCAATCTTCAACCCTCTACATGCGAGCCGACTCACACTTGGCCAGTTTTATTTTAATTTCATTTTAAAGAATTTTCTGAGCTACTTTTTATAATACGTAACAAGACCACAGCAATTAATAATTTTCCCATTGGTCGGGCACCAGTCAAGTAGCTGGCAACACCATAATCGACGCTAGTGTGCGTCTTTGCACATTGTTTTACACACACTTTCCTATTAAGTGGCCGCATTTTGGAAACTGATTTTTCTTCACAGCGCGGTATCTAGTCGAGCGCGCGAGACCAATTATTAATCTAAGATCGAGATTTTGAATTTTTTCGGGGAATATTATCTAACTACCTGTCACGGTATTATTACAAGCCTATCTATTTGTTCTCTAGCGAGTCGCTATGTTCTTGTATATTCACAAAAATTAATAAAAGTTTTTATGTCTTTGAAACCCTGAAAATATTATACTAACCGGGTGCTTTAATTTCGACTCTGCTTTTAAATAAAGTAACTATACTTAATAGTATTTCCGTGTATAGATTTTTTTATGATTTAGTTTTCAAGCGTAAAATACAAGCGGAATCACGAGATCAGATTTCTAATGAAAATTTACCACCAATTACGAAAATTCCTATGAAAATTGTTTACATCAAACACGTATTGTCTGACCACAGAACGATCACTAATAGCAGAGCAATAACAATTGAAAATCTAACCGAAGCAATCGAACTATTACAACATGTATAGAGGATTATTAGCTAAAATTCCGTGAGGTTGCAGTGTTTGTAGATTAATGAGGATTGTTAAACATTCATTGTAATAAATCCCTAACATAGAGGTGTATTGTTCAGTCAGTACATTTTAAGTGCTACTGGACTGGGTATTAAATTTCTACCTTTTTTTTTTGAGAAGAACATAATAGGTATACAAAAATAAATTAAGTAAATAATATTCGTAAATATTGTATTTTTACATTTATATACAAAATCAATATATTTAACGACTATAATATCGTAATCACAAACAAAAGAATTATTTCCAAATTTCATGCGTTTTGTATTAAGGAATAGGTAATCTGCACAAATAACATGTTTTGCTACATTTATGACGACGGTTGTCATGTCATACAAGCAAATGTATTTATTTTTGGAAAATACAGAACTGAATTTTATCACGGTTTTAAAAAAGGGTTTTTAAATATCCATAAATCGTTGCGTATCGAGAAAGTCATCATATTCGGGCTCAAAAAAGTCGTCTGATCACACCCTGTGGCGACAAACTACAGTTTGATTTGGTCACTGTTTCCTCGTCAACACTAGGCCACAGAGGGCAAAACTTTTTGCCGCATGTCACATGTATTTTGTTGGAAGTAAAACTTGTTATCTGTAAAACTTAAAATTTTGTTACACTTGCAGATACATAAGGAAAATAGTACGAAACTAATTTAATGTAAAACTGTAAATTAAAGTAAAAATCAATCGAAAATAATACATGATCAGTTAGTCAGGTTATAGGCTTAAGTTGAGCACAGTTGCTAAATGCAGAAATTTTCATGAAACTTTATTCAAGTAAGAAGTAACAATTATTTTTAGAAGTAAAGCAAATTTTATAGAAACTTATTGCGTATTTTCATAACTTCGTACTTATGTAGCTTTATATTATTATATTGTAAGACAACACCTAGTGTAAACATAACAAGAGTTCGTTCTTCAGCCCAACCTAACAACCCCTCAGACTTATTTGAAATCCAACCGCATACACCCTACATCAGCCGCCTTTTAGCACTAAAACTCCTTTTACAGCGCTCTGCCGAAATAAAACGTATCATAGTAAGCCTCGTACTAATTGACATTTGTTATGAGACACTTAATTAGCCTCATAAAGCCCGAGTTTCGCACTCAAGAGGTTCAGAACTGAATTACAAGAAGTAAACTTTGAAGGGAATGAACTTCGTCAGTGCCATGTCAGACACACTCGTGTGAATTCGCCGTATAAAGTTCTCAATTTAATTAAAAACACATCACGCTTTCTCTTAAAATTTCTTAATGTAACTACTTTATCGCCTGATAATGGTTTTAGGACTGACTACTTTGTAACAAATGTTTACGCTCCCATTATCCAGTTCCATTAGGATTCCGAGGTATTATTTTGTGTATCAAAAAGGTACCCATGTACGAACTATGCATAGTATTATGGTTTTTATCTGATCAATATCTATGTGAAAAATTACTGTCACGCACCTTGTCAATAGATCCCCTGTGCCCTAACTAATGAAAAAAAATATTACATGGCAATTTTTCCCCTGCAAATAACACACATATCCACAAAGTACAGAAATACATACAACTTAACTCGGAAAAAGGCTTTTTACAAGACTGCATCTGAGTTACGATAAAATGGAAGAAACGAAATGCCAAAAAGAGCTTTAATTAAATTGCTAAGGTTTATTGAGAACAGATAAAAGTACAGAGCTGATCATTGATTCTAGAATGAAGAGTTGATTTTATCTTTATATGTCGATGTGTTCAGTTAAGTTTTTTCATATTGAGAGGGTGAAAATATTATATGACTTACAAGTTGTTGCCCGCGACTTCATGGCCCACAGGGCTTAGATTTAGCAATACTATTCATCTAAAATTTCGAGTTATTCCGGTCTAATCCCCAAAATCTGATACCCTAGCAGATCCGTTTTATTTTTTTATTCCGGTCTGATTCCCCGTTCAGAGGAAAACATTAATTAATGAAATATTGTATTCCGGTCAGATCCCCAAGCATATTTTTGGTACAGTTAATAACAAAATATAATACTGGAAAATATTTTTTGGTCTTGTTTCGTCGGCTATCTTTAGGCTACAAATGTTTTGATCTTCATTTATTTCTTCAATTATTTTTTTGTGAAAAATAACAAATGCGCTAAAATTAACTAAAGACAACAATCATGAAGACACGTAGCTCTATCGGCGTAAATGCTGTCAAGAGAAAATATGTCATACGGCTGGTGCTACATAATGGGAGACAGTCCCGATGGCTGTGGCAGACGACTTTAAGCTACTTGAAAAATGTGATAGTGATGGCCACTAATACACCTCGGATCATGTTCCTGTTGGTCAGATATCCCTGTAGAAAGGGTTACGGAGATCAGACGGCATTCGCTCCATTATTATAGATGATAGTTGTTAGGCTATGACCCAGCTTGAAAAATGTGACAGTGATGACAACTGACACACCTTGAATCATGTTCATGTTGGTTAGATTTTCCTGTAGAAAGGGTTATGAAAGTCAGCAGGCAGTCGCTCCATCATCATGAAAAGTAATAGTCAATAAAAAATTAAATAAAAAATTGGATCAGACCGGACAGTAATAATAATAATGAAGAGATCTTTTTGGTAGATCAAACCGGAATAACTCCAATATTTTTTTGTTGTTTTTAGTTTTTTTATGTTTTACCTAAATTGAACTTTTTTTTTTTATTTGGTCTTGTATACTATCCACCTCCCAATAAAATACATTTTATTGCAAATAATATCACATTAAATATTAGTCTGATCTTTTCAGATCTGAGGTATCACTTGAAATATTTCACGATGTATAAATTTGGACTAATGCTATTCATTGATATCGTGCGGCTATATTCATATAAATATAATATAAATAAATACACAAGAATAGATTTATACTGTAAACAAGCACAAAGGGCACAATATTTCCCTGCTTGATATAAACTTTGTAAGTTAATCAAGAATTAAGTTATCGTTAGTTGTGAAGGCTGCTCGTTCATGACTTCATATTTCAATGTTAAGTTTGCCGGGGCTTATTAATCGTTGATTTAATTTGTGCTCTTCCTTCAAAATGTGGTATTTTTATTTACACGATAATAATCAAGCTTTGTGCTGTATTTGATTATTAATAATTAGGTCCTCATTAGCTTTGGTCAATTATTATATTATAACATTCGTGTGTTCTTTCTCATCTTAGCGCCTTCTTATACATTAGCAATAATTCAGAAACTCACTTTAATTTGCATCGGTTTTTAATTATTATTTTTCTCTAATGATTCTCTGGTTAAATGAAAATATATAAAAAAAAATTGTTAAACTTATAGCTAAGATTTATAAATAGTACTAACGTACTTATAGTCTACCTGTCAAGCCAATGCTTATCCCAAATCATCTTCAATATAGATTCGCTTAAGGTAATATTTAGCTTAATTTACAAAAAAAAACCTTGTAACTGTTCGGCAATAATACACGAGAATAAAGTGCGTACCGGGATTTCATTGAGAAGTTAAAATATCAGCGGTGCTATTAAGGCGTTACTCATTTTTCTGAGTTATTCTCCTAAGCATACACACGTACATTGCAATAAATTTTCATATTGCAAGAGAAGGCGATATTACGAGGTGTGGTAAGTGCCTTATATTTCATGTCTGCGGCTTGCCCTGCCTACTTGATAATACTGTTATTCCACATGCCTGAGTACTCTATGAGAAAACATCATTTTTAGCCAATTCTCGATAGTCAAAAACGATCAGTGCAAGATATTTTAAATTTTCTGAATACTAACTTTACTTTAAAATTAAAACTTTATTTACTTGAAAGATACTTTCAAATTAAAATTATATAATAAGATAAAATTAATCCATATCCATAGTTCCATACTAATATTACAAGCGCAAAAGTCTACCTGTTACCCTTTCACGACCAAAGTTAGTATGAATATAACTACGAGCATATTCAACTGAAGTGCCGGGGTCAAACATAGTCTACTTTTAGATGCAGACGGAGCTGCGCGAAAGAGCTAGTTACCCAAAAGGTAATGTAAGGAAGTGTTTAAAAATAAATAAATAAGGTCCCATAAGTAAAACGATTGACTGTTAAGTATTCAATAGAGGACTTTAATTAACTAATAGGCTACGTTTTGACGCAGCATATCCGAGGAAAACAGCTAGTATTTAAGCAATAATTGCGGAAACACAAGACATAATCATTTTTTTATTTTCCTTAATCCATTAACTATTTCATAACACTGCGATTGAGGTAATATAAATATAAATAACATAACCAGAAAGTACCTCACACGAATCTCACTCTTACTTTTTCAGATTTACTGTAAAACTTTTTAAAGAGATGGAGTTAATTAACAATTTTGTAGGGAAAAAGTAAAACTGAATTTAATAAGAACAGGATTAAGAGACTTTAAATTAATCCGCAATATTTGTGGAAGGGCACAATTAATCGTTTAAGAAACTCAACCCTCAAGTTACGACCTTTAATTAATACCGTAGACCATAAATTTTCATATGTGTATGGTGCGGTGCGTCTCGGAAACTATTAAGGTTGTATTTTAAGGAAGTCGGGTTAATATTTAATTAGAAGTTACATGTTTGACCCAATTTATAAATATCTAGTTCATATAAGTTTATTTGAAAATTGTTTTTTAAGTTCACTACGATTTGTACTCTACGTAGAAAAGAAGAATAGTTAGAACTATCACGATCTTGTCAAAAATTGTTTGACTCGATTTGAGTAAACCTTATAAAAAAAAAATCATTATTCGTAAGGAGTTATTTTAAAGGAAGTACCTAACATGGACTTTTATAATTGTAATAAAAAAAATCAGGCATATAGGCAGGAAAGATTCCTTTTCCCTTATGCGGATAGTTAATTAATAACATAAAAAAAGTTTTATAAAATTTTTACTCATGTTATCTACTTAAGTTTATTACTTTTTATTCGTTGATAAACAAGAAAGTGCGCAGAATTTTTCCAAAAAGAAAAACATTGACAACTCCTGATTGATATATTGGAGTTTTTTTTTCCAAACATTTTTCCTACGGAACATTGTGAGGCGGTGTTTGACAAATTACGGACGAGCCCAGGTTTAGCTCGCGTATTCGGTAATAAATAAAACATAGGACGTGGAATATATTTTCGCTTTTTCGCAATCCGTTGCTTTATTCATAAAGTAGGCTCTCAAATGTATCTGTCTCTTTCTCTGATCGTAACGTTTTCCCGGTAGTGCCCTTAGCTGGTTGCTTCGCAATTCTGGGTGGGATGTATCATCCAAATAAGATATTAAATGTAGTTTAGAACATATGAGGAACAAATGCACATATATTACTTTTATCATGTAAACATCTCAGTCAAAACCATGGGTCAAAACCCTTAAAGCCCGTCATTTACTTTTTTATTCTTATATAACAAATTAAAGAAACAACCTTTTGGTTTTGCCACATTCAGTGCCTCTACTATGTAAAGTTACTTACTATTTCTTAGTTACCTTACTATTCACCAAGGGCGATGTAAAGATGCGCCATACAAAATTATTAATGCAGTTGCTAGCGTTTGCGTCACGAAAATCTCATAGTTGAGGCATAGTTTAAAATAAAGAGAATAGAACAATAACGAAAAATGCACCGCTGCTGCCGATACGCAATAAGAATTAGGTAGCATGAAATATATCTGCGTTCGAAAACACATTTCGCTTACAAATGATTTGCAGTCGGATTGACTGAGAGACGGACATATTTCAGTTCTTCGGAGCGACTTTCGAATATTGATCAGATCTCTCATACCGCAACGCCAGCTGCTCACTCGAAATTACTTCGAAATAAATCTTCTGAATAATAGAGTGATGTGTCGATTGTATAAAAAGACGAAATTGTCAGCAAAAATAATCATAGATAACAAAGAGCTACCCGCTTGAAGAAAATTGTCGGCAAAAGTCTATAAATCTGTAAATATCTTAGATTACTACTCATCTTAGCGCCTTCTCGGTTGTATTCTCGGCTTATTAACTTGGAGCCCAGGGTTGGCTTTCCTACCTTTTCTCCTCCATTCCCCCCGGGCTTCGGCATCATTGGATGTAAGTCCATTAGCACGCATCTATACCTTAGATTCCCTTACCTATTTGTATCCCAGGCTTATGTACAAGCAATGTCTTATTCTTTCTCCGTCCTGGTAAGATATTATAAGATTTGGCTTAGTTATTTTATGGCCGGCTTGTCTGACGTCTACACTCTTTGTGGAGGAGTGTCGTCAATACAAATACCTACATCAATTATTATCGTAACTTTCGTATAAATTTATCATTTTTAACCATCATTATCATCAGTCATCCTTTCAATGACTGTTAATCTCAACACGTGTTTTTCAGTTTCCTACTTAATTCTAGGCTAGATATAATCTTCAGCTCGCTATTCTATAAATTGGCACTGATTAATACGATTCGGCAAATATCGTCAGACCTTCGTGAGACGACGGCTTAACGTGCCTTCTGAAGCACGGAATAATAATTATTATAAGATAATCAGGTGATTCAAGCCTGCAATGTCCTAACCAAATTGGCAATAAGTAAATAAACTATGCTTCCCGAGGAAACCAAACCCATGATATCCGGGTCTGAGGCCATAACAACAGAGGCAGACCAGCAGCAGTCCTGCAGACTGCCATCTAGCGATAACAATTAAGGGCTTACCGTTCCTTCCTGGAGCCTAATAAAGAAAAATATTATAATTATTGGTCCAAGTAGTTAATTAATAAAAATCTTGATTATTTCAATTAAGTACATTTTTATTTTAAAATGTCACAAAATGATATCAACATCTTACGATTAACACTGATAAATAGTTTTGCAGAGTCGCATTCATGCCAGAAGATGGGATAGCATTTATTAATTATGTACAATTAATATTACGATTGTCACATTTATTGTCATTTTATAGTAAAACATAACATTTAAAATATGCCAAGGAAATGATATAGACACTCCATATTAGAAAAGATTATCTCTATCCAGTTTTAAACATTGAAAAATAAATCTGTGAGTTCTTTTACGCAGAATAGGGTTCCGTAGGCTGTCTTTTTTTAATAACATTTAATATTATTCAATTCAAAAATCTAATTAAGCAATATTTCATCAGAAAGTCATCATCATCATCATCTTAGCGTGTTTTTCTAGTTGCGTCGTCAGCTTACGCTTTGGAGCCTAGGGTACGCTGTAAGTCATGGTCCTAGATTTGGCGGAACTGGTTATTACAACGGAGCGACTGCCGTCTGACCTCCTAAACTATTTTTACAGGGAAACTAGACCAACAGGAACATGACCCGAGGTGTGTTAGTGGCCTACACTGTGAGAATTTTTCAGGCTGCCCCAAGGCATCTGACACAGCTTTACGACTGCTATCAATCGACAACAACCGGGACTAACGGCTTAACCTGCCTTCCGAAGCACGAAGGAGCTCAAGATAGAAAATGCCACTAAATGGCGACCAATTCAACAGTGGTCGCGTCACGCCGTCACTTGACACGCGCATTCGCTACGGATACGCGGGTCGCGCTTGATTAACGAGCTTCTCTGTTCTATTTATTATAATATTTAATCAAAAAGTAGTAGGTAGTAAAACTCTACTATCAATTCGTACATTTCTCAGGCTTAGCAAAAGTACCGATTTACCTGGAGTCGCCGGGAATCGAATCCATAACCTTCACTAGTCAAGTAGCTACTTTACATAAATAAAAAAAAAGAAGGAATACAAAATATTCAACTATTTTGTATTCGTTCTCCAAGTTACGAGTTTACCCACTTTAAAATCTACAGCTATTTTTTTGAGGATCTCTTAATAAAGTCTCTATAAGATACCTACGTGTATCAAATATGATCCAATTAAATATAATTATTTGTCGGTAACTACGGAACCCTATAACGAATCTTAATTAACACAAATTTTAATAAATGGTCTAAACACATTATAAATTAATATACATTTTTATTAATAAAATTAAATATTACTTTGATTTTATCTCATCGAAACCCACACATTTTCTATACTAGCTACAATTAATCGGTTTACCCAGTCTGGTAAATATAGATAGATAATGTACAACAATTTAAAAGTATATAATAATAAAAATATACAAATTATATCAGATAAATAATTCATTCGCTCACAAACTATAATAGCCAGCGGATCCAAATTGTATACAAAGACAATGTTTTTGGTTTTTTATTTATTATCATGCAAGCTATTTAACTGTAAAAGGATTTTTAAACACTATAATTCAAACAGATGGCTTTAAAACTATATTGTTTTACAAATAAAAAATAAAAATAAATCTACAATAACAATTATGCGTAGGTGGTTAATCTATCGCAACTTAAAATATCAAAAACAATAAATTGATGTTTATACAACTGTATAGTTTCAATATAAATAAGGAATCAGACAAAACATGAATAAGTGCATTAATAAATATTCCACAAAATACATGCGAGGATAAAATATTTTTACAATAGAACGTTCTTATCAAAATTCATTATTTTTCTTGTAACACTATCACTACTATAAATTCTTTTTCATATTTACTTATACTACAATTTATATGAAGTCCAAAAAGAACCTCACGTGCTACGTATTTTTAAACTCATATGTATAAACTTGAATGAGCCGAATTTATTATTTTAATATACTATTCGGAAGACAAATTTATTATTACAAATGTTATATTCTAGCAATTTTTATTTCCAAATATAAGAAATATATTCATAACAAAACAATCTTACTATACAAATTTTTGACCTCGCTTTTATATGTTCATTGAAATTTGCAATTTATATTATTTACGGTTTTAAATAGATATAAGTACGTTTTCATTATTACGAGTATTACAATGAAAACACCAAGAATGACACTAAATTTACACTTTTTATACTGAGGTTGATGACTTTGTTTCGTTGTTATAAATAAATAAATAAATATTGAGCATCAAAAAAGTGTTAAAAATAATTTTTAGTTATAATTTTTAAACTTCGTATAATGAATGCTAAAACCGTAACAAATCATTAATATTGTAACATCTTCTATAATATTAATTTATGATTTCATATTGGTCTCTAGTTAAAAATCTTACAACTATTGGCTATTGTCATTTTACAATAATATTGTCTTATAGAAATGCTTATTTACTACTTTATGTCCATATATTATATTATAGTATAATTATACGAGTTATAAAACATGCCTAAACTTAAATAAAAATAAACTTAATATTAAGAAAATTAAAGTGACTAACATCAAGGCCACGTCACAATAACTATACAATTTTGTAAAACGGGGTTAAATTTAAATATTACTGTATTGATACTTATGTAAAACAATATTTACTTTTACCTACAAAATATAGCATTGATATGATAAAGTGATATAATTATTATAGGCTGTAGTTAAAAAAAAAGTTATTTTTATGAACTTACTAGGAACATAAAAAATCATAAATTCATTCCATGGTAATTAATAGTAATGACCATTGAATGAATTTATGACTAAAGTAATAATATTCATTTATTAATTTAGTAGTAATATTACTTTTTCTGTAGACCAGGGATGTTTCCAATCTTGACAATAATAAGTCCTAACTTCTCATCAAACAAATATTTATACATTACTACGTGTTAAAAACGACATGTTGGTTGAACAAACAAGATTTTTAATTACATTAAACACTAGTACTTTATTACCTATTTTCATTACTTAGTGCAACTTATAAATTTTGATATAGAGTAAAAGAAAACACAATGCAAAAAGGCATAGGTTAATATTTAGCGCAACATGACATAACTTTATAAGTAAACAGCAAGGAAGACAAAACTGTAAAAACATTCACATGAAACTGCAGCCTATAATTATAAAAAATTACAATGTAAAAACATGGTATTACTGATTTTTATAGAATGTTAAGGGACAGCAAATATTTAACCAGCGTCTATATTTTATTGTCACAATTTACAAGTAAGGCTGATAGTGGGCCTTCGCCACAACTATAAAATCGGGATGAAAATTCTTACAACAACCTCAAAATACGTACTTTATTCTTACAAAATTCAACAGCCATGTTTTTATCACTACATAATACTGCTAATCATTAAAAAATATGTATATCATAATTTTAAATGTTTTTATAGCATGAGTTTTATTTGTTTGACGACTGAGAAAAGAATGGAGTTTTTAGGCGCGGCGTTGTTGTAGACGACATAGTGTCGTGGTTGTGTTGTTGCACGCACTTTTTGTCGTTCCGTTCTTTGTGTGTAATCATTATGGGTATTGTTTTGTGGTGTATAAGCGTTGACATTGTACAAATTGAGGGCATTGTTGAGTTCATATTGTCGAATTTCTGCGTCGAGGGCATTCTGGTTACGCTCGAGCTGTTTTTTTGGGTGGCGTTTTGGTGGCCGCGTAGTGGTTGACGTCGTGGTTGGCCGCGGTGTTGTCGTCGTTGTTGTTGTTGTAGTGGTTGTTGTTGTTGTCGTCGTGGTCCGTTGAGTTTCTGTTGATAAAATTAAAAATAATGGTGAAAAATTGTAATTCCTGATGAATATGTTGATATTTGGAAAACATTTGAATTAGTTACATTTATAAGGTACTAGCTGTTTCCCGCAACTCTGCCTGTGTCAAAAAGTAGCCTAGGTTTGACCCCCATATTCATAACAAATTTCATTCAAATCCGTTCAGCGGTTTGGCCGTAAAAGAGTAACAGACAGAGAGATGGATTTTTTAAAGTTGTTATTCAACAATGAGTATGTTTGGAAAATATGATTTTAATGGGCATAGCAATAATGTGAATTAAAACTGAATACACGCTAAATTTTTAAATGACTGGTTAGATAAATAATTGATAAACTTATTTCTTTTCAACAGGTATAAACACAATTCACATCCATCCACTCCACGGTAGTACGGTACACTTTACAAAACCGCACTCTGGGGATCTAAAGGTATTAGAACGTCTTTAAACAAACGGACTTAAACTATTGGCCTAACACATTTTCCAAAGCTTACCTTTTAGCAAGACTGTGCCCTCAGCCTTTCCATATCCATTGCCTGCTGAGCACGTGTATTCGCCGAAATCGCTTTTCTTTAAGCGGTTAATGGTAAGGTTCATGCGTAGTGCATACTCGTTTATTATGTGTTCTGATATGATGTATTTGGAACCGTTCAGCAGCTTTCCACCTTGAGAAACAAAAAAAGGTTAAAAAAAATATATATACACACACACGCTACACAGAGAGATTTATTTTTCGGTTCACTATGCCGTTTATTAATTTTGAACAATTTGCTCATCTCAATTTAGGTATTAATGATAACTTTTTCATAAAATAATTATTTAAATTGCCACTAAATGACTGCATCCTTGACTATATGGGCGCGAAGGGATAACATTATTTTCCAATTTTCCAATTTTTTTCATCTTAAACACCAGCCAAAATTTTACATAGCTTGTACGTAACTCTCTACTATTGATTATAATTGAATTTTATGTATAAAACAATGTTTTAGTGTCTACGTGCACTTTAAAACAAATAAAGGTGTATAAAATGACCGTGTACATATAGGATACAACGTCCTCAGTCTGAAAGAACTACTCACCAGCCTGTGATTTGCCCCGCTGCCAAGTGTTAAGTGACTTCGGCGAGGCCTCGACGTAGCATCGCAGCGTCACTTGCATGTCAGCTGCCCGCAGCACTACTGGACTGTCTACTCGCACTACTGGTTCAACTGTGTAACATTAAATGTTCATCAGAAATTTGAATCCAAATAAATACGTTTCAGGTGAATAAAATTTCATTGACGAAAGAAAGTAACTTGTACACTTCATGGTTCCGGCTGATAATTGGTGGTCATCCTTACACCTGCGCGGAAACTATGTTGGCTCTTATCAATGTAATTTTTATTGTTAACTAGTTTGCAGCAAGCGAAGGGTGGAATCACGTCAGAATCCGAGAGGCGGTTCCGAAAAACTCATAAATCAGGGTGGACGTACAGGGTTGATTGACAATGACCACTCACTCGATATGAATGAATGAACTAGGTATACTTTTGCTCAGTTTGATCGAAACTTGGAACAATAATTATAAATTAAAATAAATTTTATCGTGGTACATACAAACATCCGAACCTCGCATTTTTCAACAACTGGCATTTATACAAACATTTACACTTCTTATGGCTTCTTTCGAAAATAACCAATCTATACATTTGTTTAAGTATCCAATCTGTGTCTCCATTTGATTACTTCCCAACTTTACGAGAGACATTCCAGGCAAAAAGGTTAACTATAAATTAAGCCAACTCGATTAACTTCACACAACGCTCGTACAAATGTTCTGTTAAAGAACGAACTTGGACAGGAGCTTTGTTCCAAGACGCCTTACAAAATTTACTTCAGAATAATTTCGTCAAGAGATTCAAGTAAATAGGTATAAGATTTCCAATTCTTTTCAATTCCACCTCGTATGATTACTCTCTTTTTGATTACGCAGTGACGAATAAGTCTCGGATTTACAATTATATTTAAATGAACGAATTTATTTCGTAATATTTGATCTTAGTTCTTGGAATGTAGTGATTTTACTGTAAAAAAATAATATTAAACTTTTGCCAAGCTTTCTTTTTTACTACTTAAATTATCTCTTACGATAATCACCTATATAAATCCTAACCGAATAATGTTAATTACATATTCCAATGAGATAATTATTTTATCAATTTAAATGGTTTAGGTTATCAGAACTGCGACGTACTTTCTACATCTATGACATATATCTTGAAAATAGTTTTTCATAGTTGTGGTCACAACCACCATAATCCAAATTCGTAGAATTTTTTCCTATTTCAGGGAACATTTTATTGCGCAATAAAGGCCGTCTACGCGGTCGCGACTTTCTAAAATTGAAGACGTCTTATAGGCAACGATAACTGCTGTCCATCAGGTGGCCTGTAGATCTGCCCGTCCAAAAAAAATATATTTAAGGGCAAGTGCAGCGGATACCCACCAACCACATGGTAAGATAACTCTTTCTTTCTTTCTTTTTAGAAATAGGTCACAGGCAAGGGCTGCATGCAGACCGCTTCCGGTCATTCTGGGAATCTTTGAGAGAGGCTTATATTCTAACTGCTGCTGAATGATAGATCGATGGACGAAAAATATAATACTTACACCTTACAGCCACGTCGTATCGGCGGCTTTTGGTGGGGGGTATGCCATTAGCTGCAATACACAGGTACGTGCCCATATCAGTCCGCTGAAGATTCTTCAGCGATAATGTCGACCCGACGTAGTTGTCAACCACTGCGACAAAAAGGCTCGGTTAATTTTATAATAATACAAAAGAATACTATTTTCATTAAGAGTAGTTGTTCAAAAGATTAACAGAGAAATGTTTTCCTCACGATGTTTACAAACGATTACTGAATTATTGAAATTTAAGAGCTGTATGTAAAAGTAACAATGAAATGTTGCCTTCTGCGCGGACGTATTTCCTTTGTAGGTACTTCTATGATAGTATATTAATAGCTAATATATTAAATGAATTGTTGGAAAAAAACAGACCAAATTACAAAGTCAAATGTATCATTAGCTAAAATTTATTAAATAATAAATAGTTACTACTATATTTATACTGTTAATTGATGAAAAAAAAAAATGTTATTAAACTTTTTGTGTTAAAGGTAGATAAATCGCACAATTCACCGTATATAGCCTCATACGATCTTTCATTTCGCTTTATACGTTTCCCAGATAGGATGAGCGATCAGATATAGCTTTAATTTTAAATTCCATTCTTTAGTGATAATAAAGAACGGTATTGTTCGTGTTGTTTAGTTCGCAGCAATACTATGGCGCCGCCTGGCTCCGACATTTTTAAAACGTTCGTTCAAGTTTAACCCTCTTCCGCTGAAAATTATTAACACTTTTCAAATGAAAAGGAAACTGCTATCGACTAAGTGAAAAATCAAAAATTAATTAATTACAGGAGTTGCATGGCACACGTATCCAATTCAATTATGTTTGTAAATGGTGCAATAAATTGTTCATTCATTTATACTGTGCCCGGAACGTGTATTCATATTTTAGTTAAACTTATCGTGCATGGCCCTAGCTTCTAATAAAGCGAAGAAAATTTAAGGTATAGGTATCTTTAAATTTTCTTCGCCTTATTAGAAATCTAGAACATTATTAAAACAAAAGTTAAATCAGAACAGCCTAGCTATCAACCGTTTAGCTGCCAAATTAAATTTAAATGGTAATAATTTATTACTTTATTATAGCATACGACCCCCTGCGCTAAATCTCGAGCGCGGACATAAAATACTGTTGCTTTTGTAGGGCTGATACAGACTTGAATTATTTTCTTATAAAGCTAAAAGTAGAACTTATTAATGCACTAATGGACAAAAGATACACGAAGCATGGAAGCGAGGTGGCATTATCACAGTTCACATCACCCGAGATCAATAAAGCCAGTGATGTCATGGCAAGTTGATGGAAGACCAGTGATGTCCCAGCCTAAATGAAACTGTTTTCTTTTATTAAACTTTCTATAACTATTAAAAATATTTAATAGTGCTAACATGGTGGCGCATGTATTGAACGTTATGTAACAAAAAATATATATATACTACACTTGCTCGAGAGACTGTACACTTACTCAATGACGGGGTAGAAAGTACGTCATTCTTCCCGCCAATAAATGCGGACGGAAAAGTTGTATGGAAATCCATTAATGCCCTGCTATTTGTTTTTTCTATGTAACTTTGAAATTGACAGAAAAAAATCTCAGAATGAATGCTAAAATAAAAAATAATAATAAAATTTCAAACAAAATGATACTGAATGCTCGATTCCTTCGCATTTTACTTTTTAATTTCAGATTAGCGTCATAGATAGTGTCTGTTCCAAGGTTAGATTTACTTATCAATTGTTGTTTTTCTTTACTAATTTTTTACGATAAATTAAAGTACCTAATATTATTAAGTACCTACTTAATTCCACATGTTTCTGATTTGAGAAATGAACACTCTTATTCATTCTTTCAGTATTTATAGCGATTAAAGCATTAATTGACATACACTTTCTTCATACATTAATACTAATGACTAATTCCACTAACAAACATGTTTTATTTTCCTCGCATGTGTCACTCGGTAAAAAGTGCGTGCCCTTACTCGGGCATATTAAGGCCCTCAGCAGCGCTTCAGGCCTTAAATTAAGCCCTCGTTAGTAATCGGTCAATTTCTTCCCTCGGTGAACAATGTATATTTTATTTTAACTATTATTCATAAAAAATCCAAAAGAGAGACTGGGACTAAACATACTTAATTCATAAAAAATCCAAAAGAGAGACTGGGACTAAACATACTTAATTCATAAAAAATCCAAAAGAGAGACAGGGACTAAACATACTTTAGTTAAACTATGTTTAACGAACGTTCATTATTTTTATGTATAAGGTCAGAGTCAATGCTCTTTCAACGGGTAAATTTCGACATAGGATTATAATGCAAGCCGCAGATTTGTATCTTATACATCCTAAATCTATGCACAGTGTTTAACAAAGTGAGATACAGTAAAGGCCAATCTTCTCCTTCTTCATAATCGGGTCGATGTCTGACCCCACGAGTAAAGGCCAATTAGTTCCTTGGGGAAATTTGTTCGGTTGCACGAATGGAGTCACTGGACGATGGGTCCAAAACGACTAAAATTTCACGGTGTATATACCCACATCTATTATTTTAATATGTAAATAACACAGCGCAAGGCTTTTCGTTTTGGACATCCCTAATCGCTTATAATATCAAATACGAGCTTTGTATGAAATTGTGTTTTATTCACGGGTTATAAAGTCAGGCTGCGACATGTTGCCAACTTGTTACTCCGCCGTCAGCCATTTCGTTATTATTGCTCGCGAACTAATTGGTTTCCGATTCCATCACGCGCAACAATCTTAGTAATAAATACATTTACCTTATAATTAGCTGAACAAAGTTATAAATTAAAATTAAATGATAAATTGTTTAAAAGGTATGCATGTATTATTTTACGTAAATATCTTGGCGCTTTTTGTTTTGGACATCCCTAATCCCTTATAATATCAAATACGAGCTTTGTATGAAATTGTGTTTTATTCACGGGGTATAAAGTCAGACTGAGACATGTTGCCAACTTGTTACTCCGTCGTCGGCCATTTCGTTATTATTGCTCGCAAACTAATTGTTTTCCGATTTCATCACGCGCAACAATCTTAGTAGTAAACACATTTACTTTCATAATTTGATTACTGTTTAGTACTTCTGTTTTACTGTTTCAGTTTAATTTAATAGGATTATATTAATTGCATTTGTTTATACTGTTTTTGTTTAATAAATATATATAAATAAATAATATTTGTATAAAAATATTTCATATGCCAAAATTGTAGGCTGGATTAATTTTCTAGCAAACATTTGTACGGACATATACTATATTACTTTTTACAATAAACGTTAAAATGTTTGCATAGCTCAAATATCGTTCGCAAGTAAAAATATAAAAATTAATATGAAACCCTTATAACACAATGAACATTATTCCCAAAACGTCCAATAATTCAGCAGGCTGTCATTACGTCGATAAGCACAAAAAAAATGTTTTCTATCGATACAAAAAGGGCGAAAAGGAAGGCGTATTGAATAGTTCGGGAAATCTACTCATTTACTGAAGCGTGTATGACATATCCAATTAATACAAAGCAAGCATCGTTCCACCACTCTGTTAACTATTACCTACAACCTCCCTACAGAAACCAGTCTTTTGTTTACGCTTAATGGCTTAAATAAAACGGGTCAAATCGTAAAACACCCAGCTGAAAAGGTTTTAAATAGGTCTACGAAGGCAACCATTTTGGCCTCTATACAATTTAAATTAAGGTATAAATTACATTGTGGAATTACATCCGATTATAAGGACAACACAGTGTGTATGTGTTAAAACGCCTGGGCCTATAATTGCTTCAAACTCTTAAACATATGGACCTGTGAAGGGTGGGTCATTATAACTATAAGAGATAACAGTAACGCCTTTTGTCTAGCAGATTTTCGTCAAGCCACTAAGCCCTTCGTTTTAATTTCCTTTCCCAAACTCGAATTGCTACGATATTTTGTTTAAGTAGTAATTGAGTTCTTTGGACACGTTTTTTCTGCGGAAATGAATTTCACTGACGGCCTTGCCTTCACTTTCTTTTGTAACATAAAAATGTGTCTTCGAGTGGAAAGTTAAAAACATTGCTGTATGTTCATTGAAGTACTTTTGATGTTGATGAAAAAAATTTAATGAGTTTGTTATGTCATTTGCCTTGATTTGCTTTAAGGTGTCTGCCATCATCATTTCGCGTAGGGTACATTGTCAATCGACCATGTACACCCTGGTGTTAAAGTTGTGCGGAACCGCCTCTCGGCCTCTGACGTGGTTCCTTTACCGACCGCAAACGGCAGCCGGGACCAACGGCTTAACATGTCTTCCGAAGCACTGAATCATCTTTATTATCAGACAATCAGGTGATTCAAGCCTGCAATGTCCTAACCAAACTGGAAACAACTAAACAAAGTATGCTTCCCGGCACTTGACCACAAAAGCAGTTAAGGTACTGTAAGACTATCAGATATTTATGTGACTTCTTATGTTCCGCCATAAAAATAATATAATCATCATTTCATACGATAATATCATTGTACATTTATTTCAAATTTCGTTTTGCCAATATCTTAGGCGATATCTTATTAAATCCCATAAAACTCCAATGTTTTAAACGCGCGGGCACCTGCGCCCGCCCCGAGCGGGCTTTGAATGCAAAATTAGTCTTGTTTCTTTTTTACCACTTAGTCGTATCTCACCGATACGAATAAAATTCAAAAGGAAAATTGACGTTTTATGTCCTACTTTTTATGCTTTTGTTGTACTTTATTTTAAACGACCGGTATTGTCGATCCAAAGAAACGCTTCTCAAATATTTTGTGATTTATTGAGATATGATATCCATAGAGTTAATAATGCAACAAAGTGGCAATCAACATTCAAAAAATTCCTTTTTTAAAACAAATATTTAGTTACATAAATACCTACACTTAATGAATTACCTTTTACTTCTTTTCCAGAAGAATTGCGAAAAATGATATTACGACCTTCGGTTCTTCTCCACGATATGATAGGTTCTGGTACACCCGTGGCTGTACATCGTAGTTCCACAGACCCTCCTTCCGAAGCAACCGCCTCGGAACCATCATCGTCAGCAATGTCTGGCGGGATCACTACTGACAGATGACCCAACTGCATAAAAAGAGAGTACTTATCAATTATTTTAGCAAACAGTAGTTACTTGCAATTACAACTTCACGCCAATACAGAACAGATAATTTATCATTTTAGATATTATACATTTTAGCCTTGGCTTTAAGAAATATAAATTAACTCGTTGAAATACGAGTATAATGCGATGGAACTGCGATATGAATAAAATATAAGGAACTCGATAGCTCAGTTGCAGAAATTGTTTGTTGCTGAGTAATCAAATTGATAATTTACCTACATCATCAATAGTATTTATAACAAAATTCAAAATTAAAATGTATAAATTGATCCGCCCCACTGGTAGAATTGCCATCATACGATATTCAGAACGCACATAACTCAACTTATAATGGTTATTACAGATCTTATTTTAGACTAGAATATATAGCTTATTTAAATATCATAAGTTATTAAGATATGCAAAATGAACTGAAAATTTAAAATTATTTAGTATACTAAATTTCATCAAAATCCGTTTAGCGGTGGCCGTGAAAGCGTAACAGACAGATAGAATTTCGCATTTATAATATTAGTATAGACAATATAAAAGCGACCTAATTAAAATGTTACTGAATAAAGATAACCAATTAATGAAAGTTTCCTGTTTTCAACTTGTTAACTCTATAGCTGTTTCTATACAACTTTCCTTCCACTTGATATTAACTAGATACATTACGGAGTCCGCAGTAACGCAGCGGCGCGTACAAAGGAAACACTCATTACCGCCAGCTCTCTTGGGAAAACGAACTTAATGCCGCTTCTTAAACTAAATTAGTCTGTGTAATCTGTTAATAAACTCGAGATATAATTTAGCGTTACTGTGACTAATTGGTATTTATCTTAAATTTTAAACCAAATTACTTAGTATTTAACGTAGGTACTTAAGCAATACGTAAATTTTAACTAAGTAGTAACGTACTTTCTAAAGACTTACATTTATTTTCCCTGGATTTTACGGGGCTTACTTCTTACATATTGAAGCCAATTTTAACAAGAACCTAAAGTGAATTATGCTTATTTACTTAGAATCGTAGCAGCTTGCAAGTTTAATCGTTTGTAATTAACCTTGATTGATTTTACTTTTAACTGGTAACTCGATTGAAAATCGTTTGACTCATCGATGATCGTGAATGAAACTCATTCAAAAACATACGAAATTCATTCGATGGTTTTGGTTTTGGTAATAACTTTGAAATTAGCGCTATTCCTAGAAAACATGTAAACGGTCCAGAAGTCCAGGTTACGTTGGTAAATAATCAAATAGAGAAAATAATTGACGTCAACGCCTTGTAACTTGAGTATTAATGCAAAGTGACCAAAAAGTTTTCATTCGTCAAAATTTTCAATTAATATTAATCAAATTGTGTTAACACTAAAAAAAGTTTTAATAATAGTATAATTGATACAAAATGCCAAAATGTTTTATTAATTAATTAAGTTCGCACAAACGTGATAATTAAAGGGACCCACATCGATTAGTGTCCCTTACAGAGGCCACGGCAGGAATCCGATAGTTTATATAAGGCGGCCCTCAATCTAATAATATAGAGGACCCCGAGACGTCCTATGAAGACGTATTGTTTTCGTGGCGGACGGGGACGGTACTTTGACAAAATTCCTTGGATGTTTAGTGTGACGCGGGACGTTATTTTAGGCAGGTATGACAAAATCACTACTGCGATTTTTGTCGGAGCTTTGTCGCAGCTTTGTCGCTTTACAAATATGGTGGCAGTATGTATATACACTGTAGATGTAATGTATCCTAGTTTTAGTATTTATTTATTTTATTTTTAACTGATATGCGTGCCAATGGACTCTCTATAAAGGATTCCGAACATCGGGCAAAGTGGAGAAATAAAAGCAGGAAAGCGGACCCTAGGCTCCTAAGCAAACCGCTGAGGACGCAACTGGGAAAGCGTTAGGATGATGATGGAGTATTTATTTATTTATTCACAGCTACTTACTACACTTACAGTTTCCCAAGATTATTATTAAATTTATTTATTTTTACTTAATAATAATAATAATAAACACTTTATTGCACCAGGAAAATACAATTTTGAAACATGTACATGTAGACATAAAGATACTTTTGTAAGAATACATAAACATGGAAAGAGAGATCCAGAAAGAAAGGCTAGACATACAGACAAACCGGAGGAGATACTTCTGGCGCAAATGTACGAGGAGACCCCACCCCAGAAGAACTGGGATAAGGGGGTGGACAGAGAAGAAAAATATGCAACGAAAACTATAAGCCGTTTCTTTTAACTATTTTAATATAGTTACAAAGTAGCCTTTGTGAAAGTTCATACAAATATCACGTCAAGGCGTCGCATCGGCTGTCGTTCCGTATTATCCCAAAAGATTAAGTTTTTTTATATACATTTAATTTAGATTATATATATTTTCCCTTGCAACTTTGTTTTTAGAAGACGTTTATATTGGCATAGCAGTAAAACTGGCAACGCGGGTCGATCTCGGTATTGGTCGTAAATTATCCACTCATAACTGGCTATAACCGGAAATTGACAAGCAAGTTACAACAGACTAAGCTTCACAGTCTTATCCGAGCGTGTTTCCTAGTTGCATCTTTAGCTTATTCTCCAGACTTGTTAATAGTCCTAGATTTGATAACAGTGACCATTATTACAAAACTAAACAGATTTTAATTGGTTTTGACTGCCAAGTAAGATCTAAATAAGTAAAACATAAAACTTTGGTATTTCTAAATTAATCAAATCGTTAATAGAGTCGAGTTTTTCAAGTAATTCTCTGTGCGACGGTTGTCCAGTCTATGGCCCACCTATTGCAATGCCCCAATTGCCCAGTCTCCTGCACGGCTGAGGATTTGGAGGAGGCTAACGACAGAGCGATGAAGGTAGCCATTTATTGGTCCATACACATATAATAAATAGCTATTTTAACTCACAAAGGAGAAGAAGAAACAAATAATTTCTATTCAGTACGAGTAGTGGTTGTAGATAATGTCCTCACTGGCTATTACAATGAAACTACTACCTTCCGACCTCCAAAACCATTTTTACAGGGTGTAGGGTCCAGATCCGTGTCTATTAATGTCATAGATATAAGTAATATCTACATGTTAAGTCCAAAGGCTACAAGGCTTTAATGCTCTTGATTTCCAAAAAAAAAGTTTGTTTTAGAATTCAATTTTCGTAATGCCTTAGCCTTTGTTACTGGATTCCGAGGCATAAAAAACCAATGGGTATTAGTACATTGGCTGCTATTGCAACGTTTCAAGTCTGAATTTTCTGCACTTTTCTGCATCTTCTTAAAAGAATACGAATTCTAGATTTGTCAAAAAAAGACGAACGTTAAGGGCTCAAAAAATATCAAATTCACTAAAGGTGCGAGATTCTACCTCCAGGTTTACATTATATTAAAAAGGTCATTTTCAAAATCAGTCAATCAAGTTCAGAACCCGTATTACTAAAATCCCTTGGATTGAATGATCACGCACAATGTCTAACACGTCATCAATATTGAAACCTAACATAAAATCCATTCACGTCACGCTACCGTAAGATTATAATAAAAATACGCAATCATCTGGCCTAAGCAAGTCACGTTTCCCTCCAAAACCGAGACTTCATTTCACTGGAAGGCATCAACAGGTAAGTGAGTCATTTGTTTCCTTAAAAACATTTTTCGCGAAGGTATGAGAGGCGAAAGAAAAATAAAACTGGTCAAGCGCGAGTTTCATTCGTACACATGAGGTTCTTTGAATATTTATTTACTTAGATTAATAATGGGTCTCGCGCGCGCTCAACTAGATACCGTCGGCCTACTAGACAAATGCGGCAACCAAAACTACGCGAATTCGGCGTACTTGCGGCATACCCGCGTCAGTCACGCCGCAACGGTTACCGATCGATAAAAATTTAAAATTTTGGTTTAAAAACAGAAGCAAAACGCCAGTTTGCGTATTCAAACTATGTAGGTAAGAATAATAGTACAAGAAATAGCTCTTTCTCGTTTCGTCTTTGCACATTGTCTTACACACACTACAACATAAAATTGCCGCATTCTGGAAACTGATTTTTCTTCATAGCGCGGTATCTAGTCGAGCGCGCGCGATACCAATTCTTAATCTATGATTTATTTATATAAACTTTATTGTACAAAATACAATTGTATAGCACAATAAGCGCACTTCATGCTAAAATCATTATATAACAGTCAACCTTTGGTAATCGTCATGTGGATGTTAAAAATCGATCAAATGTGAGTCGGACTCGGCCAAACGGATTATTGAAATTAAAGCTTTATTTTTTAGCTTTAAATTGATATACATTTTTTTAGGAACTTTTTACAGAAGCAACAGAAATTCAAGTCTACACTAAATTGACATTTAAAATTGTCACATGATATATAAAAAAAAAAAATGAAACATAATATTATTCAGAAGCTGTAATTGTAGCTAATAGATATATTGACGGATTTATCAACTGTAAAGGCATTGTAACTTCCAATTGTACCTATTTAGACCTTCTTAGCAACGAGGCCCTAGAACGTCATTTATGCAGTGAAAAAATTTTGTTAAAAGGTATCCGCCATATGATCTGTTAATTTTGTTCTTGAATTAAACTATTCAAAAAAGGAAAGAAACATAACATATGTAATATATTTTATGTTCTTGAAGTTAAACAAACTAATACTATGAAAATTTTAATCAATTTCATCTATGTAAATAGTGCAATAAAGTGTTTATTCGTTCATTCATTTTCACAACGTCAAAAATGCAATCGGAAAATTCTAATTCATAACCAATAAACTACTGGCCCTGAACTGACACTAAGTATACACATTTCCTACGGCTTTTAGAAAGTACACCCTTAGCGTTGGCGTATAGATAAAATCAATAGAATGCGCGTCTAGTTTTCAATCACCATTTAGTAATGGGTTTAGTGTAATTCAGGTCATCAAAAATATTTATTATTTTTAAATAATTATTATTTTCTGTATATTTAAATTACTTTAGGTGCACTGAAATTTCACTTTGATCTCATTCTCTTTGAGTCGAAATGCATATGGACTCTGTGTTACTAAAGACAAGTTTTGGCTGCCTTTATCTTTTCTCATTTTGTAAAGTTCAATTGGAACTCAATTGTGCAAAAATATGATGTTTAGGCATAGCTTAGAAAACAATTTCAATAAACTTAACGTTTTTATAAAATATCATGAAAATTACAGGAAACATTGAAGATTATTTCAGAACTTTTCTAATAAAATGTGTTCCAGAATTAAAATTTAATAAAAATTTCTTTGCGATTATTTGTGTACTGTAATTATTTTTTTGGTGATCAGTTATAAATTAAATTTAATAATAATACGCTCGCTCTATTACAGCCAGCAAAAGATTATCTAACACTATGTCAACTCTTATCCCCTTATTCATAAAAAAATACGAACGTCCGTTAAACCTACATTAACTATATTATGTTTAGTCCCTTTCTGTCTTAAATATTTTTAAACGTGAAAGAACGAGACGAAACATAAATCAGTAAATTTGGCCGTAATGACCATGCCTTAATTTTTTTGAGTAAGAGTGTTAGATTAATAATTGGTAAGTGTGAACTCTATAAAAAAGCAAACACGACTCGCACCTGTAGCCTACTAACAAAAGAATGCTGAGTAATGCCTGCCGATTTTTCGGCTAAGAAGTAATTCACTTGTTGATTCTACCCCTCAACTCCACTTACTTCCCTTTTATGCATTATTTATTTTACTCCCAACGAGATTTGGCACGTTATCCGCTAACGGGGTTCTCTTGTATTGACGTTTCGATAGTTTGGCAAGGATACGTTGTATATCTTAAGGAAGATAAAATATCTTAACGGAAGTCAGTTCTTTATCAGATTGAAAATCACTCTAGTGAAACAAATTTTAAATAAAAGAAAATTACATGTGATTTTATTTTGAATGTGGGTTTGATCATACGGAAGCATATTATGTTTTTTCTCTTTCTTGTAGGACGATCGGACTTGAATCATGACAATGAAAACAATGCCGTAATCTCAGCTGCTATCTCGTGGTGGATTAAAAAAGGTACAATTAATAAGTCGAAGTAGTCACAAGTACCTATTTAGATACTAGCTAACATAATATTCATTAAGAAGAAGCAAATTATATGGGTATGAAAACTTTGCAATAGCTATGCAAACAGTTGTTAAATAAAATTCTCATAACTTTTCCAGCCAACGCTAACAGGACCGTTATTAAACTAGCTGTGTTTATATAAAACGTGAAGTGAGAAATAATGTTACTGAGGCTTTGGATAATCCTTTGAGCGTCGTAAATCCAGTATAGTAAGATATTTAGACACGCCGAATTTCAGCTAGTTTCCGGCCTGTCTTTATGATATTAAATTTAGGCGGAATAATGATGTAAGAGCGTAGGACGGCTCACATTTTGGAGGTAGGTGAATTCCTTAGTAGCGGGAAATTCCTGGAGCGCCTTAGCCAAGTGTTAGAGGATGTTAGTTGCGACAGGAGGCAACTATGTGTCGAAGAATGTGTTTATGGTGCCAAGAATGAAGCTCCTCAGACCGTCCGCAGTTGCCACTTCTATTGAGACAACGGGTAATGTTAGGGTTGTGGTAACAAGTATATTGTTTACGGAGGCTTTGTGTTTTGCTCTTTGATGCGTAGAATTCTACGAATACCAAAAACAATTCAGTATTTGGTATTCGTAGAATCTTTATTCAAATATCTTGTAAAGTATACCTAAGGTTTCGTGGTACACAAAGCAGTCAGAACCTTATGCTCTTAACGTTTAGCCACAATTTTTTCATTCACTTTGTCTGAATCTACACTTTTAATTCTTCCTTATATAAGATCTTACTCATTCATTTAAATTGTTTACTTTTCTTATATTTTTTAAACCCAAAAGTGGCTAAGCGTCGCTACAAAAAAATGGTGTGAGACCTTTTAGTAGTTCTTTGTCGAAAAAGACCTGTCACTGAAATATTATGCAATTAACTGAAGATGCAACCAGAAAAGAGTTCAGATGAAATAAAGATAACTTATTTAACTAAACAAAGGCATTAAGTACCAGTTAAAACTGGGCTTTCGTTATGAAATTCCTTAAATATTATCGCATGAGGTGCTCGAGCGATTATTATAAACTTTAGAATTGTGAGAATTCTTTCACTTCTCGGATTTCATTAATGTTTCGCATACTTAAGTTGTAACCTTTGCTATTGAAATATTCTAGTTTATAAGTATGCCAATCCAATGAAGATAGAATGTTTATTTAAGAAATTATATTTGACTTTAAAAAAAAGTAATGAAGTTAAAATATCTGTTTGAACCTATATAAATATTTTTCCGTTTTGAAAGAGTCGTGAGGAAATTCATAGATTTAGTACCTATACTTACACCCATGATGGGCATATGAAAAGGCGAGGCTAGTTAAACATTAAACTACTCATAATGCCTTAGAAGGTATTGGATGAAAGTAATTTCCATACGGATCAAGACAGATACAGTATAAAAAATAGTCTTCGTTGCATGAATGTAGGTATAGTGACTACTTCAGGCGTGAAGTATACTTTAGGTATTCGCCTGTATAAAATTTTAGAAGTTTTGTTTAGCAATTTAAGTGTGAATGATCTAAGATCGGTATGATAAAAACAGAGTGTCTGATTTTTTTCTGTGCCATCCATTAATATTATATCGCCTAGTATAATTGTAAAAATAAGACAACGTAAGCAAGTTGGGAACCTATCGCGAAAATGGGCAAGAGTTCTCAGCTGTAAACATTTCGCAAACGGGAATTTAATCCGACCATAAAAGTAATCCGCTCATAAAGTTCCGCGACGATGGACAACATAAGGGTAGGGATTTTCCTGAATAAAGATTTCTAAGTAATTAAGATAAAATACCAGGACTTTTTGTATGTTACTGAAGCCTCACTCGTTTTTCAAAGCTCATACAGAGTTAATCCGGAGTATGCAATAAAGTAGCTAAAGTATTTGTTTCAAGCAAAATTACCCATATTGAAAATACCCTACGGCGCTAACAGCGGCTGAAGGCTTATTCAAACGATCTCGTATATTATACAGGCATACCCGACCGTAAAGCATATACTTATTTGGGTCGCATTATATTTTCATGGTTCTGGTTGACTTTTTAGAATTAAGATTACCATCTTTATTCAAAACTGTGGATTAGTTTTGTGGAAATACTGAATACTTTTACTTCAGGTGGCATGATAATTTAGTTAATAATAGTTCCAATAAAAATATTATTTTATCTAAGACAACGAAGTCACGGGTTTAGTTTATGTAAACTATATAATTATTAAAAATAAGTTTTCTGCGAAACGAGCCGCTAATTGAAGTATTTGTATTTTGACAGCACTAAATTTCTCCGAAATATTATAAGTCGAGACAATCCGGAGAGCTTATAAAGTATTTTGTATTGATTTGCAATTATAAACCCTCGCCTGATAAACAAACTGACTTTGAGGTACTTATAAGTACCTATATATTATTTTTATTAATTGAAGTTACGTAGCGTACGTTGTCTGTCTTTTATCCGCAACTTTAAAAAAAGTACCGAACTTATTTATATCTTTTTGTAGAGTGATTCTCAGAAGATTTGTTATTTATACTGACAATGAATTAAAGTTCGTCTTAATTTGGGTGAAATATGAAAATTTTAACTGATGACGTTAGAAAAATTCCATCAGTTTGACAGTGTTTCTACGAAGCCGGGAAGAGCTGCTGATGAAATATGAGTTGAGAATAAAATTGTATCCAAATGGATGAATGGTAGGATATGTATTGAGTATACTATCACACTTAATATGCAAGTTCAAACTTCTGCACAAATAAGATACATCCTTTCTACTCTTGAATTTAAGAAGAAGATGATGGGTTTACAATCGTAGACATGGAAGTAATTTTGTAAAATATAGGTACATGTCAGAGCTCAACAAAATGACTGAAAAGAGGCTTAGTACCTGAAAGTCAGAGTAAAGACAGAAAAAATATAGAAAATCGTCAAAATTTTACAAAACTCATATTGTAGTTCATAATAGAATAAACATATAATAAAACTGCCTAAAATAATCTTTTAAAAACAAATCTCCAACAAAACTTGTATGTAAACTAAGCAAAACCTCTCGGATAAAACCCGATAGAGTTAACGTTAAAGCAAGCACAGACTGTTGTTACTGTACATTATGTAGATACAATCTGCGAGAGAAACTCCCATTTTCCTTACATTATTTGCCATTTGTTGCGTCAACATAATACGAATATGTCGAAACATATACTTGTGCGGGAAAAGGGTTGAATTCCCCAAAAAACGATCGTCTATCACAGCCTCTGTCAACACTGCTGCCGTCGATTCCACAAAAACAATTAGTAGGTCAATATTTATTTGATTGCCCCAAACCGACCCCAATGAATGATCACCCCGTTTATTTATTTTACTCGAATTAAATGAGAGCGCGGTTGACCTTTTGTTATTAATTTTCATGGGTTCGATATTAGCATTTATTATGGAAGCGAAATGACGCGTCACGAGTTATACGGTTGATTGATTAAATAAAACGGGTATCAATGTTTTATTTTGTTAAATAGATATTTTCAATTATGTTAATGAAATAAACAGAAATTTTACTAATAAAAAAAAAACTACTTTTAAAAGTTGCAGCAAAGTAGGGATTGAATACGATTACAAAAATAATATGAAAGTTAAAATAAAAAAGCGAACCTTGGGCTCCGAAGGAAACAGCTAAGGATGCAACCGGGAAAACGCTAGTATGATGAAGAAGACAAAAATAATGTGAAAATTACACGAAACTCTCTGAAATCATGACGTACGCTGCTTTCATAATTTTGTCAAGGTATGAGAAGGAAAATGTTTGTCACCAATCACATTGTCATAATATTTATTGTGGATAGGTAGAAAGCATAGAGAAATAAAATAAAAATATTCCGTTATTTATAAAAAGTCATATGCCGATTCTGTTGCCTAGAGATCTAGATCGACCCGATAATTGGTAAATTTGTTTTATCACAAACTGAAAAAGTGAAAGAAAAAAACAAACAAGGTCGAAAAGACGTCTAAAAAAGACGTGAAATATTTTATTTATTTGCGAGAACAGCTAAAAGATCCAAGTTTTCCGTGCACTTGTAACCCCGCTCAAATTTGCCTTGACACTCAAGAGGTGTAACAATCCCACAGTTCAAATAGAAAAAGGCCATCCAGCCATTGTGATGTCGAGCCTAAGCAAATAGGACAAGTGACGCGCGCTCTACTTCCCAAGATATTCTGTGGAAATGGAAATGTCACCTTTGTTTCTTTTAACTTCATTTTAAAGTTAAACTACTTTCAGTATAACGTATTCAGTTGCTGTGTACGGAATATTTTAATAGTGTTTTATTCGTAATTTAAGTGTGCTAATAGCATATTTTTATTCTCATGAACACCATTATATCGCTATTAATCGTATAGTCACAAATACTGTTTAGTTTAATGTAACCGATTAAAATAATTTAAATCACGTCTCTTATTATTGAAAGTTAAGAAATTACACAGCCATAGGAAATGATGATCTCCTTGCTTGCCGTAAATGTCAACTCGCTAATCAGTTTTCCCAGTAAAGCCAAGTTGGAAAATGGTATGATTAAATTTGTACCTTGTTTTTATAAAATTAGGAAAAATTTTGTTTCTGTATGTGCAACAAAAATATCTGGTAATAAATGTTATTTTACTTTATTCTGACACAAACATGCCAAGCGATGCAAAAACTCGAGAATGGCACAGGTGTGCCTCGGTAAATGTAAACAGTTGTCATGCGGAACATTCGAGAAGTCGCGACCATGAAGATGTCGCGGTAGAAACTCCCAACCCCCCCTGTATCGTACCGAACACGTACCCGCTACAGTATAGAATACATCTGTCCAGAATGTTATATCTTGTCAAATATGGCGCTATAAACTTTTAGCAATAGGTACTCTTTATTGTATTTGAAACAATGGTCAAAAACAAATAAGAAAAAAAATACCTTGATTACTTACCTATATAAATGTGGAAGTAAGTTTCCAACTTTACGTATTTTACGTATTTGATATTCCCGTCTAAACTTGATCTAATCTAATGTAGGATGCTTCAGTTTGATCTGTGGTGTAGGTAAAACTTTAGGCTTTTGTTTGTCCCATAGAATGACCAATAATTAAGTTTGTACGGCATCCTTGGGAAGAGAAGTGGATTATTTTCAACCTAGACAACACACGACCAATGAATTGTGTTATAAGTTTAATTAATTCAATTATGCTTGATTTAATTTAATTATGAATAGCCTAATTATTCGCATGTCATTTAATGTGACAAAACATGTGATCCAATATGTGAAAATTGTAACACCAATATACATACCATGTTTTTCGTGAATAAAGATATTTATTTATTTATGAAAACCGATCAAAGTAAAACGTTATTTTTTCAATGCACGCGGCAAATCATTATAGTTAACAAATGTACGAATTGGACGTATTTGTTTTACTTATAGTAGGTTCTGTATAGTTTTTCCTGGCAATTATATAAACTCAGAATTATTTTTAATTCTCATTTTGTTTTTAAAATTATAATATCATATATGTTCATATCCATACTCCATACTAATATTATAAGTGCGAAAGTCTATCTATTACGCTTTCACGGCCAAGCCGCTGAACGGATGGCAAAATTTGGTATGAATATTCGTATTAGTTGAAGGCTCTAGGTCAACCAGAGGCTACTTTTGAAGCAGGTGGAGCTGCGGGACACAGTTAGTAAAACAAAAAAATATCAAATTTGAACTTTTTCGACCGAAAAGTCAGAAGATGACCTTTTGGTTATGTTTATTCACGTGACCTTTGACAGTATTTGGCTGCATTCCGTGGACGAAATTCCCCAGCGGAGCACCGAGCGACGCTGATGCCGTGTTCACGAGGTAAATAACGTAATAAGTGTCACTACTGTTTTGAGCCGTATTTACGACTTGGGAATACCCGAAATAGATGTAATTCTCTTACGAATTGAAATAGAATGACTTGGATTTTAGGAAACAATCGGAAAATGAACATATTTGAAAAGAAATATTCATCGTGAAGTGGTTTAGCACCAAACAGTTTTGTTTTTTTTTTCATGAAGTAAAAAACATCTTAGATGGATCGACAGTGTTAAAAACAACTGAAGGCAGCATAATGCGGTCTATAGCACTGCCGATCGCGCATTCTGGAAGCACAGTGAGAGACCGATGAAAAAGAAAAAAGAACACATTTATTTCTAATGTGGATTTTAATAACATTTTTGCACTTACGCAACAAACGCTGGCACGTGAATCAAAACTCGTTGCATATTTCAACTGAATTCAGCGACAATTTTCATTGCCAACTTTGCTACAAACTATTCCTTATAACATATTTTCGTAGGAAATTTCCCCGGATGACATACAGCAAACATAATTCACAGGTCACTTTTACTACGGAAATTGTGTTTCATTTATGTACAACTTTTGGTTTTATTACTTGAGATAAAAATTTATGCTATCACAGAGCTAACAAACAGAAGTTTTAGTAATATCAGAGTTTGTGTCTCTGGCGAATTGGTTTGGTTCGTTTTCACTGAATTTGGCTGGTTTTGTCAAAAAATATTTACAAAATAAACTTTTTAGTTTTTGTTTTCTTAGTTTTTGTAATAATTTTCAGGAGCGCTCTACTGTGTGATCAATAAAACTATTATTATTAAATCAAAACATGAAACAAAATTTTAAAAAAAGATGCAATTAAAACATTAAAATAAATATTTCTACTGAAGTTTTTTCATTGAAATATTACCAAGTGAAAAGTGAAATATTACATAATAGGGTTTTCGTTTCGAGACAAAAAGTTAATATTCGCAAGAATACATTTCCGACTCTCAGTGATATTGTGACATAAAAGAAACTTGAACATCACCCGATAAAGGTTAGTTAAAGTACTTTTGATCCCTATTCTACATGTTTGTTCATCCGCTTATGTCTTAGTCTTAGTCTTTTTTAGAAAGTTTTAGTGTGGACTAACATTAATTCTCGACGGTGTTTGGTTTAAAACCATCCATCTCGGCTTGGGAAAATTATGATAAATTTTCATACTACGTTTCATAATCTTCATATTTAGGAATCACTCAGGTTATGTTATGTGCCAGTGTTTTTTCTTACACTTTGTAGAAAACATGTAGAATCTTGGTACTTTTAGCATAAATAGGGATGTTTAGTGTTATTTTATATTTATTTTTTAAAATTTTATATAAAAAACGTTAAATTTAGGTGTCTGATTAAAACAACTGCAAATTAATTTTGAAAGCATAAAATGTTTTCGAACTAACATCAATTATGTGCCATCATAACTACCAAATACAAATAGGAATTTAATTTGTTGACCTCGCAGTTATGTAATCAAATGCATTGCGATGTTCCGTTCGATGGTGCATATCGAATGAGTATTACACAAATACCGAAATAACCTAACTTCCGTCTAGTAACATACGTATATCACGCAAACGAAACTAATTTTCAGATTGTTTCTATTTATCTATATTTAAAGTATATCTCCAATATTTAATTTTGCAGATTTCGTTGAAATCTACTGTATTTTTACGTTTCCCTGCAAAAAGAAGCTGTTGTTAATTGGCAAAACATTCACACGCGGGTATTCATATTTCATCAAAATACTTTAATTACAAATCCGACATTTCGACTGATTTATGAATTGTCAATACAACGCACTTTGATTCCAATAATTTTGTCAATTTAATATATGATTTATAATCTTAATATAAATTTAATTTTAATCTTAATATAATAATTTTAATTTATAAATTTTTCGGCGTTCGCGGAAGACCAGCGTCGTGGCTCGTACCACGATCCACGACACATGCTGAGCGAAGGCCGTTTTGGTGCATGTCAAATGTGTTAATTTTATTTTATTCGAACAAATGAAAACCAAATAAACAATTTTTCATTCTTTCTTTTCTTTTCTTTCACTTGTAAAATTTTGAAACGTGTTGCTGTAGGTAATTCACAATTTTGGAAAAAGAAAACACCGACTTATGGGATGTTTGTCATAAGTACAATTTGATTGGAACCGTAATAATAGTCTTTATTACGCTATGATCGAAACAGTTTCCATGTTCTGTTTCCTGCTTCGATGCACAAATTTCTCATACAAAATCTAAAGATTCCTAACACATTGATCCGAAAACAGGAAAACGAAAAGCACACAATATATTTACCGAAACGCTTGGCACGTGACACCGCTGCAGGTTTTGATGCAAGCTGGCGTTCAATATCGATTGCATAAATTTTAATATTACACAGATTCCCGCTGACCGGAACAGACGTGTCGTAATTACTAAATTATCAACTCGGCTTTGTCTAGTGGCCTAGAGTCTTTTGTCAAAATCTTATTGAATCTATCTTTGAATATAAAAATTAAATACTGCCAATTTAGTGTTGGCTTGTTTGGACCTGAATTGATACCGATCTGGGGGTCAATCTCGCAGTTAACAAAAACCAAAACATGACTGCGATTTTTGATGTTGCAGAACCGGTGAGTCGAATGATCGTCGTTCGATTTCGAATGATTTTCATTCGACAAAATCGATGAGTAAACTATTTTCAATCGACTAACCCGTTTTACATACTAAACTCTCGCAGTAGTGGTTTGGTTTTGGTATTTACGTTAAAATGATTTGCAATTAGCGCGATTGGCCTGCTAGACGGGAATACGGCGGCATAGAGAAATTTGTGATAAAAATACATTCTAATTAATCTATGTAAATGGTGCAATAAAATGTTCATTCATGCTCATTTAGTATGTTAGTCTAAAGAAAACAGGTCCTTAAACTTTACTAATGCCAATGAGTTAAAATTAAGTAAGTAAAAGTTTTTGTAAGATTATAAGAATAACTTTAATTTAATTTGTAATTTATAAAATATCACGCGTCGAGTTGAATTGGCTGCATTTTAAACAAATTTGATTATGGATTCAGGATTATTGGCCAGTAATTGCGCTGGTATTGACCATTAAATTAATCTGGTTTAATAACCTCAAATAATTATAAACATTTTCGTGAACAAGTATTTAGTTCTACTGATTCATCATCTCTACTTACCGCAGTTGCAATTATAAATAAGTACTAGTGGAATTCTACCGTAAAACAAAACACAGTATAAATTTAAAGTATCATATTACTATACTACTCTTTCTGATGTAATGTTGAAGGTATAAATCAACTTTGCAAAAATTAATACTTATATTTCAGCTATGGACATGCCCGCGGTAAGAATTCGGATTAAATTTAGACAACTTTGTCCACAACACCGAACGTTCTAAGCCTGAAAAAATCACGATAACATATCAAAAAATGATTACTAAAAATGTCTTTCAAATTGCAATATTCCTGATTTGTAATACAAACGAGGATTTAATGCTGGACAAACTATAACGATACAAAAAGGCTAGCTGATGGCTGACCAGCACCGAGCGCTGCAAAACACACGCAAACGACCGTCTGTGAACCATCAATTTCATAATTTCATCGGAATATATGATCGGATGCAAAAGGCATTCAGTTTGGTGTAGAAAGCTAGGTACTTTTGTGGATAGAAGTGATCATAAACTTATACTGTTATATTATAGATTATTAGTTTTATATAGTGACTTCCGTTTGGATTTCACCCCGGTCCGTCCTTCAAATCTAGGTCCATGATTTACAGCGTACCCTAGACTCCGACGCGTAAGCTGAAGACGCAACTAGGAAACACGCTTGAGTGAAGTAGATGTTTTTAAGCAATTATCCAAGGATGCGTTAGGATTAAGAAGTTGCCCAACGGCTATTCATTATTCAATCATCATAAGCTGTTTCAGTGTAATAGTAAGTACAATCTAATTTACTTCTAGTCCGATTGCTCACGCTATTTCCGGTCAACAGAGGCGGGTACACTCAGCTACACATCCGTCCGCGTCACATTTGACGGGTAAAAAGAATGGATGCGCATAAATGAGCAGTGGGTTCGAACGCAAACCATTCCGTTTGTTCTTTTAGATCGATCTCCGTGCATTGTTTGTGCCATTTCGGCGATAGCTAGTCCTTTTTATGTTACGAATTCAATTATAATTATGTGTTTATGTAGTGGTAACATTGATAAAGGGACGTAATTTGTAATGATGTTCCTTTCTCAATAGGAAGTAAGCACAATAATTACCTAAGTATGTGAATTCATATGTCAGAATTAATTAATTGATTTTGATAAAAAATTATACTGCTTTGGAAAATACTATTTTATGTCGATGCTTAGCTTCTGATGATCGTAAGCATACATTTGATTCTAAAATTAGAATTTATATATGTGACTAGCTGTGCCCGCAACTTCGTCCGCGTAACGTTGGATTATTTACTATGAATGCCACGGAAAATTTATAAATGTGATAACGCGAGCGCTACATAGACAAGTGCTTACAAAAATATACATAATGAAATGTTTTTGTCTTTTGTATTGGCGCGAAGTTCATCATTCACACAAATGAATTACATTTTACAAAATAAACAACTACCTCAAACGCAGTAAGTACAAAAATTAAAACAAGCAAAACAAAGTCTTACCTGGCTCATCATAGGGTCTGTGTTGATCTGGCACATGTAACTACCAGAGTCCTTCGGCTCCACATTGCTAATGTAGAGTTTCCATGTGTTGTGGCCGTTGTGTGTGACAGACAGACGAGGGTTGTTGTTTACCATATGTGTGTGTATTGCGAGGATCATCTTCGTATCGGATTTCAACCACGCCACCTGGCAAGTGAATCAGCGACACGTATTCAAATGGTATGAAATATTCATATTAAACTTACTTTAATCAATGTTACTTTACATGTTAGGTAATTGTATAAAGTAAATACTATGAGAAACAGGAGGAGCTCGTTAGTCGAGCGCGACCCGCACATCCGTAGCGAATGCGCGTCTCAAGCGACGGAGTGACGCGACCGCTATTGGATTGGTCGTCATGTAGTGGAATTTTCTATCTCGAGCTCCTCCGTGCTTCCGAAGTCACGTTAAGCAGTTGGTCCCGGTTGTTATCGATAGATAGCAGTCGTAAGGGTAGGTCAGATGCCTTAGGGCAGCCTGAAAAATTCTGACAGTGTTGGCCACTAACACACCTCGGGTCATGATCCTGTTTGTCTGGTTTCGCTGTAAAAAGGGTTACGGAGGTCAAACGGCAGTCGCTCTATTATAATAATCAGTTCCGCCAAATCTAGGACCATGACTTACAGCGTACCCTAGGCTCCGAAACTGACCACGAAACTAGGAATACACGCTAGGAAATACCTACTATAAGAAATACTATGAGAAACAACGACTCGACGATATTGTATAATAATACAAAAAATATCATGGCAGAGGTAAAGTTTACAATTTAAAACACTTTCCTTACCCTGTAGTTGCCCAAATGGTTGACGATGCATGTGAAGTACACGTCTCTACCCTGAGCGATGGTGAGATTCTCCAATGGCGCTAAAAACTCCGGCTCCGGCGGTTCGCTGTACCCTGACCCTTGCAGCTGCCCTGGAATCAATTAAATATGTGTTAGATATTTTTGTACATTTCACAAAAATCTTGTGATATCTTAAGGATGTTACTAACTAGCACTGTGGAAATCTTGTTTGTGGAAAGTTTATAAAAAAAGATATGATATGCCCAAATTTATCATGTTATAAGTTTTGTAGGGTATGACATGCATTTCATCACCCTCGCCCACATAATGCCCAATCACAAGTCAGTAAGGCGTTGGTTTTCAGGTACAGTAAAGAAAAAATCCATAGTTCCAAAACAAAGATTTCAATATAAAATAACATTAACATGACCAAAGATAAAAATTTATATTAAAACGGAATAATGGTAAAATCAGCTTTATTTCGATGTTAACCAAACACAATCAGAAGAAATACAGGTCGAATTGGCATTTCAAATTGGTTTAAATTGGGTCAGGCTTTCACAAACAAAAGTGGAGAAAATTGCTGATACCACAGGAATCTGCAGCATTGCTCCGATTTTATTTAATAAATCTTCCCACTGTGAAATATTTAATTCATTTTACCAAGCACTAGCTTTGGTTCGCCGTGATGAAGTCCGGATTTCAAATATATTTATTTCTCAGTGTTATATGTATACCAAAAGCATTAAACATGGTCTAAGGGGTACTTAGATTACCACAAAACATAACGTCTTTACTTAAAATATACGAGCCCGAAATACCCGAATTCTAAATACTGTATATTTAAAATTCAAAGTATTCAAAATGCAAAATATTTGAAATACCCTATGTTTGAATAGCTCAAGCTCGAAACAACTTATTGCGGAATACTTTCTCCATAAATACCAGACCTTAAAAAAACTTAGCCTAATATTATATATCTAGTTTTTTAAGTTCAAAATATTCTAGATTTTAATAGGACTATATACTGCATTACCATAACGACGTTTGCTCGTTCATATTATGGTCACTGCATCGATCCAATACATAAAGCTAATATAGCTATATTAGCTTTAAAAGCAAAATCAACGCTCGCTCGCTTCGCTCGCTCGTTCATATTAAAGTCACTGCATAACCTATAACCTAACCTTCTGTAACTAAGCTTGATGTATTAGATACCCTCACACCATATAATAAAAATGTTGCGTTACATTTTACACAGCCTTGAGAACAATAAATCAAGTAATTTTATTTATTTAAGTACACAAAATAAACAGGATACAGAGTATTGGACATAAATTAGTACAAAGGTGTTATTTCAAAAGAAATCTCTTACATAGATTAGAGAGAGTAGACCCGTAAGAGGAGAGATCATTAATAAATTAATATTTATTTATTGAATGAATGAATTTATTTATTTAAGTAACAATGACTCATATTTTTTGGTAATACTTATGACTATGTTAGTGTAATTTTTTATGTCAAAAATAATTTAAAAAGAAGGCATTTCACATTTTGGAATTGTAAAGTAAGGTTATTTAAAAAAATTATATTTAGAGGTTTGGTATTTAAAAATCTGTCATATTAATGTTTTGGCATTTCTAATTCTGGCATTGTACAGTAAGGTGTAATCCGTGTAATCGGTTCGGGTATTTTAAACCTTAAGGTATTTTGATTTTGGGTATTTCGAGCTCGTACATTTTAAGTAAAGGCGTTATGTTTTTTGGCATTCTAATATGTACCCGATCTAAAAGAGCCACATTTTTTTAGATTTTAGATACATTTTTAACATATGAAGCTTTTACTAGCGGCTTCGATCATGTGGCCAAGGGATAAAAAGTGTAAATGTAATATACTTATGAACCAAATCAGTTCATCCGTTTTTCCGTGATTACGTAGCAAACATCCAAACAAAACAGATAATATTATTAATTTCGCATCATAATGAAGCTTCCAGTTACTGCAGTGCTTCTTTACCATTCTGAAAATGAGGACCTCCTCATTTATGGAAAGACTTGGTGATAGTGCCAACAATATTCTATTTTTGTTCTTTCGTAAGATTCAATTCAAGATTACCGAAAGTAGTCAAAATTAGCAAAATAATACAAAAACGGCAAGCAATAACGCGTACATTTAGCTAAGCAATACAAACGATCATGTTCTAAAGCATCATTTGTATAGTCGTCCACAATGAACAGCGATTAGTATCTGCCTTCCGATGCGGCCAACCGATCAACAGCGATTCGGTTTTCGGCATTCGACGATTAGGGACCTAAATCGGGAGGTTTCCGCATAAAAAGGGTCACACTAAATGTCCCATACTGTGACATCAAAACGATTAATGGCGTGCAGGATTACGAAAAGCCGAATATTTTCGTCCAGCCCGTCTAATGCGGCACTCGGATTAAATAAATTTTTCACATTTCCACCGAGCTAAAATTACGTTCGTGATGAATATATTGCCCAATTATTAATGACGTGTGAGTTTTAAATGTCTTTATCTAATCTGATTTGTTTTATTACTACCTATCTAGGCTAAATTTTAATAAATTAAATATTGTATTTAATAAATATTACCTACCTCCTTCCTTTAAATTTCCACCTGACCAAAAGTTGGTCTGTTTTGTCTCCATTCGCGAAATGTCGTTTATAATGCTTAAAAAGTTATAGGCCGAGGGAGACTACGAAAAAATAAAATAATAATAAAACATCGTATCCTCAGGCTTCGTGTGAGTCCCGTCTCTCGATGGCTGTAATCGCATATAGCAGCTTAACGTCACGTTTCCATTTTCTAGGAAATATTGCTCAACTGTATATAAACTTGAGTGCCCGAGGTTTTACCAATGAGAAAATGTATTATGCTTGGAGTATACCTACCTACTTGTTGCTCGGATTATACTTAGTGGATATTACGAAGCTCACGGAAATTCGTGGTGTTTATATTTTTCAAACATTAATTAGACGGAGCATAAAAAATACATACGAGGGAAAACAATTTAACGTCCAGCCCCGAGACAAAGTAACCAGTAAAGTAAAAGTATTCTAATAATATTCGATGTCGGAAAAACCAATAAATTTTTCCTCATATACCTCGAAGAACAGACGATTTAATTAAATCAGTGTGATCGTTTTAGCTACATTAAGTTACTTTATTCAGGGGCAGTTATTTTAGATAGATTTCAGCTAGTACACTATCTAGTTGATGAAGTTCCCGATAGATAGTTAAACCTTTATGGGAAAGTTGTTTGATATATACTATTAGTATAGAAAAAAAAACAATATTATGAAAAGACATACTTATAGAAATATTTGGAAGGGACCATGTACCGCTAACACAAAGTGCTTGTACTTTATACCACCATTGAGCGCCTTTTTAAATACTCTTAATACTAAGCGTTCAATACAGGTTTCTTTGTGCCGAGTTCATCTTTGTTTTGTCTAAATTAAAGAATCTTATGCATGTTAAGAACTCTTCATTTTTATAATGCACGTTTAGCCGATGGTACTTACTAATAACATTCTTATATAGGCGTGCAAGTATTTGATTTACACATTTTTAAGAAATACAGAGAAAATCATCATTTTATCTAATAATAAATGTAATGTATGAACACAGAATGGTCATTGGTGTGACCCGCATCTATTAATTTCTATTTACATGATAATTGGATAACCGTTTTCAAAGGTTTTCACAAATAATAGCAGTGAAACAAGCCAGGTTAAATAATGTTTTGAAAGGCTTTAGAGTCCTAACTAAATAGTGTGTGATAAATATATTGTGTTTATTTTAAGTCAAACGATTTAAATGGTGTAGGATTGCTATTTACATACTTATTTTAAAAGTATCTAGGATTATGGTAGACTTTTATTGTAGATACTGCTCTTAGCATTAATTCCGCAAATTGCATAAGAAACTTACATCTCTACTATACTAGTCAATTACGCAGGCCAGCATGATGAAAATTCAAAAATATTTGTGTCTTTTGTAATATTCCAGTGTTATATTACAAAAAAAGTTGAAAAATGTTGCACTAGTAGATATAATGCAATGTTTTTTCTGCCGCAAAATTATTTTAAGTTTTTTTAAGACTGGTTATAAATAAAAAAGAAGTGTATTGATACCAGAAAGGTATATTTTTGATTCCAGTAAATATTTTTTTTAACTTTTATAATTTCCACGGGTTTTACACAGTTAAAAACTTCTGGAACAGTACATAATACGAGTACATCACGACCGTCGACACGCAGCTTACAGCAAGTCTGTCTTTCATACATGCTATCGTCATGATATCTTATTAATGTCACTATTTTTATGAACTATCGTTTACCTATCATCAATACTCCTAGAGTATATTCGTTAAGGCAGAAAGATTTGCAGGAAAATTTCATAGTAAAACTATCACATAAGCTCCTTTATGACACCCACACTACGCCCAAACGAAACGGCAAGATTCTGATGTCGAAAGCCATAAATATACCTATTAAGGTTGTCACCGGTACAAAAAATTTGTTTACTTTTCTAAAAATTTCAGTAAGCAATAGTGTAAAAAATTGACAAGAGTAAGCCTTTAGAATTGAATAGTAAACTCCCATTCCGAGCGTTCGAATGCGAGTTTATTTATTCAATGTAAACGGATAACTTTCAAACGATTCCTTCCCATGCATAGTGTTTACCATCCATACGACCTAAGCCGGCGATTCACTGGATTCTCGATATTTATGTTCACAGCTCTATTTATTCTAAAGCAATAGACATTGTACTAACTGCGTATCTAAATAATGGTGATATAGAAAAACACTAGAATAACGCACGACAATAACGGTTTATATTGATTGAAAGGTGTAAAATTAAGAAACCTATGTTGCAGCTTGGATTTCATTAAAAGTTTCGCTAAAGTACATTCAAGCAAAGAGATTTACTACTATATAATGACTTTAGCGAACCTGTGCCATTCACTATATCGATTTCGATAATTTGAAGAGAAATTTTATTTTAAGGAGTACTTGATATTTAATTGAATAACGGTAAAATAATTAACATATAATAAAGCATTTCGAAATTGCTTGAGTATTACCTAACGACACTTACGACTGCTTGACATAGGCCCCTCCCAATGATTTCCAAAATGATCGGTTGGAAGCAGTCTGCATCCAGCGTTTCCCTGCGACCTTTTTCAGGTCATCTGACCATCTGGTCGGTGGATGTCCAACGCTACGTTTACCGGTACGCGGTCGCCATTCGAGAACCTTCCTGTCCCATCGGCCATCGGTTCTCCGCGCTATGTGCCCCGCCCACTGCTATTTCAAAGAACTAATCCTCTGGGCTATGTCGGTAACTTTTGTTCTCCTGCGGATCTCTTCATTTCTGATTCGATCTCGTAGGGAAGCAACAAGCATCGCCCTCTCCATAGCTCTCTGGGCGACCTTGAGCTTTCTTATGAGGCCCATAGTCAAAGACCACGTTTCGGACCCATATGTCATCACTGGTAACGCACACTGGTCGAAGACCTTAATTTTGAGGGGTATCCATATTATCCCTACACAATAATATGTTATTTATTTATTTTTTGCTCTATAACTGTTAGAAAACCAAATAACGAAGGAAATCTACGGCTACATCATGTTTGTAGGCAATTTATTTCTTTACAGTCCTATCTTTAATAGGATTTCATAATGTCACACTTGCTAATCTGATGCAGTCCTGAAACCGTCTGTCGCCTAACTGACATGCTATTGCATATTGTGTACATGTGATAAGGGTATTTGTCAATTCTACGTGAGCAGCAAATACAAGTGAAATTTAGAGAGGGATCTTGGGACAATTTTATAACAGATTGTTCGTTGCCGACGAACAAAAGATGTAATTGTCACCTTTAATCAAAGATTGGTACTTGTATATTGCGTACCGATTTGAATATTATAACAGAGGAAAAACTTGAAAAATGTCCTCTCTAGTATAGAAAAATGAGTAAAAATTGCTCTTTTTCTTCACCCAAACGTATTTTCCTAGTTGCGTCGTCAGCTTACGCTTCGGAGCCTAGGATACGCTGTAAGTCATGGTTCTAGATTTGGCGGCCCTGTTCTGTTTTTTAAAAAAAATGCCCTTTTTATACCAGTCAAATTAGATTAGTAGGGAAATTACATGTATAAAATAGGATTATAGGGTTGTCAACTGACTCCGTGGTCTAGTGGGGGGACGTGGGTTCGATTCCCACGTAAAGCATACTTTGTTTTGTTGTTTCTAGTTTGGTTAGGATTTTGCAGGCTTGAATCACCTGGGTGTCAATTCCGCTAATAAACTTTAAAAGACCATGCCACTGATATTCAATTACGACTTAATTACGATGCATTTTTGATATGCCCAATTAAATTAATTAAGGTATTCTGCTAACATAATTTTGAATCTCAGTTTAACGTAATTGAATGGTAATAGTAGAAAAAATGTAAATATAATAAATAACAGAGTATCAATTATTGAAAAACATTGATATTTTTTTTGGTTAGCGAAATTATTCAGTTGCAGTTCAATGGCATGACAATGGAATACGATAGGTCTCAAATTAGTAACAGAATACCAGAAACGTCAAAAAATTGCCATTGCAATCCAACTACGATTCAATTGTGCACTATATACAATTAATGTTTAATAATAAAGATGTTTCCGTGCTTCGGAAGGCACGTTGCCGTTGGTCCCGGCTGCCTCGGGTGGTCGTTAAAGGAGCCAAGCAAGAGGTCGAGAGGCGGTTACGAACAACTCTGACACCATGGTGTACATGATCGATTGTCAATGTAACCTACACGTAATGATGATGATATTGATGAGGGTTGTCAATAATGCATTTAGAAAATGTCTATGAAAATTTAACTGCTCTTTTAAATACAACATTCCCTTCCAAGCATTTTCACAATGGTATTGTGCCAAAAATGTGATTCTCAGCACGTTTTGTCAGATTCGGCTTCGATTTTACCGTCAGCTCGCTGCCGATATTACTGCCTCGTATACGAGCCCTTAAATCCAACAGATGCCTTTGTTACGCTTGCATGGTAATTGTGATTACACACTAGCCACTATCAAACATTTTCTAAAAAGTGCTCTCCGATGCTTTGGCAACTTAAAAAAAAAATTTGCGGTGGTAGCTCGCTAGCCAGACAAATAGAATGATGATAGGTCTGGCTTCCTGTACAAAGAGTCGCTAAACTTCAGTAGGTATATAATATTTAATAGACTCCGAGGGAATCAGCCGAGGGTTCAACCAGGAAGGCGTTAAGATGAGTAGTAGTTTCTTTAGTATTATTTCTGTGCACTGGTTTACCTGCCAAATTTTCGTGTTTAAACGTTTTTATTATATTTTCTTTTGGTGTGATAAAGAGTTTGATAAAGATTGTCCTCTTTTGTGCCTAATACCACCTTCGCGTTGCGGCGTTTCCCGCTCTGAGCCCACGACAGGCTCCTGTCTCGCTTAGATGAGTGCGTGTGGGTAAGCTTCGCTAACATCCTGAACTGCCCCATATGTAGTATATATAGAACCATAATTATATAGCGATATAGGTAGTTAATAAGGAAGTATTATATTACATATCATATTTCTTTCTAAGAAATATGGATCATTTAAAGTATCAAATTAAATAATTTTAACTTGTAATTAGACACTGGAATGCAGGCGGCATCCTCTTACTCTACTACTCTTTTATATTATATAATAAATACTCTTTAATTTATACTCGTTATATTCGTATATAGCATCTGTGTGTTTCACTTAGTGCGTATCTCACCCAACATCACACATAAACGACAGATGTTGGGCCCAAGCACTACCAATACGCCATGATGGCCGGCATTCTTGCCCTTAGTTCATAGCAAGCTCAACCTCGTCGGTAAAATTTTATCCCCGACGCTTTCTGGCCTAGAGGTTGCGTGCTTGACCGAGACCAAGAGTGCCTGGTTTAATGAAATCGGTTTAGATCCGATCTACCCCTAAGTTTGGCTTCTCAGCGGCAGTGGGACGAACCGCTTTGCTTGCTCGCTCGAAGAGATTTACTAGAGACTAGCAACAATCTAACTGAGCGGTTTCGTCTCCTAGCTATCTGTGAGCCCGAGGCGAGGTACTGGTTGAATGATGTACCATCGATAAGCGTGGGCACATTACTAGACAGGATTGGCTTTTGTTTAGCAGCGAGTTTGCGGATTGATACCAGGACTAACGAACCTCATCGTTGTCGTTGTGGAGAAGACGTCGATCCCCTGGGTCACCATGGCATGGCTTGCCGCCCATTGCCGCCTCAGCGCTGGTCGCATATCGCGTTATGCCGCTATCAATGTAGTCATTAGCAAGGCACTTGCAAGGGCCCGGCCCTTGCAAGTGCTGGTGTACCAGCAGTACTCGAGCCTGCTGGCATTTCTCGAGATGACGGCAAGATTCCCGACGGTATGACGCTCATACCTTAGTGGAACGGGCGGTCGCTCGTATTGGATGCTACCTGTGTTGACACAGTAGCACCATCTCACATACAAGCGACCTCCTGTACGGCGGGTGCAGCTGCGACGGCGGCGGAAGCCAATAAGAGGTGTAAATATGCGGCTCTAGATGAGTCGTATATATTAACGCCTTTTGCTTTGGAGACCTTGGGGCCTTAGGGTGCGGATGCAAAACTCTTATATAAAGAGATATCTGCACGCCTAGTTGACGTCTCTGGAGATCCAAGAGCTGGCGCCTATTTTGGCCAGCGCATCAGCCTGGACATACAAAGAGGGAACGTCGCCAGCCTCTTGGGTACCTTGCCATCATGCAGCGACAATGATTTGGGCTCAAATTTTTAATATAAAAAGAAATTGGATGATGCCTTTTTTAAAAAAAAAAGATAAAGATTTGTATTGTATTTGTTTTTAATTTGATCAAATGTCAAATCTGTTGTGTTGTACTTGTGTGTAAGCTCCCTAAATTCACTGGGCGTTGTCACGCTCCGTACGAGTACGCGTCGCAGCCGACTGTGTCAAATGAAAATTAATAATGCGATACTGGGAGACCTGATTGTCTTACGGTGACCTATTTTTATATTTTCCTTCTGGATTTCAAGATCTTACAGTTTTTGTGGAGTATTGGAGGTTATTAAAATCATTATTGTTAAGTACTTTACTAACTTTTAATACACTTATTTAGAAAAACAGTTTTGTTGCGTATTTTATTTTCTGTTTTGACGTTTTATGGCGAATAATAAAATTATTAAACACATATAAGATTAATTTTGATAACCATTACATTGATGGGCAAATGTAAATATCTACCCCATCTACCTCCACGTGTCTCTATCCAAAGCTAACTCAAAACACCGTCTTTGGCAATCCTTCAGGTCAAAGCACATCTGTCAAGCTTTTGTACTTCTAGCTGAAATCAGCGACCAAAGTAATAAATCGAAAATCATTTGAGCATAAGGCATGTACAGAAATCTACGTAACATAATCTCGCCTCAATAATACGTCTAGACAGTATACATATTAACCAATACGAATATTCCTAGAAAATACCATTCGATGCGTCCGAATCCTAAGTCACAAAAGAAATTAAAGATATTCGTAGCTCGTAAGCCTTCATCCGCGTCAAATGAAAATTAATAACTCCAGGCCAGTAGTCCGTAACGAACTTTGCTGACCTCGTTTGCCTTATCTTCTATCTAGATTTATCTTCTTTCCCTTAACCACGGAATAAATAATAGTACAAAAGTACCTTAACCCAATTGTGTTTTCCCTGATGCGTCATCAGCTTACGCTTCGAAGCTTAGGGTACGCTGTTAAGTCATGATCCTATAATACTGGTTACAATGGAGCGACTGCCGTCTGACCTCCGTAAGCCTTTTTACAGGGAAACCAGATCAACAGGAACATGACCCAAGGTTTGTTAGTGGCCAACACTGTCAGATTTTTCAGGTTACCTTAAGGCTTCTGTGACTGTAATCTATCGATAACAACCGAGACCAACAGCTTAACGTGCTTTCCAAAAACAAGGGAGCTCGAGATTGGCGACCAGTCCAATACGGGTCGCGACTTGCAGTCGCATGATACGGGCATCGCGCTTGGCTATCAAGCTTCTCTAGATAAATATATCTTCTAAAGATGATTTAATATTAAACCGATGTTAACCCAAGTGCATAAAAACTTTACACCGACTCGGCTTTGCCGGGTTTGTAAACAACTTTCCGTACTGGATGTTTCGGAATGAGAAACATTTTTTCTTTCATGTATTTATTTTTTCGGAGTTATGTCGAAAGTTTTATGAAAAGCAATTCTGCATATTTGTGAGTAGAAAATTTATATCGTTTCTGTTTGAAGAATATAAATTTTTATTTGAATTTCCAAAATGCGTATGTAAACTGAATGGAAGATGTCGATGATGAGGTGGGAAAATATTAACACATACATACTTACTTACTTACAACATACATTTTATATGTGAAAGTGATTAAAACCTGTGATTGTTTAAAATTGGTAATAAGTGTGGTGTTTTTTTTTTTAATGTTTGAGTATTAGAGTCAATTTCAATAAACGTTATAAATTCTGTTCCTGTAAATATTACCTTCAGTTAACTTAATACGACAATTGTAAAGAAACAGCAAAACTGCAGCAAAAATAAAAACATTATGTCATAATAGAAAATTTAAAATATAACATAGTTGGTACTTCAAGACTTTGACTACTCAAAATTCAGCTTGCAACGTGTATCGTCTGCAGCAAAGTAAACGCTGAAAACATTTGGTATATGTACCGTACGCGGCAAAACGAACTTTACACTCATGAATAAGTTTTAATCAAAATGTATCATTTTCGCGTATTCCATCATCCAAATATCCGATTATGCATTCCAATTATTGAGTATTTCACGCTCATCGACATTTATAATTGCGTTTTGGGACTGCGTTAAATTCACCCCGCGGACGTCACTAATTTCCATACAATTAATCGAATGATTAGTAGTACTTTGTGGTGGTTTGTTGGTATTTACTGTTTGAATTGGTTTTTGATTGTTATTGAGTCCTATAGATATTGAATGATACTTTATTCTAGTCGTAGATATGTTATTCTATCATTTTTTTTAACAACTGCTATGGCTTTCCCGTATGTTTGTACATTAAGGACTCTCCCAGCATTGAGCCAAGATTGGGGCTGAAGTAAAATTAATAACTTTTTATCACCAATGTATACCACATAGTCACCAGCCCCACAGTCAATACTAAAAATAGTATCATGTACCTGCAAAAAAGGCTGCAATAAAAGATGTGTCATGTGTCAGAGCTGGATTGCGTTGCTCCACCATGTGTACACATTGTCAGGGCCTCAGTTGCTTTAATAAAACTCTAGAAGACGATGAACATACTGATTTGTTTTAGATAATTAGCATGTGTTTTAAAAAAATATATTTTTTTAATCATATCAATAGGCGATTCGGCTAGCAACCCATCACTGTTTTGTTTTCATTTACCATCTTTACGCCCACCTACATGCTTAATGTGCCCTTTGGGCTCTGTTTACCCCGCAAAGGATACAAACGTGATCATAATATGTAGGTATGAATGTTTGTAAAAAAAGAAAAAAAAATTTTTTTTCCTGTGTTAAATGTTTAATTTTTTTTAAGGGGCACATTTTTCTTAATCGAGGGCACATTAGATGCACCATAGCTTAAAAACTATGACTCGTATCAAAATGAATATTGGAACTTATTTGTAGGTAATTTATTTAATAAACAATTCGCCCTATCTTGTATAGATTTCTTGAAAATTTAAAAAATCTGCAAAACGGGACACGGGAGCGGGGCGAGAGAGTTTTGAATTTTAATGTACTCACATATAGGTATTCCATAACAGTTGGTTTAAAAAAATATAAATTTTGCCATTATCACCATACATTAAAATCTAGAATGAATATACTAATTGCTTGTGTTTACTGATCTGCTGAATATGAAATTTAATCGTTTTTTATATGCGTATCTTAATATTTCTTATTAGATCATTTGTATTTAAGATGAAACCCTATACTCTCCTTATAAACATCACTAAATACTATCATGAACACGTTGTTTTAAATTTCAAGAAACATTAAAGTATAGTTTGTAGGCTGTTCCGAAAACAAAATGAAAACAGTTGCTGTAATTGCATTTCTGCATTCAAGTTATGGTATTGTTTGTGAGCGCATCGGGTTCAACAAGTACACCGTTATTGCCATTGAATATTTTTCAACTTTTTCCAATAATCCAATAAAATTACTCATGACGGTAAAAACATTGTTGATTGCATCGATAAAAGCTTTTTTCATTCAGTAAGATCGACATTCGTAATTATATCTCATTACATACAAACAATGTATATAACAATGTTTAGTGGGTGGACGATATCAGAAAACTAGCTAGCAACAACTAGATTCCGATGGCTCTGGACAGATAAGTTTTTTTGGAGATAGGGGGAGACCCAGCAGTCGGTATTTTACACTAATATCAATACTATTAGCGCTTATTATTCCCTCTACAATGTACCAGGATCACTCTTGATTTCTCTAATTCTGTCACCAGCATTCATATTCATACTTTCATACTAATATTATAAATTCGAAAGTCTATCTGTCTTTCTGTCTGTTACGCTTTCACGGCCAAACCGCTGAATGGATTTTGATGAAATTTGGTATGAATATAGTTGAAGACCCGGGGTCAAACATGGAGCTGCGGGAAACAGCTAGTACTTACATAAATGCTGTTTAGTATTACTTCAAATGTATTGCAATTGTGCCATGGACGTCGTCCACGGTAAAACATCATAGTTAAAATTAAGTAGCAATCTAAAGAGAATTGTTAGCAAACGTTTTATATTCCTACACATACCAACCAACATTGTCATCCAAAACATCACCCAGAACTATAGCTTCGAGCAGTTCAGAACATAAACACGAAGGTCGAAACTTGAGCATATTTACATAGTTTGAGTTGTCGTGACTTCGCCGTAATTTCCTTTAGCCGTAGTTAAAACTAAATCGAGCTTGGAGTAGCAAATTGTTGCACTAACCCGTCTGGTGCAGTTTAGCAATACCGCTCCAGATTCCGACATTTTCACGGAGCTCGACGTAAAGAACCCGCACAGACCTAACGGATTCCAACTTTAATTGAAAACGCTGTAACTATTTCTTTTACTTAATTGTCCGCTGATCTCGTTTTCTTAATAGGCTAGGCTTGGATATATATATATTCTTGTCTAAATCTAGTCATCATCATCGTCATTCAGAAGTTTTTTTCGAAATTATCGTTACTAAAGTTTCATGTTTCATATAAAATATTGTTTTGTAAAGAAATATTGCGAAATGGGATTTTGATATTTAACTATTTTTTAAAGAAATTAATTTAGTCGCACTAGTCTATAGAGGGTACAAAATTATTTTACTGAAGTAGTAGTTATGAATTTTACTAGAAGGGTAGAAAATTAAGCTTTTCATGGTTGTTATTAGTAGCCAGATTGCTAAGTTTTCAAAGCAAACCCTTTGAAGAGATTTCTGAATTGGTCAAAGTCAAAGGGATATGAGAGGAATGAAATGTTTGGTAAGATTATGTTTGTCTTGATGCTACTAGAAATTGATATTTTATAAATGTTATGTATCTATAGACTTAATACCTAGCTTTAGTAATAAATGCTAATATTATGTACTTTAATTTAAAACTCTGTTAATTTTAATATTATGATACATTTCTTTTTTTACTAGGGTGTAACGAAGTGGAAAGCAACCAGTCCATTGTCTCAGGTTATACTATGGAGAAATTAAGCTATGAAAGACCTGGAAACTGAAAACCCATCAAAAATCCGACTGCCCGGAGACTGATCAGTATAGATAACAATGAAGAACTCTGGTGCTGGGAACCCGTACATTCCTAACTACCTTCTGTGACATGGAGGTCAATCAAACCAATTTTAACGTTATTACCAAAATTATACCATTACCAAGAATGCTGTTTTTGAGATATATATTAAGTAAAAAGACTTACCTGCTACAATAGTGAGCAACGCAAAGGTAGACACCAAAGGTAAACCCCCGGTTTCCATGGGAGCGGCTCTAGACCGCCTCGTTGTCTCTCCCGACATCTCCTCAAAACACATCCAGGACTGCAGTCTCCAAAAGCATCTCACTACGCTCTTTTCTCATTAATCTTATTATCAATTTATTGTCTTCGTTAGTCCAATATCTCTACTTTTAACTTATATTTCTTTTATTGTCATTATTTATCCCTTTTTCTCCGCGAATCTGCAACAAATAATTTATCGCGTGATTATAAATCCAAAGCGTAACGTGTACTTAAATCATTTTGGTGGATGTAAAACAAAAATGGTGCAGTTTTTTAAATCGAAGCGCGGTTATTGAATCCAATCATAGAGTATTTTTTCGTGATGGCTTTAAAATATCACTCCAATTTTTAACAACTGCACTTTGATTTAGGCTGGGCTTGTACTTTTTATATATTTTTTCTTTTCATTTTTATCGACATTTTGTATTCTGATTATTATCAAAATCCGGTGCGTGGTTTCCATATATTATTTACCTATGTTTTATATTATTATTTACTTTATAATGGAACTTAACAACAACAATTCATTTTTTAGCATTTAGTTCTTTTATTTATTTAAGAGAGAATCATACTTTCTTGAATGCACAACATGAACTCAATAATATGAGCAGCTTTGTGAAAATCTTCAGAAATATTTGTATTACATAAATTTTTATAAAATATTTAGCATATCAAACGTATTCCAAGGCTTTCACCTTTCCAGCACGCGAAATCTTAGAGATCAAGTTAACAACGCAACAAAGGGAAAGCCTGTCCGGAACTTCAGAAAAGATCTTGTAACGTAGCAACTGCATATTTGTGCAACGACTGACAAGTGTACCTAACTGCGAATCTGTACAGCTTTATAGCATATATATGTCGACGTGCTCGGTATATAGGTATGTGGTAGTTTTTTATTACGCCAGTTTCCGCGGCAGGCGTGCGCAAACTCTGATAAAACAGAAATGATTGCCGCTCTGTCGCGATATTGTTTCAAGTGTTTTGTTCCACTGTGTAAGCTCTTTGGCGGTTTTAATTCGTCCGTACAGTAGCACAGACTTGCTGGAAGTCTATGTAGTATTACAATAATAGTCCTATTAAACTTTTCATATATTGTCCCTTGTCTTCTGTCTTCCTTCTGTCTGTCTGTCTGTCTGTCACGCTTTCGCGGCCAAACCGCTAAACGGGTTTTAATGAAATTTGGTATGAATATAGTTGAAGACCCGGGGTCAAACATAGGCTACTTTTTGACGCAAGCGGATCTGCGGGAAACAGCTAGTATACAATTAATTTTAAAAGTTCTAAAAACATATAGCAATCAATATAAGTTATTTGGATTTGGCAATGATTTGCATACCTCGATGTGTGATGTGTGTACTGATTACACGAGTATACGAGTATAGCCACAAAAATGCGTCATAGTCTGAAAGCTTCGCTCATAACGTATTCAAAGATATGATTTGCATGTAATCTAGTTTTTATTCAGTTGGCTTGCTCAAAGGCGACGAGGATAATTTAACTTAATGATATCGAAAATTGCACTAGGTTTTTCACTTACAACTGCCTCGACAGATTGTAAAATTTTGTAAACCGACGACTCAATCAACTATTTACAATCCTTTCCCCAGACCACGCCCAGATTTTTACTTTTGTGAGGATTTTGAGAAACAAATCCGAGCTTTAGAAAAGATCTAGATTGACTTAATTAACTTTATTTCACACATCATATCAATCATTTATCGTCATAAACGGCAACTTTGTCAAATATAATGCTACTAGCTGTTTCCCGCAGCTTCGCCTGCGACAAAAGTAGCCTGTTTCAAATGTTTGACCCCGGGTCTTCAACTCTATTCATACAAAATTTCATTAAAATCCGTTCAGCGGTTTAGCCGTGAAAGAGTAACAGACAGACAGACAGAAAGACAGACAGACGTTTCGCAATTATAATATTATAGTATAAGTATATATAGTATACTAGCTGTTTCCCGCAGCTCTGCCTGCGTCAAAAAGTAGCCTATGTTTGAACCAGGGTCTTCAACTATATCCATACCAAATTTCATCAAAATCCGTTCAGCGGTTTGGCCGTGAAAGCGTAACAGACAGACAGACAGACTTTCGCATTTATAATATTAGTATGGATATAGTATATATAGTATGTATGTATGGATTAGTATGGATATGGATAGAAGTATGGAGTATGGATGAGCTATGGTTCCATGCTTTTTAGATAGAACGCTTTATCAAGAGCAAAATTTTTGCAAACAACGTTTTTGCATTGCTTATTAAAAATACAATGCTTGCTTCTTCGTTCGTGTCGTCTCAAAATGGGTGACAGCTGAAAAACAGCGGTTGCTTCTCCGGAGCATCATAGCGCTAAGCTGAAGCCTATTTGTGCTGCTGTGGCGCACATAGGTAGTCATTAAGAATTTGGCATTTTCATTATGTTATTTTTCTGATGCTATGTTTTTGTGTGTTTGTGTGCGCAACTAAAAACTACACAAATCTAACAAGTGCTTCTTCAGTAAAAGTTTTAAAATCTTATATCCAATGCATTCAACTAGGTTCAATTGGCTAGTAAACTTTTTCATGAAAATGTCTAATTCGTAAACCATTTCGAGGAATAGGCTTAGGGAACAGATTACATTAATCAGATATTTAGATAAGCAAGTATTTTTTAAGAAAATCGCAGAAAACCCAATGACTTTCATTTTTTAGCAAGGTTGACGTATGACGTAGCCGGATAACTTCCGGCTATTCACATTTAATTTTTTAGGTTGGCAGCACAGCGTAGTGAATAAATATATTTTGTTTGGTAGCGCTAACTAAGCGCTTCACGTACTTGTCACCCATGTCAAATGTCATCTCTGTTCAAGTAAACATAACCTAATTACATTCATTCATACATTATAATGAAGAAGCGGTGTCCAATTATTGAAAAATCAGATTTAAACGGATGAAGAGACTGCAGTAAAGTCCATTAAACAGGCCAATATGCAATAGATACGAGAAATGGGGAACCTAAATATTTGGCGATTGTAAACAAACAAGAAACCAACTCGCGGCTCGCGGTCCATCTTGACTTTGACATTTGACACTGACATATATATTTTTTAATACCTTAGTAATTTTTGCTTTCTTGTAGTTCGAAATGGCCATTATAGCTGCGTGACGTCATCACTATAAAATCTTTAAAAATAAATAACAAAATAAATATAATTTTAAGAATTTTTTCGTTTAAATTGTATCTCCGAAATAGTCTATTCTATCAATAAAATATATAATATACACAATTTATTTTTTAGTCTACTAGCCAATTGATTTTTGTTTTGACAGTTTAATTTGATTATATATTTTTTTCCTTTACTAGCTGTGCCCGCGACTTCGTCTGCGTCACATTCGATTACATACTATAAGATGCTACCGAACTCCTGCTGCGTCAGTACTTATTATCCGTTGTTACAGAGTTATTTTTTATTTTTGAGAAGTATGACTGAATATCGAATGATTCATTGGACGCAAAGAAATGTTCCTTTCTCAAAATCTGGATATAATCAGTGAGTCAAACGATTTTCATTTGACTTGCCTTTCTTTTACCACCATATACGGTGAGTCATACTCATACTTCTCAAAAATACTTAGGTATATTTTAAGAATAGCTCTCCTGATACCAACTGATGGCCGTAAAAGAAACTTTCACACCTGGATCATGATTCTATAGAACTGGAGTTACATATAATTATTTTCATTCGTCATAATCCATGAGGGTTTTCATTTTAAAAATAGGATCTCCTGTAAAGAGCTTACGGATGACAAACGTCAGTGGGTTACATGGTCAAACGACCCTGTACATCCTGGTATCAGAATTTTTCGGGACCATCTTTCGGCGTCTAATGTTGTTCTTTTAATGATCACCAAGTGGCAGTCGGAACCGAGAGGCGGTTCTGAAAACTTTAACACCAGGGTGCGCAGGTTTGATTGAACATGTAACCCACGCGACATGAATGTCTGAAAAGGCACAATAAAGGACCCACGTCAGAGGTCAAAGGCGTTTCACAAAAAAACTCTGACACGAGGTTGTGCACGGTCGATTGACCATGTAACCTACTTGATAGGAATGACTGAAAAACTCATAAGTAGATACTAATTAAAATAGCATTTACTAATATGACCTAACTGAAAATAAACACACCTGTCAGTTACATACTCAAATTACAAAGCAATAGCAAAATTAAACAAATACTAATACCTAATGAATTTTATAATGCCTAATAATAAAAACGTTTGCAAAAAATATTTTTGTACATAACATAACATTGCAAAAACTGAACGAGCCAGTGTAGTTTGACCTCTCATATGCACGCCAAACATTTTAGGGGTCATTAAATTAAACTATTTTAATACGGTTTTATCGCGTTTATTACTTATTTATTTACACCTGACGTATATTAAATAAATAAGTAATAAACGCGATAAAACCGTATTAAAATAGTTTAATTTAATGAATAACAATCGCGAAAACATAAGAAATCATTATTTTAGGGGTCAATTAAGTTGGTCGGTTGTCCTATGGGAACTGTTGCAAATTGGAGATAAATTGCAGCCTATTTTCTAAGCTGAACTTCTAGCAAAACAACTGTGAAAACCGCATTCAATTCTATGCAGTAGTTTTCACGTGATGCGATTACAAACATACAGACAGACAAAAATTCTAAAAATGATTGTTTTGGTTTCTGTTACAGTACAGTCATCGACCTGTTACAATTTTATTATATGTATAGATAAAACTATATTAAAAAATCAAATTCAAATATTTTTATTTGTTATTGTTTGTTGTATTATCGGTATAATTATTAAATCCATTGATTTTAATGTTAATTTATTTGAACTCATATGACATCTTTTCACTTTATGTAAAAAACGACGAGTTGGCAATAGTTTACTTCTAAAACACAAAGTAAGGATAAAATATACACTAAGACGAGTAAAATAAAAGAGTATCCATTTGAACCACTTAGCTCGACTTCACCGTAGAAAACTCAAAGATATTCTAGTTTCAAAGTGACTGTTAGGTATAGAGACATTAAGTAAGGATAAGTATTGTTCGTGGGCAGGAATATAATAGTTCACTCTTGGGATCGTTCAAACTTCAAATAAAAGAGTTTACAGGAAATTAGTCATTATATGTATATTTTATTTATTAATGTCATAATAAAAAAAAATATGGAAGAATTACGAGGGCTGCAGACGGATGGTGCAAAAGAAACAGATTGTTGTAGAAAACTAGTTGTATTCGCAGAAGGATTACATAAAATGTTAAAATTAATGAAATCTAAGTGACGTGACGATTGATCAAAGTTTGATTCAAAAGTGACGTATCTTAGGAGAGTTCGGGCCGGTGGTGTCAGGTGTGCGGCGAATTGCGACATCGCCCTTGGGTGGTCATCGATTCCGCGATCTACCGATGATGGCTTACTCAGATATAAGGGTACTGCCACATACGACTGCGGTAAAGTTGTGATACATATGTAACAGAAGTGGCGTGGACAAAGAAGAAGAAGAATCAACAAATATGAACAGCCATTCAAAATAATAAATTAATGTTACAATGCAAGGGTAAGTAGCTATTAGTATAACTTCAGGCGTATGTCTAAACACTATGCTGCATCGTCGTAGCGTGTATTCCTAGTTGCATCGGCAGCTTACGCTTCGGAGCCTCGGGTACGCTGTAAATCATGGTCCTAGATTTGGCGGAACTGGCCATTACAATGGAGCGACTGCCGTCTGACCTCCGTTACCCTTTTTACAGGGAAACCAGATCAACGGAACATGAGGTGTGTTAGTGGCCAACACTGCCAGAATTTTTCAGGCTGCCCTAAGGCATCTAACACAGTCTTGTAGTGTACTTCAATACATATCGCAATACAAAAATAATTCTCATACGCACATTATTTTTTCAATTTTTCTACACGCATCAGAGATATACAGTTTAGGTAGAGTAGTAGTACTTTCTTCTCTTTTAGCAACCAATATACACGCGTGTCAGCGAAATCAATATTCTGAATATTGTAGATTTCGGGTCAATCGTTTATTTTAGATGGTAAAGGACAAAATGGTAACAAAATATATTAAACGAACAATGAACAAAACTTAATTTCGGTTCCAAAAATAAAATGAAACCTAATAGTCAGTTTGGGATCAATATTATGGGAAAAAATGTCTATAATAAAATGCAACAATCATATTTGATCCTACGCGACTAACCATAAAAATCTAGATTTATGTACAGTCAACAACATAAATATCTTAACTCCTTCGATTATAAGGTTTAAGATTCTCCAGAAACACGTTGTACGTGACGCAACCAATAAACTACTTTTTCTGCGTACTACATATTTTGTGGTTCGGTTCTATCAATTGAAACATGCCCGTGCAAGCGGCGTCTTTGGCGTACGAACGAGCGGCGCGACAATAAACAATACAAACAACCCTGCCCTGCGTTTGACACCAGCCCGTTCGGAGTGGATTAGAGCGCTCTACAGGGAGTTCGGCAGCATTTAGGGAACGTAATAGACTTCCGCCGTGACCTGTTTTAGTTGCGACAAATAGAGATTTACGGGATTGCCGCCCGGGATTTCCAAAGGCTCGTAATAAAATTGAATGGTGTTTACTTTGCGGTTACTTTGTTCGAACTGATTTTTTAACAATCAATAGTCAGACCGAAGTTAGTTGTCACCCGCTGTCAGCCGATTAGCCCGACAAAAACTTTTTAACAATTTAATGCCCCTGAATGTGCTGGAAAAAATCCCAGAGAATTTTTCGTGTATTTGGCAATTGAAATATTTAAAACGATACGGAATGTTGAAGTGAATTCGTTTTATTTTTTAGTTTTAACAGTCATATGAAATTAAATGTGCTAATAAATATTTATGAGAGGATTTTTTGGACGCTGTCCAGTGGAAATTCCTTTGTGATAGTGTGCTAACGTCCGAAGCCGGAGCGTAAAACGTTTTCTATGTCCGTTTGATAATTCAGTAACGTAGGGATTTGTGACATGATTGTTTGGGAGTTGGAGTATCCCGATAAAAGGGTTGAGCAGCTTTTACTTTGAGGTGTGGAATAATAAGTTGATGAGATAAAAAACAAGACAATACAATATATTGAGCGCCGTGGGGCCGTGTTATTTGCCCCAGCCAATCATCTGAAGTCATTTCCTTTTCTGAATAAAGATCCAAGCTCTAGCGATGATTTTTCTCTGAAATTTTAAACATCGTACTGTAGTTACTTTAGTAAACTTCGTGGTTTCAAAGCCATGAATTACCGAAAAACTAGGATAGTGAAAAAAGGACCATAAAAGAAAAACTTTCCGAGCTTCAAAGATACATTGGTAGAAAGTTTAATAAGACAAAAAGATAAGAATAGTTATTCTTATATTAGTTCAATAAGTATTCTATTATTAGTTCAATAAGACAAAAGATAGACTAGTAAAAAAATAAAAGCTATAAATTTAAAAAAACAATTATAAAAGATTATTAGTAAGCTTCACTAAATTGAAGTGATGGTCATACTAATACCTATGACCATCACTTTCATTAAGAGAAGCTTTCGTTGTCAGTCTACTGAGAGTAAAAGTGTAGAAAACTACAGGCACACTACGTCACTCTACTACAGCAAGTGAGCTTAGCAGGCATACATACTTATACAGTGATTAAATCTAGTGACAACACCAAAGTTAATTACTAAGGATTTCGACGAAATATATCATATCAAACACTCCTTGTAGCAGAATCTGCCTTACTCTAATAATAAAATCTCCACAATACAAAAGTATATGCCACAAGTGACGTGTATTGTTTTTAGCACTAGGTATGTTAGACACCTACTTAAATTATACTTTCTCAAATATTCTCTATATACTCGTAAGACTTCAGATTTTCTTTGTATTGTTGTTAAATTGAAACCCTCGGATAGATAGCATGTTAGATTTTCCATTTAATAGGAAATTAATCTGATACTTACCACATCGCAGCTATGCCAAATTACAAAGGCAAATAAATGCACAAAAAATAATTTATTTTCTGCCACAACGACTTATTATTATTTTTATATGAGTATTTATTTCAAACAACAAACATATTTTTAATGAAAGCCTGTACAAAATATACCTTCTTTTAAAATCCATACTACCATATCCACTAATATTATAAATGCGCTTTCACGCCGTAACAGACAAAAAGACAGACTGACCGCCGCTGAACGGATTTGGATGAAATTTGGTATGAATATTGTTGAAGACCCGAGGTCAAACATAGACTACTTTTTGACGCAGATGGAGCTGCGTGAAAAGCCTAGTACTTATTTCATATTTATTTATATTCACTAACTGTTACAGTTTTCCTATAGAGCGCTGCGCGTCATTCGAAATCGTCGTTACACATCACCTTGCGGCCAAATCTTATAAAGGTGAATCTTCTAAACAGACAGCATAATATGAAATTCATCTGTACTGTCACTTTTGCAGGTCCCTATCAAGGCATTTCATTGCTTTAATTTTCCATTCCACAAAGACGCCGCATTCGGTTATCTCACGAGTGGCGCACCACTGATATGAGCTCCGTTCCTCGAAGCTACGCCTGCTCTATTGTCATATTTACATTGTCTATGCTCATTCCCCAATTCCGATTAACGCAATGCCAAGACCGCGTCCCGTATATTAATAACTCCCGTCTGTTTATATGACATTTTAGTACAAATAAATATAAAGTTTCCACTCGAGTCAGAGCGAAGGTCTCATGCTTTTGTTTGAGTTAGTCTCGAGTTTCGACTTTCTGTCTGGATTTAACTCCGGGAAAGTTTTGTCTCGAAACAGGTATTTTCTCGACGAGAACAATAAGAAAAGTGGAATCCTAGATGAAATGGATCTCCAGGTGTCTGAATGGCAATAAGGTAAAAATAAATATTTACTAAGGATTTGTAAAATGAGGGTAATAATTCGACACTACGAATTCTGATGATAAATATTGAAAAATGTTCGTTCTTCGGACTGCTGTGAAGTAAATAGATATTGTTTACAAAAGATTTATTGAAGACCGTTTTTAAATTTCAACGATTTCAATAAAAATAAAATATTGGGAAAAGACTAAAACATTTTTACTGCTCATGCTCAGCTCTTTCACTTGAAATTATACTTCATATTTACTCGTAGTAAAAAAAATTTCGGAGCGAGATATACAATTGTAATGTACAGTACCTAAGTACTCAAAACTGTTACGAGTACTACGGCTATAACCGTAACAAAACCTTTTACAATTAATTCCATGGTGCTTCAACCTTTGCACTGTTTCTTAATTCGCAATTAAAAAGTTAAATTGTCCGGTTAATTGCTGCTATTGTGGTGGACGATGTCTTCCCATTATTCACAATTGCTCTCAGAAAATTTGCGGAAAAATTCGTCACCAACCGGTTTCTAAATCACAATACGTAATTAGCTTATCTGTCGGTGTCACGCGGGTCCGTTTTCCCCTACCCCCTTTTCCCCTACTCCCCCTTTCTCAAAGAAGGGGTTCAGAGTTCACGTCTTACACTAAGCTCCCAGTGTTAATCTCAGTGGTACATAATAAACGAACTTAATAACTGGGATTATATAAATTACAGAAGCCGACATTATGGCTGACTTAACAAATGTTGAGATTGAGCAGTGGCGAACCCTAAGTTGTTAAATGCGATACAATGATACAAGGAAACTGTCACAAGTAAATAACTTAGTGATGTATTTGTAATCTTTACTTTCACCACTACAACGGTTAACATTGTAGACCGTCACTTCGTAAGCCCGAGATTTAATTTCTCAGTGCAGAAAATACATATTTTTATTAAGTTATTTCATAACTGAATGCGATTTTAGCTCAAGAGTTTTCCGGAATAGAGAATACTAGCTGTTTCCCGCAGCTCCGCCTGCGTCAAAAAGTAGCCTATGTTTGACCCCGGATCTTCAACTATATTCATACCAAATTTCATTAAAATCCGTTCAGCGGTTTGGCCGTGAAAGCGTAACAGGCAGACAGGCAGACAGAAAGACAGACAGACTTTCGCATTTATAATATTAGTATGGATAGTATGGATTATGTTCATTATCGCTCTCTGAATACAAACATTATGCAAATCATTACTTAAAGTAATATTATTACTATCACTTCTAATTTCGAGTTTCGCAAATAAAGTTATTCTATTCTATACCGTTTTCTACTTTTGGCTTAAAATAAAAAATAGAAATCATTAACTACTTATCTGAATTTAGTATAAGAACTTAGTTTCAAACAAGCCTCTATTGCGATTGTGACAGAGTTGAAAAAACTTTTCGATTAATTACTTTCATTGTGGAAGAAAGTTCGCTCGTTACCGACAATTCCCTTACATTCAGACTTAATTAAGTAGTAAATCCCTTTGCTAACTTTTAAAAAGAACTATTGATCTGTCATCTCCAAGCCTTTAGGTGTACGACAGAGCTTTATTATTTTCATGTGAAAATACAAAAACCTGTATATTCAATTGATGTTCTTATTCTGAGTGCATTTAGCAGTTATTTTAACTTAAACAGGGTAGCGTTAGTTATTATAATTAAGCCTTTTGATATTCGTGACTATTTTTACCGAGAAGCGTCTAGCGATGGCAAGCCAAAGCTTGGAAATCATCTGCCTATCTCTAACCAAAGTCTGTCAAGTGATGTGGTTGCTTTACAAAGAGCATCTAAACCAAAAAAGTTCCTTTCTCAATGGTGAGTGAGTTTTCCAGTTGTATGTGAAGGCAATTTTAATATCATACAAGCTGATGTCTGATATATCTTCGGTTTAGTGTCGGATAAGCTTGGGTCTTTGGTCAAGCTTCCTACGGGTTACGCTACTGAAGTGTCCAGTTGTTCGTAAAATCTCTCAATCTCCGTCTATTTTTATTACGTGTTTAAATATTAAAATACATTGAAATAAATCGAGAAAAGATACATACGTTCGACAAGCGGGCGGACATACGTGACTATTATTCGCTTCGTAAACTTAATGCATCCATCGTGATTCAAATCAGTGATCGTCATAGCTAAAATAAAATTGTTAGAAATCACCATCATTGATATGAAGGCACAGGTACTAGGAAATCGAAACAAAATTCTGCTCGATTCTCACCTATCGAAATAGCCAAATGGATTACCAAATTTCATTTATCTGAAAGTCTAGTCCATCACTCGGGCAAGTGCTACCCAAATATTGGACGGCCACTTGATCCGGGAAATGTGATCCAAATCCACGATAAATGTTCCCACATTGAACATGAATGTGGCAAATAGTAATAAAGGATGTAAAGATGCAAGAAAATGTTCATTTCGCCACATTGCGCTTCTTTTAAAAAACCTATCCAACTTTATCTAAAGTTACAAGGTACAAGATTTTTTTTTCTTTTCATATTATATACACTTTTAATAAATTTATATTATTTTTTGTGACTTATGTTATCTTCACTCATGTGTGTAGATTAATATTAAAAAACAAAAACATTTTCCTGGTAGTTTTCTAAGTCGGCTTTAGTGAACCTACGTCCGCCAAATTGCGAAGACATAATTTCCCTGCCAGGAGTTTGTAACATGTATCTCTGTATGTGTCAAAGAATCATAATAAGTACTCGTAGTCAAGTGCCGCGTCGTGTCAAGCCACGCGCAACTTACAAGTACTAAAAACTTACATAATATTTTCACAGTTCGCGTGAGTAATATGCATAGGCAAACCAAATTTTAGCTCACTAGGTCTAATAGTCTCTAAAAAAAACGTAGGACAGACAGACAGACATGACGAAACCATAATCATAATGGTTCCTTGTGCTTACTACGGAACCCTAAAAAAGCTCAAACAAAAAATGACAAAATAAAAATAAAAAAATAGATATAATTAAAAATAAATATAATAAATTTAAAAAATCCAGTGCTCTCTCTTGCCAATCTTCATAGTGGCGTGGAGGAAATGAGAGAGGCTTTTGCTTAACAGTGTGACACAGTCAGCTGCTAAAACAAATAATGATATGAAGACAGAACAAGAGGTCAACCTCCTTTTTATTTCTAACCGACTTTCCAAAAAAGAGAAAGTTCTATGTTCTACTGTACATATATTTTTTTACCAACCGACCCAACGAACAACCTTAATACTGTTCCAAATCTTTGCTATCAGAATTTGTTAAAAAAATGTATAATTGCAAAATATAAGTAAATTTTAAGAATTTCTAGAAAGGGAGTCGGGAATTAGAGTTTAGCGGAGCACACAATTCGGTGGCCGAATCCCTTTGCGAAATTCTCCACATTCCATTTTGACCTAACTCAAATTAACTCATTATTTCCTAGCATAGTTTCGTGAATGTTTGTTTTCTTTATAAAATGTCTACAAATTACGGTGAAATACCTTTAGGATTTTTTACCATAACTTTACGGCTATGGATTTAAACTTTCCCGCAACCAAAAGTAATAATAATTTGTAATTTTGCCATTCATACTATCGACTTCTGTGAAGGGTCTCTACGTGTTAATTCCCGCACAATATGTCTCTCAAAATTCAGATATGCAAAGACTCTTGATTCTCCAAGCAGATACAAATATGTATTTTTATTGCACATTTGGTAATTTCTACTCAGTAAATTACAATTTATACTTATATAAATGTAGAGAATGTACGTGTTTGGCAAATCTTTTCAATTTCGGTCCCTCTAAATCTATTATAGATCAAGAACAATTTAAAATATTTCTTTTAAACATAAATCATAACTTCACAAAGATATACTATTTAGATATACATATATTAACTATAGATATACATATATTAACTAGTTAAATGTTTAAGTTGGCAACATCCGATGCACGTAAAATCTCGAAAGAGATTGTGATGGCATCGTTTATAGATACATAACTGTAACATGTGTTTTATGTCTAAGTAAATAAATAAAACACAAAAAAAAAGATGACTCGAACAGACATTTTTCATGATAATATTTAATCGATAAGAACATAAAACCTTCCTTTACTATTATCGAAAAATTCCCAAACCAAACTTCAAGCGAGTAAAGAAGCCTACCATCTTTTAAATTCATAATGTAATCTTATTATCCTTTTCCTTTCACGCTCCGCAAAATGTATTTTTAATAATTCCTTTCCTCACAAACTACGTTATACGAGTACATTTCTTCTGTTGCAATAGATCTTTTTCCATTTTTTGATGACTGTTTCCGTTGGCGCCAAAATTTGTACTTTTTTTGTCAATTTGCTTTTCTAGAGTTAATAATACTATTTTTATATATGTTAACGGAAATGTTTGTAATCCGTCATGTTTACAATACCTAGGAAATGTATGTAATTCCTAAAATCGCCCGGAAATGTGTGAAATAAATTTTATTAGACACATTTCGTAGGAAATCTATACATTTCCTAAATAGCAATAGGAAATATAAGATAAGGCTGAAATGATGATGATTGTGAAAGAGGCGACTTAGTTTCAAAACGCGACTTTTTGACAAAAAGTAGGTTAGATTATGGTTTTGCAGTGACTATAACAGTTAGCGAGCAAAGCGAGCGAGCGACAGACCTTGTGACAGAAACGCTTGAGTTTCAAAACATGACTTAACAACGTGTTTTATTACAGAAAGCATTCGTTTTATACATTTCCTAATACAATATTTGAATTATATACAATTCCTAGGAAATGTATACATTACCCAGGATATGTATGTTTTAATAATTTTTAAAACGACATACCTAAATAGCTTCGAAATTGTATACATTTCCTACACGACGGATTTTTTGGGCCTCTGTCAAATCGTGAGGTATCCACCGGGCAAAAAGCTTCTTGACCGCTAAATGTTCATGCAGGATTTTGTGCACCTGGCTCATACCGATGCCTAAACTTGCCCGAATCTGCTGATAGGTCACTCTTTTGTCAGTCTCTATCATATGCCGTAAACACTGATGTTATCTTCAGTCGTCGCCGTAGAAGGCCGTCCCTCACGCAGATCATCGGTGAGATTAGTGCGACCACGTTTGAACTCATTAAACCAGTTTTAAACAGTGGCACTAGATGGGGCTTCATCGTGAAAGGCCAATCGAAGTCTATTATAACTTTCTTGCTGACTTAAATGGCAACGAAAGTCATAAAAAATCATAGCACGAAAATTTTCTCGCGTTAAATTCATGCTGACGTGACACAGACAATTTTCAATTTGCCGCCAAATCGTAAAACAAATGACAAATTAATAAAATACATACTCAAAAATATTAGCAAAGAGTTCCATTTTCAAATTTTAAACTTAAATATTAAAAGCCTTATAAAGTTTAAATCAAAATGCTTTATTGTGAAACACATATGATTCTATAATACACATTTACTTTAAATGCCAGCATTTATAAAAAAATGTACAATAGTAACAAGAAACCTTTCAGAGTAATGGCGAAATACGTTTATCGCCTCTTCCCGATTCGATTTCCGGAGCGTGAAATTTATTTGTATGCAAAATTAACTTTTTTTGGTCAAAACCTTGAGTATCAATTAAAGTATCTATTAAGTATTTTTAATGAGTGTTATATTTGCGTTAAATTTGAAATAACAGGTTGGGGAAATAGTTTCTTCGCATTTGTTAAGAAAATTCAAAACATTTTTAATATGGTTTATTTACATTTAACTAAAGTATGTAGGTGCCATTTTGTTCGATTACTTTTTGCCATCTTGTAGGTAGGGACATGAACCCATTGCTATAGAAATTTTGAGGCTTCTGATCATAATACCGCCTCAAGTGGTTTTGGCAGTCCTCTTGTGATGTTAACCTGACACTGCCTAAAGTATTCTGAAGAGACCGAAACAGGTGGAAATCTGAAGGTGCAAGGTCAGGACTTTACGGCGGATGCATTAACACCTCCCAACCAAACTCTCTTAATTTTTGCTGAGTGGCCAAAGATGTGTGAGGTCTAGCGTTATCATGATGAAAAACCACACCCTTTCTGTTGATTCATTCCGGTCGCTTTCGTCATCAGTTGTTCGCAGTAGAGTTCAGAATCGATGGTCCTGCCTGGTGGTAACAGCTCATAATGAATTATGCACTTCCAATCCCACCACACACACAGCATCATCTTGTTGCGAGTTAACCCGGGTTTCGCCACAGTCTGTGAAGCCTGACCGGCCTTTGACCACGACCCATTTCGCACGTTCTTATCGTACGTGATCCACTTTTCATCACCAGTTATCAGCTTCTTTAAAAATGGTTCGGTTTTATTACGTCTTAATAAAGAATCCCAAATGAGTACACGGTTCATTAGGTTTCTTTCAGTGAGTTCGTGAGTTACCCAAATATCGAGCTTTTTTGTGTATCCAGTTTTTTCAAATGCGCCAAAACTGTTTTGTGGTCAATTCCCAGTTCTTCAGCTACGTCGTAACTACTGATATGCCAATCTTGCTCCACTTTTTCAAAAATGGCATCCATTTTATCCGTAATAGGGCGACCAGAGCGACGTGCAACTTTGACATCAAAATTTCCAGATTGAAAACGCTTAAACAAAATTTGTGCTACTCTCACAGACACTGCGTATGGTCCATAAACATCGCAAATTTTTTCGCGGCTTGCGTTGCATTTTTACCTTATTTGTATTAAAATTTTAAAATTCTTCATTAGATTCACTCATCTTGAGAGTAAAAAAAAACAAATGAAAATCACACATTTTCCTAATTTGAATTTGGAATTATCTTCTTTAAAATTTAAACTTGCCACCAGATACAAATAGTATAGCCAAAGAGATTTTATTACAAGTTCATGCATACTATATGCAAAAAGACATAAAATAGATAAAAATTAAATAACATCTCAATAAATTGTAAAATGTATCAATAATAATTTTAGGTATAATAATAATTTAATAATATAAATAAAAAAATATAATTAATCAACTGATTTATAATTTAATCAATAATTTAATTTAAATGTTAATTTCTTAATAATTTGTGTATTGTATTCATTGAGAAACTAACATTATTTGCAGATTGTATTAGTTGTTTGTGGTAATTGTATTATTGTAATAATAATTTAGTTATCTTATTGAAATAAATAGGCATGACTTGCATGAAATTATAATTGTAATAATAATAATAAATAACTCTTTATTGCACCAAATTGTAGAAAGTACATTGTAATGTATGAATTTTTATTTTTAATATCATAAAATTAAAAAGCTTTTTTATTTTTATTATAGATATGCGAAAAGACTTTTACTCCAAATATAAACAAATTTATTTATCTAAAACAAAAAAAGATATAAATAGTCGTTTGATTTGGTTCAAAAGAAATCACAGCAGAAATTAGACAAATATTTTATTCATAATATCAAGGAGCTGCATAACATAATCAAAAACCACATAACAAGTACAAGTTATACCTATGAACGACTTCTATTGAGTGTCTCCTATATCTGCGGGATTCAAAAGTGGATTCCGAAGAAAATAAATAGATTTTCCGACGACGTGACAGCGCTGGCTTTTTACCTGTTAGTATAGAAATCAACGTCCAACAGTGGACTCCTTCTAGCTTTCTATATCCCATTCGGCATTTTCCATCTTTTGCTACTTGTTTCATATCAATGTATTCGAATCACTAAACAGAGATACACACGCATAAATATAAAGTCAAGATATACTAATTAAACAGAGCGGGTAAATAAAAGGGATGCTTTCCCCAGTAATAGCCTTAATACGGCCAGTATATAAAAGTGTCAGCTACAAGAAGGGTCAGAAAAAGCGATTATCTTGTCTTGATTTTCCTTATAAACCTTATTAATGCTTTGAATGTAGAGTCAAAAGAAGAATGCGTGACATGTAGATAAATTATAAGGCCATTTACAGCTTATACGATACATAAATTATACGTAAGTTATAGTTTTGCTGCTTGCAATAAATAGGTTAGCATAACGTTATGATACATCGAAAGAAAAATTAATGTTTTTTTTTTCTTATTCTAATATTTTGGGCTATTTCTGAATTATTATACGAACTTCTCTTCCGGTTACAACTTTAGCTTACGTTTCAAATCAGTATGCTTTTTGGTTATCATACTAGATTATGATCGTCTAGATTTACGCATACAGCCTAGGATAACAATGATCGTAGAAATATAACGGATGGTCGTTTCAGTTAATGGTAAATTGCATATCACTCTGCATCAAAAGGTGGACATGTCTATAAAATCAATAAATTACACAGTCAGATTATAAAATATCACACAGGTGAGCCAAAGGCATGCATAAACATAGAATAAATAAATTACAAACAGAATATAAGATTCCTTAGAAAGCGCCGTTCACGACGCACAACCTGCGAAGCACATATAAACACGGTCGCTAGTTTCCAAACTGTGTGTGAGTGTATCGCTCACAGCGCCTCGTATGGATCTTAGCTTCTGTTAATTTTTTTTTTATTATGTGGCATGAACCGCATGAAAGAGCTCAAGACAGAGATCCACTTGTAGCAACCAATCCTAGGCACGTTACTCCTGCTGTCGCTCGAGATACACTATCTTCACAAACACAGTCTCGAGACTAGGCCATCCAGAATTTCCAGGCTATCCAACTTCTCAATGAGCCATTCAACACTAAATACCACTTATACCAAGTCGGTATAGTCTGGGCAAGACGTGTCACTAAATATTCAGAACGTGTTAACAGCTCGGTAGCAGTACAGTAGGCATTTCGGAACACGGTGCGTGTAATAGGAATGCGAATTACCGATTCCGGTCGTATTACGAACAGAGTTCTTTTGTCGGAATATTTTCTTTTGATACCCTGTTACGTAAGAGTTTTGTTTTTTGGAATCCGTTCTCTACTGATACTTGGATACATGATATGTTTTGAGTATAACATCTTTTACTCGTTTCATTAGTAAAACCTAATCTAGTTTTTTTTGTTTTTATATCCTTTAAGGTATTTCTTAGGACTAATCAACAAATGATATAATAACATTAAATAAAAATATATTTATATAGACTGAATAATGTTACTCATATATTATCGGTATTCATTACTTTTCATAGCACAGTCAACGTAGGGATTGGGTTGGGTTTACCCTCGCGCACATAAGGGCGTGCTCTCATTACACATACATATGCATTTCTGAGATAAAATGACGTCAATGTAATATGTTAATTATTTTATTTTAACATTAAAAAAATTCAAATTTTAAAAATAGAGCTAGTTAATTTCCTACACAATTCTCCGCACGTGTAAGAATATCGTTAAAAGTTTTTAGATTTATATAATTTTGCAAGTTATAGTCATCGGTGTATTCTTGTAATATAAGCTTTATCTTTAATACTTACGGTAAAATTATCACGGACACAACACATAATTTACGGTATATACCTACAGTAATGTGGAAAAGGAAGCTTTTTATCTTCTTAACCAGTCTTAACCCCAACTTAAGCCCTTTATCTAGTTGAAATTGTGATTTACAGATTTTTATTGCTCTACAAAGGTCACTTGAATATATTTGTTAGTTTCACAGCGCCACTACGTCTTACACGCAACAAAATGCATAATGTAAGCACGTCTTTAGGTAGTGTCATTTCATGCGAGCCTAGGGTTCGTATTGAAACACGTATTGGAAAATCTTTATGTTATTATTTACGCGAAGGGGAATTTCGCCCCGCTAATACCCGTCGCGCTGTACATTTATTGAAGTTTTTATTAGAAAATACCTCCCATACTCATGTCATTCGCTAAGGAATTTGACTTATTAGTAGGTAGCAGTACCTACTACATCCGTACATCGCATACATCTTTTGTCTCCGAATACAACGGTGAAAAATCCCATTATAATATCGCGTTCGAATTTGAAATTAGATTCGATAAGGAAATCGATTCGAGAGCATTGAGTTTGAGTGTTTTATCGTTCATACCTAAATGCTTACGAGACAAAACGATTATGCCTCGTCATTATCAATTATTGCTTTTCCGATCTTGTTACGAAGACATTGGTCTTGATAAGTCATTAATAACTTTCGTAGGTAATATGAGATTTTCTGAGTTTGCTTCTTCTGTTGAAGTGGTTTATCCATCTGATGTAATAACGTTATAGAGAAAAGTTGTTGAGGGCAATTCGGACATTATTCATTTATTTTTCTATCTTCAGTTTCAAAGTGTCAGCAGTAGTAAATCCTGGCAGGATCGCCATGTAAAGAGATAGTAGCACCTGTTTATTTTGAGTTTGTTACTCCCCTTAGTACCACATTCAACACAATATATATTTAGACGAGGTGTGAAATTAGTACTCATACTAATTTCACTATTTAAGTGTGTAATGTATTATGTGCTGTGATTTTGTTTTCGAAAAGAAACACTATTCTAATGAGTAGTGTTTGAGATTTCTTTATTTCTGCATGAGTGATTCGCCTTGCTTTCACTTTTATACATTACTAGCAGTTTCTTGCAGCTCTGCCTGCGTCAAAAAGTAGCCCCGGGTCTTCTACAATCAAAAATCCGTTCAGCGGTTTCGCCGTAAAAGCGTAACAGACAGACAGACTTTTGCATTTATAATATTAGTGTGGAAGTATGGATATTAGTATGGATATGGATTTATACTTTATATACTTACATAGATTTATATGACGCAATAGTACTAATTTCAGCCAACAACAAGCGTAGGTTTGCGGTATAGAGCACAGATGCAAACATCGGTATCGCATGCGGCGAGCCGGTGCGGCGAGGGGCTTTGATAAAACGCACGCTATTTCCGTAGCCCCGTTTGATTGTGGGTTACATATAGGAGATATTGTGCAAGAGTAGTGAACTTATCATTGCACTTGCACAATATCTCCTATATAATAACTGTAAAAAATATTATTAAAAAGTTACCGCTTCAGAGTCACTCAAGTATTTTGATGACGTACTGTAAATGTATTGTAAAATCTATTCTAGAGTTTGAAATGTGGGAGTATCTATCAGACACTTTCGTAGAAGTCGAAGAAAAAAACCAAAAGGATGGTCAAATTTACAGGTATAAATGAAATGCCATAATATTAATGAGTTTAATTTCCTTAAGTAAGGCCTTTGTTCAGCATAAATCTAGAAACTTGAATTTTCAATGCTTAATGCGGTGATAGCGACAGATTGCTAGCACATTGCCCATCGATTTTTACTACCATTATTGCCCACTAACCCTCGTATTAAAAATAATTTATTAAGCTGATGTTAGCTAAAACGTTTTGCGTCTCGTCTCTTCACGCTAAATTAAGAGTGGGAGAGAAAGGGACGAAACATATTTTAGCTAACATGTGGTTAATAAATTATTTTTAATACAAGGGTAAGAAGTTATGGATAAAAATATACCTACGACTTGTTTTTGTTCAAAAATACAAACAAAATCTTCATCCTACGCATTGAAACTGCGAGCAGTGAGCGACGAGTATCGTATACGTGAATGTTAGATAAGCTGTTAGTTTTTATCATATTCTTATTCATTTTTACAATGTTATTGATTTATTGCAAATACTTTACCTCTGCTAGTACTGGTAAGATTGTAAAATTATTTTCGGGTCTAACACTAGTGTTAGGGTCATTAGAACATGTTACCCAAACTACATAATTTAAAGGAGTACACACACAACGGACACTTGAAACAGCAAAGCACAGTATATAATTATGACATTTTTTATCATTGTAAGTAAACAACCCTACAGAAAAAAGATTTCCGAAGCACATACTTTCAGCGACGGAAACATTTTGATACAACGCAACGCTATTTCCGTGGGCGGCTACCCTTCGCTTTGATCGCGGGCTCTATAAAAATGCTTTATATATTTTTTTAAAGTAATAAGTGAGTTCTTTGTTATCTGATTTTTAATTATATAGAAAGTTCAATGAAAATATTATTTAAATCATCATTCATCTCTACCTGCGACCATGAACGCTGTAAAGTGTTTGAAACGTCAGGTGTAAATAAATAAGTAATAAACGCGATAAAACCGTATTAAAATAGTTTAATTTAATGAATAACAATCGCGAAAACATAAGAAATCATTATGAAAATATTATTTGTTACACTGTATTACTATTTATTACGTATTATTCCAATGAGCAGACAATTTTGATTTAACACAAACAGGGAAATAATATTTATTAGGTACATAAAATAACAATACAAACAAATTGTTATCGGAAGTACTTTTTTCTATTACTGGCGTCCCTAGAGCTCCTCCCTGAGATTTTTGGCGATTCGTTATTATTTTTGTTATCATTTAATGTTAATGAAAGGTAAGTTTGAAGTGAGTTTCGATAGTCAATTTTACTAATTGTAACATGGATTACGAAGTTCAAAAACACTAAAATAAATAGGTACAGACTTGGTAACGTAACTCTTTATTTACCTACTAAAGTCGAATAGAATATTAAGATGTTAACAAATTCAATTAGCGAATTGCACTTACGTGATCCCGGTCTTGCAAAACTATTTCCAAGACCCACACAATCTAATTCAACGGGCCTTAACGCGCTGGCGCCTCCGAGTCCTACATTGTGACAATAATGGCCCATGCCGAGCAAAATACTATCTTAACAGTGCATTGCAAGTCAGCTGAGACTACCAGCTGATTACCAATTTAATTTGCCGTTCATCTTTTGTTATAGAATAACAGGAAAAAAATTAATGAGCTTTTAATCATGTGATAATAACCATTTACTCTCACTTTTTAACTAAAAAAGTGGAACTTACAATGACACATACATAAAGTTTGAATGTTTATTAAAAGTACCAATGTACAGAACGGACACTCACATTTCCTATTCGAAACAGATACCGCACCTGACCGTGCAGATTTAGGATTAAAATCGAGGGCAAAACGATGCAAGGATGCCGCTTTTGCTGCGCGGCCGCTGCGACGACTATGACGCAGGTACAGTAAATAACCAACCCTACGACATAGACGCGCGTGCGTACGCAACCGAAACGTACCTTTGGTTCTTTTTAAGTGTTACGTCCTTATAGCTGCTTCTGAACCCTGGGGCCGCTTAAATCATATGTCGTATTAACTATTGCGCAATTCTCGAAAAGGAGAACAAATCAATTTTACGGTATTTAATATACAAGAGTCAAATACCCTCATAGTGGAAAAACGATGACTTGTCTGAATATTTTGAACAAAATAATCATAGGCATGAGTGCGAAATAAGCCAATCTTTCCAGTTTCATGCATCAACAGCTTAACCCATAGCCATGCAATTTGGCATGGATTCGCCGCTGGTTGTAGCCATTTAACCATGACTATGAAACTTGGCAGGCAAATAATATGCTATTGAATAATCTTTGAGTTTGTAGCGGGAATGCAAGGTTTGCGAAATTGAATATGTCCATGATCAGTTTTTTTTTTTATAATGGAACAAAATGGATATTTTTAAGTACTTTTTTCTGGACTGCTGGAAGAAGTTTCTCTATAAATAAGAAACTGTCTATTGATTTTCCTAATATTAGATTACAATTTGTACATATCTTTCAGTAAATTTGAAATATCTAAAGAATTTTTTTTTTATTTTTTTTTTTATTTATTCAGCTACCAGCTGCCCCTATCGGAATACTCGTTTGTGAACCTTCCCGATGAAATATACATTGGTTATTTAATAGTACGCTCTGAATTTTTGAAGCCAACCTAAAAAAAGTTACAAAGTGAAAATAAATCCTTTATATTATTCCTCCCCTAGGACCGGAAACGTAACTATGAAACATGATCGGACGATGAAAGTTAAATATTGTTAAAACTAAAGAAAACTTACTAAAAATACAGACACACAGGACTGGATGTGCAAGTTCAATAAACCTTTTAACTCCTACAATAGGAATGATTGAAGTAGTCACTAAGCTTTTTTATTCAGTTTAGTAGCAAGCATGCAATCCACCTGATTGTAAGCGGTTACCGCAGCCTATGGATGCCTGCAAAAAAATATATAAGGCTATTGCAATTTCAATACCGGGATGGTAATGAAATTGCAATTGTTTCTCATGATAAAATAATTCGTCGCATAACATTTTGTTTATCAATAAAAAGCGTTTTTATTTTATATTGCATTAAAAATAAACACAGGTTCATAGCGTTTGTAAAGCGCGAATATATCTGAATTTATTTATGGAGAGCTTGCTAAGTTTTTATTACATTACATGAATTGAAATCTGCCGGTGCAAATTTAGTTCTAACAAATATTAAAGCTGTCAAATGCAAAATATATTTAAATATAAAATTATACTTCAGCCGTAGAAACCGTAGAAAACACGTTTACTGAATAATGTTGAAGAAGCTAATAAAAAAGAAAAATATCGGAAAGAAAAAAATTTGTAAAAATCTTTTAATTTAATAACGTAATGACTAAATATTAGCAAAAATCAAGACATTAGCATAGTACCGCTTTTTACTCCACATTTGATATTTTAAGGTAGAGTTCTTTCGTTCTTTAGAAGACTCCGTATTTCAATTGAAATTTATAACAGTCATGCTTCTAATTGTTTTTTTTCTTCTACGAATGGTTGATTGAATATTTTGCATTACATCAAAATAAGCCTCAGTTTCTCGGCTGCTGCTTGAATTGTGGTAGTGATTGTTAACAAAGGAGATGAATTTATTTCTCTCGAATCATGTTCAGACTCATATTGCATCCGCAATTCTATAGTTTGTTATGTCTGCTTCCAGGTTTTAATATAATGATGAAGCGCTCTTCCTCTACTTCTATCTTTAGCGCAAATGGGCATGTGATTCGTACGTTTATTACCTCTTCAATCCACCATACGTTAAATACAGAGATACCCAAAAATGTATATGCAACTTCAGTCCACAAAGAAGAATTATGAACTCTGCAATGCCTTGGCATTCTATTCTTTCTTTATTATATTCTTATCTTTATTATCTGAGGAATTTCTAATTATCTTCCACTCGTCTCTAAGCATGATTGGGTGGCTACTCTTTTGGAACTCAAAAAAAAACTGACAGCAAAAATATAAGGGAGACTATTGTGTATATTTATTCAATCGAAGGTAAAAACGAACAGCTCATCATATCAAAAAAGGTACGTAATACTGTTGCAGACATCAGGCTCAAAATTGACATTTTTTTTTCTTTTTTCATCGACAGATCGACAGTTTATTCATCTGGAGTGAAACATTGACAGTTCTATTGTAACCTCGAACAATGGGCATCGCACCGCCTCAATTTGTAATAATAAAGCCCTTTTTAGGGTTGCGTAGCCAACAAGGAACCCTGATAGTTTCAGCATTTCCGCTTGTGACAGACAAGGTGCCTTTATCGCTACTGAAATTTGTAATTTGCAATAGAGACATTATTTTAGGCAATACTGTGGATAATTTAATTATAATGTGATTACAACATGAATTCACGCAACTATGAAGATTTATTTCATTTATCTTGTATTAGTATCATACATTTCAAATTAGCTTGATTGATGTACCTGCTTTTTCTAAACAAACCCCAGTGGTTTTGTGAAATTAATCTTGTGTTAATTTGTTTATATCAATTTTTGGAAAATGTTTATTTAATAAATAAACTATTATTCATTCTTGATTTTTTAGCTAACCATTTTCAGCCCACAGGTGGGCACATTTTTGACAATCGTTTCTGTCCAAAGCCATCTACTTCGCTTTTGGAAATCTGTCTCGTCCACCATTAAAATTATATTAAATTTATAAACTTTTTTTGTACCACAAGAAAACATACTTATTATAATAGGCGGACTTAATTCTAAAAGAATTCTAATAGTATTCAAGCGGTTGTTGAAATTACCCATGGTTCTCGGTGCAAGCGACCAACAGTTCAATTCAATTCTCATTATTAAATAACAATTGTACAATACACATTTTACTACTATACCCGTTCTATTCTTGATTTATTCTTCACAAACAACCTTGCTACCTTTAAAAAAAAACTTGCATTATAGAATGATAAACATCTATCATGCTTAATTGACGTAAAGTTACGTATTATGAGCCCAATGAACAACTGTTACATGGTAATTGACTTATTAGTTGAAGATTTAATTGCTTCCGAAACTCTTGTTTTGAAATTCCGTCGCAGGTGAAGTCCCAGGCAGCAGCTAGTACATTCGACATACCGTGCTCACAAACAATGCCATGCAAGTATTGTAAGCCACTCCAAAACAAATAGTTACTCTATTTTGTGAATAACTTATATTTGCTCGCTTTAATTTTTGCATGCTGTATTTTTTTTTATTTTTTTTGCATTGTATTAATATATATATATATATATTTGTAGAATACCAATTTGCCAATTCCATGTATTTGTATACATAACTAACGCATACATAACTATGTTGGACGAATATATTATTTGTATTGATTCTCAACGTTGAATTCAATATTATCGCGTTCTTCTTCACTAAATATGGATTAATAATCAATCATCTCTGTACTGTAATGTTTCGTATATATCGATAACACAGTATTAAATTGGACATTTGAAACCATAAACTATGAACATTTCAGAATTCAGTTGAAAAATTGTCTAATATGGTTTTAATAATAAAGACGTTTCAATTATTGTTTTTATTGTATGTAAAAACAACACCTCTTTCGTTGTTATTCTATTATCCGATAATTAATCAAAAAGTGAGTATCCATACGTTCAAAAATATGAGATAAAACAAGAAGTCAATTGGAAACAATAAATATGCCATTAAAACTCCGCCAGTAGTAGTACAAGGCACTTTCATAAATGAACTGCAAACTTACGGAGGCTACCACACTTTTTGTTCGTTTTACTGACCTCGTTCCGACCTACATTAATTGAAGCATAAACTCCTAGTTATAAAAACCGTCTTAAATTTTCTTCAAGCGTAAACATCATTACTAAATTGCACGAAAACTCAATTTGTTAAAAAGCGAAAAATCTTAAACGACACAAGTTAAACAGAAGCTTAGAAAATAAACTTACCATTAACCAAAATATTAATAACTACAAAACTAAAATATAAACTTTTTCAAAGAACTACTCTAACTACAAAAGTTATCGAAACTTGTAAGAAAGTATTAATTGCTTCAAGTTTTGTTCATTTGCAACCTTTATACTTTCGATACAATAAGTCAATTGCATACATACCGAGTATCCGGTAGCGTGTAGTGTCGCCCGCTTATGTTTGCTGCAACGCGAGTGCGCAAGGCACACGGCGCACACTCCTTAACAACTTTTTAAACGGAGCGCGATTGTCGGGCGCAGCGCAAGCCGCGGGTACCGGCGATTCATTAAGAAGACGCGTGGAGGCTGCAAGCGCTCGACCCCCCGCTCACACTTCACCCCCTCATCAAAAACGCATGCGCCATTCGCCTCCAATCGCTGCCCTGTTGCTTTTGACGGCCTGATGGCGACGTCAAAACGCAAACGCTATGAATACGCTTATTCGTCGCGGAATCTGCCGACAATCGCAACGATCTACGTTTAGATTAGGACAACTTCGCGGACGATCATCCCCATTATACTGTCTAAGTTCATGAATAAAATATAAACTTCACTTTTGTCATAAATTCTATTACGATTATAAAATGTTAAAGTTTTTATCTCGCTGTAACTTATTCTTTGTCCTCGCCACTTCCCGTTACGCGGTGTTAAGCTTTTCTAATTATGCGTTGATGCGTTTCCACTTGCAATGGTCGTGAGTGTTGTCGATATAATGGCAGCGATTTTTCATGACTTTTATCTCTCTATGTTTGTCATTGCATCTGAACTTTATAATTATTAGTCAACGCTTTGGTTGCGTGCTCTCGTTGCGTAGAATATCTCGATATCGCGGCTAGAAGCTACGACGTAGAGCGACGCCGTAGCACAGCTACGGGCGCTACGGCGTAGTGCACAGTTCAAATTATACATTTCTTTTACATATTTATTAGAGTAAGTGTACAGCTATCTGATATTGAACTTATTGTGATCTATTTTCTTCCTGGAAATGTCGTAAAAGCCGACTAATGGATCAACATAAAATCTGAATTTACATCTTTCCGAGTGAAGCAAGTAAAGTGGAGAACAAAAAATATTCCGCTGACTCTACGAACCAAAGTAAATCTTGTTATACACAACCAAAGTCCTCAAAATAATTGTACACATTAGAGACAAGAAATTTTCGACTACATTTGAAGCAAACCTGTCATGTCATTATAATAGATTGGGGAAAAAGTTTCTTCGCATTTTTAAAGAAAATTCAAAACATTTGTTAATATAGTTTATTTACATTTAACTAAAGTATGTGAGTGCCATTTTGTTCGATTATTTTTTGCCATCTTGTAGGGCATGATTCCATTGCTATAAAAATTTTGAGGCTTCTGATCATAATACCGCGACAAGTGGTTTTGGCAGTCCTCTCGTGATGTTAACCTGACACTGCCTAAAGAATTCTGAAGAGGCCGAAATCTAAAGGTGCAAGGTCAGGACTATACGGCGGATGCATTAATACCTCCCAGCCAAACTCTCTTAATTTTTGCTGAGTGGCTAAAGATGTGTGAGGTTTATACATTAGCGTTATCATGATGAAAAACCACACCCTTTCTGTTGATTAATTCCGGCCACTTTCTTCCAACTTCTTGCTTTAATTTCATCAGTTGTTCGCAGTAGAGTTCAGAATCGATGGTCCTGCCTGGTGGTAACAGCTCATAATGAATAATGCCCTTCCAATCCCACCACACACACAGCATCATCTTGTTGCGAGTTAACCCGGGTTCCGCCACAGTCTGTGAAGCCTCACCGGTCTTTCACCACGACCTTTTTGGCCCGTTCTTGTCGTACGTGATCCACTTTTCATCACCAGTTATCAACTTCTCCAAAAATGGTTCGGTTTCATTACGTCGTAATAAAGAATCACAAATGAGTATACGGTTTATTCGATTTCTTTCAGTGAGCTCGTGAGGTACCCAAATATCGAGCTTTTTTGTGTATCCAGTTTTTTTCAAATGCGCCAAAACTGTTTTGTGGTCAATTCCCAGTTCTTCAGCTACGTTGTAACTACTGATAAGTCGATCTTGCTCCAATTTTTTAAAAATGGCATCCATTTTCTCCGTAATAGGTCGATCAGAGCGACGTGCATCTTTGACATCAAAATTTCCGGATTGAAAACATACTATATGCGAAAAGACTTTTTCCCAACCTAATATTTAAACATAAAATCACAACCTAGTATATACATTTTAATTGAATGACAATATCAATATAATATAGAAGAAAGAAGAAGATGATCAATAGACCCTGTACACTGTCAGAGTTCAACGGAACCGTTTTTTGGCCTTTGACATGGTTTCTTTAACGCCCACCAAATAAAAGCTTATCGTGCCTTCCGACGACACACAATCAGGTGATTCAAGCCTCTAATGTCTTAATCAAACTGAAAACAACTTAACAAAGTATGCTTCACGTGAGATTTAATTTCACGATCTCCCGGTCTAGAGCAAATGACTTAACTACTGGGCCACGGAGGCAGTTAAAACAAAATATCAAACAAATACTTACCGCAGTTTTCAGTGCCTAATCCGTATTTAAAAAGTGTAAAATACCAGCGTTCTTATTAAGTACACAAGCAATTTGTACCTAACGTTTACCCACTGAACCCCCATCAGGACGATACAAGCTAAATCTAAATCCCTTAAATACGCTGGCCAGATATTTATGGCAGGGTTAATGGCATGAGTTAAGCCGAGGCCAGCGTCCCAAGAAGATTTAGAATTTACAAAAAACCAATACGAAACAAGTAAAATTTCACTTAAAAGAAGTTTGCATAATCATATTTTGACCACTCTTTTATATCTTAATGATAAGCCCCGCTGTCTCTTCAGCAAGAAAAATAATCAGATGAATGAATACCCTTGAGTCTCAAGCACTCCGGACAAGTCCTTTGAGAAAAGATTTTTAAGATAAAGAAAATATGTATACAGAAGGCACGCAAATTGTGATACCGAAAAATAAATTCAAAAGAATTCTTTGTGAAAATACTTATGTACAAATAATATTTAAGGAATATTATAAAAGCGAAACATCCAACATCTTTAGAAAGTTTGAAAACGCTTACAATAAAAGTTTTCAGGTGAGGCTTCAATGTATGCATTGTTTTTCGAAAACTTTGTATTATTTCTCAGTTCAAAATTTATTCAAAGTTCTCGAACGCGATATATCAAAGACAATGAATTTGTTAGCCATTCCCTAAGAACATATCAAATGTTTGAATACTTTAACGAGCTATTCAAGCATATGGAAATTAATTATTTACAAAATTACACAGTGAACATATTTTTTTCTATCTTCGCGCCTTGCTAATGGAGAAATTAATGAAAACACTGACAGAGGCGGCTGTCAACTTTAATTTATACTAAGTGTATCTATATATTGAAATGTATTTAAATCCATACACCAAATTAATATTATTAATGCGTAAGTCTGTCTGTCGCTTTCACGGCCAAATCACTAAAATGGATTTTAATAAAATTTGGTATGAATATAGTTGAAGACACAGCGTCAAACATAGGCTTCTTCTTGACACAGTTAAGCTGAGAGAAACAGCTAATTTATAAAAGGCCAACTTCTATGCAAAAAATAATATTTAATACGTTTGACTATTGACTTTTAACAAATAATTATTTACATACACTGACTCGACAAAACGATGTCAACGAATATTTAATGTTATTCCAACCATTTGGCAGCAACAGAAAATTAACAAACAAAGCTGAAATTTCAATATTCAATTACAATGCAAATATAAAAACAAAGGACCATCGTTACGGCAGCCGAAACATTAAATTCAAAGAAAATGGTGTAATGTACACGGAATTAATTTAGTTAAATTTATCGTAATCGGGAAATTAGGACTAATTTAGGCTTTGTTCTGGACAATTTGAGAGTGTATCGAACATATTCAGAAACATTTTTAAAACTGGCAAGGTGATTTCTTACGTTTTGTTGTACATACATAATAAATTAAATTATAATGAAACTATTTTATTACGGTTTTAATTAAAATAGTTTAATTTAACTGGCATGGTGTTTTCAATAATTCATCTTTATTCTTTGTTGCATCTTCTGTATTTTATTGTATTCACTATATGTAGTGCTTTTAAGTTAAATAATAATTCTTGGCGTTTCCTCTTTTGGGTCTTCTGGAAGAGATTTCTTCGGAAATAAGCAGAACCCTTGTACTAATGTTATCTTGTATGTTGTATGCCGTTCCATTTACTGTATACATGGATGTTTAGAGCCCGGAAAACGCTTGACTGCTTTTTCTCTTTATGCATATAGCCTCCAATAATTGTTGTTATTGTGTGAACATTGCTCCACCCAGGGTTTAAAGAGAACTGCGTTGATAATGAATTTATTTATGTGCGATAGGGTAAAATTTAAAATAAAATAATTTCAGTACTATTTTAATATCCGGTTATGATTCTAGATTTTTATGATTGAATCACACACACATTCACATCTCTTAGGGGTAAACATTTTTGATATTTTTTTTAGTTCAAATAAAAATTAGCAGCCAAACTAAAAACAATAAAAGGGTTGGACAAGCGCAGGTGTGTATAAATATAGAGACACCTTAATGACTATTGGGTCGAAACCCATTTACTTAATCCTCTGTACATTTATAATTATACACAACTTGGACCTAATGGTCCACGGCTAACTCTTTTTAGCAAATCAACTATGGAATGAAATTTTAACGAATTCCCTACTACGACTACTTACGACTAATGTTTGTCAATATCATATATCAATTTCTATACATCTATCAAAATTTTCTTAAGAACGCTGTAACAATGAAAAAACGCACGAACAATGAATTACGTTAATATAAACACATAACTTGGTACATCATATTTTTTGATGTATTGAAAAAAAAAATCGCTGTAAAATGCAGAATTTAAAAATCTAGTGCAACGATTAATGTGTATTTTGGAAAATAATAAACTACAAGGAAAATCGATAAAAGGACTAATTCGATAAGGCTATGTATATCCTGTGATACGCATGTTGTTTCTTTTTAACTTTCCGGTTGTGAAAAGAGAAAAAGCTTGTCTTGTGTTACCATCGTTTAATTTCTAATACTTAAATTTTCTATACATTAACGTCATGTGCATTTAGCGCGGCCCCCTGTTCTCAAATCGACAGATGAACTTACATAGTTATGCAACGAGGTCGTAGGCTTCGCATGTTTAGTACCGGGCACGCTCGAGCATTACCTTTGCACAAAGCTGTTCTCCAACCTAGTAATATGTACTGAATTCAGGAATTGAATCTCTCGCCAATTGTTAAACAGCAAAGCCATTGAGAAATTAATTTACTCTCTGTGTGAATCTGTTGTTAGCTAGTTCGAAAGTCATTGAATGTTTCTGTTTAAGTAAAGATGAATATAAACTTTAATTACGATATTTCATCACGTTTCTTTGATTAATAACTGTAATAGTTTATTTATTTAAACTTTATTATACATAATACAGTTGTTTAGCACAATAGGCGAACTTAATGCTAAAAGCATTATCTAACAGTCAACCTTTGGGTTAAACAGATATCGTCATGTGGGTATTCAAATATATAGCTATAAATACAAAAAGTTGGAATGATAATAAACTTACTTATGGTACAGTCTTACATAATATATTTACATATATACGATGAAATAATAATCAAAATACAGTTAATTTTAAGAGTTATATTAACAAAATAATAGCAGCAACTCAAAATTTACTTATGTTTAAAAGCCTAAATTTGCTTCCGAAAGTAGGAGCTCTTAGACAAGCCTTTTGAAGTTGGTACGGCTGGAGACTGTTCTAATGGACTCAGGAAGAATTTTCCCGAGTCTATCAGCCGTCACAGCGAAGGAATTAAAGAAAAACCCGGTATGGTGAGAAGGAGTAGCGAGGGTCATGTTGTTGGAGGAACGCAGGATTCTTTCATGAGTGGAACTCAATAGTTTAAAATCAGTTTTGAAGTAATCGGGGGACAGTGGATTGTAAGAATATTATGAAATTGGCATAATATATGCAAATTCCTGTGTTGCCGTATAGGTAGCCATTTAAGCTCAGAACAGTATTCAGAAATATGGTCATACTTTCGGGGACAGAAAATAAATCTAATACAATTATTTACAAGACGTTCTAGTTTGTTCAGCTGTTCTTCAGTTAAGTCCAGATAACACATATCACCATAATCAATGAAGGGTAGAATAAGCGCTTGAGCCAGCATAATTTTGGTCTCAGGTAGTGATGAGTACCATATAACTTTCTACTAATTTGGACCATATGGGTATTCCAACAAAGTTTATTGTCTATGTGTAGACCAAGTTTTTTTACTACAGGACCGAAGGGAATCCAAAAAACCTTACCTTCAAACATAAGCGGCTGCAAGTTGTTAAAATCAATATTATTAATATGATATGAGCTACCCCCTATTATTGCTTGGCATTTCATGGGGTTCACACGAATTCCGAAATTGATAGACCGTTTTAAAATACTGTCCTCTTCTATACTTAAAAATAAAATTGAAATAAAAGACAAACTGCAGAATTGTAAAAGTCGCATCGTTTTCTTGTGGCAACAATGCTGAGGCCAGCTTTCAGATTTTGAGTAAACTCATCGCTATAATTTAAATATTTTTATAGCCGCAACAAAAAAATAGCTAATCAATAACTTAAAATTGTATGCCTGAAAACAAATATCGTTAAAAGTCATATCAGTGACCCTTGACAAGGACTTGAGAAGGGCCAATAAAATATGCAGATTTTACTGCGGACGTATTTTTCTCGGTGTAATCTGCATTATTCAGGCTTTGTCACGAACTTCGACAGTTTAACAGCGTTTATCTCCGCCTTGCAAATTGAGCTACGACTTTAAGACAAACGGCACTCACTCTCATTTCCATAATGGACCTCGGACGATTCTTTGTTGGTGAGCCGAAAGTGGATTCAGGTTGACATTTAGCTAGGTTTTTACCACTTTTTTGCTTCGTCCCCAGGAGATTGAAAGTCGAAAATGGATGCTACCTTTTTCTCGTATTAACTGACAATATGTTTAGGTAATCGTATAGACTATTGAATGAACTTAACAGTTACTTTGTAACTGGCCAATGCTTCCTATATCACAATATATAAGTAAAATATCATACCTTCTTAGAGGGTATAGATTGTTAAGTTAAATATAGCATGGAAGGATAAATCTGCTTTGTACTGAAGCTAATATTGGTTCAGCGCATGTGGTTTCATAATAAGAAATTTTGCAATCTCGTTACTCTTTTATTTAAATATTCATAACAATAGTTTTAATACTAAATGCAAAGACAAGTTCCTTTAAAAAATAAAAGTGGGCTAGGTGTCTACTTTATTGTAATTATTTATGTGTAAAATAAATTGTATTGTTTTTTCTTTATATAAGTTTTTACATACATTCAATTTGTGTTGTGTCTATTCAAAGCAATTTACGAAAATTATTCAAAAAAATAAAAGATGTATTAAACACATATTACTTACAATATAAAGTAATTGTTTCTGAACACTACAAATAATATTAATAAAACATTTATCGGATCATAGCGGCTATTTACCATTAGCCCTCGCCAGGGTGTCCACTAGAGCAAAACTAATCGCTGATAGAGTATGTACGCGGTTGCCAACGGCTGAACTATTGATTTGCTGCGGAGCAAGACCTCTGTAATATCTCTAGTTTATTTAGAAACAAACATACGACAATTTAAGTTTTTCTTACGACATCTCATATTAATTTTTAAATATTAATAGTATCACAAAAATCGGCGGACTTAATGCTAATGACATTCTCTTCAGGTAAAACAGAAAATTCGTGCGGCGCAAAATGTTTAATTGAAAATAAAGCCAAATTAAGAAACAACACAAATCTACTCACGTATATACCTACACACATAAATACAAGAAATATTAACTTTCTTACGTTTTTAAGTATAACAGTTTATGAATATGCGTATTTCATTCTGAATAACTTTGTAAGGTACTATCCAGGCCCCAAAGTTTCATTCGCCGTTTTCATAAACGAGTAACTATTATAATATGGTCGAAGTACAACTATGTAATATTATTATTTTTTCAACCGTTTGGTAGATCTAATGTTAAATGAGTTGAAACACATACGTCATCTTTATAATATTGCAGTTTAGACAGAATGTCACATATTGTGATAAAAAGTATATAGTGTGTAAAAAGTGCATATGAAAATTTTATCTGTTGCAAATTTAAGAAAATTCTGTTTTATTTTAGGCATAAAAAGGATTTTCTTTTATTTTACATTTTTCATATATCTTTATACAGGTGGACACTTTTGCATTTATATTAAACTAGCTTTTTCTCGCCCAGGTATAACCGGGCCAAAAAGCATATTATTTAATGTGTCTTTTATACAAACATTAACACCCTATTACAGCATCAGTGTTTGACCCTGGATATTCAAATATATCTAATAATAGTCATACCAAATTTTATCACAATCGGTTTAGGGGTTTGCCGTAAAAGCGTTACAGAAACACAGAGAGACAGACTTTCGCATTTATAATTTTAGTATGAATAAGTATGGATTCAAATCTTTGTTTCTTCTCTTTATTACACTCTCTTACGCGGCATAGGTACTTCTGTCCAGACTTATAGATATTTAATTTTAGACTGAATGCTAAGAGATCTGCTGTACTGTAATAGTTACATTTCTGTGGATCTCTCGAAAATTGTTATAGTAGCACTGTGACGCAATAATGTAGATAGCCAAGCCGTTGCGGCTTGCAAGCTTCAGAATCCATCACTGTTACATGTTAGAGCGAGACAAACACACATATTTGTAGAGCATCGTCTCTGTCATGGAGAAGACAGAAATTGATTTAGGATTTGGACTATACTGGTACAGTGAATCGCAGTAAATAAATTAAATAAACAGATTTGTAAGATTAACTTATTTTTATAGATTTTTTTGTTAACTACATGGAACAATATCTATACAAATAAAGGCCGCCGGTAACGGAAAAAAAAACATAAAAATACGACTAGTTTTTAAAGGAATTATTTTAAGATCTTCATTTCACTTATTGTTAACTTTTTAGATTTGCCATGCGAAGTGGATACGAAAAGGCCAACGAATACTGGGTTCCACTGACGCCAACTTGGAATACAACCGGACAAGCGCTATGATAATAAAAAGGGAACCAGAATACGTATTAGTTCCATCAACAGTTTCGTAATAGCATATTTAAATTGTAAGGAACCTTCCCCTGCACACATCACAAAGGCTTTTTCTAATGAAAAGGAAGGAAGGAGCGTGTAGCAAGACTGAAAAACTTTGAATCTCAGATCTGTAGCAAAAAATGTGACAAGTCATCAAATCTACATATTTTATTAGACTCTCCCTCGAAACTCTGACCCTCTGTTGGTCGGGAGTCGGGACCATTCTGTCACAGTGATGTCACACGTTTGTCTTGAATTTTATCGACATTGTTTTTTTTATTCGCATTGTAAAAATATTTTACGAGTGATACATAAACATATGGAAGGCTTTTATCCAGATGTGGATTTCTAGCGGTAATCTTTTACCTATTTAGAGTTTTGGTCCTCAGAAATATAACAACTGCCAGAGTCAACTCGCTGAGAAGAAGAAGCGACTTCCTAGTTGCATTTGATTTGGAGCTCAGGGTCCACTTCATCTGCAATGCGACAGGTCTTAAATATACGCATTGGAAAAATGTTTATCCATTATCTTAACTCATCCTTTACTTCGAAAATTAAATTTGCAATGCAAAGTAGAATTTGATGTTACTTCCTTTTTGTTTCTATAAACCTTCTCAATAACAACTAAAATAATCATAAAAATCTTCTACCGCCAAATTCAAATAACACTATTTACGAATATTCCAATATCGAAAAACCCAACACTATTTTAAAAAACCGGTATCTGCTCCAACTCCGAGCAATCAGTACAACATTTACAAAAAGCGAATAAAGTTTCGTTGAAAAGTAGCCACGTCATCGCGCACCGCAGGCGACTAGATTAAGGCTATCTCTACTCTACAAACCTATCGATAATCGTACGACAGTTGGACGGCGCAGTCCAATATTACAGGACTTTCAAATAGGAATCAGCGGGCGGCCGGGGGCGGCCACTGCGGCGACACTTCATAAAGAATACTTTTATACTCAAGCCTTTTATTTATGATGCCCTTTCACATCTTCGGCTTCTTTTTATAGTCTGATATAGTAGATGCGATATATTCAATTGGAAAGAAAATTGAATTAGGACTTTTTCAATTCGCCGAAGTCACTTTAAAATTTTGCTGAACAATTTTCAACGAAGACCTTTAATAAACTTCTAATCAAAATTCATTTGGCAATTTAACTCTTAGATTTTTATGAAAATATTCGTTTACTTTAAAAATCTTCAAAATAAATGAAAGCTCAAAATTAAAATCTTTTAGGTTACCATCAATTTAATTAAGTCTAAAAGCTGTAGAGAGCATCGAAAATTGAGGAACCTTTTTACCCCAGCGGTCCCATTAAAACAATCAAGTGGCTCCACATTCTCGATATAGTATAAAGAATTAAAGAGTTGATAATATATTATTCAAATGCAGCCCGGCGAGTCTTTTTACTGTGGAGTGGCGGTTGCGCGGTACAACGCTCCGCACTTCGGGACGTGACCGAGACCCGAGATCATTTCAAGTGGCTATTACCCCTGGAAGAGACATAAGTACGTTCTATAGTTTGTTAGGAACCTTTCGACGCACAAAACCACAAATGGACAATATTAATAAAATAACTCCTAATTTTTTTGATATTCCGCTGAAATTTTATATTTCGCGCGACAGTTTGATGTTCGTTACCGCGACGCACGCTGGTCAAATTTATGATTTATTGTACGTATACGTGAATATTTGAAGAGTCCTTATTTATTGAAATTAAGACTAAATAGCTGGTATTGGCATTCTTCACACTTCCTAGCCATACTAGGAAAATAAATTGAATAAAGATATTTAATTGATTCAGGCGTTACTTTGCGGAAGTTAAAGTTACAAGCACTTACCAAATTATTTTGCGTGCTTCCGCCACCATTGCACACGCATTGAATAAATACAATCACTACACTACCTACGGGAAACCGATACGATAATTGTACGTCCGTAAATCGTATAAAAAACACAGTTATTCAAATAATTGTAATCGCAAACACGGTAAGTTAGCAAAAAAATCTTGAAATGAAGCATCTAATAATAGCCGGTGAGCAGATTTCTAATAAAAATAAAATAATGAAAGCATCGACTTATAAACCCCATATTTTCAGTTTTAAAGAATGTAGCGAAAACCTTCCTACGTCTCTTACTAAATGTTTCCAGGCAATTTATATCCGAGATTGAATGTTTTATTCCAGTTGAAGCCAGTGAAACGCCACGAATGGCTCCCAGTCCAGCCGAATTACTTGCTCGCAAAAATTGTGAAGGTCCCCGTCGAAAATAATGGTCATTCAATACATGGAAAACAAACATACGATTATTTCATTCATTGAAATTTTAGATACACTGTTACCGTATGAAATTTTATAATTTAAGAGTTGCTTTTCAATTGTTGTAGTCATCATCATCGTCATTGTTGTAGTTATTCCAGGGAAATACATTTATTTCAGTTTTTGTATATACCACACTTAAGCGAAATAAATAAATTTGATTTGATTTGCATAATATTTAATAATTTAATAACTTGGGTTTATTTGTTTACTTACTTATTCTTTTGTCTGTGATTCAGTTCACTTTAACTTAAATTTTGAATAGCGGCACATAGTTTTGAAAATCAAATCAGCAACTAACAGATAGAAAAAGCCCGAAGTTTTAATCCGCCATTTACATGCTTTGTAATAAAGTTTAAATAAAAAATTACAACATAAACTTACAAATATTTCCTATCTATAAGTAATATTAGTTTTGGATTAGTATTGATGCAATATTAAAACTTATTCATAGAATTCATGTCAATTTATTCACTCATCTTTAACAAATAGATACCCATCGATAAAAATATTTTATTTTTCTGTGACAAAAACGAATTCTTCTTCACCAGCCTAGAAACTAATAATAGTATTAAAGTTCATTGTACTCATTGGATGACCTCGAGGTCGACTCAGAGACTCAAAGATGTTAGGAGATATTAAAATAACACAACGTTCTATAAAAGACACCTGCGGTGTCATAAAAATCTCAGATATTGCGCAGAATTGGTTCACAGTTCATTGCCTGTTTTCATTTCGGCCAAAAAAAAAGTTTTGCAAAGGTGATTTGGAATTATTTGATATTTGCAAACGTTCGCTTTCTTACCCTTGTCACCAGAACGACCCCAACGACTACGATTAAACACATATTTTGTGGACTTGAGTTGTAATAAAACATGGAGGGACATGGATATTATTGCTCTAAGGGACAAGAAGCTAAGAATAAAAATATATTTTGTGAAAAAAACTTCTAATACTCTCGTTCAAATAGATTCACGAATTATATCGTGATACTGAAATTATTTATGTTAAGATTTTTGTAGACCAATTTCAGCCTCTGTTTGTTCCATCTGCGTTTTCGGAAGTCTGGCTTCGAAAATCGGAAATTTCTTCCAAGAAAAAATATCTGATTCATTTTCAGAGATTCATCTTCATGATGATCTTGGGACCTTTTTATTGGCTCTAGAATGGCATAGATAAATCAACCTTTATATAGCGACAAAAATACAGAACAATTTCGTGCAATCTCCGTTGGAATTGACCTTGTCGGGTGCCGCAAACAAGCGGTCTAAGTTTACCAGAGCAACTTCTGAAGTACACACAACTAAGATGAACCTCGCGGCGATACCGAGTTTCGGCACTACATTGAGAGGATGAGTGTTTGATGGGTTACAATATGCAGCGTGTTTATCTACAAGGACTACTCAATGGAATCTATTCTTCTGTGACTATTATACATATAATTATTATTTCGGCCACATATGGAATATTGTTATCTCCTGTGGGCGGGAGCACCTGAATGTTAGCTTAAGCCGTTTTACCAATACAGAGACGCGCTGTCAGAATTGCCAAAGATTCCATGATTACAAGCGGTATTGAGCCTTTGAGTCTCAGGAGAGACTTCGCTTCCTTATGCGTGTTCTACCGCTTGTTTAATGGGCTATGCTCGGAGGACTTGTTTGACATGATGCCAACAGCCACTTTTTACCATCGCACGTCTCGCCATCGTCAGGGATTACATCCAACCTTGCATCCCATGTTATCGCGTAAAGTACGCTTCAAACGAAATTTCCTCCCTCGTACACTGCGAATATGGAATGAACTCCCTGCCATGGTTTTCTCTAGTGACTATATAACACTGGAGCCTTCTAAAAGGGAGTGAAAAAAATCCTTTAGGGTCGGCAATGCGCTCGTGACATCTCCGGTGTTGCAGGCGTTCATAGGCTACGGTAATCACTTACCATCTGATGGGCCGTACGCCTGTTTGCCTACTTAGTTGTATAAAAAAAAATCAAACATTAGGATTGTATCTTTACGCGATTGATTTTAGACTATGAAGTACATCTACCAAGGTAGGTGCTTCAAATAGGCATAGATTTTTTTTGCAAATGAGAAGAATGGAGAGCCGTATACGTGGCATGTATCGATGAAAAATATGCTGAAAAGAAGAAGAAAGACAATAGTAAATTTTATTGTAATTTCATTAAGCAGCAATACTATGATGGTTTTGAAAATGCTGTTTTTGATTAACAGCAAATACGAATACTAAAAAGATTTACTTCTACTTTGCTTCTATACATAAATTTATGGAACAGTTTTAAATAAGCGTTCGACTTTTAAATGTTCTCATTTGCGCTAAAGAATTCACGTATAAGTACGTAAAAGCAAAAAAGATACCGAGTTTACTTGAAGTTGAAAAAGTTTCCATTATGCGAATTCATTAACAATGCATCGGGATAGAATTCAGAATTCCATTGAACTGCGGGCGCGGTCCGTGGAAATCGAGCTGAAAAGTTGGAAATGCCTTTTTGCTTGCCGATTCCAGAATAGTCCATCGGATGCGGATTTCTGATTTGTTTTTAAATTCCACTATTTGAACTCGCCGCGGCCGATAGATGTGCTCGACACAGCGTGAAGTTAAATATGAAATTGGAAATGGTAAGGTCGCGCAACAAATTCATTGTCTAATGGTGTATTGCAGCATTTGCAGCAAAGTCAATTGTAAAAAGGGAGGCTGTCAATCTTTTTTACAACCTCGTGGTCGGCTTCGTGGATCTTCAGAATTCCGCTGTCAATGAAATGTAGTGGGTAGTCATCATCATCATCATTGCATATAGCATTCACCCTGCGTGGATTATGATCAGCTACATCCGGATACATCCACATCCAGATTTCTCAGCCAGGTTGCGGGCAGTGATCAGTGAGATGCAGCATGCTTTGAATATCCCCACAGAGGCCAGTTAGAAAAAATCCACCTGCACAGCAACTTGACACATCTTCCTTGAGAAGTGTGCCGAACAAATCCATTGGATATCAATTTAATTTTTTCGAGAGAAGAGGCAGAAAATGTGTGTAGTGATTTCCCGGTTGCTTTTTAAGCTGTAATCATTACTTCGAAATGTTCATGGGCCGCCTATAATGTGGTGGTTTATTCTTTTCACTTTCAAGAAATTACATACAATTTGGCATTATTTGTAATACAACCAAAATGCCGGATATCGATTGTAACAATATAATATAAAACCTAAACTTAACTTGAACCGCTCGTAGTTTAATAATAACCAAGCAGTCAACTTATAATTACTTGAGCTCACACCTGTTACTTGGTTAAGGTGCTCAACTAATTAGTATACGACGTTGATTTAAAAAAGGTTTGATATTTACTAAGAAAGTTATAGACTTGGGATGTTTTAAAAAATGCCGGAACTAATATATCTTTATTAAATTAAACTATGTATTTTAATACGTTTTTTATCGCGTTTATTACTTATTTATTTACACCTGACGTTTCAAACACTTTACAGCGTTCATGGTAAAGTGTTAAAAACCGTATTAAAATAGTTTAATTTAATGAATAACAATCGCGAAAACATAAGAAATCATTAATATATCTTTTATAAGAATAGCACGCGCGAAAACAATAACAGAAGCTTTTTAATGAAATACTTTATCCTTTCTGTATTTTCGTTATTTCCTTTATCTGACGAATTCGTAATAAATATCACTCAATTTATTTAACTAACATGTCTGGTTTATTTTAAAATAGTCGTAAACAATTATATTGCAAAATTAGTGTGCAAGTTTTAAAACAATAAATATAAAGTTTCAAGATGTTCTAACACGATTTGTTTTTTCTTATATTTTTATAAGTAAATTTAATACCAAACATTCATCAAAAAAACTTATTCACGAAAAAATTTCAATAACGTCTTAAAAATGTTCTTACGTACTCGTGTAGAAAATACACGAAAACACCGTTTTCTTTCGCGTATCCGCTCTCGTGCGACACTCATCTGACAAGTATCGGCGAGCCCCATTAACGCGCTTTCCGCGCCGCTTGCGTCGCACGAGGCGACATTTTGGCTCCTGACTTGCTACTGTTTAAGGTGACAGCTCTATACAATACTAATTATACGTCGTTGCTTAACTTATATGTTAATTATAAATCTATGAAATGTCTTAGTACAATCATGTATAGAGGAAAAATATTACTACTTTTAGAAAGAACTCGGATATAACTGATAGACCCTTGCGCAATAAAGATAAATTATTTTTACCTTCTTATAGACTGTGTAGGGTTAAAGACTCATCTGTGGGGAACTGTATACGCTTCTACAATAAGCTTCCTGAATCAATCACTAGTTTGCCTGATGAACAATTTAAAGCCCATGTTAAAGATCTACTTTGTAAAAAGGCTTATTATAGTACTGGTGATTTTCTTAATGTGAGGATTGTTGAACTTAAGCTTGGTGCAGAGTCCTCGACAAATTGACATATTCTGTTCTTACATTTGACATTTTTTTTTTATTATTATTATTTTTATCTCAGTTTTTATTTAATTTAAATAATCTGAAATCACAATTAAATATTGTGAGAAATGTTGACCAACATGTGAATTCGTTCATTTAACTAGTTATTTAAGATTTTTTTTTTCTTAATTGTAAATGGACGTTTTAAGGAAATTGCTGCAGTGGAGTTTGTGGCGCCGCTTCTTCTCCACTTGCGCTTTGGAAGTGGTGGTAAACTTAATATAAGTAAATTGACGTCAATAAGTGATATTTATATCCTATATTGAAAATAAACGATTTCATTTCAATATTTTCAAATAACAAGTATAAATAATGTATAAAAAAAAAAATCTTAGATACTTGTGTAGCAAAATACAGGGAAACACCGTTTTCTCTCGCGTTTCCGCCGTAAATCCGCTCTCGTGCGACACTCATCTGACAGGAATCGGCAAGACCCATTAACGCGCTTATGGGGCCGCCTGTGTTGCGCGATGCGACATTCTGGCTCCTGGCTTGCTACTATTTAAGATGACAGCTCTAAACAATACTAATTATACGTCGTTGCATAACTTATTTTAAATGTTAATTATAATTATAAATCTATGAAATGTCTTAGTACAATATTTTCGTCATCAGTCAGGGGTGCTGTGTTCAAGCATCTGTCCGATGGCTTGGATACATAACACACGGGTACGCGAGCCTGACTTACCCGAGCTGCTACTGAGTCAACCCATGTCCATCCGAATCAGTAGCATCCTAGTACCTCATCCTTTCCTTAAACCCAACCACATCCCACCCTTCCCTAGCTAAAGAAAACTTCCGATGGGCAGCAGCGTCGGAAGTAAAATAAGCCTTTGAAATTGCGCTCGCCAATCCGTCTGCCAAGCGTGGCGAGTATGGCAACAACCCCTCAATTTGGGGGAGGCCTAAGTCCAGCAGTGGGCTGATTGCGGTTGAAACGACGACGAACGACGACAATATTTTCAAATAACAACTATAAATAATGTATCAAAAATGTTCTTAGATACTTGTGTAGCAAAATACGGGGAAACACAGTTTTCTCTCGCGTTTCCGCCGTAAATCCGCTCTCGTGCGACACTCATCTGACAGGTATCGGCAAGACCCATTAACGCGCTTTCCGGGCCGCCTGTGTTGCGCGATGCGACATTTTGGCTCAAGACTTGCTACTTGAGGAGCTCAAGACTTGAGGGAGTGTTAAAAAAATGTTTAGTAAATATTTACGGTTTAATTTTTCGTGTTTTCCCCGTGGATGTTTAAAAGGGGACGTTCTGATACTGTCAGCTGGGTAGACAGATGTTAAGAGAGTGTACACGGGACGACCAAGTGGAAAGCGATCAGTCGGCCGTCCCAGGTACCGCTGGAGAGACGAAGTTGTGAACGACTTGGAATTTAAAAAAATAATCACATTCGATTCCCCTGAAAGTGAACTTGAACTTGAAAAATCGAACTTGACTGCTCTATGGGGCACATCGGTAGACGTACCTAATAAACATTTAACCGTTTCGATAGTTTGACTTTGACACTGACATTTACTTTTTTTAAATTTTGATTCGCCTACCGAAGTGGCAGAGGCATATGCCCATAGAGCCATAAAGATAGATTATTTTATGTTCGATCTTCCTTGGAAATAAATACTTTCGGTGGCGGGATTCACTACCCATCATGAGATGAATACATATGGTATTCATCGGTTAATAGGACTACTTTACTCGGCCTTAGGGAGGTCTATGTAGCCGGTTTTGAAAGAAATGCTAAATGAGGAGGTTAGCTTCAACCTACTACTTCATAATTTGTATAACCCGGACGAAGTCGGGATGGGCTGCTAGTCTTTTAATAAAATAATTTTAAATAACAAGTATACATATAAATTAGTTGAAGCTGCGTCGTAGCAATTTCAAACAATTGCAATACTACTCTTTTTTCTGAAATTATTTATGACTTTATTAAAAACTAGCTATTTCCTGCAGCTCCGCCTGCGGTATATAGCCTTTGTTACTCAGGGTGAATGTAGCTTTCCAATGGAAAAAGAATTTTTGACATCGGCACAGTAGTTTTTAAGTTTATTCATTACAAACATACACACAAAAATACAAATCTTTTCTCTTTATATTTTGTAGATAGTGTAGATATGTAAAAACTAAAGACTCGTAATTTGTTTTAGAGCAAATATATTATTTATATAATTCAGGGAATATTGTTATACCTTCTGCTATAAACTCATAAACTAACTCGTTTCGTCTATCCAGAGAAAACATATAAAATGATTGGAAAAACAAAACGCTTTAGAATTCAACTTGAGCTGCAAATGGGGCACGTCGCTTAGCTTGAGTCGAACAAATAAATAATGTACCGTGAAAGAGGTTATTTACTTCTGTACCAATCCAATTTAGTGAGCGAACTTTAAGTTATGTAGCATCCTACCTTCTTGATTATCTCTTCGGGATTCGACATCAAAGTGTTCGTTCCGCGCTCTACCACAATTTATTTTCTATTTCACGGTCAAATAGTGCTCTTTGGATATTTCAGCGAATATTTATATACAGATAGATTTCACCCGTAGTATTACCATAAGTAAAATTTCAAGATAAAATAATAAAATGTATTCTTGTCTTGTCTTGTGGAAAATAGTCAAGTTGGTTTTACCAAAAGACTACAATTTGGTGTTTTATTTTGGTTTCGCATGCCGACCTCTGACGGAGCAATGAAAATTTGTCTAGAGGTTCGCTGTCATCGGAGGAAGACATCATCATCATATCTTGGTGTACTTTAAAAGTACAGGAAAATACTTTGCCAGGGTACGTGACAAGAACCGTACACATGTGTGCCTCAATATTGTAATCTGAAATAACTCTACTAGGTCTGTACGTTACTCGGGATTAATAATGATTATCATTTATAATAATTAGCTATATTATACCTACGGCTATTACCGTGTAATGAAAGAACCTGTTTAGGTTTCGTATTAAAAAATATTTATTCAGATTTTCATTTTTGTATGCAATGCAATCTATTGTGAGCTTTATTTCAGTGCAAAAGAAAACATTTCTCTGAAAAAGAAGATTCAAGAAATTCACAGAAGAAATCCAAATCGGAAGCACGCACTTCCGTACTACAAGATTGTTTGACAAATTGTTCGACCGTGTTTAGTCGTCTTTAAATTGTGATGTTTTTGCTCTTACTTTTTATTTTACTTCTTTTTGAACTTTTTCTCATATTTTTAAATCATCTTCAAGTTGATATTTTTGAAAACAAAAATTTACTTTTGTCGCTACTCCGTATAATAATTACAATATACAATACTTATTAGTAGGCGCTAATAAATTTCATATTTATTAATTTTTTATTCGGTTATAAATTAGATCACTAGTAGAAACTAGTCACCTTTGACAAGATTAATTCGAATTACTCTGTATTAATATTATTAATATGAAAGAAATGTTACATACTCCATCAAAATACACCCGAATACTGAAAATTCGAGAAACAGAAGGCATTGGGCCTTTAGCAGGAAATTGAAACAAACATTGGATTCCTCCGCGAGTATGTTTTAAACTAACGTAAGTAAAATGAATTCTGTCTGCATAAAACGAAACAAATTGTTTTTTTTTTAATTAGTCCATGTCCAAATAACAGCTTTATAACAGAATCTTGATACACTTCTTCTATTTCCGAAGCTTTCAACTTTTATTTCATTTTTTGAAATGTGCTAGGATATATTCGTTTCACATTTTTTCAACTCTAGGAACAGAATAACGAATACGTTTTATGTCTAAATGCAATCCGTCTACATTGTCTACATTATACATCTCATCATGATACATTCACGATTTTAGCAAACATTTTTCGTTCGATGGCTCATAAAGACTGTTTTAAACTGAGCAACAACATTAAGAATTTTGTTTGTCAAATCTATAAAGCACTCCTGGTGGATAGTCAAGTAATTACTTAAGAAAATAACCAACCAATTTTCACGGTAAAAGGCAGGTTTAAAAATAAAATGAGATCAATATAAAGGAAAACATATGCACTTTATGCCTTTATTTACCCCACATCACGGTTCCCTATTCACAGTCAGTAATCTGCCACAAAACCTCCAATATTTCCAATGCTAAGAAGCTGCACGCGTCGGAACAGTCTGAGATTGGTACATAATATTGCAATCTCCGTCGGCAAACACGAAGTGTGTGTTAGGGTACGGATTGATTGAGAACAGATTACTGTATTCAGGCTTTGAAACCTCAAAGTAACCATTGATGCCTGAATACTGAAAAACAAATTGACCATCAGCCAAAGCGAGTTGGTTTTTACCGTTCGCTAACATACATTGCACCGACATGCATGCTAATGGAATGACTTGGCGAAGTAATGACGTAAATGTGGTAAAGCGGACCCTGGGCCCAGAACCACTAAGAATCGAGAAAGCGCCAGGAAGTCGAAATAAGCTGTAATATCCGGTGTAGTTTACATAGCGGTTATTTTTAATTTTATTATTTTGTAGCTAGGACGGTGGTATAACATATAACTACCATATGGTTGGAAGTTCTAGTTCAGACCACGGTCTGTATATCACGATATGTGTATAGAACTATGCCGGTGGTCCAGGATTATCTGTGGCTTTTTGTTTCAACATAGATGGTGATGAGTGCTACTATTTATTTTATACCCCACGAATGCGATAGTGAGTAACAGTTCGAATGTTCCCAGTCAGCACACAGCTTTAGGAAGCAATACTTATACGAGCCCCGCGGTTAAACTTCCACTGAACACCAATACGCTCTTTCGTGTTTAACCGCAGTCGGTACGTCTTGTGTCGTGTACAATGGGACAGCTGCTCTTTGATTCTGGATAATTTATACTTACATTGTCTGTAATCAATTTTGCACCGCATATAATTATAAACTTATTAATTGTAAGAAAACAGCGACTGATCTGTAAATTTCCACGTCAACGTCTTCCCTAGTTGGATCAAGCATGTCATGAATATAGGCGTTAGAATTTCTATAAAACTTTTCAGTAAGTGATCAGTATACCTGTTTGATTACATATGGTAGCATAAAACAAGAGCAGTTGGAAACAGCATGAATTGATATCAAATATGCATACAAAACAAAACAATCTAACTAGCGGCAAAGACAATACAGTTCTTCTTTGTTTACGATTCATAAAAGCACTCATGTTCATTATCTACTCAAAACGCAGTCGCTCCACGATTACCGAAATGGAAAATACAGAAATTAAGGCAAAGTTTCGGCGGGTGCCTCTTTTATGACGTGTCCTTATCTCTTGGGAGCTCCGCGTATGGAGACGCGCGCTCTGCACGATTATACAAACATATTTTTTCATTCGCCAATTGAAATTCATAGATTATTTACACCTAATCTCCATTGCATAAAGACGATATTCATTGAAATCGCTGTAATTTGAATGCAGCGGTAAGGTAGTAGGTAGGTGTAGTACAAGTGGTGGTATTGTGGCAGTGCGCTTTGTTTGCCAGTGTCGCCGATATATCTCAAAAGTTGTGCGGTGCAGCAACGCATCTCTATGGACTATTTATATCAACTTTGTATCCTATTCTGACGTAACATCGTATAATGGAAACATGAGACGGATGTGCAAGTTGAAGAGTGCGCGAAAGTTAGATTTTATTTCACGTATTTCTGTCCTTTTATAGCTTTGCCACTTTTATGAACCTAAACGAAGCGGGGTTCGTATTTAGCTAAACTATTATGACATTGGGCAAAGAAAAATTATTTAACTACATCAAAGGAAAGTATAAGTTTCATGAAGTATTTCGGTGTATGTACTTAATACCACTTTGTTCATTTATTCTAATTGTATATTATAAAATAAACACTTGTCAATTTTCTTTTTTATATTTATTTCGAAATATCTAGCAAATAAATAAAAAAAGTATCGTTTTATTTAATTGAAACACATTTAACTTTATCTTGAAATAGTAAGTCCCAGCACTTAAAGCTTTCTTCTCATTCAGAACAATGAATAAATAGAATTTCAAGTAGATTCGTCTTGAGTTCTTTCTAGAAAACTTGCAATGAAAACTTTAATTAAAAGATTTTTTAACTAGTGCAAAGTATTTTGAATAGCAACGATGTAATAATTTTTCGTTAAAATTTCTACTAACCCAAACTATACGAGTAATTTATAGGTTGAAGTATATTACATACTATACACAGTTGCTTCCACGTTTAAGAATTCTAGAAAAAAATGCTTTAGTGATAAGTCCTTTCGCGCATTCATTCAATTCAATTCAACATTGTACGTATGCATGTGCTTACCATGTAATATTTATGCAATAAAGGATTTGGTATTGTATTGTACTTCGGTGTTGTAATCGAATAATAGTACCTTAAGAAAAAAATGGTTTAAAACTAAATTACAACTAATTGGCACCTGGCTACAAACCAAACAAATAGGGAATGCCTTATCTTACCGAGTAACTATTACAACTAAATTGAAGCCGAGTATTTGCGATTCCTTGCAACTTAGGAGTTCCAATCGTCTTATCGTTCCATAGCGCAAGTTTAATGTAGTGTAAATAGAGGTAGTTATCTGTACACTGCGCAGCTCTAAATCTTACAGAGGTCGCAAACGTTTGTCATGGTGTCAGTAACCGTTCATAAGCTGTGAGCGATGAATGAGTGTGTTATCTATGTTCATTTATTAATATCGGGTGGATTACATGGTCAATCGACCCTGTGCGTTCGGGTGTCAGAATTTTTGGAACCATCTTTTGACCACTGACGTGGTTGCCTATGTTATATCAGTGTTTTAGAAATGTAACTCTACGCACAGAAGATCTTCCGTAAGCCGAAGGTAGATTATGTCAATCTTTTGTGCGATACACATATATAAACTTCAATACAACATATGTTAATGGTGGACTTAAAGCCGTGGGCTTTAACTCTTTAACATTCTAATTTGTTCAACAAAAGATTCATAAAAAATATTTTATTTTGAAACCAAATTAACAGGAATATGACCCGTGAATATATATGAGCTGGCGCGTCAATGCCGTACGGTAGCTATAGGGCACGCTTTAATATGTCGTTATTAACGTGGCACCTGGCTTATCTTCTACTTTAACTGGCGTGCCTTCCGATCTTTATCATCAGACAATCAGGTATTCAATTCCAAACCGAAATGGAAGGAATTAAACAAAGTATGCTTTCCGCGGGCACGAAATCCGCACTATAGAGGCTTTCGGCCCACTATTTTTACACTACATGACACTAAATCTAAATGCGGTGAACATGACGGAGTATGAGCGTTCAGAATGACGACGATAAACTATTTCAGTGACAAAATGTGCACGTTTGAACCAATATTTGCTTTTCGCTGCATTCTAAAATATTCAGTGTTACGGCTGCTCGCTACTTCTATTTACTTTATTTTTATTAATTATTCAGAAATGAGTGCAGATACATGATTTATATAAAACAAATAGAACTTTTATTTTGTTATAGTCGCGTGCTCTTTTTGTTCTATTAAATTAGTTTACAAAGCCATAAATATATTATTTATCGAGGCTTACCTTCAGGCGCAGATTACCAACCGCCGAACGCATGAGAAGTTGTCTTTCTTGATTTATAACTTTTTAAATACAGCACTAAATCAACTTGTGATAGAATTTCGGTATCTGATAAAATACGTAAAAATGGTGTTAAATATTAAATTAAACTATTTTAATACGGTTTTATCGCGTTTATTACTTATTTATTTACACCATACATACATTTACATTTATTTTTTGAATAACAATCGCGAAAACATAAGAAATCATTATGGTGTTAAATAATTTGGCTATTGCATAAAACGTTACCCTGTATAACTAACTATTTTTAATATGCCGTCTCGACTGCAGCTCTATTTCAGTTGGTAAATTTGTTGAGCGTTCGTCCGAAATGGTGCATATTGCGTCCGCTGTTTGTCCGGTCAAAGCTTTGTACAGCAAGGTGTAAGCTTAAATAAACGTTTGGTAGACCGCAGACAATATTCAAACTATTAACGGTCTTTTTGTAAAAACTGATGGACATTTGTTACGCTATAATATTTTATTACGAAACTTTAGTTACGAAGTAATCAAACAAAAACTCTTAAAATAAATAATGAGACCCGTGGTCAAACATAGGCTACTATTTGACGTAGGCGAAGCTGCGAGAAACAGCTAATCCATAGTTCCATGCTAATAAATACTAAAAAATATATACTACAAACGTGATTTTTTTAAAACCGCAAAAATCACTCCCCTCGTGTGTGAGTTCAACTTGCACTTGGCCGGTTATTAAATTCTACCTAAGCATAAAGCAATAACAACTACATTAAAATCTCAACTGACATGGAATAAGGAAAAAAGCAGATGCAATTTATTGACTGAAATAGATTTCTTGACAATAAACTGAATCTGAGGTAGAAGCAAATAAGATTAAATGAAATGACAAATCTAATAAAAGGAAATTACGTCTTAGACAACATTTTTAACACAAATTTATTCACTACTAGCTTATCCCGCAGCTCCGCCTGCGTCAAAAAGTAGCCTATGTTTGACCCCGGGTCTTCAACTATATTCATACCAAATTTCATCAAAATCCGTTCAGCGGTTTGGCCGTGAAAGCGTAACAGACAGACAGACAGACAGACAGACTGACAGAAAGACAGACAGACAGACTTTCGCATTTATAATATTAAGTATGGATGTCATAATTTTTTTAATAATATTAGTTAGGTATTACGTCTATCCTGTTTTAATGGTTTTATTAATGTTTAAATATAAAAATCTATATACATATAAATCAATTGCTGTTCGTTAGTTTGATTTTGAAGGAAGTCCAGGGAACAAGGATTCGGAGGCGGTACGAAGTTTTGCCGGGTCAGCTAGTACGTAATAAATTCCATATCATTTCTACTTCAGCAAATTGACAAGAGCAAAACCAAGTTCAGATAGCATGGTTTTGATCTTCGTAGACATGCTACATCGTAGCGTACAATGCACTGTAGAGTATCTACGAATCACTACGACGGCTGATAGTGCTACGAATTGCTATAGTTTCCTACTTTCCTACTATCAATTCTGCTAATAAACTTTACAAGACCATGCAACTGATCATCAAAATCATCAATTCTTTCAATAATAGCTACTCTGTTATTTATTTTATTTACATTTTTTCTACTATTATACCATTCGAATACGTTTTAGTTGCAATTAGATTGAGATTCAAAATTGTGTTAGCATAATACCAATATTGAGCATATCAAAAATGCATCGACATTTCGCAATTGAATATCAGTTGCATGGTATTTTAAAGTTCATTAGCAGAATTGGCCCCCAGTTAGCAAAGTAACTAGAAAATAATCATTTTTTCTAGTTACTTTACAAACTTGAAACTTGAAGATAAAAAAAAACAATTAAAATAATATTTAAAATTTAACTATATGTTTTCTTGCATTTTTCTCTTTTTGTTTTCGGCACAAAAATGCTCGAACATTAAAAAGCTCTTATTTCCTACCTCACACTGTAACGTATCACTTTTCCTATATCAATTTACTTATAATAGTTTTCTGTGTTCGGGTTAAGTGTCCGGATAATTAATGTGCCGCCAAACGACCGCCCGCATAACCGGATGCACCCGGTTATGGCGCATCCGGTAACGCATAGCGCTTTTATGTAGGTACATAAAACTTTCATAATATTTTTGAGAGCTTTGTCAACAGATATTTTTTAGTGTTCATTTTATTTTGGTACCAAATTAACGAAGAGCTCCAAGGGCGTGTAGTTTTAAGAACACATTTACACAAAGTAAATAGAATTTCTAAAACTTTAGAATATATCTTGATGAATTTCATTTTACATAAATATGAGCTCACAGACAAACAGAAATTATACCCGTGGCCTGGTCATTTAACGACTTGAGTCAAAAGTTTTACCTGGAAATTGAAACGATTTTGCCGTAAGTCTCCGGAGTGAAGTTTATTATAAAGCATATGGTTACTCATATTTCAGCGAAAAAATCACATTCAAAATCAAATTTCACTAGTTTATTTAAGTGATCATACCTCACGTCCAAGATACTTGGATACAAGTATCCAAGGTACCGGTAGCGGTAAAATTTAGTCGGCTGCTCATACAAATTGGCTGAGGCAGGCAGGTGTTTACGTTTTCGGTAGCCAATTTCACACAGAAAAATAAGACTGGTATTTTTTAATCAATAATAAAATTAAGAAGTAACGTAAAGTAATTGTATAGAAACACATACTTAAAATTGATGTTAGTATGGTCAGATTCCGACGAAATCAAAGGATCACGCCAATAAAAAAATTCTGCAATTTTAATAAATAAAAACTATTTTGATAAAAATTTCAGTAAAATATTGCAAAAAAAAATAATAGGAATTTGTACTGACTTCGGTGCCCACGGGAGATATTTCCACTATTTAAGGGTTGCCGTCAGTACAAAGATTGGTAAGAATATAGTAAGGCAGTTAGCACACGGCGCTATTCCAATTAAACTTGAGTATTCTACCCATATACTACCAGTCGCACTTTCATACAAAGTCGTACGCGGCTCAAGTTGAATCGCAGTCCGGTCGCAGTCGCGTCTCACGAATCGCATAGCGCCGGGTGCGAACTGCCATACGGTATACATTTTAAACATTGACATTGATTATTGACATTAATAAATGACATACCATGTCACAAATATTTAAAAAAACTTGTGTATGTGCGCACTATTCAAGTTTTGAATGAAGTGCATGGTCGTATTGACATATTTTCGTGTTCATTGAGTAAATTCGCCAGAGCTACTTTATACAGTTTAAGTTATTTGACATGTTAGTTTATTAAATTCAAATTTATTCGATATGTCATTTTATTTATAGTTTTATATAGAAAAAAAAAATTTACTAATTCAAATTTTACCAATCATGATGGGTGTGTTAAATTAAATTATTTGTGATATTTTGTTTATTGTTGAAATAATGAATGTTTTATTTAATTGTATTAAGGAAATAAGTAATTAATTGGCAATATTATATATTTATTTTAAAATATGTCTGCTGTATCGCTTTGGGTGTGTACCTGTAATGATATATATATAATGATATAACCTATAATGATATTGCATGTCAAATATCAAATAATAAAATAAATGAAATGTCACAGTTGTCACAAATATTTTCTACCGGTCAATTTGCTCCAATGAGGTATTATTTGGTCTGAGCTTTGCTATTACCTTAAAAACCTCAAAAAGTTAAACAGAAATATCTTTTTTTCTAGACTTGCTTACGTTTACATTTTAAGATATTTTTGATAGGTAGACGCTTCCGAATTGAGTCAACTATTTTGATGTATGGGCATCTGCCGTGCAACGAAAACTTCTAACTCAAGACGGTAGATATCGGTTACTCTCTCAATCTTTACATCGTCCCCAAAAATTCAGAATTCGAATTCACTTCATTACCACACTCAATTTCCATTACACAATACAGTTTCTTGCCGTATCATTTGTGAAATAAATCGTTTATAATCAAGTGGCGTGAGTCGTGACGTCATCAACAACTGTCTACTGCCTGACGTGTAATTTCCCGAGCGTCAATTGTCATAGGCTCGCGGTCGAGGGCCTACTGTGAAGACGTTTATAATACCTTATTACGAAACTTATTCAGTGTATAGTGACGTAAACTTTGTTTAGTCTATTACATTTTCTGTATTAAATATATTTTTTTATTTCTTTTTTAAAATTGCACAAATATAGGGTAACGTTGGTGACTTATAAATGTATGAAAAGAATTTTGGAAAGAATCGACGTAACAATGTTTACCGTGCTGAGCATACAAATGTTCTACTCGTATTTGTAATAAAACGATGAAAATATTTAACGTGCACGAAACATTCTTTGAAATGTTTTATTGTGCTTTCGATTTAGAAGACGAAATTAGGTATGAAGCTTTTTATTTCTAATCACAGTTGGCGAAAAACATACAACTTAAGAAAATTGAAACTATTGGATCCTATCACAATGATGATTAATGAATGTCTCATGCGTTGGCATCTCATGTTGGAATATGAGTTGAAACTTCACGCTTGCTGCATCCTAGGCGTCGAAGAAGCATACCTAAATATGGGCCCAACTAAAACACTGAGATATAAGAAAATTAATTAACTAACCTTTAGTTTCATTAAAGCCATCGGTGGATTATCTTACCCTACCCCGGGTCTTCAACTAAATTGCATAAAAATCCGTTCAGCGGTTTGGCCGTGAAAGCTAACAGATAGACAGACAGATATGTGCATTTATAATATTAGTATGGAAGTATGGATAATAGCGACTAATCAACCTCAAAATTGCTACTACAGTTTCCCATCCACCAACGAATACAACAGAAAGTACCAACCTCTAATTTCATACATAAACAGAGTCTGTGAGACTTTATACAAAGTGTACGGATATTATACGGTACATATGTCACTGGTGGCACGGAGGCTTTGCCGGTTAACTTCCGTATAATCAATTAACCCGTTGACCGGCTGCATCCGGGTGCAGCTATGACGAGACACAGGATAAATGGATCGGAAATCTGCTCCTTGGCTGCCGACAATTTTGCATTTAATACTCAAATATATATTATGAGTTTACCATTTAGTAGGCAAACAGGTACACGGCTCACCTGATTGGAAGTGGTTACCATAGCCTGCAACACCAAGAGTATCGCACGAGTTTTTGTGTACACAATACCCACTTTGTGCACACTTTCTTTTCCTTTTTTTATAATTTAAATGATTGATTTATGTACAATAAAGAGTTTCTAACCGACTAACTAGAGTGGTCTAAAGTTTAATTTCTCCTGAAAAGGAAAAAAAAGGAATTAAAAGCCTGAAATTCGTAATTAGGGAATGCATATCTGGTCGTTCGTATTCTTTGTGTGTGTTTAACTCTATTTTTTGTAACTCTATTTTTCTACATCAAAAAGAATGTAGGACTTGACAATTTATTTAAAAAATGCATCCCTAAAATATGTACATAATATTTATGACCCAACCTTTTCTACCGAGGGCACAATCCTTACATATATAATCTTCTAAACATAAACTTGCTTGCTAATTAATAAGAAATGCCCTTTTACACCAAACTATCACAAGGGATACAAGACATGACACCAACAAATCTGTCCTCTTATCTTCCAATCCGAGGGAACTTAACCCAAATGATTTCCGAGTCATTAACTCACTCCCGTTCTAAGCAAGATAGACAACTAGACTTAGATCTGTATCGTATGAACCCAGCGACATAGCAAATGCTCTAGAATGTCAAGTTTAACAACAAGCTTAACGATAAATAAATAAATAAGCACTGCCTATATCCAAGAAATGTAGAGGCCAATCTTTCTGGCGAAACCAGCACACCAGCGAACCCAGCGATATATCCTAGTCATCGCGACATTTCAAACTATGTACTTAGATCCAATACTATGAAAATACATAATTTATTTAGCTTTTAACTAAGTTCAATTACTACTCTGTAACGATGCGCTTGCATTGTTCCTCATTTCATCCATACTTTTCATTTCATAACCATCCTTCACCACATTTTCATTTTAAAATTATTTCATTTTTCGAATCATCTATTTTTTATCCGAATTGTTTTCACGTCATCTCATCACTTTCCATATTCATCTCGTAAGAACAAGAGCTCTATTTCTATTTTCATATTTTTTTAATTATAAGTACATAACTTCAGTTTTATCAATCAATTTGATTAATGTGTGGAAATCTGTAAATAAATAAAGTTCTGTGAAGTCTAAGAAGATTTGTGCATTTCACTCAAGAATCCCACCACAATCTATTCTATTCTATTCTATTCTATTCTATTCTATTCTATTCTATTCTATTCTATTCTATTCTATTCTATTCTATTCTATTCTATTCTATTCTATTCTATTCTATTCTATTCTATTCTATTCTATTCTATTCTATTCTATTCTATTCTATTCTATTCTATTCTATTCTATTCTATTCTATTCTATTCTATTCTATTCTATTCTATTCTATTCTATTCTATTCTATTCTATTCTATTCTATTCTATTCTATTCTATTCTATTCTATTCTATTCTATTCTATTCTATTCTATTCTATTCTATTCTATTCTATTCTATTCTATTCTATTCTATTCTATTCTATTCTATTCTATTCTATTCTATTCTATTCTATTCTATTCTATTCTATTCTATTCTATTCTATTCTATTCTATTCACAACACTCCTATCAACTATTTTGTGTGGCAAGGCCCCATATTAGTCTCATGCAGGGACTGCCTAGCAGGGGAGCCCGCCACAACCCCTAAGCAGAAATTATATCGGTGGCCAAAATACTTTTCCATGTGGGATATAATATGGTGTAAACATAGAAACGATATCTAATAACGGATACTAAGCAAAAAAGAATTGTTTCCTTCACTTTGTGCACCTAAAACAAAAAATAAAATTATTGATCTTTCCGATCAAAAGATAACCTTCCTACGTATTTATGTTACTTGAGCAACTTTAAGATTAACCATTACTGATCCTTCTGAAACAGCATTGGAGTTATCGGGCAAGGAGGCAAAGAACTGTTTCCCAGTAATACCGGCTATAGTACCCCAATCAGACTAAACAAACCTCACTAATCGTATTTCTATTCTGTCTTAAGCAGGGATTATTCTGTATCAAGGAGTTATATAGTGTCGTAACCTCAAATGAGTGTGGTTTAAGTGTACACGTTAATAAAATGGTGAAGATTTTGATTAAATAGTGGATTTATTATCTTCGTTTGACTTGATGGCTTTTACAGAATTGTTTATGTTAACGAACACAAAACTGACCTTCTAGCAAAAAGCGCTGAATTTTGTTCATATTTTAAACTGATTTCTCTGTTATGTTCCATGCCCAAGATGATTGACTCTGAAAGTTTAAGAGATTAAAAATATTTATGTTATTTTGAGTTTAAATGAGTTGCAGGTAATATCGTGTATATGACCTGATCCTACTAGGAAAAAGACAATCCTGAACTTCAGAAGGCTTGAAAAGTTATGTTAACAGAATCAAATTGCATATAGAAATAAATTAATTATAATGGTTAATTTCTCTGGACTCTCCCTCACTATCGTATTCTAGGCTAGGAAGTATTATGTTTGAAAAGTCCGCGCAACACTTACACTGTAATGTGTTCAATGATTATCAAGAATTTTCAAGAAACTGTTTGCCCTAACTGACACACTATTTATCTTGTAGTACGTTATCAGTGCACCGCTGCAGCTGGGCATTTCTAGCGGCAATTAATTTTGCCACCTCCCTCCATTTATTATGTCATTTTGATCCGGTAAATTTCATCCGCTGAAGCGACTCTTGACTCAACGCTTCATTTTATACAATTTTTATAAAGGATTTTCTAAAGAAGCTATTGATTTAATTAAGCTTTTATTTAATGGGCAATAAATGATATAACATTTATTTAACCATACAATAGGCTTAAAAACTAAATATATCTAAATTGGGTCCCCTGGCAGAGTTCTTATCACACATTCATGCGTTGGCTAGCGATGGCTATTCGCTTAGGCTACGGTAACCACAAATCATCAGGTGGGCCGTACGCCTGTTTGCCTACTTAATTATATAAAAAAAAAACTTATGTTGTGGATAGAATTTTTAAACTAATATCTTGCTTAAATTCTTTGAAATTAATTCATCAAAGTATTTTGCTGTTCATATAGGTAATACATAACTATCAAACACAATGACTAGTGAACCTGTTTACTATTAACAAATTATTTACATTTTTATTAATCTTGTCACGTGAATTATTACTCTAAAATTAATGTCAGAAATCTTTGCATTTTATGTATAACAAAAAATCGATCTAGAAAATCTAGATAGATTTAATTGCATTTTGTCTGAAGTACATACCAATGAATGTATGATTTATTTCTTCTCTGGAAGACGTGCAGTCATTGTAGGCATATGATGGACTAGTATACATAATATTATGTAAAAAATTGGTACCTTGCAACCACAATCGATACTGCTTCGATTTGTGTGGGAGTAGTTCGCGGCTCAAACAATGTGCTGGAATCTCCTCAGAGGCTATGTAAGACCATACATATTTTCCTGTATTCAGTAAAATTATTCTTACTTTATTTGCAACACATGCATTAAACTTAACATAATTAGTAAAATTCCAAGCTAAATTTATCTCTGAGCCTGAATATAAAATAAAAAAACTTGATATGAAACCGTTTGAATAAGTTGTCATGTATTTTCTATCGCAAAGGAATCATTATTTATAGAATTCATAATGCTTAGGCCTTTATATAAATTAAACCATGCTGTTTTCAAAACCTTATTAGAATTTTAGCTGAGAGTTTTATTTAATTACTTATAAGAATATTGCAGGTTAGGTATCTCTATTTAGATTATCAAGATGAATACAGTTTTAAGAAGGAGAATGCTGCTAGTGTCATGGGTACCTTTGAGCCGGGTGCCATTCGGGGTAGTATATTTTTAGACTAGGATAGTTTGTGATTTTGTTATTCATTTTTAGTTTTAATTTAGTTAATAATTAAATCCATAAATATAACCTAATGTTTTAAGGATAATCATAGTTTTCTTTGTTGATAGTTGTAGTACACTGAACTTTGTCAATAATGTAGCTATGTGGCTCGTTTATAAATATGACGAAACTGTGTATAATACATACTTAGGTAATCAGTTTTTAGAAGTTTAGCTGTGATGACGTTATGTACTTACATGCACATTCCACTAATTTAACTAATCTTGGCCTCCAAAATGTATTATTTATTCTGTGTCAAAACTAGAGAACGCCCAAGTATTTTCTGTGCAACACTCTCCAGTTGACAGCTCCCGGCACCGCATCACTCCAGCGATATCCAGCTTTAAAACCTAAACATCTTCACCTACCTTATTTAAAGGGGTGATTTCACCTATTACTCCCCCGTTCTTTCAAAGATACTTAATAAAATAATATAAATCACGTCATAAACCTTCGTCCACTTGACTGTCTGTACAAGTGTTAAGTTTCATTCAATTATAAGTTTGCTAAATTACTACTGGAGTTCGGAGGCTCTACACATTAATTATCTCTTGCTGGCATCTTCCGAAACCGACACGGCTTTACAAATATCGGGCGCGTCCAAACAAGGCTTCTTAACTTTGGAGGGCGCTTAGTCAGTTCTCGACGGAACAAAAGAGATTACTGCAGGCACTGAAACGCTACAAATGGTTACATGTAGCTACAAATGAGCACGTGCTATTATACGTTTGTAGTCATGGATTAAGTAAAACATAGTAAAAATGTAATTGTCGACTGTTTACCGACTAAAAAAGTACAAATATATTCGTTCGTTCGTATTATATATAATATATATTCTATTGGTATGACCTTTTTTTGGAATAACAGTACCACCAAATCTATTATCATAATTAACAGCGTACTACTACCTAGGCTGAAGCATAAGGACGCAACTGGGAAACACGCTTGGACAAGGCAGAAGAAGTAGAGCATTTTCTTTGTTTCTAATTAATTTGTTAGTAGTGGTCAACAAGAGGGACAGATTTTTCCAATAGCTAAAGACAAAATGATAGCACCTGGCATCAACGCCATTAATTTTCAAGCACGATGACATACAAATACAAAGCAAGTCATTTTTGTACAAATACTTCGAAATTACATAAGTGAACATGTAAAACAAAAATGACTCTACTATAGTAACAACGCTATCATGCCACAGTTTCATTACATGCCAGAAATATTCCTCACGAGCATGCAGCATCATAATTAAATGTTACTAATTAAACGAATAGCTGGAAAATCGCTCGCATTCTGAGACTGAGTCACAGTTGTAAGCCCGACCCGTCTCGCACACAGACAAAGTATGTTGAAAGACAACACAAAGAAGGAGAAAGCAGGAAGATTGACATCGAAATAGCAAAGACATGGAGTTGTATTCCTTCAATGATTGACAACATTGAATCTTTGCACGGAATAAGACAAATAGTGCGATTATACAATACCAAAGAAAATGAAAAAAATATCCAAATTCACTCTTAATTCATGCAGGTTACTTGAGTCTTCGCGTATACAAAGAGATTTTTAAAAATCAACTATAAGAGTGACTGTCTCTGTGGTCAAAAACCCGCGAACTAGTCAGATTTAAAACAATAAAAACCACATCCAAATCTCCTCACCAGATACACAAGTACTGAACGTGTAACATAACCCTTTTTTAAGCTGAAAGTAAAAAATGATTAATACGCAGGTAAATATAATACTAGTCTATTTCAGTGCACGTCTACAGTCTTGAAACTTGAACCACGGATCAAACTTCTCTCGCGAGACATGAAACTTGACTCGAATGATAAGATTAAAATATTACATCGGCTTCACAAACTCAGTCCGATATTCCTTTGACTGCTACAGTAGTCGTTCTAACATTTTATCTACATTGTCAGGCGAAGTTATTAAGTAGCACTCAAAACTGAATTAAAATTTGGTAAGTGTTGATAACGTTTTGAAATGCAGAGAAATTAAAAATGGATGTGCCTCATAATTAAAACGGTTTTAAATAGCAAAGGGTATTAGGTTTAGGCTACTACGTAGTCTATCTACCTCTTTTAATAAATCTGCTGGACAACAGAGTGGGCAAATGAAATAAAAAAAGCCTAGCATTTTCTTAGCAATTGATTGACTCTCCACGTCATTTTAATCCAGGTATGTATGTGTTAACATCATCATCAGTGTAGGTTAAAATGTCAATCGACAATGTACACCCTGCTGTCAGAGTTGTTCGGAACCAGCTCTCGGCCTATGACGTGGTTTCTTTATCGACCACCAAATGGATTGTACCACCACTTAACGTGCCTTCTAAAGCACGGAATCATCTTTATTATCAGACAATCAGGTGATTCAAGCATGCAATGTCTTAACCAAACTGGAAACAACTAAATAAAATATGCTTGTGTGTATGTGGGAATCGAACCAACGACCCACCGGATTGAAGGTGAACATTAACAACTGGAACTGTTAACTAGGACAGTATTTACTTATTATTAATATTTATTTGGAATACAAAATTATTGATTTAAAATTTTTAGTGGCTGAGAATATGATTTTCTTTAAATTATTATCATCTATTATTTATAACGTTCAACCTCAACAGTTTCATGTCAAATGCGTTCGAAACCTTAAAAAAATTAGTCTGAAGATTAGCGACTGAAATATAAATTATATATAAATTATCAAACCCAACGAGACGGGGTAGACATTTCTATTAAAATTAGCTACACTTAATTTCCAGCGTCTCCATTTTCAGTCCCAAACAACCTTTCTTGGCATTATCAAGGTGAACTTCAAAGGTATAAAACTAATTTTTATATGAAGTGCAAGGGTGTAGAAAGCAGACGGCAGGCGAGCCCGGGGCGTTCATCTAATGAGCATCCTGCCTTGCACAATGTTCCCAGATGATATTCAGCGTGGGTAGTCCCATTGTCACCGTTGGCCTAGCACCTTTTAAAAGGAGAAGTAACTTACTTTGCCTGCAACTTCACCTAGCCCTTGTGCACTGCAATTTTAGCCGGTTTCAATGTTAGAGATAAAAATTAAAAATTTATAGCGAACGGGATTTCACACAATCGGTAAGAATAAATTGTAGTTAAGAATTCACAAATGCTTTTCTCGGGTGGAAGATAATTGATGACTACGAAGAGATCCTACTTGCAGGTACTGATTGGCAGTAAGTAAATTCTCGACGGTTAAAAACTCTAGTCTCTCTCTCTTTAGCCTTTCTCGACCGCAAGGGTGTAGGCTTCCTTCAGTCTATGCCATTTTCTGTCTTCGGCAATCTCAATTCATTTCACACCTGCCGTTCTTCTTGTTCACACTAAGAACAGTTGGCCGTCTAGTTAACATAATATGAACTCATGTTTAAAGTATACTTCTATTTAACTATATAGCTTGTTTTTTTTTAAATCTAAATTCTAGAATACAGGGTGATTTTGAAACCAAATCAAGTGATCACGTGACTGGATTTTGTATGGGAGGTCGAATAGTTTTTGTCAGTTTTCACTTATTTTTTCTATTGAAAGAGATTTTCACGGTCTAAATACACAGTAAGAATTTGGCCAGTAGTTTTAAAATCACCCTGTATAATTGGACTTAAAAGTTCCCAAAAATAAAACAAAGGATAAGCAACAGACGCAATGGGAACCAACCATCCAGTACGGCCCGAGTCCCGACCACTATTATTATATTCGCAGATAGCCTCGGGGCCGTGCAAGCCTTTTCAAAACTATGTTTCGTTATTCGTAGACCTCTAACTCCGTTCAGGAATTGAGCTTTCACTGGTGCAAGTATGTTTATAACTTTATAGCGGCTTTTAAAATTACCCTAAATTATGTTTCCGGGTAGAATTTAATTTTAAAATTCAGGTGTTAGTTACCTATTAACTAACAGACTGAAACAGGTTTACTATAAGTTGCCTTTGACCCGAAAATATTTTGTCAAATTTAGAAACGGTTTCAATACAAATTAAATGCTACTGTGACAGGTTCACGGAGCTTAAACAATAGTCGCTATATCCTATTATCTGGTATCTCCTAATTGAAGACCATGATGAACATACCCTGGACTCTGGAACGTATGTTGAGGTCGCAACGGGAAACACGCTCAGCGAAAAAAAAATATGCTACACTTAAAAAGTTCAAAAAATTGTTCAGTCAGGGGTACTGAAAAGGACATAGGGTACCTTTTATCCCAGTAATTGATAGTACTGTTCCTGAAGGAATTAACTACGCGTGACAATATATTATTTGCATTTGAAAATAGGTATACTATAATATACTAATTTTGTCGAAATAAACACAGAGGCACTATCTAGATAAATAAACAAACATCTTCCAAATCTGACCTAAAACATTACCAATTTAATTAACATTGGGAGGTGTACAAGTTAATAGGTATTATGTCTTCAAGCTCCCACATAAGTCTTCGATATAACTGAAATAATTAACGAAAGTACATATTGCCACCATGTACTGTACAATACCAAATATGATAAGACAACCATTTCTTAAATATAATATAATGGAATCACAAAAAAAAGAATCAAAATAAAATGCTAAAATTATGCTATATTAGCACTGTATTACATGAAATTCCTGATTACATTGTTTGTAGATGAATACAGTGACCAGTTTTAAAGACAAGATTTTTTTTGCTGTTAACTATATAATAAGAACGAACTATTATTCCACTCTGGATACTAAAGTTATTGAACCTGTTTGCAAGAGAAGATTTAAAGCAACCTTAACTGGTAGGCAAACCTTACCATAAACATTATGTCATCATCATCATTTTAGTCGCAGTCAGTCCACTGCTGGACATAGGCCACTCCTAATGATTTCCAAAATGATCGGTTGTAAGCGGCCTGGGTCCATCGTTTGCCTGCGACCTTTTTCAGGTCATCTGACCATCTGGTCGGTAGATGTCCAATGCTGTGCTTGCCGGTTCGTTGTCGCCATTCGAGAACCTTTCTGCCCCATCGGCCATCGTTTCTGCGCGCTATGTGCCCCGCCCACTGCCACTTCAAAGAGCTAATCCGCTGGGCTATGTCGGTGACTTTCGTTCTCCTACGGATCTCCTCATTTTTGATTCGATCTCGTACGGAAACACCTAGCATAGCCCTCTCCATAGCTCTCTGGGCGACCTTGAGCTGTCTTACATAAACATTATGTCTTGGATTTAAATACAATAATAAATAGTAAATAAATAAACATGTCTCAGTGGAAAGTATAAATTATGATATCTATTGATCCAGGCGTTACTTTGCGGAAGTCAAAGTTACCTACAAGCATTTACCTAATTTTTTTGCGTGCTTCCGCCGACAGTTACTTCGGTCGGCAATAGTTTGCATGAACTATTTAGTGGCGGAAGCACGCAAAATAATTTGGTAAGTGCTTATAAAATATGAAGTACCTATGAGTTCCTCTTCTATGCTCATATTATTCTGGGAAATCTGGTTCTATGCGGCGCGCAATCCGACCTAATCTCGGCTTACGGGAGATCACAGGAATCGTTTACCATCACCCCGCTAGGTATAGAGATGTATGTATGTATGTATATTATATGGGATGCCAGAGACGGTCTTTACAGGGTTCTGTTCTTGCTGTGTGGGTTGCATATACTAAGCTTCTATATTCTGATTTTTTAATAGGAACACGAACAAATTAGATGGTGAAGAGATAGACGACAATTTGGGTATTTAGTCTGATTAGTCCAAGTTTCCATGTTCCGTTCAGACATTGAGGAAGAAACGTTTATATCTTTCGATGCTCTTTGAATTCAGACGTAACGTACGAAAATGTAATACGTTCCAATAGGCCAGCACTCGGTCAATCTTCTTCGTTGTCGGCAAAGAGACTCGAAACTGAAACGTTCCTTTCTCAATTGTGGTAGGTCAATTTTGCAGATGTTTTTCCCAACAAGGCATATCGGATCCGAAAATATTGATGATGAAATTCTATAATTTTAAGTAATAGGTATTCACAAGAATGTATTGAATCAAATACTTTGCATGCAAAAACGCCAATTCATAAAGAGAACAGAGACTTACGTTTTAACGTTATTATTGGAAATCCAATTAATCTTCATTTTGTATGTCATACGTATAGATAAGTATTAAATAAACTACTTAATTAACAAACAATAGTCGATGAAAACTAATTTGTCAAAGCCAGAAGCAGAGACAGCATCGACTACTGAATTCGATATCTCATCTGCACCTACCTCAAAGTATCAAATCATTGATTCTGGACTCCTTGCTTCGAAATCGAGTATAGTCGGATTATAATGCCATTAAAACATGTTTTAGAGTTTTACTAAGTGCAAAAACTATATAGATAGCGTCCGCGTTACGATTTTGTATGGAATTTCTTAGTTACCTTAGTATCCGCGAAGGGCGCTGTACAGATTTGTCATAGAACATTGATAACGCTAGCGTCCGCTAGATTGTCTGTCAGCGGGTTGTGTCTTTTAAACCTCGTTTGCTAGAGGCGTGAAAGTTTGACAGATATGTTTCACCTACCCTCTAAAAAAAAATAAGGACTAGATATTAATTAGAGCACAATTAAAGTTTCAAACACATTTAATATCTGAATAAATAGCTGTTGTAAGGAACTCTAGATGCGCGAATCTGACCAGTGCTTGGCCGATTTTTCAATCATTATTTTATTAAAAGAATCCTCGCATTCAACTCAGGTATCGCGAATAAACCTAGTTTATATGAAAGTACGCAGGAGTAGATAATAAACAAAGCAATTTTCCATTCAGCTGGCGCTGAAAACCGGTTAGGAGCGAGTATAACTTTCCTATTCTGAGTGAACGTTTAGCTTTAAGTGAACTATACACTACAACTATACTTTATGAAGTTGTATTTTGTGCTACTGCAAAAAGTAAATTATGGAGCTTTCTTTAATATATAAAAACTCTTGCAAAATCGAATATGCCGAATATATGAAAAGGTTAATTCTACTAAGAGGAAAACTAAAATTATATATTTATACTTACCTTCCAGTTTTAATTTTGCTTTGAGACTCCTCATACATTTCTTTTTGGTTCAGTTACTGATGAATAAAACTACTTTTAGTTCAGATTGAATACAACACCTATTAGATCTTATTTGCGGAAAACAAGCATGAAGGATAAGTTTTTACAAAAATAATTATAAGTATTTTGTAAAGGAGCCTATTCGTCTTTCCTTCTACTGGGCAAGCAGATTGCCAGTATTGTTAACATTTTATACAATAGTATTAATTTTGAAATGCATAACTATGATAACCGTTTTAGCGGATGACCCAGAAAATAAGCCGTAGACTGAGGATCGCACAATGAGAGCATGACAATGCGATGGCGGCGTCGCTAATGCTTAGCAAGTGAAGATTACTTCATACATTTTTCTGTGTCAGAATTTATTATAGAGAACTTATGATCTGACTGATGATACGAGCTAGATTATGTAAGGTAAGCGTCCGCGCAATTCCAAAATTGGAAAGACTATCCAGTTCGAAATACTTAGTTCAATAAGTTTAAAAAAAAACTCTTTCATAATTATTTTTCATTCGTGAGGCGAAGGATAAGTTATTAACGCGAAAATCCTATCGCATCTGACAACCTAAGGCTAATTTTCTAAGCGCAAAATAACAAGATGAGACGAACCAACCTGATTTAGGAATACCCTAAAACGAACACAACATGCCTTCTAAAACACGGAGAGATCAGATGATTCATTAATTTCTTGATTTCAATGTCCTTAGGCAAATAGGAAACCTATTTGATTAAATATTACTTCAATGACTACTGATCAATTTTTAAAACAATAATTTACCACATTTCCCGCTCACCTCATAAGGACGTGTAGACATTTTAAGCACGCTCCAAACCCGACAGCTTTTCTCTTGGGAATTTCTGCCCGCCCTCAATTGTCGAACTTGGTGACACTTCGGACAAACTTACCGACAGACTTTTTCTTTTTTCGGTCTCATTGGCTTCAACTTAAAGTTCCTCAAGTGGCAATGGATACTAATAGTTTTTGGTTTAAAATGTAGCGATCTAGCTGTTGCTAGTGGTACCGATCGCTATTTACAACTGTATCGCGCCAAAAAATAGCTTTGGTTTCACTATACGAAAACTATCTTCACCAAATTTTATACATAGGTATCGGCTAGTTGATTTATTGAAGAGGAAACAGACCGACGAAGTAACTTTTGCACTTGATTATTTTAGAATAACTAACTTTTGCTTGTATAACTATTTCAATTAATTCAGTTATGTGCAAAACATAATAACAATCTATATCGTTAAAATCAATTAGGTGTCATCATCATCTTTGCCCCTGCTGGGCCTAATGATTTCCAAAAAGACCGGTTAGAAGCTGCTTGCATCCAGCGACTCACAATGAATTAGATATATAAGTATAAATTAAATATTAAAATAATAATTATAAACATTTATTGCACAGCCTAGAATCATGATTACCAAGAAACAACCCAGTAAGATAAGCTATCTTCATAGCTTAGATTACTCGAAGTAAATTACTTATGTAAGGATTATTTAAGAGTTTGTAGAATATTTTTACATTATATTTAAAGCCTTTTATTCGCCGAGGCTTGGTTATTTCTTCGCCTGCGAGCTGGCTTCGCGTTCATGTAATTACGTTTTGTTTCCTTTGGATTTTCTCACGGCTTATGAAGAGCAATAACTATTTTAGTTTACACGATGAACTGAGAAACGCTGGCTTTGTTGCTGTAATGGGGGCGAGTGGAATATACGACGCGTGATACATAAACTGCAGGAGTTAGCTTTCCTTCCTCTGATAGGGGTTTAAATGAAATGAAAAAAATATGAAACGAAATATAGAGCACAAACGATAATTTAATTAACTACTTGTTTTGTCTGTCTTGGTATAACAGAATTCGAAGAAATCCTTCTTTGAGTCTAACTATATAGAAAAAACAATTCGAAAGAATCCAATGAAATGTCTAAAGTAGATTTTATTAATAGAAATACGAATCCTAGTATTATTCAAATACCTATTTATCACTATTCTCGGCATAATAAAGATGTTGGATAAAGTGAGTAGGTATGAATTCTAAACCTTTGATTTGTAAATTATTGTACAAACGTAACGCTAAACAAATTACCATTATTCATACCTACTGAAATAATCTCTTCGACTAAATAATTATGTTTTAAGGAACATTCTATTCATAGTTATTTAATAAGCACTTTACAGACAAGACATAAATTAATTAGAGTATAGATGTAAAATGAATTGTACTTAATCAATCACTAGTATTTGTATAGTTAACTGTGGGAACGAATGTGTCCGGTAAGTAACTTTGACTTTGTGTCTGAGTTTATATAGATACTGCGGGTGAAGTCACAAAAGTACGGTGCTAGATAAATAATAGGAGATTGAATTATGTTTTTTAAAGATGTCTAATAGGCATTGCTGCGAGAATGTTCAAGGAGCAAGTGTTTTTAATAAAATTTAATTTTATCAGTTTGCTTTATTTCAACTGAATTCACATGACCACTCTAATAGTCTAAGTGTTTCGCCGAACCTTTGAATATCGATAGTGGGTCATTTCTGTTCTCTTCATCTTTTGGACTGTTAGCTGATGGTACAGCGCAGTTCACATGACGGCCGCTATAAGCAGAATCGTTTTACTGTATAATCCACCCCGAAGAGGCATTATCCCACAAGGCAACCCCCGTATTGTGTGCAAGTGGCCGCTTGCTGACGCCTTAAGTACAATGAGAAAAATATATTTACGTTGGTTCTTCAATGCCTTTTTAAGATATATTTAGAGCAGTTTTCCGGGAATGCCAATTTCTCAATGTTTTTCTATTGTAAATTTCCGATAAAACTTTTCCGTTCTACTAGTAAAATAATAAAATATATTTGATTTTTATTATGAGCTACGTCTACGAGATCGATGCTACCTGAAATAAAATATATATATTAGATAGTTAATTATACTACAATAAAAATAGGTACAATAAAAGTCAATTTTGCGCGAATTATCTCGAAAACTAGTTATAGCCCGACCAGGAAAATAAAAACCCTGCATTGGCTTCGCTACTGATCGCCTTTATGTGGCAACATGTTGTATGTGTCATGTCAACAACAAAATTGACAATGTCATTTAATGAAATAGAAATTAATCCTTCGTTCTCATTCGCATCAAATATGATAACACCTTTTATATCACTTTTCTCTCATTACTATATTATTTTTACCATTTTCATAAATATTTTTATTTGATAATAACAAAATACACAACGTCCACTCCGGTCTCTTTTTGGCAGCTGACATTGAGGTGACGGAATGTTACTTGAATACCTTGTTGCCAGTGAAAGAAATTTCCGGATCGGGCTATAGCAATGCACAAATTGCAAAAACGTATTTCTACTTCATTCATTTAAAAATAAACAATTCAACGTTTTATAAAAAATATAATTTTTAGACAGACGCGAATGGTAAAATCCACCAAAATATTTCACCGTGACATCTCATTCACGCCCATTACATCTGGTAAACTTAGAAGTTCTCCGTCAAGAGCTTTTTACCTAAAAACCTCTTTAGCTGTCCGCGACAGGCGAAGTGCTGGTAAATCAGCCGTCTTATAACTTTGATTTCGGGAGCTGTGTGTACTACCGCCAGACTGTTATTTTCAAACCAACTTCCAAAATCCAAAAACGAGGAAGTTCTCAATTCAAGTTATTTTTTTATGTTTCACTATTTACCTACTGTAAACTTCGCAACATTCTTCACTCACAAACTCTTTTTCTTATCGAGTCAAAATGGTTATTTAATTCATCCATTTGGAGTGGGTTATGTTAATCGACCCTGCACCCTGTTGGCAGAGTTTTGCCGTACAGGCGGTACCGTACCGCCTCTCGATCTTTGATAACAAATGATTGCACTATGTTCAATCCCAATACATGTTTGTATTAGGTATTTTAAATCTTTATTAAAAATTACATTTATTAAACTTATTCTAGGCATATATATACTGATGAAAAGAAAATATATTGCCTGAGCTAGAATTCAAATGGATTCAAAGAATTCAAATAGTTTTGTGTTTATTTTATGTGTTTGTTGAATATGACTTAAAAAGCCGATAGAAATATACCTACCAACAAGTTTATTTACTTTTTATTAATAACTAGCGGCCCGGTACGTGCTTCGCTACGTATAAAGTAATAAATGAAGAACCGCTCGACCGATTTTGTGCAAACTTCACATAAACCATCTACTAAATAGTCCGAACAAAGCCTAAACATTTGGTTTGGATAGGTGAGCCCGTTCTTGAGTTATAAAATTACAAGCAAAAGTGGCATTGATTTTTATAGGTATATATAGATTCACACATAAATATAACACAGAAATAGAATACAAATATTTAAAATAGAAAGTACGTCACAAGTAATAAAGAGGTTCCAGCACGGCGCCGCAAGAGAGGGTACCCAGAAGGCTGGCAGCATTACCTCTCTGTACTGCTATGGCGATTCTCTGTGCGAAGTAGCTACCCGCCGTTGGGTAGCCAGTTACGTCGCGGAGGCGTGCTGAAATCTTATAAATAAAAGATTTAGTCTCCGGGCCCCATGACCCATGGTCTCTACCGCAAAGAGCACAAAAATATAATTTGCCTCCAGGTCTATATACTTTATGTTATTGACAACAAGAACAGAAAGTATAACAAGTTGGATAAATTATAAACAAGTTGTCACAAAAATCCTATAACAATCAGAAAAATACTCACAGTTAGAACAATACATACGTATCTTTCAATTTTCTGAACAAGCACTCAGAAAATCATTCTGACCACTTTGAATAACCATAGTCATTTTTATAAAAGCTGTCCATTGTCTTTGGATCTCTCCCAAATATTGCACGACCAATTGAAGACAAAAGACAGACATCGATGGCAATGAATGGAAGAATAGGAAATCGAGATACGTGTCGCATTTTTTGTTTCTGTTTACAAAAAAGATTTTTAGGAGAGTAAACGTTATTTCGATTTGTAAAGGTTTTCTAAAATTACGACTATTTCAACATTTTTTTTTTATAATGCTTCTTCTTCGTTAGAATTAATGAATGAAAATTTTATTGCGCCATTTACAGAAAAAAATCCGTGAGCGTGTTTCCTAGTGCAACATTAGCCGGCGCTTTGGATTCCAGGGTACGCTTAGTCACGTTTCTAGATTTGACGGTGCTGGTTATCAAGCACAATGGTGCGCCTGTCATGTGACCATCCGTAATCCTTTTAAGTCAGCGTTACTTCTACCATCGACACGTATTCACAGACTTTCATGTTTAGAAATAGCACATATTTCTGAGCAAATCATTACGCGTTTTGATTTTGCAAACCCCAATTCGATTCAACACTGCAAACGTGCCCTGAATCGTCACTGACAGGATTAAAGAAATGATTTATCGAAAATCAATCTTGGAGGATGTAATCTACATTTCGATTGTCATCATCCAGTTATTGTAAGGGCGAGTTTTAAGATTTATTCTAGGTTGGGTTGCAGCATAATTGAGGTCCATTCATCTGAGATATTGGCAAAGGGCTAAAGGGCAGTCGCCGGCGGCGCGTCTCTGATTGGACTTTCTGTTGCAAAGGCCCAGTAATTATAGAATTTCTAAATCTTCTTATTGTTGGTTTTAGTCTTCAAATATATAATTGTTAATCCAAGTATATCGAGTGGGTTACATGATCATTCGCCCTGGTTGACATCTCGTAAAACATGTCAGTGCTTTAACGTTGTTTCTTTAACGACAACCAGAAGAAGGAGTTTTATTAAATTATAGCATACATTTCAAATCCTAGACAAGCCTGACGGACAACTTTCACTCACTTTTTTAACCAATTTCAAAAAAGGAGGAGGTTATCAATTCGACTGTATGTTTTTTTTTTGTATGTATGTTACGCGATATCTTCGTCAACCGTGAACCGATTTTGATGATTTCTTTTTTATTTGATAGCCTTCACTGCCAAGTTGGTCCCATATTAATTTGGTGAAGACATGATGAAGAACTTTGGAGATATGGAAGAAACTCCTTAATGTCCTATAGCATTTTGCGTGATATCTACACCTAATGTGAACAAAATCTTATTCTTTACTATCTGTTTGGTGAATTATTACGTTATTTACGATAAAATAAATAACCGGCCAAGTGCGAGTCAGACTCGCGCACGAAGGGTTCCATTCCATTATCTATAAAAAAGTATGTGATGTAACTAAAAATTTAAGATGATGTCGGTTGCTTTTTAAAAAAAAAAAAATTATTCAAATTATTACATTACTTCTTCTTTTTCCTCGCCACTTCCACTTCAGTATTATTATATAATATTACCTAGGGCTGTTAAAATTTAAAAGTCTGTTCATTTCTCGACGTACAAATTTTCACACAATCAATTGAAACGTGTCAAGCATGACCAAACAAATGATTCAGCTAGTTATGATTACTAAATTAATTTTACATTCTACAAGCAAGTGATATAGGGAACCTCACATGTGTGTGTGTAGGCGAGACACGATGAAAATATTAATATGTATATGTGTGTGTTGATTAATTAACGCTCGTCTCAGCCGGAAAGTAAACAGGGATAATTACAATGACAAACTTAATTAAAATGAGCCAGCGGGTTCCTTTTGTATTTTTTATAATAGTGTTGTAATGATAATGTTCAGGCGGCTTGAAAAATCTTTTAGCAGAATTAGCATAAATAATATTTTTTTTTTACAGTACCAAGTAGGCGAACAGGCGTATGACCCACTTGATGGTAAGTGGTTACCGTAGCCTATGAACGCCTGCAACACCGAAGATGTCACGACCACGTTGCCGACCCTGAAGGAATTTTTCCACGCCCTTTTTTAAGGCTCACATGCTATAGTCACTTGGGAAGACCATGGCATGGAGTTCAATTAGTAAATTCCTGAACTAACGTGTGAAGGACTGACAGACGCGCCAAAGATTATTAGGTTCTTTACATTTATAGATACAAATCTGTAAAAAATTAAAAAGGAAATATAATGTTTACGTGAATGTAACATAACCTCAAAAATTCGTATCAAATCATATTTTGTTAACAAAAAAGTGAACAAAATCTAACCCTTAAACGCGTCGGGAATATTCGAATGAGCAGCATGAAACGGTTCAGTTAGCGGCGAGATGGTCTATTGAGGATTTACAATAGGGCCAATCAACCGACACCAGCCCCCAAGACCTCTCACGTCCTCCGCTTCCGAGTTTCAGATACTTCCCAAGGATTGTGGGAAAATTTTTGCCGCAGAATGATTGGAGGGTTAATGATGTATTAATATGAGCCGACCAACTTTATATTGAGTTTGCATAGGTTTGTGCGGGCATAATAAGATTTATTAGGTTTATAATATTTTAGTATCACATTTATCCTATTTATATTATAGCGAATTTATACGCTTGGAATTTTGTGTAACTTAGGTACCTTCTGGCTCAGCGACCCGAAGTGCATCTTGGCCTCTGAATCGACTGAGCGCCAGTGTTCTATTCCTACAGCCTGAACTCACTCCAGCGGTGTTTGGGACGGCCGACTGGTCTCCTCTGGCTTGATCATCTGGAGAGAATGGGTGAGGATCGTTGAGTCAAGGCAGCCTATCTGGGGAAGTTATTATTATTATTTTTTATACAATTAAGTAGGCAAAAAGGCATACGGCCCACCTGATGGTAAGTGGTCACCGTAGCCCGCAACACCAGGGGCATCACGTGCGTATTGCCGACCCTTGAGAAATCCTTTAACGCCCTTTTTGAGAGACCCCATGTTGTAATCTCTTGGGAAAACCATGTTGGGGAGCTCATTCCACAGTCTCAGCGTACGTGGGAGAAAATTTCCATATCATATTGTCAAGTTATCAAGAATTTTGTGTTTATTTTCCAGCAGCCATGATCAATTAAATTAAATGAATTTCTTTTAATTATAATTTTGTGATTGGTACAATAAAGTGTTTAACTATCTATCTATGCAAGTATTAGGGTAAAAGCAAAAATTTCTTATTTTACAATGAACTAATAGTTCCGTAGAATTGGGGGTTCTGAAATAGGCTCTAATTAATTGAATCATGTAGGTGGAATTTCCAATAAAAAGCGATTTCTTGGAAATTGGGGAAAAAGTCTTTACTGTCAAGATGAGTGAATCTAATGAAGAAATTCGAAACATTTTAAAATTTTTCTACAAAAAAGGTAAAGATGCATAGCAAGCCGCGAAAAAAATTTGCGATGTTTATGGACCTAGTGCAGTGTCTCTGAGAGTAGCACAAATTTGGTTTAAGCGTTTTCAATCCGGAAATTTTGATGTCAAAGATGCACGTCGCTCTGGTCGCCGGATAAAATGAATGCCATTTTTGAAAAAGTGGAGCAAGATCGGCATATTAGTAGTTACGACGTAGCTTAAGAACTGGGAATTGACCACAATACTGTTTTAGCGCATTTGAAAAAAAATGGATACACAAATCGATATTTGGGTACCTCACGAGCTCACTGAAAGAAACCTAATAAACCGTGTACTCATTTGTGTTTATTTATTACGACGTAATGAAACCGAACCAATTTTAATGAAGCTGATAACTGGTGATGAAAAGTGGATCACGTACGACAAGAACGGGTGAAAAAGGCCGGTCAGGCTTCACAGACTTTGGAGGAACCCGGGTTAACTCGCAACAAGGTGATGCTGTGTTTGTGGTGGGATTGGAAGGGCATTATTAATTATGAGCTGTTACCACGAGGCAGGAACATCGATTCTAAACTCTACTGCGAACAACTGATGAGATTAAAGCAAGAAGTAGAAAGAAAGCGGCCGGAATTAATCAACAGAAAGGGTGTGGTTTTTCATCATGATAACGCTAGACCTCACACATCTTTAGCCACTCAGCAAAAATTAAGAGAGTTTGACTGGGAGGTGTTAATGCATCCGCCGTATAGTCCTGACCTTCAGATTTCCATCTGTTTCGGTCTCTTCATTCGTAGTTAAATAATTAAAAAAGTAAAGAAGTCTTCAATAACGGTCAAGTATTTTTCTACATTGAAATGGCTTTACGTTTATTTAAAATTAATGTGTATCAAATTAAGCGAAACATTATTAAAGGCATCACTAATTCAACATCATCACCCCTAACTCTTTTAATTGAAATCGACTCTCAATATTCAAACATAACTATAAGAGATTGCTAAAAACTAATGCTACCAATTAAATTCAATTATGTTCTTTCATCCACAGAAAATATTAGAACGCAGTTAGCCAACAGACTGATTTTAGTTTTGTAAAGCAAACATCAAAACGCTCAGTCGAGGTATATAGTGCAAAACCAAGAAAATCCGCGCAGTATTGTTTCTAACCTAGGAACCTATTTCACACTTGGCTGGAAATAAACTACCCGCTGTATTTAGACGTGATGGATACGTAACTTACACTAGACTTTATTAACAAAGCATTTAAGTCGGAATTACCGTATTAACTTACGAGTCGCGGTATCAAATGTGCACTGGTCGAAATCTGTGTAATCGAATACGCTCGGATTCATAACCATATTAAGTTGGGGGTTGGTATTGATTATATCGAGTAGATACACATGTCGAGAACGGAACCGATAGCCAAATAAACTAGCAAACCGCATCGATTACCTGTCACGGGCAGACCGAGTCGGGTGACCGCGCCGACTCGAAGAACCTCTCTATTATTAAGGCTTGCTAAACACGATCTTAAGAGCAGAAAATTATCAGCGATTTGATGGGATAGCGATGAATGCATCGATAAATAGAACCGGGTTAACATGACAATGAGGAAACAGCGGTTCATCAAAATATTCTACTAAAATTTTTTAGCTGCATATAACAGCTATTTTTTATATAATCTACAAGTGTAGACTGTAGTCTGAAAGCAATGGACTCTCTGCATTCGAATCACAATATTATACTGATAATTCTTCTAAAACCATGATCTTGTATTGGTACGTACTACTCCTTCAGTCGTTTGCTCACGGCTGCGATTACTTGTGGCGATCTTTTGCTCCCAGGATTGCGTTGGAGATCTAGGTGTTGAGCTGCAGCCCGATTTGGTCAGACCATCGTATTTGGCTGCGTCCTCTGGCTCTCTTTCCGTCCATCCTGCCATTTTTGATTGTATGATCTTGTACAAGAAACGAAAAGTCATAATATCAGGCTGTAATGCAAGTTGAGGAATATAGGATAGAATACATAATATGTGCATGCAATCTTAATACTGTTGGTATCACGATGAGTATTGTTAGTTAATCAACCTACTGCCATTATTGCATCTGATTACCATTTATAACACAATCCCCGTAATTAGGTCAATGAGAAGTCAACGAACCTTGACCGCTTAAAGGTTACGATGGGATAAGTTGACTCTACGGTATTTATAGAAAAAAAAAATGAACTCTGGTAAACTGAACTCACTCTCTCTTACCTGTCAGATGATCTGAAGAAGGTTGCAGGCAAGGGCTGGATGAAGGACGATTCTAACCGGTAACGTTCAGCAGTGGACTGACTGCGTCTGAAATGATGATGACTCTTACTACACTGGCGCCAAAAACCAGTGCTTAATTTGTGTTCCTATTTGAAGGGTGAAACTAGCAGTGAAATTACTGCGTAATATTGCGTAGCCAATAGTTGGTCGCGTGGCTATCTTTTACAGATCATGAGTTTAACAAAAAAAATAACCCACAATTATGTCACCAAAACTACAGCATTTTCATCGCACTTATAGTTAGTAATTATTAATGCATTAAATAACGGAGATTTTCACCACCTAACTGTATCTTGTTGTGCTAAAAGCATACAGTCAACTTCCTAACTTTTATATATTTTCAATAAAAGGCCCATTCGTCGCATACTTTCCTTTGGCGGCTGGCTTATCGCTAAGTCGTGACACCAGAAAATTAAAAGTGCCCCGTCATGCTTGGGCTATCTTAGAAATAGGGTGACTGGCTGTTGTGGGTCGTGGAAGTTAATTAATTGGTTCCCGGACATGTCCGACAATTGTCGGAACTTTCTTCGTTTTAGCCGTTGCTAAGTAGTGAGTTGAAGTTTTTTATGATGATATTTTTTCTGAGAGTAATCTAGCGACGGCCCATTTTTAAGGAGAAATATTAATAAAAAATAAATTTATATATTTTTTTTATACAACTAAGTAGGCAAACAGGCGTACGGCTCACCTTATGGTAAGTGGTTACCGTAGCCTATGAACGTCTGCAACACCGGAGATGTCACGAGCGCGTTGCCGACCTGTCCGCTATCAGCACAGCGACCCCTCTGGAGCTTGGCGACCCTTCTGACCAGCAGGAACACAACACTGCATCACAGTGTTATTTGGCTGCGGTATTCTGTAGGGTGGAGGTACTTCCCCAGACGGACTTACTCCTTACAAAATGTCCGACCTCTCTTAAATTATCTGGTAGAACATAATTTTTCATTATGCGTATATATTAAAGAAATTCGCCTCGTAGCTTGTAGCATTACTCGTAGCAAATTTTACGTAGAACTGCTACAACCGACGTAGCAATTGCAGCTAATATTTCGTAGAAGAGCTACGACGTGTCGTAGCGTTTATTATGTAGATGTTTTGTATAGCAATCAATAATATGTGATGTAAATCTATACCATTCCCTCCCCGTGTCAATCATAAAATGCGTCCAAGGGATCAACTCATATTTTAAATTTCTGATGATGATTAATTTACTGACCATGACTGATTAATTACTGGCACTGAATTATTTCATAATAATATTGGTCTAAACAGTATAGTACCGACGCAAATGTGCCAAACTCATGCCTGTCATTGACGTAAAATCGATATTATTATCCCAGACGTCCCCTGGTGGCTTTTTCGATGCTTTAAATGATGGGCCCGTTTATCTCGTAAAGCTTGATAAGATAGACTCAACTCTAGATTTATATAATGATTTCTTATGTTTTCGCGAATGTTATTCATTAAGTTAAACTATTTTAATACGGTTTTATCGCGTTTATTACTTATTTATTTACACCTGACGTTTCAAACACTTTACAGCGCTCATGGTCGCATGGCCTGCGACGCGATAAAACGCGATATAACCGTATTAAAATAGTTTAATCTAGATTTATATTTTTTTCTATTAATTAAAGCGCTTCTCTTTGTCGAACTGACTATGACAAAGGTGTGTACAAAAATTTATCCCTCTTTTTCTCATTTTAGCGCTGTTCCGGTTGCGCCTTCTGGATGGTTATATACCTATACAACATTTATTTGTATGTAATTTTCTATGGTGCCGGCTAATAAATGTTATCACTTTTTCCTCCGTGGTGTTGGGATTGCAATATTTTTATTTGTGTTTTGTTCTTTAATACTTAAACAAATAAAAATAAAAATTACTGGCGGCCAGTCCCCCCTTTCTACGGATGCTCTCAAACAGCAATGTTTTTTTGACATTTTCGATTAAAATTATCATATTTCACCCAATATTTTTTTTAAATCGGAATGTACACCTAATCCATCCACAGGATTCAAAAACAGATAATTTAAAAATAGGGAACCAGGTAACACCTAAAATATACATAAGTGGATATTTTACAAATACATTTTCAGGGTACCTACAATCCTAAAGATAAGTAGATACATGTTAGGTTTAAAATGTATCATGAAATTAATTGCAATGCCTGTGTGGGATAGCTCTTAAAAGCTTGGTTAAGTTAAATTCGACTGGACGACTAGCTAGTGGAAAGTTTCATCTTTGTAGAGAAACCACCGTGGATTTGTAGAACTATTAGAACTATTATAGATATAGGTAGGTTCTTACTATTCATTTTATTTGCATAAAACTGCGAATTTCGTGAGTAATATAAAGATAACATTAACTTTCTTACTATTTTTTTTAAATGAACATAAAATACGTCAAACAACCATCCATGACTAAATAAATTTTCTTCGACTTTGACCTATCCCAATGCACAGGGGAGTACTATTATTTACTTTGTGGGAGTAGGTAGTAACTACTCCTTATGCCTCTTTATGGTTTAGTGACAGTAAAGTCACTGGACTCTTTATATCATGGAAAATAAATACCTACCTACAATTTTTTTTCAGACCCACACTTTATGCCCTCTAAATGGCGCTGTTATAAGTTTAACTTAACGTTACATAGCTAAGAACTAGCGTATAGCTAAGACCTTTCCAACGTTACCCCATTTGTTTAATTATCTCTACTAGTTCAGAAGAAAATCGCTTCAGATGAACATACAAACCGGTCAAAATCATAACCCTGGAGTGCTATTTTTAAAAAGTGTGACTCACGTAAAATCGGTGTGTCGAATAATTTTTGTTTGATATCGATTCGAATGCTTTTCGTTTGTTATTTAAGTATTTTTGTTCATTATATAACGAAGGAATTTTATTCGACATATATGTCACACGTTTCAAAAATCAGTCTCCTGGTGGCTTTGCCATAGTCGGGTAAAAAATATTACTTTCTTTGGAGCGGGTTTACCATGGTTTAATTCCATTCAAATCAGAGTGAGTTAACGCAATAAAAACACAGCAATTTAACCTTGCCATATTCTAACTCGAGATGCTTAATTGACAGACACGTGGTGTTAAGGTTACTAATAAATCCATGGTTACTAGGTATATACCTAATCTTATTTCTGTGAATACGAACGACACAACACATAAGTCGACTGGCATTGGAAAGAAATTAAAGACCTTGATATTAACTAAACTTGGTAACTTACCGTCCGATCGCACAAACTATAAAACACGTTAACGAATTTTTACCAAAACCTAACCATGACCGTGAGGGATATTTTTTGTTAATGATGCTGAACCAAAAACCGTTTTACCAAACCAAAAAAATCGTTTAATTTTGAATAATTTTATATATAGGAGAGCCGAACGATATTACAATTAACGCGATTGCGTTCCTGGTATTATTTATTTTTAATATAATATAAACAAAATAATCGATTACAATTAGTCTATGATTTGCACCATGTAGACATAATCGATAAAAAGAAATCTACAGCACTACTTGCGCATCGCGCACGCATGACCATAGACAACCGCATGACGCGCCGCTCATCGCAGTGCAACAACTGTCAAATTGTTGTTTCTTTTCATAATTGTACCTATTTATTTGTTTCATAATAATATAACTAAATAGAGTCAGTATATTGAAATGGGCTGAATTTCATGTGAAATACTCAAACTATTCAATAGCTAATTTACTATCCAATTGCAGATGCCAGTATAAATAGTGATTACAATGGACCAACAATTCTCATTGTCGTGGAACAATTTTCACGGTAATTTGAGTAAAGGATTTGCCGGCTTGCTGGGCAAAGGCGAATTTGTAGACGTGACCATTGCTGTGGAAGGACATCTGCTGCAGGCGCACAAAGTTATTTTATCAATATGTTCGCCTTACTTCAAGAAAATGTTCCAATTAAACCCATGTCAACATCCAATTGGTATTACCTAATTCATTAGTTCTCGTCTTGTCATGCATTGGAATGAAATAGAACTGGATATTTAACAATTCAGGCATTGAAAACTAAATAACACATTTATATCATTGCAACTTTGTCATTGCAAAAACTATAAAAATTGGATGTCCTATTTCATTCCTTATTTTACTCTTCATCCAGTAGTCTCAGCATATTTAAAATTTGTTATTATTTGATCTTAAACAAAAAATTATGTATGGAAAAAACGATTTTTGACTGTTAATTTGCGTGACTTACTTATATAAAAAGGGCTCCAAAAACAGCAAATCACTTTGAGAAGAGTTACCTAAATGATATTTGGTGCCATTAATACATTTTAACCTGGTGGTCAAATCCGCTAATAAAGACCATACAACTGATATTCAAATATAATGCATTTTTGATATGCTCAATATGCTAACACAATTTGGAATCTCAATTTAATTGCAACTAAAATGTCATTGAATGGTAATAGTAGAAAAAATGTAAATAAATAACAGAGTACCGATTATTGAAAGAATTGATGAATTTTTGATTAACAAAGTCTTCCAGTTGCAGTTCAATGGCATGCCAATGGAATACGATTGGTCTTAAAATTAGTAACAGAATACCAGAAACATCAAAAGTTGTTATTGCGATCCAAATATGATTCAATTGTGCACTATGTAAAATAAGAGAATTGACGCCCTGGTATATTGTTAATTTATTTACAGTTGTTCTAAGGGATGTTACACACAAAGCAATGAGAGATTTGCTACAGTTTATGTACCATGGTGAGGTGAGTGTAAAGCGAGAGGATCTCAATAGTTTTATAAGCACTGCTGAAGTATTGCAAATCAAAGGATTGACACATAAAGAGGTATGTTGAGCTAACATTTTTATTTACAAATGACAGGTCATACTACAACCAAATGGTTAGAATGTGCCGCCAGTACAATGAAGTCCTTGTATCTAACAGAGATATTGATATTTATCACTTTTCACTATATAAGTTCAGGCGGCAAATATTAGTATATCTTAAAACACAATACTTTTGTGACAAATGAAATTAACTGCTTTTTTTTGTGAGCGTTTAGCCAATCATTTGAAAACTTGAAACATTTATCTCTATTGTTTGTCAAATTATCTTTTTTTTATTCAAAGTGTTTAGGCGTACATATTTTTGGATTACGATTTAGATCAGCTCCTTAATCTAGATTATAAGTGCTTCAATGATTGTAATCTGTTTTGTATGCTATTAAATAAATAAATAAATTTCATTGAGTTAGGTTCTGGTTCTTCTGAATAGGCTACTTGACTGTGTTCACATATTAACAAGATTTTTATATGGAACAATACATACACTAAAAAGTAACTGGTTCTGAAAACAACAACAAAATTGGTAATTAATTAAAGCAGTAATTTGCATTTAAAGTTTTCTAATAAGGAAAAGTGGGAGTGTGGTGGGGACATCTTGCTATCTCTTTGTATGCATGAAATCAAGTGGCAGTGACGTCACTCCACCTTAATGGTGTGTCCTTTTCTTGTTTTTTGACAGTTTCCCTTCCACAGGATTTCAAAGACTTATAATTTATTTAATATTGATTGAAGGGATTCCAAATTCTTTCTGTTTTTAAATTCAGGGACTCAAATTAGTGATATGAAATATAAAAAAATAATTGAGTATATTAGCCTATTGTTGACTGGTCTCAACCCTCAAATGTTCAGGATCAATCATTCCTTATCCTGGGAAATACAAATCAATAGTCAGCATAACCCGTATTCATTAAATAAGTTTTAATTATTGGAAAACTTTTCTTAAAAACAATGAACAGATTGACCTTGACAAAACAAAAGGAATGAGATGCCTTGAAAATGTGTAGATGTTTAATTCCATCATACCAATGTTATAGTACATTGTAGCATTTTTTCTTATTTTTTTTTTCAGACTGAAGAAGATGATAGTGAAAAAGAGCAGGATCTCTCTAAACACATCACAGAAAATAACATACCAGATGCAGAATCATGTGCGTCAGACACATATGAAAATGCCACTACAGAAGAAGCACAAAACAATGACATGGATATACTTAAACACAGGCAGTTCATAGAAAAGTTACAGAGGCTTAGTAGCTTGAAACGAAAGTCTGAGGAATTTCTACAAAAGACATACTATTCTGATATTATGAATTCCGATAAGAGGGCCAAAACAAAAGAAAAACCAACATATAAAAGCAACAATATGTCACAAAATAGTAATTATGATAATATGAAAAATGTATATGAAGAAAAAGCTATTGATATATCATCAGCCTACAATGCACAAGTACAGAATACAGTCAGCGAAGTAGATGACAAACATAATGAGTCGTCTGAAACTGTAGAAGTGAAAACTGAATTTGATGACATGGATATTGTTGTTACTGATCCTGCTCTTTGTACTACCCCCAAGAATTATGATAATTTAAGAGACGGGAAAAAGGATTTACCATTACAATTAGACTACCAGTCCCCACAAGATAGTAAGTTGAATTTTAAAATCCATTACAATACTATTCTACTCTTTTCATATTTTCTTATATTTTTTCATCCTTTGGTATTACTTAGTTTGTGTGATTAACATTTTATGTTGCTTACTAACGCTTTCATTAATATCTTTAGATTAGAGATTGTGTTGAAAATGCAATCATTTATTAGTTTTCATTATTTTCTTTTGCAAAGTCTCCATTAGTGAAAACACGATGGCATTTTCAACAACATGATCTAATTGATTTCCCATGTATTAACAATATTTAATGAAAATGCCCATCGTGATTTCAGATTGCACCAGCCTAAACTCATTATTCATCGACCTTAAAAACTTAGTGAATGGTAAGGTGACTAACAAATTGAGAACTAACACACTTGAAGAGTTCCCAAGACATTCAATGGAACACCGATTGATAACTATACCTCAGAAGGAAGATGGGAAGAAGAAATATCCGCAGCGCTCGTGTCGGTTATGCTGGAAAATAGGGAAAAGACGCGATACGCGTTTCATGTGCAGTGCATGTGAATTACCTTTTTGTAAATCACCATGTTTCGAGATTCATTTCAATGACGTACTCAAAGTATCACAGTTGCAGGGAGATTATTACGCTACATAGACATAAGATTTTTCTCAATATTAGTTATATACTTAAGCTATTTAGTATTATTAAGGAATATATTTTTGATATTAAAAGAGAGAATGCTATTTTTAGTGTTACTAAAAATATGAACAGAAAGAGTGAATCAAAGATTCCATTGTTTGGGACCAATAATCAAAAGATCAAAATTTTAATATTTATCAATAGAAATGCAACTAAAGGCACAATATAAATTTAAAGTATGGTCATTGTGTTTACACAATAAATACATATAGTAATATATAAGGACTTCATAAGCACAATAATTTAAGTAATCAACTGTGATAGTGGAATTCTATGATAAAGTGCCAATAAGAAATCGAACTTTACAAGTTTAAAATAAATGTTTCCCTTATGGTCAGTGCCATGAACTTTTACCATAATTTAAAGAAGTCTTTTTATTGCTCATATTCTAGTCTATTTATTATGTAAGTTAAGACTTTTTTGGACAATTTGGTAAAATTAGTTATAATAAGCTTTGTCTGATTAGATTTTTAAAATCGAATACAAAATATATATTTTTTTAGGTTTTGTATCCTCTTGTGAACCTTACAACCATTTCTGATACCCTATAATATTATATAATTTCTTTTTTTACATATAGGTGCGTATCTATAATGATGAATGACGTTTTTTTTAAATGGTATTTATTTACATTTTCTATTTAGGATTCGAAATTATTAAATTAAAATTGATCTCTTTATGAGCTACTTTAAGTTAGTTTTAAATAATGAGATTACATTCCTAAATTAATAATTGGGCTGTAAGAATTTCCACAAAATGGAAAGTAAATAAAAACGGTATATTTTCGACAAAGAGTCAAAGAGTGAACTAAATTATATTTTATAATGCTTTGTGTGATGTTGAAATAGTGTGGCTTCTAGTTGTAAGCAAATGTATTTTTGTACCCATATTTAATAAAATACATTACAAAAATCCATCTTATTACTTCGAAAACTGTTTTGTTTGTTTTGGGGGACTTTTTAAACACCGTTAAATTTATTTAAATATTAATTAAAAGTGAAATATATAGGTGACGGAGAGATTTTGTATTGGAGGTTGATTTTTTCTTGTTTTAAAGGAAACAAAGTTTTACGCCCTTACTGAGCACAGACATAAGCTACTGTTTAAAAAGTCACTCAGTGAAGTTATTATATTAATTCATTTGTTACGTTATCTGCTTGTGTAGTATGATGTACTTTATAATTTCCTAGAATTTACTTTGGGCTAATGTACACAGCTGCATGGCTTTTTATGTTCGTAAAAAATACTGTAACGTATTCTTTTCGTTACGCTGCGTTTGACCTTTGGCTTTTCACTTTGATTGTGCGTAATGGACAGTTTTTAGACCCTAGTTCACCAATCATGTTTTAACGATTGATTACTTAATCACTTTGTTACATTAATCAGATTTTTACATAAAGGACTAACCAGTGATTATAGAATGGGGAACTCAAAATGATGTAAAATGTTGTTTAGATGGAAACAAACAGGCGTTACTAAATTAAGAGGCCTACGCCCAGCAGTAGACTGACGGCGGCTGAAATTATGATGAAACAGTAGTTTAAAATTTTAACATATAAGATTTAGTTTTTCATATAAATCCCAAACAGTATGTTTGAGAAAACTGCCGAATTCTCTCTGTACCACCTCTTGGATTATTGGTATTAGCTGTTAGCACTTTTCATCATTGTTTTGAAGTCAAAAGAAAAATAATTGTTAGACGAACGAACGATCTAATAAGTAAGACATGCGTAAAACCCGTAATCGAAAGCCAAGCTAAGGATATAAAGGTAGGTAGGATCTTTATCTATCTCGTACAAGAATACCTACGTTACTTATAATCATTGTTCCAAACAATGTTAAAGGAAACAATTTTTTTTTATTATTATTATTATTAGGTATTTAGGTCCCACTGCTGGGCAAAAGCCTCCCCTCTCTGTTAATTATAAAATCAATTATTATTTACAGGTGCTCTTTCACTTGTGGTGAACGGGACGAGCGAAAACCAGCAGTTACCAGTACGGTACAAGTATATTTACAGTAGAAAAGGACACAAACAACTAGTTCATATGAATTTCGTATACACCAAACATTCGACCACTCACGGTAAAACCTCCTGGAGATGTGTGCAGTATTTCTCATTGAACAGATGTCCGGCCACAGTTGAAACCATAGACTCAATGATATATGCCATAAACCACCAACACAATCATGAAGATTGCTTTGAGAAACTCGCAAGAAATAACATATACGAAATGAATGCTTCACCCAAATAGACGTGTAAATAATTACAATAGGTTTTAAAAATGTAAAGTTCCTATATTTATTTTTAATAAGAAATTGATATTGTATAATTTATCTATTGTTAGAATAGTGACGTAATATTCTCAGAATATTTTTTGTACCCAATACTATAACCCGGACTCATCTAGTCAATTAGAATATTTTGATGTTAGTTTTCCCATAAGTATTGCCTACTCAAGATCTGCAAACACGTACAATTAAAGTCTTGTATTGAAATAATTAAAAGTTTATTTACATATTACTTATGATACATTGTATCTACATTTAGTAAAAAAAATAATTTTATCTTTTATCGCGTTTAGTTGTGTCAGCGCCTCCAAGCATGGCTGCGTTGCGTTTACGTGGTCTGTGCTTTTTACTGAATCCAACACCTGCGAAATAAAATAATTTGTAATAGAGATGTGTTTTCTCTCTAGAAATATGTATGATTAAATAACTGCCTCCGTGGTCCAGTGATTAAAGCGTTCGCCTTCGATTCTGAGGTCTTAGGTTCGATTCCCACGGAAAGCATACTTTGTTCAATTGATTAGGACATTCCAGGCTTGAAATACCTGATAGTCCGATGATAATTCCGTGCTTCGGAAGGCACGTTAAGCCGTATGTCCCAGCTGCCACCTGTCGGTCGTTAAAGGAACCACTACAGAGGCTGAAAGGTGGTACCCTAAAACTCCCGATACCAGGGTGTACAGGGTCGATTGACGATGAAAGCCACTCAATATGATGAGCGGCCTACTTCGGAAAGATGATCCCAAACGGCTGAATGTTTTTGAACTTCCTTCTTCAAATAAAATAAAAAAAATTCATCCATTAATTATTTACCTATTTACTATCCATCCCCGAGAATGTTAATGTTTAGTACGCGGACGATTTCAATTTATAATAATGCACTATCAGCTCGCCCCAGTGCTGCTCTCAATACCATGGTATTTACGTGCGAAAACGCACTATTTTCTATTATCAAATGCACGATAATAAATATTTTAATAATTATATGGATACTTACGAACGTCCACGTCAGGTTTTTCTTTCAATCCGAAAGACCGTGCTACGGCATCAAAATCCATGGTTAGAAGGTTGAAAACATTTTTCAATTTCTTTACTTCGAACGCACGAATATACCCTTCATAGGCCTCGACTGCTAACTGATGAAAGTGCTCATTTTTTAAGGTTTCATCCAGCTGAAATTTAGAAACAGTTATGTTTGATTTAGTAAATGTTTCAACATACAATACAATATATCTTTATTGCCCATATACAGTAACAAATAAGACTTCAACATAATATAAGCAAAGGCGGACTTATTGCTAGGCAATCTCTTCCAGTCAACCCTTATGAGGTGAAAGAGAAACAGTTAAATTAGGGTGGGTACAGCAACAGATATAGTTGAAAATTATAAACATGCACAAATATTGCATATAAAATAAACATACATAAATAACTTACATAATGTAACATTCATACATACTGTATGCATATCTAAGCGAAAATAACAGCAGTATCAAATCAAACTGAGACTCTTGAAACTGGTCTGAGCAGTGCGAATGTCTTCAGGCAAAGCATTCCAGAGACTTGTTGCTTGTACAGTGAAAGATTTAGAGTATGCAGCAGAAGTATGAGTAACATAGGTCCAGAATAGGGAATCAGATGTTCAAGCGCCATCTGTTAGTTACATTACTTACATTTTACTACATTAGATTACAACAGAAAGAACTGATTTATTTCATTTTCATCCAGAATTCAAAAGCTTGGTAAACTGCGCCCTTGTTATTTTTCAGAAATCGATTTCAAGTATAGTTTATAAATCCTGACATCCAAGTTAGCCACAAGAAAGAACTTGGTGACAATAAAATCAAACAGGATGTTTACATAAAAATATGGATCTCACCTTAGGCTGCAAATTGGAGTAGTTATCCCATGTTTCATATTTGTCCAAGAAAACCTTGGCATCTTGTAAATGTGTGACAAATTCCTTCTCTTCCGGCCTCAGTAATAATACTGCGTTACCCGCAGCGCCGAGACCTCTGGCAGTCCTCCCAACTCTGTGAATGTATTCCTGAAAATCAATCTATAAAATAATTGTCTTATAACTCATAAGTGGGACAGTGTAAGTAATAAAAAAATATGTTTATATTACGGCAATAGGCAAGCGTCTGGTCATAACATTATCTGCCTTTTACTTCCACATAGACACACCCTGGACACTCCATACAACAGCGGCGAGCCCGATACCTATTACTAATAGTCACTATGATTCGGTCGCGTACGCATGCGTGTCAATGTGTGTGTCAGTCGTAGAGTTGATTATTTACCGTGTATGCGTCATAGTCGTCGCAGCTGCCGCACGGCAAAAGCCTCATCCATGCAATGTTTTGCCCTCGATTTTTATGTTAAGATTTATGCATAAAGGGTCACAGTTTTAAAACCATTCAAAATTGTATTTAAAAATCTGTTTCAAGTTCAACACCAATGACACTAATACAAAGTTTCTAAATTAATTAAAAACATATCTTACATTAGTATCCGAAGGTGGATCAAACTGTACAATCCAGTCCACAGCCGGTATGTCTAAACCCCGCGCCGCCAGGTCTGTGCAGAAAAGAGCGCCCTTTTCTGCATTGTAGAAAGTGGATATTGTTTCTGTTCTGTCTGCTTGGCTCATTTTGCCCTAGAAAATATTATAGAAAAAATAAAAACCCCAAAAAAAATATTGGGAAATCAAAACATCATTAGGAAATCTGATAAGTAAATCTTAGTAAAACAAACTGCTACAACCTACAACACTATCATTAAAACCATTATCAAGTTTATTCATTACTAGCAACCCGTCCTGACTTTGCCAAGGCCTAAATAATTTTTCAAATCGGATCAGTAGTTCCTGAGATTAGCTCTTTCAAACAAACAAACTCTTCAGCTTTATAATATTAGTATAGATTTTAGTCAAAACAATATGGGTCACAGGCTAAAAAAGGATAATCAAAGGTTCGGATTCAATACATAACAAAATAACATAACTTACATGTATACATACAACTGACGCGCCACAATAAGTGGAAAAGAACTCATAGTGAAACTCTGCCGATTTGCAACTTGAGAAGAACACCATAACTTTCTGGTCACGAGTTTTTTTCAACAGTTTGTGTAACCACCACATCCTGTACTCTGTTTGAATTATTACATACCTAGAATAAAAGGAATGTTTATTCATTCAGGGATAGTTTATATAGGTTTAAGATTTCTATTAGAACAAGAAAAATGGGTCCAGTTAAAACTCTACTAGCAGCCATTAAAAGATGATATAAGCTAAATAAGCTGCTAGTTATGTTTAGTTAGCACATAACTATTTAGTTATGACACTAATAAAGGACAAAATAGTTGCGAAACATGCAAGCCATGCTTACTATAATAAAAGAGTAGAATCGACGTGTTTGTACATTTATTATTTTAGATAGAAAATGAGAGGGAACGACTAAAAATTAATAATAGATTACAAAAAAATATTTTATTTCATTCTGTCTGTCAGGAACTACTGAACAGATTTCTTTTTAGTTTTTACAAACTATTGGCTCATCTAATCTATATTTCATCAAAGTATAAATGCGATGAATGGCGATATCATGAAAAAAAAGTTCATTAAAAGATTTTTTCAATTTTCCCTGATAAAATTTTATAGCAAAATATTATGCGTAGTAAGTAGGTAAGTCGTCAAAGTTACATAATTTCGGCATTTTCTAATCTGTGTTTCATCAAATTCGGACATCAGGAAAAAAGTTATCATCATTTAAAGATTTTTTTTAATTTCCACTAGAAAAAAAATTACATAGCAAAGTAATAAGGAGAGTAAGTAGGTAAGTTGTCAAAGTCACATAATTTCAGCATTTTTCTCCGATTTGTTTGCTAGATCATGAAGAAGTTGTCTCAGTCAATCGACCCTGCAAGCCCTGGTGTATTTGTTTCAAAATCCCTTGCCTTCAAGTTGTATTTGATGTCCGTTTCTCTTGGTTCATTAAATTCATGTCCTATAAGTTGCTTATTCTAGGGTCAATCGACCCTGTATGCCTTGGTTTCAGAGTTGCCTCACTGTCAATGTTTTATTATATTTATACAGATGTAGATTCTACATCTATATAAATATAATAGAACTGTAGATGTACATCCATGCTCTATACTAATATTATAAATGCGAAAGTCTGTCTGCTATAAAATCCCTTGAGAATTTCAAATTTTTATGATGACAACACAATCAAATAAAATGCACTTAATTTTTCATACCCTTGCTTAAGTCCATCCACTGTAGCTTTCAAGTTATCTTCATCTGTATTTATGATATGGACATCCTCCTTCATAGCTGATTTAATTAGCGCTTCTGTTGTCTCAGAGTTGGTTGCACTGAACAACATAGTTTGTCTGTTCTCTGCAATATGGTTTATGATGGGACATCATTTTTTTTTTCAGATCAGATGTTTGAACTATTGCAAAAATTTTGTCAAGCAAAAAAATTGATTGATCTTAGGCTGACTAATAATGTTTTCCAGAATAACCAGTACAAAACGACCTGCACCGGCAAATCAGGCCAATTGATCTGATCCATCTTTGGCTAATGCTATCAAATCTATTTTTCCTTATTACCAAAACCAAAAAAAAATCTAAATCTATGACCAAAACCAATGCAAGGAATAAATTATGCAAGATCCATCTTTAAGAACATCATCTAATCGTTATTCAGGTAGCACCTTCGTCATCGTTCCAGGCTCAGTCAGTCCACTGCTGGCCTTACCCAAATTGAGGGGTTATTGCTATATATATCCCAAATTCCCAAGATATAGCAGACCAATCTCAATAGGCAAAAGCTATGAAATTCTAATAAGAGCATATCAATGTACAGTTTCTTACTTGGAAGACGACTGGTTATTTGTTTCAAATCTTCTTCAAATCCATACTGAAATATCTTATCGGCTTCATCCAGAACTAGACATCGGACATTTTTGTAGTCAAATTCTTTTGTTCGCATATGATCAAGTAGTCTTCCCGGTGTTGCTACTACTATGTGCACACCTAAATAAAAACAGAAAAATCATTAAATAAGGCAGTATACATATTATTGTTCTATATCTATTAATTATGGCATAAAAGGGGACTAAGAAAGTACTTCTACTATTTGGATTTACAACATTCAAGAAAACCAAAACAAAAGTTATAAGGAAGAAAGGATTTCTCAATTAATCAACTACACCCCCAGCCTTCTCTAGCTTAAGAATACTTCCGATGGACAGCTGAGTTGGAAGTACAATAAGCCACTTAAACTGAGCTCACCAACCCGCCTGCCAAGCATGGCGAGTATGAAAACCCCTCAATTTTGGGCGAGGCTTAGGCCTTAGGTCCAGCAGTGGACTGACTGGGGCTAAAACGATGATTTTATTACCTTGTGACAGTTCAGCACTCTGCTTTTTTCTACTTTCGCCTCCTATTACCAAAGCTGATGTAATGGTTTCCTGGTCTGATATAAGATTGGTCATCACACTGTATGTCTGCATTGCCAGCTCACGAGTAGGAGAAATTATTATACAGCAGGTCCCTGAAGGAATGACAGGCAACAATGAGATTTCTTTACAAATGAATAATCCCTTTATTTTATTTATCTATGAATTTGAAAGGATGTGTGAGAATATTTGTTAGAAAACTTGCTTTTAAATCGAATTTCGACATGGTTCTAGTGTGATAGGCATTCTCTTGTCAGAAATTTGCATAGATGTTGGTAGTTTTTAAGAAAAAGTTTGCAAAGGCACCTTGCACTGCACTCTGACTGTTTTTTATAACCTGTTCTATCGCCGGTATAAGGAAAGCTATAGTTTTTCCAGAACCCGTTTTTGCTGTAGCTACAACATCCAGGCCTTCCAAAGCCTTAGGTATCACTGCAGCTTGAATATCAGTCATATATTTAAAAGCCATGCGTTTTAAAGATTTCAATATGAATGGTGAAACTCTATTTTTCAAAGTTTTGAACTTAGTCTTGGTCTCTTTCTCCTCCATGTCAAGAAAATTGTGAAAAATTAATTTAAAAAGTTAGGTTAAAATAATATAGACATGCTAGTCATCTATGTTATTCAGTGCGTCATTTTTAATTTTATTTGATTCCACGCATTAATATTTGTTTTGTAAAATACTAATATCGCGAATATTAATGTGAAAAATAAATATATAAATTAATTTAAATTCAATAATCAAACAAGACCAAACAAGACAGACAAACACGGGTCGGATATTTTCACGTTATTAATTGACATAATTTTTTGGCGTTTCTGACACTGACATCAAAGTTGAATGCTTTTTGCCACGCATGGACACACACACACAGTAGCACAGACCATTTTGTGGCACAGAATATGATTATTAGAAGCACAATGAGCAGACTCTCAGGCGCCTTTGTAGAAAAGTCGAATGATATATCTCGAAAAATATATCGATTGTCTATTGGAAACCTTGTGTTCGTCTCAAATCAAGTGAAATTTCTGTACTATTTACATTGACTACAAATGAGAAATAAAAAAAAAGAATAAAACAAAACTACTTATTTAAATTAAATTTTTATTTAAATATAGAGGCCAAATCGCTTTCATCGCTCGGTAAAGTATACAAAAATGCGCTGCATGTACACCGCATGCAATCGGCCTTTCTGAAAATCCTTGGAGGAGGCATAGGCCACAAACTACATTGGGCATAGTCCTTCTCAAAATTTTCTTGATCCAGCCTGTTGTATGCCAGCTTGTTTTCCATCTTTACCTTTAGTTCCATGGGTAGCGCTAATTAGCGCTTTACGTACATGTCACCCATGTCCAATGTCATCTCTTTTCGAGTCACAGACATTTAAGACGTACACAGACGGAACATAAGTTAATAGTTATACATATGTAACAAGTAATTGTTGTTATCCTTTTCTCACGTATTCGGATCTATATGGCGATATCTCTTTTTTACACCTGTAGCAACATTTACTCACACATAAATATTAAGCTATGCGTGGCAATTTTTGGCCGTGACGCCATTTTGTAATCTACGTTGTTGGATCGGTGAACACTAAAAATAATAGAGTAGAATACCGTTAAAATGATCTCAGATCATGCACTCCACACAACATTCATACATTCCTTGAAATCATGGAGAGCATTATCGTAAACATCTTACCCTAGACTAGATACAGCCCAGGCTGCATAGTTTTGCATGTGTGTGTTTTTGCTACGCTAAGTAATAGCATACCTTCCGTCTGTTTACGTCATAAATGGCTGTGGTTCGAGTAAACATAACCCCATGGAACTAGAGGTAATGATGGAAGCCAAACTGGCATACAACAGGCTGGTTGAAGAAAATTTGACTTGGATTAACCCCCTGTTTTCCTAAAGTATTACCATCACTTCAAAAATTTTGCCTAGTCAGAAATACAGTAAAATAAAAATGACAGTTTGCTTAATATAATTGGGCTTTATATATCTATATCAAAAACAAGTATAATTATTTTTCATTTTTTTATAAAATCTACCTCAAAATAAAAATTATATTGCTACGTAACTGTTTATAATTTTTTCCAACTTTTGGGGTTGTTAACAAGTGTTGTGATGGAAACCCAGATTCACACCCTAACCCCACACCACGAGTTAGAAAGAGAGAGGTGGGTAACGAAATGCATTCAGGTCAAATTTTCTGCCATCAGCGTATTGTATACCCGCGCGCTATCCCTTTAGCTTTAGATCCATGGTTTACTCGAACAGAGATGACATTTGACATGGGTGACAGTGACATGTATGAAATCATGGATCTATACAGTGATAAACTTTGGTGGTACTTAAGAGTAAAATGTGAAATTATGTGGGTTTTATTTGTTACTTGAGTTACATTTAGGCACTGCACATGAAACCATTATATGCGCTTCTACTGAACACTTTATTAACACTTATGACTAGATACTTTGTTTATAATTTAAAAATTTGCATCCGTAAGGCTGCTATGGGACATTATTGTGTATATGAAATGGTCTCGCTCTCTATCTCATTCTAACATACTCATCCTTTTAATTTCTCTTTCCCATTTCCCGTCTTTTAGATCCATAGTCTAACCCCAGTATTCTTAAACATAACCTTATGGACATCCTTCACTCAAACTCATTCGAGGGTGCCCTATGGAAGTCCTCGAACTTTCCTTGAAAACGACATTCTTAGTTGGTTGCTTGAGCAAACTCTAACGAGGTTATAATAACAATTTTAAACACAAAAATTGAAAATTACAAAAGAATAGAGTAAAAAATAAAATGAAGTAAGTAAATAGGTACCTAGGCCAAAAGTGGCAAAATCCCGTTTTTTATCTACTTTATTTCATTTCAAGGACGCCTCAAGGTATAATTATACGACCCACGACCAACCTTATATTTGACAGTTCGATACTCACCTTCACCAAGAAATCATCTCCACGGCTGGTAACATCTCAACTCAAGTCAAGGAAGCTTGTGACTGCTTGTGACAACTAATCATACCAATGAGGTGGAGTAAGGTTGAGTCGAGTTCGAGTGAAGGTTTAAGAATACGGGTGTAAGGGTGTAAATCTATGGAGCCGAAATATTGACTTAGCGCATCTGGCTAAATACGTCCAGTAACAAGTTGACAACCAAAAACATATAGTTACTATGTGGTTGGTTTGTCATGTCATTGGTCAAATTTATCAAAACAGTTGAAAGCTTGTACCTACGTAAATTTACCGGCCAAAACCCGAAGTAATTTTACAAAGACAAAGAAACAAAATAAACATTATAAACTAAATTTCTAACGAGAAAGGAAAATAATTTATGATTGACATAATAAAACAGTATTAAATTCCCATAATGACTTACGGAAACGTACACAGGTTTGTTTTGAGGTCAGTAGCAAGTAGAGGCGTTATGAGTCTACCAGAGATTGATGAAGCTGTAAGAACTTTTTCTGGTAAGAACCTAAGTACAAATTTATACATGTAGTTAATAAATTAACGTACGCTGGACACAAGTTTCTTGTGGTTCTTTCTTGCCTGCGTTGTGGCCTGGACGTAATCTTTATTATAGCTGTTCCCGGCAGCTCCGACTGCGTTTAAAAGTAGCCTATGTTTGACCCCGGGTCTTCAAGTTTAAACATACCACATTTTATCAAAATCTGTTCAGTGGTTTGACCGCGCAAGCTTAAGACAGACTTTCGCGCTTATAATATTAGTATGGAAGTATGGATGGATTTATTTTATGTGCACTAACAGACTAAATAAAAACATTATTTAGTCTGTATACCGGAACAGGAACTACAGGGTTCATTAAATGATTACAATGTATGGAAACTTAACAATATCTTGGTACAAGGTTTCTATGTACTTATTTCTCAAGAAATTTCCAGCAGACCCGCAATCAAAACTTATATTTTTCACTTTCATCATGGCATTCTTTGTGATGAGATTTCATTATGATGATGAGATTACGATTGAAAACCAAAGCATTAGATTCAAAATATCAAAATCACAATATTTTATTAGTACCTATCTATAGTATCTGTTACTTCCATTAGTATCTCCTAAAGCACCAGTAAGGTTATTCAGTAGCACAAGTACATGAAGTAATTTGTTCATTTATAACTTGAAATTTCTCAAACTTGCACTTAAACTATTCATTTGAATAGAGACCTTTCACTCATCATCATCATTTTGTGTAGGGTAAATTCAAATTCCAAATCATCTTTATTATCAGATTCAAACTCAAATCTGCAATATCCTAACTAAACTGCAACTAAACATTATATAGGTAACTACTTTACTTAACTAACTTATGAATTGTAAAAGATGCAAAGGAAATTGTATGCAAGCCCATACCAGGATAGTTTTTCACTCTAAAATCATAAAAATAATAGAATCACATTGCAAAAAAATAAAAATAAATAAAACAATATGGTCAACTTTAACGAACATGTTTAATTTTAGGTGTTTAGCAACATATTACCATTATATACCCATCAAATAGGAGGGGGTAGTGGTGATATGCCTGTTCTGCCGCTAAAATCTATTAGATTAGATATAAAAACATTAAAATAATTATGTGTCACTAACACAAATGCCAAAAAATAAGATCAATATCATTAATAGTACCTACAAATTGAATTGTTCTCTTATCCAAAACAAGGCAATAAATAATAAAACTTCAAATACTGATTTTCAGGAGAATCAGTGTCTTCTCTACAAGATATAATACAGGAGATCAATGACAAAATCAGACTGTTTAAACAAAACATTAAGATTACAAGTGATGAATTAACAGATGAGGAGGTGGTGATATTCTTATCACTTGGATTTGATGAAGCTACTAAGTCCCAGTCTATCTTTACTGCTACTGAATTGGAGTATTTCAGGTAAGGGTTTTAGTATATTATTTGTTTGGTTGAAATAGCAATCTGATCCGACTTAAGGTAACTTGCTTTCCAGCTAGCTTTTGATAATGTGAAAATAATGAATGTATGGCCCATATATTAGGAAAGCAGAACCTGGTCCAAGGCAACCAGCTGAGGATGCAATCAGGTGCTAGGATGAGAAAGAGAGCTTCATACCCCAGGGTCAGTTTTAAGGTGTTTTAGCATTTATTTTTAAGTACTGGCCGACTGCCTGATGTTAACCTTGATAGAATAAGCTGTTGTTTGTGGGATTGGCCACCAACTATTGTAGTAACACCTCTGTCTCTTAGTCATCTTAAACCACATCCACAGGAAAAATGAAACCAATAGGCTACTTGACTGTGTTCACATTTTTACAAGGTTTTTATATGGAACATTATACACACTAAAAAGTAACCGATAGCGAAAGCAACAACAAAATTGATAATTAATTAAAGCAGTAATTAGAAGTCTGTAAGGATCATAGTAGCAAATGGAAATCCGTGGTCCCTGCCTACCACTACAGGAAAAAGGCGTGATGGTATGTATGTATGTAGTAATTAGCATTTAAAGTTTTCTAATGAAGGAAAGTGGGAGCGTGGTGGGGACGTGTTGCTATCCCTTTTTTACGCACGAAATCAAGTGGCAGTGACGTCACTCCACCATTAAGTGCGTCCTTTTCTTGTTTCTTGACAGTTACCCCTTCCACAGGATTTCAAAGGCTTATAACTTATTCTTATTTTATATTGAACAGATACAAAATATTCTTTCAGGATGAAAACAAAAAAATTGAGTAGAATAGCCTTTGTAGTTATTCTTAACCCTTTCAACTCCATGGTCTTATATATTTGACAAATCAGTCTCGTGCCAGCGCCGCCATTGACTTATATATCAGACAAAAAAATGTTGTAAAAAGAAATATTTATTGTATACAAACCACAGTGTTAACAATGTATGTGTTGGTTTTTCAAATAGTTCATACATTCAAGATAAAATAAAAATATTCATGGTACCTATATTCATACCTTGTTTTAATTTTATTCCTTACCATTTGACCCCTTGTTTTAGTCCAAAAAACTGGAGTTCTATTTTATTAACTTCGGAGCGCCAAAGTCTGATACAAACGACATAGTTAAGGCTTTAGTGATGTACCAATTGAAATACAGCATAACTACAAAAAATAAGAAAAAATACACAAGGTTTTTAATGATTTCTTATGTTTTCGCGATTGTTATTCATTAAATTAAACTATTTTAATACGGTTTTTATCAACAACAACAAGGTTTTTAGGTCAATATTGATATATAACGTGAAGCGAAACCTGAATGCCTTTTATATTAGGGAAATCCTATGTATAATTTTAGTACATCTGATCACATAAAGCAAGTATATTTTCGAAAAAGATTGTGCATTGATTACAGTGAGTTCACAACATTATATTGTCATAACACGAAATGAATCTCGTACGCCAATGTCTGATATATGTCAGGAAGTGACGTCAGAGGCGATAATAGTGATAGGCGGCGAGTAAATAATTATGTAATATATCCATCCATACTAATATTATAAATGCGAAAGTCTGTCTGGCTGTCGGTCATTTTGATGAAATTTGGTATGAATATAGTTGAAGACCCGGGGTCAAACATAGGCCACTTTTTGACGATGGCGGAGCTGCGGGAAACAGCTAGTTTATTATAAATAGCGTGACTTTTACAAAACTATCGATAAGTCCTTTTGTTCTGAGTTACGCAGATAAAGGCCGTGGCGTGTGGCGAGAGTTTTTCAGAAAAGACCTTGGCGTGGAAAGGGTTAAACAGGTTTAATACTTGTAACAGTTGTACCACAATATATGATTTTGCTTTATTTATATCAATTCCAGGATACTCATTGAACAGATAATGACAACAGAGGCCAGACAAATTACTGGCATACATGCCTTGAATTTAGTTGGTAACATGAAAAGTACTTTTACCAAAACTGGTGCACAGGTAACTAACCAAAAACGTAAATTTTTGAGCTTAATGCTTTATGAAACAAACTCAACAAATATCGTATTTAATTGTATAAACTGTTGATTGAATTACTGATATAATGCAATAGATATATCTAAGACCTGGGGAAATTTAAAAAAGATGATTTTCCCACTCACTCAAACGGCTTTTTAGTGATATAGCATTTTGACCATTACACAACAATTATTGTCTTTTGCTTATTATAAACATTTCTATCTTCCACCAACCGATTATTCCCACTGTCCTCCCCCTGCTTGCCCACTGTCCGCCCGTTACCACGCCCCATTCGCCTCGTCAGACGCCAGTCGCGTGGCTTGGTTAGCGCGTCCGTATGATTTTGTTTTACACGCGCGGACGTCCGCACGAATAGTCGTCGAGGCGAATTTCTCCGTGGCCAAGCTGTTAGGGGTAGTGTAGGTGTAGGATTGGTTATTTACCGAATCTGCGTCATATCATCGAAGCGGGGCCGTGCGGTCGAAGCGACATCCTTGCATTACTTTGCTCTCGAATTTTACCCTAAATCTGTGCAGCTAACTGCACAGACAGCACTTAGGTGCGATATCTGTTTCGTATGGGCGGGTGTGAGTGCCCGTTCTGTATGTTAGTACTGTGGTTAAGCCTTTCTTATGTGAGCAACAGTTTGTTTTTACATGACTGAGGGATGTGACTGTCCTAGTTTAGAGCATATTGAAAATTTGATCTCCGATGATTACAGAAACTTTTAGATACATGGTGTAGAATGCGGTATCTAGAAAAAGATGAGAACAATTACGCATTGGGAGTACGAGCTGTCCACGAGTTTGAAGGTTATCTTAGGCAAAACATGCCCGATACTATTGAAGAGTGCTGCCTTTGTAAACAAATCGTTTTTAGAGTGAGTATGAGTACAGTTCGGAACACCAAATTATGTTTTACTGAGTACAAATTTCACTATTTTTAAGTTGTGTTTTAGAGAAGCGTTAATATTCTTAAAAAAATTTTGGTATTCCACTCACTGCTGGAAATTGCTTTTAAATAATATACTTATAATAGCGATATCCCGCCTTTGTAGTCAGTGTTTAAATGTAATTATTTTAATTTTACTTTTGTTACCTAGCTAAGCTAATTTATAAAAATAAAAACACAACTGATTGCTATACAATTCATCTCCCTTTTCTTTTCAGGGATACAACTGTCCATCCTGTTCACTGGCTATACATACACGCTGTCTCAAACGTTATTTGACGAAGGTGGAGAAATGGCCGTGCTGCAAGGCTGATTTCAGTGCCGATCAGCTGGAAAATCTTCAGAGTGCTGAGCAGTGAGTCCTTAAATTTTGTGTATATCATGTCTTACATATCCATACTAATATTATGAATGCGAAAGTCTGTCTGTCTGTTACGCTTTCACGGCAAAACCGCTGAATGGATTTTGATGACTTTTAATATGAATTATAGTTAGAGCCCCGGGTTCAAACATAGGCTACTTTTTGACGCAGGCAGAGCTGCGGAAAACAGCTAGTGATGTAGTATTACGTCAATCCATCATATGAGTATAGCATATATATTCGAACATATTCTGTACCTTTTCTATAAATTTTATATTTTTAGTTGCTGTGTGTGTACCATACGGTGAGCAATAAACTTATTTTATTTTATTTCAATTTGAGAAATTTATGACCGAGAAGGTCAAACCGCAGTTGAGGCCTTGCCAGGTGGTTTTAAAAGGACGAGGCGAAACCAATGTTTTCCAAATTTTCTAAACTTCCTGAAGTCATCTAACTTGCTCAACGACTGTTTTCAAATCATTCTAAAGAATAATTGTATTAGAAATTAAAGGCATTACGTTTTTCAGTTCCAGATTCACGCAACAGGCAAACGAAACTCGTCGTTCAGATGAGAATACTGAAATGGAAGCATCTCAAGCATCAACCGTTATAGATAGCGAAGCGAGCCTTCCGGAAGAAACTCAGGAAATAATATCAGAGATTTCTCAAAGGGTCACCAGAAAGAGACCGAGGCAGAATTCGTGAGCTCATATAGTTTTATTTATGTAGATGAGCGCATTGTACATTTGAGGTCAAAAATGCATGGTTAATTACCGTACAATTAACACGGAAAAATGTGCATGCAGATTTGACCCTGATGGTACGCCTTCCTAAATTTTTGTTGTAAACTTATTATTGATTCACTTTTCAAATCTTGTGCTAACAGCAGAGACACTCTTAAGAGAGAACCTCTTATTCTTTTTGAAACAGTCACAGTTTGATATAAAAGACAACAAATGCTTGGTTTACTTTGATTATTAAATAATAATAATTAAAATTGTCTCTATATCGTATTGTAGGCGTGGCTCTAAGTAGTTTAGATGCTAGGTTAGTAGTTGATAGTTTTAGAAAACCTTTGTGGATTATCTGTTAAGCAATTAATAACCGCTATTTAATTATTACTTTTCAATGTGCCTTACCTGATAACTTCCAGCATTGAAAAATGATGGCCAGTGTTATTCATTAGATTTTGAATCTCATCCTAGAGAGACATGATTCAGTTTTGTTAGCTTTATATGCCATGCCCATTGGGGCCAAGTTTGTTTAAATAATTGTTTTACTATGTGAATAAAAGACAATAAATATTTTTTTTTAAACTAAATATCTTTTTTGCATAAACTTGAACTATATAGCTAAATATACATTTTCAACTTTTCTTTGTACAATTTTCGCGGACTTTGGATAAAAGTCGAGTAGATATTTCCATTGATCCAATTTCAAGTAAACAATATCAACAACTGTTCGTGCCCTGAATGAGAAGTGATGGCAGACTCCTACAAAGAGACCCTGAAACAACCAAATTGATACTACGTTCAGATAATTGTCTTGTCAACCCATGGTGTCCTATAGATGGATTCCAAGAAAATTAACGGACACATTTTTTAATCTGTGTTCAAAGATTCCCACTTTTTTACAAACTAAGTAGGCGTGTGGCCCACCTTATTGTAAGTGGTTACCATAGCCTAAGCCATAGCGAAAGCCCCATGGGCAGGGTTTTCCCGTTTTAGTTTGCGGGAAGATGCTGATTGATTAAATCTATCACATTCGAAATCTATGATGGTGTTCGATGTCCAGCAGAAGACTTGATTTAGCTAGATTAATTATTATTATTATGCATGAAGAACTTCTTTCAAACGATTTATAAAACATGTAGGTACATGCGTTAGAATAACTTTATTGGTGAAACGGAAACATACGGAACTCTCTAACTAACTGTCATACTCTGCACGGAGCTACGACCCGTTCTTATGAAGCTTTGGAAAATACGCATATATTTTTCATAAACATATCTACTAAAGTTTTTACCTGCGCGATCCCAAAGCTATCTTCAGGGCCTAGGATATCGTATACCGATTCAGTCAAATTTTGGTGCACAGTTAACACTTCTACCTGTAAAGTAATTAATAATTATTTAATTAGTTATTTTCCTCTTATGTATAATCCTTAGCATTTTTATTGTGTACATGAATAAAGTAAATAAATAAATAAATAATTTGGAATGATTGGGCTACTAGCAAAAGTAATATTCTTGTTAAAACTCCATTCAAACTGCCGCGAATCCCGCGCGGGATGCTGGTCGCTCATAGAAATAAGATTCGGGTGTACATGAATAAAGTAAATAAATAAATAAATAATTTGGAATGATTGGGCTACTAGCAAAAGTAATATTCTTGTTAAAACTCCATTCAAACTGCCGCGAATCCCGCGCGGGATGCTGGTCGCTCATAGAAATAAGATTCGGGAGAAGTGCAATAACGTGTGCCAACATTAACTGGCTTGCTTAAGGCACTTCTACGTATTCTTATATCTGTGGGCGTCCCGCATCAGTTTGAATAGAGCTTTACGGGTTCTAACTGCACTACTTTTTTACTTTCTTCTATTCTTTAATCTACGTAAATACTTGAGGTTTTAAGATGTTTAAAATTAGTACATTACCTCTCCTCTATGTATGAAGTAAATGCATTGATCGGAATCGCCACACTGGACGATGTAATTTCCCGGAAAAAACACACAATGTCGCATCCACATGCACAGCATTCTTCGGAAATCGTCGTCTGTCTTGCTAAATATTATGGAGTCTCTGATGTGGCAGCCGTAGACTGCTTGCATGACTTGAGAACGCAGGCGGAACGGCAGTGAACTTATTAGTTCTGGCATCTGAAATAATGTTAATTATCGTATTTGTAGTTGTATAGCCTAGCCTAACAGTTTTCTGTACTATTTTCTTATTCAGCACAGTAGGTATGTATGGAGCGTCTTAGTTCTGTTACTTGCCATTTGTTTTGTAATATCTAATCTGCAATGTTCCATCGAGTGAAATAGTTATCTACTTGACATTATCGTAAGAAATTTAAATAGCGATGAGCCCGTCTTTGTATTTACACAATATATAGTTTAAATGTATCTATGCATTTTAATTGTACCTTTGTTTTTGGTACAATAAAGTGTATGTATATCTGTCTATCTACATTCATTACCTGTCTGCCTTGATGTCTGTTCCACAATTCTCTCACATAGTCCCACATTTTGTTCATCTGATGGACACTCAAGTCCATATCTCTGAGGCCATCTTTCAGTTCGTTTATGACGTAATCATACGCTATGCGGGATGACGAATGCGCTGTTATCATGCCTGACATTTCTGATATTAGGAGACCTGAAGAAATTAAGATTTAATGTTTTTTAACCCTAATCCTAAGTAATATTACAAAAACGAAAGAGAGTTTAGTGTATACTTAAGTTATATTCATCCACTGAACAAATATTCCTGAAATTTACATAGACGGGCGTATTGAGAAAAAAAGAGCCGCCCCGTGGGATTAAAATACGCGGGCGAAGCCACTGGCAAATCTTTAATTAGAAATTTTGTCATTTAATTCCTACCATTCTTTGTACGCATCGCATCATCAAAATTGGTAATCAACGATAACATTTCACGTAAAAAAATTACCACGCGAGCGTAGTCGCAAGCTACAGCTAGTGTATTGTATGACATACCTGTGCAAAATTTGATGACAATGATAATAATGATTGTTTCAATAACTTCAAAATCATTTTGGGACGAGACGTCTCCGGTGCCCGTGATTGTCAATAAGTTTATTATGTACCAGAGTGATGCTATGTAAATGGAGAAGTAGTTTTTCTGAAATTGTAAATATCCTAATAATATAATATAATTTAATAATATATAATAATTTAATAATATATAATTTAATAATATAATATAACTTTCAATAAAAATAAGCTAAAATTTCTTATTTTTTCTTCCTATTATTTAGCCAGTGAGTGATAAATATTACTTTATTACCTTTTCTTGTTTATACTAAAATCTTACTTACTTCTTGGTATTTAAGCCTTAAATTGAGTTCAGTTTTTGACATCCAGTTAGCTGAGATACACTGTATTGGAGTTAGACAGGATAATTTGAAAAACAGACACGCATTTACATGAGCCAGTATAGACGCCATTATTGCTATGTTTCTAAAACGAAAAACAATCAGATATGCACATTATTACAAATTACTATATTTCATTATGAACTTACTACCTTTTAACTATCTAGCCTTAAAAACTTATATTTTTAAAAGCTTAGCTTGCCTCTATATCGAAAACATTGCCATTCAACTTATAAAACCAATTTATAATTCATTCTTCTTATCTCCTTGGCCCATATTATTGCATTATTATTTTTACAGCCATAAAAATAAATAAAACCTTACGCTAATTTGAAAAAAAGATTTGCAGATCCAATATTTATCTTCCTATGTGTTCTAAAGGTGAATAAATGGGTGATTCGAAACAGTTGCGGGGTTCTCAAATAGCAGAATAATGCCAGTTTGACCTCTTCTTTTAGGGTCAACGCAAATGCGAAGTAGCAAAGCGGCAGGTTGGCCAGAAAGTCGCGTCTTCGAAGCATCACTTTGGAGAAAAACCTGCAAATTAGATGTTTTCTAGGTAATCTGTGTTTTACTGAGTTTCTCTATGTGTTGCGTCACCGCTCAATAGGGAATATGCATGTTTATTTTTATATATTTTTAAATGATAGAAAACATTACAATACGTCTACAAAAAAAAATCGCAGCAAAATTCAAATAAATAAGCGAGATATAAAAATCATAAAATATGATCGTCAATATCGGATTTCAATTGCCACCATTTTTCGCGCGCCGCGATGACATCACTGGTATAGTCACAAGTAGAGATGGGCAGCGGGAAGAAATTAAAGAGGGAAGAAACGAAACTTCTCGAAATTCATTTTTTTTGTAATGTAAATGTATATTACCGTGTAGATAAAAAGTTTTCTTTTCTTCCCGGAAAAAAAGTATTTCCCTAAAAGTTAGGAAAATATGATTACAGTTGAGTTATTCAATTACCGATGTAAACAAAAAAATAATTTCCGAAAATATGATTACAGTTGAGTTATTCAATTACCGATGTAAACAAAAAAATAATTTCCGAAAATATGATTACAGTTGAGTTATTCAATTACCGATGTAAACAAAAAAATAATTTCCGAAAGTAGATCTTAATCTGTTTCCATCCGGGCAGTGTGTGGTTGTTTTTGATCAAATTAGGATTTATTCTATTCTAATCATACATAGGAGTGTATTTCGAGTTCATGGAAGAATCCTTGTCTGAAAATCAACACCAACAATTCCATGCATCTAATCCTAGGGGTGGCTTACTACGATCTCTTTTCACTGTAATGCGAGTGAGTGAGCGAGATGTCGTCGCCTTACACACCATAATGCGCCATCTCGCTTACTCACTCGCTTTTGGATGGAATTAAGTGATGATAGTAAGCCGACTAACGTGGTTAGTCTCAAACTAACTTCCACTGCTCTCTGAAAGTAGTCTGTCCGTTTTCATCCGAGCTATTTTCAAATGTTTTTATGCAATTGTTGATTTATTCTATTCTATTATATTCTAATATAGACTCCGAAAAAAATATATTTAAATTTAATGCATATACTCCATTCATGCAAAGCTTCGTTACTGTTAGTGTAAGCATGCCCGCCATTAATAGCTAGCACACATAACTTTTGCCATTTGTGTTTCACCTCTACACTACGAATCCCAACTTCAAGCACAAGCCGAGCTGTTACATTGTGAAAATTTTGTTATTTTTTTTTTGACATAAAATAAGGACAATATATACGCGGTTAAAATGATTAAGTAGGTAACCACTTACCTTCTCACCCCAAGTTTAAAGTAATTAAAAGAAGTTGCCCATTGTTTCACTCGCGTGGTGGTATTACTAAATACTTATTAATAATTCTGGAATGGTGGTTTGCCATTTATGACGGTAAAAGGTCTTATTCTAGAGCATAAATCTAATCCAATCTCAAAAGCCATAGGGATGACATGATAACAAACTGCTACTGCGATGGCTCAGTGATCCAAAGCGGATTTTGGGCCTCCGACACAAGAGATCTCTGTCTCACTGTTACCTGTTCAACGCAACCTTATTATTTGTATAGATAAGTACTAACATTTTCCTAACTTTCACCGGTTTCAACACGTATTCGCCGTATCTGTTCATATATCCGCTATGGACGTCTAGGAACACTTTGTATAGGAACATAATGTCAAGAGCGATGCAAAAGTAGAAAAAGTAAGGAATTGACTGGAACGCCATCTGGTAAGTGAGGCTCATGAAGTCTAAGTATGACAGGACCATGATGAGGAAATCTGTCAATTAGAAAATTAAGTTCATTTTATTAAAAATAACTTAAAAGTACTATGAGTGTAAAACCATGAGAAGGTTTATTTAAACGTTGCCCATTCGCATTTCTATTAACAGTGGAGGAGAGAGATGAAAAAACCTCGATTGCGCCGGTTCACGCTGTAATAACACTATAAGTAGAATTATTTTGTCCGTGTAGTTTGGGGTCATAAATCATAGCTCGGGGCGGTGAGCATGTTGCGCGGGCGCAACGCCATTATCGAACAAATGAGTCATCGAAGGCAGTTACACGGCAGCGGTGCGGTATACGAAGGGTGGTGCGACATTGTTATGTTATGAGTCATTTGTTTTCTATCATTTCCTATATATTTAAACTTAGGTATAAGTATTTATATTTATTTTAAACATAATTTGTTACATTCTAACTATTGTCTTATAATTTTTTTAATACATAGATACTAATAATTTATTTTTATATCATTATCTATTATCTTTTTTGTTGTTAACTTTAAACTTAGATATAAGTATATATCTTTATGTTTAACATAACTTGTTACATTCTAAACTTTTGTACTTATTGTTTTTTTATTACATAGATACCTAATTAATAATTTATTTTAAATCATTATTATTCTTTTTTTAATAAATACGTTGTTTTATCTAGTCCTTTCATTTTTATCACTAACCACATAGTGACAAATCTAAATACACTATCGATAACGCTTATCGACAACAATAATGCTCATCACTATGCCCTTATGGCCCGTGAGTGGGAGAGAGAGCAAAATACTCGCTGCACCGCTCCGATGATTTATGACCCAAACTGCACGGATAAAATAATTCTACTATAGTGATTTCTTATGTTTTCGCGATTGTTATTGATTAAATTAAACTATTAATTTCAGGCGGTAGTTTGTAATCTTATGACATCAAAGACAAATGTTAACTTAGTCTGCCTGCGACCATGAACGCTGTAAAGTGTTTGAAACGTCAGGTGTAAATAAATAAGTAATAAACGCGATAAAACCGTATTAAAATAGTTTAATTTAATGAATTCTACTATAGGTATCTCAAATTCTCTTTTTTTTTTAAATAATGGATTATACGACCATGGATACAAGTCATTTAAAGCCCTTCTTAATTTTTCTATCTTCTTCAGTCCTACAGTGTGGTTTCGTCAAGTCCTAGTCAATTTTAAAAGTCTAGTCGGTAGTCAAGTCTAGTTAGAAGAAACAGGCTAAGTGAAGTGTTAAAAACTACACTTAGCGATTACTAGGAGATTTTGGCAACAAGCATGAAAATCGCATAAACACAATCGCAAACACTAATTTCCCAACACCCACGATTGTTATCGAACACTTTACGAATAATTATCCACCATTATTATGCACAAACACTCAAAAAACACAAATTTTGGAAAATAAAATAAAGCGCCCGTACTGCTCTTCCCAGCTTCCCGCCGAAAGTCCTCAAATTCTTATGAGGGTGAGGATAAATATAAATAGTATAGAAGTATAGTGTAAGAGGACGCCGTCAGCAGAAAAATATAGGAATAGTGGAGGAATCTATCTTTTTTTAATAGGGTAACCATGATAAAAAAATTAATTGGGGCAAACTATTTTAAACTTCGTAAATACTGCAATAAGTAGCTAGGTAAATAGCTTAGCGAGATGTGATTGTTGGTGACGATTACGCGAGTTAAGTAACAGCAGGTGCGACTTAACTTGGAGTGGACAACACTTGGCGTACCTATTACATTCAGCCGTTAGTCCTGCGTGTCTAGTGGAGCCAAGGCCAGTAGTAAAGTTTCCTTGTCTTTCCCGAGGGAGCCAAAAGGGGAGACATGTCTACGAAACGTTATTTTCGACTAGGCTCCAACTTCCTTAAAGTCTGCACAGAACTACTTGGGAGGAGGTTAGCACCTCCTCACTCGGAACATTTGTTTGCGTCTGAAAAAAACTGCATAAAGTATGTACCACCTTTCCCGTTTTTTCACAGAGGAGCGTGGTAACCCTATTTTGCTCAAGTACCAATGTGATAAAGCTTGTATTTTTTAGAAAGATACAGGTTCCTCCACTATTTCTATTTCGCTTAGCTCGGCCTTGCCTCTATGCAAATTTGCAGAAGTACATACTCAGTCCTATTTAGTATAATAAGTCCATGTTTATAGTGTGTTAGACAATTATTTTTTTTAATAAAATTACCCATTATGGTCACAATTGAGCAATCAGGTGTTATACTACTTCGAAACCATCTGAAAAATAAGAAAAGTAGAAAGTTACTGAATAGATTACAAAAAAAACACAGTTGTCAAAATAAACGTCAATATCGATTTTTATTTCTGTTATAAAAACAGCAAAAGCCACACTTCAATAATTTGAATATTTAAAGTGTCTTTAAACATCTTATAGCATAATACTCTCCTTGTTAGAGCGTGATTCAGATTACCTACCTTTTTAAGTGTAAAGCTTCAGAAATAGGGCTCCAAATTCCGGGCACAGAATAAATAACAGGCCCGGGGTCTACAGGTTACTTTTAACAGTTCACCAAGTGTGTCGAACTATCAAACACAATATTCAATATAGGTATACCTCGCTCTACATAGCCTACATCTTCGAACTTTTTCAATTTATTCAATCATATTATATAACTTAACGATATAACAAGTAGGAATCTTTATTTTAATATAATTGCACTTTAAAGAAAAAAATGCAAAAGGTGTAAGGATAGGTATCGATTATATTTTACCTGTAAGGTTTAAAAAGTAAAAGGACTCCTGAAATGTAATCCGTATTCCCAGTGGAAGTAATTGATCTGGAGCCATGAGATGAAATGTCGGCCATACTTCGTTGTGGGCTCTAAAAGAAATTTTATTAAGTTTTACATTGGGCAGAATAGAGCTAATAATTCAAGTAGACCTATAGATAACATTGGTAAAACAAAAATAACCCAAATTACTCAATGGATTACACAGCGAAGAGTGTACAAACAAACAGTACTTATGTAACATAAGCCTCTCTTTTTCACTTCAACCTTTTGAACAAATTCAATTATTGGATTTGTTTCTACTTGTGTTCCATCAGATTGGAATCCATGAAAGGATTTGTACATTTTACGTATTTATTGTAGGTCGCTTGAACTCGGTAAGATTGGATATCTATGAGGCCTATGGCCAGAAGTGTAAATATAAATAATTGACATCTTACATCTTCATTAACATCAACGTTTGCATATTCGTAATCTTCGTCGTCATCACCAGATTCATATGTTACGGGAAAGGATTCCTGTAATTTGAAAAACTTTACTCATTTGACCAGCGTTCACTGAGAGAAGGTTTCTACAAAATGGGATAGAGTTTCTCATCTGTATTAATTAATTTTGGTGACGTCAACAGATGGCGCTATAATAAAAAATCACTACATCGTATGCAACCCAAATTTGTAAAAAAACACAAATACTGTTGCCTTCTGTAGTACACTATAATGGATACCTTCCAAATAGTTAGTTGTTAGGGCAAATAAACGCAAAATAAAATATTATCACCTCTAAACTAGTATGTTCAGGACCAGATATAATACTTGGCAAGACATAGTCCTTTGGTGCTTTTTCGACGCAAAACCTTACTTTTTCCAAAACTGCTGGATAACTCTGCAATGGAAATAATTACTTTCTTGAAATTCTTATGACATAAAATAAGATTAGAAATTATACAGCTTAATGTTAAGTTTTGAAAATTACCTTCAATAGTGAATAAAATTCATGACCCCTAATTACTAACAAATCTATATTCCTCGATGCTATAATATTGGATTGAGTCAGATATTTTGATGCTCCTTTGATATTTCCAAATATGCCACCCGAGCCCATGCAGGTTTCTACTTCATTAGCATCCGATACTATGTCCACCTATAAAAAATATATAATGATCTTTAAATTTTCTTCTATAAAGAAGTATCGAGTGTGTTACATACACCCTGGTGTCAGAGTTTTTCAGAAACTTTCGGCGTCTGACCTGTACGTCAACGATGAGATTTTATTGACGCAAACGCTTGCGACCGAGTTAACAATTTAGTAAAGCAAACTTGTACAACGCCTCTGACGGATAGTAAGGTGACTAAGAAATTCCATATTAAATGTCTGCGTTAATAAAATCTCGTGGTAGAGGTATTGGCTTATTTTAACGATGACCAAATGAGATCCTTCTAATGGCTTAACAGTTTTCTTCATATAGCATTCATATGGATTTCTTAATTTATTATTTAGTTAAAACTGCCTGTCGTGTGTCAACTCTCCTTTTGTTGATAGAATCCGGCACCAGTAGGACATAAGCGTAAGTAATCAAAGGTAAGTAAAGTAGGGTTTGGTCCTTGAGCCAGATATCACACGGCTGGTAGGAGAGGCTGACCATGACTATACTTAAATTTACTGTGATCGGGGATTGAATTAGATTAATTACGATCATTGTAGAGTCATCTCCTTGTAAGCCCCACTAAGCGATAGATTTAAATTTTTAGAATCTTCTGCATCGGTCATCACTAAATAAAAATCTTACTCGCAACTTACCTTTCCCCTGTAAATAATGTACATAGCTTCTGTAACCTCATTGGATCTCAAAACCATATATCCTTTTTGAAAGTAGCGTTCTTTCAATTTCTTTGCGAATGCCCTGAAGAAGGAGTACTCAACGCCGTCGAAGAGAGGTATTTCTCGCAAGGTCTTTTCATACATATACAGTACTGCGTCTTCGTTTAAATTTGCATGTAGCTTTCCGAATATGGTTTGGTGCTAAGGATTAGAATACATTAAAATGTGAGTCATGGCCATAGGAACTAATTTGTGTGGAATGCGCGATTCTGTTAACAAAGACTTCTAAGGAAGGTGAAATTGCTAATTCAATGCATAGGTGCGAGTTTATGCAGTACTAACTATTATGTCGGAGACAATACCTACTATTGGCCAGTGCCATTCATATTTTCTTACAAATAGTTTTGTATTTAGAAAATACATCAACAAGAAAATGTTAACTGTGTTGTAATGAAAAATATAAACAAATTATGTGAAAATGCATATTTATATAAATAAGTGCTTGGATAATAAGTCAATTTGTGTGCAGGTTCTTTGAATAAGTTTTACCTGTAAAGGTGTGAATATTTTACCATTTAATGCGTTTGATTAGATTAACTATGAACATTATAAATTGATTTATATGTATTCCTTTCATCCACGCAATAAATAATTAATACAATATAAGGTAACTTGAAAGGGAAAGTGACTTATTGGCACTATATAGCATCGGTTCCTTTCTCTTTCTTTCTCAGCCTAAATTTATTTTCTTACTTTACTAAGGATCGAAGGAAGTCAATGGTGTTGCTTCCATATGTTTCAATGGATTTTTTATTTCATAATATGTAATGATCACTAAAAGATTTCAAAATTTCATCTACATTTTTGTAGTCTCGATTTAAATTAAGTCTGAGCTTAGTTTGAAAATATTATTTTAGTCACTCCCGATTTAAAAAATAATAAGTGAATATATAACATCTATTTAAAAATAAGCTTCACAGTTCTTACCGACCAACCTCCAGTTCGTTTCCATTGATATTTCCAATATTCAATAATTGTTTTCTTAAGCATGAACAAGACACTTTCTCTGTTTAAAAAGAGGTCCAAATGCTTTAAGTTCTCTTGATATTTTGTGACCACCTGATCAGACATCGCTTTCAAAGATGCTATTCTTGCGTAGACGTATCTAAATAAACATACTTTAAGGAGTCTTTAAATAACACACCCACTTGAACCAGCTTCAAGCTAGATGGGATAAAGAGATCCAGTTGGTGCCTATGGGAGGATTTATGTCCCATATAAACCTAGTTTGTATATGAATTAGTTACACATGTTTAAAATTTTGTATTTTAAAAAGATGAATAGCCCTATCGCATCTTGCTCCTATACTTATAGAAAACTACAAGAGTATGACAAGTTATATGAACTCTATTTATTTTTGAAATAATACTACTTTGAATAATACGGTTCTCAGTTATTAAACCTTAGATTTAAAAATAAATCTAACTCTTATTAACGACAACAACAAGCCTCATAAAAACAGGGTATGATTCAAAACAACTTAATATTCCTATGCACATATATGGGGAAAATTATAGAGTCGTACCCAAAGAACAAAACTCCATGTATGTTGATACAAATGGCCAGGATCATGTGGGCGGCATCTTGGGCTGTGATGTCACCGAAACCGGCACCGCTGAAACTCGTCGCCGACCAATAGTAAGCTAATAGGTATACTTTGACAGGCATCATGTAATGGTCGTTAAAAATTTTAGACTTGTCTATCCAGGAGCCTTGAAAAAAATGTTTTTGTTTTTTTTTAAATACCTACTAGAGTATGGTCTTGTAGAATCACGAGACAGAACCAACCACGGGCATCAAACTTAGGTTCAAACAATAAAGTTAATTATGGTTTATACTATATTTTAGGTATTAGAACAGTGTAATGATAATACTGGCAGTATAGAAGACTGGCTAATAACGGCATACAGTCTTCTTCTTCTTCCAAGCGTGTTTTTTCTAGTTGCGTCCTTAGCGTAAACTTCGGAGCCTAGGGTATGCCGTTAGGCGTACAGTATACTTATAAACCTTCTGGAATGATTTCTCTAAATTATTATGTAATTCGCATTAAAATACATTTCGTGGTTTTGAATAATTATATAAATTACGATCTTATACAGGTACAAATTATCGTATTCATTATATTGATAAATTGTTAACTTACCAACAGCGCAAATCATGTTACCACCGGGGTGGTAAGTGGTGTTCATATACGGACCAGGCAACGATAACTTAGTCAACTTTATTTTAAACTCGTGTTCATCTGGTGCTGTGACATATCTACACGATAGTATGATCAGGATCGATGTGTACAAATTCAAGAAAAATAGCGTTACTATCAGAAACTGTACAACACTCATGAGGTAGGCCTGAAATGAAATAATAACATGTAGAGCACATTCTCTAAATAATATCAGATAAATCCAAAGCTTATGTTTTTTCGTGTTTCTGTAATGATAAACTAGAGCCTATTGACGCAGAATTGGCATTTCTGGCGAAACTCTAACGACTATGTTTTCTGCAGCAGACTGACAGAATGAATGAATGAATGAAACTTTATTTGCTATAAACATGGTCAGTAGACACAAATAAGGTCTTAGATATAAAAGGTACAATGTAGAGACCAACAGACTACCAGACAAACCATTTCTTTAACCCATAACTTCTATGGATTCCTACTTTATATTGCATAAATATTTTAAATTAACTAGATCGATAATCGCCTACTAAGTACCTCTACATCTTAGCCTGACATTTCTTCCACTCATGATAGAGGCACTGCATTTACGTGATTTTGAGCCTATAAAGATTGCTTATTAGCTTAGTAACTCTGTCTATAATCTGAATTCATACCCGTTTAAGTGCAGAAACAGAATCAGCCCAAAACACCGCGTATACTTTGTATATTTGTAAGACATTGACCATCCTAAACATGCAATGGTAAGCGTGCGGGTTCAATAAATGGTCAACATCTGTGTGATCTTCATTATGTTTTGATACAAACAACATCCAAATTGCGTACCACGGTAGACATGTTAGAAAGTCGATCGTAAAAGGTCCCTGTAACGTCATAAAATTGTAATTCAATTTTCCAAAAAAAGTAAAAATAATTAATTGCTAACGACGACCGCTGTAGTAGACAGCATCATACTAATATTATAAATGTGAAAGTGTGTTTGTTTGTTTGTCCTTCTTTCACGTTAAAACGGAGCAACGGTTTGATGTGATTTTTTGTGTGGAGACCTGGAGAGTGACATAGGCTACTTTTTTTCCGTGACACAAACGGAATTCCACTCGGGCGAAGCCGCGGGCACATCTAGTAGATTATATAGAGAAAATCAACTTTTGCCGCCGATGTAAAGAAAAGAACGCCCACTTAAGATATAAATGGCGAGACATCAGACTAAGGCAAGACAAGTTTTCTAAAAAATGTAAAGCGTATAACCTTTAAATAGTTTTTCGCTGTCAAATAAGGATGGTAGATGAGCTGGTTCTTAGGTCCATAATATGCAACATGAAGCATCAAGTAAAGATCGATGTAGCATATTATTTCTAATATTAATAATGTCACATTGAAAAGACCACATAGCGGCGCCAATGACAGCACTATCTGAAATAATAAAATCATATTTTGATAGTACCCAATTGCAAAGGAATAGAGAAAAAGAAAAACGAGTCAAAATACTATAGAGAATGACACCGAAGCCTGCTGAAGCCTGATTTCATAATGTTGAGATCTCAAACAGGAGCTACTAAAGACATTCGTGTATTATTGCCTAGTAGTGATTGCCCTTGTTATGTTTATGTATTATTTTATATTATATCTAAAATTTATGAAATATTTACCGGTATTAAATATGCTAGTAAAATAGCAACTGATACTCTCATAATAGCCCAGCATTTAAGAAATATGCCATCCGGTTTTATAGCAAAAGGCATCAGTGTATATCGAGCGATGTTGTTGAGAATATGGAATTGGTCGTAGGACCTCCAATAACTTTCATTTCTTGCTTTGTAGTAGCTGTACACGTTGATAAATGAATCTGGAAAAGAGATATTTTAATGTTATAAGCGCCGTGACTCTTGGTAGAGAACTTGTTATATGACTACTGACAATTCTCGGAAAACTTGGATCAACAGAGTATCTGAACTCATAATTTCAGCCACAGTCAATCCATTGCTGTATGTCCTATACAATGCCAATGATTTCCAAAATGACCGCTTGGTGTCAATACTCACTCACTAGCATGAAAAGTAAAAAAAAAAAATAGTTGTTACCAGCCAAATTTCTCAATCAAAATGAAAAAATATATATTTAAATCTAATAAATACTATGGAGTTGCATATTAAGTTACTTTATGCAACGTCACTGTATTTTCGAAGACTATCTTTAAAGTTTAATTTCTAAAACACAGTTTGTGATATTATTTATTCTCTAAGTTTTATTGTATTGTGTTTAATCTTAGATACTATTTTCAGAACTAATCTAAAACGGATAGGATAAGAATTCTTTTACCAGCGAACGAGAGATTACAAATTATCTTAAGCATTCGAATTTATTGTCCCTCGAACGAGTCGTTTTGGTCGCAGTGCCGAAAATAAACAAATTAAAATGTAACGCTAACTAGCACAAGTTTTATCTAAAATATCTTTGTTTCGTGATGTTATTTATTAGAGTCCAACGTTTTGGCCAGCAAGAAAGCTTTATTCTAAACAGACGTATGTTAGAAATTGTTTATTAATACAGAGATCTAATTTTTTGACACTTACCATGTTTTTAGGGCAACTTTCTTTGTAACTAATTCTACTAAATATTTTAGTAGAATTTAAGTATATAATATTTTAGTAGAAGTTTTACTTTACTAAGTTACAGATTATAGCTAAAGTCACTTGTCATGTGTGGAGGCGAATAACTTTGACATTAGGCAGGCGGTCATAAGAATAATGCCAAATTTGATTTTATGGTTTTAAGTTTCCTGTTGAGGATCACAACAAGAATCATACATCGACCGTTTTATAAGTACCCCAAGTTTCGAAGGCGTGACTGTATAATTATTTTATCCTATTTCAGTGTACCTCTTGACCTAAGTACGTACGTTCTGTGAAGGATCGTAACTTTTATGTTTGAGACAAACACAGAGGTATTATAGATGTTAATTATCACGTAATTCCGTAAATTTATTATTACAATTACCGTTGAGGAATCGCTTAAAAAGATTCTTAATTTTCACCGCTGGCTTTGCCGTTAGTTTGTCGTATCGAGTCAGATATCCTTCAGCACGCTGGGTCTTTGCTTGTTTTTCTATCATTCGAAGTTCTTCAGGTGTCAGCAGATCCTCATGTTCTTTCATAGCAGGGAATAAACTCAGTGCTGAAGTATATGCCGCATGATTTATACTTATAAGCTTAAAGAAAAATACGTCGATATTACTTTTTTCATGTCTACAGTTTTATGAAAAATATTATTTTTTAAAATATTCTACGTTGAAAATTTTAAACTAGCAGTGCTTGATCCCTGAGACTCCCTCTGCCGTGGGAAGAGTTTACCACAATTAAAAATAAAACAAGAGAGGTGCCAGGGACGAGAGCCAGGGTGGGACGGAACGCCCCTTAACTCCTTAATAAACAAGAAAAAAATCATTGTTATGATTGTCCTAAAATTAATGATCAGATAAAAAAGCTTGCTACAAACATGTGGGTTTGAATAATGTGAGGCCGTTAAGGTTGGATTGATAAATGCAACTCCTACATCACCACAATGTTTCTTTCCGTTTCGTTTGGAAATTTAAAATATGGACATGAAGTAGGTTTGTTCAATTTAGTCATAGTTTTCGAGCAAAATTTGTTGGAGGAAAACTAAACTTTAAAAATACTTACTTTGCAATGGGTCAAAGTAATAACAGTACCGATGGCTGGAACTCCATACAGGAGTACCAATAGACCCAAATGATTACCAGGACCAATAACCCTTTCTATTTTATTTTCGTTCGCTTCATGAGTAGTGAGCAAACAGTATCCCTTTTCAATAATATACAGTTCTCTTGAAACTGTACCCCCGTAATATACTATTTCTCCCGGAGGTAGTATTATATCAGTTGCAGCTACAAACCAATAACAATTATAGATATAATTTATTTACTACTTAGGGCCGATTTTCAGATATAATATTCCGAAAGTCAGATAATTTTATTCCATGGATATCAATGTAATTTACTCCCGTATTAGGAAGTTTACATTTCACCATTCATTTATCCTGAGAATATTACGATAATCTCATAATTTTTAACCGATTTTGATTGTATGGTAAAAAAAGTGATTTCAATCTTTGAACTTTTCAAAATGTCTAATGTTTCAACATCTCTTGTAAGATTCAATATATATATACACTACTATACTATTGTTTTAACACCAATTAATCCAACATTCTTGCTAAAAAGCATTGACCAATTGCATCAAGCATTTGTGGCTGAAATCTGATCACAACTTTACGAGTATTATAATGAATCATAATCTTACTTTCGGTGAGAGTTTGAATGTATTCCTTGTTTTTCACTTGAAAGAATCGTATTGACGTTAGCGCTCTGAAACGCGCTTGATGTAGCACCTTTTTGCGAAGTTCTGGAGGAATCACTGTTGCTTCCAACCAATTCTCTTCAGTCAATTCTACCCCCTATAAAATATCATTAAATATTAAGATACACTCTGATGAGTTGTATTCAAGGAACGGGCAAAATTTCGTAAGTAATATTTATAACTAGATATTCTAGACATATTTACCGAATTATATTGCCATTGCAGATCGTAAAAAGACATTATTCTGGCCTTTATAGCTGGATGCATATTATTCTCTTTTAAGAATTTGTCTATAGTTATAATGACTTCCAAGAATGCAGTTTTGGTTCTGTAATTTTAATGATTTATCACTTTGGAGTTTATGAGCTAAGAAATGATGGTAATATACTCTGTCTTTGGCACGTAAAAATGCACATCTGACCATGACTCTCAAGGATTTAGTTTAAGTATAAGTTTTCTTAAATACTTATTAGTTTTTTGTTCTACTGATTCTATCGGAGTGATAAATACAATCTAAGTAATTACCAATATCAAGGTTTAAATGTTTATACATATATCATACATTCAATTAATATTACCTAGACCAATGTGTGACGACGGCTGAAAACTCTGAAATGCTGAAACCGATCAGCAAAACTCCATACAAGCTTATGAAAGCTACAAAAACCATGTCGAATTTGTCACCGGGGGTGTAGTCTCCATATCCAACGGAGAGCAAAATTGTCGTGGCAAAATATACCGATGGAATCAATGGGTATTTTGTTCTATGGACAAACGATGTTAACGTTTTAGTAGGTCGGATGTAAGATAAGACGAAAAACAATAGACAAGATAAAAAAATTGGAACAGTTGTTCCATGCATTTTCTCTTAACTTAGTAGGCAAATGAAATAAATTAACTCTACAGCATACACAGCTACGGAACTACAAAAACAGAATAGCAAACCACGCATCAAACAGAAATTAGTTCTTACTTGTTAACTGTAATAACACTGAACTTATCTTCCCAAATTACAACTTTACTGTACCACGAACTTTCCGAGCATCTGCTTACGAAACAGGACTCCATGTATAAAATCACCCCGCACCAATAACACAATAGACCGATGTAAACACAGTATTTTGCCACCTAGAAAGCAAGTTACGTTGTATCTATTAACTCATCATTTGTTAGGCGGAATAAATAATCTTCTATGCTATAAATCATGTGTGCATTATTTATTATCTGCTTCTTTTATCTCAATCTCTCATAACTAAACACTCCATATAATATGTTTGGTACAATATCGCGACAACGTTTCCATAATTTTATGTGCTGTACTATTAATAATTCTGTACTAACACGATTCCTGTAAGCAGCGATAAAGAAGAAGTCCCAAACGTATTTATAAAAATGCTAGGATTAATAATGATGGTTTTGAAACTTGGGACAGAACATAGTTAAATGACCACTATGATCATTCTATTAAAGTTTTAATTTATTACGCTGACGGTTACATTACCTTTACTAACAATGTATTGAGAAGCAATTTCTTTTCTAGCTTTTCAAAGAAATTAGATATCCTCCAAACGAGACATAATTTGGAACCTTTACATAAATAGTATAGATGATCTCTATAATTATCATGGTATTTAACATCGGAGTGTGTGTGTATAGTGACAATATATTCGAATGGTATTATTGCGACTACATCTAAATAAAAACCCAACATCTTCATTCTATGATTCAATATTTTCTTGACAGTTCTGAAGTATTTCTTCTTTGTTTTGACCGCGGTCACACATGAAAGCAAAACGTTAAGTACCAATATGACTGTAACAACGATATAAGACTGAAAGAAAAATCCATCGTCAGGGAAACTCCTCTTGATTCCTATATAATACGGATAGACGACACAAATATAGAATACAATAAGAAGCATGACATGTTCCCAGTATTTTACAAGATAGCAATCCCATTCTAAAATCCAAGGAATCTTTTCATTAATACAAGTAAATACTGCGGTCTTCTTTTTAACATGCTCTGACATAATATATAAGTCCAAGCAGTTCTGATCAAGTTCGTTTTCTTTTGTTGTGTCTATGTCTGTTTTACCTGAAATAATGAGCAAATTTTATATTAGTTGACAATCCCTAACTTTAGCTTTATATATAAACTTGTGTAAATTAATGAAGTTCCGATGACAAAAGAAACCCGCTAGCTTATCATGTAGGATAATTTTATTTAAATATCCTGTTCTGCATTGCTGTGTAGCATTATTGATTATTTACAAACTTTTCCTGTCTACTACAGTTTAAAAAATACAGGAAATGTTTATGGGCATAAAAGATTATTGATAATTATTACGAATTGTTTACTTTTTGAAATCTATAATAGTAACAAATTTACCTTGAATATATCTCAGTTTGTCTTTTAAGCATTTGATACTGCTCTTAGGACGATCTTTTGAAACATATATATTTAAAGATAATGGAGAGCTTTTGATTTTCTGTTTTTTTCGAAGACGACTTCTCTCTATACGTTCTTTCAGTTGTTCCCTTATACTATCCACCAGATCAGGGTAAGTTATCATGAGTTTAATGAATTCTGCTTTTTCTAGTACTTGACATTCCACATATGTAGCTGCTTTTACGGTACACCTGGCTGAAATTTTATAGTTATCACTAGCTGTGCCCGCGACTTCGTCCGCGTGGAATAGTTATTTTGGGAATCATATTTATTTTTTGTTTACAAACCTACCTCCTCAGCTTTATTATAAATTACCTATAGCTGTTAACCACGACTTATTTTAGACGATTTAGTTACATTCTGTGAAACTAAACGTTGAGAACGTTCAGCGTTTGATTCCCGACCGATAATATACTGTAGCGGACATTTTTTTAGATAATTTAAAGAGGAATAATTCTTTCATATATATTTTTGGGTATCTCGAACGGTTTTCGCAGCGCAAGCAACGGATGCCCTCAAAGATGAAAAATTTTCCCCGTTTTTTCCACATATTCGACTGTTTCTTCGCTCCTATTAGTCGCAACGTGATGTTATATAGCCTAAAGCCTTCCTCGATAAATGATCTATCCAACACAAAAAGAATTTTTCAATTGGAACCAGTAGTTCCTGAGATTAGCGCGTTCAAACAAACAAACAAACTCTTCAGCTTTATTATATTAGTATAGATTATTATATATTTGTCAATTTCTATGTACAGTTACAGATTAAATTCAGATTCATCTGCATAGCTTACCTGGAATATTATAGACGAGTGATATTTCACCGAAACAGGTACCCTTACTAAAAGAAATCATCGGACTTTCATCATCTTCATCGGATAATAACTCGAGCACCCCACTGGTGATACAAACCTATAAGGTAAGTTAATTCAAGGGTATATTTTGAATGTTTGTGTTTGTTTAAAACATATTATAGTGATTTGTAAACTTTTCTATTTCATCGTAATATAATGTTGAGAAAAATAGAGTTATGTTGTTAGTGTTGTTGTTGTATTTTCGTCATTACAGTGGTGTTCAATGTTTTATAGTACATAAACTATTGCGAGTTTAATTTATTTTGCATCACTCCACATGATATTTATATATTTTATTAGTCCAAATAAAAAATGTATCAAACTACCTTTAAGTGTATAAATATGTGGGATGTAAAATTATTCAGTTACCATAATAGTCTTGTTGTGATTATGATTATAAACAATGTCACCGGGTAGGTAGAACTGGTGATTCATGGCCAGTGAAAGTCTACGAAGGAACGCTTCAGGAAGTTTTCTAAATATCAAGGAACTGTACAAGGGAACTGCATTCAAATCATAACATATTTCCATTTGTAACGGCAATGGTAAAAGGTTTAGTAATTCTGGTTTGAATACTCCAGACTTTTGATACCAGAGGTCTTCATAATAGCTGTAACATAACAAAATGGGACCAAATTAACGTTCATTAAAACATTTGGTTTTTTTATTAAAGAGAAGAAAACTAAATATTCGTCTTTACCTCATTATTCGTTTTGTAGTGTCTACGTCCATTTTAATAAGATGTAGATAATTCTTGATTTTTTTCAACTGCCTTACATATTTAGCTCGTCTTGTCGTGATCGTTATGAACTGAGAAGTCAATGATCCAACGTATACAATTGTCGTTAAAGCAAAGCCTACAAGTATAGCTCCGATAGCTGCAATTCTTTCACTTGTTGTTACTGGATACAAATCTCCAATTGCATTTGTTGTAAGACACATAATGGACCAATACGTGCAAACAAAATACCAATCAAAAGTTACTTCTGTTGGTAGATATATTGCGGCAGATGACCACGACAATCGTATTTTGTGGATATCGAAGTTTCTGTATGAAAATAAATACCACACACAGGTCCACGAGTGAACACAAAGCAATAAAAGTATCAGGTATTGAAATAGAAATGTTGTCCATTGATTGCTCCCAGCTTCTGATGATCTGTTATAGAAGTATTCTAAAATTCTGTACGCTCTTAATGTCGACATGATAGGTGCAATAATAGTGATATCAAATATCATTATTTTAATACGAATCAGATAGAGAATAGCGTAGGGTAATGCCAAGATCACTTCTAACAAGACTTTATTTGTGTTGGGTTCAACTAAATTAAGCGTCTTTCTCCAATTTTTGGATAATTTCAGACCACATACAATGATGACGTCGAATGTGTATACTGAATTTAAACACATTATCAACAATATGAGCCATAAACTTCTTTCTTCTGTTTTGCAAAAAGTGTAAATGCATGTATCTAAAATGTACTCTATAAAAAGAGTAGTCAGTACAAAAACTTTCCAAGATTGATCAGAATATATAAGAAGTAGAGTTCGGAATTTATTATACGAAAATTCTATTCGTGGTTCTTGTAGTATGGCATATCTTTTAGATTTTTTATTGTTGTCCATTTCATAAATTATATTTTGGCTTAGTATTTTTGGAACTTCGGAATTTTGTGTATTTAAAGATAACTTTGACCTATCTGCACGACGTCTGTACTTGTACAGGTCAAACTTTGCATCTTCATCATCAGCCGCTAAAAATAAGATTCCAATTGATTTTCAGAACAAAACTTAACCAAAACAATTTGAAAGAGATTTGTGCGAGTTACTTTTATACCATTAGATGAGTAGAGTAGGTAGTCAAGCATAGGAGCTGCGTTAAGTGTAAATGCGATCACCGACCGTAGCCTAATAAGTGATGCTCCTGACGAGGGTGGGTGTTACAAGTTCATTATATTGCGTACGATGTGTCCTAGGATCTTCAGCCAAACTACACATTTAAACTCTCATTATTCAAAACGAAACAATAATGCAATCACTGCTGTGTATGGTAGAGATAAACGAGAGCGTGGCGTGCATAAAGACTAGATATTATCTACTCTGTCGAGATGAAAGATTATTTTCAATTAAGAAGACCTTAAGAACAAATTCATAGCAGGACATGTAAGTTCTGAACATTTATTTTATCTACTTCATAGCAAATGCCTATCTGGGTGCATGCCATTGAGAGTAATCAAAATCTCAGACGACTCGTACGAAGTTTTCTAGTTTTAATGTTAATTCCTAAGAAACGAAAAATATAGTATCATGGGCAAGTAATTATGTACAAGAATATTATTACAACATAAAACTTACGCATCTTGATAATGGATCAAATATTGTTTGCTGCTCTCTATTTTTTCACACACTATTTTTAAATAGCTAAACTCTCTTTTTTTAGTTTAATAAATAATTAATGTATGTTTTTATCCATATTAAAATATTTATTAATCCAGTTGGTTAAGATCAATTACTCGGTAATCTCGTTAGCTAAGACTTATTGGGTATGTAATTATTTATGACATTATTTATCAATTCATGTTGAAATAAAACCGTGCAAGCATTGTCAATAGGTGATGTACCTATAATATCCTCCTGTTCTAATGTTAGAGCTTCCACTTTTGCCAGTCGAAATAACGTGATTTTGATATCAAGATGAGATATAATAATCCATACTAATATTATAAATGCGAAAGTCCGTCTGTCCGTCTGTCTGTTACGCTTTCACGGCTAAACCGCTGAACGGATTTTGATGAAATTTGGTATGAATATACTTAGTTGAAGAACATAGGCTACTTTTTGACGCAGGCGGAGCTGCGGGAAACAACTTGTAAAGATATATTTTCCCGCGCAGGCCTCTCAAAGTACCGGGGCAACCCGTAAAACCCAAGCGAGGATGTATTTAATTCAAGTCACAGTTACATCTCTATAAGGAGTGTAGAGATACGTTAGTAGTGTAGGTACTCCAGTGAGTGTAATCTATTTCACAGTGCTCTTTTTCCGAAATGTCAACGTACGGAACTAGGTATACATCAAAACGCATAGGTTATTCTAAGCTGTATTTAGGTAGGTACGGATATTAGTGGTGACTGTAAGACAAAAATGAACTTAACGGGAGAACTGATAGAGTAGTAGTACTTACACAAAACTACAGATTTACTTACAAGATATTTAACAATGCTATCATCAGTGCACCAGAGTAAGTATGTCTATATTTCTGTGATGTAGTAGTTACAGGAGAACATTTATTTGTATAAAAATGTAGAAAGGAGTAATTTCAAATTCAAAACATACGGTAAAAGAGTGGGCTTTTGTGAGCGGTTATACCAAAACCGACAAGCACAGCACGGTGATTGGTGACGTAATGTTTTTCTCTACAAAAGTCGTAGGCCGACGGACATGTAGGCAAGCGTGAGTTGCGCACGGCACGTCAACCTACATACATGAACATAAAAATTGTTGCGGACACTGTTTTATATTCAATTTCATGTTGTTGTTTTACTGGAATCTTCTTAGTAATTAATGAAGTTTATGGTCTTATTTGTTCGACGTTATTAGTTTTAATCTATGCTCCTCATTTGATTTTTTTCATTTGGTTTAGCGTCCACCCACACATACACAGTGTGACTGGAGATCTTCTACAAAGCAATTTTCAATGCGATACAAGAAAATATTATTAAAAGTACTTAGTTTTAACTTCACGCACTGAAATCATTGTAAAAATTGGTTGGACTTTCAAAAGTCACCCTGTACAATACGTGTATAATTATTGGGATACTAACAAGAACTATTGTTAATGTGCCGGGACTATATTATCATGTTTACGGAACAGTTATAACCAACTATCCCAAAATACAACAGATACCGTAAGTCCATTAGATTGAAGGAGTAAAGATATCCATCCTCATAGACTCTCCCATTTCTGTCTCCCAAAGGGTAGCGTGCATTTGTCCCTTTGGTAAAAATTTAAAATATTCCTATCCAATACTGCGTCTGATAAATTAGACTCCAGCGAGCTTCCATAGTAGGTCCGGCCGCATAATCACCTCACTTTTATGGAAGTACAAGTCGGGTATTGGTGAAAAATGTCGTCATATAACGATTTTAAATATATTTAGCATTTCACAGAGCGATTCAAGTTGTCTCATTGGCTAATAGGGAACTTTTTCAACTAAGGTTTGGTTTTGCTAATGTTGTGTAATAAATTTTGTTCAGAAAATTTAATGTACGGGACGTACTAATGCATTATACGAAATTCGTTAAACAATCATTAGAATTATCAATGTGTATCTATAAAATTATTATAGTCTTATGTTAGAGCCACGTTAGCGGGTTCCCTAATGTTTGATAAAAAACGATAGAAAAAATTTTCATTTTAAAAATAACTATAGAAAAACCAATCATTTGACTAACCTCACACACATTACATTACAAATGTATTCTTTATCAAATATTGCAAATGCTAAACTAACATTCTAAAAAAAATTTATTTGACCAAGTAAAACGTTTATTAAATTAGTGATTTTATAAAAAAAACGGTAGATAAACAATGCCACTTAATAAAAATGATCAGACTTTCGGCGGGAAGTTTTGAAGTATCGGCGCTGTATCTTTTTTTCCAAAATGTGTGATTTTCTAGTACACATTTAATTTTGTAAATAAGATTATTCGCAAAGTGTTCGAAAATAAGTGTGAGTGTGAAAGTAAGCTGTTTTAAAACAAGATTGATTGACATGGTCATAAAGTCGTCTTTTGACAATCGGTCGCTTCTCTCACAAGGTCTGTCGCTCGCTCGCTTACTGCTATGGTCACTGTATAACCATAAGCTAACCTACCTTCTGTCATAAATTCGTCTTTTTACACTCAGTCATTTCTGTCTCAAAGTCCGTCGCTCGCTCGCTCACTCTTATGGTCACTATAATGCAACATTTTTTTTTATCCATAACCTATCTTCTGACATAAAGTCGTCCTGTGTCTTGAACCTTTTTTGAACTTTGGTTATACCAAAGAAAACAGACTCCTTAGCTTTCTCACAGATATTGGTGGCAATTGAATCAATTTTTAAAATAATATGAATGATTAGTTTGTCAAATAAGTGATTTTAAAAATTATTGGTTTGTCAATGTATAACTTTGTCAAGCAAACATTTATCTAACGTTTTTTGTCAAATTGTTGTTTTTCTTACGTTTTTTATCTTATGATAGGATACCACTTTAGCGCCTATGAACGCCTTCCTCAATTAATCAAACCGAAGCAACTTTACTTAATGATAGACATTCAAAATTATTATAAACTAGTTGTTTCCCGCAGCTCCGCCTGCGGTATATAGCATATGTTACTCAGGGTGAATGTAGCTTTCCAATGGTGAAAGAATTTTTGAAATCGGCACAGTAGTTTTTAAGTTTATTCATTACAAACATACACACAAAAATACAAATCTTTCCGCATTATAATATTAGTGTAGAAGTGTAGAAAAGGAGATTTGCAGAGCAAAGAATAGTCCGACCTATTAAAACATAGTTTTTAGAATAATTTAAAATTCACGGTGCTTATAATAAATACCTATCTAGTCACAGTAATTACCTAATTAATTCAAGGCATTAAGCTAAATACCTTACATATAACATGACACCTAGGCACTGGTTGTTAAAGCTTCTTCAAATTCCTAGCAACTATAAGCAGAAAAGTCAGGTCAAGGCGCATCTTATGTTTTCGTAATTTTAATGTTGCAACGGTTAGTGTGTCGCACTCGTTCTAAGTAAGTTTCCTAGTTCCTTGGTCTCTGAAAATACAATTATCGTTCATGTTTCTGCTGTTAGCATAAATCAGAAAAATATTGCATGTAGCCATTTCAGTCTATATTTTTTACAATTCAGTCTATGTAATTTAATCAATATGATATACTGCATCGAATCGAAATAATTATTTATAGATGGTATATTGGTAAAGGATCATGGCATACAATGCCTCCCTTTTCACTTTCTCCGTATATCATCTTCTCAATGGTATTGCGTAGACGCAGAGAAAGTACTAAACTATTCATTTTGACCAATTTTTTGGCTGGAACTCTATTGTCAGGGGTAATCATTTCGATTCAATTAATTGAATGACTTAGTTAAGCTGCTGAAGTTACTACGTATCAAACTGCGCTTTGTTATCTAGAAATTATTCTTTATAAACCTTCTGATTCTATATGTTTTACACATATGCGTTAATACTAACGCATATGTGTAAAATATACTCCAGTAATATGTAATATTTTATTGTGGGCTGCCGCTTATTGAATCATCACGTTTGTGAATCAGAACACCTACTTTCTGTTATGACCAATTACGAAGAGAGCGTGAATCTATCACCTTTCTACGGGACAATTTTATTGTTTGTTAGGTACTTGCTGTCTTGCTATTGACATATCTGAAAACATTGGAAGGCACTTCATCTACATTAGGATTCTGTTCACTACTTATAGACCGGTTTCGAGTAGTCTTGGCGTTAATTTGATTTGTCGAGGAGGATTAAGTAGGGTAGGTATATTTGACACAATGTGCAAATAGTAATTAGTTCCTAAGGTTAGCTAGAAGAAATTGCATTAGGGATAAGTCCTTAAGCCTTAGTTTTATTCGATTTAACTAGTGGTTCTGTGAGAACTACTGTTCTCACAGAACCACTAGTCACTCGCGAGGTCTACTGACCTCGCGAGCCCTTACCGATATTTTACCGTCTAAAATAATCGTCGTTTCAAATTAATTAAAATGTTTGATAAGGAACCATATATACCACACTATATAACCAACAACTAATTGATAATTTTTTCCTGTTCGGATGAGTTTAAAGTTGGTTCAGATTTCTTTTCAAAACTTTTATTTCACCCTTTTTAGATTTAAATGCAATACCTACATTTTTGTAAGTCGATTAAACGTTCCAGCATAGGCTCAGATTCACTCATTCAATTCATATCGAATGGGTTACAAGGCCAATCGACCCTGCATGCCCGGATGTGGTTCCTTTTTAACGACCATCTAATGGTAGCCGCGCGGGACCAACGGCTTAACGTGCCTTTCGAAGCACGGAATCATCATTATATCAAGCAATCAGGTGATTCGGGTATGCAATGATCGAACCAAACTGGACAGAGCTAAACAAAGTATGCTTCGCATAGGAATCGAACCTACGACCTCCTAAAGGTCTAAAGCAAACGCCGTGACCACTGGGCCACGGGGACAGTATAATACTAATAAGTAATAATATTAATTCCCTAATCGTAGTGTAATATGAAAATTTCCCTCGGTTTCCCCCTAGTTTCCATGATCACCTGATATAATGACTTCAAGACCACCTGGAAAGTTTCTTTTAAAACTGAATAAGAGTCTTTCAGTAATCGATCGATTTCGAACGGTATGTTTACAAAAAAAAAGGAATTTTTCGCTGTATCGCTGACGTGACTGTTACTATCTATACCCACTATTTTCGTACTTGTCATCCCGCAGTGTATTTACGACATCATTCTGAATGCACTAATACAAAATATACAGAAAATCGATTACTAGACAACTTTTATAGATAAACACGTTAAAGTTTATCGTATTGTTCAGACAAAAAGTTGCATCTTAATAATAGAATAACAAAAAAGTCTACAGATTTTTATTATAAATAGCGAAATATTAGATTTTTTAGGTTTCAATTTTCCCACATATATCCGCCATTTTTTTTAATTTCAAAAAAGTGGCACGACAAAAAAGTTCTATATAATTACCAGAACTGCTTACAAAATTTCATGAGAATCGGTTAAGAAATGCGACCTGTAGGCGAGAACAGATGGACAAAAGAAGTTTCGGCCAGTCGAAACTGAGACGCTTCGCTCGCTCGGTCAACTATGTATTTTTTTTGTTTGTAAATGGTGCAATAAAGTATTCATTCATTCATTCTACTACGAATGTCATGGCCCGATTAGTCAATTATTTTCATATCCGCACAATTAATCGCATGTAACAAACGTAGAATAGCGTTTTGTCTTGCATTATTTTGTCTAGAAATTATTTGTTTAGATTACAGATCACAGGGTCCACAAAAACAAAAGAACGTAGGTACCTACTTACAATTATTCAAATTAGACAATTAGTATAGAAATAGTATCTACGTAAACCCAATAGATGTAAAATTACATGTATCTAAATGATTGCAAATGGAAACTAACTTTTTTGTTTGTAGAGATTAAAAAAAAAGTGGTAAGTGTGTAATCCAATCACGCTTTTAAGCTGTTAGGTGACTGGCTTCAGGTGCAAACCCTTATGTGGATAATGAATGTTAGGACTTTTCTTTCTTACTCAATCACCATTGAAATGTAGAGATATCAAAGCACTACATTATTAAAATCTTGTGTATTTCTATGGATAAGTTGGTGACGTCAAATTAGTGAAATATTTATTTATCATTATAAGTACATCTATCATGTTACTAATAGTCTTGTCGTAATTATTTCAATGTCGAACACCAAGGTTATGTGTCATGATGTCATATTTCTGACAAAAGATATAAAATCATAGAAATCATGATTGTTTCATTCTCTCATTTCAATTCTTTTATGAATCAATGGGTTATAAATTGAACAGACTAATAAAATCTAAAATTTAATAACATGTTGCGAAAATTGCGATCATATGTCTCCTTAATTTTGAAAATGTTTAACTAGAATACTAGATAAAAACTTTTTCCTTCATAATAGTCAGCTCTGCTCTAGAAAATGAAAACAGAATGGTAGAAAAAACCGACAATAATAGTCAAAATTGCAGTGTATTAGGCACAAGACGCGCAGATCTGACGGTTGTTGTAGCAGAAATTCTCTGAAAAGTGGAACCACGTATACGCAAATGTACGTACCAATTATTAATCTAAGGGGATAGCCATTATATGGGTAGTAGAGACATTATACGGGAGTAGAAAGGCAGAAGGAACCTCGAGAAGTCGAGATCCTCGATAACCCGTTGGTACGCGCCTTTATAAAAATAACCATGTCTTGTTTAAAAATGGGCTACATATCAAATTTTTATTTTGTTGTTTATTTGAATGACCAAAAAAACCACTTTGATAAACCGTAAACTTACAGAAATATAACAAAGTTCTTTTATTTCCTTTAAAATATGGCTTCCACCGATACCTATCTGTGATTCTGCCAATGTCATGGTTTGAAAAGACACTGTTTATTTGTGCAGTTGTCGTTTCGTTTAGTGGACGATACGATACGATAACCAGACGAAAACGTTTTCCCGGTTGCATCCTCAACTGGATGCCTAATAATGCCACAATTTTTCAAAGTTAAAATATTTTTTAGAAATTGAACGATTGTATAAATATCTGTGGTTTGAAGCTCTATCTAATGTAGTAGTTCTATCAAATTGGATTAATTAACTGATTAACAGCATTGCACATACAATTTATTTGCGATAAAACTCTAGCATACCGGCATTTGTTTTTAACTGAACAACATTCGAGCAATTAAAATCACCCAAGTTGGTTTCGTTTTATCAATTTCGTTAAGAGGATAAATGGATAATTGACCCCTATCCGAAGCTCTTGGATCTATCAAATTAAATGGATTACACAGTTCCACGTTCCACATTTAGCTGAATCGGGCATTATTGTTCAATCTCCAGTGTTATCAAGATGATTCAAGTGATATGACACAAGGATTCAAGTATGCAGCGAATTGGCCTGGATTCACTTTGTGGACATCTAGCATAGGTTTGCTCCTACTCATAGTTCAGTCAATATCAACTCATCGCGATTCTATTGCTAATGTCTACATGAAACGTGAGCATGATATTTCTTAAGCAAACATGAGATCCATATCTTGAGACTCGAACGATGTCCAAATTGACAACCCTTCTTTTTTGAGATTTAGTGATCAACTAATGTCCATTTTCTCAAACTGCTGTGCCTGAAGGCATCTATCTCATTTAAGTGTAGTAGCCCGGACCAACAACTAACCCCCGTATTCTTAAACATAACCTTAAGGACGTCCTTCACTCAAACTCATTCGAGGGCGTCTTAAAGAAGTCCTCGAACTTTCCTTGAAAACTACATTCTTAGTTGGTTGCTTGAGCAAACTCCAATGAGGAACGGCACAGGTTATGATAACAATCAAAGCAAAATACAAAAGAATAGAGTAAAAAATAAACAAAGTTAGGCAAAAAGTGGCAAAAAGCTGATTTATAACCACTTTCCAGGCCGACTCAAGGTACCTCTCGACCAACCTTATATTTGATAGTTCGATACTCACCTCTATGAGGAAAACTCCTTAAGTCAAGGAAGCTAGTGACGACTAATCATGCCAATGAGTTGGAGTAAGGTTGAGTCGAGTTTAACCAAACGTTTGAGAATATGGGGGTAAGTATACATTGTTCCGAAGCACGGAGGAACACCAGATATGATAAGAAGTCAGCAGTAGCTGAGCCCCATGCAATAAGATACATGCCAAGGTCCAAAAATAGTTATAATATCTAAAGGACATCACAAAAATGTTCAGTCATAGCAAAATCACAAATTGTTTTTACGGCATTTTTAGGTGTAATATTTTTAATGTTTGGTCATTTGTAAAGCGGATGTTTGCATTTGGCTATTTGCCACCAGTCAACGGACTTCAAACTCTGGAACGCTGAAAATCCTAATTCTTATTAGAATATGATTTCTCTGAAAGTAACTTTATTATAGAATGCCGTCGTCACAAATTACCATCATAATAAGTAAAAGTACATGCTCTGTGCTAGGGTTAGTTATATTTATAACAAGCGCAATTTTTTTGGTTTTGTTCGAAACATCAATCAAAAGTAAATGGCTTAAATTATTTTTTTCTCATAATTTTTTTTCTATGTGCATGTTATTTTTTACAATTTTTGACATAATTATAATATAATTACTACATAATGAAAATTATTAACACAGCGGTATCTTGATGGAGATAACAATATATGACCAATATATATATTTGTATTTCTCTGTAAGATCTATTTACATTATAATCGTATATTTATATAAATTTATATCTTACGCGTCTATCATGATATATGTATCTAAATACTTATTCATAACGTAATTTTAACATCTAAATTGTAGGTTATTAAATTATTGTTAAAGTTTTTGTAAATATTAGCAAATTACAGAATGCAACATTTTTTTTGTCAGTGTAGTTTTATCTAACACTAATAGATGGCGGATTAATCGCACCGTACCGCCTGTACGTCAAGTGTGTGAGGGCAATAGCAAGATGATGTGCACTAGGGAGAGCGAGACGACTATGTTTTATTATTACGCCTACACTGTGGAAAGAAGTCGCACGCGCTTACAAAAAATCCATCTGACGAGAGCGCAGGCGCAACGTTATATTCGCCCACAACTTCACTTCGGTAAACTTCGTCATTTAGTGGTGATCGAAACGTCGATGTGTGTGGAAGTGAATTTAACTTTTCTAACATAGCTTCACAAAAAATAACAATAACCAGTAACTAAAGTACAATTTCTTATTTGAACGTGTTAGAACAATCATTTGACGTGTATTAAGTTGTACAAATAGTATTCAAAATGTGTGATAATACCAATCCTTCGACGCAAAGTATAGCGGACTACTTAGCTCAGTTGCTCAAAGACAGGAAGCAACTGGCTGCGTTCCCGAATGTTTTCATGCACATGGAACGACTTCTGGACGAAGGTAGGTCAAAATCATGTGGGACTAATTATAATATTTGCGCAGACAAGAATACACGCAGGAATTGCTAATTTTTGTCACCAAAATTATAATAAATTTAGATGCGTCGGTAAATGCTACAACGCACATGATTATAAGTTTATTTTTGTCTTCGCCTCGCTGAGTTATGGTCCAGTGGAGTTTGTAACGCGATCCCTCAAAATTGAAACAAAACAGAATGTATCTCCGATTACGATTTGCGGTCAGTGGTCGTTAGATTGTCCCCAACGAAAGAGATTGGTGAAATGGTCGTAAACGAGTTTTGTGTTCACATTTCGCCGTCGCAGCTGTTGTAGTTAAATGTCCTAATGAACAGAGTAAAATTTTAAGGTTATGATTCATATTGAGGTCATCAGTGGCGAAGAATATTGAGCTCTGGAGGTAACCTGTTCGCAAGGGCCGTGGTCGTGCATTCCGCGCGGGTTGGTGGAATGTCGCCTGTCGCTATAGGTAGGTACCGTACGTCCACAGCGAGAGCCATACGATATTTGTACGCAAAGCAGCGCGGCAGTCGGCTCCTTGCCGTAGCCTCATTATATTGCCGCTAACCAGTCCGCGGATACTATGTAGCTCTTATCTTAGCTACTGAATGCCTACCGACGGGACTGGACTGACTTGTCACCACCGTGCGCATGCACTGAATCCATTTAGAAAATCGACGCATAACTTGATTACTACCTACTCATTTCATTGGACTGTAATTTGTAATACACGATAAGTTAATATTTCTTATGTTATAACCATTATGACTAGAAAGGATTATAATCTCCTAGTCGTTTTGGTTATTTTTTATATTAATCTGCTTTATTTTCTCAATTGATTTATTCATTTATTATTCAACTTATAACTATGTTAGTAGATCTCTAAGGACATGGTTTTTATCGAACTGAATTTAACATGAATTGTCTAGAATTAAAGCAAGGCATCGTTTAAACATCTCAAAATTAATATGGCTTTAAATAATGTATAATATGTCATCAATTCTATCTCCAAAAGACACAAAAAGTGGACAAAAATAATATAAAATACAGAAACATCAAAACACATGATGGGGGATTGGGGGTAACAGGTAGGTACCTACCTGCTAGGGAATGCTAATAAAACATCATCTATTAAAAAAAGATTAAAAATTTATCTGTAACAATTTTTTATAAGAGTTACTAGCTTTTACCCGCGGCTTCGCTCACGTGTTAACCTTCTTTGGGAACATGATGTTTTCCAGGACCAAAAGTAGCCTATGTTGCTCTCCATCCTTTCAACTTACTCTATACCGAAAATCAATCGATTGGTTGCTTAGTTAGGGCGTGAAGGAAGGACAAACAAACAAACAAACACACTTTCGCATTTATAATATTAGTTAGGATTAGGAAGTTAGGATTTTATAAAACAGTGCATATCTAATAAAGTTTTTCTAATATCTTTATCTATCTTATTTATGCAGTCCTTTGAGATCTCTATTTTGTAGAAGTATAATTATATCAATTGCTTCTATCTCAATTATGAAACTAAAACGAATCATGTAATGAACGAAAAGAACATTGATATGTAAATTATCAAATACCCTATGGATATATTAACAGAATTCCATAATTTAAAAATAAAATCTTGTTTTATATAAAGTCAACATGTTAAATGAGCATGAACTTAAGATTTTAATATACGATTGGTCATAGATATATAAATAATAAGATAAAGAAGTTAAAATTTCATTCAGGATTCTAGTCACGTATCCAAACGTAGCAAGGTTTATGTGACCGACACTCACACATGTTGCAATCGTTTTACTGTTATATTCTTATGATTAACTGCAAAAAATACAAAAATGTTTTGGCTGCAGTATCAACTTGACCTGTTTCATTTTATTTGTTTACATACTGACATAGACAGAATTAGTTCAATCAGTATTTCTGCCTTCTGGAGATTTTTTGAAGTATTTTTTAACTATTCATAGATTTAACTAGGTATTAGACAAATATTTTTGAAAAAAAAGAGATAAGTACTAATTTAATAATGTAACTATGATATGTTAAAAATGACTTATCATTGAACTAGAGAATAGCAGTGAGCATAAAACTTATTTGAGTGTTCAAGCAGCATCACCGCACACCATATGTTTTCATGCCCGCGTTGGTCTCATATTGTAGAATGTTTACTCGCATTTAAATGAGCACTTACGAAATGTGTCACCAGCACACGAATCTAATATGATTGGTCTCGGTACTCGAACAAATTCGAAACCTACAACACGATCCAAATAAAAATTTATAAAGTTTCGTAGAATCGACTACTCAGTGATGATATTTTCATACAATACTGCCGTTACAATTTCGTATATGCAATGAAAACATACGACGCTGGAAATATTTTGCTTGCACAATTCTCTGAAACTTGTTGATTTAACATTTACTTAAAAACGAGTGGGCTCAAGTTGAAGACTGGTGCCCACTTAAACGTTTTAATAACATTGAGCTACCTACCAGTCACCCGAATCACAAAAATAGTCTTATTCATGTTTCAATTGAGCATGAACCAAATTTTGAAATTGTCTTTTGTTTTATAGTTTTTGACATGTCGTCAGTCTAGCGAGTAGCTGTGAATACTTTACGAAAATATCGACGGCAAGCTGACAACCGACAGGCGTGACGTATCGAGTTACACCGAACTAAGAAATTACCAGTCACTATTTTAGATACTGATTTTAAGATAATCTGCTTATAAATATTTACTGTAAGGACTTAAAAATCCTCAAGGCTTTAGAAAAAAAAAGAGGAGAGACAATTTTAAAGCAACTGCTAACGAAACAAAAATTAATGGAAATTAATGTATGAGGGAAGCCGGAATGAAGAAAAATTATAATTTAGAACAGATGTCAAAGTATGCAATATCCATCATTACTCAAATATAATAGACCTAAATATGATCGTGCTCTGAAATGTATAATCAACCCGAAAGTTCATGGAATATAAGCATGTACTCGTAGGTTTATATTCATCCGCAATGTTTGCTGACATTTATAACATGGAATATTCGATCACGGTAAGCAATTTCATTTGATCATGTATGCATTATATTGAAGATCGTTTGGATGTTTGCATTCCAAGAAGAGTCGTGAGCGTCAATAGATAACAATGCATTAATAAAAGTAAACATACAAATTCATCAATCATAACATGTTAAATCGATAAAACATGATTCGATTATTGTACTACAAGATAAAAGAGACATCAATGAACTATCATTTAGAAGTTAAACGATTATAGATATGAACAATAGAAGATAACTAATATAGTATCTGATTTATTGATAACTTTTATCAGGTGTAGGAATGTCAAACACACTTGAATTGCCGATTAAGCTGATAACCAATAACAATATCAGTAACCCATTGCTGAATTAGTTACTAATAGTGTGGAGCTATACAATTTAGGAAAAGCTTACCAATCAAATAACAAAAAAATCGGTTTCTGATAATAGAAATATCTCATAATCCACAAATTTTATAAAAAAACAAACACATAAATTATGTCAGCAATTTTCTGTTACAATATCTTACTAGATCTCGTAATACCATGAAATTAGTGCAATAGTTCATTAATTTGTTATGTGGCCTCGGCGACCGTGTTAAAATGAAATCATAGTAGGTGCGTATAATAAATAAATAATAACATTCAAATTATTGCATTTTGATGCGTAGGCGCCACTTACCTTTGAAGTTGACGATTCCGCAACCCCAAAGCAAAAGTGAGTCTTAGTAGGGTCATTATAAAGTTGTTTAGCATGTGATTAGGCTTTGCGCCCACGTTGATGACCAAATGAGGGTAGTCGTGGGTAGCGTGGAGGTGTAGGAGCCAAGGCTGTTCCAGTCGCTCTGACACGTTGTAACATGCTGTGGGCTGCTTAATTAAAACGATTCAAAACAACGATCAATATTAAAAATCGTATGATATTAATGATACCAATATAACAAGATATGGATAAAAACACGTCCATGTTGATTCACAAAGGAATAAATTTAAAGTTTTTCTTTCGTACAAAAATGAAACATACTTTCTTTAAATCGTGGTTCAGAAGATACTTCAGAAAGTAAATATTGACATGCGACTTATTATCGCGTCAACCTCGATAAGGTTACATTGCATTGCATTTCAAGAAAACTGGATCGTACGAGACAACCATTATATATGTTTTCCCACGACTTTGCAACTACACCTCATCTTAACCTACGTGATCATTCTTTTAATAAGAAATCTTCACTAGATCAAAAAATGGCTTGTAGGTTACCTTTTGAATCGAGATTATCTCAACTTGCAAGTACTCATGCGAATAAATCTACAACTGCTCTAGATACACGAACTTTTTATTAGTATGTGATATAAGTTAAAATCTCATTAATTATTTCGTTAATTTTACGGATATTGTAACATTAGTTTGCTAGTTTAGATAGCGATCTGACTTATACAAAATTCCGGCTTGTTTGTTTGAAGCGCTTATTTCTGGAATTAAAATGTACCGGTTTCAATTTATTTTTGATAGTCTAGATTTTATATTATGAAACTCTGACTTCACGGGCCAAGGATCCTCTTGGAAATTCAGAACTTCTGATTAGCTGAGCCCTCGGAGGAAGTTAGTCTGTCTGTTAAAACAATACAATATATATTAGAGTTCATGCCAGTGACATGGAGTAACGATAAGCATCTCAGTGTATTTCCACAGATTTCTGCGAACAACAAAATACCTAAAATATAGGTACAGTAAACGTGCATTGTCACAACCGGAATGTTAATGAAAGTGGGGTGACCATTGCTCAGTGTACTTGAACGCATAAAGAATGTGCCCGGGAAGGGCGCGTGGGCGCATGAGCACTGTAATTTGAAATGAAAATCAATCGCTTCAGAATGTCGAGTGAACCTGTCTTGTGGGTGGGACAGGAAGAGGCCTACGCGCCGAGGGCCAACAAACAATCTAATACTGCTTTTTCATTTCGGCCCTAATATCACACCACGGGACTCCCACGAGGTCAACATGTTTGGTTATTTATATGCAACAAAGATATACAAATTATAATGATAAGCAAGAACAACGTTTAGATTTAAACTTACCCTACCAACATTAGTTATTTATAATGCAGAATAATAAATATAAAATAAATTGTTGAGAACAATTGGTAAACATGGAAATCAAGTTCGTTTAGTCTACATTGGACAGATTCTGCTTTTGACATCATAGTCTAGATTCGACAGATTCTACATTTGACAGATTCTATTTCATTCTACTTAGGACAGATCCTATATTGGACAGATTCTATCTCATTCTACATATGACAGATTCTATATTTGACAGATTTTGAAAAAACGGAGAGAATTGTAAGGGACATTGTGAAAACAAAAATAAAACTGTTAGTTTGGTGATCACTTTAAATAGATTGATATAATTTGTTTTTGTTATGAGTAAGTATATCAAGATACCACGTGTATACTAACATAAACACAGAACAAAGAAAACGAATATGTATGGATTGGATATCTGTACCTATATCACACACAATTTAGCAAATAATCATATTTTTTAATTTGTAACTTTTTTGTAATTGTAACAAATAAAAATCACAGTGAAAACAATGGCGAAAAATATTAATTAATGGATACTTATTAGTAATAATTATGGCAAACTTAAAAAATACTAGAAAAACACAATTTAACTGGGAGTTTTTTAAATTTTTATGTATTTTTTCAACTTAATGGGCATTTGACTTGTATAAACAAATTGTACTAGGAGATAAGAAATCCATAAGAGGTCCTTTTAAATATTTTTTTTCTTGTATGAAAAAATATTTTTAAGTATAAAAAAATTTTTGTTTTCCAAAAACAAAGTCAACGAGGACATCTTTTGCATTTCTTATCTCCTAGTACATTTCGGACATTTTATTCACTTGGTTGAATTCCTATAAAGTCTAAATTCTCAAAGTACCTCTGTAATGTACATTTATTAATTTAAAAAAAAAACATGCCCCTTACAATAGGCTACTAGACTGTATCCATACTTGGGCAATATTTGCATACGAAACAATATGTACACTAAAAAGTAACCGATTCCGAAAACAACAACAGAATCGGTTGTTAATCCAGGCAGTAATTGGTTTTTAAAGTTTACTCAAGAAGAAAAGTGGGAGTGTGGTGAGGACGTCTTGCTATCTCTTTTGTACTCACAAAACTAAGTGCCAGTGACGTCACTACACAGACAGTGCATCCTTTTCTTGTTTTTTGACAGTTTCCCCTTCCACCGAAATTCTAAGCCTTATAACTTATTTATTAAAGATCGAATTTAAAAAAAACTTTCTGTTTTCAGTTTCTGGTAATGAAATGCTTGATATGAATGAAAAAAATAAATTGAATAGAATACCCAATTATCTCACTTTTTTCAAAATCTGTCTAATATAGAATCTGTCTTATGCAGAATCTGTCGAAAAAAAACTGTGATGTCAAAATCTCTTGATTGTAAACGATCAAGTTATGCTAAATGAACAACAAGGTATTTATGTATCGGACTATAATACTTCAAATGTGACAGCTGGCAAGTTTATATCGAATTATGCCTTTACAAATAACGTAATTTAGTTCTATAAGCACTCTCGCAAACGCATTTAGCATACGTGAATATTCAGTGACTGCAATCGAGCTCAACATGAGTCTGGTTGTTAAACAGCGACTAAACAAAAAGGTCGGTCAAAGCGTGGGAGCTAACTGCCTACGGTTGACGAAGGTGACTTGCTGGGTGGACGTATAGTTTACTCACTACGCCTTCTGCATTGTTCTTTCTTCTACAATGCCAAACTTAAGTCAAGCGAAAGTAGGACCTTAAACAGATCCTTGTGGAACTACATTGCAAAACATTTTTATCTTGTGATAATTTAGAGGTGAAAACTTCCCTGTATGCTGATCTTTACACAATGCGGCGGATGTCTTCTTCTTATCTCGCCCAAAGAAGGAATTCTTTGGGTGTGTTGTGTGAACTACAAGCTGTTACCGCCTCAGGCTAGTTTCAAAAGTTAAAATATACTTAAAGGAACACGGTATACTCAACATAATGCTTTTATTCGTTGTACGAACTATAATAAAAATGGAGGGGGATGTTTAATAACTATATGATACATCATTCATTATTAAGTAATACGCCGTAGCTGTTGTTTACAATTTTTTAATATTCTACTCGTATTAAATTTCTATTCTATTCTATTCCTAAACATATATTGTTCATATAGACCACGGTTTTTTAGAAAAAAAAGCTGGGAGTAAAAGTCGTAACATTGTAATGTTGAATCATGAGAAATACAAACTCATACTGGTTCTTTGCATCAACGGTCACAAAGAGCATTAGTGGTCAAGTAAACACGATGGAAAACTGTTGACCTACAAAGGACAATAGGCGAATAAATAGTTTGGTTAAAACTAAAATCTCACCCATGTGTAAATACGTAGGCGAATACTGACAATTGATACCGCATAATACTTACTGGCGTAGCACTTGAAGTTGATGGTTTTATTGTTAGTTTGGAGAATGAAAGCAATGGAAATAATTTACATGACAAGGTTTCGACATATTTTTGGTGAAAATTAAATAGTGGTTACAATTTCTATTCCTGTTTCAATAAAAGTGGTGATATTATTTTTGAATTCGAAAGTATTTTCTTTTAGCTATGCTCCTGCTCCATCAGTATTCAGTAATTGGTAACCTAAATAATGCTAAAGAATAAAATTATTCTAGCCGTAACGAATCTAAACAAATCAGCGTCTGACATTTATTCAAAACACGCAGTACCTAATTTAGAAATCGCCCCGAGAAGAATGGGATTATCATGTTTTAGTCTTAAAAAATATAAGTAAGTAATCTACTTAGTAACTCTAATAATATCATTAATTTTGATAACGCAAATTGTATGCGGTGCATGTGTACAAGTTGTTAGTAAACTGAGCAACGCTTGTTAAAAAAAAACTACTGCCATAGTTTTTAACTAAAACCTATGATTATGACGACATGATTTATTAAATTAGTACCTAGTTTACTTAATGTCCGTATGTTTTAGCACTTAAGACTGTCCGTTTTGTGGTATTTATTGATTCACGATTACGATTAACCATTCACGTATTTTTTACGCCATGAATTTTCAATTACCCGAGCAATTAAAACCATAAACTTACTCCATAGTGTTACATATAATATTTATTAAAAACAAACACTGACTTGCAGTTTCCCAATGCGGCATACAGGTTTATGAGACTGCCTGCTAAAAGTAGTCTATGTTTGACCCCGGGTCTTCAACTATATCCATATCAAATTTCATCAAAATTTGTTCAGCAGTTTGGCCGTGAAAGCGAAACAGACAGACAGCTAGACTTTCGCGCTTATAATATTAACACAGATTGAAGTATCGATGGAAGTATCGATAATTGTAACACAAGGTAACGTCGAAGAAACAAGGAAAAATATCGCAGCTCAGTAGTGTGTTAAAAGTTTTAGAACAGTCAACTTGTAAAATAAATTTGTAGTAGTTAAATTTCATATAAATTCTACTGAATACGAAGTACGTGGATCGACACTCTTGTTAGTTTCACTTGAAAAGATTTTCGTTTTCACACGATAGTCTATACCGTCATGAACAGTAAATTTCAACCGGATGCCACTTTTAAAAATAGTCTTTGCAATCGTGTTATCTTCATGCGTGCTTGCAAAATGGTCAACTAGATACGTAGTTATTTTGAAATTTTCTGTTTTTAAGAGACTTTCTTCGAAAGTCTACCTCGTATCTTTCTTGGTCCAAAGTTTCTTATAATGCACGCACGCTGCATTTGCACGTTAAATTGGAATCAAAAGCCCTTGAGTCAGAAATAAGCGTCTTAATTGGGTTATTTATTCTACAAAATACATTTGTATATTACTAAGTAAGCGCACCTAATGATAAAGTAAAGTATTATCAACTAACAGTTAACTTTTGGGTTTAAAACAAATTAAAAGAAACATACTTATTTGTTTTATACAAAATCAAAACAAAACGTACAATTCCCAAGATATTTTGAAACTTATTAACTAGGCCGGTCTAGTTCTTCAACTTTCTACTGCATGTAGGTGGCGCCTGCACGGCGACATCTCGACTGGTTTCTCTCACCGCTAGTTGTATACCATCGAAGCTCAGTAGATAACTTTATTTTAGGAAATCAATCGTATTACAATCACCAACATAAATACATATACCAGTGATGACGTTAATTGAAGTAAGATAGTCCATAAAAAGCTATGACATCAACTATTAAATATAGGCTTGTTTTTTCAAATACTTCAAGACTCCCTTTCTATAATCGATAGGCAGTACTAACAAACTATACAAACAGCTAGTGTCGAAAGTGCCTCTGTTGCGCCACATGTGTGGGATGCCAGCAGGCGCCAGCGGGCTGACTCCATTCGTGTGTATAGGCGGCTTAAGGGTCTCATTCATTTCGCGTTAAAGCAATTTAGTGAACGCACAGCATTTACCGTTTCATTCATGCATTGTGCAACGCTTGCACTGCATTCGGTACTTCTAAAGATTTTCGCTTCTTAACACTTTCACGGACAGTCAAGAAAATAACAATGGCAGTGGCACTCAATTGTTATCTACGTCGAGAGACGTTACTGTCCGCGAAAGTGTTAATCATTAGACACAAGTTGACAAAAGACAAAAGTTTGAACCAAAACTAGTTCTACATTTTGATTAGGACAATTTGGGTATACAAATGTATAAAGTCGTTGACTAGCAATACTTTCTTTTTTAATTGTTTTATTTCTAACCTTATCACCTAGACTAACTAAATGGCAAGGACCTTTATGCTACCCCAAATACATTTTATTGAACAAAAACACTTTACCTAACCGGAAGTCATCATACTAAATAGCTACATCGAAATTATAAATGTCTGTTCTAGATATAAGTGGCCAAATGTCGCCGTAATTATGACTCATCGGCGAGAAGTCAGCTGCTGATGTCTTGTTACTATACTTTCAGAACTAATAGATTAATTTCGTCTCACTCATACCACTCTTTTAGAGATATATTTGTCACAGTCTATCTTGGTTCACACTTCATATAGTTATCTCGTCCACATGTACCCTGTTAATTTAATTATCAAATGGATATCGAGAGACTCACTGAATTTCTTTAAGTCAATGAAAGATAATATATGGCTATGAAATCAAAATGGAACAGTTTAGGATCGCATTAGTAAAAACTACTTAGATCCCCTGCAGAGTTCGTTTCTTAAATTCGTTGAGAACTATTTTTGGACAGACCTAATTATAAGGAAATTTTTCATTTTTTTTTCATGTTTATAACGGTTTCACTGGTTATTAAATAATGTGTGAACATGTAGTGCTTTATTCCAGTTTATCAAGTTTAAAGTAAGCTCGCATTAGTACCAGAATCTGAGCATGCTTGTTGCCACCTGTTTTTTATAATTAAGGTTTTCTTGATGATTTAATCGCAAATGCTTATTAAATAGTTGAAATAATAAGCAAATGTTAATATTTTATCTATCTAAAAATCCATAATTGACATTTGCCATCAGAAGTAGGTTAGAACTATTCAAGTTTGCATACTCAGTATGCTAGAATATATTAACGAATCTTGACTCATATTGATCTGATGGTCATATTATCCGTGAGGTTCAGGTTGCGTCTTGTCTATCTTTATATATCTTTATATTTTATCATTAAATTCTAATGTTTTTCAAACTAATGATAATGCATCTCATTAACGTAGTATACAACTTGTAGACAATAAAATTGCTAATTTATCACATATGTGAGTGTTAATGAAGATTCTGTGCTCATATGCAAACATGCATGAATGCAGTTTGTACGCTAAATTGCGATCAACATAGTGTATTTTAATACAAGAACAGCATCCAGTGTTGATCTCTGGATGCCGGCCAATTCATCTAATTGGGTCATAGCACGAATTTTTGAAATTATTCCTTCACATTTTCACCGCAGTCTGCATAAGTCTAGGAAATATTCTAACGAATATAAATTAACTTCTGACAATGTTTGTTTCGTTACCTAACTCAAAACATTTAATTAAAGAAAGTCATATAAAATGTTACTTCATTCCCGCTTCAATTAAATGAGTAGGAACTTCTTAATACTTATTTTTTATGACCTTTATGACGCTACTAATCCATACTTCCATACTAAAATTATAAATGCGAAAGTCTGTCTGTCTGTCTGTCTGTTACGTTTTTACGGCCAAACCGCTGAACGGATTTTGATGAAATTTGGTATGAGTATAGTTGAAGACCCGGGGTCAAACATAGCCTACTTTTTGACGCAGACGGAGCTGCGGGAAATATCTAGTTAGAAATATTTTAGAAATTTCTCACAGTAGTTTAGAATCTGCTGGTGTATTAGATCTTGTGTTTTAACATTATCTAAAACACGTATTCAACGTTTATTCATAAAAATGCATACGCGATCGATAGGCGACCTCCTCTGTTATAAGTCGATTGAAACCAACGAATCATAACTCTAAAAAACCCTATTAAAGAATTTGCAGAGCCCGCATGCGATGGCATCGACCACTCCAGCATTTCATTTATTAACGGTAACATGTTATTGAACATTGCTAACGATAATGCCCCCTTTATTATAACCTACGGGTACTGTTAGTTTTTCTGGTAGATTTATTTATTTGTTATTTAACGACTAGCTGTTTCCCGCAGCTCTACCTGCGGTATATAGCCTATGTTACTCAGGGTGAATGTAGCTTTCCAATGGTGAAAGAATTTTTGAAATCGGCACAGTAGTTTTTGATTTATTGATTACAAACATACACACATAAATACAAATCTTTCCTCTTTATAATATTAGTGTAGATGTAGATAAGCAGATAAAATATAAATCCTTAAAATAATAATGAATTGATTATTATTATTATAGTAGATAACTGAACTGCTCTGAATAATTAAATTTGAAATATATGTTTAATTTAATTGACTCTATACTCAATTGTTTAAATTTATTTTTAAATTTTACTTTTGATTAGTACAAATTAGTGTAGGTATATCCTATCTATCTGTTATACAAAACAGTAAGTTTATAAAATGTATTTACAATGTAAAGATATCTAAGCTAAGAAACGTACGGCATCGTTTCATAGAAAATTTAATTAGTGCGAGTTGTTTCCTAATGTGCTGGTTTTAGGGTTGGTTTTTGCTTGCATGCCTTCTATATATAGGACTTTTATTAAATGAATTAGATATTTTAATGATATGGCGTTAGCTATTTATAAAACATCTGGAGACGTCTGTTCCTTGAATCTGTGTCCAGGAAATGCTGGCTAAATATTTTTTAATATCTTTATGTAGCGTCATAGACTAATGAAAGAAGTTATTTGAAATGTTAATTTTAAATTATTCTTATTTTGTTTCAGGTAAGACACCAACAAAAAATTATAAAGAAACTAAGCATTCTTTATAATTAGTAAGTACGTTTATGAATTTATGACTTATTATTAAAATTTTTGGTTATTAGATAATAATATGAGAAAATGGTTAATGTGATTACTGACTAGACTACACCGTGAAATTTTAGTCGTTTTGGACCCATCGTCCAGTGACTCCATTCATGCAACCGAACAAATTTCCCCAGGGAACATAGCTCGAAACATGAAAAACAAATTTGGACTTCCCATAGTAAGTAAGGTCACGTGATGAGACATTTGTATGGGAGGTCCAAAAATTTACTCCATATTTGGACCCATGTATCTTGGGGAGAGTTGTTCAGTTGCATGAATGGAGTCACTGGACGAAACGACTAAAATGTCACGGTATATAATATAATACACATCACTATCTGGTTCATAATATCAAAAATATAATGGTTCCAGCTACGTTTGTCGCAAACTTCAGAGTCTGAACAAAAGAATGCGTAACAGAAATGTAAGTACATGTACAGGCTCATTAAATCTTACAACAATGTGAGGTGGAGTAGACAAGAGCAATAAAAATACAAGGCAGGAAGGGCGCGCCTAATGGGTCTTAAGTTTTAACTCGTACTCCAAGATATAATTCCAAATACACAGTAAAGTAGCTTTTGTTCAAACGTGAATAAACTATATAACAAATTGAATGAAATAATCCATGTGATTTTGATGACTGACTTTTGAAGGATGTGAAGATTAAAGAATACAAAAGCAACCGCAAAGAGGATCGCCTAGATTCTTATCTTTTGGATGACGAATAGCAAACGGATAATATATGCAATGAACAAAACATGATGGTGGTAAAGTTTGATGCTTGGAGATGCGAACCAATGACGCGCAGTTCCGCTGTGCTTCCGCCGCGCCCGGCCCGGCCGGCACTCACGCGTTAACAATCGCCCAGATTTGTTTGTTGTTCATCACCCTTACGTATGTACACACCTATCTTTTAGAGGAAATGAGCATTAATTATCTAACTAACAAACGCTATTTTATACAAATTGTCATATGTTTGCTCTAATATCGTGTTGATGCGTGTCTACGCCTGAAACTGCTACTGTTAGTCATCACGAGAATGCATAGCCATGATTTAAACCCTGTAAAGTTTGCAAGTCTGATTTGATTGATTTATAGATTAGACCATTTGTTTACTGATTCAGTCTGCAGATGTAGTATAATTATTTCGACCTTAAACAGTTTTCTCTTGCACAGATCGCGTTTCAGATTGCGTAACCAAAATGCGTCGGCGCAGATTTCGTCACCGCGGAAAGCGCGCTGGCCCATTAAATTGTTTTATTATGAACCCGACGCCATCTTGTGTATTTTTGGCTGGGTTTAGGTGTTTATCTGTTGGGCCTCTGTCCAAGGAGTAATTAGTTAGTGTTACTTTATTTTTGTTTTGTGCAAGAGACGTTTTGCAAGAAAACAAGTGAAAATCCCAGATCCCACTATTCGTCCTACGCACTTCTTATTTTTTTTTAATTATTTTGATAAATATGAAAAGGTTGCAATATGAAATTTTACTAAGTTGGGGGACTGTCAAATGTCAGAGCGGACCAGACATAGTTCTCCTGTAGAAGGTAAATGACCCCGACGTGTTTGTCATCCCACATCTTGTCTACACACAATACGTCCCAAGCATCACCTGTTTTATTTTTCACTATAGTCGTAGACGTAGGTAGGGAACCGCTATTTTTAAATTTCTTACCAACATTATGAATGAAAATAACAAACCACATCAGATTCTACAATTTAAATAAATGTAGCTTATAACCAGATGTATCATATATTGAATCTTTTTATTCTGCATTTATAACGTATGTTTGAGTTTTGGTTGTGCTTTGATTACCTACTTTAATTTTTCTTATTTAATATTTTGTTATATCGTATTTCATCAAGTTCAACTTTTTGAGTATTTATGTTTTAGTGTCTTTTGGATGCGATTTGAAAGGATCTTTTTATACTTCATTATAACTTATGATATGACTCACGCTGGATGTCCACATCGCTTCACATGTGTGATGTAAGGGTTTTGGACTATGGGGAGTAAAGTGCCGACACGGTCTCCTTAATAGGTAATGCACGAATGTCGTTGCATTAACAAGTCAACTTGTCTGCTTTTGAGGCTCAGCGTTTACGTACATGTCATTTATAGCGTGGCATAAATCAAATTTTATTTGAAAATGCACAAAATTTCAAATGCTGTTTGTGCTATGTTTAAGCTTTGTTTCATTGATTATTATTGATTTTTGTCTTAATAATTCTTTATTTAAAAAAAACAGACAAAATTTAACGAATAAAAGAAATAGCAAAATAATATGTTTTTATCATTGTAGCAGATTTACCTGTTAATGAACAAAACAGTAAAAATAAAAATTTAGGACAAAACAATATCGTACTTAATTGACTGATATTACATTGTCATACATACTGCACAGGTACATAAAGTTAGCATTATATTTAATTTTATTCTATTTTTAAATCATATTAAATCTGTGAACCCAAATCAATCAATCAATCTATATTTTATTTGTAAAACTTAGGTAAATGCATACATGTGTTATAATTTTTTACATAAAGATCGTTATGTTTTGCCGTGATACAGCATACAATAATAATAATAAAAAAATCCTAAACTATGTGTGATTACTGAAATCAAATGTGAATACTAATTTCGTGCGTCCGATTCCTAGATCCCATCGCATCCCGCAGGCGCTGCGTGGGAGAAACGCGGGGACCATCGACCCCGCATGCTACTATAAATATACTCTCCTTATTCACGCTTCAGAAACTGCCTGCTATAACACCGTCTTTTTAAAGTTCGGCATTGTTTGTTAGACTTAGATATAATAGACTGCAGATAACAAGTAAATTAAGGCCGGAAGATATACCTCTTACAACAGAATTTTATCTACGTTCTTTACTTACGTTTTTATATTATATATAGGTCTTGCAAGAACCATAATATCTGCACCAGCCTCAATGTAGTGTAAGCTGTTATCATAAAATTTATATCATTTATCGCTTTTAAATGTATTCATCGAGCTAACAATTGCTTCAAATTGTTTCGGCAAAGGTCAATGCCGTCTTCAGATGACAGCAATTGAATCAGATCTACTTGCATCAAATTAATGTTAATTAAGAAAGTGGTGCGGCAAGAGTGACCCTCTATACACTTTTGCACACAAGTGCACATAAGCAACTAGTCTAGGCATCAGAACAGCAATTTGTGTCACGTTTGCAGTATGACATCAACACTTTGATTCGTTGTTGATTTTATCAGTAATAAATTCCTCGGTGATAGTTGTAAACGTGGCATTTACTAGATTCTTTTAAGATCATAATTCCAGCTTATTAAAATGGTCACTTTATTGGGCTCGAGAAACAGAAACGCTTGTCCCTGATAACTTCCAGGCACTAGGTCAGTTCTGCGCAGTTCGTTTAACGGTATAATCAGGTTGTTGCCGTCCGTCGCCGCGTAACAATATGCGATTGCAGTTTTTGAACGTTCAACGTCCACCGTATCATTTGCTTCAGATGAAATCCAGACTCAGTTACAACGTGATAAGATATAAAATTGCTAGATCTTTCAATTTGAATAGATACTGCGATCATCGCAATTCAAACAATATATTTAAATTTTTGATATAATGTATTAAAAATTTGTGATGTGACTTACAATTAAGCTAAAAAGTGAAGAACCATTCAAGTTTTTTTATGATTTTGCTAATACCTCTATAATTGGTTACTTACTTGTGTAAATCGATTTTGAATTTTGTTCATCATATACCTATCGAATAAGGTTGCTAACATCGATATGACATCACCTTTTCGATGCTAAAAAGATTAGTAATTATGTAAACAAATAGTGTCTTACGTCTTGTAAGTTGGGTCACTTATGCTTGTTTATTTTGTGTTTCCGAAGGTTTCGAAATATCACGTAATATAATATTTTTGTCATTATGTGATCAATGTGATGTTTTTTTATCGAATTCATAATTTAATGTACTTACGAACCGCATGTGTTTGTATAAATATTGAAAACATAATTGGTCTAAAAGAATCTCAAAATTTTATGCTTTGCGTTTTCTAGTTCGAAACGAATTCGCTGACTATGACCCTTGTCAAATGTCAAAAACAGGTGCTATTATGAAGGTTTACCTGCATACAGGTTCATGTTTATACGAGGGATCCCAATGCAGTGATACTCTATTGACTAGGGTACCCTGTGTGACGTCATTTGTGGGGAGCGCCACAAAGAATGAGGTAAGCTCCAAACGTAAAAAAGTGTTAGATTTTTTGTATCGGATCCTTATTACGAAATGCTAGCGATGCTATTACTCATACAGTACACATTTAAACATTCAATAAACGTTCTGTCTCATAAGTTAGTTCTTGATGTCACAGTTTCCATATATTTTATTGCCGCTGTTCGATGATAAGAATTTTGATTAATATTATAAATTGGCCGTGACAACTTCAAGGCTTCTGTATTGGTTTAGTTCTTTTTGTTTGTACCTAGTATATGAATTGTTCAGACGTTTTTATATTTTGTATTTTTTCCTAAAGGTCCCTATAAGCCAAAAGCGAATCTCTTATATTCTGGAACTAGGTCTCTCTTTATTAATGGTAAGCATAAGTAGAAACAATTCACACTAAATACAAAATACTAATCATAGAGAGTTCACGCTGTGAAAATGACAGTGGCACGACAAAAACGTGCGCAACAATAACAAGTGACCCAGTATCCAAAGAAACGTGTCGGTCCGAGCTGTAAAAATACGAAAACAGGTTATTCTAGTAATAAAAGACTTAATTTATTCAAAATGTATATAAAATTGAAGGCTATTACAGTTTACTTATCTTATTTAAATTTGTCACCTCGGGTAACCTCTTATTTTATAAGATTTTTTAATTTGTTTATTTGTCTTTTTATTAAACTCGTCAGTGTCGAAGACACTGATTAAAATTTTTACGTTTTTTAACATTGATGGTTTTATACATTGATGGTTTTATTTTATACAAATAAATACTTTGTAATTTACCGTACATCGTTATCGAGCCTTTGTCTCTAAGTTCGTAATATTTTTCAATCAGTATTTATTGTTAGATTACTTTACATGATCTCGTCTCATACATAAAATGTTTGCATGATAGAGTTACGTATCATCTGAAAATCAGGCTTACCTTCGTCACTGTTTTTACTAACAACGATCAACTACGTTTTTCTCGGCCTAAATTAAATTTAAAATTCGTACATGGTGTTAATTAAGTTCAAAGTAACAAACACCAACGGTGTCTGTCCTACAAACAATTGTCACGTTACACAATGTTACTACTTCTCTAGACAAAAGGAAGACCGCTAGTTCTTTTTTCCCTTTTTTGTTCGTCCTATGTGATGCGGAGTGTTAACAGTTTCTCTTATTTCCTGTTGTTGTTCTACATTTGCGTAATGCTTAAACTCTGGTAAGGTACTGACTATTGTTCGACGATGTTTTTTTTACGTTTCCCCAATTGAAGCTAAAATTCTAGTTAGTTTTTCTATTGTGTAGAACGGGTCCGTTTCCCGAAAATGCATAATGTATGCGACGATAATGATGTAGACCATATTTTGAAAACTGCTTGCATAAACTGTTTTTCATTAACATATCTAGTTTATACATTTACCTGACAAACTTGTACATTAAGTTCATGGCCCCTACACTAAATTTCAATTGTTGGCATAAAAAGGTCATTGCATAGTTCATAAGATGAATCAATGTAGTATTTATCATCATTAAGGACAGTGGCATCTTTTGGGGCTTTCTCAGGCTTTTCTTATACATTTCAGTTTTAAAATGCTTAGTTTTATACAGTGAAATCATCTCTATTTACTCTGTTCTTCTGAGCTGCTTTGTTGCTATTGACTTCTGTATAAATAGTGCGATGTACATTTGTAGTACTAAATACTACCAGGCCCCTACACTAAATTTCAATTGTTGGCATAAAAAGGTCATTGCATAGTTCATAAAATTAATCAATGTAGTATTTATCATCAATAAGAACAGTAGCATCTTTCGAGGCTTTCTCAGGCTTTTCTTATACATTTAAGTTTTAAAATGCTTAGTTTTATACAGTGAAGTCATCTGTAATTACTCTGTTCTTCTAAGCTGCTTTATTGCTATTGAGTATTCTGTATAAATAGTGCGATGTACATTTGTAGTACTAAATACTACAAAGTCTCATGAGCGAAGTTTATTCAATTTCATAAACGAATATGGTAAATATACCCTATGAATCACACAATGATACCTGTTGTTTCGACGTTGAAAAACCAAAATTCAAAGGAGAGAAAAAACATGTACTGATCATTGTTTGTAAAACAACACGCAGTTAACAATCTTCACGCAGTTCATTAGACCAAGTTTCATAAAACAGTAGTAAAATGTATTTATTTTATGCTTTGGAATGAACATAAAAAGTAAACAATAGGTTTGATAAAGGCAATATTTGGTTTTCATAAACTCCATACAAATGACAATCGTTATTAAAACTAGTTGTCAAAATATTTTTTTAAATAACTGTGGTAATAGTTTTTAACCTGTGAATTTGGGAATTTTACAACTTTTACTGGATTATAGGTTTTTTTCCATCTTTGACTCCATCCAGGTAATGCAGTGCATTTGTGATCAATATAAAATAAATATTATAATATAGACGAACGATTTATTCTTCTTCTTCTTTGGGTGTCGACTCTGACTGTTATCAATAACGATTTAATTGTCTCTGGAAAATAACTTAAAATTACTGATCCGTTTCTAATGTGATTCCAACCACAAGCTCTTTGCCAAGTATCCCTTCGTTTTTATCATTAATTCTTTTAAACCTAAGTCCTATGATAGTAGTATTCAATTTAGATTTAGCAAGTGTAACAAAGAGCATTGTAATATCGATTGCATCGACATTGAATTCAATTGCTCTCGTAATAAAATCTATTTTAAGAGTTCGATTGTTTATTACGCTAACTGTGTCGGCAGCCCGAGTGGTTGCAGACATCTCATGTTTCAGAAGCGTAGTAAGTGTTAGATTCAATGATCAACCGCTCTTTGTGCAAAACGACTGTAATTTACTTACTTTATCCTCCGTACTCCGCCATTACTTTTTACTCTGTCTAGACATGTGCGCCGATTCTCATTTGGTCGGCGGCGGCGTCTGGACTAAAATTCGTCGGCGGCGGCGGCGTCATCGGCGTGATCGGCGTGGACAGTGAAAATAAGTGAAAAACGCTTTAATTTGCTTAAAACTTCCTATTTTTCACTTATTTCCATATTACATGACAAATATCAAATAAAAAATTATAAAGTCAACACTAAAATGCTTAAATACTTGAAAATGTTCAAGAGAGAGTTGGTCTTTAAGATCGGAAGAATCAGACAGACTGTTATTTGGATTAACGTTCTAATTATAATAATGGGAACATCTACCCACGATAAAATAAGTGATTTCGGAGGAGTTTCAGAAGGAGCTTACAAACATGAACTTTTGTAGATAATGTAAATGCACATCAGATTTTATCAAAAAAAGGGGGCAGAGTTTCTGCATTAAAGAATTCTGGAAAAATGGTAGATTTCTAGTTGGAAAGAAGAGTTTTCGAAGGATTATCAAAACTACATTCTTAAAGAAAAAGCTTTTGTTCGAAAATGTTGGAATTAGACTCTTATAGATTCTTTTTTTTCTAACAATGGAAAGGAAAGTCGAAGGTGACAAATATTCACGAAATTTGTTTTTGTCGAATCCAGTGGCTTTTTCTTTTACTCTGATCCACTGCTGCAGATCAAGCGCAAAAATCAATATTTCATAATCAAAGCATAGCTTGCGCTTTAGAGCCCAAAGTACGCTTTTTTAATCATTATTCTTAATTTGACGGTACTGATTATTGCTGCGCCCCACTCGGCTATCGAGCTCCTTTTTTATTCTAGTGGACTAATTTCAGTCAAATTTATCTTCTCCGTCTTTTTTTAAGTTGTATGAATAAGACGACATGTAGAGATTAGATTACTTAAGAGAGTAGATTAAATTTGGAATGTCGGTAGACAGATTTTTGAATTCACTAATGGCTAATTTAGTTAGCATTGTTTTCCTTGAGACTTCTTATTGGTCACGTGAGCGAAGCCGCGGGTAACAGCTAGTGAGTAGTAAGTAAACGTGATAAAAACCGTATTAAAATAATTAAATTTAATGCCTAAAGAAAGTTAATGTTGAATCAATAGAAAATAAAGAAGAAGCAAGAGGAAGCTCTGAGACAGACTTTGATGGTGTTGATTTTCTACGAGTGGTGGACTCATCATGAAAACGTTTCTCATTAGTTCTGTAGACAGTACCACAAAGAAATGCTGATATATTGTTACTTAAACACGTATTTTTTTATTAAAATTAATAATTCAAATTGAACGCCGATTACGCCGATGAAAACGTCGGCGGCGGCGGCGTGGCTTATTTTAGCGGCGGTGTGTGCCATGCCGGTCGGCGCACATGTCTACTCTGTACCTTATTTGCAGACTTCATCACTTAACAAGGACTATGTTTGTACTTCATTTTTTGTTCGTTATAAAACTACTTTTATTATTATAATGATTTAAACAGAAAAGAAGGAAGTCTCTAGTTATTCATTATTTACATAAGTATGAAATATTTACTCAATTATGATTATGCAAATAACATACCAAATAAATTATAAAAGTGAGCAGTATTAGATTTTAATTTGCAAGCGTGAACTATTTTATCAGTACAGAATCGGATTAAATATAATCTTGTCACGGTTATAGGCGCGGTTAAGGTTACAGTATTACATTATGCCCAAAGATAGTTGATTTAACAAACACGAGTGCTTACAAATAAGCGGTGCAAATAGTCATTCAATATTTAAAACATCAACTATTACTCTGGCCTGTTTAATTTTTGAGGTAGTGTCAACATTTGTGACAATGAACGGCCTTGCAACTGATCTTTTATCATCGTCATTATAATCAAATTACAACGTTATTAGCTTCATATTTAAGCGCTATTTTGAATTCTTTATTTTATCAATAATTTATCTAATTAACGATCAGTGCAGTATTTTTTATAATATATTCCCAATCAGATTTTTATGTTTGTGGCCTTTTAGAGTATTAGCTTAACAAGCATATATAAAAATTTATTGATTCCATTCATTCGCTTCATTCATAAAAATCATTATAATGTCACTATTAGTATATAGAACTCCGTGTCGAAATGTGATTTCACGGTACAATCTACGTTTTTGTCGGCAAATGTACTTGTTTGTCATATTTGTCACAGGGTTATTATACAATGGTCCATATGTTGTGCAAAATATAGCCTCTTGCGGCGACGTTCAATTTAATTTATGTTGATAGGATATATTGAAGAATTAAATGTACAAGTTATGCGTGTACCAAAATGTTTTACATTTGTTTGTTTTATTGGTTAAAAAAAAATTGCGCAAAATGACTAGTTGCAGTAGTTAACAAATAGTAAGTATAGGTATTTGTTAACTACTGCAACTACAAGTATTTATGCACTTTTATATATTCCACAACCAGCAAGAAATGATGGTCTAAAAATAACCTATTATTTTTATATGCTAATTTATATGGATGATAATTAAATCGCCACCTTTAAAATATTTTACGAGTTACGTAATATTGATCTCAGTAATAAATATTAATATTAAATTTATTGATTCCAAATATTCGGTTACAATAAAAACCCACCAATTGCCCCTCTGAAGGTAAGGATACCGGTTACTCTAGAAGTATCATATGCATGTTGTAAAGTCTTGATGAATCTAGTCCATCCACTTCATATGAGAAGAAAAGTATACCTATGTTCAGTCACATAGTTTTGACGTTCGTAAGCTGTGTCATAAGCATTATATCGTGATATTTCAAAGGTGGAAGGTGACCCACTGGGCCTTTATCTTATGCAGTTATGTATTCTTATTTTTCATTTCCTTGCAAAATCTATAATACAGTCCACAAATATGAAAACTTCCTAAGCACATTTAAATTTAAAAATCTAGTCTTAAACTTGGCTTATACTAATAGGTGTATTTGATAGCACCATATAAGGGTGGAGGCTGGGTTTAAGTTCCACCTACACCACACGAATGACCATATTCGTCATCATGCGCGGCTAGTGAGCAAAGAGAAGCGAATCGGCTACCTTTGTTTGTGTAACTTGATGACTGCTTTGATAGTGGGCGGCTAATTCACCTTCGATGTTGAGATTGTCTTTGAGCATGTAGGTGGTGCCCACTTATCCAGCGCTTAGGAAGCGTTATGCTTTGGTTTCGTAATGAAGTTTTAATATCTGTGTGGGATGGCTGTTATATGTTAGGAAGTCATTGAGTTATGTAATTACGACTTATTTATCTGTTCGTGTATAAAATTTCTTTAAAATATTAGTGTGATTTTTTAAGAAATCGATCATATAAATAATGGTAGCGGTATATTTACATCGATTTGCTGTGAGCTACATTATGTACGTACAAGTACAATATTTAACTACGAAATAAAATTTGCATGCAAGCATGGTGGAAACAGTATTGCGAACATATTTTGTTAGTATGCATATAATATACAACATAATTTATTTCGTGGTTTTTGCTCGAAACACATTTATAATTCTATGATTTAAACCGAGATGATAGTATGAACCTATTTCTTGAAAAAATCTATTTAAAACCTTACTGGTTCATTTAATCACCTCTAATCTCATTACAGTCGGTCTGTTTCATCTTGACTTGACCTCTTAAATAACCCAATACGTAATGGATATTCTTGCGAACAATCTGAAGTGGTGTACTAAGCCACGGTTATTTTAATTACGGTTACTTTAAGTACGTACTCAAGTTTCATGTATGCTTCATATAACAATAAATGTGGAATAGCTCATAGCTATTTTTATTGCATATGGCCATGACATAATCAGCAGGTATCTATCTGTACAGATCTATTATTTCATGATTTATATTTTTCAATTTGAATTCAGATAGTTAATAAGGATCTAGAAACGTCAATGTTAATAGAAATGATATTGCTCTGGTTACATTTGTAGATAAATTGAACGATTTCCACTGTGGCCGTAGATATTTTAAGTTTTATTTTATGTTTTACGAGCCTAGTTTCAAATAAATTTGTTTCATTTAACAAATTAAGAACAAGTTTAGTAACAAAATTAAAGCATGTGATTAGCAACAATCTAAGTAGATAAAGCCACTATGTATCCTTCTTTAAGTTCTTTAACGTTACACGTTTCATTTCGATATTTTTTTAAATATTTATTTATTCAATTTCTCTGTTTTAATTTAATGTTATAGTGAGGCTTGTTGTCAGACTGACCAAACGTGTTTCCGAGCGAAAGCTCGCTCCTGCTACTGTGTACATTTGTTTTTTGCATCAACAAAGGAACTGGTCTTCAGTTATCAAACACTTACGTGGTCACAGAAGGTCTTGAATAATAAAATGACTAGGTTATTCCCGTAGCTTTGTAATTTTAGAATATTAGATTTGATCTGTATGAGTAAGCCTAAGCCTGAATAACGCTTAAAATCTGTTTAATTCTACCTCAGAACGTTTTATTTGTCCTGGTGTCAACATTTTATTAACTACACAAGCTAAGGCTATGCTAAGGTATTCGTTCCCTTAGAAATTGCAGGATCTTCTTCTTTCGTGTCAGAAGCCTCAGAATAAACCATGGAGTAATTACAAAGGGGAGATGCCGTTTGAAATGGCGCAGTAATATAATCATTGGCGCCTCGCCGACACAAAAGTGGGCGGAGCTTGTCATTGCTCGTTCAAAAGCGTACCGAGAAACAGATCGCGAGCTTCTAAGTTTGTCACGATTTTCCACTACTTTTTTAGGAATTTAGCATTGAAAAATTTGGTTTCATATAAATATAAAGGATGAAGTGTTGTGTGCTTCAGTGTAAAAACTTGTCTGACAAAAAATTGGAACATAATCAACAAATATCTTTCCACAGGTAAGTTGTACTTAGTTACGTTTTTTATATGTATTAATTAGAAATAATTTTCTTTGGTTTCTGTTAAATAAGATATATTTAGCGCTCTAAAAGTTATACCTAATATTAAAAACAACAGTAAGTAAACAGTAGTGACATCTAGTGTCGGGTGTCTGAAGTACTTGATAATTTGTAAATAACGTAGTACTGCTACTTTCCGTAAGATGGATATCATTACTTAATGGAGCCACGGCCGAAACCAAGCACCCCGCACGTCTGCCTTCCGCCCCGTGTAGCCTCACAAATGGTTTCTTACAAAACGTTTAGTACGGCATCTCCCCTTTGTAATTACTCCATGGAATAAACTAATAAATAATTGCAGGACAAAAGTAACCTTTATGCTTAACCAGCCAAAAACCTGCATGAAACAGTAACAAACTTACCTTATATTTTTGACATGTATCATCCCCACAAACTTTCTTAATAAAAAGAAGGTGGTCTCATAAGAATCTACTCAGTTGTTATTATGATAACAATTTAATTAATCCACATCAGAAAACGGTATAAATAATTATGAAACTGCAAAGAAAAACTAGAATATAAGAAGTGAAAACCCGCTGACGAATATCGTCAATCTCATGACGAATTTGATAAAAAAGTGTATTGATTGACATTTAATCGAAGAACCTTTGAACTTCCCCGTTGGACAATGGTCGGTTGGTCGGTTCTCAATTAGTTGGCGCTATGCCCAACGTGGGTGGTCTGATTCTTTGACCCTTAGTATAATGCGCCTTTAGTATCGCCGGCAGGTGACGTGACAGCATGGGTTTGACGGCCAGTAGAGGCTGACGTAGCTTGGTTAATCAATGTGTAATTATGGTATTAAAATATGTGTCAGAATAGTCATCCACGATAATACTTATTAAAAATAGAGAATAAACTTAAATGAGTCGATTTTTTGGAACTATTTACTTACTTTACCGATTCCATTCGTTGTATTACTACTACTCATCTTAGCGCCTTCCCGGTTGCATTCTTGGCACATTGCCTCTGAGCCCACGGTCAGCTTTCCTACTTTTTCTGCTCCATTTCGCCCGGTCTTCGGCATCCCTAATTGTAAGTCTATCAGAACGCATATCCTCTTTGCGACGTCAAGCCAGCATTTTTTGGGTGTACTCCTTCGACCCCGGCCCGGCGGAGGCGGCATGGCATGGCGGTACTTATTACATAAATGTATATTACCTATTTCCCACCAGCGAGCCAACAGCTTACCAGAATCGATCTAATAATAATAAGATCTAATATTTACTCTTAATTTTTTAAATCCTCTGTTCTTAAATAATAGTGGCTCTGTGAGCTTATAAAGATTGCAGATCAAAGGAACTTTTCACACCGTATGTTTTTCATTAAATATTAAAATCTTGATAATGTTCGTTTATTTATTTATTTATAAATCTTTATTGTACCACAAGTTTACAATTGGCGGACTTAATGCTAAAAGCATTCTCTCCCAGTCAACCATTAGGAAAAACAGAAAAGTTATGTGCGGCGCGAATTATTTTAGAATACAATGAGAGAAAAAAAAAAAACAAAAAAAAAACACTTAACTGCTAAATAAACATACATAGATTTACATACAATATTCATAACTATACATATACATACATAAACATACATAAAAGAAGAGATGAAAACGGAAAAAGATGACGATTTAGGGTGATATTATGCTAGTGAGGTGAATTTTGACTTTTCTTTTGAAAGCGAATTTAGTAATGGTCTCTTTGATGTCATCGGGTAGAGCATTCCAGAGCCGTGTGGCTCTGGAATGCTCTACCCGATGACGTTCCGCTAATCTTTTTAGTCTTTTTTCCTCCTCTGTTCTTAACAGAAGGAGTAGTGACAATTACAAAACTTGGCGTACAACTGTGGCTTACAAACAACGATGAAGTAAATTATTCAATTATAATAATCAATTCAGTCATTTTTTTTTCTTATACCAGCTTTTTATTTAATTTGCAATCTATGTATGTTCTGGTTAAATCTCGTAAGATAAATTTGATCTACTTTCCGGTTTCCAATTAAGCCTAAATTTTCCACACATGTATATATCGCGTGGCAATTATGATGACTTGGAGCTGGTCTGATAATGGAGATGGGAAGCGGTCATAGAAACTCTTTAATGAAATAACGTAATTCCATCAAGTTTACCTTTGGCCTCACAATAAAAGACTGTCAAAAAAAAAGAAGTTTTTAAAAAAAAAAGAAGTTTAGTTATGAAAATTTTGGTAAACTGGTAATTTTGGTAAAGAAAACTAAACGAATGTTTCCTGTAGTTACATAACTCCTGAGAAAACAAATAAGTATATTCGTACTTTTAATATAAACTTCAAGATACCACGGTCGCAAAATTAAAATAAATACATTGAACTTAAAAAGAGAACACCTTCTGGCGAGATTCGAACTCTAGACGCTTAACAGATCTCTTTATAAATAAACAGGACTATTCATCTTTTGACAATGTTGGTGAAAATATACATCTATTGTGTGTCATAATAGAAAATAAAATTCCTTTGTTATTTCGTTGTCACTACAAACACAAAATGGTCGTAAGAGCCATAAAATCCAAAGGCGCTTAGGCCCATAGTGCCAACTCCGTTATTTTCAAAAAATTTCAAAAAATGGCTCGATTATCGATTTTCATGTTTATCGAACCTGCTCCCAAAATTTCACGGGAATCGGTTAAGAAATGCGACCTCTAGAGAACACACAGACATACCAAAGCATTTTTGGCGAAGTTGAAACGGAGACCTCGCTCGCGTCGCTCGCTCGGTCAATTATTGTTTTCAATTATTAGCCATTGAATTGACGCATCCTTAGTATTCTTCAAAATTTGTCTGTCTCGAATAACTCATAAACAAACGTTATCGGACAGGTTTTCCTTTTAGGATTTATATTGTATCTTCCTGTGCCGTATGTCGCAGTATTAGTTAAGTTAATTACATACTTCCTGAGACAACTATGGGGGCCTTGAACTTGCCTTATCATTAAGATTTGTCTATAGTTTTAACGTCTTTCACCACAAAATGTACAATCTCCTCTTTGTAATATGGGTGCTTTCATTGCTCTTTATCATCTACCCATTAGGTGTATGTCCTTACAAATTCTGACTCTACATTTTTGCATCGACATGTTTCCTTCTTCGGGGACTACACATAAGTGCGTAGCTTTTTTCACACATTACGTAATTAGGTAATTTTCCATTAAAATATATTACTAACTCATACTAGCCACTATTACAATTAGGGTATCAATTTTATAATCAAACAGTAAATAAAATTTAAAATCAAATTAATCGTGTCGTGAAATTTGTTCATAGAAGTGTTCATTTGAATTATGATAACAATTGGGCCCATAGCCAACTTCTTGATAGTACGTGCACCCTGTCAAATGCCAAAATAAATAGAGTTTTATATCGATCAACGCTCGTTTTAATTAAATTAACTATTTGAATAGGGATCGCGAAACTTAAATAGGCCGAAAAGTTTAATTCTAGCTGAATAGATCAATTATTGTGACAATTCGTCTTTTGTTGAAAGAGACTGAATGATCAGGTTTAGGCAGTCAATGTTAAAATGCCAAGCTAGCAACAACATAGACAAAGATTTGAACTTGAGTTCAGGTACATGTTTTTGTATATTATAAAAACGAAAGTATACATGTAAATAGATTTTTACGTGAATATAACTATGGATGCAAAGTTTATTGATGTTTGTTAAGTATTTCTTCTACATCTACCTTCTGAATCAAATGTTTAAATTGAGAAATTCGCCATTGCATAGTTTAAAGTTAGGCCTTAGCTATAATAATAATGGGTTACTTGATGTATCCTCTAAAATTACTACTTCACATCTCGTTGACAGGTGGTCCTTATTTAACTAGTGATATTTAGTCGAACAAGCGCTGTTACCGATTCTCGGTTGCTTCTTGGCATGCGTTTTAAAGATTTCTTTTAAGTGATGAAACGTCACGTCAGCAGGAATTCTCGTCACAAACAAAACGATTAACCAGAGCACTTTGAGTTCTGTATTATTACGCTGTTGTAGTGTACGACACTGGTTTCTGTGCCAAAAAAGAGACATTAGCTTACTCCAGTGGTGGGAAACAACAAAATTAAAAATTTTCATTCTTCAATAACGATATTTTCTGTTGATCTAATTCTTAATATTAAGACTACGAAGTTGAACGATAGATGTATGTTTCTTTAGATGCACAGACGAAGAAATTAATACCCTTGCAGAATTTTAAGGAGATATTCCTTTATATTTAATTTTAAGTTTCAGAATCTCCTTGTAAAAAGACAACTCGTTAGAAAATTCCCTTTTTATACATACACGTCATAGAGCATAGGTACTCTTTCTTTGTTAAATTTGAAAAAGAGAAAAGAATTCTTCGAGTATTATAGTACTTATGTAGTTGTCGGTTGAATATTATGATTTATAAAGATTTTACAAACATTCTACGTAGCGATTTCTCGTATTATAAATATTTATAAAATTATTGTAATTGACAAGTAAATTTGTCGCTAACATAATCTATCTTGTTTTCTTAAAAAGGTGGTAATTGAGACTGTTGTATTTAATAACAGCAAATCATTTAGCCTTGTCAGGGAAAATATGTAGTAATTAATTTTGGAATGACAACACGAACGTCCTTGTGGTATTATTGAAACTTGGTGTATTTTAGATGATTTAGGTATTGTGTTGAAAATAGAATTAACTATTGACATTATTTTTTGTCTTATTTTGTCAGCTATCCGGCTTTAATTCTTCTTACAACTTGCCTTTGAAGATTATTATGATGCGGTTTTGGGTATAATTTATTCGAGTAAACATAATAAACCCGTATAGATTTTTAAAATTGTACATATTTGTTATCCCTAAACAAATCACGAGTTGTTTACGTGATACGAGTATTTTGTATTGAAAATACCAAAGAATAATATTGTTTCTGCTACTTTTACGAATGGACAGTAACTCGAGATCTCTAATTGTCGTTGACCATTCTATTTTATTTATTTTCGTTATGCAAACCTTTCATAACGGAAGCAGTGAAATCTCAGACACATGTGGATATTGGCGGACAAATAATAAGTGTTTCTTAAAGTGTCTTGCGTCATGTTGAACTTAAACGAATATCATCTTCGTCGATACACATTGTTGCGGCCATTGGAAAGCAAATTGTAAACATTTGTTATTTATTAGTGTCAGGTTAAATCAATAAAATGTCATGAGTCTGTGTTGAAACTTTGTTACAGTTACCTCAGTTAATATTTTATGATCTGCACTAGATAATAACATTGCTGATATATTATGTAATCAGTGAGTAGATAAAAAGCGTTTTGTCAATCGGGGAATCGTAATCAACAGTTGGCTTAGTAACTTGTTTGTAAATAATTTTAAGATTTATTTTTTCACCTTAATTCACAATCTTCGCTAAATATAGAATCTAATTATACTTATATTACTGTTGATGCTGTCGGTAATGAATGTGACACAGGACATAATGACAATCTAAATTATGCTTAATTTTATATTGCAATTTACAATTAATGCATAAATAAATATGTATCGTATCACCACACCAAATTTCACAATACATAAAATGAAACTAGACCAATTTAAAAAAAAATAGATTTGATTTTTTTCTCTTCTATACTTCTGCTTATCATTATTATTTACCAATTGATTAAATCCTCATAGATGTGTCTACAATGTGTCAGCTATTTCTTACTTTCTATCCAAACATATATTTACGGAATAACTGAACATTTTAATAAAAATTGTATATTTTTCTTTCAGGTAAGCCACATGACCACTATTTCATGATGATTGGAACTGCGTAAGTACCTAGTAACCTAGTACCTACGAAAAATTAGTAAGCTGAACACATTAAAACTTTAACATATTACTTGAATAAGGTAACGACTGCGTTTCTTCGATTTGGAAATGAAAAAACCCCGAAATATCCGCCATTTTGATTTTAATGCACCCAGTCATCATAATCATTTCGTGTAGGTTACATTCTCAATCGACCATGTACATCCTGGTCCACCCAGTGTCACTCTCACAGTAAATACGAATCTAATGACACCTTTTAAGCTAAAATCCATCGAGCCGTTCAGGCTGTAGAGCGTGCCAAACAATTATACATACCTACATACATACTCTCGAAAAACATAACCCTTCTTCGATAACCTAACTAAAGTATAGATTTAATTTAGTTTTGCCTACTTTAAATTTCAACACTATGCAAGTGTATACTTAGTGTAAAACGTCAACAACATTTAAACCAGCAATATTATAGTATAATTCGTTTAGTACAATATAAATATAATGATATGTAGTGTGATACCCCAGCATTAAATTATTGAAATTAATCCGGCCTGCCCACTTAACATATAGGACCTGCATCTAGGACAATGTATATGCACCGTGAATAAATATAAATGCTTATTACATTGTCCTATAGGTTTATCTCTTATGTTACGCGTTATGAATGGCAAGTATGAACAGGGTCTGGCATAAATATTATGCAATTTTCATTCAGCGATTGAACTTTTCAAGCATACTTACGTCACCAATGAAATTGAAGAAAAAACAAAGTAATTTTCGCTGATTTATTTGTAATTTTGATGGAAGTGATTTACTTTGAAGTATCAATAGTTGAGTGTCATTAAAATGTTAAATAGGAGGTCAAGAAACAAAATTAGAGAGAAATGAAAGAAAAATGATACTTATAAAAGAACATGGTAAAACATGATATTAAATTTTAATTTTAACTGGCACAATTTGCGCGTTGGCGTAATTTTGAAAGACGAGTAATATCTATATGTAAATTTTACTTTAAAGAAATAGAAAGCTGCTTAATGCCTTTATTGCTCATACAAAAGGTCAATTATTATTCCTAAGCATTAGTCACCTAAACACGTCTTGACATGTGACGATGATTCATATTGATCTAATACAGATTATAGTTTTGTTTTTCTTTATTATATCAGTACGAATATTTTACGCTTTGTTAAATCATTTAATCGCATCACTCAATATTCATATTGCCTATTGAGTCAGAATCATTAATATTAGTATTTAAATATCACTGAATGAAGGCTTTGTAGAATATATATTTTGAAATAAAAAAAAATTATATACATTATACGGCTATATGATATACTGAATACTGAATGTAGTATTGCCTAGATCGGTTTCTAATGTATTGTCTAAGAATTATGTTGTACTTATCTATTTTGTAATGTCAATAAAATTGAACAAAAATTTAACAGTGCTTCGGTTAGTAATTAGTCCGTGATTTCTTCTCATATTTATATGAGACTGCACTATATTTGAAGTAGTTTAGCTCAGTTAATACTTAAAATTTAACTAAACACTACATTTACCTTGTAAATCTGTTCTAATCTCTACATGAATTCGAATTTATTATTCAAATACCTGCTACATTTTAATTACACATAATATTTGCAATTATTCAAGCGAAGCCTTGAACAGTAAATCCACCGCAGGTTTATACCTGCGTCAGCATCATTAAATTGTTAGCAATAAAAATTGCGTTTTGTGACCCATCAATGTAAGTAGTACATTGTGATTTAGTATTTGTACTTGTTCGTATATCATACTTGAATATGATGGTTGTTTTGAATTAATATTTTCAACCAACTTCTGTCAATCTAGCGATATCTGGGACGGCGCGGTGGACCGGACGCCGTCCCTTCGGCCCTCCCACATATTCTCTCTTCACCGCTCGATGCTCTTCCATTCTCTCCAAGTGCCTAACCAGTGCTGTCTGGGCTGTTGTCTTGTGAATTATATTGAGGTGCGGAGGGATCTGCGCGATGACTGGCAGGAAGTGACGCAGGATAGATCCTTATTATCGGAAGCCAAGACTCACTTTGGGTCGCTGGGCTATCTTAGTAAGTAAGCACCAAACTTCTAGAAAAGATGAGGGAAGATGAACAGTACAACAAATTCCTCATTTGTCGTGATTTGATTCTGAATAAATGATTAGCGTTAACTAACAACTAAAGTTGCGTAAACGGAACCAAGGGTTGTTAACTACATCAGAATGCGTTATGAATGTCGAGACCGACATGTATTCTGCTTGGTGCCAACTGAAATTGGCTCACGTCGGCACATATTTGTTGCACTTACACTTAGGCAGTAAATAATTGAGTGGCTATTTTATTTTAAAATCTTTCCCAAACTTCAAATGACAATTCTTGTTTAGCTTCATCTAGTCTAATTTAATTACGAGAAACCTTAAACCATTCCAGTGTTTTCGGTAGTATTCTAAGTCGGATGGTTCTAGATGTGTAGTTCTATTTTATCAAGATGAAAAAGATTTAGATTGGCTAACCGTACTCCTAATTTACTTCTTGGTCTTCGTCTTTCCCGTCTTTCCTCTAATCTGGTGGTCTTCCAAAATGGTTTTCATGAAGTCATCGAGCACTTTTATGTTCTCATTTCCTTCAATAATTATTTTATTATTGTCACTATTCACAATAGACACAATCATTATACCTATCCGATAGCAATAACTGTCACTAATTAAATTATTATAATCCGTTATCGCTTATCGCCAATCAAATGTCTATTGCGCATCGACTTCTGTCTCGTTACCGGTGTAGTTAACCTATTGGTTGTTACTGCATATTCAATTCTGTGCTATTAGCAAACTATCATAATCCTAGCTGATAAGATTGTTATTGTTCCAATAGTTACGATTGATAAATAGGTCGTTTACTAGTTTATCATTGATAATCTTACGTTTTGTTTTATCTTTAACTATCTCAGATCAACCGCTGCCCTATTGGATAACCTCCCACGGAAGTCGATCGCATCTAAAATTAGGACACTCCCACTGCAAGCAAAATAACGTATTTATTTTTAGCGTTTGGATTTTGATATCGTTGAATAGGAATTGAGACTGATGAACTTTACGTTTGAATAAGAATGAAATATTAGGAATAACGTATTTTCCTACATTATGTGACAGATTTGAGAAAAATTAAACCTATATAAAATATGTCAATGCTTTTCTTGATCACATCGGTTTAAAATATTCAATGCGAAAATGCAAATTAATAACAGGTTCCATACAATAGTTTGTGGTGCTCCTAGATTATACATCAAAGATTAGTTACCACAGGTACGCCCTCTTCAACATTGTATACTAAGCCCAACTCACTGGTAGGCGTTGATTGAAGGTGTTGACTTATTGACAGCGTTGTCGTTGATTTCATTGTAATGATTTATCAATATGATTTCTTATCATCAAGTTATGCTGTATTTGACAACAGGCTAGGTAGCTATTAAACATGTTTGTGCTTATTTGAAACAGGCAGACGATATAAAAAGTGATTTATATAATAAAAAACATCAGCATTTTAAAACCAACCAAAAAAGGGCAATGATTTTTAAATATTTAATCTATTTTTAACAAAAAGGTTTCGGAAAATCAAGTTTTATTAAAATTGAAATTTTCAGTAAATTTTCACTTTATGATTGAAGTTTACTAGCATTTGACAATATAATTTTACGTCTTCCGCCTGACACCAATTTTTTTCATCGCTTTATAACAGGAACTCTGGAGACCATAAAGTTTCTATTACCTATTGAACAAGCATAGTTGTGCATAAAAGATGCAAACAACAGATGCGGTATTTTACGTTGTTTGTAATAATTTATAATAGCTGAATTTAATGACAGTGTCGTCTTTGGTTGCTTAGAATAACATTAAATGGAAACCATAGTTTCCTAATAGCAAAACCTGTCCTATATCCAGACTCGCAAGTAAACCGTGAAAAATAAATATTAGGCGATAAATCAGCTAAAATCCCTGGCTTGCTCCATCGCTTTATAGCTATAATAAAAGCACCGTCAACTGCGGACAGTTCAGAGAATAAATAGTGTAGAACGTGGTGCGCATTATGAAAACTGGGTAACATAACGTAACGACCAATGGTTTGTTACAAAATTCGACACATATACCTAGGAGCTCTCAACTGGTACGCTTATTTACTCGAGTTGAACACGCGTAAATCATCGAATTGCACCGTAAATCTAGCCACAGTCTATATGGAAAGACATATTCTTGAGAGCAGGTGTTAGACATCTCTATATCTAACTCAACTAATAAAATCAAAAGGTATCCTGAGAGTTAAGGGCTAGCAAGTACGTAGGTACTTTATAGCCGAAAAATGGTAGCTAACAATCGAGTCAGCATTTATCGTACAATTATAATAATTGATTATTGTGAACATTCTTGAGTCTTGACCACTACGATACAGGCCTGCGACCCTATTGTAGTGTGTCGCTAGCAATACCAAATTGTAGAAATCTTTTTTGAAAATAAATTCCTATATCTTTATTCAAAAACTACTTTGAATGATATGTATGATGATGATTAACTTTGTGCATTTTCAACCAAAAGTAAGTTCTCCATAACATACATCAGTATATTTTGGTTGATTTTGGAATATGAATATAACCGTATACAGTAAGTGACCGGCTTCCTCATAATGAACGTGGAGCCGATTTTATACCATGTTCTCAGACTATACGCAAAACTACACACTTAAGGTGCCGTTAACTTTTGTGAAACTGCCCGTAAAAGTAGCTGTTTCTGGAGACCAGTTATTGGAAAATTGATAATAGTTTCGAACAACAGTCTTGAATGAAAACAGTGAATTATATAAGTACAACCTTGCGTTGCACAAATAAATTGAAATCTACACGGCTACTTGTTTGAACACAAACATATTAAAAAATCAATTTGTTTAAAGCAAACGTTGCGTCTGTTGTGTAATGATGAGCAAACTGTATGATTTTCAAGATGATATTTTACGTTACTCCAATTGTGTTAGCTGGTTCATTTTAGTTAGGTTTTGTTATTAATTCAATATCTAAAGAAATAAAATTTGATTCGTCTAAAACTTTCAAAGCTAAGTTAACAATTCCACAAAGAACATTTTATTTTTATTACGAAAATGTCTGCTTGTATTTTTTTTTTTTCTATTTTCCAACAAACGACATAAACTCAGTGATTTCTTAGAACTTTCGCAAGAACAAATCCAATCTCATCAGTATTCTACGATCATAATCAGTTAACCCTTTGACCATGCATAGATTGAGATATCGCGATAAAAGCGTTTCAATCAACGATTGTCAGGATTTTGCTGACATTTGGGACTGGTTTCCATTTCGAGATTTTGCAAGATTCAGTTAGGTATAGTACTGTCGACAGTGATATATAACCTAAAATGTTGCAATGTTTTTGGGTCTGAATGGAGTTTCTTTGAACATGTGGTTCATTGAGGATTGAGTCACGTAATGTTCTCGGAAGAATTATTGTCATACATCCCACACCATTATAATGAATAATAGTTTTAGACCGAATTAGACATCAACGTGATATTAAATGAAGGCCTTTGTCATAAATAAATAAAAAAAAACCTTCCAAATATTTTACAAATACATTATTTATCTTAAATTGATGTAAGTATAAAAAGAGAAATCAAAAACATCAGCACATTTGGACCGATATTCAGATGAAAGGCTGATGCCTTCCAAGCTATACGCTGCCTTTATACGAACTTGGATGATTTTTTATACACGTTTTCGTTTTTTTTTTTTGTCAAATCAGAAGTCACTAATATTAATACGACCGACATATACCTATCTTATCATGTGATCAATCGACAGATGTGCTTTTAACGTTTAAAATTGATGCATAATTCATGCGTTTGGAAGTACATAACTAGTATCAGCTGAGTTGACAAGCCAAGAAGTTTCTTCTATTGACCGAAATTAACAGTTCAAACAGCTACTATTCAAACACAAGTATGTGAAAACACTCAAGTGCATATTTGGTATGTTCTGTTCATCTATTAGACTGACTTTATCTTAGGATTCAATAGCCAGTTCTCTCACATCTTACTAGAATATTTTACCCTTCGTAAAGATCGCAGCCTCAAATTCTTTTTATATTACCTGATGAGGCCTCTTGATTTCTTATTAATTTGATTTGTCAAGCTGTATCGCTTTACAAATTACTCCTCGTTTTGCGGACAATGCAACAATAGTTCCCGCACAATTTTACCCACCGGATATACCAGCGCTTTGTTTCTCATTCTTATTTAGTTAGATACTATTATGTTTTTATTTCTGCCAACTGAATCTGAAATATCAGCTAAAATGTATTGAAATAATTTTCGATTAAAATTTTTAATTGAAATTTCCTTATTACTGAAATCTTTTTATTGACATGATGTATGCTATTGTATTTTACATAAATATAGACTTTCCATTAGATTCTTTGTAATAGTTACGCATTGTTTTCATTATTTATGCACGTTTCATAGAACAAATCCTGCATTATTGTTAACTTTTATATTTGTAAATGTTGCGTGATTTGATTTTGTATCGTCGATGTAAGTGAAGCAGTCGCTAACTGACCGTGTCGGTCCGTTTACGCATCAGAAATCATCGTGAGAATATTTCTTATTGTCCTCATTGTTCTAAACTCACCCTCATTTGTTGTGTCAGCAAGCGAGCGACATTCATCGATTCAATCATTGTCAATAACCATGGTTTTTTCAATACCTCAAGTTTTGTAAAATTAAAATTAAATTCTTCAATAATATGAACACCTTTCAAAACCAATGTCGTATTTATTGTCGGTCATATCGGAACTTCGGCATTAATTTAAGTTTGAAAAATCGAACCTGCTCGAGATACAGTGGCCCAAATTATTTATTTCGAATTAAAATGGGAAAATATGTACCGTAATAGCTAGTACGGCCATTTTATTTCTACTAAATAAAAGAATATTAAGATATCAAGGAAGGTAAATTTATGCTCTAAGAGATAAAAAAAACATTATTGATTATTTGAGATTAATATGCATGAAAAATATCACGGTTCTCCATCATCATCTTAGCATGTATTCCTGGTTGCGTCGTCGGCTTACGCTTCGGAGCCTAGGGTTCGCTATAAGTCATGGTCCTAGATTTGGCGGAACTGGTTATTACAATGGAGAGACTGCCGTCTGACCTCTGTAACCCATTTTAAAGGAAAACCAGACCAACAGGAACATGACCCGAGGTGTGTTAGTGGCCAACACTGTCAGATTTTTTCAGGCTGCCCTAAGGCATCTGACACAGCCTCACGACTGCTATCTATCGATAACAACCGGTACCAACGACTTAACATGCCTTTTGAAGCACGGAGGAGCTCAAGATAGAAATTCAATCCCATAGTGGTCACGTCACGTCGTCGCTTGACACGCGCATTCGCAAAGGACGCGGGTCCCGATCCTCAAAAAAATATCGCGGTTCTACTCTATGTTAAACTTTTCGACAATGCATGGTCAACTGCAGAAGTGCTTGAAGTACATTTTGCTCTAAAAATATGTATGCTGTTTTATACCTATATATATATATATATATATTTAGTTGTAAAATTATTTTTTATGTAATACATAAACCCGATAAGTGGTCGATAAATATGCGATATAATATCACTGTCTAGACGCGACACGTCCGCTTTCCACGCAAGTTATAACAGTTGTTGCATCGTAAAGTTACAAAATATACGTTATCATACTTTGCGCGATGAAAGAAATTAACAGTTTCTACATCGTGGACCTGAGAACGAGAGTGATTTTGACGCTGCGTGTACTGTCTATTTATCGCTTATTAACTGTTTATTAGCTGTTATTAGTAAACAGGTCTTACACGGTTTGATCATGAATGTACGTGAAAAAGCATTGGACATAAACCAGCTTCTTTCTAGCTGTGTCGAATTTTCTGTGTCGCACTTTACTTGGACTAGCTGTCAATCCTCAACTGCCTATTACCACAAAGTGATAAATTGTCTTTGAAAAAAGCGCTCCATTAATAATGCTCGTCGCCTTGAATTTATTGCTTTGAGGTGATCCAAATCTCATCTGGAAATCTATAAAAGAGTTGAAAGCAAATGAGCGCTTTACAGCTGGACATAAAAACCAATCACGTAGCTGAAAGGTTTCTATATCGCATGTTTGTTATCGTTGCGTTAAAGTAGCATATGTTTTTGAATATGTAGGATGTAGGGATTATACTCTACGGGCCAAGCTTGCAGGCCCTCTTATTGTGAACGATGACAATGGGAGAGAGATCGCATTATCTGGAACTGGTAATCGTAATAATCAGTGTTGCAATGCCCTAGAGAAATTATAAATGTGTCTTATGAATCACTAACATGACTCTTTTTAATTACAATGTTGCGTTTAAAACATCGATTTTAATCAAATACGCATTATTCTTATTACACGTTAAGGTTTTTATGAAAAGATAGCTACTCATATAAATATTTTAGTCCTTACTTCTTCAGTTTTCGAACCGGTTGCTTATTATAAAGTGAAATCAAAAGAAATACAGTAAGGTGGCATAAAGAAGAGCGAGAAACTGGCAAATCGAGATTGGAATGAGGTTAATTAAAATTTCTGCATCAGCCTAGTCCTGGAGTAAGTATTATAAATGGTAGACAAATATTCGAAATTAACTATATTGATTTTAGTGTAGATTTAGAGGTGTTTTGGTTAAGTTTAAATTAAATATATTTTATAAGAATTGTCGAAAGACTCCTTTAATAAACTTAATAGTTGCGATTGTGGTTTGAGTAACCAGAGTAAGATGTAAAATTAATCCTTGTTAGCTAATACCACTGCATTATGCGGTTTTCAACTATACGGGATCATTTTATAAAGGTTTAACCCACAATTTTCTATTGAGTGATACAAATGAATAGGCAAGCTTTCATGGTAGATAATATATCAATATAGTATACAATGAAAAATATTCTTAATTTGCCTTCTACATCACAGTAGCCATCCATGAGTGCATTTCTATATTCACTACATTACAACCACTCATTGGTGGATGCATCGTGTAAACACTCCAGTTAGTGTTATCTTTAAGGCGCTGTGCATCAGAGGAATACCGTAAAACGTCAATTTTTTCATCGCGCAGTTAACCTTATTTTACATGGAATACTAGCATGAAAAAAATTTGAAGTACAGTTCAAAGATCAAAATAAATGATTACATCCAAATATTTTCAAATAAGTATTCTAAACTTAGCAAAATAAAATAGCAAAAAAAAAAAACTATATCCAGAAAAAGTTTCGTCGCGTATTACTTGATATTTTCAGCGACAACTATCAACTTTTTTGCGTCTATAAAAAGTATAACTTAATGAGCAAGAGGGATACCTAAAAAAATTACAATATTTGGTTATAATTATTGAATTATTAAATTAAAACTTAAAAAAAAGGGGGAAATGGCAGATACAGGTTTAAAACTGAGACTGGTGACAGACCAACCGGTATTGCCACTTTCAACCTTCTTTCATTAAGAGTACGTACTTTATTCAAATATCGTGATATCAAATACCGAAGGGTTAAGTGGTACAGCGCCTTAAAGTATGACTGTACAACTAATTTCCACCCATTGGCAAGGTAACATTATTTCATAAACTGTTTGAAAATTTTAACCTTGTTTAGGTTAAATTAATTATGCATAAGGAAACCGATTCTCATCATCGCTGACTTGAAGTACAAAATATTCAAAAACAGAATAATGCATCGTCACATCTACAAAGCCGCGGCCTTTCCTTTGCTTTTACATTAGACAGCTCCATTGTGGTTTCAGCTTTTAGTATAGATATTGTAAATAATTAGCCTCTACTTTTATGATAACCTGCCCAGTGTTATGTTTACCAGCAATATTTGTGCATGTTTTTAATGTACTTAATGTAACCAAGAAAATGATATGATACAGTTATTGAAAGATACAACGGTTAAATCAAATTCGAATAAGGAATACCAATCTCTATGGGTTTTGTTGCGGCAGCCTTCATCGTAGAAAGGGTCTTATCTGTCCATATCTTTATTTTTGATGTTTGAAGGGACAAATGTTTGGGATATTACGTAAGGATGACCTCTTACATGACACGTCTAAACTGGTTCAAGTCAAATGGATTACATTAATCATAGTGCGCTACGTACTTATTTGGACTGACACATGGACAGCCCCCAAGATCACCTGCGTCAAAGCATTGTATCTATCTATCACTTAAGGCTTTTGTTTTTGTCGTGAACACTCTGCTTTGAAGTCTGTATTGTTTACATGTCTAAGGACAAGCGTTTCGACACCCATCAACGTCGACTGTGACAAGACCCAATATGTTTAAAAAAAATATTTTGTTATGTCTCGCGGGACCTTGTAATGTTGACCATTATGATTCTGTGTCAGTTTGATAAATGCTATTATTTATTAAAGCATTGGCATATGGATTATAAAAAGTATCGTTGTTTGACAAACGATGTTGGGAGCCAAAATGTCTATCATAAATGTGTCAAAAAATCAAAGATCATTCATATGATTAGGTATCGAGTAGATTAATTCAAATACATACATATGTGATATTATTTATATTTTATATATATTTGTATTTGTGTATTGGCATTATACTTCTTGTGTGAAAGGAAGCAACTTTTACACCCCAATTTTCTACGTCTTAGGAAATGTGGTGGATACTAGGTACGACCAAATAGTATTCCTACCGTAGGTTTAGATAGGGCGAATTGCCGATCGTAATAAAACAATTCATATCATTTTGATATACCTACACCACTAAGGACTTGTTGTTAAATTTAATGAAATAAACATGAAGAATATATGTGCGGCATGGAAATCAAAACTGTTGTCAAAAATTTTAGGTCAGCTGACACAAAATATAATTAAACGTCTCCTTTCAAAAAACCGCAAGAAATTCCAACTGGTTCGTCCTGCTGGATCTCCATCACATTAATATACATGCGAAGGTGGCAATTAAATGCACAATCCGATGCGATCATGCATGTCCCAAATAAAATACAGTACAGAATTATCACCACTATTCATACAAAGCTATGTTAGTGGCTCCAGACTATGATAATCACATATTGTATCTTGCAGTGAGATCTACCACCTGCACGCCTACAAAGCAACCTTTACGATAACAAGATGCAATCGATATGTTGCCAGAATCAACTTTAGCTTTTAATATCCAAAACTTTATCAATATAAACACGCACATGACACGTACCAACACCGAGCTCGATTATAAGTCATAGTTACTAGATACAGATTTATTTTCAGACGGTTATTGAAATTTGATGTGTATCTAGTTGTGTTCTCAAAATCCAGTTGGTCTTAAAGTACATTATGTGACTTTACATTTAATAACAAAATCAAAATAGAGTCACACACAAATTAATAACATCGTGTATCCTAAACGATGTCTATTTATTTCAAACTTCATTATCTTAAATGGTACAATTGGTGGACTTAATGCTAAAGCATTATCTATCAACTTTTTGGAAAACAGAAATCATATCATGTCTAGTCTTTATCTACCCTGACAAAATATCTGTGCACGTCCCAGAGTCCGTTTTATACCATGTTACACTTCCATGCTTCGATATTTCGTGGGCATGTCCTGTGGCGAACTTTAATGGCTTGTTTACTTGGCCACCCTTATACGGTGTGAAAGCGAGACATTGTCGACGCCGTGCTTGCTATGGCCAGCCGGACACACATGTGTGATTTTCGATACAGCGACACTATGCAAAAAAAATATGGGCAACGAGTTTTTTAGATTTAAAATATAAAATTGTTTACTACCTGTCACAGCTTAGCCATTATTAAAAATTCTCGATTATCTTTCCTTAAAGTATGAAAGTTAAATGAAGTCAGTACTGAAACTGTGTAAATAACGGTATGATCAAGTCGTGATTGATGTGTGTGAACTGCTCCTTGTTGAAGTTGCTTACTTCAAACCTGCTGAAGCTGATATGCTATGCCACCTTGGTTAAAAGCAAATCACACAATTTTTTATCAAAATCCTACAGCGGCCTATTATATATTAAGTATCTGTATTGACTGCATGTTCATGTACCTATGTTGCACAATAAAATTATTTGATTTGATTCACAAACGTTACATATTCACTATTATACATTTACTAATCACATCAGTGTTTCTTTTGAAATATTTGTTAGGGTAGTCGCTGTCATTAGACAAAATACAGGTAGTCTATGGACTAATTAACGTAAACCAGCTCATTACCCTAACCGATTGTTAGTACTATGACGCATTCAGCTCAGAACAAATCGATCGCCGTAATGATACTTACAAACTAAAATGCAAATTTTATGTCCTGAACGAAGTGATTTCAACCAATTGAGCGATAAAAATGTTTTAAGAACGGCCACAATTTTTATGAGGATATCAAAAACAGATGGTCACTGATTACGTAGTTATCTGAGTCACAGCTTATCTGGATAAGGAACATAATGTGAGACCCCAAGTTTGCGCAACAGTTTAAACGCGAAGGGAAATCGATCTTCCAGATAGTCATAAACTCGCTAAGTTATGTTCAAATTAACAAATAAATCATTGAAGACGTCGCTTACATTTGATTCAGATCACGTGCATCTTAATAATATTACAAATCTGATTGATAAGACGTTTGAATGTATAAATACAAAACGTTTCGTTGTATATTATGTTTTTAAGCAAATTTTCTAACTTAATTGATAGCTAACATTGAAAAGTCACGAAGTGCTAGATATCTTACGACCAACCTAAATTTCGCTGAACACAAAATTTTAAGAATTTTTGAGCTAAACCATAGAAGCAGGTCTATCCCATTGTCTATTCTATTACATTGTCACAATAATTTTGTCATGGATATAATCATTTAGAGCTATTGCATCAGCGCAAGAGAGGTCAGTTAGTACTGTGCGTCATATTGTTAAAGGTGCAGCTCATAATCAATCAATGATTGTCAAGTGATGTCATAACAATTGGAAGTTCTTTAAAGGAAATCTGAAATATTTAAATTTTCTGATTTATCAAGATCTTAAGCTGTACTCTAAGACAACTTTAGCGTTACGCTACTTACTTCTTGAGTGCCATGAAAATGTTTGTATTGTATTTGTTTGTCTTCATTATTTTTTTATTTTAGAAATAAACAAAAGAAATAACAATAGTTCGTAATATAATAGTAATTAGTTGAGAACCTTATATTTTTATAACCTTATTCGGCCACCACGGCCGAAGGAACACAGACTGTAGTGAAATAAAATTCGCATGTAGAATACATGTCAATATGGCCAAATCATTTTTCGTATGAATCAAATAGGCCTAACTGCAGCACTAATCGTCAATTCCTTCATTGCTATCAAAGGCTTATTTACAGTTCTCAAAAAAATCTAAAAGCTTATAACCACGTGACTGTTCGGAAGTAAAACTGTCTACAATAATTAAGACACAACATATGAATATTAATAAAACTAGAATATTGCGTCTGCAGTTAAAATCATCGGTACGTTAATTTTTATTTCCAACACTAAAACGTTTGGGCGAACTTCTAAAATTACAGTCAGTAAATTGACATGTTTCATGTCGGGAATTTATTGAAGCAGATGTTTACTCATTTGCTAATGCATACTTTTCTTTCTTTACAGAAATAGCTAAAGTACGAGCGAGTTTATTCCAAATAAATGGAGTCAAGAAAGAACCCCTCATCTTACCAGAACCAGAAGGCATGGTCACTACATTAACAGAAAAAGTATACGTGCCAGTAAAAGAACATCCAGATGTAAGTATTAGAAAAGTCATGAGTTTTGCAAACGGTAAATTATTATTTAAAGTTTAGCCCTATAATGAATACTATATACAAAGTTCGTAACTAGCATTAGGGACCGGATAATGATTGTTGTTTTTAAATTAGCGGCAATAACGTTGTCATTATCGTGTAATTTTTCTAAATTACACTGTTGGTAGAGATCATCGTCGACTAAATTAACGATATAATCTCTGTAGGTTCGAAATAATTTAATTTATTTTCCTTCTTACCCGTGGTACTATTTACATAGGATTCTATTCAAAATGTCATGGCGAAGACTGATTTTCATTGAATACTTGCTTTCTTTTAAGTTGTAGTATAACGATTTTTTTTATAAAAAATCTTGTTGCTCTTATTTCATCTTGAAATGGTGTGTCCGTCTATAAAAATACACAGTGCTAATAATTTTGAATGGTTAAAAAAACGTTTTACATTCTGCTGACTAACCTCAAATATTTGCTGCAGAAATATGAAAGTACACAACCGCTGTAAATGCAACTCTTAAAAATTTGTTATATTTCAGAAACAAATAGTTTTTGTAACTACATAACATCTTTCCGATTCCAAATATTGCTATCTTTACCACTCTCTTGGCTTAATAATGAAAATAGCTCTTTTTATTGTGATTTTAAAGAGATAATGTCACAGGTTGTAGGTTTTATTGCAGCAGGGAACGTGGTTAGTCATACAGATAGAAAGACAAGGTTGGCAGCTTGCTGCATTTGGTGACTTATGTCAGGGCTATCGCACGTTTGAAGTAAGTAATTCTCGCGGCTAGTTCAAGCCCACATATCTATGTGAGATATCCCATTCATATACCACTGCAATTATCTTTCAGGTTATTTGAATCTAAAGTCTCACGCAAGTTTATTTCGGGAGTTCAACGAACTCATGATTCATTTATTTTTATTAAATATCACTATCCAATCCTAACACTTCATTGTCGCTGATGAAAACATCGTACTGTATAGGCAGCGTATCTTGAATCTGTTACTTCATTTAGATAATAGTTAGAATCTGTATAAGGCAATCGGCTTTTTTGTCAATCTTTATTTGGATGTAGATTAATGTAGAGTCAATGACCTCTAGTAAGATACTTCTGATTTGAATGTCTCCAATAACATTGATCGTATTAGAAAGTTTATAAATATGAGTTGTGTTTTGCTCTTACGGATAAAGGTGATTGTTTTAACATTTAAGCAGGAAGAGATTGTAAAGAGATAGGATTATTCATTTGCAACAGACAAAATTAAGATTGTTACACAAATAATAAAAAAAAACTCATTCATAAATAAATATTCATAGGACACGAGTCATTTACAACGAGTATTAAAATGTTATTTCTTTATTATCCTGATGAGTTGTAAATGTAGGTAATTATCTTCTGATTTTCTGTTTCTAATGACGAACCTTGTTTTGTTAATCATACCAATATAATTATGGGTAATGTTTGTAAAGATTAAGTGGTTTTTAATTTAAATTATCGAGGAATCTTATTCTTATAAAAACTTATTTGTAACCGCGAAAACACGATATCCTAAGTTTGCCTTCATGGAAAAGTCACCTTATTGTTGCTTGACTCCCCACCAGCCAAAAAAGGTACATACAAGAGTTTTGACTTCAATGACGTTGTTTTCTCTATGGTAGAGTTGTATAATACATCCATACTAATATTATAAATGCGAAAGTCTGTCTGTCTTTATGTCTGTCTGTTACGCTTTTACGATAAAAACAGCTGAACGGATTTTGATGAAATTTGGTATGAATATAGTTGAAGGCCCGGGGTCAAACATAGGCTACTTTTACACGCAGGCGGAGCTGCGGGAAATAGCTAGTTACACAATAAAGGTCTAATAAGCGAGGTCAAATAAATTCATATTTCTTACAATATAAGCCTATAGATCACCTGGATAATTGTGAGGTATCTAACAATGTAAACGTTAATCTTAAGATAAATTGATCACTGAATGTTATTGATAGTCCATCAAAGTAGTTGTTCTAATACGTTAGTCACGTAGGTTAAAATTGTTCTATAACAAATTGGTGATTTTAATCAATTTCTGAAGTATTCATATGAAGTCCCAAATATACCTTTTTAAAATAAGTAATTATTGTATCAAACATCCAACAAATATCCATATCTTTTAAATGAAGCACGTTACGGAAGATTTACTAAATAGTTTTAACTAGGTCGGACGTCTACGTAGTTGGGTTTCCTATACCGTACTTGCGGTTAGATACATAATTGCCATTGGAAACCTTTCTGCTTCAACGGCTATATCGGTCCAGCACGATATGGGTCACTGCTCTTATAATTATTTTTTTCATCTCATCTTCGATTCAATTCACAGACATTATAACCTTAGATTCAAATAATACTTATCTAATTCATTAATTGCGAAAATTTTTGCGCACTTTATTGTAATTGCATTGATGTTAGTAATTCTCCAATAACATCATTATCTAATAAACCAACCTAATTTAAAATATCATTAAACTTTGATGTAACACTTTATGTCTGTGTTGGATAAAAACGAACATTCCTTAACTGCAAAACAAATATTTCCTTTGCAGTTTTATTCCTAACAAAAACTGCGGGTAATGTAAACGGTAACTATTCCTGAAATACCTAACGATATGGGTTTTGTATGTCGAACATACTGTCGAAACAACACGAGCGTTCAGTTCTTGTGACTAATATCTTGGAATGTTTCACTTCTGCGACTTTAACGTTACACTTTACGACTGGGTAAATTTATCTTTTGTTTTTGGTGTAGTGCGCAGTTTTGAGGATGCAGTACTAGTTTTTAATTCGGGAGACGTCTATGTTTGTTACTCATTGCTGAAACGATTTATGCGACGGCTGTCCAAATGTTGTGATAAAACGATCTGATTTAGAATTTAAAGAGATTTGAAGATATTAATGTTAAAGAAATGCAAAAAATCAGTATTTTTTGCTATCAGGCCTCAACATTTTAAAAATTCAAACAAATCCTTAATCTCTGTCAAGTGGCATGACCTTTTTTGTTGATAATACAGACTTCTCTAATGAAATGTAGAAAAATACGAACTGACGCGGAACCAACTTGCGTCCGCATTTCATATGTAGCCAATGATATGCTGCTCACATGCCTGGCAGCTAACACACATGGTAGTAGTTTTGTAGTTGCAGTTAACTTGCGCTTTTATCTTTCCATTGGTAAAGACAGGTCTAATATTTCCACTGCTGACTGAAAAGAAATTTAGTCTTAACTTATTTTACAATTCCATCTTTACATGATTTATGACTCTGTAGTTCTTACTACAAAGCTCAGTCTTCTGTGTGTTTTATATCTATGAATCCTAATTTTCTGTTGAAATTTGAAGAAACTATTTGTTTTTTCTTCAATTTACTAATTTTTTTCTAAATATGCGCTTCATACAAATGTAAATTTTCATTGATTACTTTGATACGAGATATAAAATTTAAAGGCTTGTCAATAAAAATACTTTGACCATTACGTTGTCTTATAAATTGAAATAGCTGTTATGTTTAGAATTATTGTTTCTGTCACAAATACGTTGTAGATATAAAATTTGAGCATTGAAGTGATGATTTAATTGCCAATTTATATGCAAATAGCCGACATTGTCTTTGATCTCTGTTAATTGCGATTAGGAATTTATTCAATAGAAGATAATAAATTTTGTGTAAGTATGCAATCCAAGTTGCAGTATACATTATTATAATCTAGTGAATCAACGTAGCTTTGTCAGCTTAGAAATTATCTATGCGATTCGTTCACAAGATGAAAACTACATTTTTGTATTTAAATGAGGGAATAATACACTCCCTGAACCCTTATATGAATAAACTTTATGCTTATTACAAAATTTACATTGATAAAAGCGATAAGATACCATTTTGGTCGACTGAGGTCCAAGTTTAACGAATGTCACAACTTTTACATACGGTCAACAACGCCATTTCGAAAAATTCATTGCAAATTCGCCAGTATTATGGCTGCATAGGAATCTATATGTGTAAAGTTGATGTACTGTAGACCGCACATAGATGTCTCGTAGATCATACAGGTTGAACTTTTGGAATCTATACCTTTCTATAAAAGGGCAGAGGCATTATTAAATCCTGCCATATCCGTGAGCACCGTTCTTTCAACTTTTTATACATCACGATGTGCTTGTTTGACATCGTGTACTCAAGAGCATTCATTTTTTATGCCACTAATGGTAAAATGTAGTTATTATTCTAAACATTTATTCTGATTTGTATTGATGTTGACATAATTACGACTAAATATGGCACTAGCTAATAGAGTATAATGTTCAGTGAAAAATTCTTATTCATATTTGTCTTTACCGAGAATAGCATTGCAGTTTTTTTATGCCGTTTGCAATCACTTTAATGTAAATATGACTTTTGTACCCTACAATAGAAGCAGAATTTTAGAATTATGTGACGTCATATTGGAAAATTTACTGCTTCCAAGTATTTTACAATTATTTTCCAGCAGCTTTATAAATTTTAGCTCATTGGATTTTATGAAACAAAAAGAAATCCTTTACAGATTGTAGTAGGCTCCGGTTTGTTTGGCAATAACATTCTTAGTTCGATCAGCATGTACTATATCATTCCCCTGTGCAAACATTGTAAAAGCTCGCGAATGTTTTCCAAAAAGATTAAACAAATTGAGTGCAGCAGCTGTTTAGGTTTATCTTTAAACGTGAACTTTAGGTTAGAGATGAATCAACTTCTGTTGCTATTAAATTTTAAACTTTGTTCACAGTATTATTGTCATCATAAGCAATTGCTCTTATTTATTTATCTATTTCATTATTTTCAAATTTTATTTCGTCTAATTTTCATTACTTATAACAAAATTCGAATATCAAAATGTTCTATGCTTTTGTTACGAGTGCTCATTACCATTATTTATACGATTAAGCCTTGATGTGACTTTTCTTGTACACATGTCTTCAAGCACGAATACATTTAGTTATTACATTTAAAAACATGACTATATATAAAATGGAACATTGTCAATTTACAAATCATTATGGTAATTGTTTTTTTTTTGCCATGGCCATGTGTTTGTTTTGTTAATTTAAAATTGAATCTTTTTTTGCTTTGTAGCTATTTTATGTCAAAAATACAAAATTTTAGTTTGACTTTCATATTTGTATTGAAAGGTATTTATTTATGCGTGGGTTTAGTTACCGTCATACTTAACGAACTCGTGTTCACGCTACTCTGTCCTTATTCTGAGTTGTAAGTAGACTAAACATGTGTGTTGTATGAATAGCTTTAGTTAGACATAGACATAGTAGCAACTTTAGACGTCTTGTTAGTTAGTAGTTAAATGTATTTTAGGATCATTTTGTTCTACATTTGCCACCAAATATAAATATCCTTTAATACTGTAGCCCTTATTTCACCAAACATCCCATAAACGCGTACATCAAGTGAGTGTAACAAATATACCTTTAGATTAATTGATCATTTTATGCGATATCTTTATTGTTTACAATGGACTAAAATTTTGTTTTATCATTTAAATAACAACAGAAATGGTATTAAGGACCATTTGTGTGGTAATTAAGTTTATTGGATTGGTCCTGCCAACTGAAAGGTCACAGATCACATACGCGAGAATTCCGGCCACTAACACAGGGGTGACCATTTTGTTGTTCTGAAGCAGCTGAATGATTTTATGTTATTCTTCAAACATATTTCAACTTTATGTCTATTAACTACAACTAAATCTATTTAGCGCTAACCTTGTATTTTCATAATGAACTAATTTATCATAGATTACTCACTACTTCTTCTTGTCGGGTCAAAATGGCTTTTGATTGCACTATATCAAATTTGCCCAATACTTTGCCAACACTACAATTGCCCGGTGATCCCCATATTATTTCTTCGCATTACTTTAGTTCTCTTAGGTAGGTAGTTATTTCAAATTAAAAATAGTTTTTATGTAGATATTTTTTTATCGAAATCGATGTTCTCCCATAAAGTAGAAGGATTATTAAAGCCAGGATACACATAAAACAGTGATAAGTGCATTTAGCCTAGGTGCGGTAATGAGGCCGGTCGGATTGGTCGCGCTCCGCCGGGTCACGGGTCTCGACCTGCTCCGATGTTTAAGTGTTCTACTATTTCTTGCATAGTTGTTATCTCCACAATGATTTACAATTGCAACCGTCTAAATGTTTTCTGGGTTTGCTGAGATTCTCTAAAGGAATTATATTTTTAGGTACTAAATTAGGGCAGCACAAATTATGTAAGATATTGGGCCGTACAAGATTAGGTCTGATACTTCAACTACTGGTTAGCGGCCAACGATAGGGACCGCCCTATCGGACCGTGGCCATTTATTTCGATTCGTTTAGACCACTAAACGAATCTAAAGAGTAAGCCATTTCGACTAGACAAAGAGAAGAAGTACATTTGGTTCCAAAAATTATACATGCATTTTTTTACTAACCCCGTACATACACGATCACGCCTAAACAACTACTCCAACTACTTCCTCGTTGTATTCCTTAATATCTCACTAAATGTGTATTCAAGGTATAGTTTGTTCATTTATGTTGGCTTAATTTTCGTTCTAAGCATACCTATTAAATTCGAAGGCGATATATTAATATTTACCAGTTTTAATTCTATCAAAACGACATCGTTCAACCAAGAGACTGGATTCACGTCACTTTCAATTAGCCATTACGTTAAATTTGGCACATCGCATAAATCAAATAAATCACTGTCTTTGTTTGCCTACTGTATGTGCATAAAAATAATTGTTGTTAATAAATTACCTAGACGCATTTGTTTGTCTACACTTTTTTGACTGAAAGAATGAGGTGACCCTATAATAAAAAGAAACACTTTTAAAGTTTTAATGAAATCGTTTGCATTAACGCAATAATGATGGTTCAGGGCGACAGATTCTTTTTTCTATTTTTTTTTTTCATTCTTTTTATCATTCAGACTCATAATTGATAGCCAATTTTAGTGCACAATCACTTTGACCAAAATTTCAAAACTGATTTCACCACCAGTTATTTTGTAAAGATAATCAATTATTTTATTAAACTAAATTCATTTCTGATTTATGTCTTTAATCCATCATTTAGGTAGCATTTAATTAGCAGTTTATTTGATTATAGGAAACACATTAATAACAGCGTCATTATGATCTCATAAAACACGATTCGTGATTGTATCTAAAGCCTAGGCTTTACTTGGTTTAGGAAATTTCTGATTAGACGAGTTTATTAGCAAACGAATTTTGATACAATACCAATTTAAAATAATAAATAAAGAATTCAATCTTTCTACACCAAGCTTGTTTTTTTTGGCTAGGCTTCCACTTTTCAGTGAAATACTTTTTAGTTATTTTTTAGGCAGAAAGGGTTGACAATATGAATTTCAGTGAATTTTAACTTTAGTGGAATCTCTAGTAAACTAGCCCAATGTGATTCTAAGGATAATGCTTATAGAACCATTAAATTAAATGAGCGTATGATTAATTGAGTAAATTCATTGTAACGATAATGCTGATTATTGTTTATTGTATTAATTGAGTGCCTAAGATTAATGTTCTCAAGTAAATGGTGTATCATGGTTTTTCCATTTATGGAATCCGTCCAACCTTTAATAATATATAGTAGTCATATAAGCATTCAAATATAAACTATCAGATCCGTACAGGCTGTAACATTTTTTGTTCGAATTGTTTATTAAATTATTGCAGAAATTGTTTCACTTATATCTTTACGCATTACAACTTTGTAAGCTGCCAATGATAGAGATTTGCTTAAGCCTTTTAGAATAGAAAGTTGTATAATTAGGGTCTCTGGACAGCAGTTTTGCGTGATAGATAAACATTCACATTGGCGCCGTATTTCTTGCTAAAACTACGAGTGAGAGAGAAATTTGCTATTTTCTTCAATTTTCGTACCCACTAGTACAAAAGCCATATCCACTATGTGTTGAAATTAATCTCTGAATGGAATGTTATAAAACTTATTATATGGACTCTGCTTTACCTCCGGAACAAAAGCCTGCGGGTATCGCACGTCGTGACCAATCGTGTACGACAATTACGTTCGAATTAAACCATCAATCAATTGCAATATGGGATTGTAGCTACACGCCTATATCCGAGAATCAGTAAGAGTGCAGATAAACAGTTTTTGAATAAACCCGCTCTAGATACTTAAGACATCTAAATACTTTTTGCGTAAAGCAGCGTCACACTATGTGGTGCGAATGTAATTTGCGTTGTAAAGCCAGATGAATCGTTAATCGGTGGCGTGTGGGCATGGTCTGTTTACTTCTGCACTTTCGATATTTTAGCTGATATGCCTACTGCAGATGTTGCAGGTACAACACAACCTAATGACGGGTAATCAGTGTCGGTCAATAGTTCATCTAAGAATATCTGTTCTTACGTCCGTATTTATATTGTTAAAAATCATTGGAGTAAACAGACTTTAAATTATAATAATGGTTTGGTAAAATATATAAAGATAAAGAATATTCATAATAAACTGATTAATTTTAAAGCAAATGAAAAGTTTGGTCGACAAAGTCACATTTTGAATCTCTGCGTTACGTTTATTTATTTATTTCGTTTTAACACAAAACATTTATTTAGTAAAGCAGTCACAATGTTTTAGCACAAATAATAAATAATAATACCTAATAATAATAATAAAATGTATTTATTTTCCTCGACAATAAATTAGAATGTTACATAGTTAACCAATTACAAATAACAATATTAGCTACAGGTGAATTACGTATTTATGTAATGTATTAGTACATTGAGAACCTACTAAGTTTTTGGAGATCTGGCGTTATGATTTAATATTGTTTCTTTATTAGGCACTAGCTTTTACTTCTTTCTGCGTTCGCTTAAATCTTTCGGATAAAGTACTTTTTCCGAGTTTAAATGTGAACTAGGTCGTTCTTTAGTACTCGTAAAAATGTGTTATGTAGATACGAGATTTCCAGCAATATGGGTTCTGAAAGGTAACTAACAAACAAATACAACAAACCTTTTGCATTTATTACATTCCTTAGAATAACTTTCTTCACAACAAACATCGAAAATTAAACCATGTGAAATTTCTGCTGGTTTTGAAATTGATATGAAACACATCATAATTTTGGTAAATCTAGTGATCCGAATCCATTTCATCTGACAATGTAACCGTCAAACCGTCAACCGTTCGGCATGAGCTAGAATTTACTAGACGACGTTTTTAAAGTTCACCAGACGACAAACTTACATCACCGGAAAAATTCTAATTAGTAGAGTTCAATGGCCTTGCAGTCGAAAAACGGAGAAATTCTAAGAATAAACAAGTTTTATTAAAAATCTGCTAAAATACATGTAAATAATAGTTAGCTAATTTTACATTTGTTTTTTACATTATTATATTAGTATTTTGTTATTTTCTAAAGAGAATTGAAAAAAATACGTTAATATATATTTCTATGCCCCGATCCGCTACGTTTTGTAATATTTCATACCTTACTAGGCATCTGTATGTAGTCGTCTGTATGGTGTTCTCTTGAACGAATTTACTTTTAGTGTAAAAAGTACATTTCAGTGTTGTACACAAAAATGTCTGAATCATACCAAGATGCTTTCAGATAATATTTGCTTTTGAAAACATTGAGGCTCTAAGTCCGTTCCAGACAATTTCAATCCAAACACAAAAGGGCGTCGTCTTCCCTTTCACAAAGTAAGATTTATTTGCAAGCTAAACAAAGTGAATTTCATCCGGATATCTAAACAATCGTATTGCACTCACTGAATCGCAATATGTTACTGGTATTGAAAATTACAGTACAGTGTATTTTACATTTACACTCATATTAGGTATATGTAACCCTTTGTTTAAATATACCTTTCAGTGTTAATATCTTTCTCTTTGCCCGTCTTCAAATCGATATTGTTTGTGTTACGTTTATTCATGTCGATTTATTTACTTGTAAACTAGACCGAATCAATATCGATATTGCTTAGTAAAGATAAAATATGCTATGACGTCAAGAGTTAAATTATCTTAGGAAAAGGGTCGCTAAAATATAAATCACTACACTGAGAGCGACATAACAAATCTGTTAAACAAATTACATTAATTGAACAATGAAGCACTTTGTTATCACAATATTTACCGTAACTTGCTAACCAGTAACTACGGTTTTTGTGGTGGCAAACGACGTGGTTACCATCCGCCATCTAATTACCCACAAACCCACTACAATTTTGATGCACCAACTGCATATTCTAGGCAGGACTATTATGCATCAGAGTGCAATATCATATTACTAATATTTCCGGGTTTTGGTGCATGAAAGGTAATGTTGCTTTGTAGACCGAATCATTGTTTAGCTGTCTGTATTCAAAGTTAATAATTTTATCTAATAAGCTATAGTTCGGTAGGCTTTAGTGTATTTTAGAAATACTGTATACTCTGTAACATTCCTTGCGATAGTTAATTTTACGGGTCTCTGTTTGTTATTTATTTATTTAACCTTCATTGTACAAATTACAATTTGTAAAGCACAATAGGCGGACTTAATGCTAAGAGCATTATCTAACAGTCAACCTTTGGGTTATTTTTGTATTGTTTTTGGTTATTATTGTCTAAGAAGAAGTTAGTTAACATACATACATACATAACGTTAAATTCGTTTATGTACTCGTATATATTATTATTGACGTTTTGACATTAGCTTTCTCTATGTCGGAAATGCGAATTACAAAAATAATTTTATAGATATTACTGCAATTAATTCTATCATGTAAATTTTAACTAACCGATATTTTACTACACTGATACAATATTGACTGCCTGCGTAAAAAAATTGCAATTTCTACTGAAATGATATAAAACAGTGTTAAACCAAATTGTACTTCATAATCAATTAATTTATTACTCTAGAGATCAAATAAGTCCGATTGTAATAATCTTAAGATATCTTTTCTCTAGTCGCTCCTAGCTTTATTACATACGAAGTGTTGTGATGCGCCTGCAGCCATTTTCCCACATAGAAACGATTGTTTAAACTTAAACAATTTCCTTGTCTTTGTTTTAGACAAATCGTCGTTCAGTTTTGTAATCAATTACATTCATTTTATCGTTGATAACAGACGTAGTAAGTTACAAACTAATGAATCCAGATAGAAATCGGAAATGAGAAGGAACATTTAATTTGATTTCTTTAAGCGATAGATTTTGAATAAAAGTGTTATCTATCAAATATGGTTGAAAGTAATACTTATATTGGTACTGATACTTTTATACATACTAATACTTTCTTCATGTAATAATAGTTTTAAAATTTCATTAGATACAGTTTTAATCAACATTGATTTATAACTATGACGAAGTGTGATGTAGCAAATACGGTTGAGAAGTGTGGCTAATTTGATTAGTAATTCAATTGAACGTGGCCATAATGTGGTAAGTATATGTATGGAAAATGCATAAAATAAAGCCACACATTGTTACTACAAATATAACGTGTATAATTTAATTTCATACAGTTTAATTAGTTTTTGAGGTTTACATACAACAATAACAATAGATTTGAATTTAAATCTATAAAATATAAACATTTTTTTAATGGGATCACATATATATGATAACAAAATGGATCACCTTTTGTTATATTATTTTATCTATACGAATGATTATGTTTATAAATTATTCAATTTTTGATAAAATGATATGTTTCAGTATAATCAATTTTGTATGCTGCTGTTTAATAAAATATGTGTATATTCATGAACCACCGTATCAAATGAAGTGTCTGTAATAATAGGTTGTTACTTGTAAGATTGTTTTTAAAGGATTTGAGGACATGTTTAAATTAAAAACAATACACAATTATTCAAATATTCATATTGTTTACGTTATAAGCTCTTTTAATTCTCCATTCTGTAAGTTATATAAATACATGTCGTTATTTTTACTGTATTACTTTCCTTAATCGCATGTTTACGTTGTATCACATTTTGGCAACGTTTCAATAGACATTTCTTTCAACTTCGGGTATTATTTTTAGGTTGGTGCCTAGATACAGATTTAAAATTAAACTAGACTACAATTTTAGTGGCATACTTATGTCATTGTCTAGAAAATCAAAATTACAAATTGTATTCTTTTTTGTATAATTGTTTCAAGTATCTTTATGAATTGTGAAAAAAATAAATAAGCAATGTTTGACGTTTCAAAGCTTTTACTTAATTTATACTATGGAAATTGCATATAATTTCGGTTTCATCATACATTAGACATTTTTCATAGGCTGCTAGGCCATTTCCATTATTAATTTCTTCGAAATATTTTAAATATTAACGTAACTGCTTATATTAATGTAACTGCTTGATTTTAAATACCATTTTTTCAGAAGTTATGGAAATAAATTGGAACTAGGCCTAAGTGGTCTTAGGCCTAGTTCCAATTTATTTCCATTTAAATAAAATCAGAGTAATCCGAAATTTTATTACAGCCTAGATGTGCTTCATGACTATCTTCATGATTAATATTATATTGACTTGTCCTTAAATTTATATAATTGCGGTATTATGGTTGAAAACGTGGAAACTGGTATCTCATTTAACAGTCACAGTGGCAAAGAAAAAATAAATAAAAGTTTTCAAAGTAAAAGTTCCAAAAATTACAGCCGTGTATCAAATTCTCAAAAAAAAATCCTTTGATTATATATCTGAAACTCTTGAAAATACATAGTCTTTAAATTATTAGAAGGAAGTAGATAAATCTTACATCACGAAGTACACAAATAAATTATTTAGAAATGATGTCATAACAAAACCCGTTGATAGACCGCACAGTGTCCCACTGTCTAAATAGATACCACTTGTGAATAGAAAAACAGATGAGTTCTGTCATAAAAATGTAGCTAACGAAGGAAATGCAGCGGACTCGGGCAGAGGGCCAAGTAGCGCGGCGGCATTTCGACATGTCACACCCGACGTCCGGTCAGGATTAAATTCAGACTATTGTCTACGGGGAATATTTCGCGTGGATTGTTAGACATGTGCTGAGTTGAAAATATGTTGTATGAGATGCTAGTGATTCTGAAAAACGAATTTTATTCAAGGTTCAATGTAGGCTCTGCAGAAATCTTAAAAATTTAGTATCTATGATTGTTTATGATTTAGTGTGATTAAGATGATCTTCGATTTTACCCAAGTGATATATTTTTTCTAAATTGTAAGAATTTTACTGGACTCTATGATATTAATATATGAACATTTCAAAATGTTTAATGCGTTAGTACTATTGCTTGTCTGTTCTGTAATAATGCTAAAACCTTTTCAAGTCCAATACGAACATAGTACTAAATGCACAAGTGAAGATACATCTAAATTTTAGCAATACCTATACAGGTTTAACTAAATTGATGTCATGTTCATTACTAATACAAATAAGCTTATCATGGGATATAAAAAAGTTTACCGGCGTTTGGGTTCCTCTCGGGAGTTTTTTTACGGGTATAATACAGACCTATAATCTTTAAGTCTGTGGTAATAAATGATGATGATTTGGAGCAAATGTTCAAAAATAAGATTATATATAAAGTTCAAAGATCCCCGAGGACGGCTAAAAGTCGATGCTTCATTTGTCATATGTTTATTTACCTGTCGGATGTTGACACTTCGAAAGCAAAATGAAGAAACCAATGCAGAATGCGACATTTGATTGATACTCTTTTATTTACGAGTATTTATAGATTTTTTGTGTTATGCCATGTCATAGTTGGTAGTAATGCATTCTGTTATCTATATAATTATACTAGATTTGTTTTCAGAACAGACCTTATCCTGACTATTTTATCCCAAAAAGTATTCTCGAACTTTCTAAAAGATCAAACATTTAATTACTTATATAATTTATTTCTGTTGTTGTTGTTTAATTTCTGTTCAGCCGTTTGAGCAATATATAAGACAAATATACTTTTGCATATCTATATGAGTATTTATAGTTAAGTAAGTATGAAAAATGTAATGCGTGTAATGTCCATGTTACGCCATCACTGTTTCTGTCGGGAGCCACACCCTTGAAGTTGTAGACCAGTATGTCTACCTGGGTCAGATGATCCAGGCTGGCAACTTCAGCTTTGAGGACGAGGTCTTTCATCGAATCCGACTCGGCTGGGCGGCGTTCGGGAAGCTAATTAGCGTCTTCTCGTCCAAAATACATCAGTCCCTTAAAACTAAGGTCTTCGACCAGTGTGTGTTACCATTGATGACATATGGGTCCGAAACGTGGTCTTTGACTATGGGCCTCATAAGAAAGCTCAAGTTTGCCCAGAGAGCTATGGAGAGGGCGATGCTTGGTGTTTCTCTACGAGATCAAATCAGAAATGAAGAGATCCGTAGAAGAACAAAAGTCACCGACATAGCCCAGCGGATTAGTTCTTTGAAGTGGGAGTGGGCGGGGCACATTGCGCGGAGAACCGATGGTCGATGGGGCAGAAAGGTTCTCGAATGGCGACCGCGTACCGGTAAGCGCAGCGTTGGACATCCACCGACCAGATGGTCAGATGACCTGAAAAAGGTCGCAGGCAAACGCTAGATGCAGACTGCTGCCAACTGATCATTTTGGAAATCATTGCTAGAGGCCTATGTCCAGCAGTGGGCTGACTGCGGCTGAAAAACACTTTCAGTTGTTTCAGATTAACGGTTATTTTTTACATGTATGCCTTACATTGGAGATGATAAGTATGTAGTTGTAGATAGATGTAAGGATATTTTTTAGTTATAGCTAATGACTCATAATCTGTATCTACATTAGGTCATTTTAATTCCGGAACAAAACTTAAGACTCACTAATTCTTTGACCCGCCTTACTTTTTTATATGTATTGGAAATAAGGTCATTCTATTGTTCATTTAATTGTTTATTTTATTTATTATTGTATTTCTTATTAAAAATAAAAAAGCATTCTCTACCCTACTACATTTTGATTTATTTTATTGCCATTCAGTTTTGCTTTGCTATACAAATTTCAAACCTATTTATTATCCTTTCAGCTGACAATAGTCTACTTTCCTAATCAAGAACCTAATTCGGTAACGATGCGTTACAAATGTAATTTCAACCCATGAGTGTAAAGAAATATTATCCATTCTACCAACTAAGCTGGACATATCTTTCTCTTAATTTTGTTGCATACTTATAGTTACAGAAAGCAAATGGTGATTTGAGGGAAACAATTACTTACGTAACATATCAAAATTAGTTTCCATCTCTATGCTTCTTGGTTTTCAAAGATAACTAACATTTTCCTCTTATCTAGATTAATATTACACCTAATCGTGTTTGAAGGAAATGGCTTGTTTTTATTCAAAGTAGAATTGCAGTGCGACTTTAGTGGTCGGGATTATAAAGAAAGTCTTCACGGGCTAGTCGTTTTGTGGTGAACCGCTAAGTAGTGGAAGACTGCCCTCCGCTTAGAATACATTTCGGAATTACAGCTAGGATTTTATGATGCTGCGAAACCGCGATCGTATAAATAGCTGTCAAGGGCTCTCTTCTTGTCGTAATAATGATGAAACAACGAAGTCTTCTAGCCACATTACAGATCGACAGTTTGTTTTGAGCTAAGTATTATTATTATTAATTCTTTAATTCATAAAAAAACAGTACATAACAACTTTTCACAATCTGCCAAACTGCGATGCAGTTTGTCGGCAGCCGTATGCTAAACTGAGCAATATTTCTCTTGTGATTCATGTATTTGAATCATTAAGTTATTTCTGTATCATCTATAGTGCTAAAAATTTACGCCTTTAAAACTTGAAATAGTTAATTACATTCACTTAGATCAAATTCATATTTCATCGATTTGGTCCGAAATAAAAAAAAAAGTTTTTGTGACTTCGCCCATTCTAATTTAATCTTTGTATTGATTTATTTCATCATCATGAGATATGTATCAGGGCGTCGAATTGTGATCCGATTGTTTCCAGGTTGATTTACAATTCGTCGTCTATCACCGTCACAGTCGCTGGACCACATCGGATAATTAATGTCAGAGTCTCGTTAGATGTTATTTCTGCGTCTTATATTACACACTGGACAAGACTAGAGTATTGTTACTTTGTCATGCTAGTAATGAACCTACTTATTACTTGGAGACACGTGAAATATAAAAACAAATATCATTTGGTGCCTAAGTAGACTAATACGCTTTCCAGACAGCGTTCTGTGCATTCAATGCTACGTACATCTTACACGGGATTACTACTAATTCAATATCATAAAATTCTATATGTGCTAATACCACAATTTAATTATATAAAATCTGTCGCTCAATTGAGAACAGGTCAAATATAAAAACATTTTATATAGTAAGGTTTACTTCCATTTCTTCCCTTGTACGATTCTATCTAATAAACCACTATTGTTACAGCAACATGTTAAGAACGCTAAGAATAAATAATTTCTAAGCCGTGCACAAATTTACGGCCTTCGGGAGTTTTAGTTCAAACACAAAATTTTTACTATTGACGTCACGCCTTCTTCGCGCGAGTACACCTTTCAGTCACATCCAATACCATCGCCAAGCAATTTAAACGCTGTCACGCAGAACAATTAAGCGTGACACACATGACTAATTTCAAACCTCAATTTTTACATATTATTTATTAGTTTGTTAGAGTTTTCAAACGCATGCTTCCACGATTCCGAAACCTTTTTTAAAATTCTGCAATTGGCTCAATGCCAACTGGTCCATTTCTTAGTTTCGGAGACGGTGGAATGATACTGGTTCACAGTTCACACTGATCGGCCTGACCGACGCTTTGAAGCTTAGGAATCGAGGTTAAACATAATGTGTGTGCATGTACGTGCACAGGAAATATGGTTTATGTGTAACGAAGCGAGTAATTAATCTCGTAGCTAATGCCATTACGTGTTGTTTTGCGCATCTTCTGATTTGAATTAAGGCCATTCCTTCAATCACAATGACGTTTCGTGTTAAAATTATCTGACTTAATGTAGCAAATGAACACATTTTCTTTTAAATAGGGTATGGAGTTCCAAACCCTATTTCAGTTCATACGCAGTATTTCATACGCATTATCGGACATGGTTCGGACGCACTTCCTAAATGACACTAACTACAAAAAATAAACTTTGTTACTACTACTTATTAGGTACGTCAATGAAGCTAACAATCACGAAACGTAGTACGTACATACATACATAAAATAAAGTTTAATGAAAAGCAAAGATATTTCATTACCTTCCATTTTGAAGATTAAGTTTAAAATACTCCTTACCATTGCAATATCACTGAAACAAATACTAATAGTTGGCGTAGAACCTGTAAAATATTTGAGATTTGTTTATGAATTATGATGATATGATTCCAATAAATAGGTGATTTGTTAAAATCATAGGTGCCAAAGTCTACTGAGAGCTAAACATATTTGAACATACCATATTGACTTCATCATTTCAGTCATAAACATAAAACTTAGCAAATTTTTCATAAAGACACTAATTTCTATGAAAATGACAGCGTTGGCACGACTACTTGTTGTTATCTATTGTCAAATTGGTCAATAAATCTAACAGTAAATTATTCTTTCGTTATAGTTCAACTTCGTGGGAAGGATTTTAGGACCCAGAGGCATGACAGCGAAACAGTTGGAACAAGAAACAGGATGCAAAATTATGGTCCGAGGAAAAGGATCAATGAGAGATAAGAAGAAGGTATGGTATCTTTATATTTTATTGCGAGTTCTTTTATAATTACAAAATTTTCTCTTGTTAAATCTATTTTATTTTTCGTTTCATGCAGCGTCATGTATAAGGTACGGAACCTGAGTATATTGTTTGTAATAAATTTCATGTTTTAAAATTAGCGGAAACAGTGTTGTGAAAGTAAGTTAGATTTGTCCATAACCATAAGGTTCTTTCATTCAGTTCGATTTAATCTTCGACATTAAGGAAAACCCGATGATCATATAGTCACTATGACATCTAATGTTATTACAATCATCGTCATCGTCATCATTACAATCAATAGAAGTTAACTATTAAACATAGGTCTTCCCCGTGGACGTTCACACAGAACACTTGAAAAGGATGCATCTAACCTTTTAGACTTATTTAACAGTTAGCTAGAATAGGAATTTTGAGGCGGATACAAAAAGCTTATAGGTTTGTTTATTGAACACGTTTCAGGAGGATGCGAACAGGGGCAAGCCAAATTGGGAGCATCTGGCTGATGATTTGCACGTTCTACTGACAGTAGAAGACACAGATAATAGAGCGAAGATAAAACTCGCCAGAGCAGTTGATGAAGTTAAACGTCTACTTATACCTGTAAGTATTAATTTCATTTACGTTTTTTAAAGACATACAGACTTTGATATCATTGATGTATCTAAAAATGTTTTAATCAGATTGCCCTTGTAGGAGGTAACCTAGTTTTTGACATAATTTGTAATGTTGTTTTACGTCAGCTATTTTTGTCAACACCATATCTTTCTATAAACAACTTTATTAGAGGAGGTAGTTTGTACTTACATGTAGTAAGTATTACTTTCACTTACGATATTTAAAAACATTATACAGATTTTGATATCACTGATGTATCTATAAATGTATTTAATCACATGCCCTTGCAGGAGGTAACCTAATTTTTGACACAAATTCTAGTTTTGTTTTGAGTCGCCTATTTTTGTCAACTCCCGTTAACTTTCTATAAACAACTTTATTAGTGGAGGCGTTTGATGAGGAAAATGTTTTTGTAATTTCAGCAAGCAGATGGCGAGGATGAGCTGAAGAAGCGTCAATTGATGGAACTGGCCATTATAAATGGCACATATCGCGATTCAAGCGCGAAGGCTGCCATGCCAGTCAACGGTCAGTGCCTCATAAGTATGGTCGCATTCATGTTTTGTCACTAACCACTTATTAAGTAAGGTCTACTAACATTTTGAATTGGATTTAGTAAATCTTGGTTCATGTTTTATTCAAAATTTAGATATTTTCATTACGACCCATCATGGTTTCTGTGCCCCACCTAAATTTAATGATAGACTTTATCGTTTCAATACCAATTTTGTGAACTGATTATACAAATTCTCATATGATTTTAATAAGTTGAATAACCTTATCTCAGTAACTAATTATAATGTTAAAACATAAGAAATCATTAATTATAATGTTAATAATTTTCAGAAATTACTTATATGACAAACATTAACCAAGATTGGGGTTTTGTAATTTCTAATTAGCTCAACGTCACTTATACAAATTGTCTAAAAATCATTATCATCATGTTTGCACATACAAACGCTAGTGTGATTTTGAGATGGTTCTTTTAAGTTGAACACATTACCAAGCTATTGTTTATGGCGGTGAGTCAGTGTGACGTCGGCAAGATGACTAACTCGATAGATTCGTAGCATGTTACGGTTGTTAACTATAATATGAGATGATTTCGTTACTCCTACTTATTCTCCTTCGTTTGGGAATACACTGTAGTTGGCTACAGTTTTAATAGAAATGATTGTCTGGTTTACAATTCCCAAATCTATCATATTTTAGTCGACCTCATCATCATCATCATTTCAGCCACGGTCATTCCACTGCTGGACATAGGCCTCTCCTAATGATTTCCAAAATGTTTGTTTGGAAGCGACCTGCATTCAGTGATTGCCTGCGATTTAAATTGACCTATTTCTCTACAATATTTTATTTTCTCCCGTTTAAATATCCAAGTTCTCTTGTCATGAATTTGCTGATTGTATTTCTAATTTAAATTACACAAGGTAGATTATTGGGAGTAAATCTGGATAAGCAAATATGTCAAAATATTAATCGATAATGCTAATCTTGGATATGTACCGTCTAGACGTTTTCCCCTACTGGCCCAAATGTGATGATGTCTTGCTCCGATGAGTCCAAGGCAAGTCCGCCTCGTAATCACAGGTGCATGAGCCATTACTTCTCGGGTTGGCACATGTTTGAACATTAACATGGGGTGTATTTGTGTGTTTTCTATTGGATTTTTTTTAAATTTGTATTTATTTACCATGAGAGCTACCGCTTTTGAGTTGACTATTTGGTGCTATTTATTAGTAAGGTTTAAAATTTTCATTTATAATAAAAGTTTTTTTGGCATGGATCCGTTTATTTTTTTTATTTATTAGACAGCTACATTTACAAATACCTTAAACCATATAGTCCTAAAACCATATAATGTAAATAATGGCATTCATTGAACTATAGTTTTCATAATTTCAACTATGCCGATTGTCGAATAATTTGAACTGAATTCATCCACGCGGTTCACTAGCGCCTCTAGCGGTGAACTAACGAGGTAGCCCTCATCGTACATCTCATAACTTCCTACCCACATAAGAATACAAATTAAAATTGTAAAACAATCATAAAATTGATACAACGAAGGCGAATTCACAGCTGAAGAGGAATGGCGAAGGGTGGCCGCTGCGGCCGCTGAGACGCAGCGGTTATTAGCGCCTGGGGGCGGCGTCGGTGGCGTTGCTATCCGTACTCCCGCGCCTCTGGGAGCCCCACTAATCCTGTCCCCGCGCATGTCAGGCGCACCTGGGACTCAGGCCGGCCTTCTTAACGGCACAGGCGCGGGCGCTGCAGCAGGCCTGCTGTCGCCGGGTGAACCCGCCCATCAACTTATCTACGCGTCCCCGTACGCGGAGTACGCAAACTACGCAGCGCTGACGGCCGCCGCCAACCCACTTCTGACGGCCGAGTACGCCGCCGCTGACCATACGGGTGGGTTGTTCGCCCGTTGATCTCAATGCTTCGATACTTGATAACACTTTTGGCTCATAAATACTTTGATAGATTGCACATTTTTTTTTTAATTATTTGTATAATGAAACAATGTCATGTAGGTTCTCTGATTACATGCACTTGTATTAAATCATGTATAAGAACGGTATTACGCTTTACCCTGAGAGTAGCTATTACCTTTTGTAGGTTAATCAAGAAACCAAGGTGTTATCAAACATCGAACCTAGATTATACTTACTAACTATAAACACGGTACCGGGTATCTACCTACGGTATGTAGACTCAATGTTTAAGTCATTTAATGTTAGGAAGAAAACATTAGAGCAATTTTAATTAAATAGGTTGAAGAAATTTAAGCATTGTTAACCTAGTATGTTGAATTTTATCTGAAAATAACATAACCGCATGTATTGATCAATTTTCAAATAGGTACCTACTCGAAATAGTATTGGATCTATTTTCGAAATGCATGCCTCATTTGCGTTCATTTCAGTTGTTGCCTTACATTTATCAGATGTTCAAAAAATGAAACGTATAAGTAACAAGGTAACGACAAAATTAAAAAAAAAGAAACATCAGACGCGTGTTTGCGAAACACTAACAAGACTAATGCAATTATTTTAACACATGGTGTAGAGTTTATTTTTACTGTGTGTGAAATAAATATTTTAATGGGGTTTGCAGCGTCGAGGTACCTACTTGCTGGCTTTTGACAATGGCCGCAATCTTCTCTGCCAACAATAAGATACGACAGACTTCAACACTCGCCGTATCCACCGCATCACTATAACCGTCCTTGATACTTGAATACGCTTCTTACATTTTACAGGACGCATAAATAAAGTCATAATAAAAAAGCCATCATATTAGTAGATTAAGATGTATTGTTTAAGTATGATTAGATTAATGAATCGATCATGTGTACCTACGAACTTATCTTATTTTTTCTACATTGTTTTTTTTCTTCCACGACTGTTTGTACAGCTTAATAAAAGTATATTTTGTTTTCGAACAATCAAAGATATAATTTAACACGTACAGATTTATTAATATTTATTTATTAATTTAATCATTCATTTTATTAATTATTACAAAATATTTTATCATCGTTGCCTCGTATTAGGGTTGATGGCAGTTATGCATTATTGTTTAAAATATAAATTTATTTAGTTTAATCTTAATGAAACTGCCAATATGACTCCTTAAGTTACCGAATTTCGTATACAAAGATATAGATTTTTTTTAAATATTTATTTACCTACATCGTCACAGATTTTCTTCTGTGATAGCTAGATCCATCATCTATAGTTCTTGTAATAACCCTTGCTTGTAACATAACTAATAAATTAACTCCTATTTAGCAAAAATTCAATATGTCGAATTTAGATCATATTCACATGTCAAAAATGCTAAAATTCCAGAATTCTGCATGTAGTTTTCATGATTGTTTTAGATTCAACATACCTTAATGTGAATAACAGATTTTATTCTTAAATTAACATCAAAATCTCTGAATTTAACAACTTTTTACCTACAATTCAGCGATTACAAGCAAAAGGGACCAAATACGATTTGAACTTTAGTAAGAAACAACACTTACACTTAACATTTAACAACACTTACAAAATTAATAAAAAAATACACTTTAACGATCAAATCAGAGGAACACTCTAGGCGATTATAAAAATGTTTTAAGTATTGTAACAATAATATTTGGAGGAACGCGTACTTTTTATTTTATTGTTACAATTTTGACATAATTTATTAATTTATTAGCCATATTATGTTTATAAACATACCATAGGATAAGTATTATTTTTATCTTTAAAAGATTTTTAGATAGAATAGAAAAGAGTGAGCTTTATGAAAAATATATTCGTATTTCGTAGGTTTATTAAACCACAGTTAACACTGTAGAGTCAATTTATTTAAAATGAAATTAAAGCCAGATATTACCAGTTCTTGAACGGGCTTTCTGTTCAAGAGTTGAATATTTTATTTTGTTATTATTTCCAAAGCAATATCATAGGTACCTTTAGGCCTAAGCGTAATTATAGAAGTTATTGTTACTGCCAAAATAAATTTCGTAGTATTTATTATGTTAAATTGACGATGATAGCAGTAGCATATAACTAGGAATTAGATATTGTTAGCGCACAAATCTTTTGTTGGTTTAAATGAGATTACATATTATTTGCAGCATTTCGCAGATGGTCAATGCCACACTATGAATCAATATTTCACTAGTAAACAGCTTTAATTTTATTGTTTTTGAAAGCCAGTGTTTTATTTTATGAGGAAGGCTGGGTGCCACTCAGTGTTGATTTGAGGTTTAAATTTGTTCTGTCCAAGACACAGATTAAATATGAGTATGCCGTTAGGTGTGGTGAGGAGAGCGGGTCGGCTCACGCAAGTGCGGGAGCACCCTTACCAGCGCACTGCTTTGCCGGCGCCTTAATTCGCCATTTTGCTCTCACGCCGCCATTTTGTTCACAAGGTGAGAAGCGCGCGCGCACGCATGCACAAGATGAATAAGTTTGCTTGCACTGTAGACTTGATATGTTGTGTGAATCTTTGGCATACAAAAAGTCTTTGGGTTGAATAGGAATTTAATGAAAATAAACGTTACTTTATAAAACTTTTGTATGTCAACGCCTATGACCTGACACTTACGTCATCAATGGTATCTAAATTAAAATAACTATAAATCCGTTTCTATCACAATCAAATTTAAAACACTTTTCAGTCAGAACTATTTGAAAGTAACTTTTACTTTCATTTTATTTTCTAGCAACCATATTCGTCTGTAGTATGCGTGGGTGCTTCTGCTTATTTGTCTCTCTGTGTCTTTATATTTTCTATTTATTTAATTGTGTACTTATTAGTTTTATCTCGAGTATTAAGTGGATAGGACTTAAAGTTGTCCATCGCTACATTATACTGCATCTGAAGCGTCACTGCATAATTTGAAAACTGTGATTTTTATATTTCTCTTTTTTATACTAGATGTTTAGATCTGTTACATGTTGTGATACGCGGCATTATTGTAGTTGCGTTTTCTCAATTATTATACATATATTTCATGTCTTGGTTTCTTCAAGATTAATAGCGTTAGCAAGATTTGACAATGTCCAGTATTGCTGTTCCTATATGTGAAATCGCAACATGTACCTCCGAAATATGTTTCTTTTTTGACTACCTATTTTTACAATTCATGAAAAGAAGGATCATTTTCACATTTTTCTTGTCCCATAGATCAAATTAGTCTTTGCAAATAAGTTCTTATATTATTATATTACCGAGATTCTAATGTTTAATGTTCATTTTGAGGTGCTAAGTTTCGGTTGTGAGGTCCTTCTTTCCAGAGTTTCGCCCAGTATTAGTCAAAGGGATGTGCATTTTCAGAATTTGTGCCATCAATCCAGTATTATACTCCTTTGACTTCCCATTTCATATTCATCACAACTTTTATTAGTCAATTTAAGATTTTTATATGATTTTTTAAAGTAGTTGTTTCTATTTTGTCTTAGGTAAGTAAGTATTAAATTGCTTTCTTATTTGAAAGCAGTTATTATTAAGATTATTTGCACTTGTGTCCTTGTGGATTGAATACGGCATATATATGTCCGTTACGTATTCTCACGCTTCTTTTTATCCAATTTTATTATAGAATCAGAATACTATATTCGTAATTTTATGAAATGAGTTATATATAAATAATAATGTTTTGTAAAATATTGTGTCAGTTGTTGATTGTAAATAAATGCATTTTCCGAAGATATACATGCAATAAATTTGTCTGAAATTATATTATAAGAGTTTTTTATTTACTTGAGATTCGCGGTTAATTGTTTTACTGATAAGTCAATAAAGTTGATGACGTGCAGTCATTTGGTCAGTTGTAGCCTCACACGACTAACATTGCAACTCCACAAGGCCAAGTCCCCGTTTGTTGATTTAATAATAATTTTAAGTGCACTATCATAACAGCTATTGTCACAACTTGCAGATTATCTGTAACTATGTATTTATATTATATGAGTCACTAACATGCAAATATGTAATGACATTGAATTATGTTATCACAGACTTATTAACAAACTTAAAGAGAATGCTACCATATACAGGTTTATTATTAAAATATTAAGCAATGTGTTGAATAACTTACATACTTGCATCTGGGTGCTATGGTTATACATAAGTGATAAAATATTATGCTTGTTTGTTTGAGCGATGTTCGGTGCATGTTTGAGAGGAACCGATGCGTCGAGTATCGCTCTTTTGGGAACTATTGGGCATTTAATCCTTATATTGTAGATTATCATTATCATACTAAATTATTTTAACATTTTCAACCATTAACTACGTAAACTAATGAAGTAAGTACCCGTTACTATAATTTATTAACCGGGCCATACAGAACATAATGTCGCGGCGCGAATGCCTGATAGCCTCCCCTTAATATTTGTTTTATTATTTTTCTATTATTATGATAAATTCCGTACACCAGTCATATCAATCCGAGTTACCGGTTTACGCTTTTGTTGAATAGCTGCATGTCGTACCGCTCCCCGCCGCATAATTTCAGCTATTATTTCAATTTCATTTGTAATCAGCCCTTTTTCACCTTCGTGACGTTCGACACTTTTGACGTGACGACATGAACAACAAGATTCGTGGTCGCTATATAGCATTGTTCATCAGATATTATTATTTCTCTCATTAAATTCGATTTTTTTTTTTAATTGTTATACAATTCCAAAACGAATACGGATTAGGGCGACGCGCGGCAGCCAACAATAGTGTAAATTCGTCTCTCGATTGGGGCACTCGTGTCGGACCATGACATTTTGATCGATACTAACATTCTGTTTTTCTCTCTTCTCGTTAACCCGGCTAGGTGAGTGCTAACGGCGCCGAGGAACTAACAGGAGCCACGGCCGCCCCCGCCCGGTCCTACGCCGTAACATTTACATCGGACCATCGAACACCATGTAGCTATAGCTGTCGGGCCTTTCACGTTAACATATACTATGTATTATAATAGTCTAACTATTAACATTTTTATGCCTGTTATGTTTATAACATGATAAATTAACCTATTTAAATGGCACACGCCATCGACTATATTTACTTTTGTAATTGTTTATGTTGTCGCTTGAACGTGTTGTGTTTAGCACGAAATTGTTAGGCCCCTGGATACGCACGGTGCTAAATGTGTATTCAGCTTTTTTATTTTTTTTTATTTCATCTGTGTTAATGTATTTTTTAATATATGTGCCGTTTTATTGTTTTCACCTTTAGCGCCGTGCAAACAAACTTCGTATATAATTTTGAATCTTTTCATTCAATTCTCATGAATATAAAATTCAAGTTAAAGTTAGTAATTACTACTCAGATTACTTCTCAAGTCAACGAGTCTCAATTTAATACTATTGGAAAATCTTTGCACACGTAAGCTAAATGAGTTAATATCTAAGTGAGAATGAATACATTGTTAGTACAAAATAATGTTATAGAAGCTACGCTGTGTGCAAAAAATATGGGTAAATCAAGATTCCGGTATTCACTCATGCCAGTGTCAAGTAAGTACTATTGATAATTTTGAAAATTTCAATAAATATATATTACATAAACATTTTATCGGACTGATTGGTTTTGTAATCTAAGGTTGTTCTTCATATACTTATTGACCTTACAAATATATTTTGGCAATAAATTTATTTTACATTAAAACCAAAGACTAATATAATTTTGAGAGCTATATATTTCCATCAAATTAAAATCGAACGTCTTCCTTATAAACATTGAACTGCGGTCAATGAGTGTATGAAATAAATTATTTCAATTAGAGATATATTTATGATATTTACATATTTTAGTGTTTAATATTTATAGATGAAATGAATATTTGTGCATCCCAAGTGCCTTAATTATGTACAATGTTCGCCCATTGTGGTACTATAAACTGTTAATTTGCTTATTAATAATTAAGTTAGAAGAGATTAAATTATTGTTAACTTTGCTATTATGTTAATCATATATTTTCGTATAGTTTAGGAAAAATTAAGCACATAATATAAACATTATTGCAATGTTTAAAATTAAATATAATATGTTAATAGCAAAACATAAAAGTAAACGTGTTCAAAAATCTCTTTGAGAATCTCTGGAATATTTAATCGCATATATACAGAGTCTCTATAAAATTATATTTCTATATTGAAATCTTACATTTACACTTAGAATTTTCTCAGTGCCTTAAATCTCAACTGTTGTTCTTAAAACATTCGTATTTTGTAGATTAAAATTTGTAAGTGTTATGTATATAGCTTACATATTATAATATTGTTTAAAGCAATAATTATAACAATATCATCAATAAGTAACGTTAAGTGCAATAGAAATGTTATATCTAATTAATATTTTATTATGAATAATCTCAATGTATTTTGCAAGCATTATACAGAAAAGGAGATCTGATATTGAGATTAATAAATCTAATAAAATAACGTTACTTCTATGAAATGTCTATGCATAGGTTTTATATAAAATGTTTACATAGGATTTAGACTAAAAATTATGGTAAATTTTTAATATGCATTGTAGGTGCTTTTCACGTTTAAATTATACAACTATTTCAAAGGTCAAAAGTAGTTTCACATGAGGTTTATTACTTGTTTAAATTATTTGACCCATCTTTAACATTCATTGACATTATCTTAATCTTTGAAGTTGTTAACACTCCGTCCATGATTTTTATCATAAATAAGTACTTAAAACGTTGGTCTCTCGTGCATAATTTAAACGCATATAATTTGAGATACCTACTCTATTCGAAATCACAAGTAGTGTTAACAAAATATAATTAAGAGTATTTTTATAATGAAATTTGCACAATTTACAACTATTAAAATTAACACAATTGCGACCATTTTAAAGCCCTAATTGAAATAAATTATTTATGTAAGTTTAGTACCACCGTAATAAGTTTCGTTTGTTGAGCCCATAGGTATAGCTAAAATATATATTATTTGTCTTTTTATCCTTTTCTTTTTATCGATGTTAATCATCAACAAATATTTCTCATATGAGGGTTCATATTTAATCAATCTATATTTTTGAAAGATCAACTAAAAGAACCTAGATATTCTGATAAATATGTTGAAGTCATTTTAAAAAATATATATTTATTTCAGTATCCGCAGGCCTGCGCTGAATCTGTTTAAATAAAATGGTGTTCGATAATATCTTTAAATCATCGATTTTTCGAAGCTTTTCTTTTAAATTATTTATTTCTATAGAGGGCAACATGTTTGCGTGTCGTGTTAATCTTCTCCATTTTTAATTTGAAAAATATCGAAGTTAGATTCTTCGATTATATTTGTAGTAATACAAATACAACCCTTTTTTCTCGATTTTGTACAAATCTAAACAATATACATTATAAAACGAAGCATTTAATTATTTAATCATGCCATAAATTTTCAAAGCGTTGAAATGTGACAAAAATAACAATTCAATCTCTAGTTGTGATTTACTTGAAGTAAATAGTGATGTACAAAGTAACAGTCTGCAAGTATTTAGTATTATTGTTATGTTTCATGGCAATAAAAAAAGTTTTGTTTCTTGAAACATGTAATGTGCCATCAGCTGACAGGCATGTCATTGTTTTTATTAATATTAATTTGTACTTATTGTAGGCGATCCACTAAGTTCTACAGCGCTTCCGATTGAAATAATATGGGAAATGACGATTATCTAAAAAAAAAACAATTAAATTTATCATTACAGACTGCACCGAAATAAAGTAAATTGTAACGTGGTCGCACACACACAAAAATAACTTATTGAATTTTTCTACGTAGGTATTAATTTTTTCAATTTTTCTAAAATATTAAAGGCTGTTTTTTTTCTTAAGTAACAATTTTATTACAAAACTTTTGAACATTATGTTTAATTCTAATTTGTGTAGTTTCTGTTTACCTACATAGATTTTTTTAAATATAAATATTCAATTTATGTTATTAACTGAGATTATCGTCAAATGATTTCTCTTTGAAATGTTTCAATATTTATGGGGATCTATCGTGTCATGGAAGCCTTTTAAACGGCAAAGCAAGAGTCGTAAATGAACTTGTACATATTTACGTTTTTTTTAAATATAGTATTATAATTAAAGGAAAATAAAAATACTTGCATAAATTATTTTCCAATAACAAAATAAAGAATACTTTTAGTTAAGCGAGATTGTGCATATGTCTGTTTTGATGTGTGTTTAAGATGATTTGGTATTAGTAAATATTTAAAAAAATGTAGTATTTTTTTTTAGGTTATGGTCAGTTGTAAAAGTGCATGCATAACTTGTAGAAGTAAATGTTAAATTATGCATACACTTTTACAACTGACTGTACCTCCCATAACCTAGCCTATGAGCATCCAATGAGCTTAGACTTTATTTTATGCAAAAAGGGTGCGATGTTACGGTTTCCACATAGAAAATGTATCTATGGCCAATCTTCTTCGACAGGCGATAGAATTCAGTTGTTGCAAATCGCTGTAAAAACATCCAATATGCCTTCCTGTGCGTGCATTTCTTAATCATGCAAATATTTTAACTTGGTCAGTCAAAATATGTAGGATCACTTTCAATACACACGTAACCAAACATCCACAACTTTTTAATTCAATAATTAATTTTAATTAAAATCTTTTATTTTACCTTAAAGTTTGACGCGACAATCTTTTTAGGTCACAAAGTGACGCATACAATTTGTTCGATGACACTATAGTATGATAAAATAGAGAAAGTATTCTCAGAAGCTTTATATAAAGTTTCTTGCACACGACAGTATAAAAAAAATACCTTAATACATTTTATTAGTAGAAATGTACTACGAAAAAGTTTATGAACTCCTTTAGCTTTGCTGCAACGCCATCTGTCCAAAATAAGTGACATTAAGAAGGACTAAAATGTAGAGTTCGTGATAAAAGCACAAACCTTCACTGAACGTTTTATACTAAGAGTAAACGTATTGTGACAAAAGATGTTGCGTTTATATATTTATAACATAGAAAATTTAAAAACAAAACTATCACTTGCTTGTTTTTTTCAGAGGCGTATAATAATATCTAGTAATAAAAGTATAGTCGTCAAATAACAAGGTAAGAGTACTATTTTTAAGAATATCGTTGAAAATCGTTCGTATTCAAATTATTTACATTCGACGGTTTGGTGAGTCGAAAGAGTTATCTCAACAATAGCACTTCTGTGATAAAATATCTGTCCTACGATTGGATATCATTAGCATATGAGCTATGGTAACCGCGCTCCCTTGAGCCAATGTTTCGTGGGCCGGGACGCTTGACTGTCTACATAATATTATAAATTATACACATAAATTATTTCCCATAATGCATAGGTAGAGTTTAAAACAATCAGATTGCATTTGACGAAAACTAACACTTGAAAAATCTATTTTTCTTCTTTCACGTCAACCAAAGCTAGCATATCAACAGTGCCTGCAACTTCTAGGTGTGGTCGGAGTCTATGAAAAGGGATGGTAGCCACATCCATCTATAGGCTGTAGGTTGATCTGTTTATGTACCTATGTAAATTTGAATAAATTTTGATAATAAGTTAGAATTGTATCAATGAAAGCTTTGACATTAGCACTTTTAATAACAATAAAATAGATCAAGTCCTACGAAGGATTAAATTTTCACTTTGATTACGTAATAAAATACTCTACTTAAGTACTAAATACATACTTACTTAAATGATAAAGGATAATACGGCTGGACAGAGAATCCAATTAATTTAACTGGTAACAATTTGAACTTTTCGCAATGCCAGGAAATGGAATTTTAAATCCGCGGCATCGCGTGTCCGTTCCCAGGGCGTACGCCTAACTCTTTATTTGTTAAATCTTTTTATTCAATAATGAACATTATTTCTAGGGCGGTACGAACAAGCGAAACAGAAATTTTACCCATTGCGTGGGAACAACCAAACGTTTTCCTCGTTTCGCTTTGCATCAAGTATTGTAGTCGTATTTATGCTGCTTTGTTCTACTGTCTATGGCATTTTGGAAATGTTGGGCATGGTCTGAAACAAAGACACGTGAAATGGCGACTTTGTTAGTCCGGAGATAAATGGCCACGCAGTTATATAAACTCTGGAAAAATTACGAGTTCAGAATGTTACTTAAGTTTATCTTAACTACTATCGCAAAATTATTGATAGTTCTAACGCTACTGTATAAGTTGTGTTTGGATGACAAGAAAAAGTAAGTATAGTATAAGTATTAAATATTGCTTTGCTATGATGAGCACATCGTATGCATATAGCGTTTTACACAGATAAAAAAATTAACATTTAATCCAAGCCTACGACGAGGATTACTGAGCAAAACATTAGCAGGCGTCACTGCCCTAACTTAGTGAATGCAGTATACTTTCAGGTAGGTAAGTACGTACGGAACTCTAAAAAAACTTGAAACTGGGATCCAAATAGGCTTAGCTAAGGTACCTTACAGCAACCGGAAATATTTTTAGCTGAGTGAACACGAACAAAATTTGTGATTTCGTAACTGTTTCGCAAGATAAGTTGACGCTAACGGCGTTGTCCAAACAACAATTTCTTTAAAATTTAATGCATTTCTGACTATAAACATAATAGTCTTTAATAGCGTTGATTAGATGGATACGAATGGCGTATTCAATGTCGCTATGTAAGGTAAGTGATACAAATAAGGTCTACTTAATTTCAAACACTCGTGTCTTAATAAATTTAAAGTAATTATAAAAACATATTATAATCTAATATCAAAAATCATATAAAAAGAGGTTATTCATAAACCTTAGCTGTAGGCTTTTTTAAAACATACCTAGTAACTAAACAAGGCCTATATGCTTAACTTACAAAAATATTGTGATTAGAGTACTAATGGCGGGTGCGGCTGCGTCGGCGGCGGAAGCCAACAAGAGGCGTAAATATGCGGCTCTAGATGAGTCGTATATATTTACGCCTTTTGCTGTGGAGACCGTACAGAATCAGAAAGAAAATAAAGAGATATCCGCACGCCTAGTTGACGTCTCTGGAGACCCAAGAGCTGGCGCCTATATTGGTCAGCGCATCAGCCTGGCCATACATATACTTGCCATCATGCGACGACAGCGATCTGGGCTCAATATTTTATTTAATTTAAACATTTTCTTTTTTTCGTTAATTTTTAATTATTATGTATTAGAATTTCATATGTAAATAAGTTTAAGTAAATAAATTATTGAGTACCTACTAATTATGTAAAAAATTGTATTTATGTAGATACCTTTTATCATGTGTTTCCATGAGAACCTTGAACATTTTTCTAAGTTATTTTACTAAATGTTTTGCTTAAATTGCTAGTCAAATTTGACGTTGCATATTAACATGAAATAAGGTTAATATAATATAAAAAAACCGTTTCCATACATTATATTTATTGCTAATTAGCATATTTTATCAAAATTATTATTAAATATTGAAAAAGAGAATATGAAAAAAGAAAATCAGCCCTTTTTAAAAGTAGGCCTTATTTCGTACATCATAATACCTTACTTATTAAACGTTAAATGCAGTTATAGTTAGCATTTTATAAAAATACAATTTAAAGTCATAGTATCTTGTTTTTATAAGTTATGTTGTGATCAGAATACATTACATGAAACAAAACTTCAAAGACACGCAAATGAAACACCCATTCTTCATAAACGACCGGTCACTGTATAAGCGTGATTGGGCATCTTGTACTGTTTGCCGAGTCGTGGCGCTTTCTTTTATGCGCATTTAAAGTATTTTTGATGTAAATATATTTTAAACGACTTTTCCGAACTATAGGCCTTATTTGTATCAAGTACCTTATAATAAATATCTAGAGTATAGAAGAGCATATACAGTTCTTTTCAGATTTGGTAGTCATTTGTGCTTAGTTTAGCTTCGGTTGAAAATGTATGATATAAAATCAACTCTATGTATACCATGTTCTTATGATTTATAAAACAAACAATGAATGTATACCGTGTCAAAATGACAATAAATGGTTTGCAATCTGAGAAGATAATAGATACTTACTTATCTACATACAAAAATCATCGTCATCTTTTTCCGTTTTCATTTCTTCTTTTATGCATGTTTCTGTATGCATATGTATGTATAGTTATGAACACTTTATGTAAGTATGTAAATCTAAGTAAGTATGTTTATTTACTAATAAGTATTTTTTTTCTCTACTAATTATTCGCGCCACAAATATTTTTTCCTAATGGCTGACTGGGAGAGAATGCTGTTAGCATTAATTCCACCAATTGTTAAAGAAGATTTATAAATAAATAAAATTACTGTTTTAACTAGTGTGGCTAAGAATACTAGTGCTAAATTAATGTCTAGACACCCCTACTCTACTTTTATAAAGTGTGATGTTTTGCGGCCCTAACATGTATGTAGGTTTAGTACCTACAAGGGTTTAGTACCTAGAAGCCGCGACGCCACAGTCATTTACTAACCACGGATGTGTTAAAATACATCGTATATAAAATTTACAGTAATGTACCGATTGGATTATTCAGTTGTAGACATCATGCTAACAGATTTTTTTCAAGTGCAACATCTGTAGTATTTCATTTGCGTTATACGTCTTGGTCGGCCCTTGCAGTCTGTTATTAAAATGCTACACTGTGATTACATTGATTTATATGCATGAGCTCTTCTAAATGATGCATAATTGGACCGATCTTTGTATTTTTATCGGCAAAAGCGTCAGATCAATCTTCGTCATATAATCTGCTTATTAATAGCTTGATGTCTTGTAGATAAGATAAAAAGCTGAAACTTTGTTATTACGCCTAGAGTAGAAAAAAGGAGTTAAAGAATGTGTACTCGGTATCTAAGTAAGAAAGAAAGAAAGAAAGAAAAAATGTTTATTTGGTACTACTAAACATAAATACTTAAAATTTTAAAAGTACAGTAATATAAAACATGTGTAGTACCAAAAAGGTCTCCGCTCAGCATAAGTCGGGGCCTGAGCCTCGACACTGGTCTTACGCGGATGCCTCAGTTATAAGATAAATTACAATTAAGACAAAAGAAAAAAAATAATAATAATGGAAATATGCACATAAATTGTATTAGTTAATATAATAATAATAACTGCAATTAACGCTACAAAAGCCGTAGTACGTCTAAAAGAAGGGATAAACTAATAGTCCGGAAAGTCAACAATAAATACGGTAAGCGTACGAGGAAATAGCTAACACCCACACTTTGTAATGAGCTACCTGTAGAACTAATCAGTAGAGCAGAAAATAATTTAAAACATTTGTTGCGTAAGAACTACCTATTCATAGGTGGAAATCACATCTGTAGAAACAGTTATAAATGTGATTCACAACTAAAATGTAACTAGCGTAAGAAGTTATGAGATATAAATAAATTTTACAATCATGTGACTTAATTAGTATTTGAACTACTGCAATTTTTTTGAGCATCTAAGAAATATTTCTTTAACTTTGTTTTGAAGAGATTAACATTGTTAGCATTTCTGATTGGAGGTGGGATGTTGTTCCAACATTTTGTTGCAGTATAACTGAAACTGCCACGGAATGCAGCAGTTTTAAATCTGGGAATGATAAGGCGATCTGGTACTCTAGCACGTTCTGAAAATTTTAATTTGTCATATAAATATGAAGGACTTCTGTTTTTTATTACACCGAATAATAATACTGCGAAATGAAGTTTACGCCGGGAATCCATGTTAAGCAGGTTATTAGTATTTAGGTAGGGAGTTATATGTGATCTATGTGGGACAGAGAAACAATACCTGGCACATGAATTTTGAACTCGCTGAATAAGTCTTTTAGTGCGAGCTAGTAGACAGTTTCCAATTACAGCATCAGCATAATTTAATTTAGACAATATTAGGGATTCGCAAAGGTATATTCGCGTGTCGACGTTTACGTATTCTCTCAA